>BLKR01000022.1:0-1245352 GCA_011170035.1 Teleogryllus occipitalis | reverse complement strand
TTAACTGTTCCTCGAGTATTTTCATACTAAACATACTAAACACGGAGCACTACATGACACGTCTGACCATCAGCGTCTTTACACACCATCTCCTTCTCATTGTTGTCAAGATCCTTCATCTATTTTCCAACGAACATTCACCGATCGCTTGCATGTCTCCACAAATAATATCATAACTTTTTCATTGAATTCTGTCTTTCAACGTCATTTCACTTCATTATTAATTCCTCTTATTCTTTTTAATCTGTTTTATTTATTTTATTGCTTCCCGATGGCTAATAACGCTAAATTAGCTTAATTTTGGTCTTGTTGCGTCGTGACGTAACTGTGACGTCATCGCGATGCGTCATTATTCTTGTATTAATTCTAATTACATAATTTGGATTTTAATTTCTACTGCGGCTCCTCTATATTTCTCAAAGCTGCGAGTAATACCGTAATTTTCTGCGAAATTTCCTCTATCAATTCTAAAAGTTTCGTCGCGATAGCTTCACGCGTTTTCTTAATATTTGAAAAATCGCTCTTTCACATTAAGCTTCCCATAGTAACAATGGCTCTTGATTTCCAATTTCTTCGCCAAAAGTGCAATTCTAAATTTGCTTATATCTTCCGAACCCCTACCCCGATTTACTTGAAACAACTTTTAACTGGTTCCTAAAATTGTGTACTACTGATTAATACTGTCTATTCCGTTTTTTCATCGTGCATTCTTTTAATTTATAAAAATTGTTCATGCGCGAGGCCGCCCTCTCTTGTCTTCTCACCTCCCACTCTTGTTATTTTCTGCTATGTTTACATTTTAAACCAAAACTGTTTTTGGGGGATTGTGGATTATTATTATTATTATTATTATTATTATTATTATTATTATTATTATATTATTATTATCATCATCATCATCATCGAAGCGAGTTTCAGTTAGGCAATATCTATTTTTTGGTTGCAGAGAAAGCTTTTGAACTCCTAGAATTGACTTTGAAGGCCACTAGCCACTTAGGATCATCATCATCATCATCGAAGCGAGATTCAGTTAGGCAATATTTTTTGGTTGTAGAGAAAGCTCTTGAACTCCTAGAATTGACTTTGAAGGCCACTGGCCAATTAGGAATTTTTATATGTGTTATGGTCCATGGTTTATTATTGTTGGCAGAATTGGATGCAGTAGGTGTTGTATTTGGGGGAATATAGCATTAATTATTTGAGTTTTTTTTGGCAGTTTGGTTTGTTGGCAGTTGGGTTACTGGAAAGTAATTATTCATAATGTTACGTGATTATGGGGATATTTTGGAAGTTTTGGGAAGTCACTAATATTGGGAGGGTAGTTGTATTTTGTTTAGAGTTTCTAATCAGAGTTGGTTGGTTAATAGGTTGATTTGGTCCTTTGTACGTTTTAAGGTTGGTTTGAAAATTTAGAGATGAATTATTGTATGCCATTTTTGTTTGGAATATTTTACATCCTCTATAATTAGCAGTATGATTTTGAAAGCAGTTAACACATTTTGGTAAATAACCTTTAGGCTTTGGACATTTTGATCAATGATGTTTGTCTAAACATCGGACATAGCGTAATTCTAATTTACAATTTACTTGCATGTGGTTTATGTTTTGGCAGTTTTTACATTAAACAGGTACTTTTGATTTGTATTTAAATTTCACTTTGATAAGACTATTGAACAGTCGATTTAGGTGCACTATTTCACGTTCTTTATCATTATCTAACAATTCTATTGCACAAATTTCTCATTGTTCTCTTTTTTGTTGAATAGTCTGTAAACTGAGATTACTGGTTAGGTTTTTCCTAATTCTAATCGTATGTCTTCGTTTGAATATTATCTAGGTAAGTCATAATTGTGGCTGAAATGTGTTCTTCGTTGGTTCTCGGAAGGTTATTTTCTTGAATTATTTTCTCATCACAGTATTTACGGAATTTCCTAAAATCATCTCTTATTGTAAACAATATGGCCAATGATTTTGTTTTACTTTTGAAGTAAAGAAATATGTAACTAGCTTTTGAATTTCGGAGATTAATGTCGTAAAATTTGGAATATTTTCTGCATTTTTATTATGTTTATTGGGAGAAATTTGGGTAAGTCTAAGTTTGGATCTGTTAAAGTTTCATACCTGTTTTGAGAGGGAACGTTGTAGATTGCACTGGATGATCATCTACTGCATCCAGCCCACGTATACTTTTGTTTGTAGCACTTCCTTGCTGTTCTTTATTCGCATCTTGCATATTTGACGTACCCGGTTGACATCTCTGCTTCATTCACTGGTTGCACAGAATTAAGATGCTCGCGTAGATAAAGTTGATAAAGCAGCATTTGATGTTGCTGATTTTGCGTTACCTCATGGTGTTTTAGCAGTTGCTGGTATTGTTGGTGAATTTTTGCGAATTCTCATGCATTGTTGCGGGAGCACTGTTTAGGCCTATGAACATTTCTTATGCATCTTCATGGTGTAGAATTTGAACTGACATGGTGATTTTCCTTGGGGGATATCGGCGTATAACATGTAGTAATTTTAATTTCACTTTACGTACAATTTTTACTTGTGAACAGTGGTGAATCAAGAACATTTTCTAATTATTATCGCTCAAAATTACTGGTAAAGCAATGGTGACCGCATTCGTGAACAAAGATGACTGCATTTACTAGTGAACAGTGGTGTAACAAGAACTATTGCAAATCAACAACTTTAGAATACAGAGAATTAACACAGAACCTTCAGTAACAGCACCAAGCGTTACTTCAAGAACATCAACTGCCAAAACAACATTTATAACAACTAGTGCAACAGATCCACCATTTATAAAGCCAACTACAGCAACATCTGTATGAAAAACAGATCCCTGCGATCGTGTCAGAAGCTAAGGGACCGAATGGCCACGCATGTACAACGCTGGAAGCAGCCTCAACCCTGAGCAGCACATCACTCCGCTGCGTCGACAAAAAAGACGAAATGATGAAAAAGCCAAAGGACCCTCTAAGAAGATTATCAATGCAAACGACAACTTATCATCAAAAACAGGTATGAGCATCACACACGTGATGAAAATTTAGAAGTGTCCTCTAAATCTGAGAAAATCAACACCCAAATCGACAACCAAAGTCAACATTCAAGAACAAAATTAATATCAAACCCGACCGATTTTCATACCAGGTGTTATAGCTATATCTGATTCGATCAAATATATTAAAGAAGTGGTTAAAGATAAAGACTTCACGTATAAACTAATCAAAACCTATCAAGATCAAGCCAGAATAACAATGAATAATTTGAAAAAAATACCTCAAACACCGGATATTTATCGAAAACTTGTTAAGCATCTAAATCAAAAAAATATTGCGCCCTATACATTCCAGTTAAAACAAGAAAGAGCATTTCAGGTAGTGTTACACAATATACACCCCTCAGTAGACGAAACGAAACTTAGAAGCTAAGCCCAAGGTCACAAGGTAAGACAGATTCATAATATCAAGCAGCGTCTAACAAAAGCACCTCAATCAGTGCTTTTTGTGGACTTAGAACCTCAAAGCAACTACAACAAAAATTATGACATCGAATATCAGTCACCGGATGTCATTACTGCAACATATGCAGATGACAGAGCCCTGCTAGCTTCGCATGAAAACCAAGAAACGGCAACAAGAACATTGAAAAATCATCTGACGCATTTAAACCAATGGTTTAATCTCTGGATTATAAGACTGAATGAAACAAAGTTCAAATGTATAACGTTTACTCTAACTATTTATTTATATTGTTGTATTTATTGCTTTTATTAAAAAGCAATAAATACAACAATAGAAATAAATAGAAAACTAATTGAAAACGTAGACGCCGTCAAATATCTTGGACTACATTTTGAAAAGAAGTTAACATGGAAGAAACATATTTCAATTAAAAGAAAGGAAGCAGAACTAAAATATAGGCAACTATCATGGTTAATAGGGATAAAATCTTCTTTAAGTCTAGAAAATAAAGTCTTACTTTACAAAACAGTATTGAAACCCATATGAACATATGGAATTGAACTCTGGGGAACAGCCTCACATTCAAATGTAGAAATAATTCAAAGATTTCAGTCAAAAGGTCTCAGATTATTAAGCAATGCTCCTTTGCATCAAACGCCACTATACATAAAGATCTCCATATCACCACAGTTAAAGAGGAAATCACTCTTAAATCTCTTAAATACCAACACAGACTCGAAAATCATAGCAATCATCTAGCCGTCAACATCTTAGGTAACAGCACAATGACAAAAAGATTAAAAAGAGTACATCCTGTTGATTTGGACCACAGATTTAAATAATAACTTTTTTAATGATTGTAATTTTATCATAATAAATACTATCTTCAAATACTATCTATCAATACTATCTTCATTGATTGATTGATTTTTTCGTGTTTCCGGCCGCGTCAACTACTGTGGTCATTAGTCCCGTTAGTGTAGTGCATGTTTTTTGGGAGATGGTGGTGATCTGAATGGCGAGATCCGGCGCCGACCTACCGCCGGCTAGTGGGGTTTCCCCCTAACCAAGACTCTCCCACCAGCGGGGCAACGCCCCAGCCGGGACAAGCTCTAAGCTCCCGACCGGTCTCCCGGAATATGTGGTAGTGTAGTGCATGTTAGTGTAAGTGTGTGTGTAAGGGGAGAGGATAGGATAAGGAAGAGGAAGGTCAGATCGCGCGCGGTCCGTGGCCCGTTTGGTAAGGTACTGCTCCGGCATTCGCCTGGTGTTGATCGGAGAAACTATCTTCATTTTGTCACCAAGTTTGTTTATTGTATGTAGGTATGTTGTTTGTTGTTATTGTTGTTTTTTGTTTATGTTATGCTATTCTAATAAGATGTATTCTTTTTGCTTTCTCTGGTTGGACAACTGTTTAAAAGTAATATTTAGAAAGAACCAGAACTAGATGGTTTTTATAGATGGCAATAATTTATGGTCAGTTGTATTTGCCGAATGTTCATGTAGAACAAATTGCTAATAAACCATATGTTAAAAAAACGTTTATTTTTAATAGTTTTTATTATCTTTGTTCGACATTATTATTCTTTCAAGAGTTTTTATCATACATAGTATATACAATTTTGTTTTAAGTATATTTCATCATACATGTACAATACTTGAAAGACAGTAATATTTGCAATATAAGACAATAACAACTAAGGATGTCCAGGAAGGGTCCTTCAGAAAAATACAATACACTATTTGGATTAGAAAACAAAATTATTTAATTTAGAAATGTTGGAACCTGCTTTACAGCTAATTAAGGAGGATGTAGTAGGTCTTTAGGAGATCTTGTTTTTATTCGTGGAAAATGATTGATTTACCTAGAGTGTACAAAGGAGTGACTGGGCAAGATGAAAGAGAAGAGTAGAAATTAGAAGTAAGTTTTAAAGCGTAAAAAAAAAGAGTTGAGTTATTCTTGAAAATTTAAGAACGTTTAATATTGTAAGAGAAAAGTTGAATTGATGTAAAATTTTTTGTTTGAGCTGTAACAATAACTTGAATGATCATCTTGATTGTGATCGGCTAACAACGACAGACAAGCTAGCAGTGATTTTCTCGTCTTTAATGTAACAGGATCAGTGTAAGCTTAAACTTATTTCAAGGCAATTCCTCAGTTCAGTCTTGGCCGGGTCTGCGATCAGATGTGCCTGCTGCACCTAGGGTAACTAGTGCTAAAGACATATGAGTGGTTAAATGACATATCAGTGGTTACATTATAATTCTAACATAAAAGTAATATTTTTTAAAGGTTTTGGTTGAAAGACATACACAAGGACGGGAATATATTTTCAGCAAACGCCGATTTCTGGAACTAACTGTAATAAAGTAAAATAAAAACACGACAACGCGTTTTTTCGCTCTCCCATTCCCCATGTCTCTCATTTCATTCCTCCATGATTATAACCCTCCCATTTGTTAACGCTATTATTATCCACTCATTATATCATTCATGTAACTCAAAGCCTTAAGTAGTCCAAATCTAATACACACGGAATTTCATTCATTGCCACCCAGTGTGCGCCGCCTCATTGGACAATCAGCTGCGCTTCAGCAAGCGAGGCGCTGGGGCGCAATCGCGGTGCGGCCGCCGGGAGCCGACACACAGCACCATCCCGCCCGTGTCGACCCAATTTTCACGCCGCGACGCGACGCGACGTCGCGATTTTCATGACGCGGTTAGCGCCGCTACCTGTGACACAACGGGGCGCCGCTACCTGTGACACACGGCACCAGCACAAGCGAGCATGCGACTCGCCAGCGCCTGCGTTGTAGAGCGTGCGATGCAGGTTGCCCAAGTTTTCTTCTACTGATTTGGTTTTTACTTCTTTGTTCGTGTGAGCGTTGGAGGACGCGAGTGAGGCCGAATGCGGCTGTACTTGAAGGAAGGTCGTTAGCGAGCGATGCGAGGCGTGGGTTCCTACAATCGTACACTGTTTTTTACTTTCTCGTAAACGCAGATACGGAGTTTATACGTACGAATATATACATAATATAGAGAAAGTTATATAATGCTGCGCGAAAAAACGGTGGATTTTCGACAGAAAAAAATTCATGGCCAGGCACTGCTAACGTAAGAGTACATTAATCCAGTTGCGAAATTAAGAGAAAAAATCCTCTAACACATGGTGTAGCCAGAATTTCTGTTTTGTGGGTCCCTGATGGCGAAGAACCAATTGAAAGTAAAACGTCCGCCCGTCCGTCCTTCTGTGTGCACTACTAGCGCCTGAAACATAAGTAGGGTTTTTTCAAAATTGAAAAAATTCTTGTCCATCTGGCTCTTGTTGAAACTTCGAAATTTTGAAAAACATTCTTTAAAATTTGGGGTATTTTACATTCAGCTCACCGGTCATTTTCAAAGTTTTCTCAAAAACGGCTCGAATTTTTTCTTTAAATTTCTTTAAAGAATATAGATGTAATTTTAAGAATACGCTTATAAAGTTGGCATAGGTCCAATTTTCACGGTTAACTGAATTAAAAATTGCAAATATGAATTTTTTCGGCGTCTTCCTGCAACTAAAAAATCGAAGATACAAATTTTTCCTTCAAATAAAATTTTTTGTACATAATTAGTCTTTTCATTAAGGTCATGTACATTTTTTTGAAACTTTTAGTTGTTTTCTGGCAATTATGCGTGCAATATTTGCGATTTTAAAAAATAATAAAAACGTTTTATCAAAAGCGGCTCAAAATTATTTCTTTAAAACTTTGATAGGGGTAGTGCGAAATGTACGCTATACGATGACATAAACGCCACATTATTCTATGGTTTTATTTTTTCAAAAAAGGCGAAAATTTAATTTTTTGCCTCATCTCTCACGTCGATAATATTCATATTAGAGGCCATTTCTTTACTTTATTATATTTATGAGTACATGTGCTTTAAATAGTAACATATAAAGTTTCTCGAAAAATCAACAGTTTTCTGTTAAAATGAGCTCAAAATTGTGCATTTTCAGAAACACTCAAACACCATTTTCTGGCAGCTGGCAAGATGATGGGGCAAGACCGTCCTCACCAAGGAAATTAGAAAACTTTACTACGATAAACTCTGTGCTATTCTGTAGCACCACTAGTTCCTTGTGGTTTTGTGTCTTTGGAACTCGATGGTACCCATACTGAAGGTCGGTTTCGAATCCTCATTCCTTTCAAAATAGGAGACTCTTCTTCTTTAAATAGTGTTAACATCTAAAATTGGTTATTTATTTGTTTATTGTTGTTATTATTATTATTAATAATAATAATAATAATAATAATAATAATAATAATAATAATAATAATAATAATAATTTTGTAATTTATTGTAGGATTTCGTTTGTGAAGAAACAATTCTTCGACCATATTAGCATTTTCCTTTCATTCCCATTCTATCACCACCGCTCCACTGCCACTGCTGTCATCACTATCTCTGCCACCGCTCTTTATTCGCTGCCCCCCCCCCCATTTTCATCGCCGCCGCCGTTGCTCGTATTGCTCTCTTCGCTACACCGCAGCCACCACTCCCACCTCACCTCCACCTCCACTATCTTCATTGCCGCTGCCACCACCAATACCTTCATCGGCGCCGCCGTCGCTCTTAATCCGCTATCTTAGCTACCCGCAGCCGCCGCCGCCCCCGCCGCCGCCGCCGTCGCCGCCGTCGCCGCCGACGACACACCATTGCGTCGACCCGTGGGAGCCGTTGATTTACGTCACAAACGCTCACGCTGTTTGGTCGGATTGTGCGGTGAAAACCCGCGTATTTTCATTAGTGGATGCGTATTTATCTCCGTAAATAGGCAAACATTCGCTGTGTTTTCTTTGCCTTTTAAATAAACGAGCTTCCTTCCGCCGCCGCCCGGTATTTACACCATCGGTGTGAGTACAAATTCGATTATGATGTGGATAATTTCCCAATTACGTTGATTCAATTCCACTCCCACATCTGATAAATTCATCAATGAAATGATTTTTTGGGGATATCAACTTCAATTTGTCTTATTTAATATCTGATAGTACTTCACATTAAAATTAAACTGTACCATTCAAAAGAGAAAAATATATTCTCTGGGAAATATATCTTTGGCCATTAAACATAATGTTTACTCCCCCAATGAAAATACCATGATGTGTAATATTATCTAAATAAAAGATAATGTATGATATGTAACATTATATATAATATAACTAAATAATAGATAAATATATGTAATTTTATATATATATATATATATATATATATATATATATATATATATATATACACGCACACACACACTTCTTCCTTTCATGGTTTAGGCCAGAAGGTCTGTTCCGGCTTCACACCATCGTTGCCCTGGTCGACCAGGATCTCTTTTTCCAGATGGTCGCTAATGATAGGCCACTTTTGTGAGCCTATCATCTTGCATTCTTTGTAAGTGTTGTGACCACGCTGAACGTTTCTCCTTTATTTTGTCGACAATGGAGAAAACGTTGAGGTCCTTTCGTATGTTTTCGTTTCTGAACTGGTCTAGGAGGCTACAACCTTTTAGTGCTCTTAGAAATCTCATCTCGGAAGTTTGTGTATTACTACTTTTCTTCCTCGTCAATACCCATGACCCGCTCCCTTCCGACATTGAATTATAAATACATATTTTTGATCTGACGGGTTTTTTGCCTTGACTGCGACTTTACTTTACTTTTTTTCATAGAGATCTTGAGGTTGTAATCTTCAAGGTTTTAGTCAATATATGAGTATTTCTGTGGAGTTCATTTTCATTTCTAGCGATTAAAACCTGGTCGTTTGCAAATAAAAGAGTATTTATATAATTCCCATTTTCCAAATAGATTCCATCTGAACATTCTCTCTTTCACACTCTAAGAGCATCGTCTAAATATATATTAAAAAGTGTTGGGGACGAACTGCACCCCTGTCGTACACACCTTGATTTACTAAAAATGTTTTGCTCTTTAGGTGATCCATATTATATAATATATAAAGTATATATATATATAATACGGTAATATAATATATTAAATAATATATTATTTATGTGGAATAGTTAATGAATCTAAATAGTACTATCGGAAGGAATTCGAACCAAAAATGTGATCTAGAAGAACAAAGAAAAGCGATTTAAAATTTTCAGCCTATAATTGCATTGCTTTCAGATTTCACTGAGCATATAGTGGAAAGATGCTGCTGCATAAACCTCTAAATGACCTTCAACTGCCGAAAATCGTGTTTGCCTGATTTGCAGCTGAAACATTCCCTCTCAAACCGTACCACACGATTCATTTGATAGTTTCAATCTCTTTGATCTGAGAATTAGAAAGAGTGAGCATGAGAAAAAGTAGAAATTGAAGCGATCTAGGTTAACCGCAAAGGGCATTGTCCAATCAGCGCAGGTGACCAGAAGTCACGGTCTACTGAACGAGATCTAGGAAGGTTATTCACCTACTTAGCCGGGCTGCTCCAACGCCCTCGTCGGCCGCTGCAGCTCCCCGTGCGCCACGCGCCTCCGCTTCCCCTCCCGTCGCCACGGACACACAACTGACACGGTCATTAGTCCCGTTAGTGTAGTGAATGTTTTAACCCAGTGGGTGGCTGTGTTCTCCCGCCCGCCACTCAAGGGTAAGATCCGATGCCGACTTGCAATTCGGCTTGCGGGGAGATTTCCCTATTCAGGTATCTCACCTACTGAGATACCGTTCCTGCCGGGACAAGATGTCGGTTCCCCATTGGTGTCATGCGTGGCAGAGAAATACATATGTTTGTAAGGGTATGAGGTTACGATAAGGAAGAGGAAGGAAAGACAGCGGGCGGTCCATGGCCTTTTGTTAGAGTACTGTTCCGACATTCTCCTGGTGTTGATCGGAGAAACCACGGAAAACTACCGATTAGAGCCGCCGGCTGCTAGAATTCTCCACTAGCCAGCGACTGAATTCGATCTAGCTAGTCGTATTTAATAAGAATCGAAAATCCTTCCTGCCACTGTCGGGGCACGAATCCTAGATCCTCTCGGCCGGAGGCACTGTCCAGAGCCTTGTGCGAGTGAGGCGCCGCGCCGCGCCGGGCCGCCCACTCGAGCCGCGCTGCCATGCATGACGCGGGCGAATGAAAGTGCACTGGCTGTCAGGATCTGCAACTCACGGTCGTCCGGTTGCAGGCCAAGGGCCGTCCTTTGGCGATGCCTGGGGACCTCTCAAGTGTTTAATGGACTCAGTTGTCCTCGAGGATTACCGTTAGAAACGAGTAAGTTTAAACAGGTTTACTTATTAATAAAACCAAGAGATTGCTAACCGTTGTTCTTGCAGGTTTGTCCAGGACGAGTTTTTTCAAGTGGAACATGATTTCTCAAGATTCTTTCTACGTAACAGGTGGTCGGTGAAACATTCCAAGAGTTTGACATATTTACATTTATTGAGTGCATATAGTTATAGCGATAATTGTTTTTATAAATTAAATAAAAAAGTATTATTCTATAAATGACATCTACAATATTTTAAAATATTTTTTGGTATGCACTGAACTTACAAGTTCTGTAAGCCTAAGTCGAATTAATGTTTTTATAAATGACAGAAAATCATGATTTCTTAAATTAGTGCGCAAGTACTAATGCATTTTTTTAGTAAGAATATCGTATTTCAATTAATAAAAACATTATAGAACAACATTAAGTCACGAGTATCACTGTTGTATCGTTACAATATTAAATTGGTTTGCTTATTCATTATAAATTCTTTACTGAGATAGGGAATAAAATGGCTAACGACAAGATTAATCTGATTGAAATGGACATCTGAAATATTTGCAAAATTGTGAATAGGCTTTTGAAATTGCAAAAACCGTCTCCCACTGTTCATTTGTCACATACAAACGCCAGACAAAGAAAACATCAATTGCATTGGTTTCAAAATGTTGCTGTGACGAATAAAAAAAATCGGCTTACAGTCTAATCATTCTAAATCATCTGAAGGTTCAAAACCGTTGCCGCTTCAGCAACCAACCAAATCCACTTCATCACCTCGGTTAACACGTTTATTACATTGAAAACTGGTAACAGTCATGTGAACATCGTTTAGCGAACAATTTCTGTCTCCCCCGTGCTCTCCTCCTGCTCTCTAGATTTGGCCGCTCGCGCGCCAGCTGAGCAAACACGCCCACCTCATATGTCATCCTTTATCGCCCTTCCCCAGACTTGGGTATCGCGAATCGTTCACGGAGTGGGCGTGGGACGGGGCGAGGCGTGGCGTGGCGGGTGCCGGGTGTGGCGGGGTATAGAGGGGTGTAGCGAAGTGTAGCGGGGTGTGAGAGATGTGGTGGCATTGGGGAGGGGGAGGGGCAATCAACAAAACTCTTTTTTGGCCGGTCAATTACAGTACGGAAAGTTTTTTCAGATTCTGGTGCATTGTTAGAAATATTTTCAAATACTATTTCTTCGTCGAGCAAAGAAGAATTGAAACGAAGAAAATGTTCTTTATGTCTCCCTATTGTCTCTCACTTAGTACTAAGTGTCTGGGAAAATGTCTTCACTTTGTGTATTTACACACTCTGAAACATTTTCAAAATGTATTGTATTTTTCATTTCTTACAAAATATGTGCAAATAAACCACCTAGCTTTGAATTTTTAGGTTTTTGACCCACATTTCGAAGAGTACCCTCCGGGAAAACAAATGCAACATTCCATAAGAATTGGAAAAATTAATAGATTCGCAAATATTCGCAACATTTTTTTCAATATTTGACTTCGAGAAGGTACATCCTTCAATACCAATTTGGTCCCAAAGTGGTTCTCCAGGATTCTCTAAACTAAAACCATTGATAAACGTTTCGAAATGTATTTTCTGTTAAATAAAGATGTTACTACATCAGGTATCCTACTCAGAAGCAAATCGGCTTTCGAGATTAGCTTACTTTCCCACCGCCAGTGTTTAGCGTGGCCGCTCATCTGTCCTGAAGGCGAAGAGGCGATAAGTTTCGGCTGTGGCGAAGGTTATAAATACGAATCGGATTTCTATGGAAATACACATTTACCAAATAAGCTAATATCGATACTAATTTGCATTATCTTCCTGTTTCACAATGTGTAGAGTTGAAAAATGCTACTTTTATTTTCCATATATTTTCGTATTCGGAGAAATTCACCCCGTTTTTTATGAATCATTGAGTCCAATAACGAAAACACACTAAAGTGATAAAGGCCGCAAAATATATTGAAGTGATTCTTACGCTTGAAGACATTTAGAGTAGCCACAGAATAAGGCATAGAACGGTTGGCAAGGGTCTTCCTATTGTTTAACTATCTTTTTATTTATCTATCTAAAATTATCTTTTAGTAAAAGAGCTGAAATATTTCAAAAGAAAAGAAAACTTGCAGGTATTGGAAGAGTAATTAGAGAAGACGAAACTAAATGTAGATTAGAAATATTGAAACAGTATTTTAAAATTTCACTTTAGAAATGTACGTTCATTTCATGGTGCAATTTATGTAAATACCTCCCGGGGGAAAATACGCAGACTGTGTGAAAAACGCTACCTGTAAATGGCGCCAAACTTTTTTTTTAGAAGTTTGTCATTTGTAATTAGATTATTATGATTAGGGAACGGATTTCTATGTAATTACATGTTTTTACAAGAACAAGATACCAGCATTCAATTTTTTAGAGTTTACAAGACATTCTGTATGAATTAGAACTACTTGTATTTTACATATTTTTACATACTTCGGTTTAATTACATATATTTACATATTTTACCAATTGCTACATATTTTGCTACATTTTAATATATTTATACGTCGAAACAGAACGTTTCAGATGCGTATTTGCGCATGTTGTGGGATTATCTTTCTTATAAATCAAATGCAATGCTCTGTAATGATCTATCATTTCGCGACAAAACCCCCAGATGCAACTTTACAAAAATGTGACAAGGAATAAACTCGTGTATCGATTACAACGGTGCCGACAGAAAACACTTTACAAGTCAAAATTAAAATAAAGAATTAAAGCGCGTGAAATTTGTGAAAATTGAACATAATCGTCAGGTAGAACAGAAATTATGGAATTAAATAAAACAAACGGCATCAAATTCGGTCAACGCATTTGGAAGATATACATTAAAATAGAATTGGAATTTTTTTAATGTAACGAGCAGAATATGGCCATTGTTGAGCTAGAAAAGAAAGATTGTAAACATGGTTTTTTAAGAATTATAACAAAACGCACAAATCGATTTGGCTGAAACATGGGGAAACAATAGATTAAAACACGGGGAAGACGACAAAATTAGTGTCAACTTTGCCGCATATGCGGAAGCAAAATTATAATATAATATTTGGAAATTTGCAATGAACCAAAAGTATAAACAAATGACGCCATGTTACGAAGAGAAGAAAATCAGCGGAATCAACTGCAGATTAAAGCAAGCGAGTGGCAACTATTTTGTTCGAGAAGCATTTTTGTAACAATGTAAGTTGCTGACAAAATTTCGATTTGAGCTCAGATGTGTCGTGGATACCGGGAATGAAGGTTCGTGTGCGCGGAATTGGCGCGTAGTCAAATTTCTTTCGAAAGGGAGTAATAGTTCGAATAGGGAGTAAAGTTGCAATAATTATTGGGATTCTGGAGTGTTAGCAAAAATTCGGGAGTAAATATTTTGTTTCAAGTAGAATTTTTTTTTTTTTTTTTTTTTTTTTTTTTTTTGTGATTACGGACAATCAGATGTGACTATTTATTGTAAGGAAATTCAACGCGACGAACATTTCGTTATAAGATGTACAAGAATAGATGCTGAAATCAGAACAATTGGACGTTCATTTTGATTGCGTAAGATGTAAACAGTAGTAATTTCGAAGAAACTACTTTTGCTATAACGCGAACATTAGTTGGTTTTTGTTTTGTTTCGTTTTGCCGAACAATACGCAACGAATACATGAAATTTCATCAAACGGTGACGGACTAGCAGCTAAGTAGTATCATTTGTGCGGACAATAGCGGTTCGCGGTAATCGGTTTCCGAAGGCGACCGCGAGCAGGAGTGGACGGCGACCGCACATCGGAAGGTACCAGGCGGCGGCCACCAGTCGTCATTGTCACGAGAACTGAGCCGCAAAACAGGGAAGTGACACGTGTGTGTGTGTGTGTGTGTGTGTGTGTGTGTGTGTGTGTGTGTGTGTGTGTGTGTGTATGACTTTCTTTGCAGACACTTCATCTGAAGACGCATTCCGGAGCTGAAAGGAATTGTTGAAGACCAAGTTTTGTTTAACAAAATTAAATTAGGAAATGGTCAAAAGAAAATCAGGGAATGCGCATTCGATGTATGAGTGAGATTTCATGTTATTTTGTTATTATTATGTGTGAATGAGTTTCTTTGTTGTGTTTTTTTATATGTCTATGTCATAGGATTATTGGGTATCAGTGTGGAGGGAAAGACGGTGAGTTGTTAGCAGTAATAAACGAACGAACAAAAATATTGTTCGTTTTTACCAATCGAGAGTATGCGTCGTTATTTGCTGTAATACCCTAGCACGCACAATCCAGTCACCTCGCTTGGATTCCTGTATAGGACCACCACCTTATCCACGGCTGCAGGTTATAAGAGATTTTGTAAAAACTAGCTAGCAAAAAGGGGCAAACGATAGGTTCAATCAAGTACGATACAAAATATTTCAAGGATAGGCAGGATAGTATTCGGGAGGAAGGAAGGAAGTAGGTACCATTACAATATCGATATCTATATCTATATCCTTATCTATATCTATATCTATATCTACATCTCTCTCTCTCTCTCTCTCTCTCTATATATATATATATATATATATATATATATATATATATATATATATATATATAGCTTTAATAGTACGCTTATCAATAGTCTGTTGTTTTCTTCCAAAGGGTGGCTGTGTCAAAATCGATTATATGAAACGATAGATGCGAGTCCACACTACTTCTACTTTTGAGATTTGTTCACAATTCGTCAAGGTTTTGTTTCAGTGTAATAATTGCATTGCGGCTTTGACAGATTGCATGTATTTTTTGTGGTGTATTTTGTAGAGAATATTCGGACAGTGGGTTTTGCTCGGTTGTACTGAAGTAGTGAAGTTGTTCACAGGTTATGTCGAATTTCTAATCGTTGCCCACGCGCCCCAAAAGACGCAGACGTTCTACATGAAAAGAGAAAGTTAGCGTAGGTGTCATGATAGTGTAATGGGTCGTCTAATGTTCTCTCCTCAATCACGACGCCCCCCCCCACGTTGGTGCGCCAATGTAATGGGTACTAATGATGTTCTCTCTCTTTCTCTCTGCTCGTCACGTGCACTATCTTTGCCCTGCCTAGCTCTAACTTGCAATTGGGTGCCACAATACCTTCGCTTATCGGTTGCCCGTACCTCTGCTAGCTCGAATAATCATTCACAACTTACCTGGTCGTAGTCCGCGCGCTCACTCCATACGGAGTTGAGGTAAGGGTCCGTTTCGTTCGTGCCTGGGTCAAATTCTATACAACTATTTAATAAAAACACATGAATTCAAGGCAATTATGAGCCATGTGGGATGCTCATACATTTAATTTCGGATTTTTGTTTGCTTATATCCTATCCATAAACACAATCTGCCTCTCCGGCTTGCGAAAACGTGACAACACAAATACATAAACATACAGAAAAAAGAAATACAACCATGCACACTGAAAACATAATACGAAAATCTCATGCATACATCAGAATGCGCATTCTGTCGTGACCCCTATTTTTTTGCTTTTATCTTATCCTTAACCTAATATCATGACTTGGTCTTCGACAGAATTTTTTTCTTTAGACTTGCGCGTGAACAAACAACAAAAAAACAGTAATTGCACAATTCGTGCCACTTCCCTTTTCGCAGCGATGTCACGTCCTGTCAGCGCCCGTCGTTGCTAGTTGTAACGTGCATTTTTCATGCACGCAGTTCTCGTTCAGCTGCCATCGGATCTCAGATGCACTCGTCCATTTAAAAATTACCAAATGTACTTCCGTTTATTGTTCCTTGCATTAATCGCGTCTTCCCTAAACGTTACTTCTATTTTCTTTCGCGACGTATTTAGATTTTGCGACGCTCCTGTTTCCTGCGCCTAACTTGCGTGAATACTGTCCATGCGGATTTTTTCGTGAATTTCTAAATAAATTAAATTGAATTTTAGCTCGACCTAATTTAAACAATTGATGTTATACAACCGAAAATAACTCAAAAACGTTTGCACGACACTTCCGCGAAATTTCTCCAAAAATTTAACACAGCATCCAAACGCGTGCGATCCTCATCAAACCCGAACTCTTTCTGTCTGTAACACATTTTACATTGTTGGTCCACACAATCCAAGTGACTGTCTTTTTATTAAACACATGCCCATCACCATAAGAAATGTTCGAAAACGTTTACATTTTCACTGTTTTCGGGCATCTTGCGTCTTATTATCTGTTTCATAATTTTACTAGCTTTCATTTTGTAGTCGTCACATTACCGAATTCCCCTATCCTGTTCTCCTTTTTCCAAAAACCTTTATTTTTCGTCTTCTCAACTCGTGATGACGTCACTTACACTTTCAGTCGCTCCTTCAATTCTTTCTTAATCCGCTATGCTACGAAACTGGATAATAATTTATTCCGAGCCCTACATAAATTCCCCCGCGCCGTGACCAATTTTTCCCTGATCTAAATATTTTTCTCTACAATTTCTGAAAGTTTGGCCAAAATCCACTCAGGCATTCACTGGATAATCAATCAAACTCGTCTTGTATACTTTCAGAGGCACAACAATGGTCACAATGTCTTCAATCTTCGCCCTGTTATACAAGCGATTTACACAATTTATGATATTTACGGAACCCGTGGCTCGAATAACGTGATTCTTGGTTCAAAATGTTCCTAAATTTGGGTTCTATTCATTGTTTATAATGCCTATTTCCGCCCCTTTTGTTTTCTATTATTTTCCTAATAATTATTATTACGCGGCGCTGTTGTCTATTGTTTATTTCATTATTGGCTCCTCTTTGCTTATATAGACGTTCCGTGTTCCATGCATTCTTGCGAGCTAGTCTCACAAATCATTACAATATATATATATATATATATATATATATATATATATATATATATATATTGGTGTGCCCAATTTAATGTACGCATGGTTTCGAAAGGCACAAAAACGATTTGTGCACTGTGGGTCCCGTTGCGGATCGATGTGCACATCTAGATTGCGAAAGCGGTGAATTACTTCCCTTGGAAAGAGTTCTAGTGAAAAAATTCCACAATTCTCTTTGAAATTGTCATTATCTGAACCCGTGTGGAATTTTGCACATTAAAATTCAAATAATTATATGTATTGACATGTGATGCTTTACCGCACTAGGTGATAACCTTCAATGACCCAACTTAACCTAACCTATGTGAGTGTTCTCCAACAACAAAAACTTTTCCCCCGAACTATTATTGTAACTGGAACATGTAAGTTTATGTAGGTGATTTGTTTTATATTGAGTTATTTATATTATTATATTTAAATAGATAAGTTAAAGCAAGGTAGCTCTAAGTTAGTTGAAAGATTAACGTCAGCTAGATTTTACGTATTCCCCTTTTGCTGCAAAAGCCAAGTAAGGCTGCAGCGCACGCGCAAGTGCTGCCCCCAAAAGAAAAATTACCGCCTCGCCAGGGATACTGGTGGTGGTGATGGTGGTGGGGAGGTAACTTGGAAAGAAAAGAGGGCTGCGGGGTGGTGGTGGCTGCAGGGCGGGGGAGACAGAAATTGATCATTGGGGGATTACGAGGCGGCGGAAATGAAAGGGTGGTTAGGACGAGGGGCGGCAGGCGCATACAGGGCAGTTAGGGTTAGTGGGGATGGGTGGAACAATGGGACGAGGGAAATAGAAGGAACGGCGGGAGTGGCTCGATCTGCGAGGCGGCGAGAACTGAAGGTATGGTTGGGTGGGTGGCGGTCGCTCTTAACGACGCCTTCTGTTAAGGATTTAACAATCCGCAATCCGTTAAGTACAATCAAAACGAATGAGTTGTAGCTAGAAGTGGCGGATGAGATCTCCTATTCCAAAAAAAGAAAGGCGGTATCTGCGGAGTGGCGGGAGCAGAAAGGGCGACGGAAGGTCGCGGGGGCAACGCGGCGGTTGCCCAGCCCGTCCCGATTGCATGTGGGCGGCCGCGCAACTCGGAGGCGAAGCTCGCGGGAACGCCCCTCCCAAGGCCCCCCCCGCCCCCGCCCTCGCCCCGCCCCACCCCTGCCGCCGCCCAAGAGGGGCCGACAGCCCCCGCAGATCGCCCACGCCGCCAGCCGCACGCGAAAACTTAAGTAGGGTTTGCTTAGATATTCATCCGAAAAAAGAAATTTATTTTTTACTACGTTCTATTTAGATTATTTTCGTAATTCCGTACCGTAAATTTCGGAATCAGAAGAAGCAAAAACTACTCTTAATGGCCATCCGCTGTCTGTGTAAGCATTCAACAGTCTGCCGTCCGTTAAATCCAATACAACATGTGTTGTAAGACGGCAGACGAGTACTCATATTCCCAGAAAGGGTATGGACGATGTAAAAAAATGTCAGATTGCGGTTGTACACCACAATCACGTTCGTTATTTGCTCTATATCAGTTTAAGGACGTTACTCCAATGCAGGTCGGAAAATGAAACAGAAGAATGGTGCAAATACACTTACCATCGAGCTACGACACTTTCCGGGTCGATTCTGAGTTGTGTTCGTAGCAAACGGCCACCAACGACGTAGGTGGCCGACGTAGGTGGCCACGACCTTCTAGGTGTGGTTGAAAATTATTTTTTGCACTTCTATACCATGATGGTAAGTTGATATATTCAATTAAATAGAGGGAACTGCGATATTAAATAATATCACTGACATCAATGTAGAGTGGCTACATTCTTGTTGATCGTTGTTCTTGTGTTTTCTTTAATGCTAACGAGAATGTCAGCTTCAATTGATGTAATGTGTCTTGAAATGGAAAGTAATTTAAAAATAGGAGAAGCAAGAGCCTCAACAGTTGATATGTTTCCATTAAAATAAAAAAAATATGTGAAAGAAATAAGGGAATTTTCTAAGTCGTGAGATGCAAGAGATTTATGAAGTGTCACAGAAAACGTGCTTCTCTCACTCTTTTCAGAAATGAATGAAAAGTACCGTCAAATAACTCTAATAGATTGTTCAATTGCAATTAATGTAAACAGTTCCAAAATAAAATATCAATCGATAAGTGTATCTGTTGAATGATTTGAAAGCTAACTCAGTGTATTTTGGCATGGAACGTTTGCTATGAAACTGGCTAATAATAGTTTGTTTCTTAGATATGTGAAGACGTGCCAAAAGTAAAAGCGCTGTATGCGTTGACAAACGAGATCTGTAACAGGTATTAATCTGTTACAGATGTCGTTTGTCAGT
The DNA here is from genome assembly GCA_011170035.1 of Teleogryllus occipitalis. Lineage (NCBI taxonomy): Eukaryota > Metazoa > Arthropoda > Insecta > Orthoptera > Gryllidae > Teleogryllus > Teleogryllus occipitalis. The sequence goes on along the minus strand of BLKR01000022.1, from coordinate 1,225,441 downwards.
TACGAACTTTTAATAGAATGCAAGCCTCCTTGGTTCTTCGTGGGCAGCAGTACCATGATGACAAGTTGGTGACAGTGGAGTATGGGAAAATCCATTACAGGACGCTTTCATCAGAATCGTCCTGTAATAAAAGAGTTTCTGAACGTAAAACAGTACAACAATGATCTACTCAATCGCTTAAGGCGTATGCCGGTATGGTCGCTAGTATTGTATCCCAGACGTAAATGTAAAGGTACCCCCTTTTTGTTTATTGTTCACAGTTGAGGCATATCGGGTAATGACAACTGACATTTCGGCCGAATTTAGAATTATTGATTCTAAGTGGAATAAGTATATTTTTTATCTCATTTTATAAGAATGTTCCTTATATCATGTCTTTCCATTTTGCAAAATTTCAAGAATAAACAAAAAATGACAATAAATTAATTTGGCTCGCACAGATAAATGAATGTAGATGGTAGCCACAAATTGATTTTTTTCCTCTGCAACATGAAATGTCAGTTCATATTAATTACACCCGAACGCCTTAACTGCAATTTTTAAAATTGTTAATTAAATAAAGTGGTTAGGCGGAAGAGCAGGCCTCAAGGCCTGAGCCTCGCCACTAATAAAGACAATTTATATTTATTTATTTATTTACGTTCCAGACAGTTCCGAAAACTATCTTAAACTTCGATAGAATAATATTAATCTTCGGTATATTCTTGGTATCATGTTTTTAAGCTTTTAAATACAATAACGAATTGAATGTTCGCTAATCAACAATTTTTATTATCGATCCATTTCAAAACCAGGGTATGTGTAACAAGGTCTAAGAACATAATTATGTAATACCTGTCTCTTATTTCACATTTCGCTTTTGACGAATCTTCTTTCAGTATTAATATCTTCATCGTGAATTTATAAGATCTTTTTAAGAGAATCTCATTTAAGCTGAAAAGAGTGCCATAATTTATTATTTATTGAAAATAAGACACCCTCGACTTTTTTTTTCCATTTTAGATATTCAATAACTCATTATCTCAAAGGTACATTAATTCATGACGCAACAACGATTGCACCTTTTTTTAAAACGAATGCGCTGCCAAGTGGCATGTGGACAAACCTGACTAGGAAATTAGCACGTGAGCAGCGGTCAAGCACCTTTCGCTGAGGGACTGCGTAGTAATTCAACTTGCGCTGAACTCTGTGTGGGAGAACTTGATGTACACTTGCTAATTCATAACTTGACATTTCTCATTAACAAACAAAAACTGATGATGTGACAGACAATCTGGCGAGCAATTTAACTCAGATGTACGAAAGAGATTCTGTACACCTTAGAAAGTGCCTAGATATATTTGTAAGCAGTTCACGTATATAACGTTCTTTGAACCCAAGTAATGTTTGCAAGTGTATTAGAGATTTAATTCAATTGACAATCAATAAAATATGAATGTCAGCTCAAAATAACTTTACCAATTTCATCTCTTTTCTTTGATATACCGCTCTATTGGAGTTGGTTAATAAAAACACTGTTTTGGGTCTAAAGAATCGAATTAAAAAAGTAACTTTCAATTTCAATCATAATAATAATAATAATAATAATAATAATAATAATAATAATAATAATAATAATAATAATAAAAGTGTCAATAATAATAAAAGAGGCTCAGGCCTTAAGGCCTGCTCTTCCGCCTAACCCCTTTAATTAATTTACAATTTTAAAAATTACAGTTGGGGCGTTCGGATGTGATTAGTATTAACTGACATTTCATGTCGCAGAGGGGAAAAAAAAATCAATTTGTGACTACCATCTACATTAATATATCTGTGCGAGCCAAATTAATTTATGGTAATTTTTTTGTTTATTCTTGATTTTTTTCAAAATGGAAAGACATGATGTAAGAAACATTCTTAAAAAATCTGATAAAAAAGAGCTCCCACTTATTCCACTTAGAATCAATAATTCAAAATTCGCCCGAAATGTCAGTTGTCATGACCCGATATACCTCAACTGTGAACAATAAACAAAAAAGGGGGGTTATTTTACATTTACGTCTGTGATGCAATACCAGGGACCATCTCGGCTTACGCTTTAAGCGATTGAGTAAACCCAGAAAAAACCTCTATCAGGATGGCGGCTTAAGGCCGAAACATAGAGAGCAATCAATTATTTCTGCATTATCAAGCTGAATAAATGAGAATGTCATGTAGCACCCTTTTTTTATTCACAATTCCATAATTCAGCTGACCTATCGCGAACGTGAGAATCATAGAGGTTAAGGAAATGAAACAATCCTGACTGACATTTCCTCCTTCTGAATAGTAATGGATACATGCAACGTCAATTAAGTAAAATGTTTGAAATTGGTACAAAGTGATTTTTATAAGCACTACCTGTTTCCACACTACGATATGTTTTTTTTAGCCTAGTTCCATTTCCTCTTTAATAAAAGTTGTCAGTGGCTAAGTGTAACCGCTTGTCGTCGGCTACATTTATGACCAACAAAAAATAGAAGCGATAATACCCGACATCATGCCCTACACGTATTTTCTATAGTGGCGAAGAGATGGCGTCAGCCAGAAAAAGATTTCTGAACGCACTCAGACTATAGCCAATCAGAAACTTTTGTGGAAACACGGACGCGGCATGAACTTGTGTCGGAAGAGCTCGTTTTTTTTCTTGTTCGAGTCGCCGAGGTGAACGGAAGGCTACAGGTACACCACACAGTCGACGAGGGACACGCGGAAGATACCGGAATGTAAAAGCTTTAATAAAAGGTAAATGCCTGAACATTTTTCATGGAATTACTTACTGTGAAATGTCACGAGATTACATGAAATTTAAAATGAATATTAAACAAGAATGCAACGAATGAAAGAACGACAGTGGTAATAGATCGAAATGAATTTGTAAAACCACGTTGCTGCATTCTCGTTGCTAGAAAATGGAGGATTATTGTAACATAGGACATGTTTTTTTTCTTTGTTACAGCTTTTATTTTATCTTATTTTATTTTATTTTATTTTTGGAATTTCATTTTGGAAATCCTATTATAGAATTTTGAGAATTCTTAGAAGTATGGTTTATCCAACAACTAGCTTGACTTTTGCTATTACGAAGTCATATCTTGGAGTTTTGGACTCGCATTCTGATGCGACCATCGCCTCTGTGAAAGCTATGGTAAAACTTCGCTGAACAACGAGGAGACGGCGCTCGGAAATATTCCGATTTCGACGCGACAGGCAGCGCACGGACCGTTGCAGAAGAACGACGACCTTGAGGCGTGAGCATCGCTCGGCAGCCGACTACACAGCGCGGGACCAGCTTGGGGAATTCGCCGGTCGTGAGTCACATAAAAACAGAGAGAACATTCATTAAATTTCAGTCTGGAAAACTTCTAAGATAGAATTATAATTGTACTAGCTAAAACGTTGCAATGTGAGCTTCCCTCAATAACAGACGTTGATCGGGCAAGTTTCATTGAACATTGGTCTTGCTAGCCAGTAAATTCATTTCTTTTCTACAGTCGTAAGAGGAATCAGATCAGAGTAATCCTTGTGTTTAATGATAAAAGTTGTTCTTGTACATAATCAGTTATCTAGATTCATATGTAATTGATGTAATGCTGTTTCAACCCATTTAAGAGAAATTGCCTGTGTGAAATTTTGAACAGGAGTGAAAGCCGTTCAATTATTTCTTTTAAAGTATTACTTCATAGACAGTCAAAAGACGTTATAAAACAAAATTTTGTACTGAAAAGCAACGTAGAAGCCGAATGTCAAATGTGAATATTAAGTGTAACATTATTAATGATTTAAAAGGTATTAGAGAATTTTGAGTATTGTTTGTATGTATTTTTTTGTAGGATGAGTATTCGAACTGTGATTTGTGTGTCTCATAAGTGATATTTTTGTGAAGTGTACATATGTATTTGTTGCTTGTTTCTTGTAAACGGGGATCAAAGTTATTATCGCTTTAGTGAAAACTGCAGTTTAGGTAGGGAACTAGCTACCATAGTTTAACAAAAAAGTGAGAACATAGGAGGATATGTGAACTCCATTGTACGGAGACTTTCATTCGTTAGAATACATGTTATCTGTTATTTAAAACTACAAAATTGTGTTTGCTTGTTATTTGATCATTAGTTTAGCAAAGACGAACCCACCACCGATAGGGAATTTTATCCATTAATTGAGGTATTCCCAGGTTTGCGTGACGGTGTAACCACACGTCACGAAATAAGTAAATGACAGATTTACTTTAGTAATTCGGCGTACTACCAATCAGGAGGTACGTGACGGTTACATAAGAAATGTGCGAGACTACAATGCGGAAGTATCGAAAAAGGAATGTGAATATCATCCCGTAGTTGTGCTCTAATTGTGCCAAATGTATTTTTCATTGTTATGAAGCTACTATAAATATTACCAAATAAATACTTATTAAAGTATGCAATTCATTCAATATTTAATTTTCTATTGAATTATTTTAAAAAAATAGTCTTTAAGCCGGCCCGGTGGCCGAGATTGCGAAGCCGGTAGTGTCCTAGGGGTCGAACCGAAGGGTCACGGGTTCGAGTCCCGCCTCAAGCATGGTTGTATTAGTGTTCGTCCTTTCACCCCTTATCATCACCATTTCGTTTCAGCTTCATGGTTATCATACCGTTAGCTCCGATAGTGGTCGCTAATGATCTAGATATTGATGCGACCTTAAATAACAAAAAAAGAAGTCTTCAAGGCGAATAGCATGTTCAGAAGTTTTATTGGAAAAAATTATCGTGAATGTGACTGAAAAATATAATGTTCTTACAACCTACAAAGCATTTCAAAGGATGACACTTCGAAAAAGGTCAACGACGCCAGGAAATCAAACAAGGAAGGGAGGAAATTCATCAGCTGACAAACTCTCTGGCAGGAAGACTGGCGCCGACCCTGAAGCCACAGGCCGGAAATCCACTGGTCGTTTCCGGCCGCCGTCATGTGCTGTCGACTCCCTCCCTCCCCTCTGCAGCATGTCCATTCTACCTCCCCTCCTATTTCCTTCCTCGGTCCTTGCGTACCAGCTTCCCAATATCTAATCTGTGCATCCTTCATTCGTTGCCGATTGTGTCGTTCATACACGCGTGGATTGGCCGAGTCTAAGGATAACATTATACACAAGCTCATATACTTTCGTTTTCTTTCTAAAATTGTCTCTTCTGTTGGTTCTCTATGACCAACTGCACTCTCCATGTCGACGCCTATTCTTCCTTCAGATTCACTTCTCGCACACCTCGTTTCCCATTCATTACGGTTTTTTTAATTCCACCGATACATCTCCTTCATAAAAGTGCCTGAAGATTTCTCCTCAACCCTTGGATATCAACCGATCCAAATCAGTATCGTTTCCCCTGCCTCATTTTCCCACGTCTCAGAATCTCAACTCTCGCCCTTAACCGGATCCTTGACCTCTACCGGCCTTCTGCACAATTGCCTGTTAGACGGCCCCCTATGTGTCCCTCCCTCTTCCCTTAACTCTCTCTTTCTCCCTCTCTCTATCTCTCTCCCCCCTCTCTCTATCCCCTCTCTCTTTCAATCTTTCTCTTTATCTTTCGACGACTGTTGATAAGCCCACAAAATGCGATAAATAAAACCCCCTCTCATCATCGATATGTTTCAGCGCCACCATTAGCATATTCATCCCCAACGCTCTCTCAACTTTTCCATTGCTCGCTCTCCATCGTTCCCCACCGCGTCCAATTGTTCTCATTGCCCCCATCTCCCGCCAATCGTTTTCTGTGGATACAGACGCCTGCCATTGATCCCCCTCTTGAACTTCTATCGCGCACACTTCTTCAGCCCTAATCGACCCCACTTTTCCCCCTCGCCCCTCACTGCCAGTCGGCACGCATCGCCGGCGCCTCCTTCCTCCGACCGCCGCGCCGCGCCGGGGGCCTCGTTAGGCGGGCGTCGCCGCTCGGGGCACGGCCGAAACCTCGAGGAGACCAGGCGGCGCGAGCTCCTTCAGACTGCAATGCTCTCGCGCTTAATTTTCCCTCATGACATGTTCCATCTTGTCCACCGAGAGTATTTTAAAGGCTCTTTAATTTTATTTATGAATATTTGGTCGTTTTTCTTTTACAGTTATGTCTTGTAAGAGTTATCTACTTCTTTGCAATCTCATTATGCTACAGAGACGGGTAGTTGGCTGGTAAATATATTCGTTTATTGAAACTATTGATATAAGAATAACGTTTCAAGGATCGTGTGCCCCCATCGTCTCGCCATTGGTTCAATAATTTTCATTCTTTCATCTGAAAGATCAATGAGTGTTATTTGTTTAATCAGATAATGGTAACTGTAACATACGTTACACTTATTTAAAAAGTAAAAATTATCTATTTCGACAGATTGGAATGCATTGATTCATGAACTACCAAATTAATAATTGCATCATATAAAAGTCATGACTGTCAAATAAAAACACCTCAGGTCCAAATATTTTACCATAAATGTTCCACCTAGGTATTTCGTATCAAAACAATTCGATAGGAATTTCTTTCTGATCGCCATTGTACTTGCATAGAATCGCATGCCGAACTTTTCACGAAACTCATGTATACTATTGCTCTTTCTCTTGTAATGATTTGTGAGGCTAGCTCGCAAGAATGCATAGAACACGGAACTTTTATGTAATCAAAGAGAAACTAAGAATTAAATAAACAATAGACAACAGCGCCGCGTAATAATAATTGTCAGGAAAGTAATAGAAAACGTAAAGGGCGGAAATGGGCGTTATAAACAGTGAATAGAACCCAAATTCAGGAACATTTTAAAACAAAAATCACATTATTCGAGCCACGGGCTCCGAAAATATCATAAATTGTGTAAATTGCATGTATAATACGGCGAAGATTGAAAATATGGCACCCATTGTTGTACTTCTGTAAGTATATTACGAGACGGTTTTTATTGAATATCCAGCGAATGCCTGGATGGATTTTGGCCAAACTTTCGGAAATTATAGAGAAAAATATTTAGAACAGGGCAAAATTAGTCACAGCACGGGGGAATTTATGTGGGGCTCGTAATAAATTAATATTCAAGTTCATAGCATAGAGGATTAAGGAAGAATTGAAAGAGTGACCTAAGAGGTAAATGACGTCATCACGAACTGAGAAGACGAAAATAATGGTTTTTGAGAAAAGGAAGACAGGAGAAGGGAATTTGGTAACGTGACAATTACCAAATAAAATTTAGTGAAATTATGAAGCCGATAGTAAGACGCAAGACGCCCGAAAACAGTGAAAACATAAATATTTTCGAACATTTCTTATAGTGATGGGCATGTGTTTGAAAGAAGACAGTCGCAGGGAATTGTAGACCAACAATGTAAAATGTGTTACAGACAGAGAACGAGTCAAGCGTTGATGGTGAACGCACGTATTTGATGCTATGCTAGATTTTTGAGAAATTTCGCGAAATTATTTTGCAAAAGTTTCAATTCATATTCAGTAATTTAAAATCAGTTATTTAGACGACGTGGAACTGAAATTTAATTTAATTTGTTTCGAAGTTCACGGGAAAATTAGCATGGACATTATTCGCGCAAGTTAGGCGCGGGGAACATAAGCTTCGTAAAATTTAAATACGTCGCGAGATAGCGAGAGAACATTTATGGAAAACGCGATTAGTTGCGAGGAACAATAGTTGTGAGTACGTCTGATAACTTCAAATGGATGAGTGCGTCCGGGAACTGATGGCAGCTGAACGGGGACTGCGTGCATGGAGGGTGCACATTACAACTAGCAACGACGGGCGCTGACAGGGAGCGACATCGCTGCAAAAAAGGAAAGTGGCACGATTCGTGCATTTACTTTATTTTCTTTCGTTCACGTGCAAGTCCAATGAAAAAGACTCTGTCGAAGACCAAGTCCTGATAACTAGATTAATAATAGAATCATCAAAAAGGTCACGACAGAATGCGTGACACAAGAATACACACACAAGAATATGACATTCTTGTGTGTGTATGAGATCTTGTATTATATTTTCAGTGTGCATGTTTGTATTTTTTTGTGTTGTTTATGTATTTTGTGTTGTTATGTTTCACAATTCGGAGGGGCACATTGTATTTGTTTTTGGTATATGAGGAAAAGATCCGACATTAAACATATGAGCATCCCATATGGCTCATAATTGCCTTAGATCCATGTGTTGTTATTTAATAGTTGTGTAAAATTTGACCCCGGCACGAACGAAACGGGCCCTACCTCAAGTCCGTATGGAATGAGCGCGCGGACCACGACCAGGTAGGATGTAATAGTGATACGAGCTAGCAGAGGTACGGGCAACTGACAAGCAAAGGCATTGTGGCACCCAATTGTAAATTAGAGCTAGGGCAGGGCAAAAATAGTTCACGTGACAGGTGAACAGAGAAAAGTATAAATAGTTAGGTTATTGTGCTCGCCGTGTGAGGGCGTAATTTACGAAGGTAGTCAAGAGAGTAGTCAAGAAGAAGAACGAAGGTAGTCAGTTACACTCTCTATACTGCATACCGAGCTGCAATTTTTTATTTAATTTTTTTGCTCCAATAAAGAAAATTACAATTTAAATAGTATTAGGTACGATTTTTATTTCATTCTCTAAAACTTTGAAAATTGCAACTATTTTTCGAATCTTTCCAACACCTCCAATATCAAAGTCATAGATGGGTCCCTCAATGCAATTTAGCTCCCAATCATCGATCTTTAAATTATATCATTCGATTTTCTTAAAAATATGAATAGTAATTCTATGATGAGTAAAAATATTGAGTAATAATTCTAAGAGGAAAATTTTTCGGTATGCCATACAATGCCACTAATTTTCATTTTGACAATCGTATATACAAATGAAACCAACAATGAAAACGGGAAGGGTAAAGGCAAAGCCTACCATCAGACGGGGTGAAAATGTGCCACACACTATATATTATTGTTACTATTCTAGGTGGTGAATTGAAACTCTGGTATTATTTTAACAAAAACGTTTATTTTGTTTCTTAACATAATCACTGAAAACACCTCATACAGATAGTCTTCACTTGATTATTCTTTACACGTTACACTTCTGTTGATTATTTATTTACACTACTCTTCTCTTGATTATTTATTTACACTGTTCACTTCTCTTTACACTGTCGCACAGTTCTAAGCACTGACCACAGTTCAATGCACTGGCCACAGTCCACTGCACTGACCACAGTTCACGACGCCGGCCACGCATCACGTCACTGCTATTCATCGCGTTGTACACACTTCACAGCTCAGCTTCCACTTCAGGCTTAAGACTCACTCGCGGTCGCCGGGCGCCGTCCAGAATTTTCTGGACTTTGGGATGAACGAAGTGATATTCGTTTTGTGTCACGTATCGCCAGCAACAGGATCTATGTATTCTTGAGGGGCTGATTATATTACAGATAAACACAAGTCTCTCACTATTAATGACATTGAAGTAAGTGTCAGACCCTTATTTAGTAAACACTAAAGTAGTAGTAATTTTATAATATCCAATGTTTGCCCTGTGATCCCACATGAAGTCATCAAAAAAGCTCTCAACCAACTTAATGTTCAAACATCATCCAATATTATTTTTCGAAGATCAGGTATGACAAATTCTAATTTGCCTCATATCTTATGTTTTAGAAGTCAGGGGTTCATTCACCCTGACGAAATTAATAAATTACCTCCGTCTATGTTAATCCAATATGAAGACACATCTTATAGATTATATTTTTCTATTGATAACATCGCTTGCTTTAAATATAAATATGAAGTATTCATGAAGTAAATATGAAGTCATATTGCCAGTGAATGTCCAAACAAAGAGGACAATTCTAGCCCAATTATAAAAAATGGTTCAGAAGGTAATCATAGCAATTCAAAAGAAAATTGCTCCTTGGATCATTCAATAGTGTAAACTTCTAACTCACCTAATAAGGATTGTGATAGCTTCCCTCCTTTTTTTATATAAATATTTATTTTCCATTCGGATGTACATAGTTCAGTAACATTTTACTTTTTCGTATGTATTGCTGGCTTACAGCTATTCTTATTTCCTAAACTTAAAAACTAACTACGGGAAGTGGTAGGAAGCTACACTCTGCACCTACTGTTCACAATTGTTGGAAACTAAGTTTAGGAAGGCGTTAAAAGGGTAACGGTTTTTTATGCGTGTTGGAGTATGGTCTGTTGAGGCCAGGTTGTAGTGGATGGCTTGTGGTATTGAGTTGATATTTGAATAGAATGTATTGGATAGATGGGCTATGTGTTTGGAGATGGAAGTTATATTCAATTCTTTGTGTATTTGTTTGTTGGATATAAACCATGGAGCGTGGGTTGCTAATCGGAGAAATATACTTTGTATTATTTGTAGTTTATTTATGGTAGTAGCAGATGCGTTAGTCCAGACAGGGCATGCGTATAACATTAAGGGTCTAATTATGGATTTATATAAAGTGATGGCATTATCTATTGATAGGCAGCTTTTGATGTTTATTAAAGGTTTTCATCGTGCTATTTTGCATTTTGCTTGTTGGGTTTTGTTTGTAATATGGGAATTCCAGATCAGTTTTGTGTCCAAGTTTAGCCCAAGGTATTTGACTGTTTCGCAGTTAGAAGTCCATGGAATTCTGTTGTTGTTTATTGTAAAGGGGAAAGGAGTGTAGAAGTGCTTTAGTGAGAATATTTTGGCTGTAGATTTTGTAGGGTTTCGTTTAATTTTTCAAATTGTTGACCAGTTGCCTATTCCGTCTAGATGTAGTTGAATTTTTTCACTAATAGTTTTAATTGATTGGTTGGATTTATAAATTACCGTGTCATCTGCAAATTGTGCTATATGGATCTGGTTTGTAGTTTGTATATCTGACGAGTAAATGATGAATAGAGTTGGTGAAAGTGGGGATCCTTGCGGTAGGCCTGCTTGTATTTTGCGGGGGTTTGAATTGTGCTTTTCTACTGTCACTGTGAATGTTCTGTCTGTTAAAAAATGTTTAATGATATTGACCAAGTAGAGTGGGGTTCCTATTGATTGCAGTTTGAATAGTAGGCCTTGGCGCTAAACTATGTCAAAGGCTTGTGATATGTCCAGAAAAGTTGCAATATGTCCTTTTTATCTTGGTATGCTGAATGGATATGCTCTGTTAGTCTAAGAAGCTGATGTGAAGTGGAAACTTGGTTCATGAACTCAAACTGATGTTTTGGTATGTTTTATGTTTTGTCCAAATAATTTTTTAATCTTTTAAGAATTAGCTTCTCTAAAACTTTTGACAGAGTTGGTAATAAGCTGATTGGTCTATAACTTTCTGGGGTACTGTGGTTTTTGTTTGGCTTGGGGACAGGAATAATTTTTGAGTTTTTCCAAAGTATTGGGTAGCACCCAATTTTTAATATTGAGTTGTAGATATTATTTATGAAGGCTATTGTTGGTGTGGGTAGGTTTTTTAGAATTTTATTGTTGATATTGTTGTGTTCAGGGGCTTTGTTGAGGGGGAGGTTCTTTATTATATTCTTAAGTTCATTTGGTGAAATGTATTTTATTTTTTGTGAGACATTATAGTTCGGAGCGGAAACAGAATTTTCAATTTTTATATGTTCTGGGTGAGCAGAAGTGTTATTAAGTGTGAAGATACTTTCAAAGTAATCACCTAATACTTCGGCTTTGTCAATAGGGGAAAATGTTTTGCCAGTGAGTGTGTTTATCGGAGGGATGGTGTTTTGCTTACTTAATTTTTTTTTTTTTTGTAAATTTCCAAAGTGAGTTGTTGGTTGTGCTAAGTGATTTGATTAAGGAGTTGTAGGACAAGTGACGGTGTTCCTTAATTACTTTTTTTGTTATGGCGTTTAATCTGTTAAGTTCTTTTTCTAATTGTGGATTTCTATTGTTTTTTCAAAGTCTTCTTGTTCTGTTTCTGGTTTTTATTATGGTTAATATGGGGTCTGGCAACTTAGAATGTGTTTTTGATTTATTATGTACTATGTTATTTGGTTGTTGAACGATAGCACTGATTATTATGTTGTTTAGTAATGCTATTGAATTTTCTATTTCTAAGGGGGTTTTTAGATTTTTGAATTTGGGAGTTTTGATTATTAAGATTTTCCTGAATTCTCTCCAGTTGACATTGTTAGTATTTAATATGGGGATGGGTATGTGTGGGGACGGATGTTGGTGAGTGGAGATTATTATTGGAAGGTGATCAGAGTCATGTTCGTGTAGTACAGTGGAATAAAATGTGGTGTAATCGTTGGTGATTGCAATGTCTAATATATCTGGTTGTTTATTTGTGTCGTATGAGTAGTAGGTTGGTACTCTGGGAGTTAATATGTGTAATTGTAAGTTCGTTATTATTTTTTGCAAGTTTTTGCCGGCGTTGTTAGTTGATGTGCATCCCCAGCTGGTTTTTGGAGTTTAGATCACCTATGAGTAAGGTAGGGGTGTTTTGATTAAATAGCGCAGTTATATTGGATTTTTGAATTTTTTATGCGGTGGCTTGTGTGCTGTAATGATGGTTAATACTCTGTTGTTTAGATGAAATTTTATTGCGACCGTTTCTAATCCCGGAGTGATGGGTAAATTTGCTTTTGTGTAAGGTACTGAGTTTTCGACAAGAATGAGCACACCTCCCCCATTAGCATTGTTTCTATCAGATCTGATTATGTTGTAACCGGGCAGATTGAATATCATGTGGGATTTGAGGTGTGTTTCAGTTATGCACGCTATTTTGATTTCTTTATCTTTAAGGAAGTAGACCAATTCGTTTTTTTTGTTGATTATACTGTTCGCGTTCCAATTTAGCAGGTTAAATTTGTTATGGAGCTGTGTGGCCATGATTCCTATTGAAATAAGACGTGAGTGAATTTTGTATGTTCTTGATAATGGTTGGAATGATAGTATTTATTAAATTAATTATGTATGTTGAAATAAGAGTTGATTATTGTGTGCATGAAAGAATTATCATTATTATTGTTGTTACGGTTATCATTGTTTTGATACGTGTTTGTTTGATTCTTGTCGTAGTTTGAGGTTTAATTTGCTATATTTCTTACGTGAGTGAAATTTTAAATATTGCTAGTGATAGGTAGGCCAGGGAAATTTTGAGAGTTCAGATTTAACTGGTTGTCGTTTTTTTGTTCAGTATTTAAACGTCCTTGCTGGTCAGTTTTTGGGGTGGTTTCTGTGAGCTTTTTGTAGTAGATCAGATCTCGTATCCGCGCGGTGCGAACCGTTGCAGTTCTTACAAATAGGGTTTTCTTTTTGGGGACAATTTACAGAGTAGTGATCTTGTGCGCAATAAATGCATGCTATGTTGTGGTTGAAGTTATTTCCAGTATGCCCGAAATCTAGACATGGAAGGCATTGGATATGGCCCTTGGCTTTGCGCCTTTTTTGTGGTTTGACAATCAAGTTACAAATTTGATTTATTTGTAGTACACTGTCTATGTTTTGACTACCGTCGAACTCGGCTGCCACTCCCGGAATGGGGATGTTGTCTTTGTACAGTCTGGTTACACTAATTAGCGATGGACACTTTACCTTGAGATCTTCATATATTTCTTTCTGGGTTATTGATGGATGAAGATTCTTAAACACTATGGAAATTTTTTTGTTGGCTGGGTCTTTATCAGTGTGGAATTTTCTGTTCGTGCTAATTAGATATTTTATTGATAGTCTAAAGTCTGCAATAGTTTTGAAAAGCACTTTAACTTTGTTGTTGACAATGGCCGAAGTAAACTGGTTAGTTATTTTAATCTTAATTTCCCTATTGAATTCAGCAACATTCTAAATGTGGGCAACATTCTAAAGATGGGTGGTATTTTAACAGTAGAGTTTAAATGGTCATTATTTTGTTCATTAATGAATAGGAATCTGTTATCCTCGCGATCATCACTTTCTTCGCCGAGCGCGGAGAATCTGTTACCAGTAGGTACGTTATATTGTTGTTCGGTGGGATTTGTTGAGTTTACACTCGGATTGTCACCGGACAGATTCATTTTCTTGTTCTCGGTATCACTTTCACTTTCACTGACTGACCTTTTCTGTGCCTGAGGCGGTGGTGGTTGTGTTGAAGACGCGTAGTTCTGGCTGAGCAAAGCAGGGTTGATGCTGCCCTCGGTACTGGTCGGGATTGGCGTTGATGCGAGAGTTATGTCCATGGCCTCGCTACTTGCTGGAAGCGGCAACACTGAAGAAAAATCACTGTTGTCACCGTTATGGACGATGCGTAGGGCTTCGGATATTGTTTGCCCTGTGCTTGGATTAATGGCATAAGCCATATACTTTTCTCTAACTAGTGTTCAGATGTTACAGATGATACTGAACACAGACGTAAACTATAACCAGAGTTCACTGGTGTACTACCGTGCCGGGGCTGGCGTGGCCTGTCCGGCGCGGAGCGATATCGTCTGGAACGATAATAGCTGCTAACGGAGCGACTGCTCTGGCCCGCAGCTGAAGCGAGAATGTTCCCTCCTTTGAACAAGATAAGCTGCTTATCAGATTCATCACCCTGCCCTAACCCTCCTTGAACAAAGATACAAACTGTACAGATCAAATTCAGAAATCACTCATGCTCCTCCCCCTCAACCGACCTCATGAGCATCCCTCCTCATAAAAGAAGCTTACCAACTGAATCTACTTCCTTATCTAAAACCACTCACTCTAAAGCTGATAATAAAAATCAAGAAAACAACTTGAAACAACCAAAAAAGAAAACGAAGAAAAACATAAACATAGATGAATCAGACAAACAAGGCAACAATCCTAGAACAAATATGGAAGACATGCTCAGTCCAACAAAAGCCCTCATGGACAACAAAGTTCTTTTCCCCTAACATACAAATAATTTCAATTATTACTGGAAAATGCCTTTGACTCAGCTGATTCCATCCCTATAGTTAGAGATTATTCTAATGACTAAGGACCGGGTTTTTAGGTGATGCTCCTACAGACAAAGCGCATTGGAAGCTTTAATTTTTTATTTCTAACACGTTATGAAACCCGTTATGGAAGCATTTTAGTAACTTTCCTTGCACCTAAATCACACCACTGACTTAAATAGACTCTCTGCCCCTATTTCCCAATAAGCACTTATTATAAATGTGTACATTACTGTTTGAATTTAAATCAATGTTCGTGCAAACCATGCACTTCGTTTTGCTACACTTTGCTCCAAAATAACCTGGTTCAAGAACAAAAGTAAAGAAGACCCATTGTTGTTCTTTACCAATTATCGCGACCGAGCTGCCTTTTTTACCGGATATCTTGCCGATGCCAAATGTCTTTTGATGCGAACACAGTTGAGTTCTGACATATTTAGTGTGTTTCTATTTTACGTCTAGCATTTGCGCACTTCTGATGGCAAATCTGAAGTTTTCTCAACGATGTTTCAACTAAGAGGTTGATCGCATGTACTACTACCCATCAGTAACTCAAAGACATATTTCAAACAAATCCTATTGCCCATTGCCCTCTCACTGGGAGCGGTAGCTCAGTGCATCCACTGATGCCACTGCAGCGCCTCTGACCGGAAGGTCCTACGTTCGAGTCCCGACGGCGGCAGGATTTTCGACACTAGCTTTTCAGCTAGGTCGAATTCAGTCCCTGGAGGAGAATTCTAGCGGCCGGCTGCTCTGATCGTTAGTTTTCCGTGGTTTCTCCGATCAACATCTGGCGAATGCCGGAGCAGTGCCCTACCAAATGGGCCACGGACCGCGCGCGATCTTTCCTTCTTCTTCCTTGTCCTCTTCTCTCCCCTTACACACACACTAATATGCACTACACTACCACATATTCTGGGAGACCGGTCGGGAGCTTAGAGCTTGTCCCGGCTGGGGCGGTGCCCGCTGGTGGGAGAGTCCTGGTCAGGGGGAAACCCCACTAGCCGACGTAAGTCGGCGCCGGATCTCGCCATCCAGCAGGAGATCACCGCCATCTCCAGAGGGGGGAAACACCCACTAACTTACGGGAAGAATGATCTAAGCTGTTGACGCGCCCGGAAACACGAAAAAATCAATCAATCAAAAGCCATTGCCCTCTCACGTTCCCTCGCACTTCACCCCGCATCGCGCACCACACTTCAGAGACACCGGCCCTTCGCAAAGGGCTGCAAAACTCACGTCAGAATCGAACAGACGTTTGCACTGGGGGCAGTGTTCATTGCTATTATTAAATTAACGGAAAGGTGTCGCAATTTGCATTAAAATATGTATTTGTATGTAACTTATGTGTTTTTCTTCAACATTTCTGGTGGATTTGTCGTGGTATAAATTTTATACTATAAAATCATGAAATATATTTGTATCTAGTAAACATGCACCAATTTTTATTTTTATTGATTTATTTATTTGGCACCTAAACATGCACCTATTTTAGCACCTAAATTAGGAAAAGTTTTCCCCTAAAATTCCGGTCTCTACTAACAGGGTATGAAGCAGTAAAGAAGTTAAGTGTAAGGAAGCTTACAAAGTATTAACAGACAGAAGCCTCAAAGGTATATTTATTACACTTATGAATTGAAACAGTTACCTGATTCAGACTTGTCTGACAATGATACTAAATCTAGTATGGATAGCACAAAGTAATATTTGTATAAAATCTATGACAGATAGTAATCACTCATATCCTTACCAATAAATTAAAACTAAAATTATGAAATGTGTTCAATGGAATCTCCATGGGTATCACTGCTACCTAAAAAAACTCGACAATTACTTTGCAACAACATTAATACGGACATAATATATCTACAAGAAACCAATATTACATTTAATTATTCAGCCAATTTTAGTAATTATCAGTGCTATTATAAAAATTAAACTGAATATGCGTCTGGTGGTGTTGCCATATATATCAAATCATCCATTCTGGCAGAGAATATCCAGATCAAGTCAGACTTTTCAAGTCAGGCTGTTGCTGTGAGAATTACCTCACCTATATGGTGAGCTAATATGTAATTTATTCATTCCGAATAGTCACAATCTCGAATACTCGTAACTTACTGATATCCTTAAACAACTTCCTAAACCATCACTGATTACAGGTGATTTTAATGGTCATCACGCATACGAGACTGACAAAAGAGGAATATTGCTAGAAAATTTCTTGAAACATTCTAATTTGGTCATTATTAATACGGGTGAGCCCACCCATATCAATCTTAGCAATGGTGTCATCGATCCATTGCTTCGACTCCTTTTGCCCACAAATGCACATGGAATGTACTTGAATACCCGTATGATAGCGATCATTTTCCGTTCGACACCCCTACCTTCAATAACAATTCTTTCCCACCCATTGACAGACTGAACTTTAACAAAGCGAACTGGTCCTTGTTTCAAGAAATAATCAGTTCCGACCTGACCAACTTCCCGCTCCAAGATGTTTCTGATAATAATAATAATTATTATAATCACGAGGACCAGGACGTTACTAATATTATCATGGAAGCTGCTCACCAAGCTATTGAAAATTATCAAATTAAATGCCACAAGAAGAGAGTTCCTTGGTGAAACAACGAATGCCGGGATGCTATTAAAGAAACAAAGCATGTCTTTAATAGGTTTAAAAATAAAAGTTGCACGGATAATAAGATTGCTTATAAGAGAACCAGCCAGTAATAGAACCAGAAGTTTCCAACGACATTCAATATTTGCAAACTCATAATGCTATCATAAATGACTCTACCACTATTGCATACATATACAATATATTCTAACACACCCTCCTACTACCTTCCACACGTGGGGAGAGCGTGATAGCATGAATGCTCGTGAAGCGAGCTTAAAATTCTCAGGAAGCAGGATCTTTAGGGTATGAGAAAGATCTGAACCCTTGACACAATGAATCAGATAAAATACGAATAAAATGAGCATATATTCACTGAAAAATTACAGTGGCACAATTATATAATAGGATTATGCACTTTAAATAGTTGGTCACTGAAAAACAAGCAGAAAACAAGGCAAAACAAAACCATTGGCGTCACCTCGACTACCTGAACACACGTTCACCAATTACAATTCACAATTTGCTCATTCCTCTTTCTGAATTTTTACCTACAGCATTATTTTACTCTTTCTACTCTCTAGTTTTTCAGTGCACGGCTTTTAAAATAAGTTTTACACTTGTTCTAAGGTATCCCGTTCACAGGTGCTAGCCTTGGGCTTCGCACTCACTGTATCACTGTGAACTTTAAAGAGAAAAAACAATAAAACGTAACATAGACGTTACTTAAATCTGACCCCTTTACATATCACAGATAGCAATTACTTTTAACACAATACAATAAACTATGACTTTTGCAGATAACATCAACTGTACAACATGTGAAAATCATGTATTATTTAAGTAAAAGTGTACAAGGTATGGCCTCTTTGAATGAATTTAATAACACGCGCAGTAAATGAACTTGAAACTGCCACTCACATCGTTCGGAATACTTCTCCCACCTATTCTGGACTTTTCACCCACTTTTAACACAAATTGTCGTGTATTTACTGCTATTCTCTTTCCCCAACTGATCGCCGCATAAAAGTTGCCAGTTCTTTTACCTCAACAGCTCCGCATCGCTCGCCTTTAGGTAACCTTGAGGATTTTCTGCCGCTCGCAGCCTCGCGTTGCCACCCGTCTTCGCTTGCTGTCCCACGACGTTACCAGTTTCCTTCCCCGGAGCTCTGGATTCCGCCACGCCTCCAATTTCCACACCCTTCTCCCGTTCTCCGGACACGTACGATTCGCGTTCCAGTCCAAATCTTTCTCACCTACGCTTCTCTCTTCCTGGAATCGTCCTTCTTCTGCCGCGCCTCGTTCAAGTTTGTTCGCGCTTCCAGCCTCGAATAATTAATGTTGCTGAAGTTATGCTTTAAATCACGGCCTACCTACCACACTTTGTGCGTGTGTTGTATCAGCGTGCAATATGAGATGCTGGATTTAGTTAATGTCCTTCTGCGCGAATTTTACAAATTTGAAATCGAACAACCGAAAAACAAATTCGAAGTCAAACAATCACTTCACTTGCTGTCTCAAATATTGTGAATGTTAATGCGAAGAATGTTCGTGCACTCCACTTCTCAATTACTTCACTTTCGTTGATACGCTTCTCAAGCTAACTTTTAACTACCAAGTTAAAATAAACTCCTATGCTATCAAGTTACAATCGCTTCAGAACTCAGTCTAGTCGCCGTCGCTGCTGCAATCATAGAGAGCTCCTCCGAGGCGCGCCACGATACTTATGGTACTCGCGCCTGGGGAAAGTTTTGGAGGGGTGAATATTCTCCTCTTTTAGTGACCTCCCGGAAAAACATTATTCGCTAGTTCGGGCGTCAAAGTTCGAAAAGCTGCGGGTAGATGGCGCGATTACAAGCCATCTCTCCGCCGCGCACCCTACTCCTGTCTGTTCGTGAGCTTCTTTTCGTAGCTGATTGTGGCGTTATGGGGTTGTCTAATCCCATGACGTCACTACTATATATATATATATATATATATATATATATATATATATATATATATATATATATATTATTGTCTCACGGAGACAAGAAAGAAAGGAAATGGAATGGAATAGAACAGCATGGGAAGTTTACATTAATACATACCGGTGTCCCTAAACATATTAGAGCAAAGGAGGGAACAGCAATAATTATAAGTAACAAACATATTAATAAGATAAAAGGTCATAGTTAAATATCTGAGAGAATAGTATCAGTTAAGTTACATACTACTTCGAGGGCAATTAATAAATTTCTGTGTATGCACCTGAAAACAACGAACCACCTCAGGATAAACAAAACTTTTATGATGATCTACAATAATTTCTGAGTTAGATTGACCACAGGGAGAGAGTAATAGTAGCAGGTGATCTGGATGCGAGGATAGGAAATCAGCTTATCAAAGGAATGAAATAAAAGTTGAATGAAGAAATTATAAATGAAAACGGTGAAATGTTAGTAGACTTCTATACTAAAAATGAACTGAGGATAAATAACACATTCTTTGATCATAAATTACAACGCAAATACACATGGGTGAACTCTAGAGGGCAAAGATCTATGATTGATTATATTATGACCAATCGAGATGTACACCCGATCCAGATATTGGATGTAAGGACTTGTCTTACTGCTGCAGATATCGAAAGTGATCATTACCTTGTCCTCTTAAAACTAAGGACAAATTTAAAACTGAAACCAATGGAAAAGTCTATTATTCAAGAAAGAATTAACATCCAGTCATTGAATGAGGATACATTGAATGAGGAATGATGAAACAATTATATAAGAACAGGTTATATGAGAAAATAACTAGTAATAAGATCCAGGACACTGATGACCTAGAATCCTCATGGAAAAAGATAAAAACTAATGTTTTGGCGGCAGCAGAAGAAGCTGCAGGGAAGGTGAAGGTTAATACGGGAAGAATACCAAACAAAAGGACACCGTGGTTCACTAAAGAAGTAAAGGAAGCAGCATACCGAATAAGAGTTGTCTATATCACGTTTAGGCAATATGGATGTACACAATGATATCAAGAATACAAAACCACAAGGAATGAAACAAATTCAAAAGTTAAAGAAATAAAGAAAAGATTTTGGGAATATTTCTCGGCAAGATTAGATCACTACTTTTCTGGACTCCAGAAGCAAATGTGTAGGTTCATTAGGAACATGAGGACAGAAACTAATGAATATATAAGAATAATACAATACCTATCCAAAAATGGGTTGAGTTATTCCACGACGAAGTTGGAAATGTAATAGACCTTGCCGAAAAGGGAAACGTGAATACAGAATGCACTTCATCCCCGCATCTCCCTCACATCGCACTGGCACGCCATGGAGTAGAAGGCCCCGTCCTAACCCGCACTGTCATAATTCTAACACGCCGGCGAGCAGACGTTGAAAATTCAGCTGATACGTGGAAGAAATGGTAGGAGAAAAGAAATAGAATATTTGTAAATGATATCTTTTCGTTTGGCTTTTCTATGGTCTTTTTATGCAAACATTCCAGATTTCAAAACAATTTTGGGTTTGAGTTGCAGAGAAAGACGAGCAGACGTGTATTAACCGAGGGGAGCAGAGCAGACCCCGAGCGCCGTCCTTGAGCTGCACTCGGCCGCTCGGTGCCGCGCCGGCGCTACGCAAAGAGCACTCGCGGCGCTGGAGAGTGCCCTTTCGCGGCCAACTCGCCCGCCCGCCCGCCTTGTTGGTGCACTGCAGCTGCGGAGGTTTATTCCGTTGCTTCTGCAACGGCGTTAACCCGGAGGCCAGTCCCGACAGGGCCGGAATTTTGACACTAGGTAGATTCAATTCAACCTCACGGTGCGGAAGACAACTTTAGCGGCCGGCTGCTCTGTAGTTAAAATTCCTGAAGACAAAGTCTATAAAATCGAGTTCTCGAACCATTGTATTTTGAATTTATTGGTTGGTAGAATATTTCATCCCCCCCCTTTACACATCTCTCCTAGAGTGCGTACATACTTAGCGCCTCCAGACGGACAACAATTTCCAATACGACCCCTAAGCATGAATCCTGTCTTGGATCGGCATACTTCTCGCATCATATGAAATTCAAATCGGAAAAGTCTCAAACGTTTCCTTTTTTGGTCGTGAGAAGTTGAGATGGCTCAGGGCAACAACTGTAGCCACTGCAGTGGCTCTGACTGGGAGTTTCTGAGTTTGAAGTTTCAACGGTGATATATTTTTGACACTAGCTACAGAGCTATGTCCAATCCAGTCGCTGTCTGGAGGGGAATTCTAGAAGCAGGCTGCTCTCATAGGTAGAGTTTCGTAGTTTCTACCACCAATTCCAGGGAAATGGACTTAACACACGCGCCTTGGGCCGCGCGTAATCTTTGCATATTCATCCATATCCCCTCTTCTCCTCCTACACACGCATACTTACACATATAGTCCAGTGGGTATGTACATTTTACTTGGAAGAAGGTTATAAAAATCTTATTTGAGTACGTTGTGTGTACCCAGGCACTAGAAGAAACGCGAAGAGTTTGAACACCCAGACTCCGAGAGGATCGAAAAACTTTTTTTCTTACTTGTTTCGTTTCTTTCTCTAAATCACTTTAACCTTAAGTGCTGTAGAAAAATTATTCAAATTCATTTTAAAGGACAACTAGTGAGAACCCGTCAAAATTTGACGGTGAGATCTGAGGTAAATGTAAAATACTGTGCCCAGACTAATGTTCACAATATGTTGCGTTCTTTGGATCTTCAGGGTATAACGAAGATATTTTGTGATGAGGAGTTTCTAAAATTTTGAACATGTATGGCCCATGACCAGGTGGCAATGCAATATCGGCACCAAATGGCACGAAAGAAAGAGCACTATTATACTGACGAATATTATTTCTAAAGTTTTTTGATGTGTCATCATCTATAAACAACTTTGATTTCTTCTGCCATTTTGCTCGAAGGTAAACTTATTTTCCCATTTAAGCAACACAGAGTGAACTCGTTTGCAGAATTCCTCTCACATGGAAGTACAAAGCAGAACAAAACTGACATTTCATAGACAACGACCCAACAGAGAACGAAATGACCTCACTAACACGACTTCTACGCTCACTTTCTCTTTCCCTGCGTCCACTTAATGTACGTTTGCGTCTTTAGGGGCGCGTGGGCAACGATCGACATAACCTGTGTACAACTTCACTACTTAAGTACAACCGAGCAAAACTCACTGTCCGAATGTTCTCTACAAAATACTCCACAAAAGCAAATACATGCCAACTATCAACGCCACAATGCAATTATTACACTGAAACAAAACCTTGACGAATTGTACACAAATCTCAACAATCAAAACAAAACATCAAGCAGGGCCACCATGAAGCAGCTTTGGAAGAAAACAATTGATTATTGATTAGCGTACTATTAAAGAATGATTTAATTAATTAATTTACACTGTAAATGTTAGCGAATCAACACTAACAGTATCTGATAACACATCTAGAGATCACGTTCTTTCATTTAAAGGAAAAAATACTACAATCGGTTCAGTAGAAGCGCTAAACGAAGCCATGGCAGAATACCTTATTTTTTTAAATATATAGATAATCAACAACGTTTGTATAAAACGTTTTTTTCGAAACCAACTACCAAGCGAACTACAGATTTCTAAAATATGCACAAATTTGTTCAATAATTTATTATTTTAATTTAATTCAGAAACGTTTTTAATAATTAAGGGGTACCTGAAAGATATTTTTACTCGTTCGCTTGAGCAGCATTATGATACATTATCCTGCATGATAAATTTTGAAAAAATCATTAGAAATAGTGTATTCCTGTTTAAATGTTTCAATTACTGTATGATTTTATATTATTATATTATTAGAATGTTATATTATTAGAATATTATATTATTATTATATTATATTATTAGAATATTATATTATTATATTATTAGAATATTATTATTGTATTATATTATCATTATTATCAAGGATAGCAACAGAAATGAAACTATACGTTTCGTTTCTGCGCCGCTGTAACAAAATTATTTTTGCGTGGGTTTAGTTTCGTTACAAGTAACGAAACGAAAGTCTGCGCGAATTCAGTTTCGTTATAGAAAGAACAGTTCCTTGAAGATAGTTTCGTTTTGTTTCTTTACTGAAACTAAACGAATGTGAATTACTTTGCATTTGGTGAGAAACGTTATTTCTTTATTTAGTTTCGTTATTAATAATTGTCGTAGGATAAGTAACCAAAGTCGGTAGAGGTCCATTCAGAGGATTTGGACCCCATACTACATTTCTGTACGAACTATTTTGTTTCAGAACTACCTAAACACAAGTAATTATCTGTACCTTTTCGTCTACCCTCTATTGATAATTGCATTACTTTTCAAATGATTCCTGACTCTTAGACAATTCTCACTCGCAATATTCAACATGTTGGATACACAGTTTGACATGAAATTGTGTCACTATTGTTGTAAGCAGCTATACAGCTGTAAGACGATGGCGTGGGGCCATTTCCGCACTTCGATAGGCAGCAGGTTTTTGAATAAAAGTTCATATATTTTTCATGTCTTATAAATTCAGTCAATGAAGCATGTTGAGCTTAACAGTGAAATTTCATTAAATATTAACGATGCATCTCAATAGTAAGAGCTTAAAAATTTTCGTAATTCCTTAAACATTAGAGTTTTTTAAAAATTAGAGAGAACTGACAGTGGGAAAGCAAGTTAAGAAACTGTTAATATTTTTAATTATTTATGTAAAGAATAGACCCACACTTCGGCCCTGTAGCTCTCTGAAGGGATTGTGTGTCCCGCGAGGTGAAGGGGGGCGCGAGGAGGAAAATGAACTGTTGGATTTGTTTGACAGATGACCTTCAGACCTCGTTGGACAGTGGGAAACGCGCACCTCGTTTCAGTATCCCCTCCCCTTCCCTCTGAGACTGCTATCAGCAAATCCCATTACGTCATAGAGACTTGGATATCACAACAACTTACGAGCTTCTAATTGTCAGTTACAATCCAGTCAGAATAGTAGGGGGTTGCTTTTTTATTAAAAAATATACATTTAAATAGTTCATTTTAATTACGAAAACTCCGGCAACGTAATAATTCTTTTTTATTAATCTCTCTCTTTATTGCATAGTGTAACTCAGCTGTAACAATTTTTTTCACGTCATAAATGCACTCTAACGATTTTATTTATGAACTATTTTATATTACACGTGATGTACATCATGCATTTATGCGGTAAACGCGATAAGATAATGGGATGAAGTGATGGTAATCTAGTAGCGTCGTGAATCAGAACTTCGTAGTAACACACTCTGTTTCCGTATATAAGAAACGAAACAGTTTTTTTAAGAAAATAATAAAACTAAAATACGAATGTCACTTATTTTATTGACTTGCTTGATACTTTTTTTTATCACATAAACGATTTGAAAAATAAGTACATTTTTTAAATCGTGAAATATAACACATTTTGTTGGAGTAAAAACATAATTTTGAGTTTTTCTCAAACAATATTTATTTCTGTTTTTTGATTATATTTTCCTTAATTAAAATAAATAAATGTAATGAAAAATAACTATTGCAAGTAAAAATAAAAAAGTAATGCAATAAAGGGTGAAATGTAAATATGAAGAGATTACTAGTTCTAACACTAGTTTGGCTTTATATTTTCTCAATAAAAGATTCACGTTCATGGTGAGCGTGAATGAGGGACAATTGTTATATCAACAACCTTCACGTACGGAGACTTTTATTCATACTAGTATAAGTTAGCAACATTTAATTTCTTGAAGTAGTATAGTAATATTAGCCTACGTTTTTTCGAAATGGCAACGCTGAAAAAGAATTACAGTATTTTACACATTTTCAAAGAAGTTTACACTTAATGATGGATAATTTATTGGAAGCTTTTGTAAGGTTTTATTTAAATTAAATCTTTTTATTACACAATTATTATACTACAATATTATTGTGGCTTATTTATTTATTTATTGACAAACAGTTAATATCAATTAGTCGAAATATTTATGATTTTTTAATATCTCAGTTTCGACAATACTATGGATATTATTCGATAGTTTTTTTGAATTATCTCGATATCTTTCGATAGTCGTACTATCCAGGTTTAACGCGCTATACTTTTTAGCCGTTCTGCAAATCTGTGGTCACGTGGTTTCCGTCCTCGAACTAGGGTCAAATTTTTGTTGCGTTTTGAAAACCGTTGTTTCGGTAGTGCGAGGAACGTTATGCAACGTCTATCAACCGGTGTCGGATTTCTAGCGCGGCCGTTCTTTCACCACTGATTGCAAAGGCGTTGGTCTCTTTGCAGTTTGAAGTGCAGTGACACGCGTTCATATTATACGCACACGTTTTCTTGAGCCCCGGAATACGTACCCCCAATCCTATACTAACATTAGTTGAATTAAGAATAAATGATAGGAATGATTGTTATAGACAAAATTTGATAACCAGAAATGTTCGCTCCCGAGTAATAGAAACCATTTTCCACCGAAAACGAACTAAAATTGAAAGAAAATTTCTTTTGTCAAAATAACCAAACTCCCCACTTCTTTCGCCACTAGCGAAGCGGGGCCACACGGAAACGTGCGCGCATAATAATAATTCTACCGACGTCAGTTGTAAGTATATCGTACACCAATGCTATTATTAAAGAAACTGAAAAAGAAACTTTCATTGGGAGCATCTGATGCCATTGTTACATACATTGTATGTTTTAAAATTTTTTATTAGACCCCATAATTGTGAACATTTTGTTCCTAAACAACAAAGTTTGTATTTTTTTATCGTAGTATATCGAGGTTACATGTTAAGGCACATATCTTTGCTAGAATTGGATTTGTATTATCCAAGCATGTATTCGACCTCCTGGTCTGTTTGATCCTACGACGTAAAATACGTTTTGCCGCCTCGCCTGTCCCCCGAGGTAATGGGCACTGCCGACATTCGGGTTGATCATGGTGGAAATAATTATTAATATTAAATAAGTAATATTATTATATTAAATAAATAATATATATTAAATAAATAATATGTAAATTAAATTAATATTAAATAAATTAATTCCTCCATGAAGCTGATAGCAGAGGCGTGGCACATGAGTAACGGCCGCAGTGAGATCATGAAAGGTCTCAATATTACTGGTCGCCAAAACACTACTTGCAAGTTATGTTACTGGGAGCGAAACCAAACCTCTTTTGTGACTCATGAATTGTAAATAACGAAAGTGAATCTTGAATAAAACTCCTGGATAGAAACTAAACTCCCACGATGATACAGTTTCCTTGTTGTAACGAAACTAAATTCCCAGCTGCAGTTGCTAAATTCCCAGCCCAGCTTCCTTACAGAGGCAGTTTTGTTACTAGTCAATAGATTTCTTCGCCGCGCTTTGGATTTTAGTTTCGTTACGTACTTTAGTTTCTGTGCACAAGAAACAGTAACGAAATGCTTAATTTCACTTCGTTTCTGTTGCCATCCTTGATTAATATTAATTATTATTATTATTATTATTATTATTATTATTATTATTATTATTATTATTATTATTATTATTATTATTATTATTATTATTATTATTTGAAGCGTAATATTTCCATACATTAGCATTAACTGTCCCGATTGTCCATGTCCACATCTCCTTATTTTAGCTCATATTTTGCCCCGGCTGCAGCGGTACTCCGCTGACGAAAATAGTGTTTGCAAGAGGGAATCCCGTAAGTTGAACGTGTGATTCAGCACCGAATTCCACTTTTGCAATGAGGGAGTGAACACCATCAGCCGTGATGAAACATGCGCCACACTAATGGGACTAACGACAATAACAGTTAACTCGCCCGGAAACCCTGAAATAATCAATCGCGTGTCTCACTCATGCCTCCACGTCATCATCCCCCCCCCCCACAATTCGTGACGTAAGCGGAGCGAACGAATATAGCTGGATTTACACTTGCAAGAAAATGGCGAGCAATATTATTTCGCAAGAAAAGTTGCCAATGTAAACATTTAGGCAAAAAAATATTTCTGATGTTGGCAATATTTCTTGCTATATATTCCGGTCGCAATGTGAACTCCTGTGTTTCCGTCCTCGGAAAGATATTGCCGGCTGTTGCTGAGAGTAGAATGGAATTGAAGTCTGAGCAAGATATTGCTGGAAGAAGTCAATGATGACCTCGGTCACATGTGCAGGAAGTACGTTTAAGGTAGTTCATAGACGTATTATTTTGCATTGTTATATGCGTTTTTTCGTAAAATGTGTGTGATATAGGTTTATACAATAAAAGAAGTAGTAATAAATATTAGTAACCCTCAATGGTTGATTATCAAATGGTTCAAATTTTGGTTTAACTGTAGATGCTCCCTGATTATTAATTATTTACGTTAAAAATGATTAAGACGTTAATCAAATTAACTCAATTTTATGATTAATCTGTAATATATCAACAGTATCTAATGGATATTTTAAACCTTTTTAATAATTGTACTTTTTATAAAAAGACAATTACTTCGCTCCCACGTGAATCGAGGTCCACGATAACATTTTGATTTATGAACAATATTGAGGCTCCTGTACCGAATTTGCACAAACCCCTTTTTCTTTCTGCGTATCACACGTCCTCACAAAACGTCGGGGTCTTTTTATCTCTTCATTTAGCACAATAAGAACAACCACGATTTATTTATTTATTTATTTATTTACGTCAAAAAACAGTTAAAAACTGCGTATGACGGGCTATGGGGAAAAGTGAATTGTGTGCACATTTTCAAAATTCTGTGATCCCTACACTAAATCATATACTACTTAAGTTTTGAATTTTGAATTTTGAAAGGGAGAAAAAAAAACAAAAAACTCCCATATAATAAAATCGATTTTCAAGGATAAACAAGCAATAAATTTTGAATTTTGAAAGGGAGAAAAAAAAAACAAAAAAACTTCCATGTAATAAAATCGATTTTCAAGGATAAATAAACAATAAATTTTGAATTTTGAAAGGGAGAAAAAAAACAAAAAAACTCCCATGTAATAAAATCTATTTTCAAGGATAAATAAGCAATAAAGTTTGGCTCTTATTACTTCCTGCCGCGACAACGTGGAAACGATAATTTGAATAATTGTATTTCCCACTGAATTCTAGAAGACGTGCACAGAAAATGAAGTTACATTTATGTCCAGAAGCAAAACAAGGGGGCCATCTCAGCATTTGCTCAATGGATCAGGGAAACTGGACGAAAAACCTGATCGAGATGGGGGTCATTGACCCGGAAGCTGTGTTACAATAGTTGTTACAGGTTGTTTATACTCATTTATACAGTCCAAATGGTAAATAATGCATTATGTATCATTGTTAAAATTAATGTTACTTTTCTTGTGATGCTCAGTATAGTCTCTAATTGTATAGAAACAGTTATGCAGCAGAAACGATTTCACTTGGGATTTAAACTTTTCTATTGAATTTAATCGTTTAATGTCATCTGGCAAAGTGTTGTAAAATAATGTACATGTATTGTATGTGAATTTTTTGTAATGAGCTGTTGATACCGTCACCTGATGAATATGATTTCTACGTCGAGTGTTATAGTAATAGACTTCGGCATTTTCTGAAAATATATTCCCGCCCTTAAGCAAGTCATTTTTTACAAAAACCACTGATTCGTAAATAAAAAGACACGGTAATGGTAGAATTCCTAGATTAATGAAGATAGGCTTACAAGAATCACGTGGGTGGGATTTGGTTATTATTCGTACAATTCGTTTTTGTAATCTAAAAGTCTGGGAGCTATAAGATGTATTTCCCCAGAATATTATGCCATATCTCAGGCGGGAACAGGCGATTCACACCTTCTCCCTCCTACTAGTCATGTCGAAAAAAGTGAAATGCAACCTCACTTAAATTCACGCGCCATTTTCCTCGTGACGTCACCAGACACGGCAACAAAAAGTTCTAATGTTAAACGATCGGCAATATCTTGTCGGAAAGATCTTCCTCCCATCTTTCTGGTACATATTGCCTCGTCTTGTTCTTGCTAGTATAAAGATGACCGCAAGAAACAGCAACAAAGTGCTGAAAGATATTGCGGAAACCCATTGCTAGTGTAAAGCCGGCATAGGCACACCGCCCACGGCGCGCGGCAACTCGCTCCGCAGCGGCGCGAGTGGACGAAGTGGAGCGAGTGCAGTTGGCGGCCGGCGCTCGCTGCTCCGCCACGGGTCAGGGTCGGAAAGGAAAGGAAAGGAAAGGAAAGGAAAGGCCGACCGACAGCCCGTCACCGCACACTGGGCCCAAACAAACAAATACAAACCAGAGATGCTGCAACAGCATATACCTTTGCGCATTATCTCTAACTGCTCCGCAATAATATACGAACTTGCAAAAGTGTTTTTGCAAATAGCAATTTTTTACCGCACTGACACTCGAACTCAGTGTACCTTATCTCCACGCCTTGGAAAAGGTCCGATTTTAGAACTTGAGCCGACGCTTAAAAAGTTAGGGCCGTAATTATAAACCTCTGCCAGGGGGCTGCCAGTGTTCGGTTTTGCAATTTATGAACGGCCCCCGGCCAATTGCAGTCGCCCCTTGACCTCCCAGCAAGTCCCCAGACGGCAGGCCCCTAAGCCCCTAACCTGACAGAGCTTCATAAATACGACTCACGCTAGTTAGACAGCTATTAGGTCAAATTCAGCCACTATTTGAAAAATAATTCTGAAGACACATTGCTCTGGTCTGAAAAAATCTCCATCTTCAATTTTGTAGTTGTAGGAAGATGAAAACATGAAATTTTTGCAATTTTCGAAAAATCAGTGATTTCCACGAAAATGAGACTGCTCATCTCTTAAGCGATCTTGACGCTATCCGATGACAAAGTTTAATTAAAAAATTTGGAGCCATTTCTTAAAACATTTTGAAAGTGTTGTAGAGGCTTCATTTAAGGAACCCTAAAAATCGAAATATCCGTTCCAAACGTGTGAAACTTTGAGTTCGTTCAGATCAATTGTGGAATATCAATTTTGGAGAAATTGGAGTATTAATTTAGACGCTATTGTTGACCATAGACGGACAATGGACAGAGGACAGACAGACATTTTGCCGCCATTTGATTTTTCGGTAACAAGGATCCCACATGGATTTTTACTACACCACGTGTTAAAGGAAGTCTGTTTCAAGAAGTGTTTTTCTATAGAAATTCGCACTTCGTTTTTCGGCGCACGATTACAATACTTACAAAGTAAGGGCGTGGCAGTAAAAACTAGTGATGCTACAACATCACATACTTCCTAGGCCCCGCCTTCCACCCGAAGATGACTCTGGTTCCAAACATGACCGATTTTTCACGCTAGTTAGAGAGCTGTTATGTCTAATTCCGCCACTGTTTGAAAAATAATTCTGAAGACCGATTGCTCTGGTCTGAAGCTTTCCTTGAGTTCTCCCGTCAATAACAGGAGAATGATGGAATAGTACCCTAATCGGCCACGGTCCGCGAGCGATCTTCTCTTCCTTATACCCTTTACCTCCTCTTCCCTTTCACGTATACACGCATGCACGCGCGCGCGCACACACACACACACACACACACACACTTCCACCCCGACACCCATATACACACATACACACTTCCACACCGATTTAAACATAGTGGCACTTCAAGGTCATGAGTTGGACAGAGAGGGGAACACTGTCGTCCAATCGGGAGCTTTGTTGCGACTTACATTTTTCGTATTGGAGCTCCAGATTGGAGGACAACGTCCCCCTGTCTTTCAAGCTCCTGACCTTCAAGTGTCACTATATTTAAATAGGAGTATACACTTGGACGCACTGCTACACTACCATGCATGTCAGGAGACCAGTTGGGGGCTTAGAACTTGTCCCGTCTGGGGCAGATCCTCTCCGACGGAGATTCCTGGAGGGGTATCACTGAAGCCGAGGTGTAGGTCGGCGCCGAATTTCAAGTTCCAGATGAAGAGGAATTCCGCCTCCTCCCTGTTTTTAACATTCACTCACATGACTGATGAGCGAGCCTGCAAACATTAAATACTCTGATAAAAAATAGCAATTTTGAAAAAATTATTAATGATTCTTCATAATATCGCTCATGAAACAAACTCTTGAGTTCTTGTTCACGACATAAAGGAACAAAAAGCTACGATTGTCGAATCATAACGGCATTACATATCATGAGCGATACGGTGTGATGTTTCAAAATTACAGAAAATATAAGTGTCTGTATGCCGCCTGTGTTGTAATTTCGGGCCACTGTGCGTCAGCACGTGCTCCCGTCCCGGATGACTGAGCCTCGTGCGCCCCACAGACACCAGAAAAAACATTGACGAGGACAATGCGCAAAACGTACGCAGCACTTTGCAAAGATAGAACTGGATCGAAATCCAGGAATGAGGTGACGACTCTGAGAAAGAGCATTACAAAAGGGAATGGGTATGATAAGAGTACATTATTGCCAAGGCATTGTATAAAGAAATGGAAAAGAAATAACAGTAAAGGCGAAATATGGTTCTAAAATAATTCAAAGCAGTTTTCAAATACTGTTACCAAAATAAAAGGTAAATATACTCCCTCATACGTCACATACAGTTTTTAACTGTTTTTTTGACTAAATAAATATCTAAATTTCTAAATATGCGTCTAAAATTCATGCCTAAAAATACCTTCATTCTAAATTTTAAAAAAACTGTTTTTTGTTAAAGTCTAGTTAAACCTTGAAATTTAAATGTATCTAAACATGATGGCGAATTACGTTTTATTACCTTATATCAAATAAGCTGTCAACTCCGGGTTGGTGGTATTTTGAACAATTTTGTTTGTAAGAAGAGATGCTTCTTTGCCATTACAATGTGAAAAGCGTGTTGTTTCGGGCGAAAAATACATGTAGTAAACTTGACTGCAAGTGACAATAATTGAATAAAAAATATTAATGAAATAAGCCCGCATAACACCCAGAAAGGCCAAATTCCCCGCGTGTTGTTTTAAATGAAAATTGTATTGGAACGACATTGCATTAAAAATGAACAGAAAAAGATCGATCTCCTTTATCTCATATTTTACAAGGATGTGGTTCACGATCGAGCAGGTCCTATCGACAGCGATCAAGTACTGGCTTCGCGCGGTGCACTTTGTGTGTCCCGCACTGACCCACTGACAGAGGCGTTTGGAGCAGCGTGAGGCGGGCGGCCGTGCCAAGGACCCGCGGCGCGGCGGGAGGTTCCGGGCACGACCGCCTGAGATACACGGCTGCGGCAGGCCCCTTCCCTGACTCGCCAACCCGGCCCCGTCGGCGTGGGGCCTTTGGCAGGCGATAGCGGCGCGGCGTGGCACCGATACGGATTTCGCAATGGGAGGCGGCGGAGCGGCGTGCATTGGGAGGGGGCTTGGCGAAAGGCCCCAACGACCCACGACCCGGTACGAAGTGATTAAACCTCTTCGTAACTAATCTAATAAAATCGATGATAATAATAATAATAATAGTAATAATAATAACAACAACAATAACAAGTGGTCTGCAGGAGCAAAAATGCTGCTGATTATATCCAAACAAAATTGTTTCCGAAACGTAGAACGCTTAAGGATAGCTTATAAAATATTCTCGCATAATCTCTAAAATACTCTCCCTCAATTAATCAAATAATTTACCAACGGCCATAATCAAAAATATTGAAAAACATAGCAAAGTGTACATTGTATAAGATGATCTGGGCTGTCCGGGTGACGCCGCGTCGAAGGCTGGGGTGCCGACATTTCGACCGACATATCGCGGTCCTCTTCAGGGCTGTACTGCCAAGAGTTCTTTTCAAACCAAGGTTATCAATAAAGTTGATTTTCCCAGAAATAAACACATGAATAGCAAATATTTAATGGCGGACGGCCTCTACCTGGAAGCCTCGTTATTGCATGACGTAACTGTATGCTTTAAACAAGTTCATGTTCAATTTTTCGAAAATCTGCGAGGTTTCCATGTATTTTTGCGCGAAGTATAGGTACTTTTTTAAAATCGAAACCCGCTTCAATTATTTCCTTTGAATTTACTCATTGTATGTAATAAGGCAAAAAGTATGGCGCTAGTCCCATTTTCAGCAAACTCTCCGTTTTTTTCGAAAATTGCAATAAGTTACCATTTTAAACCTCCTTAATTGGAGATAACGATTTTTTCCTTAAACAAAGTCTGTTGTAAAAAAATCAGCTCTTAAAGAGCTCTGAAAGGTCATGTAAATTTTTTCCGAAAAGGAGCAGATGTTTTTTTAAAATTTCAAAGCTTCAACTTGAGCCAGATGGACAGGTGTTTCTTCAAAATGGAAATGATCGTACTTGTGGTTCTGGCGCTAGTAGTGTTGACAGACGGACGGACGGACAGAAACACGGACAGACAGACGTTTTGAAAAAAAAAATACTTTTTCGGCATCAGGGGACCCCAAAACGTATATTTCGGTTGAAATCCCGAAATCGATATTCCGCAGCATTACACTGCTTTCTCTATACTACGTATACTCAGTATATACGTATGAATACGAGAAAGTAAATAGAGATGCTACAGAATGGCACAGACTTTCTCGTAGTAAAGTTTTATTTCCTTTTTGTGGACTGGTACTATACAGTCTTGCCCCTTCTTCTTTCCTGCTGCCAACTATCGCCGCCCAAATTACATTTTAGTGAAATTTCCTCAAATTTTCGATTTCCAAGTTAAACAACGTAAATATTAATTTAAGAATATTAAAAAATGCTAAAACCTCACCCCAATTTCATTGAAAAATTTGGAGCCGTTTTTAAAACAATGACGTTAAGCGTTACTGTAAATGCACTATTTGAAGCTCCTTTTCAGAAGAATCTATTGACTTTTCGAAAACCTTCAATTGAAGTCATTTGAAACACTTCCACTCACAAATGCAATAATATATACAAATCCATTGAAATGAATACAAATTCATTGAAATGTGCGTGTTAACGGCGTGAAAGATATTTAAAAAAAGTACATTTTTGTAATTTTTTTAAAAACGAAAGAGTACACTAAAATGAACTTTACGTCACATTAAACAGAGCTATTATGTGATCCCTTGCAAAAGTTGCAAGTATAAATTTGGAGTCATTTTTCAGAAACTGGCGTTTGAGCGTTTTTGAAAATGCGAGATTTGAGTTCATTTTTACAGGAAACTGCTGTGTTTTGAGAGACTTTATTTGACATTATTGAAAGTACATGTACTCACAAATATAATGAAGACGGACAGACAGACATACGAATGGACAGACGGACGGACAGACGGACGGACAGACGGACAGGCGGACGGACAGACGAACGGACAGACGGACGGACAGACGGACGGACAGACGAACGGACAGACGGACGGACAGAGGAACGGACAGACGGACGGACAGAGGAACGGACAGACGGACGGACAAATGGACGGACAGACGGACGGACAGACGGACGGACAGACGGACGGACAGATGGACGGACGGACGGACGGACAGACGGACGAACAGACGGACAGACGGACGGACAGACGGACTGACAGACGGACAGACAGACGGACAGACAGACGAACGGACGGACGTACAGACGGACAGACGGACGGACAGACAGACAGACGGACAGACAGACGGACGGACAGACGGACTGACAGACGGACAGAGGGACGGACGGACAGACAGACGGACGGGCCGACGGACAGGCAGACGGACAGGCAGACGGACAGGCAGACGGACGAACGGACGTTTTGAAAAAAAGTACTTTTTCGGTATCAGGAGACCCCAAAACATGTATATCAGTTGAAATCTTGAAATCGATTTTCCGCAGCATTACATAACTTTCTCTATACTTCGATATTACACCCGTATATACGTAAGTATACGAGGACGTAACTAGAGGTGCTACAGAATGGCTCAGACGGTCTCGAACCAAATTTTTCGTTTCTTTGGTGTGGTTTACTCCAACGTTTAAAACCTCTACTTCAAGCAATAATCCCAGAACATCAGTTTGGATTTAGAGAACAACACTCAACAGTTGAACAAGTGCACCGAGTTGTTGAAGTTATTACTCAATGCCTCGAAAGAAAAAGCTACTGTGCAGCAGTGTTTCTTGACATACAACAAGCATTCGACAAAGTATGGCACGAAGGACTTCTGTATAAAATTAAATCCACTTTGCCCCGTCCGTACTACCTTTTGATGAAATCATACCTATCTAATCGCTACTTCCAGATTAAACAACAAGAAGAACTATCATCCTTCCATCTTATTAAATCAGGAGTCCCAAGGCAGTGTACTTGGTCCCACTTTGTATCTTATATACACATATGATCTGCCTACGAATGCAAATACTACTTCGGCGACTCACAAGAAGCTTTATTAAATCTGCAAGAACACCTTGTGACATACCAATATGGAGACATGTTTTATTACAGAATATTTGTAGTAAATGGGCGAAATGGTTAGGGCAAATAATAAGCAATATGGCGCCTTAGTAACGACGTCGTGGTTGTTCTCAGGATAAACAAACATTCATCTGACCGCGGAGGTGACGGCGTGAGTAGGAGAAAATATAAGAGATTTGTGGATTGGTTGAAGAAGCGTCGATTGGTTATTAAAACGGAAGTTTGTGGCATTTTGTCAAAACAAAATAGTAAAGAAAAGAAAGGCGAGGCATTGTGGGTTTTAAAGGGTAGATAAAATTCATTCGGTCGATGTCGTGACGGTGAGCAGTTCGCTCGCGAATAGATTAATTTGTGCATGTTAGGACTGGTAAAAATTTCGGGGGTCTACAGTACGTGTTCAGACTTTGAAACATTTTCGTGTGGTAGAGCAAGAATCGGAGACAGTCGTCGACGGACAGTGGTACCGATAACATCGACCGCTCTGCTCGCGTGTGCGTTGTTGCGTCCTTATTTCTTCTGGTGACAATAATTTACTATCAAGTGTCATATTGGGTGATATCTCATAAAACTGTGTCTTAGTGTGCCTGCTGCCTTTGCGGGCGGCACAATCTGACACCATGACCACCGTAAACAACACCACCAACTTAACCTCAACTGCTGATAAGGCACAAACCAAATCTTACGCTGGAGCTGCTACTACTGATGTGTTCCCGACTAAGGATCAAGCTATTATCATTGAGACGCATGAAGAGTTAACACTCAAGGACTATGTGAGTAAACTAATTACCATTATACAAGGAAGTGATTTTCGTTTTGTGTCTCGTATCGCCAACAACAGGATATGTGTATTCTTAAGCTCAAAGAAACATGCTGATTATATTACAGATAAATATAAGTCTCTCACTATTAATAATATTGAAGTAAGTGTCAGACCCTTACTTAGCAAACACATCAGGGTTATAATATCCAATGTGTGCTCTGTGATCCCACATGAAGACATAAAAAAAGCTCTCAACCAACTTAATGTGCAAACTTCATCTAATATCTTTTATAAGAGCTGGTATGACAGATCCTAATTTATCTCATATTTTGAGTTTTAGAAGGCAGGTGTTCATTCACCCTGATGAAATTCATAAATTACCCCCATCTATGTTAATCCAATATCAAGACACATCTTATAGATTATATTTTTCTACTGATAACATGACTTGCTTTAAATGTCATTCTGAAGGCCATATTACTAGTCAATGTCCAAGCAAAGAGGACATTTCTAGCCCAATAGTAAATAATGGTTCAGAAGGTAATGATAGCACCTCAAAAGATAATTGTTCCCTAGATCAGTCATTAGTACAAACTTCTAATTCACCTAATATGGATTGTGATAGCTTCCCTCCTCTGAACAAGAAAAGCTGCACATTAGATTCATCACCTTGTGCTAAGCCTCCCTTGAACAAAAATACAAACTGTACAGATCAAATTCAAAAGTCACCCATGCTCCTCTCCTCAACTGACCCCATGTGTATCCCTCCTCATAAAAGAAGCTTACCAACTGAATCCTCTTCCTTATCTGAAACAACTCACACTAATACTGATAATAAAAATCAAGAAAACAACTTGAAACAACCAAAAAAGAAAAAGAAGAAGAACATAAACATACTAGAATCAGACCAACAAGGCAACAATCCTGGAAAAAATATGGAAGACATGCTTAGTCCAACAAAAGCTCTCATTGACAACAATCCAAGTTCTTTTCCCTTAACATACAAACAATTTCAATTATTATTAGAAAATGCCTTGGGCGCAGTTGATCCCATTGCTATAGTTAAAGATTATTCTAATGACATTCCAGAAATAATTAATATGCTTAAGGAAACTTAACAAAGTATTAACAGAGCCTGAAAGGTAGATTTACTAGACTTATGAAGAAGCTGCTGAAACAGTTACCTGATTCAGACTTGTCTGAGAGTGAATCTAGTATGGACAGCACA
Organism: Teleogryllus occipitalis; assembly: GCA_011170035.1. Taxonomy (NCBI): domain Eukaryota; kingdom Metazoa; phylum Arthropoda; class Insecta; order Orthoptera; family Gryllidae; genus Teleogryllus; species Teleogryllus occipitalis. The sequence goes on along the minus strand of BLKR01000022.1, from coordinate 1,187,579 downwards.
TAATAATCTTTGTATAAAATCTATGACAGACAGTAATCACTCATATCTTTTCCAATAAATTGAAACTAAAATCATGAAAATTGTTCAATGGAACCTTAATGGATATCACTGCCGCCTAGAAAAGCTACAATTACTGTGCAACAATATTCATCCAGACATAATATGTCTGCAAGAAACCAATTTTAAATTTAATTACTCAGCTCATCTCAATAATTATCAGTGCTATTATAAAAATTGAACAAACACCGAATATGCATCTGGTGGAGTTGCCATATATGTCAAATCATCCATTCTGGCAGACAATATCCAGATCAGGTCGAACTTGGAGGCTGTTGCTGTGAAAATTACCTCACCTATATGTTTGCATATATGTAACTTATATATTCCCAACAGTCACAATCTCGAATACTCGGAACTTAATGATATCCTTCAACAACTTCCTAAACCGTTACTGATTACAGGTGATTTTAATGGTCATCATGTAGTATGGGGCTCATACAAGATTGACAAAAGGGGAATATTTCTAGAAACTTTTGTGGAAGATTCTGATTTGGCCATTATTAACACGCATATCAATCTTAGCAATGGTAAACTTGGTGTAATCGATCTATCCATTGCTTCGACTCCTTTTGCCCAAAAATGCACATGGAATGTACTGGAATACCCATACGATAGCGATCATTTTCCAATTATTATCGACATCGACATCCCTAGATTTAATAACAATTCTTTCCCACCCTTTGATAGACTGAACTTTAATAAAGCGAACTGGCCCTTGTTTCAAGAAATTATCGCTTCGGACCTGACCAACTTCCAGCTCGAGGATGATATCAATCATGCTGTTCAGGATTTTACTAATATTATCATGGAAGCTGCTCACCAAGCTATTGAAAATTATCAAATTAAATGCTACAAGAAGAGAGTTCCTTGGTGGAACGACGAATGCCGGGATGCCATTAAAGCAGCAAAACATGCCTTTAATAGGTTTAAAAAGAAAAGTTCCGAGGATAATAAGATTGCTTATAAGAGAGCCAGAGTCCTTGCCAGAAGAAATGTTAAAGAATCTATAAAACAATCATGGACTGATTATGTTGCTTCAATTAATTCAAATAACGTGTCGGAGTCTTGGAAGAAAATTCAGGCCATTCAAGACGTTCAAAAGGTCTATGACATGGTCTGCATACCCCGAACTATATGAGCTCTTAGGAACATTGGTATTGGTGGCAATATTCTTCAATTCATCAAAAATTTCACAAGTAATCGATGTATTCAGGTCCGAGTCAATAATCAGTTGTCGGATACAGTCATGCTAGAAAATGGGCTCCCGCAAGGTTCCACCCTAAGTGTAACGCTATTCTTAATAGCCATTATGGATGCTGGGCAAGGAATAAAGTCACCCACGATCATCCGCAAGTATGCAGATGACATGATAATTCTCAGTAAAGGAAAGGAACTCTCCTCTACTCAGGTCATTACTCAAGAAGCTTTGAACTCAATCCATAGCTGGTCATTAACTTCAGGATTTATTATCTCTCCCAATAAATCTGAATGCATACTGATATCTAGACGCAAGGTGTCGGGAAATTTACACCTGCAAATTGGCAACGTAGCGATAAGAAGAGTTTTTTCAACCAAAATTGTTGGTCTTGTATTCGACAGCAAACACACATGGTATCACCATATAAAGGAGATCATCACTGATTGCAAGAGAAGAATGAACATAATAAAATGTTTGAATCATAATAACTGGGGCACAGACAAACGCACCTTGCTCCTTACATACAGAGCTATCATCCGCAGTAAAATAGACTACGGATGTATAATATATAACAAATCTAACAAACAACTACTCAAAAAATTAGACCCAATACATAACACTGGGCTCAGGCTATGTACCGGTTGTTTTCATACTACGCCAACCGGTAGCATTCTTATAGAAGCTTCGGAACCTAACCTCCAATTTCGTAGGGATTACTTGACAATCAAGTATCGAAGCAAAGCTTTGTCATCCAACAACAACATAATTCTTAATGACATTAACCCATTAATTAAAGCTCATACTAGCCACCTGAAATCATATCCGAAAACTTTCTATGAAAATACCATGGATGTCATCAGGGACTATAAAATCCCAAGTTTCACAGTGGGAGCACATAGAACTCTTAAATATCCACAATGGGTTACATCAAATCTAACTATTGATAACTTTTCCAAGGATTATCCCAACACCAACCTGACAGCTTCTGATACGGACCTAATTCTGCAAGAAATATTTAACAAATATCAAGACCACCACGTTATTCACATCCAAGACACATCGGAAATGGACAGGCTGGGTTTATTCATCCAGTCTCCATTGAAGACCTTCCATATTAAGTTCAACATTTTTAGCAGCAAAAACAGTGCCTACAATTATGCTTTCTTAATGGCAATCGACCTCGCCAAATCCAACTGTAACAAGAAATCCATTATTCTAACTACATACATACCGAATGGCATTACAGTACCTCCTAATTATCATATGCCTTTAATTCTCACCAAACTCTTTGAAGTCTGCAAAGAGACCGCTGATGCAGGTATCGCGCCGGTGGTCATTCATATTACTAGAGAAATAGAAGCCAGATCCCCGATCAGCAAGTCCACACCACCGACATTAATAATTGATCTACAGGAAAAGACAAATGACAAAATGTCGTATTCAACTGATGACTGTCTGAAGCACGTTGGTAAAATAATGAAGAAGAGGTGGTCAACTCTCTAGAACGATTCCAAAATTAGTAAAATACACAAGGCAATCAATGAATTATTTTCTCTTAAAACCTATGCAAAGTTTTCTCGTCAGGAACAGGTCGCTCTTTCGCGTATTCGATCAGGACATACTAAATTATCGCATGGTTATATATTAAATAAAAAACCAATCCCAATGTGTGATTGTTGCAACAAAATCCTGAATACTGACCACATTCTCACAGAATGTCCCAAATATAATTCCATAAGAACCAAATATTTGATGCTGAACATTTAAACTCCATTTTAAGAAACTATCCTTTCCAACTCAAGGTAATAAACTTCTGTAAAAAAATAGGCATTATAGATTTAATTTAACGTGTATATGTTGTTATGTGTTTCCTGTCCTTATATACATACCTCTACACGATTCCATATATCTGTAATATAAGTATGTAATATTTCTAAATACTGTTGTATATATTTATTTGTTGCTTCACTTGTGTAATAATGTAAAAATATTCCAAAATGTATCTCTATATGTAATGTAATATCAATGTAAAAGTCCAATAAGCATTGTAACTACTATGTAACTAATGGAGTCGCTAATAACCTCTGCTGTTGATGCGACTTAAAATAAAATTAATTAAAAAAAAAATCGGACTTGGACATATTCAGACTCAGAATATTTTCGTGGCAGAACCAGAAATGAACTTGTGATACTTTCTAAGATTTGTGGAACGTGTCGAGTTATGAATATTTTGCTGTGCATCAAAATAAAACTTGGAAATTTTTCGCGAGTGAACTCTAATCATTCTTGAACATATAAATGTGTGCGGTTCACGAACGATACCGGACTTTGCATATTTTCTTGCTATAAACGGAAGATAGACTGAGAAATCTTTTGCTGTGTAATCATAAAGGCGCTGGATATTTATACGGAGAGAGCGGGCATCAGACAATATAGTGGAGCTGGAACAAATATTTGAGTGGTGCGAAGCGGTGAATCGGCGGTGTTCGTTTTTAAAGAATAGGATTCGTGGTAATTGGACTTCGGGACTTCGGAGCCTCAAGAAGAAGGGAAGGCGTTTCTTCGAGGTAGCATCAATCAAGAGCACGCGAAGACCAGAATCGCCGTATAAGGTTCGAACCAGGTCATGACTAAAGAAAGTTTCTCATTGTAAATTTTTACATTTTAATTTGCGGCATTTTGATAGGAAATAAACTTTAAGTTTCTCTTTGAAAGAAAGATAAATGATTTTCATTGGCCAATTCAAGCTAATAAGTAGCTAGATCAAATAATCTCTGTTTTCAGATTCCTCGCCATTCTGTATAGATGGCAGATCGGGTAATCGGCTATTAATAGATAAAAGCGATTATTTCTGACGTGACCCATCGACCCAGCTAGCGGGATAATATTTAGTTTTTTATCGGAGTAACAATAGTTAAAAAATTATCGTAACCTTTTTCCTGGCGCCCATGTTATTAGAAATTCGGAAACGGGTTACGACGAATCGCCCAATAATTGTAGCATTTAGTGGACATGTTTCAACCTGAACCAACTAGAACACTGGTTACCAAGTTGGCAAATACAAGCGAACGCCTCCAAATCTGAAAACATCATATTTACCCTTTGCAAAAAAGAGTGTCCTAAAGTCCAGTTAAACAATGTTGAGCTAGCACAAGTATCCTGTGTTAAATACTTAGGATTTCACGTGGACAAAAGGTTAACATGGAGGAATCACATATCCGCAAAGAAGAAAGAAGCAAAAATCAGATTCTCCCAATTATCATGGCTCATCAACCGCCACTCAAGTCTTTTCTTAAATAATAAAGTACTTCTCTACAAGGCAATCATCAGGCCAATTTGGAGCTACGGAATACAACTATGGGGATCTGCTAGCAAATCGAACATAGAGATACTTAGAAGGTTCCAGTCAAAATGTATTCGAAGATTAGCCAATGCACCATGGTACGTGACAAATGACACACTACATCGTGACCTTAAGATACTAACAATATATGAAGAAATCACCCATCGTAGCACTACCTACCAAGAACCGTTAAACAAACATCCAAATCCATCAGCCATAAATTTACTGGAGGAAGTGAAGTGAGGAAGCACACCGACTCAAAAAGATATATTATGGAACTGCCCTTCCGTTTCGAACAACCTTCCTGAAGAAGATTTCTAGTTTATAGTTTCTCATTGCTATCATAATTATCTCATTTACTGAATGTTTGCTCAAAAACAGATTGTAAATAAACGGAAAATAAAAAAAAAATAAAAAAGTTTCGTTTAGATAAACCATACGTTTTACTGCACAGAATGTTTCATTGAAATGAAAAAATATTTTACCATTAATTATGCTAATTAATACATGAATAATGATATCGTGAAGACCCTGTGGAAAAACCAGAAGGAAGTGCGGGATTAGTAGTCAACATATCGTGTTATATCGAATTAGTGCCTGTCCATGGAAGACTTCCAAAGGCAAACAGTTTTAACCAAGGCCTGTATTTTTATTTATTTCTGAGGGATCCAAAAAAGAGGATAGAAAACTAGCATCTCCTTTAAGGTTACTGTTTAATAACGCTCACATTACTATTGCTAACTACTAGAAGATGGTTATGAATGCCTTAATATGAAATGCCAGGCTATCGGCGAGGCATTAGGAACAATCTCGGTTAGGATGTTCTTGCACCTGAACTTTCCACGTCTCTCCCACAGCTCGTAATTAGAAGTTTCTTACGGAGGTATCCTTTCTCCAGAAAGCTCCGTTAGATCATTCCAATAGTTTTCTATTGTGTTGAAATCTAGGACTATTCCTGTAATGAATATTTTCTTCAAAAAGTCGATTACTGACGATGTAATTCATAAATATTTCCTTTTGTCCTCTAAGTGTAATTTGTAATCACTGTGACTTCAACTTCTCTTTACAAGAAGGTGGGAAACAATTTTTGGAAGGTATAAAAAATGACTTAAGAATGCTAATTTAGTTTTTTGAAAAAGAATTAAAAGAATTGAATATAAATTAAAATATAGTCAATGGACCTATGTATTTGCAATCACTCTTGGGGCAGAAGGAGAGAGGATACTGAACCGCCTTTCTTGAATATTATTCATGAAGTAAATGAAACAGGATGTGTAGCGACTACTAATTAGTCTCGAGAAGACAATCAAAAAAATAATTGGTGATGCTATAAAAAAGTTGTACAGAACTCGTTTTTGATATTTCTGTTCTTTCCTCGTTAGCGCAGCTGTGCTGGCTGCCAGCGATGGAAAAATGAATGAAATACGTTGTGGTTTTTTACTGATGAATTACCACTCAACTAATTGTGGTTTCGTTTTGGATTTCCCTGTGTTTCTAAGAATATTTCCTTGAGTTTCAACATTCAGCTTTCAAGTATTTTTCTCCATTTAAGTTAAATTTGATTTATTACAATTACCACATAGTACTAAAATTACACGAATATTATGCCTATCTTAAAATAAGAAGAAATACATTTTTCAACAGAACAAATGGCACATTGTGTGGAGCAATCAATTGTATTGTCTGGTCAATACATTATTTTCATCGATAAATTATTAGACAAGCATAGGTACGTAATTCCATATCAGCCCAGACTCTGGCGTTATGTTGCACGGAGAGCGAGAAGTGTTTAGAAACGTTTTGAAAGTGGTACAAAGTTTTCAACAGTAACCGACCAAAACTAACACAAGTATACAAGTTGCAATGTTTAAAAGAAATGCTTCATAGATATGTTTCAATGTCTTGTAACGAAATGACAATTTTGGTATCTAGCTGTTTTTAAAATTCCCACTAATATTTTGACGCAAAGTGATGTCTGAATCTCATAGGCAGAAGTCAGATAAGATGCGCAAGAGGATGGTATTTACGAAGGAAATATGAAAACAGTGGCATGATTCTACATGTTCTCTTCTGAAGGAAATTATGAAAGAAAAATATGAAAATATAAACCGAGTCAAGTTAGTGTCCAATTAATCATTAAATAAGATGATCTGAATCATTGAAATTAGATAAAAATAAAATCTTAAATGGATCGCGAACGTTAACAGTTTCTAATGATCTCGGGCAACAAAATGCCCTCGAGTCGAAGGCTCTCAGGCTTTTTGTCGTCACCATTATAACGGCCTTGGGGCATAAATAACCGTTCCATTTATTTAGTCTAATAAACTTTCAAAAATATGTGGCCCAACACGTTTGATAGGTTCTTGATGAAGTCCATTAAACCTAAAAATATAGCACTCCTATTTATTTTCTGCCCATACACCAGTTAGAAATGTCCGCCTAAAACACTGGTCCGCCATTGCTTCCAGCAAGCGCCGCTCCCGTGGGAGCACGTGCAGTTCGCCGCGTGGCGCGTGCGTGGCGCTCCTTCCCAGCGCGCACGCCCCGCTACCGGCAGCGTCGCCTCGGCGAGAGGTCGCGCACCGATACGGGTAGGAAAGATGGGCAGGGCCGGTCGCGCTCTGCTTCTAAACTTATTGTCCGATTTAAATAGAGCGACTTATGACTGATCATCAATTGGACGCGATTATTATTTGGGAGATTCATTACGACTTCAATTTCAGGTATCGAAGTTCCCGCTTGGATAACCACCTCCAGATAATGATCAGTCACACAAGTCACTTTATTTAAGTCGGACAACAGAGTTCGCGCGAGATATCTCAACGCTCGTGAAAGCGGAAGCGAAATTAATTACGAACCGTTAAATAAAGGAACAGTTATTTGAATTTTATAGTAACAAAAGAAAAATACAAGTTAAAATATCTTATGAGAACAGAATGAAGAAATAACAAATGAATTAATAATGAAACGTTTTTTTCGGTTTTTGCGTTAGGCTACGTTGAAAGAAGGAAATCTCGCAGCTTGTCTGTTGTATCCCTCATCTCTGATATTTCTTAGCGACTTTCCTTGACCAACAATAAAAATATATATAAGAAAAATACGAGGTGAGATTAAAAATGAAAACTGAAAATCAACTGTGTATACATGTACATTGCGTGTACATGAGTCATTTCACTTATAAAAAACACCCACATGTACATTATAATATTGGTAATAAATAATTACTTGATTGTTTTGGCCTCAGAAGCATTGATTCTTGTAGATCGTCCTTTTTGTAATTTTTTGATTTCGTCACACCTATATATTACCACAACTTTAATGCCTTTTCAAGAATCGAAGCATGATTATAGACTCTTGAGGTCATTTGTGTGATTTGGGAACAGCCAACGCACTTCAATTCTGACGGCCTACTGGTGGGTTAACGTTCTGACGGTCGAAGTCTTCGAAACACTTTAAACACAACCTTTAGAATGTTACGGAAGAAGAGAAATCGTCAAAGGAAAAAGGCGTTTCTCAACAAAATAACAGAAAAATGTGTTCATTTAATTGAGAAGGTGGAGGTGATTTTTTGCACCTGAAATGACTCACCAAGGTTGCAAAGCTATTAACATGAGCATTTAGGAAGGTTATTCAGAGAATCTCTGTCGTAGGAAATGTGCGAGTAAGCATCATAAAATACACAATTAAGAAAAAGACTGAAAAAAGAGGAAAAGAATCACCGTGCACAGAAGCAAACTAGGAACAAGGAGAATGATGGTCGAGAAGATTAAATATCGACAAGACTATTCAGCGAGAATTTGCGACAACATTATAGAAATGATTGATCATCGATACTACTTTTCACGATGTGAAGGCACCATGGGTCTTACAGAGAATCCGAGCGTTGTCGCCGACGCGACACGTTCGCTTGACAGCTCGCTCCAGAATTTTCAAACTCACGACTACCTTACTCAATACATGCTTCCATTGAAAAAATTGTTTATTTGCATATTTATTAATATTATAGTCGTAATATTTTTATTAGCGTAAATATCTAATATACAGGGACCCTCTACTTATATTCTCTTATAAAATGAAAAAATCGTAAATGTTGATTGTGCCGTTAAATATTGATTAATTAATTTACGCAATAAACTAAACACTATGACCAACACTTACCCAACTTTTATCTTAGTACATTATGTTCATTTTCTCATTTCTAAACTGTTGCAATTGTCATAGATATGAATATCTGCACAATATTACATTTCTTTCTATCATTACTGTCTTTTTTTCTCGCTTTTCAAATTCAAACCCCATTTCTATCGATAAGCGATAAAATGTTGAATATTTGAAATTTGGCAAATCTTCATCATTAAATCTTTCATTACACACACCATTGTTGCAGGAACATTTAAAAAAGAAACGTATTGAATTTAAGACGTACCATATTACAAAATCGTCCTACATTGCCCTGCTGATTCTACACTTCTGTCCAGATAACTTCATTTTTCTTGGGGTTGTTATTTGTCTATTCTCATTTTCCTTTTCATTCTAAAGAAGAAATTTCTGCTGAAGCCTGTTGCTCTGCAAAATTAATTTAAACGTTTGACTTCGTTTTTGTATGTTCCTTTTAAATTCTCAGATACTTTTAAATTTATTTTTGCCTCGTAATTATTCCGTCCATTTCTCTGCGATCCATTTTGATCTCTTAAAACTGACACTCTACACGATTGACAAAATTACGTACCTTCCTTTCTTTACCACTGCACATCCACCATCTTCACACACATCCACCTGGAAAAATCGAATGACCAGAATATCCAGCAAGATGAAATTCTTGAATGGGTAGCAGAAGGGATCATTTAAATCATTCGAGTATTGACATGGAAGAACTCTTCCGCTAATGACATCATATAAACAAACTGTTCCTTTCAGTCCCACGGGCCACACATCCTGCATCTGTGGCTTGTCTTTTCGTGGCGTCTCCCGAGGAGCTCACGTCGCGCGCGGCTCAACTTCAGAACACAGCATCCGAAGATCTTCTGCTAATGATAGAAAATAATTTCTTCATTTCACCCAAAACTTTGTCGTTGGAAGTTTTTAATTGGACTTCAAGAACGAAAATATCCCAGCGACGATATATTTTAAAGCATACATTTTCGTTGACAATTGATATTTTTAAAGATACACATTTGGACATATTGATAAATTGAAAGCATTTCTCCCATTTGAAGTAACTGAAATGTTGTAACGATTTTTTCCAAAATAATTCCAGCAATTTATGGTTGTTTTAACGATTTGAATAAAAAGGTGTTTAAAAAGTCAGTTCCGCGTTTGCATTATTTTACGGCGCGGCGCAGGGCGTGGCGCTGGGGCCGCGGGCGCGGGGGGGTGCGGTTCCGGGTGACGGGCGCGCGACCCGCTCAAGGCCGGCCGAATGGCACTGGCGCTGGCGCCGGCGGCGTCGGCGTCGGCGTCGGCGCTGTGGTTGAGGGGGCTGCGTTAAGCGCCGCTGCCGTGACGTAGATCCGGGTCGCGCACGCGTGTTCGTTGCCGCCGCGCCGCGCCGCGCCGCGCCGCGCCGCTCGTGGGCAGGGCGCCCCCGAATTCGTTGTGGCCCGCTGCGCGCGGGAAAGTGGAGGGGGATGCGGATCAGTCCGGCTGCTCTTGGCGCCGTCAACTCCCTCGGAGGGTCATGCAGCTACTGACGCCTATCATCTGCGATGTAGGAGCAACTCACAAACATGGAAATAAATACATAATAACGCGTCAATCTATTTTATATTTAAAATGTATTAAAGAAATAATTACATTTTTGCATTATTAAGTTAACGCCATCTTAATTATCCATGAAATATGTTGCAATGCACAATTTCGGTTATTGGTTTGAATGTTTTACTTGTGACTGAACATGAACTTCATATAAGTAGCATGGGAGTCAATTTTAGTATCTTAGTTCCTACACCTTTACATTCGCCAATCATCCACGTGATGAAGGGGCAAGTAGTGCAGGAGTGACTCATGTGCGGAACGTGCCTAAAACCTCGTTGTGTGTTGGGGATTTGGCCTTGTGAAATGAAAATGTATTCCTATTACATATTTTTACACTCCAAATCTGTTAAAATTACTTTGGGACCAATGTAGATTAAGAGATACTGGAGAAATTTAACTGCAATCGGCGCAAATCACTCCAAATAATATTCCTCCAAATTAATTTCCATGCTCTTTGGATAAAGTTGTTGACAAGAAAATGGAGCTGCAACATACTAGTGTATATATATATATATATATATATATATATATATATATATATATATATATATATATATATATATTGAAACGCACCGCGTTTCTGAACATAGACGCGGGTGCCAACATGGTTTAAACAGCGCGGTAGAGACGGCCGTTCCGGGCGGACTCGGCCGGGCAAGAGAGTGTCCCGCGGCAAGCGAGACGAAACGAACGCGAAGTACGGACTTCGACAGTTGAGGAGAGGATCGTGGGAACGACGGCAGTCGGAAGGTGGAGTCGAAGAGGAAGAGTTAACGGACGGTAGTGCGGAAAGCTAATGATGGCGGTGATGAAAAATAGTTGAGAGGAATCCGATGACATCGAGCAGAAATCGAAACGTAGGACAATAAGAAACAGTAAGAACTATTAATTGATCTCGAGTTAAGTGATATACAGTGAAGATTAAACGGCGTGAGGCGAGGAAAGTGATGAGTGTATAGACACGTGTACGGCAAAGGCAGCATGAGTGAAACGAACATAGCAATACAGCATTGGCGGGCTTAACAAACGAATTTGGAAGAACTGGAAATGAGGACGGCCGCTGATCTGGCGGCGAGTGGACATCGCCGTGCCCGGCGAAGCACGACTGCGGCGTGGGATTTGCACCGGCGGCCGGGTAGAAGCGGCGGGGGCAAGCGCCATGGCCACGTGGCGGGCGAAACGGCCCCGACTCGTCACATCGCGCCGGCGCATCCGGAGTTGGTGAGCTCGAAGGAATTCCAGACGCAGCAAAACCAGTAAGACTGTTACTAGAAGGAACTTATTATTAGGCGGTAAAAGAATCAAGTGAGTTGGGAAAGGGAGTAGACGATTGTGAGAGGGGGTATTAGATGAGGGAATTTGCCATGTAATGATAAATAATCTAATTTGATGTGGAGAATAGAAAGGGTATATTGAAAGGGTACACATTGTTTGTAAATAGAGTAAGTATTGAAATAACGAGGTGATTATGAATCAGTGCATGCAAAGGGAGCTCCCATTTACAGTATGAAGTGTAAAGTTAAGACAGAAAGAAAGTGTTCATTAGCAATATTTACGTAGTTAGTAAGAAAATTGTTCATGTTTGTCAGTATCGTGAGTAAGTTATTAATGCTAACCATTATTTTGTTTACCTTCTACACATTCAATGGAACGATGTTTTTGTAATATCTATTATCTCTTCTGGGAATAAAGCACTCTGTGTTTTTACATTAAAAGTAATTTTTTCATTGTTTGTGCATGCACTCAGAGTCCATTCGCAAGAAAGAATACCTGACCCCTTTTACAAATTTACTGTAGAATAGGACCGAATCGCCGGTCCGTCACAGTTGGCGCCCGAACAGTCAGACTTGCAAATATAAGTAATGTGGCTCTGGGGATTAATCCAACAAGGGGAATTTACACAGTGTTGCAATAAATTGAAGACAGTACCGAGAATTCATTATTAGTTGGAGGGGAATAAAACTAATGACTCTTGAACTAACATAAACTTGTATGATAATTTTAAGAAATATAACAGTTTGATGAACAGGAAATATTGAAATAAAACAGTGTGCATGTGCAGTTGTTTACTGGGAAAAAGTAGTAGAAATTTATTACTGTCATTTATGTAAAGGTATATACTGTTGAGGAAATATAAAGCAATTATAGAAATATTGACGGGCAATGGTAATTGTGAATGTAAATGTTATTTAGTTAAATGTGTATTCAGTCAATCCAGAAAACAGTATGCAGAGTACCTATTATGGATGTGTAAAGGGAAAACAGTGTGTATAATTATAGTGTTTGTTAGAATAATTATGTGTGTACATGATAACATATACCACAGTTAATTGAATTGTTTCTCAATATTGGACAAAGCAAAGAAATTAGTAGAATTTGTAGGAAAGTTTAATGAATGCAAAAGAGAAGTTAATATCGTTTTGGTGTAAATTGTATATGCTAATTATTTTGAGCATATGGGCATGAATCTTACAAGATAATTGTCAGAATCATCTGAAAGTAGAATAGCCCAGGTGTAGAGGGGCATTGTTTATTAGCAGTGAATGGAAAGTAATTAATAGTGAAGGGAATTAATATTGATTTGTTGGAATTTTGGGGGGTAATGTTTGAAAGTTGCATATAGTATATTTTTGTGTCATTATTGAGGGAAGCTGTAGGAGTGTGTGAAATGAGACTGTGAATTATTGTTGTGAATTTGAATTGAAGTTGTGTATGCCAATGTTTTCAGGAATTTTCCAGAAGTGTTATTTGTATTATTTTGGATATATGTGATGTGTTTTATGAAGGGTATTTCATAAAACTTTACTTCTCGCTTGAGTGATAGCGAGGAGCTGAACAGGATGGAGCACAATACTTCGGAAAGCTTGTTTTAGCCTGAATCTGTTCTTCTGTTTATTCTATCCCTAATGGTATAGATGTATCTACCTATCATACTCTTCTACTACACGCTTGAGTGATGGTGAACAGCAGGATGGGATCGAGCAGAATACTTGGGAAAGATTGTATCTCCTGAGTCTCTTCCTTTATTTAATCTATCCCCACTGGTAAAAGTGCATCTATCACACGACTTTACTTCTCGCTTGAGTGATGGCGAGGAGCTGAACAGGATGGAGCACAATACTTCGGAAAGCTTCTTTTAGCCTGAATCTGTTCTTCTGTTTATTCTATCCCTAATGGTACAGATGTATCTACCTATCATACTCTTCTACTACACGCTTGAGTGATGGTGAACAGCAGGATGGGATGGAGCAGAATACTTGGGAAGGATTGTTTTAGCCTGAGTCTGTTGCTCTGATTAATCTATTACCACCGGTAAAAGTGTATCTGCCTATCACACCGTTCTACTTGTTGTTGAGTGTGGGCAAGGATCAGAAGGAAATGGAGCAGAATACTTCGGAAAGATTGTTTCAGCCTGAGTCTGTTGCTCTGATTAATCTATCACCACCGGTAAAAGTGTATCTGCCTATCACACCGTTCTACTTGTTGTTGAGTGTGGGCAAGGATCAGAAGGAAATGGAGCAGAATACTTCGGAAAGATTGTTTCAGCCTGAGTCTGTTGCTCTGATTAATCTATCACCACCGGTAAAAGTGTATCTGCCTATCACACCGTTCTACTTGTTGTTGAGTGTGGGCAAGGATCAGAAGGAAATGGAGCAGAATACTTCGGAAAGATTGTTTCAGCCTGAGTCTGTTCTTCTGTTTGTTTTATCTCCACCGGTAATGGTGTATCCATTTATCACACTCTTTTTTGTCACGCTTGAGAGGTGGCTATGATCAGTAGGGGATAGATCTATGTACTTCGGAAAGATTGTTTTAGCCTGAGTCTGACCCTCTGAATCTATCACAGCTGTAAAGTTGAATCTACCTCTCAAGCGCATTTACCTTGTCACGCTTGAGTGGCGGCGAAGAGCAGGGGGGATGAAGCAGAATACTTCATAAACATTGTTTTAGCTTCACGCGCACGTTTTGAATTCCAACTTAAGTCCCGGCCTACAGGTGTTTCTTCTCAATCATGTTGCTCCATGTTACTGCTTCCCCTTAGGAATTCAACAACATACTCATTGAAGTGTATTATTTGACTTAGCATATTCGCCTGTGGGGTTAATAAAACCCTAGCCACGAACACATCTTAATAGCATAATCTTTGAGAAATAATGTGATATTTCGTTTCAGGTCGATTATTTTGCCAAACTTCTGCATTATTACATTTCTATTGTGATCGCGTGCGTGGAGTCATTCTGTGGATGTAATTACTTGTTATGTGCCACATGCAGTGCTTGACTTATAAAATTTTAGGTCCCGGAACAGCCTCTAAATCAGTGGCGCCTCGTGGGTACTCGCACGTTCGCATGTGCACACCCAAATAACTGCGGTGCAATGTTTCTTAAACATTTCTTAACATGAGGGGAATACAAGACCTCTCAGAGCGTTTCCGAAGCATGGTATTTCAAAACACGCGCCGTTAGCAAGCTGCGATTGACAGTCCGCCGCCAATGCCCTTCGTAACAGCAGGCTAGAACACACTCGGGAAATGCGAGCGAGCAGCCGGGGTCGGTGGCTCCCGCGGGGCTGAAGGGGAAAGAGAGGGGAACATGGCTTACGGGCGCTGGGAGCACACTCTGGACCGTGCGGATATTACTGCGCAGGCGCGACCTCTGGAAGTGCCTTGACATGTCGTGAAGATATAACACTCGGCTAGCACAAGTTTTTAAGAGAAGTAAGTGTGGCATTGATGGAAGAAAGTGTGCGATATCTCTCCACTTAAATGAGCTCTCACCCGTTCCAAAACAATTCTTCGGTAGAGCGCAAAACGCAAACGCTTTGCTGTGCAGTGTTGCATTCATAAGTATTGTGTTAATCGAATGTTATTTGCACATTTTAAAGGGAGTTGCAATTACAAATCCATTCCTAAGCATGTGAAAACCAAAATTTATTGTGTCAACGTATGTAGAAAGCTACTTTTTAATGCGTTTTGAAAAACCGAAGTTATAGTGTTCGTTTTTCTGTGAAGTGTGTTTGTATTGACAATGAATAGCGTCGAAAAGATTAAAATAACATGAATGGAAAAGTCACAGACCAAATTGCTGAAAAGAAACAGCATTTTCTGAAGCGACACAGACTTTGTGTTTCGTCAGTCAGTGTAGACGGCAAAGTATCCAGATTTTTTGAGTATTGGGTATAGAAACTTGTTCTTTTAAGCTTAAATTTGTACAGTGAGTTTATGGAAAATACTCCGTAGCAAAAGTGCGAGTAAAAAAGTTTCGAATCAATGTGTTTCTTAACACCTTTTGAAAAAGGTTCTGAAAGTGCCGAATCATGCGGTAACACGACACAAGTAGTAAATATTCGGAGGGGTCCTTGCCGAGCGAAGTCGAAACGAATATTGTGAAAAGAAATGCGGTCAACCCTCGTTGGTGATAAAAGGAAGTATACAACACGTTATCAAATTTCATAAGATGCCTTGTTTCTAATTGTCATTATTTATGATAATGAATATATGTGTATGCTTGTAATGTATGCCTGTATGTATGGGCGTGTGTGTGAGAGAGAGAGAGAGAGAGAGAGAGGAGAGAGGGGGAGAGGAGGGAGGAAGGGAGAGAGAAGAGAGGCGTTGCATACCCTAACTGTATGACCACGAGCCTCCACTGCTCTAAATTATTTATTAATTGAATAGAGATAGTTATAAATGAATAATGTTCTTTAATAACTACTAGTGAGAACACGTCAAACTTTGACGGTGTGATCTGAGATAAATGTAAAATACTGTACCCAGACTAATGTTCACAACATATAGCATTGTTTGAATCTTCAGGATATAACGAAGATATTCTGTGATGTGGAGTTCCCAAAATTTTGAACACGTATGGCCCATGACCAGGTGGCAATGCAATATCGGCACCAAATTACACGAAAGAAAGAGCACTATTATACTGACGGATATAATTTTTAAAAATTTTGATGTGCCATCATCTTCTATAAACAACTGTTTGATTTCTTCTGGCATATTGCTCCAAGGTAAACTTATTTTCCCATTTAAGCAACACAGAGTAAACTCGTTTGCAACTTTTTGAATTTTCGAATTTGGAAACCGTTCAAAATGTTCGCCTTCTTCCTACAACTACAATATTGAAGACAGAAATTATTTTGTTATTAGCTTTTCTTCCAAATAAATTCATGTACAATTTTTCGAAAATTTTCCCGTAATTTTGTATGAAATTTAGGAAATTTGTAAAACTATTAATTTCCTTAAACATGGCTTATTTTTTTCCTCGTGTGTGGCAAACGACTAAAAAAATTATGCTGGTCCCATTTTTGGCGCTCTCTCTGAATACTCGAAATTTGAAAACAATTAACATTGCAAAAGTCAACATTGATGATAGATATTTTTCTTAAGTAAAATTTATTCTCACATATTATATCATTAAAAAAGGTCTTGAAAAATTCTTTACAAAAATCTTTTGCGGAATTTCTGCTTGAACTAAAAACTAAATAAAAAATTATCAAAAACGGCTCCTTTCTTTTCCTTTTCTCACAGATAGAGCAAAATCTGCTAAAAAATTTGGCGAGAAAAACGCCAAGAACATGCATGTTGAGGTCTCAGCACACTAGCACAGCATAAGGTGACGTGCAGTCACCGGGAGCGGTAGCTCAGTGCATCAACTGGTGTCACTGCGGCGCCTCTGACCGGGAGGTCCTAGGTTCGAGCGGCAGGATTTTCGACACTAGCTTTTCAGCTAGGTCGAATTTAGTCACTGTCTGGAAGAGAATTCTAGCAGTCGGCTGCTCTGATCGGTAGTTTTCCGTTTCCTCCGATCAACACCAGGCGAATGCCGGAGCAGTACCCTACCAAACGGGCCACGAACCGCGCGCGATCTGTCCTTCCTCTTCCTTGTCCTATCCTCTCCCCTTACACACACACTTTCACTAACATGCACTACACTACTACACATTCCGGGAGACCGGTCGGGAGCTTAGAGCTTGACCCGGCTGGGGCGGTGAACCGCTGGTGGGAGAGTCCTGATTAGGGGGAAACCCCACTAGTCGGCGCCGGATCTCGCCATCCAGCGGGTGAAGATCACCGCCATCTCCGGAGAAAAACATGCACTACACTAACGGGACCAATGACCAAGGCAGTTGACGTGCCCGGAAACATGAAAAAATCAATCAATCAATGTGACATGCAACGCAACCCAAAACATTAGGCTCCTTCATGGCCGATAGGCGTTTGTTAAGATTGAGCAGTAAGGGGTTAATCTTACTACTTAGTAGATAAGAGAAAGTAAAAATTCAAATAGAATATCGAATTTATTACATTTTTTATCACTAACCTGAAAATGATAAAGTATTGCTCATTTCAAAGCAGAAAATATTCGAATTAAATTGGGTTTCCCTACAAATATTTTCTATTTAAGTCATAAAATGTTGTACAACATAATTAATGATCTAGGAAAAAGGCCCCGAATATTTAAAAAAAATTGTGTATTCACCAGTTTTGCATCCATCAACTTGTATGAAGGCACCTCTACAAAACGACAGTGAAGTTTGTCTTGCAATGTATCTATTATTTCTTCTTCAATAGATTTCACTTTTGTGCCGTCACGCAAATAGAAATTTCTAGCTATGAACATAGTATGCCGAAATATCATGAACTCATATCCTCCCAAGTCATTAGACAATACTCTGATTACTTTTACAGCATGATTCACAACAAATTGTTCGTACTTTATATGCATTCCTATATTTTCAGCTCTGAAAACGCCAACATAATTCCCTAACGAATTTTGTAGGAATAAGATGCCTCGAAAGGACATATGACATTCCCATAACTCATCCATTACCCTTTCAATTTTGGACTCAGTTTGCTTGATTGATTTCAATTTCGTGTCTCGTACTGACAACACTATCGGTGAGCGGGAGTCAAACTGCATCCGTCGAAAAGTGAATTTTTTTTCTTCGGAAGCGCTGTTCTGAAAATTACATTTGTTAATTATTCTGGACATATGGATTTCGGGCAAGTAAAGATTCTGGACCAGGAACCGCGGAAAGGTGCATGAATTGTAAAAGAGGCGTTACATATAACACTGAATGAAAACTTAAATACCATAAAAGAGGCCAATACTCTCACAGGAATTTACGAAAACTTCCTTTTACGATCTTGTTTTTACAATCAAAATTAATTCCTTCTTCCTCATTTCCTCCACTCCCTGTTCCTTGAAGGTTGAAATACACACTTGGTTAGTAACCATCTCCAGTTTTCAAATTAGATGGTAAATGTCAGGAGCAGCAGAAGTACGCGCGCTCAGTGTTAAAATGGTTTGTATAATATTATAAAAATGTAAATAGTTTAGAATAGTTTTAATTGCATTCCAACTCTTTTTTTTTAAGAAAAAGGTAAGCTTCTGTCAACTTACATATGTTTGTTAAAATGAAATACAAAATGATACAAAATGAATTTATCACTGCATTATAATACATTTTTTAAAATGTGCATTTTTTAAACAGATGTCTGAAGATGGCTGTAAGGTATTTATTTATTCATTTATTTATTTATTTATTTATTTTACGTCAAAAAACCGTTAAAACTGCGTATGACGTGCTATGGGGAAAAGTGAATTGTGTGCACATTTTCAAAATTCTGTGATCCCTACACTAAGTCATATACTACTTAAATTTTGAAGAAAAAAAACTCCCATGTAATAAAATCTATTTTCAAGGATAAATAAGCAATAAATTTTGGCCCTTATCTACGTTGTCCTTCGGAATATTACTTCCTACCGTGACATGGAAAAGATAATTTGAATAATTGTATTTCCCTCTGAATTCTAGAAGACGTGCACAGAAAATGAAGTTACATTTATGTTCAGAAGCAAAACAAGGGGCCATCTCAGCATTTGCTCAATGGATCAGGGAAACTGGACGAAAAACCTGATCGAGATGGGGGTTATTGACCCAGAGGCTGTAGTACAATACTTGTTACAGGTTGTTTATACACATTTATACAGACCAAATGGTAAACAATGCATTATGTATCATTGTTAAAATTAATGTTACTTTTCTTGTGATGCTCAGTATAGTCTCTAATTGTATAGAAACAGTTATGCAGCAGAAACGATTTCACTTGGGATTTAAACTTTTCTATCGAATTTAATCGTTTAATGTCATCTGGCAAAGTGTTGTAAAATAATGTACATGTATTGTATGTGAATTTTTTGTAATGAGCTGTTGATACTATCACCTGATGAATACGATTTCTACGTCGAGTAATAGACATCGGCATTTTCTGAAAATATATTCCCGCCCTTAAGCAAGTCATTTTTGACAAAAATCACTGATTCGTAAATAAACAGACACGGTAATGGTAAAATTCCTAGATTAATGAAGAGTGGCTTACATTAATCACGTGGGTGGGATTTGGTTATTATTCGTACAATTCGTTTTTGTAATCTAAAAGTCTGGGGCTATAAGATGTATTTCCCCAGAATATTATGGCATATCTCAGGCGGGAATGAACATTCGCGAAATATACACAACGAGCAGTATGAAGGCTGACTGAATTTGCAAGAATTCTGGACGCGTAGCATAATGAACTTAATTTTGTGTTCAATTCATTTAAATGGACGTTCCATTTAAGGTTTGACTAAAACCGTTAAAACCGTTTTCTTTTCGATTACTATTAATTTGTTATTTCGGAACCAATTTGATAATCTGATATCGTACTATTTACGGATTCTTTATTGCAAAGGATGTTCGTATCATCCGCAAAGAGAACCGTTCTTCCGTTTCGAATCGTCGAGGGCATATCGTTTACGTAAAGTAGGAACACAATAGGGCCTAAAATCGATCCTTGAGGAACTTCACGTGCAATGAGCAAAGAGTCGGAAAGGTGCGTACGTAATGTTCCATCAATCCAGTGAGGTATTTCAACTCTCTGAGATCGTTGTTTAAGGTACGAACATAACCAATCTAGAGCAATACCACGGATTCCATATGAAGGTAATTTTGAAAGTAAAATGTCATGATCAATGACGTCAAAAGCTTTGAACCGCCACCATCCAAGGCCACTTGGTTTTACCGGGCCACTTATTCAGATACGATTTACATCGATCGGGAATGCCGATGTGGTCGAAAATCGTATAAAAGGTTTAGAGCTAGCTTAGACGAAATGTCCGACACATGGAGAGGTAAACAGATGGACCTACAGGCGGACCGTCAAACGATTTGCCCTTAATACATTTTTAGGAAATAGGATTAAATGAAACCTGATTATGAACATTCAGAGAGTCACAAGTAAAACTTTGCTACATACAGGAAGAATATTTATCGAATACATCGTTTCGTAAATGGTTCAATAATAAAAGAAGTTCAGTTGGTCAATCGCATTTCTCCACAGCATTACAAACTTTCTTTTTATTACATACCCACAAGCCAAAATTTAAAAAAAAATTAAAAAAAAACAAAATTAAAAAAAAGACAAATACATACTTTTGGGTTGACACCTATTGGCAACGTGTCATTCACCAAGACGTCATGCAGGCGCCAAAGATCCTGCGCCGCCACCACGTACCCCCTCTGCCCCTGCAGCCAAGACGGCGCATTATGGCGCGGGTCCCACAAGAGCAGCGGAGAACGAACAAGCGAATGCAGCACCGGCAGCCAGCGCTCCCCGTCACCCGCGTCCACCACCACCACAGCCCTCTGGGGGCCCTCACCACACAGCGCCCACCACACGCCCTCCCACGGCGGCGGGGGCGCAGGCGGCCACGCCCCCCACTGCCAACACAACAAACAAACAACACCTCAGAACACACACACACACACACACACACACCAGAGCCCTCTGGGGGCCCTCACCACACAGCGCCCACCACACGCCCTCCCACGGCGGCGGCTGCGCAGGCAGCCACGCCCCCCACTGCCAACACAACAAAGAACCCACACCTCAGCACACACACACACACACACACACTACAGCTCCACTGGGGGCCCTCACCACACAGCGCCCACCACACGCCCTCCCACGGCGGCGGCGGCGCGGGCGGCCACGCCCCCCACTGCCAACACAACAAAGAACCCACACCTCAGCACACACACACACACACACACACACACACACACAGCCCACTGAGGGCCCTCACCACACAGCGCCCACCACACGCCCTCCACGGCGGGGCGGCGCAGGCGGCCACGCCCCCACTGCCAACACAACAAAGAACCAACTCCTCAGCACACACACACACACACACACACACACACACACCACAGCCCACTGGGGCCTCACCACACAGCGCCCACCACACGCCCTCCCACGGCGGCGGCGGCGCAGGCGGCCACGCCCCCCACTGCCAACACAACAAAGAACCAACACCTCAGCACACACACACACACACACACACACACACACACACACCACAGCCCTCTGGGACCCTCAGCGCCCCACCACACGCCCTCCACACGGCGGCGGCGGCGCAGGCGGCCACGCCCCCCACTGCCAACACAACAAATAACCCACTCTTTAGCACACACACACACACACACACACACACACACACACACCACCACCACCACCACCACCACCACCACCACAACCCTCTGGGAGACCTCACCACTCAGCGCCCACCACACGCCCTCCCACGGCGGAGGGGGCTCGGGCGGCCACACCCCCCACTGCCAACACAACACAGAACCCACTCCTCAGCACACACACACACTTACACCACCACTTCCCACGATGGCCCGTCCCAGCCAGCGCCCACCACACGCCCTCCCACGGCGGAGGGGGCTCAGGCGGCCACACCCCCCACTGCCAACACAACACAGAACCCACTCCTTAGCACACACACACACACACACACACACACTGCCCACGATAGCACTTCCCAGCCAGCGCCCACCACACGCCCTCCCACGGCGGAGCGGGCTCAGGCGGCCACGCCCCCCACTGCCAACACAACACAGAACCCACACCTTAGCACACACACACACTGCCCACGATGGCACTTCCCAGCCAGCGCCCACCACACGCCCTCCCACGGCGGAGGGGGCTCAGGCGGCCCCGCCCCCCACTGCCAACACAACACAGAACCCACACCTCAGAACACACACACACCACCACTGCCCACGATGGCCCTTCCAAGCCAGCGCCCACCACACGCCCTCCCACGGCGGAGGGGGCTCAGGCGGCCACGCCCCCCACTGCCAACACAACAACGAACCAACTCCTCAGCACACACACACACACACACACACACACACACACACACACTGCCCACGATGGCACTTCCCAGCCAGCGCCCACCACACGCCCTCCCACGGCGGAGGGAGCTCGGGCGGCCGCGCCCCTTACTGCCAACACAACAAGCAACCAACACGTCAGCACACACACACACACACACCACCACTGCCCAGGGTGGCCCTTCCCAACCAGCGCCCATCCCATTAAATCGCTCTACAAGATGGCATATTTGGTTTTTTGGTAAGTAATTGTGGGAGATCCAGCGTAATCTTCCCCTACCTCACCATTTATTACGCAAAAAAATTGAGAGCAAAAAATTAATTTTTGCATAATTACATAGCAATTAAACAGTTCTAAATGGTGGCGTATATGGTTTTGTGGTAACAGATTTTGGTAGTGGTAGCGTAAGAGAGGTCTGGAAATGGTCACAAATACTTATTAACATGGTGCCAAGTATTGCCTTTCTTTCAATTTCTATATTTAATTTTTTCGTTCATCTAAGATAGATTTTCCCATTATTATCCTTGTTATTCTTTCTATCATTTGGACATTACAACACTACAAATGAAATATCAGGTATTTAATTGAAGATTTTTGTTAAAATTCAATACTAAATTTTCAAGCTTAAAAATATTGTTTAAAAGTTTCAATTAGATAAAAAAAAGAAACCAAAACGCAAATAATATCAATACAGAGCATCGTATAGAGGAAAATAAATAGTGAATAAGGATCCACGTAGCTACAAATACAGACCTTTACATCATTCAATAAGTGGACTAAATATTTCATGGGTCATTGCATTACCATAAGTTCGATTCTTCAGCCCAGAATGTTCTCCGAATAACCCACACTGTGCAATAGCAGGCCGGTCCTTTAACTGAAAAACTGACTATCCACATTACGATATGTTCGCGTTTCTCGTAGACAGACGTTCGATTCTTCAGCGCAGAATGCACTCCGTATCATCCAAGCTGTGCAAATAGCAGGCTGGTCCTTTCACTGAAAAACTGTCTACCAACATTACGGTATGTACGCCTTTCTCGCAGGCAGACGTTCGATTCTTCGGCGCACAATGCTCTCTGAATCATCGACGCTGTGCAAATAGCAGGTCGCCCTTTCACTGAAAATCTGCCTACCAACATTACGGTATGTACGTCTTTCTCGCAGGCAGATGTTCGATCCTTCAGTGCAGAATGCTCTCCGAATCATCCACGCTGTGCAAATAGCAGGCCGGTCCTTCCACTGAAAGACTGCCTAACAACATTACGGTATGTTCGAATTTCACGCGGGCAGACGTTCGATTCTTCAACGCAGAATGCCTTCCCAATCATCCACACTGTAAATAGCAGCTGTTGGCCACCGCGCGCAAAACTGATAAATACAAAAATGAGACCGCCTTTGAAGTGTCAATTTTAAAATGTCTGAAAACGTCGTGGATAGGGAAGTGACTGCCAAATTACTCCGTCTATTAATAACAATTTGAGTGTTTTTTCTGTATATGTTAGTTAAATTCCATCTCATGTTCTTTTTTGCCTTTTTTTGTCTTGGAGGGTGGCAGTGAAACCCTTCCTCACTAATTGGTATTTCACTAAGATAGTTGTGACCTATGTATGTCTTATTATTAAAAGATTAAACAATGTTTTTTTTAATGTGATGAAACGAATCCCGCCCGTGGTCCCTGTTTTCCCTTTTTTAGGAAATCAAAATAAAATTTTGCAAACTTTACCGACGACCCCAACGGACGGTGGACCCATGCCGCCGCCCGCGCACCTGGAAAGGGGGCGATGGGCACGTCACTATATATATATATATATATATATATATATATATATATATATATATAGAGAGAGAGAGAGAGAGAGAGAGAGAGAGAGAGAGAGAAGTCTATTCATTACAGTCTCACAATAGTAAAATCTTTTTCTCACAAATACTCACTTGTAGCAGAGCAGCACGCGACGGACAAGAAGGCCGGAGCGGAGGAATCCATTTTCTGGCTGGTGGTAATGTAAGCCCAACGGCCATACACCCGCTGCCATACTCCCGCTCACCAACCACATTCGCCGTTGCAAACAGCAGGCCCACTGCACCAAGCCACAAATTCGCCATGGCAACGGAAGTAATACCAAGCAGAGACAGAAGCCGCCACCCACAGAAAGAAGAGGATGCGTGATGAGATCAACCTGCAATAAAGCCACAGGCTCCAACTAAAGAAAAAAAGAGGAACCGCTAATATCTTCCATACTCATCTATTCCTATTGGACAGCGAAAGTAAATACAGGAGGTTCTAACCATTGAAAGAAAATAATACTGGCTTCATCCAGTGGAGAATATTCGGCAATGGAAAGAACATTAGGCACGGAGAGAAGATTCTAATTCAGAATTATACAACTTTACAGGAAATGTTGAAAGATCAAATACAAAATGTCTCAAGTAACACAAATTACACAATTAACTTTATATTCTAACGATAATTTCAATCTGTTTTTGAGTAAATGTTTGAGTTTCCGAAAATACAAATATTCGCTCTTATTTAAGCCAAAACTATTGACTGTGGAAGAAAGGTCAAACGAAATACTTCAACAATTTACGAAATTATAAAACAACTCTTGTAATTTAAATATAAACTATGTGTGAGAGATTATAAAAAATCATAAATATCGATAACTCTTTAAATTAACATTTTTTTTCTTTTTAGTACCGCTTACGCAGTAGAGAGAAAGTTATGTAATGCTGCGGGAAAAAGCGGAATATTTTCTACAGAAAAACTCTTATTGCCGAGCCCTGGTATAGAAAAAGTCGATAAATTCAGTTGCCAAATTTAGGAGGGGGAATTCTCTAACATGTAGGGTGTCCGGAATTCATGTTTTGTGTCTCCTTGAACCGAAATATCGATTGACGACAAAACCTCTGTCCGTCTGTGACGAACGCTAGCGACTACACAATTCATCCGAATATTTTTCAAAATTGATATTCCCCAATCGATCTGACTGATGTCGTGTTCCTTCAAATTTGAAATCGAAATATTCATTTTGGGAGGTACTTTACATGTAGCCCCTGGGACACTTACAAAATGTTCAAAAAAATTGCTCCAACGTTTTGATTAACCTTGTTGGTCATATTGAATTTTTCGAAAATGTGAGTATTTTTTGAGTAATTTGTCGTCAAACATACTCGCCCGCTCCAAAAACCTGCACTTCGTGAACATAAGATGAGAAATGTTTCCAGGCTGTTGGATGCTACAGGCTGTAAGTAAGAACTTGCATATTATTTCACATTTCTTTGTTTGTTTCTTGCATTCGAGCTTTTGTTATACGTTTACAAATTAATCATTTAGAAATTATTTAAAACCTAATTGAAGTACATGGAATACAAATTGCTAGCCTTCAGGGAATATCAAATTGGAATGCAACAATGGCATTCCCCGCCGCAACTTGGCAGCTGAATTTCTGTAAATTACGCCTCAATGTTGAGACATGATTTAGCTGTATGAAAAACCGTTATAATTGTCAAATTTGTGTTAGTATCTGCATGAAAATGTTTAATTTTCGCACCAAATATTATACGATTTGTAATGAGTTTTACAAAAAAATATGACTGAAATGTGTTAATTCGGAGAATTATGACCGGAAAAATGAAGAAAAATGGAAAAATTCAGTAATATGTAAAAATGTTCTTTTGGATAAAATATGTAAATGTATGTACATTCGGGTAAAATATGTACTAACAAGTCAACGTTTTTGGCACTAACCAATATGAAACGTGAATAAATCGTTGATTCGACTTCATAGTTACGTTAGGAAAATATGTTATTACATAATTATCCGGCCTCTATTAATAACAAATTACAATTTCAGATTTTCTCTCATTATTAAAATGGTTCTTAACGGTTTTGTTGTTAGTATTAAACTTTGTTTTCTTTACCTTCACATCTTCCGCTTGTAGTTTTTGAAAATGGTTCTTGTAGTCTTCCAAAACGTTAGATTTCTGAAAAACGTGTCAGAAATGAACGACGTAGATGACACAAAATGGCTGTCTAGAAACTACATCGCTTACTTACCAGGTAACAATCAATAGCTATGGGGTCACACTCGAGTAATAACTGAAGTGGTGGGTTACGAAAGCTCCATTTTCAGGGAGCGCCCATTATATTAAATGAAAAAGTCGTGGTGCACTAGTAATAACACTCGTTTATATGCATCTTGAAAACCAAAAAGAAGGTGGATCTTTTTCTAAATTATCATTTTATTGATACTGTGTGGATATTTAGACAAATGAGCTCAAAATTTCGCATTTTCAGAAACGCTCAAATGCCATTTTCTCAAAAACCGCTTCAATTTTTTTCTTCGAACTTCTCAAGTGGATAGTGCTGTTTAATATGACGTAAATTTTATTTTCGTGTATTCTTTTGCTGTCTCAAAAATGACACAAATGTAATTTTATTTAAATATCTCTCACGCCGTTAATATACACATTTCCATTGATTTGTATACATGATTGCATTTGTAAGTGAATGTGCTTTAAATAACTTCACATGACGTTTTTCGAAAACTTAATAAATTCCAGTGAAAAAGAGTTTCAAATACAGTAATGCTTAAACGCCATTTTCTCTATATGGGCTCCAAATGATTCAATGAAAATTGCCATTTAGGACGAGGTTTTACTCTTCTTTACCTGAAGACCTATAAACAGAAAAAATTTCAAACAAATATACTTTTGGCAGCGCAAGACTGTGAAAGGAGTCCACATCAAGGAAATTAAACACTTGGCTGCGATTAAGTCTGTGCCATTCTGTAGCACCACTAGTTTCTCTTAATTTAGCAAATGGATTTATCCACATTCTCGTTATCAGGGCCCAGCAATGAATTTTTTTTCTTCGGAAAATTCGCTGTTTTTTTGGCGCAGCATTACATAACTTTCTCTGTACTTTGTATATTACTCCGTATACACGTACATATACGAGAAAGTAACTTGTGGTGCTTCAGAATGGCACAGAATTTCTAGTACTAAAGTTTTTAATTTCCTTAGTGTGGACTGCCTTTACAGTTTTGCCCCATCGCCATTCATAGCACTTTTTTTTACATTTTTTCAACTTTCCAGTTTCCTAATAGTATACCCGAAACATTACTTCAATAATGTTAAAGAAGAGTAAAACCTCGTCCTAAATAGAAATTTTCATTGGAAATTTAAAGCCGTTTTTAAGTACATGCCTATAAGACATTACTATAAATCCAAAATATGAAGTCATTTGAAGGACTTCCACTCACAAATGCAAGGGTTTTTGCCAGTTGCTGGAAATGTGCATATTAACGGCGTGAGAGATATTTTAAAAGAATTACAATTGTGTAATTTCTGAAAAAACATGAAAATATACCAAAATTAATTATGTGCATATTTGATTTGCAATTAGTACTATCCGCTTGATAAGTTTGAAGAAAAAATTTAGATCCATTTTTGAGAAATATCGTTTGAGCGTTTCCGAAAATACAGAATCTTGAGCTCATTTTATCAAAAAATTGTTGAGTTTTCGAGACACTATATGACATTATTTAAAGCACATGTAGTCGTAAATATAATATTGTGAAGAAATCGCCTCTAATATAAATATTACCGGCATGATAAAGTAAAAAATTTTTTTTTTGTAATTTTTGGAAGAAAATAGAGCGATACGGCATTTATGTCATCGTATTGGATACATTTGAAACTACCCCTACCAAAAATGTAAACATAATATTTGAAGCCCTTTATGAGACAATTTTGTTATTGTCATTTTTTAAAATTGCAAATATTGTGGTTCACATTATGGTTCTTTGGTATATTACAATATGAAGTAATCTGGAGGAGAATTCTAGAGGTCAGCTGCTCTGATCCTAGTTTTCTGTGGTTTCTCCGATCAACACCAGGCGAATGCCAGAGCAGTACCCTACCAAACGGGCCACGAACCGCGCGCGATCTTTCCTTCCTCTTACTTGTCCTATCCTCTCCCCTTAGACACACACTTACACTTACATGCACTACACTACCACATATTCCGGGAGACCGGTCGGGAGCATAGAACTTGTCCGGCTGGGGCGGTGCCCCGCTGGTGGGAGAGTCTTGGTTAGGGGGAAACCCCACTAGCCGACGAGGTCGGCGCCGGATCTCGCCATCCACCGGGGGAAGATCACCGCCATCTCCCGCGAAAAAACATGCACTATTCTAACGGGACTAATGACCAAAGCAGTTGACGCGCCAGGAAACAGGAAACACGAAAAAAACAATCAATCAAAATATGAAGCAAACACTACCACTCTTGAAAGATCTTTGAGTAAACCAAATGAACAAGTGTCTCCCGTCAGGAAAAATTCCAAAATAATGGAGATCAGCCACCCTGAAAATGCTGTATAAGAGAAAAGGTCATCTGAGCACCCCAGAAACGTTTAGAGGAATTGCACAAGAAACAACTACCTTCAAGACACTACCAACAATGCTCACTCAAAAGACTAATGCCGCAAGGGGGAAAAGTGCTGCCAGATGAGCAATGCGGATTTAAACAGGAAACTTCAACAATCGTAGCAATAGATGCCTCTTGAAAAATATCCATACACAGCTAGATAATAAACAAAAATTTTTAAACCTCTCTAAAGCTTTGTAAGCCTCTCTAAAGCGTTTGACAGAGTCAAGAGATATATCCTAACCAACAAGCTAATAAAATTTGCTGGAAAAACATGGCCCAGATAGCCCTGACATCCTTCTGGAAGAACGACGTCACTCATTGTAAAAAAGTATTTTCGTGAATAATGCATTGTTGTAACGGGCGGTAACACATATTTATATAAAGTACATTAAGTCAGAAACGAACTGCTACAGTTATTTTGATGCTATCATTTACAGTTATTGAGAAATTGTTTTGAAAATATTGCAATTTTACAATGGACGAATTGACTGATCCAGTAACTGATGGATACGTATAATTTCTTCCATATAGGGTCAATAATTCTGAAACTGTTAATATAGCACCTTAAAAGAATGAACTACATTATTTATAGGGATATATTGCAATTGAAAGTTTTCATCAATTTTTATTCAATATTGTTTTGAACCGTTCTTCCAGAAGGATATCAGAGTAATATGTGGTCATTTTATACATAGAGTTAACTATGTACACTGTAAGATTTTGGACATTTTAGAAACAAACGATGGTGAAATACCAAAAAGTGGTGTGGATGAAACTTTACATTTTCCTCTGAATCCAATTGATGAGGTAACGTATTATGACTCGGGTGCAGAAGAAGATCTAAGTGTAGATTATTTACCCGCAAGTCGACTAAATGCTGCTGCGCTTTCTAATATTGACATTTCTGAGACCATGTGGAGAAATCAGATCGTTTGGAGAATATTTGCTCATTACTCTTTATGCTGGGTGAGAGATTCAAACAATTTTTGCCTCATGTGCGGTACCATTCTGTCAATGAATCGATGGTCCCGTACTTTGGAAGAGAAGGCTGCAAATAATTTACAAAGGGAAAACCATTTAGATACGGATTCAAATTCTGACAAGTATGTACCAGTGGTGGATATTATCTTCAGCTCGAACCCAACCACGGAGCTGGCGTTGGTAAAGATTACGAAACCAAGGTATGGACTACGGCGTGGTATGACCTTTATGAACCAGTCACATCTACATTACCCATATCGAATGTTTTTGAAACCCTGTTTACCAGTGTTGAACTACTACATGACGTAAAGCAGAGGGGTATGGAATCAACTGAAATAAGAGGAAAGAGAGTTATGATCTGTAGATAAAATTATAGAAGAGTAGAGGGTATCGGGCGAAGTTTTCTTCCGACTCATCATTAGGTTTTCTCGTTCAGGATCAGTTTGTTGCAACCACAACAGTGTTATTACTACAGCCACCAACTTTGTCACAGTTCAACCATTGCGTTCAGTAGAAAGATATCCCAGGAAAACAGAAGAGAATTAACGTACCTGTGACTAAACTATTACATTCCAACAAAGCTCATGTGGGAGGCATGCAGATCGATCTGATCAAAATGTATCCCTTTATACTTGTTCCAGAAGAGGGAAAAGTGGTACATTTCATAAACACTGCAGAGCAAAATACCTGGGATCTTTTCAAGCCCAATGAAGACGCAATATATCTGACATTTCGCGGTCATATTGCCAATGCAATACGAAAACGTAACAAAAGAGTGACTACTAATAGAGGGCACAACAAGATTTCCCATTTTATGGACGAAATTCTACGTAGCCACATCGTCAAATTTCGTAAGTATATTTCAATAGATTTGGTGAGTAGCATACCTTCTCGTTTTTATATTGAATCTTACTTTTTAATTTATTGAATACACATCAACTTTACACTTTCAACATATAAAGCTAGGTTATTGTTGCTCTTATCTGGGTTTTCTTGTATTTATTCTAATTTTTATCACGTACATTAAAACGCATTCGTGACATGGCTACTGCTCGATCTACTCTTTTTACTCTCTACACACTCAAAGCCGACCTTCTGAAAGCCTTCACACACGTAAACAATAATTTAGATCAACATATCCGAAGGTTGGAAGAGGTCGTTCTCTACACAGACGGCTGGGTACAAGTCGGCAACACAGCGAATAATACCAACCGTACACCCGTGACTGTACAAAAGACACAGGCACCGCATCCAGTCACAACTCAAAACAAATTTAGTGTTTTAGATTATGAAACATATTTTCCTCGCCTTCCTGGTGTTCACCACCCTTCTCTACCATCGACAAATTCATGCACAAAACCAACGCAAACAGGCTAGGAAGCGCGTCAAAACCAAAACACGTAAAGCTGCGCATCCTAGCTCACTTGAAAACAAAGACATTCCTACTGAGCCTAAAAAACAGGTACTTATTTTAGCTGACAGTCATGGCCGCCATCTGTCCTCTATTCTCAGTAGGAAGTTACCCTCCAATTTCTCAGTCTCATCTATTTTTAAACCTAACGGGAGGTTTGCAGATGTGACTGCAGAGTTGGACACCCACACTGACCAATCAGGACACTGGCCACAAGACACTGACCAATCAGGACACAGTCATTATCATAGGAGGGCAGAATGACATTAACTTGGGCGGTAACTTTACACCTGAACATGTTAACAAATTACAATGTGCCGCCCAAAATACTAACATTGTAGTCTCGACTCTGCCCTTCTGGTACAACAGACCAACACTATGCAGCGAGATTAAGCACGCAAACCAACAATTAAAACTGCAGCTGAGAGAAACAAATGTCACACTTTTTGAAATGAATTTCCTCTCAGCAAAACACTTCACCCGGCATGGTCTTCACATGAACCTTGCTGGAAAACATGCAGTCGGTAACAAGCTTGCTCAATACATCATCAACTCCAGTCCTACGCAGTCTCCTGCCAAAAATCCATCCCTTTCACCTTCCTTACGTTCTCCACCCCCCACCCTTATTTCGAACCCTGTTGCCTCTTCCTCTGAACCTACACCCGTTTCTCCCATTCCCATTACCAATTCATCTACACCTGACGCCCCATCTTCCTCACAACCTGTCACTGACGGGACACACTACAACCGACCACGCACTCGAGGTAAAAATGGAGTAAATATATAGCAACTACAGTCAGATGCAGCAGATTCAATCCCTTTCAAATAAAACTGAGTTTATCGAGGCAGCTCTACAGAGCGATCTAAATCAAATGGACGTTCTTTGCTTTACAGAACATTGGTTATCTCAACTTAGCATTTTCCAAATTCCAAATTTTTACCTCGTAGGCTTTTATTGCAGAGTGAGAGAATCGCATAAAGGTCCTACGTATGGGGGTTCATGTATTTACGTTAGAAATAATATTGATTCTACCCCCTTGGCGGAATTAAATGTGTATTCTATTGAAAATATTTTCGAAATTTCTGTTGTACATCTTACTTCACTAAAAGTGATAATACTTTGCATCTACAGACCTCCAACAAAGAGAACTGCAGATTATATTTTGTTCTTAGAAAACCTGGAGATAACACTTAACAAAGTCAGCAATCGCTCTTTTGAATCCATTGTTGTATGCCGAGATTTTAAGATTGATTTTCTGGTCGAATCTTGCGAGAAAGAAAAGTTTCTCAATTTAATTAATTCCTTCAATTTAGACATTACAATTAATGTACCTACATGGATCACACAAAATTCGATGAAGGCAATTGATCAAATTATAATTAACAAAACTACTACTCGATATGAAGTTGAAACAAAAGATTTAGGATACAGTGACCACGATTCACAAATTCTTACCATTATAAGAAATGCAATCACTGACACAATAAATAATACACGTATGACTAGATTGTTTACAAAAAGTAAAATAAAATTATTCATTGATTACTTGATGCAGGAGTCATGGGAAGCGGTTTATAATACTGTTGATACAAACGACAAATATAATTCTTTTTTTTTAACTCTTTCATTTCATTTTAACAACTGCTTTCCTCTTCCAAAAAGAAAAATAAATATTTCATAGAAAAGCAATTCTTGGATAACACAAGGGATTAGGACATCTTGTAAAAATAAGCGAATTCTTTCTTTCATTTCTAAACGTCATAACGTATCTCAAGATTTCCTTATCTACTTTAAAAAGTACAAAACATTGTTACGAAAAGTCATAAGGCAGGATAAAATCATGAAAAACGATCAGGATATTTTGAACTCAAATAATAAAACAAAAGCAATGTGGAATATAATAAAAAGTACTACCAAATCAACTAGAAACCCCGTAGAGAATGTTGTTTTAAAATATAACGATATAAATGTGAATGATCCGGCAACAGTGGCTAGTCTCTTTAACCAATACTTTTCCAGAATTGCTGCCGATCTCACTAAGGGTCTTCAGCCACAAAATTCAAAAACAGACAACAAATCTGACGCGCACATCCGAGCTGTACGAGACGCGCCGAAACCGACGAGCGCAGAAGAACTCCAGCTTTTCCTGGGAAAAGCTACATATTACAGCGACTTCATCCAGAACTTGTCAACGAGGGATCGTCCACCCAGAGATATGCTGTTGAAAGACCCCCTCGTGTGGACACCTGAGGGTGTCTCGGCCTACCAGGATATCAAGAACGCTCTGATCTCACCGCAGGTCCTTATGCCGTACGATCCAACCCTACCACTTCTGCTGGCAACAGACGCCAGCAAAACCGGACTCGGAGCAGTGCTGTCCCACCGGCTCAGCAACAATCAGTAGCGGCCAATCGCATACGCCAGCCGGACTATGACAGCAACAGAGCAAAGATACCCCCAAATTGACAAGGAAGCACTCGCTATCGTCTGGGCTGTGCAGAAGTTTTTCAACTACCTGTACGCTCGCCACTTCACACTCATCACGGATCACAAACCTCTGACGCAGATCCTCCACCCAGAGAAGTCGCTGCCAGTTCTGTGCATCAGTCGCATGGCCATTTATGCCGACTACCTTGCTCACTTCAATTACACCGTTGTATTCAAAACATCGAAGCAAAACGCCAACGCAGACTACTGTTCCAGAATGTCGATACTGACAGTCAATAAGGTTCGGAATGCAGGTCCGCACAGTGGGGAAGAGACAATGGAACATGATGACTTCGATTTGTTTACAGTTCACCAGGCTCAACAGCTTCCCGTTGAAACCATCGCACGAGAAACAAGGAAAGACCTGCATCTTGGCAGAATTGTAAAGTTATTGGAAGAAGGCCAAGACCTCGCTCGCCATAACTTCAAGGCACCCGAGGCAAAGTACACACTTGCTGCCAATTGCCTGATGTTTGAACACAGAGTAGTGATTCCACCTGCACTGCGAGAGGCCATCCTCAATGATCTGGGTATCGTCAAGATGAAGGGAATGGCACGTTCCTTCGTTTTCTGGCCAGGAATTGACGCTGACATCGAAAAGTTGGCGAAATCCTGTACCACATGCGCTGCCCAGGCTCATGCTCCACCCAAGTTCCGCGACCACCACTGGGAGTATCCGAGGGTACCATGGGAGCGCATCCATATCGATTACGCGGGGCCAGTAGCTGATACTATGCTACTCATCGTTGTAGACGCCGACAGCAAGTGGCTCGAGGTCAGGCCAACAACCTCCACAACAGCAGCAGCAACAATTGCTCTGTTGGACGATTTATTTACGGCGTACGGGACTCCTGTCACAGTCGTCTCAGACAACGGCCGACAGTTCATCGCGGAAGAATTCAAGGCCTTTCTGAAGAACAGTGGTGTGAAATATCATAAGCTCATAGCGCCCTATCACCCATCGACAAATGGCCAAGCAGAACGGTATGTCCAAACGGTGAAGGACGCCCTCCACGCCATGAAGACCACCAAAGGAACGCTGCGGACTAACCTGAACGAGTTTCTCCGACAATTTAGGAAGGCGCCTCATTCTACCACTGGACAGTCCCCATCTCGGCTGTTTCTGGGAAGAGAGCTTCGAACACGTCTAAACCTGACAACACCCGAAGATGTTCGCACAAAGATCTGTCAAAAACAAAGGGCAGAAATGGACTCTACGTTTCGCATTCTTGAAGTGGGCCAGTCCGTCTACTTTCTATCCGGCAACCCAAACATGGACAGATGGCTTCCTGGTACCATCGCAGCCCGCATCGGAGATCTACACTATGAGGTCTACTACCAGGGAAAACGGGTCAAGCGACATATCGACCAACTTCGGAAATTTTCAGAAGAACAACAGACCGCAGGGGACCAGACACCGACCACCGATGAAGTAGGCGGAACTACACCCAGGCGACGACGGACCCACTTCTTCCAAACACCAGCATCAGTTTAGAGGGCGCCAGAAGCTGCTCGTGCCAACGTGACTCCAGCATCAGTCCAGACACTAGCTACACCAGTCACACTGCGAAATCCAGACCGAGCTTCTCATTTACTGCATACACCAATATTACCCCGCAGATCCGCACGCATATGTCGTGCACCCTTACGTTATTCACCATAGTTGTAACCAGGATCATTTAAAAGAGGGAAGAAATGTTATGTATTAGGTCAGTTGGTAACACTGACTCCGGCTTCTCCCCCGCCTCCCGCCGGCCGGCACAACGGTAGCGCAGTAGTCTTTTTTATATTCTCCAGTGGTGTTGTGACCGCGAGTGCCGCGCCAGTATATCAAATGTATCCTATAGATGAATAAAGTGCTATTGTTACGAGCTAGTGATGTTATTTATTAACCCACAAATACAACAATTACTTTAAGAATATTAGTGCCGCTTTAAAGAAACTAGCGTTTAAATGTTACTGTAAAAATGAAATTTGAAACTCTTTTTCACAGAAATCTTTTGAGTTTTCGAAAAACTTCATTGGAAGTCATTTGAAACTCTTTCACTTACAAATGCAAAAACGTACACAAATTGCTAGATAGAAGCATACTAAAGACGTGACTGATATTTAAAAATATTACAGTTGTGTATTTTTTTTAAAAAAAAAGGAATTCAGCAAAATGACTTTTATGTCTTCTTCAACACTGCATTTAGCATTATCCGTACCGAAGAGTTTGAAAAAAAATCGGAGCCGTTTTTGACATAATGGCATTAAAGCTTTCTTGAAAATGCGAAATTTGAGCTCTTTTTCACAGAAAACTTTTGAGTTTTCAAGAAACTTTATACGGCATAATTTAAAGCCTATTAAATAGGATGTGAACAAATTGCCGCTAATGAAAATATTAACGACGTGAGAGACAAGTTATAAAATTACATTTTTTGCAGTTTTTGGAAAAAAACAAAATAATATATAGCGTTTATGTCATCTCACAGAGTTCATGTAGCATTATCCCTACCAAATGATTTAAGACAAAATTTGGAGCCTTTTTGAGAAAATCTTGTTTTTGTTATTTTTTAATTGCACGCACATATTGCACGTAATATAGCGCGAAAAGTTCTAAAAGTTTTTCAAAAATGCACGTGACCTTAATGAAAAAACTAATTAAGGGCAACAAATTTAATTTAAAGGAAAAATCTCTATCTTCGATTTTGTAGTTGTAGGAAGTCACCGAACAAATCCAACCTTTGCAATTATCGAAAATCCAGAGTTAACAGTGAAAATTGGACTTATGCCACCTTTATAAGTGAATTTTACTCTATTCCAGTGGCGTGCGGTGACAATTTTAGTTAGGGAAGCACTTTTGAAGTCCAAAGTATAAAAAACGTTAAACAGTTAAAAATTATATGAATTTTCACAAAATGTGAATATTAACCCGGGAAAGATCGCGTCTTGCAAACGAACGTAATTGGTCGCCTGGGAGAAAACGGACCCCAGGGAAAATTTCGTTGCGTAAAAGCTTTCTAAGTTCATAAACAATTATAATTCGGTATTTATGTGACTTACATTCTTAACCTTATTTATCGAGTACTTTGTTATTTAAAATTATTAATATAAATTTATAAAATTCATCAGTGCATTAAAGAATATTTTTTCTTTCATAAAATGAAAAATAAGGGCATACACTTTCATATGTGGTGAATGTTGATTTGAAAATGTATGTATTCAGTTCAGTAATTGTTTTTCTATCTTTACAAACGGAGGTGATGTGCATACTACTGATTTTTTGCACTTTTCACATTCTCTGGATTCTTCGCTGTTTAAATTCCTCGGACAAATTTCATGTCTTGTTAGTTCTCTCTTCTGCAACTTGTATTTCTTGGCTTTGCTCTGGCTATTATTGTACTATTTTAGGTATCAACTCTGGTAGAATTTATCCCATAATAGACCAAGGGCGAATACGATCCAAACTTACGTTTGCAACTCTTGTGTACGGCGATTCCTCGAAATATCAGTAATGTTTTATCCTCCTGACAGCTGATCGTACCTGTGGTTCGATTAAAATAAGAACCGACTTGAGGACGGGCTGTGGTGGGGAGCGGCGTTGCCACGCCGGGGGGCTGAGCACGTGCTAGAGCAGCTGGGGGAGGAGCGGCGAGGACCGCCCGATCGCGGTGACAGAAAGACAAGCGTACTTGCAGTGGGTGGATGACTACGTGTCGTCGTCACCACAACTGGTTTTCGTCCTATGTCAAATGCTGCTCTCTACTTCGCGAAGCACATTAATTTACCCCGAGATTTCCTCTAACATTACAAACACAAGAATTTCTACTAATTTACACTATTTACGCAGTTCTAATTGTCAAACAAATTACTGTTACAAAGAAAATACTCCACTTATTTCAGAGTCACTTCCCTGTGATGATTGATTGGAAGGGATGGAACTCGAATATTGAAGAAAAATAATTTCTTCAAAATGTTCCACAATTCCTTCGTCTTCCCATGCCTTCGAAATTACCTTTTTTATATGACCTACCTCATTTCGCCATTGTTCTGCTGTTGTCCACTCCACAGCCTCATTCATGAGCTTTTCCACCTCAGATAACGTACATTTTTCTTTCTTCTCTGCCACGTAACCTTTTATTTGCGTCCAAATTTTCTCAATGGCATTCAAATGACAGCACTACTCACGATTCCACTGCTCAAAACAACAAAAAGGCCGAAAGCGCAAGAGAATTTTTCCTTCAGTGTCGCTTCTCGTCACTGACCAGCAACTGGAAGTTACGAAGTGTACAAAAGTTGACAGGAGAGGGACCGGAAGGGTCCTCTAAATCTGTCATCGTGCCTCCCCTCTGGTTCCCTGCCTGGTTTCCTTTTTCCTCGCTAGAAGCTGTGACTACTGCGCGGAATGAGTTTGCCAATGCCAATGCCCTTCCCACAAGGGAGAACTGCAGAACAGAACACAAAGAATTAGTTTTTTTGAGAACACTTGCGTTAACTTAAGATAAACGTTCTCAAATTATTATGTACTTCACACTTACATTGTATTATGATGTAAGTTCGCGCGTATATCACTCTCAAAAAGCCAAAATTCTTTCGAACTTGAAATAGCTACCAGCCGATCACAACGGAACGTTTTAGAAACCTCATTCTCACGCACTCACGAACCGAGCCGACTTGCCACGACACATGACGAAGTCGAACGCCTTCCCCCCTCCAAGAACAAAGCTTCGCTGACGTCACGAGACGGAACTACTCACCGTTTTGAAAACATCGATTGTTACGGTTCAACCACTGGCTCAGAATCTCAGATTGAGTAAACGTTTTGTTCTGGCCATAAGCAACGAATATTTTAAATATCGAAAGGATTTTTTCTCTGCTTTGCTTAGGGGAATGACTCATTCCCTTCATTCCATGGAATGCACGCCACTGCTCTATTCTTACAAGAAATTTAAAGAAAAACATTGGAGTAATTTTTTAGAAAATCTTAAAAAGGTGGCAGAGGCTTCATGTAATGTACCCCAAAAAATTAATGTTTTTCAAAACCGCAAGCTTCGACTCAGATCACATCGTCAGGGGTTTGTTCAGTTTGGGTAAACTCCTAAGTATGGTTTAGATGCTTGTGTTGTTCATAGGTACAGGACGGACGGCCATTTTACCGTCAATCAATTTTTCGGTATCAAGGACCCACAAAACTTGAATTCTGTCTACGCCACGTGTTAGACAATTCCCCCCCCCCTAAATTTAGCAACTGGATTTATTCACTTTTCGTTATCAGGATCCGGCAATGAGTTTTTCTGCCGAAAATTCGCTGTTTTCGCGCAGCATTACATAACTTTCTCTCTACTGCATGTGGTAAGGAGAAAGTAAAAATGATAGTAAAAATTTTCATATTTTTTCAATCAGATAAAAGTGTTGGCGAAAAAATTACAAAAAAACACCTTTCGCGCTATAGGTGTGGTGGGACGGGGGCCAAGAAAACATTCAAAAATCTTATTTTAATGTTATAGTGTAGCTACTCACATGTCTTCCCCCCCCCTAAAAGATTCGAAATCCCGCCTCTGATTGTATCCATATTTCTAAACATATCGGGTTCATTTTTGAGTATGTTAGTCATTTTGAATTTTTGTTATATTCGAAATCAGTGATCTCTAAAATCCCATATGTATATTTTTTATGCATTTTTATTTATTTTTAAATGAGTCGATCCGCCATTTTGAATTTTCATTATGATATTCAAATTCAGCTACCTCAAAAACCTATTGATACCCATTTTTACGCAAATCCACTGGCATTTGCAATTATGACCAGGTTTTAGGCCCGATTAACCCAGTGTGCGTCACCCAGACAGCCGAGAATCTTCAGATTATAGCCACGGAAGCCTACGTTTGCCATAATCCTGTGTATAATCTGACATTACATACACTTTTTCGAAGAAAATCTCGTAAGTCAAATGTTAATGGCACCGCGAAACTATTCTTATGAACAATTACTGCCTAAATGTCTATCCTGTAATGGAACTATAAAAATAAATGGTAAAAGAAACGCAGCAAAATTTAAAGTTAGAAGAAAAATACTAGCAAAGAACACAGAAATTCATTTTGTACTTTATAAACTTTTTTTGGTGTGTATGCTTATGCACTACTGGCTCTCAATGGGTTAAGATATTAATCCTACTCTGATCATAAGCAGTTGGTGCTTTATAGGTCACAACTCGTCTGTCAGGCTTACCACTTCGATTATTCACTGGCACCATTAAGCTGTCACCTTCCTTGCTTTTTGGTCTCGTTAACCTGGGTCAGCTGGGGAATCCCAGACAGTGTTTGACTTTCACAAAATTATTACAAAGGGGTGCGGAGGAGTTAAAAAAAAAAAAAAAAAAAAAAAAAAAAAAAAAAAAAAAAAAAAAAATTGGCAATTTTAATTTCTAATTTGTATTCTAATTTCTAATTAATATTATTTTGTAAACGGTCCCTTTTGAGTTGTGCCAGCAAACTGGTTAGTTAACCCATCCCTTTGCATTCCTCAAAGAGAAATTGTAACCATCCTTGCTTGATATCCCTACAGCTGCTGTTGTAGACATAAGTCACAGATATCTATTAGTTCAACACAAATCTGTTGTCTTCAATTGCCTGACATCAATACTCTTCAACAAGCACAATCCTTTAGTAGCAGAAAACAATACGATGTAACAAAACTTTGAAACTAAGTCCTCCTGCCTCTGGAAGAAAATAGGTCTTAAAGACAAGCTTCCAGAAATGTGCATTTACTGTTTGATGAGACTTTATTCATAGTGCTCTCCAACACGTCTCATTAGTTTAAGTTTAATGAAACCCATTTGTAACCTTTTTTAAGGTGTAGGAATTTTGTAGGTAAACAGATATTGGTTGTTCCAATATGTCATTTACCACTTACAAATTTCCAACAAACATTAACAATGCCATCCCAATGTTGACAGACCTCTGTTGGTAAAAGTTATATTTGATTTGTTGCAGATCACATTCTTTAAGAAAATAACTTTCAAGAATGCTCTTGGTAATGTTGTATCACTTTGTCATTACTACAGCTTTCTAATTTCTGTAAGACCCAGGCACATATACAATAGAAACCTATACAAAAAATGGGAGCATATCTACATGTGCATTTCTGTTTCTTCAAATATGTTTGTAATTTTCCACTAAACAAACAAAATGTAAACTTAGGAATAATAAATGTTCCTCCTAACAATGATGATGTGTCCACTTCAAATGCCAAGACATGTGTTAGTGTTGGTCTATTCATTTTTAACCACAACCATTTTAATGAAAGCACTAGATCTACAATACACAAATATACCTTCGTTTGGCATATCACATCATATTTTAAGCATTTTGTACTCAATATATTCTCATCACAACGAACTCCAAAATCCAATGCCCCAGAATCTTGTATCTAAACTTGGTACTAACTTCGAATTCTTGGAAATATGATAAAGTCTAACACCAAATCTCACAAAATATACTTACTTATCACTTCCAAGATATTCACCCTCAAAGAAACTTTAGGCTGGAAGGGGAATTAGGAATTTGGGGGCAATTGCAAATCTACTAGGAAAGAACAGAATTTAATAAAAACTTGGATTACTGGATTAAAGATCAACAAAAACTTATCCACAGCATATTGGATGTCCATCTACAAATGGAAGAACTACATGACAAGACAAACATACATTCAGAAAGAGGGTGATATCTAGAATAAGTTATTCTAGATTTCACCATTTTGTTTCTGAAAAGCAACAAAATTTTTACAGGGCTACTATTTGCAGGCCAAATGGGTTCTAGAATCAAAATATTATGATATTTATACAGTCATTGTTGAATTGACAAATCTGTTATAATGTATGCTTGTTTCCTGACTCCTCACTACTAAATAAATTACTAGGTTTCAACAGTTGACTGGAGGTAATTTGTCTGGTTTTCTACTGGCTCCACTACAATTCAGAAAAATTACTTCAACCTCACTTAAAAGCACGCAGGACATGCTGGGAATATGCTTCAGTATATTCATAGATCAGACACCTTTAAACACTAAAGCTCTAACGTTAGAGCTATGGTGACTCCTCAAAATACAAATATTTTCTGGTCATTCACCACAAAGGATTCTCTACGTATGCATTGCACATGGAACATACATATCACCTTTTGGATACATCTGGTTTAAACTCCACACAGGAGTAGAATACGTACATGAATCAACGGAGACCCAAATTTTACAATCAATCCTTTTTTCCACAATAATCTGATACAATCTTAACCTCAGGTCGACGGGTTCGAAACTGATGTATACCACCAGGAGTAACAGAACACCCACATACATTCAAGTTCTTCAAACTTGACAGCATAACTAAATGAATAAGTGTTAGATCTGTAACACCTTTGCAATTAAGAATTGTCAAATCAGTCAGGTTAGGATTTCGGAAAACTGTTGTCTCTACAGGGTGACGTCCACTGTCCAACACAACGACATCTCTCGTCCCCAAAGCCATTATGCCTTGGTCTGTAATTAGTGTGTCAGGGTCAAGCTGTTCAGCCAAATCAGCTTCAACAAAAGGTGTGTGCAGACCGTACTCCTCTTCAGCGAGGAGCGTCATCTC
Source organism: Teleogryllus occipitalis (assembly GCA_011170035.1). Taxonomy (NCBI): domain Eukaryota; kingdom Metazoa; phylum Arthropoda; class Insecta; order Orthoptera; family Gryllidae; genus Teleogryllus; species Teleogryllus occipitalis. The sequence goes on along the minus strand of BLKR01000022.1, from coordinate 1,145,068 downwards.
GTAATTGAACTCGATAGTACTGTTCTCACTGTTGGTTGCCAATTGTATCATGGGTACTTCCTGCTTTGTGCGTCGCTGCCGCTCCACATCTTCCTCAGGCGTGCGCTTTGCGTAGCAAACACAACATGCTGTAGTGGAAAGTGGGCCTCGCATTTTGCGAGTCTGTGGATTTGGGGACACTCGCGGCTCTTCTTTGTTTTCAGGGCGCAGTGGTCGGCTCTCAGGTACTTCTAAGTAAAGGTGGGTGAGGTTCTCAATAGACTGGAAGCAGGAGATCTCATGGTCACCTAGAGATGAGCCTCGAACATCTAGGACCTGCAAACAACAGTCACACCTTTTAAATTAGAAGGTCCTGCTTTTCACTAACATTTGAAAAACAACAGTGTTTTATAGAAGAAGAAGAAGAAAAGAAGAAGAAGAAGAAGAAAAGAAGAAGAAGAGAAGAAGAAGAAGAAGAAGAAAAGAAGAAGAAGAAAAGAAGAAGAAGAAGAAAAGAAGAAGAAGAAGAAGAAAAGAAGAAGAAGAAAAAGAAAAGAAGAAAAAGAAAAGAAGAAGAATGGAACTCACACCTAGAAGATATTAATTCTAAATTGAGCAAACTTAATTATGCTCTTAGAATAATAATAAGAAACAGCACCATTGAGACAGCACGAACAGTGTACTTTGCAAATGTGCACTCTATTCTCAAATACGGGATAATAATATGGGGCCAAGCACCAGAGGCTAAACAAACATTCAAAATACAAAAGAGAATCATTCGAACAATGACAAATACAAAAAGAACAGAGTCCTGCAGACCTCAATTCAAAAAACTTAACATACTACCACTGCCTTGTATATTCATTTATGAAGTTATCATGTTTGTAAAGAAAAATCTACTAAACAATGACACACTTTACAAATTTAACTCAAGTTTACATTCCTATAACACAAGGCAAGCATGTAACCTTCATCAACCAATGTGTACAAGCACATTATACCAAAAGGGTACATTCTCTTCAGGTATACAGTTCTTCAACAAATTACCAATACATCTGAGAAACACAACAGGCTTACACAACTTCAAGAATAAACTCAAACACTTCCTTGGGGAAAAACTTTTTTATAGCGTTCAGGAATACCTCAATGACTAATATGTCCAATGTGATTTCAGGTGCTGTAGTAGGACTAGGTGTAGAAATAGAAAAAACCTGGCCATAACCTGCCTCCTCCTCCCCACCATTTCAAGATTTAATCAAGGAATATCCTAATACTGTTAAATGATATGTAGCTGTTACCATAATTGATACCATGTACTGTTATTATTACTATTAGCATTGCCATTACTATTATTAATTTATAAGAAATGTTATCTAATATTATTATTATTAATATAATTATTATTGTTATTATTATAAGTAGTAGCAGTAAAATCATTATTCCAAGTAAATGTTGTTTTGAACAATGAAACTACAAATCTTGAAATGTTAAATTATTTTAAATTAAATTAAGTTAAATGTTTAGCTACTTTGCTGTTAAAAATAATTATCTACTATGTAATATCTTAATATATCTGTAACAAGTATTGTAGCATAGCCTTTAGGCCAAAGACCCCATCTTGATCAGGTTTTTTGTCCGTTTTCCCTGGTCCTTTGAGCAAATGCTGAGATGGCCCCTTGTTTTGCATCTGGACAATAAATGTAACTTCACTCGCTGCATCCAAGAAGATGCATGCAATTGTACTCCCTCCATATACAACATATTTGACTCGTCATACACGATTGTAATTGTATTTGTGACTCAATAAATATTATTATTATTATTATTATTATTATTATTATTATTATTATTAAGAAGAAAAGAAGAAGAAGAAGAAGAAGAAGAAGAAGAAAGAAGAAGAAGAAGAAGAAAGAAGAAGAAGAAAGAAGAAGAAGAAGAAAAGAAGAAGAAAAGAAGAAGAAAAGAAGAAGAAAAGAAGAAAAGAAGAAGAAAAGAAGAAGAAAAGAAGAAGAAAAGAAGAAGAAAAGAAGAAGAAAAGAAGAAGAAAAGAAGAAAAGAAGAAAAGAAGAAGAAAAGAAGAAGAAAAGAAGAAGAAAAGAAGAAAAGAAGAAGAAGAAGAAAGAAAGAAAGAAAAAAATTCAACCCAGTGGTTTTGGGTTTTATTGAGGAATATTATTTTTAAATTTAGTGCACATAAAAAACGGATTTTCTTCAGTCAAACAGTCAAACTGAAAAGCATTCAATAGCCAAGTATTTATATGGTGCATTCAAGTTCTCCCCCCTTAAGATTTCAAACACATGTAATCATTACTAACAAAAGAAGTTTTCATTCATGGTATTATGTTTAGATAGTAAAGTAAAAATGCGTACCATGTAGCAAAGTTCCAAAACAAGTTTGCATTTTACTTCAAGTTCATTTTGTACTTGTGTTGTCTTTCCAATGGTTTGTGTGTTGTGATTAATTGTAGTTTTTAATGAATATTTCAATACCTAATAATTTGTTATTTTATTTGAAATTATTTCAGAAAATCATTAAAACCTTTAAAAGTATTTTTCAATATGGGTTTTAAAAAAAAGAAGGGTGGGATTTTTGAGAATGGGGGACATTTAGTCAACCTTCGATCATACACAATTGTCTAGCTTCTTTCTATTTTAGCAGGGTACTGTGGCTTCTCCCTTTCTATTTCAGAGGAACTTTGAAATCTCAAATCTGTAGGAGGTAAAAAACAAGTTCAAATAATAACTAGAATCTTATAACATATCAAAGTTTCAGTTACTGGGAGGAATAATAAGGTAACTAAAGATTTAGGAAGCTGAAATGAGCTGAAAGATTTTCTAATTGTCTAATTAGTCTCAAAAATACATACATTCACAAAGTAATGATGTGATGTTCTTGCAATCAGCATATTGCACAAAACTGGCCTAACTAAAAGATCTTATTAGAGATGGTTCTCTTCATGGTGGCAGTTCAGTTAGATACTTCTACATAATTTTTAAGAATTTGAGAGGTCATTTTAATTAACAATAGGGACTAAATAAAAGACCACTTGCTGATCAAGTACACTTTTAATAGAGATCAAATTTCAACAAAACTAAACTTTACATTTAAATTATTTAACTAGATAAATTTAACGTGAGTTGTGATTTTATGTTGTGTGTGTACTACGAATCAACAAAACAATCATTATATTTAAATGATATTCACTTGTGTTAGAATTAAATGAGCTAATATAAACTTCACACAACACAACCACCATATCTCTTTAGGCAAGTTCTATTATAATGTTAAGATTTATATACATTAATAACCCAAGATTTTTTATATCAATATTTTTTTGTTCTTTGCAGTTTCCATGTTGTAAAAACGAAATCTCAAATAAAATATCCAGAATTTTTAACCTTACTTTTTTTATTTGTCTGTGGCTCCAAATTTATAATATTTCTTACATCTATAGAAGATTGTAGGCAATCAATCTTTCTACTGCTCAGGACCTTAGCTTCTCGTTGCGTTGCATCTGAACCAGTGCACATTGCTTCAGCTATTCCTATATCCCAAAGATATTTATCAGGAAGAAATGCACTATTTCTCTGTAATTCATAACACACCTTGTACATACATTAAATAGGTTTCCTCTAGTACATTTTTGTATATCAAAATGTGGATGTGATAAGGACAATTGTCGACAGTATCTTTTATTTTTTATCCGTATAATCAGTATATCATCTAGAAAAGCATTAACCCTGGAACATTTTTCACTATCCTACTCTGCTGTGCACATTATGTTGGCTCCAGATTACAATGATAATGGAGAATTAATGAATTAAGGAACAAAACATTTTTGATCACAAATTAATATTGATAAGATAATAGAGAGATACTTGACCACTGATAATTTCAAACTAAACACATATTTATTACTTCGCATTAAACAACTTTATTTTTTATTGATACATTTTTGCTTGTGCCTTTGATATGTAGCTCAATATACACTGCATTACTTACCTAGATCAAGAGGATCGTGGTTACGAGTGAAATATGAAAACAGCTAAATGATGCTACATGTTCTCTTGTGGCGGGAATTATGGGAGGGAAAAATGATAAGACAAACCTAGTCAAGTTAACACCTAGCTAATAAGTAAATCTCAATCATTAAAATCAGATAAGAATAAAATCTTGTATGCAGGTATTAATGATCTTGGGTGACAAGCCTAAGGGTTTTTTGTTGCCACTCAATCATTAGAACCCTTACAACGTCCTTGGTGCATAAATAATAATTAGTGCACCATATTAAAATTTGTTTAATGCGCAGTAATTAATACATGATTAGTTTGAAAGATCAGTGGTCAAGTAGATCTTTATTTTCTTATCAGTATTAATTTGTGATCAAAAACGTTTCATTACTTACTGATAAAACTCATAAATTCTCAATTATTGTTCTAGTTTGGAGCCAACGAAGTGGACAGCAGGGTAAAACAGTGAAAAATGCTCCAGGTCTTTTTATAGGCTGCTAAACCTGCCTAAAATAATAAAAAAAGAAGTATATATGGTTTTCTAGATTACGCCTTTTTCTATTTAGATTTTCATAAGTTTGTCCATTACTGTATTATTAGATTTGAAAAGGTTTCCAATTGAACTGAAAGTGTGAGTCTTACCACTCTCCGCTATTTGTTTACACTCAAGAAAATCCAAAAACTTCTTGAATTTTGTGAATATTGTTAATGGATCAACATCACTTCATTATTCTTTAAACACTTTAGAGTGTCTCTATAAACTTTTTCAGAGTTTTCCCAAGCTTCCTTAATCTCAAGAATTCCATTAGAAAGCTAAAAAACTTTCAAAAAAGCAAAAGTGTAAAAATTGGATATTTAATGTTAAAACAAACACGAAATGTTTGGATAAATAGAAAACGAAGTCCTAGATTTTGAATTGATTCCCTTAAATCGTGCATTTTCATTTAGTCATTTGGATCCATTTGGTAAAAAAATGCGTGTTTTTCACTGCTTCTCATTTATAAAATATTAACATTTAAACAATGACTTAGAGTAATATTCACATATCTCCAGCACAAATCCAGTCTTTTGAGAAAGTTCAAGTGGCAATCTAGTGTTATAAAGTGAAAATATTGTATTTTATTTTTAAAAAACAGAACAACAGGTTATGTAGCCCAATACATACATGAAAACTGTTCAAATTAGAAGCTTCAGTACAAGCATTGAATACGACATACAAAGTAAAGAGACAAAATAGTAATGACAATTTAAGATAAAGAAGCATAATACAAAATAAAATAAATTTAGCAATAATTATACAATTGATGTTTAATAGTTTCAGAAAAGGAGTATAGATTACAATTCAAATCACCACATGATATATTTTCATTTGCAATTTTAGCAAGTCTGGGAATCGCAGAGACATACATAAATTGAGATCTACAAAATTTTTTTAAAGTATCTTAACATTTCTATTTTTACATGGATTTCAATATTTAGCAAACAGATTCCTCAATGCAACACAATTAATTAGCCCAGTCATAAGTTTATACATAGAGAGTACATCATTTGTCAATCTCGCAGATCCCAATGATGAAATATTCAATAATTTAACTATTTCTACGTAGTTATGGCTGTACTGGGATACTCAAAATTAGCCTAATACTCCGCACATGAGAAAAATATGTGCTGAACCTTTTCAATCCTTTTAATTTGATAGTATTGGGAGACCATACTGGAAAACAATACAAGAGTTTAGATTTAACTAAGAGTTGTATAATATTGAGAGCACTTTTCATAAAGTTTTGGATTTGGATGTTTGCCTTTTTACAAGACCCAGTAACTTAATAGAACTATTAATATCATAATCAATTTGTTGATCAAAACAAATTTTACTATCAACAATAATACCGAAATTCGTTAATTTCCGAAACACACTTCAAGTTTGATCCATCCAATACTATAGCTTGTTAAAATACCATTATGCCCCCGATTACAACGAAGCAACTTGCATTTAATTATATTCAAATTAATACAATTTCCCTGACACCACTGTACAAGACTATACAAGTCATGCTGCAAAAGTACAGCATCCTTTTTGTCAGATATTACCCTCCAAAACTTACAATCATCAGCATATATTGAATAGGTTATGTTGGATTCTGGTTGCCCCCCGGTCTCTAGTGTTTCCTTATCATGTGAGGAGCTCATGCAACAGCCCGATTTCCTTACATTGTGCCCAATATAGCCCATGGCCCCACTTCAGTGTTCTCATTCACACATCAAAGAGAGATTGCACCCAGATCAATCAGATGTTTACAGAGCAGAGCGAACGATTAGAGTAGAGTTAGCATACAGGAGATATTAAAGATATATCTCATGTCAGAAACACAACAGAGGTGTTACGGAGGGCTGCCAACCCAGATACTACATGCACTAGCTTTGCATGCAAGCTCCTCCATAACCCGAGCTGGCCAGGAATGGCAGAATATGAATATAAGAAATGGAAGGGGTATGATAGGAAAGAGGATGTGCAAAGTGTGGGAAAGCCTTCACAAGTACATAAAAAGTTATTTTCTGAATTTGTTTATACTTCTGCAAACGATAGAATACCAACAAGACAAAACATCTGTAAATATATCTAATTAGCTAATGTAATACTTAGCAAATGTAATTTGAAGGTAATTAAGTTTTAATAAAAATTATTTTTTAAACATATTGTATTATTACACAAAAATAATCCAATATTTCTATGTATTGTATTTTTTAAATAAATTCAGATCAGTTATATTTACAAGTTTACATATATTCTATATTACTTATGTACTAATAAATTCTAAATTTTAATTAGAAATCTTATTCACTACTACTAATTCTAATTCTAATTAGAAATCTAATGCATGAACATCCCAAGTAATATTTTGACAAAATGCTGGATATTATGTTACATTCTAAGTCACCTTAAAACATTTATGAGAAGCAGTGAAAAAATAGATAAAGTTGTTCTTGACTTGTCAAGTCAAAATCACTACATAAAAATGTGTAGTTTGTGGGAATTGATTTGAAATCAACAGGGTTTTGTTTTTTATTTGGTCCATCTTTTTAGGTTGTTCTAACCTTATTAAATATCATGTCTATTCCCACTTCTATGCATATTTGAAAATTTTTTTAGCTTTCTAATGGAGTTTTTGAGACTAAAGAGGCTTTGAAACATTTTGAAAAAAAAAAAAAAATCTCTGAAATATTTAAAGAGGAATGCGGACTTATGACCATGCCTATTACTTTTCTGTCAAAATTGAATATTGAAAAAGATTTTTAAAAAAGCTTTTTGTTCTATAAATCAAAGGTACTGTTCTCATTATCTTAAAATAAGGACTAAAATGGAAATGATGAAAAATGTTACTGTTGCATGGACATATGTACTCCAAAGAGACACGGTATTTTCATTTCTTTTTATGTTGGTAATTGTTGATACCAACATTCCCAGAACTACCCAATGTATATTGATATATTGGGAAAAGTAGTATGTTTCATTAATGTTTGCATCAACAAATGAGGTCTTCTGGAGATCCTACAAACATTTAAACCATACATCTAAATTGTGATCATTTGCCATTGCTTTGAGTGATTTGATTGTTTATTTCCATGATTGTTTCCATAATTTTACATTCATTTATTTTAGTAATAACTTGTAGTATTTTTTGACATCTTATAGTATTTTTTGATTACTGTTGCTTCATTTATTTCAATCTGTTTTAATAATGCTAGTTCAAGTAGTTTCTTAAGTAAACATTCTGTAAGTGTTGTGCCATTGACTTTCTATTTCATATCCTTTTCTATTCTCATTAACAAATCTAGTATTGTTTATATATATTTTAAATAAATTAATGTAAAGGAATTATTTAATACTATCTAATTGCAATTGTTGGTCATTTTAAATTATTTTGATAGTTTTGCCTTTCGTTTGCTTTACCTATTTCATAATATAATACGTATTTCTTTTTGACTGAAATTACTAATTCTCACGTTACTTACCATAGATACTATGTAGTCTGTTGATCTGTTACTTAGATTTAGGTATTTTAGTTTAGGTTCCAATTAATTCATATTTGTTTTCATGCCGTTTCATTATACTGAGTGATTTTAAAATGAGAAAAGGCTCCATTCAGGACATATAGGCCTATTCTTGGGTAAAAATCACACGAATTCAATGTTAACTTCAATGAAAATTAACGCATTGACCTCTGGTGACGTTTTAAAGCATCAAGTTTAGTTTTGCAGCAACAGACGCTTATAAGCGTTTTACATTCGTTCGTACATTTGCTCTACACTGTATTTCTCAGTTGGCTCTGGTAGAAGGATCACTTATTCAAAGAGGCATTGTCAGAATGTATTTTTTAACATTTTTGTGCAAGTGGTTTCATTGTTGAGTGATCACGTGACTGATTTTTGGATGCTTGTCAGCATTTTACAATCACTGTTGTTCGACACTGTGTTTCTCAGTTGGCACTGTTGTAAAGTTCCAAGTGTAATTAGGAGAAGTTATTTGTGAATATTTTTGCACTAGTGGTCTTACGTGTGTGATAACAACACTTGTTAGTGGATATGAAAGAGACAGAATCTGTACTGTCTCCTCATAGCAAGTCACACACAATTTTTAACTGTTGAAGTAAAATAAAATAATGTACACTTCACAAAGTACATGGTACAAATATGTGTAATGTACACTGTCACACTGTAATGTACCCTGTACAAATACACTTCTCCTCATGGCATGACACATACAGTTTTTAACTGTTTTCAATGTAAAATAAATACCTGGGCCATCCCATTTGCACAAAAGAAGGTATAAGAATACAATTTATAGTACTGATGAGATAATTAATTAAATTGTTAGATACTTCGGATTGTGAATTGAATAACATGTTGGATTCCGACAGTGACTGGGAAAATGGTGAGAAGTTGTGCTGAAGTTGAAAGTGGCCAAGAATGTAGCAGTGATGATGAAAGAGATATTAGTGATCATGTAACAACTGCTAATGAACAATTTGTGAATTGGCAGCATGATTTAATTGAAATAAAAGTATTCCATTTATCAGAAAGGAGGAACTGATTGTACTTCCAGACGGAAGTGAACCTCTAGATTATTTTCAACTTTTACTGAATGATCAATTTCTGCAGGAAATTGTAAAACGAACTAATTACAACGCAACTGAGGTACTTGTTTTTCTATCAGTTGCTACCAAAGAGCAATTCCATATATGCCAATGGAAAGATGTTTCAAAACAGGAGTTTTTAGTATTCTTAGGCATATTCTTGCACATGGGCAATGTTAAAATTCATTGATTCATTCATCAAATTCATTGAGAAAAATTCAAGATTATTGGAAAAAAGATCCATTATTTCATAATGAGGGTGTTGCTGCAAACATGAGTTGAAACAGATTTCTAGAGATGTTGCAGACACAGCATTTATCAAAAAATCAAGCATGAGGAGAGTAGAAACCAGAAGACAGACTGTACAAATTATGGTCATCATTGACCTCTTATTGGAGTTAAAAAAAACTTGCTAAGGATGCTACTGCAAACAAAATCCACAAGAGTTTAAGATTAGGTTATGCATAGAAATGTCTAATAAGAGTCATTCCATGACAAATCAAATGATTTTGACGAAAAATTGACCTTGATGTTTTTGTTTTTAAAAAACTTTGTTTATCCATTCTAATAGAAAAAAGAACAACTTACAGGGTTTTTTTATTTTCATAAGTCTTTTAACTTCAGTTATTCAAAACTAAAATTTACCACTATTCTATAGCATAAATATCTCCTTTACTAAAAAAAACTAAAGAATTCAAATAAGCATCATTTTATAGATCAGAACACGACATGTTGTTATATCTGCATTAAAATTATACTAAAATTAAAATTGTGTATTTTTCACAGCTTTTTAACTTTTTTTAATCTAAAACACATCACTAAATTCTTTACCTTTTATTCTATGATTGTATAAAATTTCAGAAAGGCATATAGATAAATAGAGTTGCAATAAATGAACTTGTCCAATCGAACATTCAGCGTGTGGAGGCCAGTGGCATCCAGGATTGCGCCATATGTCAAATGCACGTAGTCTAGCGGTTGCAATAAATGCTCAACAACAATCTGTTAACTTCTAACTTCGCTGACAATTTACCTAAACATTCCTCTGTGGAAGACTCCAGAACATCTAAATTGGTTCTATGTACAGTTACCCACTGTTTCAATTAAGAATGTCTATCATTTCGGTTTCAAATATCTCACGGGTTAATCAATCTGCTGTTGATGGACAATTTTGACATTTTCTAAAATGACAATCAGGGAATGGAGGATTGCAGATAATCTGAAAAAGAATATCTTTGTAATTTCTCAGAGGCTTTTCTAGGTTACAAGTTAATTTGGCAAAATCCAATCAAACATCAATTTTACATTTCCTTAGTAAACACTTTCAAAATAGATAATAACAACCTTTTCTGATTATGAACTCTGTGACTTTTTTCTTTCGCTGATACAAAATTCTTCTTTCCTGCCATTATGTGTCTTATGTCATCAGAAGTGAAGTAATCATGCACATTTTTTATTATTAATGTGTCTAACGTTTTTTCACTTTTAGCATCTTCTCTTCTCTCTAGCAACAATTTTTATCATATGAATTGATGAATCAAAAAGTTCCTTAATTTTACCATATGGACAGTCTTCAAAAATCATTAAAATTTGAATTTTAACATTTCAGACATTAGTATTTTTAAAACAATCAACCAGTTTCTTTATTACAATGTAATTTGACCTATTTGATGTTCCTTTGGCTTCCTTGTCATCAACATGCAAATTCTTTTCTTAGAGTGTCTGCTTTATTTTGTTGGGCTTCTGTCCAGGATATTTCTTTTGGGATAATTTTTTCTCAGAGTTTCTCTTCTCTATAGGAGTTTCTCCAAATGATATCAAACCTTCATTCAGTCGGTCTAAGACTGGCACAATGAAATCCTAACTGCTAGTTCGACAAAATTTATTGATGCTCAAGTTGACCATTGCTTCTTCTGCAATATTTTGTGGGCTAGGATTGGCATTACATTGACATTCTAGGCTGGAACATTTATGGATTCCACAATGTCTGGCATCAATGAAACATTCTTGCGACACTTCTCACAAATCCTGAGATCATAAGAGAACTATGTTTACTTATGCTTACTTTAATGAGCATATTGGATCAGACACTCCTAAAGTTTTTCTTCAAATACCTAGCAGATTGATTTTTGAGATTCAAGGGATTAAAACAAAAGTCATGTCTTGGTGCCTCAAATTACTCATTGTCTTCACTGTCTAACACATATGCTGTAAAACCTCCAGTAAACTCGTTTTACACGTGCTGCAGATAGACCCAAAGCACTCTAACAAAAAAATGGACCTGCTGGAAAGTGTAGAATGTCTCTCATCCTGACGCAGTTGTAATGGAACCTATTTCAAGAAAAGTTAAACAAATTCTGGCAGAGATCTTGACAAAGGCCCTCATGTGGATTTGGACGAATGGTCTCTATTTACATCTGGGAGGCCCACTGAGTTATCCGCGCTGGGTCTGCCAATGACAGAATGAGGGCTTCACTTTCAGAGCCAGTTAACAATCACAAAACAAAAAATAACATCTTTCCTCCAAAGCTGTAAGTTTAAAATTAATCTGCACTCACTAGACATTTAAAAATGTTTTAAGATTATGCAGATTGTCCAGGTTTCATTCTGATCTCTGCTGTTCGAAGTACTAATATTGAAACATCTCCACATTACACAATGTAATATTAACGACAAATACTAACACTACATTGTTAAGACTACCATTTTAAGTGTGTAATTAATTAACACAGAAGTTTGAAAAGAGAGGTTATTTTTTTATTCACCCAAAACACTTATCAATTCCTTTCTTTGAAAATGTTGATGTCTTTTTTTGATTAATTTGTACCCCGAGTTCACATTCCTTTATGGATGAGGTGTTTCTCTCTAATAAAAGACAAAACAGAAGGATATCCACAAAAACAAAAAAAGAACATCCACAGCAGAGAGCCTGACTCAATGACAAGGGCAACAAAAAACTGTGTGAATTATTGTATCAGGCAGGATCGTAGTTTCAAAAAATGGCTGTTCTGACCAGAAGTAGGTTCAGATGCCATATTGCAAATTCAGTCCTTGCTGTTACATGCTTCAGACCATAGCTCTAAAATGAAGGTGAAAACCATATAAATTTCATTGTTTTATTATTTCAAGTAGGTTTAGATGCCCAGAGCAACATTTATTCCCTGGGATCATTATTACTTTTTAACCATGCTACCCCTTTTCTAATCAAACTAAGTTTCATGTCAAATTTTAAAAATTTGTTCAGTTTATTAGTGTCCAAAATGTGTGTAGTGTCAAGTTTTAAATTAATCTTTTCTCACTGGTTTTAATTTGTGATCAAAATCATATCTGGTTATTTGTAAATAAAATTCATCAATGTTCAACCAACTCAGAAAAAATGTGATATAGAGATTGTTGCAATACCTTATTAAAAAATAATAGACTTTTTTAGAATAGAATAAAACGAAGAAGACTTTTTAGAAACTAAATAGCCACAATATATTGCTTTATGTTTTTCCTTTTGTCATATTCTACAACGGTAAAGTTCTTATCGATCAGAAAATTAGATAGTATTTTTCCAGTGCTGCGCAACATGTTCAAGCTGAGTGAGCTCAGTTATTTGTAATAGGGTAATACCAATTCACACAATATTGTTTGTTTTTTTATAAAAAAAATACAATGTTCATTAATAAAATAATTCTGTCAAATTTTAAATGCAATCACAAAAATTGGGGGGGAAAATACGTCAATATAAATCTAAAAATGTATAAAATGTGTAAAATTCAGAATAACTTTATGATTTTTATATTTTTATAATAATTCATTACATGTTTTAACTATTTACAGGTAGTTATAAAGGTTTTCACTCACACACAAATTTAAGTTTCTTTAATAATTTGTACAATTGTATTTTATATTTATAAATAAATAACTTTTTTAAGTAAATGTAATAACAGCTAAAAATTTAGCATATTCCTTCAAAAATAAGGACTGACTGTACATAAATACAATGATTCAGTTGGCAATTATGTGACAATATGTTTGTGAAATGGCTTTTCACATATCCTTTACCAAATCAAATTCAGTAAAAACTCACTATCTTAAACCCCTGAGATGGCACTGAGATTTAACATTCCAGTTGGCTTCCACAGCCAGAGTCAGTATCTACTTGGCTGTCCAGGAGACACCGCGTCCTAGGCGCAGATGCCAGCGTTTCAGCTGTTATGCTGCACGACAGCCAAGTAGATAACACTCCAGTAATTTGAAGACTCCTGCTCCCCTGCTCCCACCCTTTTGTGCTCTAACGATACTAACCTCCAGAGATCTGAAGCCGAACCGTGATGAGAGGGACACGTATGCATAACATGTGCCCATATTTCGACAGGAACGCAGACTCAACTTGCGAAGATTGGGGCACTTGCTGATGGCCATTAGGTTGTCAGGCGTTAACCACTGGCACTCATCCAAAATGAGCTCCTACATCAAAAAATCACATTTGAAGAATTTACTGAAGGGCAATCACAGAAATGCCATATGAAGATGATGTATGACCATGATACTGTAAAAGGTAGAATCAGATTCATACCTTCACAACTTGCACTGAAAAGCAAATATTCTAACATGTAAACCTAGAAATGCCATACAAGGCATGACCCTCAAGAATCTCTGATTCCACAAAGTGTAGAATTAGATTCTTACCATTACAAGTTGCATTTTAAGTTCAAACTTTTGAACTAGCATACAGTGAGGATTTTAGGTATATTATGATGACTACAAGTACATGCCAAACAACACATGCCACAGAAGCTAGAGTCATCACAAAAGTGAATTGTAAGAATAACCCTTTGCCTCTTTCCAGTGAGTACATAGGATCATCATACCTGTAAATTTGGCATATGTCTGTTTATGCCATGGAAGTAAGATTTTTCACTTGGAACAAAATACACTTCACAACCTTGTAGTACCAATTTCTTTAGAGAAGGTGGAAAGTCTGTAATAAAGACCTATCAAAAAAAATCATAAGTAATGTTTTCCATATAGCAATATCTTAAACTTATCATGCTTACATCTAAAATAATTGAAAGTTACACTTGTCATTACGCTATATTACATTAGACAACAGACACTAAGGAATGAAATATGTATGTTTTAGGAGCCTGTAAAGAACAATGTATGTACACAACACTTGGAAATGATGGTACTTATGCCTTGTGTCACATACTATACATCTTATGATCGAGACCACACAATGCCTTTCCCAAAATCATACACAGGAAACGTGGCAGCAGATGTTCACTAACCACAGTCAAATTGGGTTTTATATAAAGAAGGGTATTTCAGTGAGTAAAAATCTCTTCTTTTGCAGCCTTTACCAAGGGTTCTACAGAATAACATGAAACACTGCCAATGGCATGTTAAATTTTGCCTTTTCAACTTCTGGCTCTCACTCATGAGAAAAAAATTCCTCTGAAACCGATATTTGGCTTCCTGTACAAGGAAATCTCATTTAAGAGTGACAGAAGAAAATGACTATCATTTATTCACCCCAGACACACCCTCATCACCCAGGATTGCCAATATGGTCCCTTTTAATATAATGGGGATCTACTGTATCTTTTATTTCCGTAAGTATACATATTCTTTTTGGAAAAAGAAAGAACCAAAAAAGTAGTTTTGACTTATTTTGGGTCAAAATTACACATTTTCACATTTCCAGGCAAAATAGTAAACTACATTTCAAGATTTATCAGTAACTTTCTAATTGAATACTATAAAATTCAACACACACACTTTTCTATTTTAAAATTCAGTAAGCTGAAGGTCATTATCATACTCAGCATGAAATTGTTCCATAGACCAATTCAATGAAATGAACAAATACATACATGTCGAGCATCATAGTATTGTTCAATGGCAACAAAGGACTCCAATGCAGGGCAGGCCTTGTTAAGTTGCCGGAACATTTTTAATGGAGCACACTGCTGTTCCCATCGCACTGGCGTGACCACAGAATTAACACAACCCTTTGTAACAATGGATTTTGTTGTACGGTGGAAGTACCCCACAAACTCCCTAAGCTGGCACATCATTATGGGCTGAGCAGTCAGATCTACTTCTGCCCACAAAGTTCTGTCTCTTATGACTGCATCCAAACGGCGACATGTGCTGGAAGCAGATATGAAACCAAAATTCCATTATTTTGCTTATTAAATTAATTATGTGTATAATGTGTATGTTAATGTATATAACTCATGACTAAAAATATAAAGACATTTGTGGTTAGTCTGGTAGTGCATGGGATTGGGACCGGTGTCCTAAAGTAAGCATTAGGCCAACACTTTGCGACTGAATATAACTCCACTCTCTGTGCAAGTTTTCTAGAGTTTGTGTTGTGGGAGTACTGATGCGGTGTTGTTGGCGTTATTGAATGAAGAAATAAAGGAAGTCATCTCTGTCAACTTAATATATTTATTTAGAGAGCTGGCTTTCGACAGCTTTGCCGTCATCATCAGTCTATAAATATAAAGAAAAGAAAATACCAAGTAAATACAAAATAAGATACAGCAGGGGATCAATATAAATAATAGTTACATTTAAAATTATAATCATTCGCAAAAGAAATTACAAAATATGAAATGCAAAGGGGATATTAAAATAGAGACCAGTAGCAAATGACATTACATAATACAAAATGCAATGAGGCAGGGGATTAATAAAATTAGATAGATACATTTAAAATTATAATTATTACAGACCAACAACAAATAAAATTGCAAAACATTAAATGCAATGGGGGATTAATATAGATAATAGATACATTTAACATAATAGTAACGGACCAATACTAATTCAAATTACAAAATCTGACATACAAATAAAGAAAATACACATTATTGAAATTGCAAAAGATACAGCAAAAAAGGGGGGGAGGAATAGTAATAATAATTAAAACCAATAGCAAATGATATTACAAAAAAAGTGGAAAATAACAAGTTGAGCAGTTTTGCTTACCTAGCTATGTTCGGAAAAGTCTGGAGACTGTGCTCAAGGAGGCGGGGGGCGGGGGGTAGTTTATGAGGGCAGGGTGCGTAAAATTATTAGTAGAGGGGTCAGAGGGAAATTAGTTTGTTTGTTGAGGAGAGCTTTAGATTTCTGCTTGGCTTGAAATATGTGAAAGATTTCTAACGCGCTTCTGTTCCAGAATTTATTTTCTATTTCAAGAATATTAATGTCTGAGCCGGGGTTGAAAATGTATTTATATTTGTATTTATATTTGTATTTTTGTATATCTGTATTTATAAGATGTGTAGCAAAGTGCAATCTGTTTGTATTGTGGTTCCACGCATAACTCCGGCATTGAAGCTTCTGCTCATCTGGCCTATGTATTTAGCTTCACAATTGTGGCAGTGGAAATTATAAACTCCTGACTTTGCCATGAGTGGGGTGGTGTTGCGAGGTGAGAGTAGGTGTTTGAGGGATTCATGTGTGGTAAATGAAATATGAAAATTGTATTTGTGAAGAATATGAGCTTCCTTTTGTGATATTTTTCGAAAAAAACGGAATAGAAATAAATTTTGATGGTTTCTGAGTAAGTGGAGCTTGTGTACGTTTTCGGTATTTTTCTTTTTTAATTTGTGGCATAGTATGTTGTCAATGAGAGTGGTACTGTATCCATTGGCGGTAGCTATGTATTTAATGGTGTGTGTTTCTTTTTGAAAATTGTCTTGTGATAAGGGAAGGCTGACAAGTCTGTGAATCATGTCCGTAGTGAATCAGTTCCGTAGTGAATTTTATGGAGGGGTGTCTGGAGTTAAGAAACTCTACGAAGATGTTGAATTCTCTTGTGGTACCTGTCCGTAGAGCTAAAATGTCATCAACATTGTGGTATCAGTACGTTAAATTTTGAAGAAGGGGATGTTGTGTCTTAAACAAGACTGTTTTAAAATTGTTCATGAAAATGTCTGCAAGGAGTGGTCACAGTGATGAGTCCATGGGAAGACCAGAGTTTTGTTTGTAGGAGTTATTGAACATAATAGCATGTTCAATACATAAGCGCATAATAGCCTGTTGGATACATTGTAGTTAGTGTCAATGCAGAGTGAGATCAAATTGTCAATGCAGAGTAAGATCATATTGGTACAGAACATGTAGCTTTGTCAAGGATGTTTAGTACAAATAATTTACAATCTTGAGTAAGTTTGAAAGGAGAAGTAAGGAATAAGTTTGTAACGTCAAAGGTTATCAGTTTAGCATTGGCCGGTATGTGTATGTCTTGAAGTTTGGTCACAAGAAACAAATTGTTCTTGATGGTATGGATGGGTTTAAAATGCATGTGTTTATAGCGAAAGAGATTGTTGAGTCTATGTGCGAGTCTGTGGGTGAGTGTTGGTGTAGGAAACAACAGATCTAATTGGTATGTTTTCTTTGACAATTTTAGGGAGGCCATAGAGGGGGGGGGGGGATTGGAAGGAATAAAATATCTGGATTTAGTGAATAGGGCTGGGGAGTCCTTGAGTTCAGTTCTAAACTTAACAAGAAGTTTACTCATGGGGTTCTTAGGAACTTTTTTGATGTTTTCATCATCTCATAATGTGTATTTTCTTTATTTGTATTTCATATTTTGTCATTTGAATTACTATTGGTCTGTAACTATTATCATGTTAAATGTATGTATTATCTATATTAATCTTCCTGTAGCATATCATTTTTGCAATTTTATTTGCTATTGGTCTGTAATAATTATAATTTTAAATGTATTTATTAATTATATTAATTCCCCCCTTTGTAATTCATATTTTGTTATTTAATTTGCTAATGATTATAATTTTAAATGTAACTATTATTTACATTAATCCCCCACATTTTCTTATTTTGTATTTACTTGGTATTTTATTTTGCATATATTTGTAGACTGATGATGATGATGATGATGATGATGATGATAATGATGATGATGATGATGGCAAAGCCATCAAAAGCCAGCTCTTGAAATAAATAATTGAAATTGAAATTAAGTTGACGGAGATGACTTCCTTTCTTTCTTCATTTCCAGAGTTAACAGAAGAATATTGTTATTTAAAATATTGTCCCCCATGTTTTTGCAACAGTAAGTGAATTTCTTCATGAAGGGCACTATGAGGGGTAATAGCCAAAATCTGTAGCCGATTTGCCTTCACATATAGTTTGTGTTACATGAGAGCGAATATTTTCTTTTCAATTCTTGCCAAAAGAGCTTGTTTCCATCTGTGTTCATAATTCAACTTGTACATGGGTTTGGGTAGAGATCCCATAATTTAAGAAAACATGCACAAAATATACTTCTCTTCATGGAACCAATAGAAATATATTAAGTTTGGGTAATAAAGTAACAATTGCGAAAGAAAAGTGTACAGTAAATGCATAAAGTTGCAAAACAAGTTTGAATTTTACTATAATTTTTTTTTCTATTTGTGTTGTCTTTGTATTTCTTTGGGTATTTATTGAGACGAAATTGGAGTTTTCGGTAGTAGCAAATAAAGTTTGAATTTTGTCAACTTACTTTATTCTGTATTATTTTCTTTTTTGTACTTGTTGGTATGCATCTGTTGTGATTGAACTGGAGTTTTCAATGAATATTTCGGTACATAAAATCATCAGTTTTTTAAAATTTTACTTAAAATAATTTTAAAAAATCATTAAAATATTTAAATAGTATATTTACAGGTTTTTCAAGTTTTTGCTACACACTCTTTTCATAAATAAAAAAAAAGTGTTTATTTGGGCTGGGGAAAATTTAACCAACCCCGTCTAAATACAATGATTAAGCCCTTATCCTATTCTTATTTCTTGGCCTTACCCCACGCAAAAGACTTTATATGCTATGTATCTATGAACCACAGCAACAGTGCAGTGGGGAAGTATCCCCCTATTCCTGTGAAAAGAGGCAAGCACCAAAATATCCCCACAAGCTGCCTTGGACTATGGAAGGTTGTCGCAGAGATTGCCCAAGAGCGTTTTTCCCCCCCATGCTGATACTTACATAATGAAAATTGATTGATTGATTGGCTGATTGATTGACAGATTGATTGTTACTTGCGCTGTTAGAAAAAATATAACAATTCTAGATTTATTTCAATAGCATTTACATTTTTCAACACACAGAGATAATGCTCAAGCAATGCCTTCCTGCATGAATCCTTCAAAATAGCAATGCCTTCCTGCAAAATATTATAGGGGTTGCCTTGCCCACAAATGAAAAAGGGGACCAACCAAGAGGGAAAATAAGATAAGCTTATTGTCCGAAAACAAAAAAACAGGTTCATGCAGCATTGCTGTAATATTTGCTCCAAACCTCTCTGTAAAAATCACATACAAGAAAGACAATTTGCAATGAACGTTGTTCTGAGGAAGCTTATTTTAGTTCATAAATATCCCTGTATGTTTCAATTTGATGAAATTATTTTCTTTATAGCATATGTTTATATTCTATGATTTGCATTTCTTAAATAAATTTGCTTTATATAATACTTCACTTCATGAGTGAGATTTTGATTCAAGTGCTTATTATAAATCAAAATTATGAGCCTGCATGACATCTGTATGCATTATTACATATGTACAAGCTAAAGAACTCAATAACAAATACATAAGAATGAATTTGATTCATAATAAAACAATAAATACAACATAAACAGTTGTTAAGTTAAAATCTAAAATGCGAGTAATCATATAAAAAACATGCCCATTTAATGACGGTTTAAATACTACAGGGATCTCCAACTTATGGCCCATTTCGCATTTTATATTAACCCCGTAAAGATACAAAATTTTAAATATTCTACATACACACATTTCAAATAAATTTCTAATAAATAATGGACAACATTTAAAATTCAAGTCGATTGCTAGTATTTGTGATCAGGAAAAAAATTAAATTTGCAAGGAATTCTGTTCAGTTCATACTTTGGAAAACTCTTAGTACCAGGAAAGATTTTTTTTTTTCCTCTGAAGGAACATCAAAATTTGGACTATTGTGGGAAATCTTAAATGCGTTACTACTAATGGTGGATGCAATAGGTTTGCCAAATAGATGGGCTAGGTAGAAAAGCTATTAAGGAAGTTGGAATGCAGAATCCCATAATTTTTTACTATATATTTCAAGCACTATATTACATTTTTGTTGCTAATGAAACTGCAAAATCTGGAAGTACCTACTTTGATTTTTTGTTGATAATATTTACTAGGCCCTTGCCCTCAATACACAATTATGCCTGCAGTCAAGAAAGCTTAGAGACTCATACTACATTATACCTTAAGAAATGTGAATTACTAACCAACCAAGGCTTATTACATCCCTGGGATCCAGAAGGCGCATAATGAGAAGTAACATTTCATCCGACAGCTTGAGGATTGGGGCCACCTTGGTTCCTGGCCGCTTCACGATATCCCATTCCTCAGGCGCTATGTCCTCAGTACCATCACTACCGTCAGCACTGTCACATCTGGCACGTTTCAATTGTGTGGAGGACTCCTCTGCACTACGCTTCAGCGACATGACTGTCAATGGCTCCTGCAATCAACAACACAACAATGAACAGCAAATGCAATAAGAGAAACAATAATATCAACGATCAAGTTAATAATACAGTTGAACCTTCATTATCCAGGGTAATGAAAGGGACGATGGTCCATGGAAGATCAAAAGCTTGTTTATTATTTTAATTGAAAGATTAATTAGAAGAAATGTATACACTGCTCCAAATGAAATGGGTCACACAAAAATTCAAATATTAAGCAAATTCAACTGATTCTGAAAATCTTTTTGCGAGTGTTTCATGGCTCACATGTCTGACTCTTCCTAATCACCATATCCCTCTGTCATTTCAGTCTTCTCTTCTATACTTCTTTCCATCTCTTTAAAAGGTTGACTCTGCCAAACCTGTATGGGTCTACCTATTTTTCTTCTGTGTAATGGAAACCACTCACAAACCTTTCATAATCAAGCCTTTTTGCAAGATCAAACCATAGTACCTGTGAATCCATTTCATCTACATTTGATTTTTTTAACCCACAGTCACTCATTTCTTACATTTTCATTTCAGATATTCCACTTCTCACAAAACTCCTTTCTACACTCATTAATTTATATTTCTCTTCTCCAATTCACATGTTTCTGAGTTCTACAGCACTACACTTTCGAATATTGTGTCAAAAAAGCTCATCTTAGCAGACCTGAATATTTTTCCTCAGAGCAAAGAGTATCTTTCTGATAGCTTGTCACCCATGGGTAATATTTGAAACAATATCCTTTCTGGAATATCCTTCATTCCTTCAAATCATTTAAATGTATGATACACTTCTATCTGATCTCCATTTATTGGCTTATTATTTTCTTTTTTTCCTTCTATGTATTCCCCCCACCCTATACACTATTTTGTTATAAGGAAATTGGTCTTTAATCCAACTTTTTTGCGAGTTTCCTCAATCTTTTAAATCATATTCTCCCTTAATATTGGACAATATCATCTGGTCATTAGAGAAAAATAATGTATGAAGGCAATCCTTAATGATGTACCCCCATATCATAATTTACATTTATTTTGATGATGATCCATATTCGTTTTGCATTCTTTTAAACTTTCTTGCAGGTAAATCTCAAAGTAGGTAGGTGATAAAAGCAACCTTGTCTCAGACCCTTTGTTTGTCCACTCACATTTATTCTTGTTTCTTCATTCATTTACCACTTTTACTCTGTTTATATATTCAGAGCTGACACAAACATTTTACAGAATTTGAGGAAGTCTACCTAAGGAGGCCGTATCGTAAGCGTTTTTGTATTGTAAGCTTTTTGATGGATTCTCTTTATATTTAAATGACTTTCTTCTATATCATGGGCAGGTATAGTATCCAGTTCCCTGTTAATTTCTTCCAGTGCAGATTTCTATTTTGAATTTTTCTTTGCTATACATTTATGGTTCACAGGAGTTTTTGGTCTCATTCTCTTTACATGGTTTACTCAAACTCTTTTTTCATTCAACTTTCACCTTATCTTGTCTTGTTTCTCCTTCCTTTAGCAGATTTATGTTTTGATATATCTTTATTAACTGTATAATTAATAATTTCAATAGAGTGATTTTAAATGTTTTCTTTTGTTAATTTATTTGTTCAAGCCAATGACTAGTCATTTTGTAATATTAACGAGTATTGAAAATCACAGAGTTACACAAATTCCACTTAATCACAGACATTTTGCACAGGCATCAGACCAACGCAGAGTTAAAGTTTATAAATTTTAGATTGTATGTTCCAGAATCATCACAATTATATAATACAACAAGGTGTAATGTTCAGATACATGAATATTCTCTTTCTTTAAAATTCCCTCAACATTTCAATGTAAAAAAATCATCACTTTACATTAAATATTTTCTATGGGTCTCACAATTGATTATACTACATTTTATCATAAACAAACACACAAGTAACCAAGAAATCTATGAATATAAACAGTGAATCTTCTACTACAAATCACAACATATCACACTGAAAAACCCGGTGATCTCACAAATACCATAAAATTCTGAGCTTTAAATGGATTTCCTAACTTCTCTTCATAAAACTTGCTCTCTACTTCAAACACAATACTTCTTTCTCTGTTGTCTTTAAACTAAAAGAGCACAATTTCACTTGTTCACATACAATATCTTTGATCCCAGTGAATAAGCTGGTAAGTCATAAACACTTAATTTTAGAGGAGAGCAAAAAACAACGTTTAAATGAATTAATTCAGGGATTAACGATATTCAAACGAAGGTGATATTCAAACACTATATTTGTGTAGGTTTTGTTTGAATACCATTAAGCACTTATTTATAACATTAGTTTAACATGGTTTTTTTCCCCCCGGTAAAATTAATTTTGTTTTACTTATCAGCTTATTCACCGAGGTCAAAGATATAAGATACAAATATACTGTGAAATGTATATTAATACAAAATAGAAATCACTTGTCACATGAAATCATGTGTAATTTGTTGAAAACAGCTGCACACCTTTTGATTTAATTTTATTTAGAATGTTTCTTGCTTTTTGTATTATCCTTGTTATTCCAGTAATTACTTAATTTGAGGGTGGTTTTTACTTTACTATGTCTGCAAGTTCCTTGGATAATTTTTCCAGTGCTTGTCATATATTCCTCAGAGGATAAACTTAACCAACTTTGCTGAGACAAGATTTAATAACAAGCGCGAATACTTGACTTCATAGAAAACAGTGGGTCCAGAATCATGAAAGATTAAAGAATTCTGTGCTGTCAAACTTGCGCATAGTAAGAACGCTGATATTACAAATTCTCCGAACAACCGAACACTATATTTCCTCCTCGCAAATGTTAAAGTCACTACATTTAAAAAAGTAACTATTGTACTGTTCAATTCGCTCGCAAAACGTCACAGTGTGGGTCACTTAACAGTAACCCACAAAGTTCATAGACTTTGTGGCGTAGCCATTAGCCACAGAGCTTGTCTATGGCCATTAGCTCAGCGCTAGCACGGCAATCTTCGCTTCGACCAGCTTCGACATATGCAAGATCCAGGTTCTTAACAAAACACGATCAACATGCTTTCTCGTTGACACGAAGTACGTCCTGGAAATTAGCAGGACCATTTCCTCCAAACACAAAACTATATCATGGATGTGTTAATCTATGACTGAATAGCTCATAATTCGTCGTTCATAAGATGTGAAAACAAAAAATTTGTCGCGGGTATTTTTCTCAAAAATATCGGTGTTTATGCAAACTTCCTTTGGAAGTAAAATCAAATTGATTTCTCCATTCTTTCAAAAAGTATTTACAAAAAAACCTACGTTCCTCTTGCGAGCGCTGTCAAAGAAAAAACGAGACATTCCCGGTAAACAAACACTCGTAACAATTCATACTCTCAGCAAAAATTTTCCGTTTACAACTGCTAAACATAATCTTCAATAAAAAAAATTGCCAGGACCGGTTAGTTTCAATTATCCGGTTTCGAATTCTAGAAATGTACCTCTCGGGTACAAAAGTTGGAGCCATTTTAGAAAATGGCGTTTGAGCGTTTCAAAAGATGCGTAATTTTGAGTTCATTTTAACAGAAAACTGGTGAGATTTTGAGAAACTTTATATAGCATTATTTAAAGCACATGTACTCATAAATATAATGTATAGTTATTTTTTAAAATTGCAAATATTGCACGCACTTTTGCATGAAAACTACTAAAATTTTCAAAAAAATCTACATGACAATGAAATAACGATTTATGGGCAACAAATTTTATATGAAGGAAAAATCTCTCTTCAATTTTATAGTTGGAAGACGCCGAAAATTCAAACATTTGCAATTTTCGAAAATTCAGAGTTAACAGTGAAAATGGGACCTATGCCACCTTTATAAGTGTATTTTACTCTCGTCTTACAAGAAATTTAAAGAAAAATTTGGAGCCATTTTTGAGAAAAGTTTGAGCGTCCGGAGGGCTTCATGTGAAGTACCCCAAAAAATTAATGAATGTTTTTCAAAAGAGAAGTACATTGACTCAAACCACATCGACAGAGGTTTATTCAGTTGAGAAAAAATCGTACGATAATTTAGCCGCTAGTGTTGTTTACATACACCAGACAGATGGACAGACAGACGAGTTGAAAAAAACATTTTTTCGGTATCAGGGGACCCCAAAACATATATTTCCGTTGAAATCTCGAAATCAATTTTCCGCAGCATTACATAACTTTCTCTGTACTACATATATTACTTTCGTCTATACCTATGTATACAAGAAAGTAACTAGAGGTGTTACAGAATGGCACACTCTTTCTCGTAACATTTTTTCAAATTCCCTTGGTGTGGACTGGCTTTAATATCTTGCTCCCTTCTCTGGCCAGCTGCCATCTATCGTTGCCCAAAGTACATTTTTTTTTACATTTTTCAACAACTTTTTTCCTTCCTAATAGCGCAACCGAAATATTACTTCAAGGATATTAAAAAAGAATCGAACCTAAATAGAAAAACTATAATTGAAAAATTTGAAGCAGTTTTTAAGAAAAAAGCGATTAAGCATTACAGTAAATACAAAATATGAAACTCTTTTTCACAGGCAAAATCTATTGAATTTTAGAATAACTTCATTTAAAGTCATTTGAAGCACATCTACTCACAAATGCAATAATGTATTCAAATCGATGGAAATGTGCATAATAATGGCGTGAGAGATATTAAAAACAATTGTAATGTGTAATTTAAAAAAAACAAAAGAATACACCGAAATGAACTTTACATCACATTAAACTGCATCATTACCATTATCCGTTGAAAAAGTTTGAACATAAATTTGGAGCCATTTTTGAGAAAATTACGTTTCAGGATTTCGGAAAATCGATATTTTGAGCTCATTTTCACAGAAAACTGATAAGTTTTTGAACACTTTGTAATACATTATTTAAAGCACCCGTATATTATTTAAAGCTTATGTTCTCATAAATATAATGTGAAGAAATCGCCTCTAATGTAAATAGAATGGATGCGAGAGAAGTGGAAAAAATTACATTTTGTAATTTAAAAAAAACAAACAAAAGAATAGAGCAATATGGCGTTTATATCGTCGTATGGGGTTTGTTTGGCACTAACCCTACAAAAAATGTAAAGAAAAAAATTGAGCCATTTTTGAGAAAATTTTCTTTTTATTATTTTTTAAAATTGCAAGTGTTGCACGCACTATTTCACGAAAACTACTTAACTTTTCAACAAAATCTACATGAATTTTATGAAAGAACTCTTAATGGACAACACATTTTAATTGAAGAGAAAATCTCTGTCTTCGATTTTGTGGTTGTAGGAAGACGCCGAAAAAAATCATACTTTTGCAATTTTTGAAAATTCAGAGTTAACAGTGAAAATCGGAACTATGCCCCTTTTATAAGTGTATTACACTAGAAATCACTAGAAATTTAAAGAAAACACTTGGAGCCGTTTTTGAGAAGATTTTTGAAATGACCGCGAGGCTTCATATAAAGGACACCCAAATCTTAAAGTGTTTTTCAACATTTTAAAGCTTCAACTAGAGCCTGCTGGACAGGAGTTTCTTCAAGTTTGAAAAAATCCTATGTATGGTTTAGGCGCTAGTACGGACAGACAGACGGACGTTTTGGAAAATCACTTTTTCGGTATCAGGGGACCCCAAAACGTGTATTTCCGTTGAAATCTCGAAATCGATTTTCCGCAGCATTACATAACTTCATACTACGTATGTTACTCCGTATATATGTATGTATACGAGAAAGTAAAAATTGTTGTATTTACTGTATTGGAGAATTTGAAGTATTTTAAATACGTATGTATTTACCTACTGAAAGCCTAATGTATTTTGAGTATGTATTTAAATACTTATTTACGAAGTATTTTGGCGAAGTATTTAAATACTAAATTTAAAGTATTTTGCCCAACCTGGATATCCTGAAAATTGCCAAGAAAACGACAGATTCAGATTCTCGCGCGTGATATGCTGGTCCTCGTAGCAAGTTTTGGATATATACGCACGCCCACCTACTATATATATATTCTAGCACGCCCACCTACTACCTTCCAGCCGGAGGCGATAGAGCGTGAAAGAATGAATGCTCGTAAAGCGAGCTTTGAATTCTCAGGCAGTAGGATCTTTCGGATATGAGAAAGGTCAACACTTGACACAATGAATTACGTAAAATTCTGGTAAAATGAGCATATATTCAGTGAGAAAAAATTACACAGTGGCACAAATATACAATAATGTCTGCACTTTGCATAGATGGTCACTGCAAAGAAAACAGAAAACAAAAAAAGAACACAACCACAAAATTATATAGGCGTCACCTCGACTGCCTGAATACTTCAATAGTTACTATTCACAATTCTTTTGCTTCTACCTCTTTCTGAATTACTTTCGTGTACCTCATTCAACTCTTGCTATTCTTAAGTGTTCTCCGTGCACGGCCCTTTAAATGATTCTCTACAATTATCCTACCATAGACTGTTCACGGGTGTCAGCCTTAAGCTGCACATTTATTACAATGCTGTGAACTCAAACAAAAGAACGAACGTGACACACACGTTACTTAAATTGGACCCTTTACAAAATTATAACAACTAATTATCCCCTGACATAATACAATGAAAGCATGAATTTCAAATAAGATCACTTTTACACTACATGAAAAATCATAATTCACTCTAGGAAAATTGTACAAGGTATGGAATTCGAACAAATTTACTAGTGCGTACAGCGAATGAAATCTAAACTGCCGCTCATACGTTCGGAATATTTCTCCCAGTTTCTTATTTGGAACTTTCACCTATTTTTAGAACGCTTCGCATGGTATTTTAAAGCTACACGATTTCCCAACAGATTGCTGCATAGAAGTTGCCAGTTCTTTACCTCGACATCTCCTTCCCGCTCGCCATCAGTTAACCTTGGGATTTTCGGTCGCTCGCAGTCCTCGCCACACTACTTGACTGGTTCGATGTTCCACGATTGTACCACTTCCTTCTCCCGATTCCACCACTCGTCCAAATTTCAGACCCTTCTATCGATCTCCGGGCTCGTATCATCCACGTATTTGGTCCAAGTTCTTCTCGCCTATGCTTGGGTCTTCATTGGAGTCGTCCTTCTTGTGCGTGCCGCGTACCCGTTGTTCGCGCTTCCAGCTTTGAATAACTAACGTTATTGAATTGGATACTTCTAGCACTCGGCCGACATACCACACTTTGAGCGTGCGTGGTCGTGGCGTACAAAGTTAAATGCTGGATTTCGTTTAAAGTCCTTCTGCGCGAATTTATTTCAAGTATGGAGCTATTTCAGATTCAAGCAATCACATCGCTTGCTTTCTCGCGTAATGTTAGTGCTAACACTGTACATGCACTTCACTACTGAATTCTATCACATTTCTTAACGCGTTTCTCAAATCAGTTTTAACTAAGCGAGTTAAAATATACTCCTGCTCTAACCAGTGACTATCCCCGAAGAATTAGGTTGAGTCGCCGTCGCTGTCGAAATCAAAAGAGAGTTCTCCCGAAGCGCGTCGCGGTATTTATGTGACTCCGCCTGGGGAAATTTCTGGAGGGGTGAATTTTCTCCTCCTTTGCGCCCTCTCAAGAAAAACATTACCCGTAACTTCGGACATCGGAGTGCGAAAATCTGCGGGTAGATGTCGCTTTCTCGGACCATCGCTCCGCCGCGTACCCTATTTCTCTGTGTTCTGGGCTTTTCTCGTGGCTTATGGTGGCGTTACGGGTTTGTATAATTCCGTGACGTCACTATATATATATATATATATATATATATATATATATATATATATATATATAATTAGATGCATGTTATTCCACCAACTATTTCATTCGTCGACTCGTGACTGCACCTGAAATGCCATCCTACAGCACGCTCCAGCGTGTAATTGACTTTTCGGCGATAACCCAGCCTTACTCGCTGGTGTGAGATCGTCTATCTTAAAATAGTGGCATTAGGAACTCATTGTGAAATCATATGAACCTGTAATACTTGCAGTTTTATTACGTTGAAGCAAGTGGTCTATTTATGATAAAACGTCGCATGATAGAACGCAGACAACTTTTGTGAAAGAAAGGGGATTGGAATATTTTGTTGAAGCCAGAGAGAGGTGCCAGGATGGTAAGTTTTTCCATTTAAATGTAACTCACAAATTGAAGTAAACGATACGTTTACGAGTGTCGTGAGGGGGGAGGGGACGATGGATGGATGGATGGGTCTGGCACCACGTGCGGGGAAGTGGTTGGACGGTAGGGGCAGAAGGTGCTCTCTGGGCCGTTCCCTATTCCCTTAATGGCTTAAGGCGGATGAGAGGGAGCAAATACGAACAGGGATGACCCCAGTCATGGCAAACATCAGTTTATTGAGGTGGTATACTTACATACACCTTACAGGCATTTGACGTAGCCCAGCCTCGCCAAGGACTGTTCTCCGGAAGAGACACTTTGCAGCGGCCATCAGACGACACACGAAGTGCACAGCGGTCAGGGGAGAGGGCGGGAAGCTGCTAGCAGGGCCCCGGTCGATCTGAACTAGCGTGGTGGAGGAGGTCGGCAGGGCCAGTTAGGGCCGATCTGAACCGACGGAGGGGTGAAGGGATGCCGGCAGGGCGTTTGGGCCGATCTGAACCGAATAGGGGTGAAGGTAGGTCGGCAGGGCCAGTTAGGGCCGATCTGAACCGACTAGGGCTGAAGGGAGGTCGGCAGGGTCAGTTTGGGCCGATCTGAAGCGACGGAGGAGTGGAAGGTCCGTGCACACGGGCGACTAGCTCACGAGTAGCATTCGTCCCCCCGCTAATCGGAGGTCAAGCTGTTTAATAGGCCTTTTCTGCTGAGACGCTCTTTCCGAGGCGGAGCTACGCAACATGCTTACGCGGGTGCCAGCTGTCTGCGGCCACGCGACACGAGGCGACACGGAAAAGAAAAATTGAGTTCTGCTTACATGAAAAGTGCTCAAGAAGAGGCTGATTCACCTTGACTACGTTCATCGACACTTGACTTTGTCTTCAAAACTCATTGTTTTAGTTTTGTAGAGGAGGAACCACGCGATTTCGCGAAGAAACAAATCAAAAAGCTTCCCTCAGAACGAAATCTAGTATACCCTGTGAGAAAATTAGCTGTTAGAGAAACGGTTTGAGAACTCGCGAGAAATCATAACGATGATTTCGGACTTTTTTAGTATATTGCGTAGAAGCAGTAAATGACTAGTTCGCTGCTGATGCAGATGCTTATTTGATGTGCATGCAAATCCGCAACACTCCCAAAGGCAGGAACACAAATCACAGTCAGGCCGTGCAGATATAGAATCAGCGATGCAAACTATTTTTAGTTTTCTTGGAAACTGACGAAGAATACCAATTTTCCATTGAATAATTGATAAAGTGATAGAAGGTGATTTTCTTCATCATCCAAAAATAGTTAAAGCACGTGTACCTTTTGTTTCAAGGATTTACAGGTACTCCACGCGAGCAAATACGTCTCTAATGATTCTACGAATATCGGGAGTGTTAATAATTCAACAACGCCAATTATTTGTTCACAATAGCTGCTTTCAAGCATGATAAAGTGAAACTAGGGCGCCGCCGCGAGATATTATGGCTGGAAAGAGCTATTCCTCGACTTTGGCCAGAGTCCAAAAATGTAACCGTTTTTCAGCGCGCTCTAGCTCCTAAACCACGTTTCATAAATTTAAAGATAACGTATGAATTTTATAGAAAATTTCATCCACTTTAAATTTTGAAATAATTGTTTCGATAAAACGTATAGTTTTGAAGAAATCAGCAAAAAACTAAAAGCAGGGTGAATGTTTTAGTTTTATTTGCAGTTTTCTCTGTGAAGCCGACCATTTTTGAGGTGACAAACCTCAACTTCGAATTCAGCAGCCTCAAAAACATATAGAACCGTTGAAAAAGGAACTTCCGGAATTTTTTCCTGGATTGGGCCCTTTTGAGCACCATTTGACTGGACTAAATGGCCTAAGGCATTGCAAAATGCCGTATGCTACTTTAAAAAAGGACCTTCTTGCTATATTTTTCTAACCTACAAAATGAGTATTATAAGTAAGCCTTATTGTCATCAAGGATTTTGACAGTAATTATTTGAATTTCGTTTTCCAACTGCAAAAGTACAAAATACCATTTTATTATGCATCAGTACCCCGGAGAAGACCAAATAAAAATTAAATAGCATTTATACTTACTTTAGTATTTCTGGGTTCAGTCTTAGATCTTTGAAATATACGAATTAATGAAATAAAGAATCTCTTCAACATTTTGAATCCTTTGTCAAGGAAAATTGCTAAATATTTGTAAAGATTTTTAAATGAACCTGTTATTTTCTCAAATTGAAACTTAATCAAATTGAAACATTTTCGGTGACGTTCCACTTTGAACTAAGACCTCCTTATCAGGAGTGCCAACCATCCATGATGTAAGTAACATTTCGAAATTTCGGTGCCTAACTTGGATTGTATTGAAACTTCTAGTTGTAGTTATATTAATATTTTCATATTTTTATTATTATTAATAAATTTCATAAATGTTAAAAATTCTAAGTGTGTTATGGAAAGAGAAAAAGGATTGCACACACAATATCAAAAAAGCGAGAAGGAAAGATATACGCAAAAGGAACAGACGAATGCCGACTCTTGTTGAGAGACGAAGACTTGTCTGTGAACATCATAATATATTTTACTCTCTCGCATTCTACATACGTAATATAAAGAAAGTTATGTAATGCTGCAAAAACGGCGATTTTCTGCAGAAAAAATTATTGTAGCTACCTGATTCCAAAAAAGTGGATAATTCTTGTTCCTACGTGTAGTAAATTACTTTCTCTAAACGTTGTGAAGTCAGAATCCAGGTTTTGTGAGTCCTTGATAACGAAAAATTGGCTTTTAACACATCATCTATCAGTCCGTCTGTCCATCTGTCTGTGAACAACGCTAGTGGCTAAACCTATCACAGTATTTTCGCTAAAATTGATATTCCGCAATCGATTCGACTGATGTCGTGGACCCTTGAATTTGAAATGGATATTTTAATTTTTGAGATACTTTTCACGAAGCCTCAAGGACATTTAAAAAATTTTGTAAAAAACTTACTCCAAATTTGTAGATTTTTTTTATAATGAAATCATTAATATTAAGAGAAATATATCTTTGTGCGAGAACACTCGCATGTTACCCCACCCTATTTTGTCATTTCCGTATTAAGCCTGTAATAAATCATTTGCTTCAAGACCCTCTTATTCTCCGTCACTTGTTCTATATGTCCCCTTGTAATTTATAAGAATACAATACACCCTTGTCAATACAAACTATTCTTATTTAACGTTATTACTGAGCACATAGGTACACCCGTGCAATTCAATCGTATAAAATATCAAGTAATTAGTTTAATTTCACAAACAGATGCAGATTCTACAGACTCTAAACAGGTGGGGTAGAATCGAGAAGCGTCCAATCAGCACAAATATAATAGAATGTTCAAGATGTCATCCTGTAAATCACAGAGTGAGAAACGTTTCTTTGAAGCCTTTGACTTCGTTTAGGAGTTATTTAACGATATAGTCTCAAAAAATTCGGCCGAGTGCTGCAGGTTGCATTTCACATATTTTTAAAAACAAATCCTTCATATTTTTAAATTCAATGTGCAATTCGTCACGTTTCCGTGAATTCTTTTCCTTTAGAGACCTCATTTCTAAAGATTGGTGGTGTGTGATAGCCGCAAAATGTATGTATACTACTGAAATGATATAGGAGACGATATTTTGAGAATATTTCACATATTTTGCAAAAACACAAAATTTTAAAATGTTTCATTACTTTCTCTCCTACTGCTTACGCAGTATAGAGAAAGTATTGTAAAGCTGTGGGAAAGAAAGCGAAATTTTCGACACAAAAACTTTTTGCCGGGCCCTCTCAAAAGTTGATAAATCACGTTCCTATATAGAGTAAATTACTTCATCTACCACGTTGTGTAGTCAGAATCCATAATTTATGGGTCCTTACTATCGAAATATCGTTCGACGGCAAAAGTCTTTCTGTCGCCCATCATTCCTTCCGACTGGGTCAATGCAAGCGCTTAAATGGTTCGGTTCAGTCCAGTAGCGTAACGAAATGAATGGTGGCCCGCCCATAAAACATTTATGCGGGCCTCCTTAATAAACGTGTATAGCAAACACAAATAGTGTTAGTACCTTAAGTAATAAATATATCCTTTAACAAATTCATACTCACCAGTCTTCAATTACTACATAGACAATCGCAAAACCTTACGCCTTAAATTCTTACATTCGCAAAACCTTCAGCCTAAAAATAGGCCCTCTTTTACCTGGAGGCACTTGCATTACGGGCCTTGCGGGCCCGAATGTTACGCCATCGTTTCAGCCAATTTCCTCTAAAATTCATATTCCTACAACGACTTAAAATAACTCTCGACCCTCTGAGTTTCAAACGGATATTTTGATTTTCGAGGTACTTTGCATAAAGCCTCAATATTTTCAATTTTTTTTCAAAAATGGCCCAAGTTTTTAAAATTAAAATTTGTCCTCAGATAATGTAAAACACGCTTAAGAGAATGAAGCAGATCTCATTTCCTATGAATTGCTCGATTTTTCGAAAATTGCAAAATTCAAATTGTTGGGACGTATTCTTTCATGACCATTTATTAAAGATAGATTTTTATTAATAAAATCAGTACATAAGGAAAAGGTGTTTAAATAAGGCCCTGTATAAATTTTCAAAACTACGAGTACTTTTTGTGGAATTTCGGGTAGAACATAGGCAGTTTTTAAATTTTAAACAACTATTTCAAAAACTTTTCCAAATTTTTTCTTTAAATTTCTTCCTCATATGCAGCAAATAACGGCAAAGAAATTGTCGCTGGACGCATTTTTGGAGAAATCTCGTGCTTTGTTTGACGCTGTCATTTCACAAAGTGGCAACAAGGCAATTTCAAATTATTCGAATTCTTCTCAGTTGCCGGTTGTGATGATCGTATGATGTAGATATTATACATATGAAAGGAATTATTAGATTGAAAGAGGGTAATAGATTTAACTTAGAACTAGAAAATACTTTACTTTAAAAAGTTTTGATCCCTGATTATCGTAGTATTCAAAAATTGGAAGCTCACTTCCATGTAATCAAGGCAAGCCTGCGATAAGTTAATCTTCCTTTTCTGTGTAATGGGCTGCAAATACCGTAAGAGTTAAATTTATTCATGTTTCATTTGTAAAAGAAAGAAATAACTACACTTCCTGACTATCAAAATAAATACAAATATGCATCCCTGGCGCTTTATTTGAATTGGAATTTTTCAAGTTACATCTGAGGTAATAATGTTACATGTGGGTATCTTTTTTTCTTTTTTGACAATCGACAAACAAGTTTAAAAAATGTATTAACCAAATAAATTATTTGTTCACACCTGATGATATGTATAAATATTACGCTAAGCGTCGTATTCCAGTATTATAAGGTCAATATAACCTGTGTGTTATATTAATATTATTAGTCACAATCATTCTATATTTAAGTGTTTAAATTCTATGCTCTATATCAGTTTGAGTAACACGTTGCCAACTACCTAATTGTCTCCCTGTGATAATTTCGGCGCACCATTATTTGAAGACACGTTCCATTCATCCAAAGTTATTTTCGCTGATGACTATCAGTTTATTCAATTTATAATATGGTAAAGCCACACTTAGGATTTTATTATATTGTTGTAAATAAACCGATTTCTTATTTCATATTTATGTGCTAAGTTTTCCTCAACTTCCACAGCACAAAGTATAATGAATACTTCCTTACACGCCAGTTGAAACTCATTTTCAGATCTTGTATTTATGTATAAAAGATAAATACTTTTTACTTAACTCATTAGCCACTCATTTAAAGAATATTGAAATTAATCTTGTTTTCTTTGCGTTGGACAAACTGGAAGTGCTATACGAGTCCGAATATAAACGCACCACTATAGAGGAAAACAAAATGTATTTTACAGATCCAAATACAGAATACGAAGTGACTCGTATGGCGGATGGGAAGAAACTGAACAGACAATGCAACGTCTGGTGGTTACATCAAAAGCCGTGAGGGTGCCACCGATCGTATGCCAAAGTGTGGGCCGTAAAGAAGTTCGGATTTCACTCAATAATTCTGTCGAACCACAACTGATTTACAATGTTAAAACACAAAATCACAAGCGCCTCAACCCCAAATCCCTTGACACAAATCTCATGTCCCACGTGGGTAAATCCTTTGGTCAAAATGTCCGTTTCTTGAGAGGGGACGTGCTTGAGGACGGTCGTTCTCTTCACAGCATCACAGATGAAGTGGTCCTTTATATCCACGTGCTTGGTGCTCGCGAAGAACATTGCATTCGACATATTCCGGGAGACCGGTCGGGAGCTTACAGCGTGTCCCGGCAGGGGTGGTGCCCCGCTGGTGGGAGAGTTCTAGTTAGGGGGAAACCCCGCTAGCCGACGGTAGGTCGGCGCCGGATCTCGCCATCCAGCGGGGGAAGATCACCGCCATCTCCCGAGAAAAAAACATGCACTACACTAACGGGACTAATGACCGAAGTAGTTGACGCGCCCGGAAACACGAAAAAACCAAACCAAACCAAACCAACATTGCATTCGACGACAGTTTCCAAGCGCTGACATTGTCATTCTTTACGGCGAAGCTCTCCAGGGTGATTTCGAGACTATTCAACAATCTCTTCGTACGGGTGGCTCTCTTGTTGGCGTTGGTCACCGTCATATATTCGGTTTCTGCCGAAGACACAGCCTCGGTCTGCTGCTTCCTCGGTTCCCAGATGACTGCTGCGCCTCCAAATTGGAACGCCTTTCTTAACGGAACCTCCTGTCAATAGGACACTTGACCCAATCGGCATCAGAGAACATTGCAGGTAGTTCAATTTTGCTCGAGTACACCATACTCAGGTCCCTCGTCCCCTTTAGATAACGGAGGACTCTTTTAGCCGCCTTCTCATGAAGTTTAAATGTACGCGTAGGCTTCCGCGGCTCGAGTCGATGACTTCTTCGCTGTCCGGGTGACGCCGCGTAGTGGGCTGAGAGGCCAGATCTCTCAGCCCACTACGCGGCGTCACCCGGACAGCGAAGAAGTCTTCTCATGAAGTTCCCCAAAGAAGTTATTAAACTGGCTAAGATGGCTTAGGCGTGAGTTATAGGGGGCTTAGGTTCAATGAACAAATATATCAGGCTGCCAAGAAGTTTACGACAAGGGATATGTCTCGAGCAGGCACCTTTTCCTCGCCTTTCACCAGCTTCATGCCAAGGTCTAATGACGTAGATACAGTTACTTATCCGATACGTCTCGATGATCTCGTCCCTTCTGGGTGACTGCGATGTAATCCTTATTTCGGTCAAATTCGAGTCCGAAGCAGTGCTCAAGATCACCCAACTCCTTGACCTCGAATCTTCTACAAAAATGAAATCCTGTCAATGTTGGACAGTTAAAAACTGTCTCTCCTGGTGTCTGGATATGACGGATCTGTGTCGGATGAGTCTGGGGAAAACTCTCTTTGCCTACCCTCTCTCTCTCTAAATTCAGAATTCAAATATACAGGAATGCACATTTTCAAAATTGATATGTTGAGCTGTGATCCCTACACTAATCGAGGATCATATATCTCGTGACTTAATCTGCGCGCCGTCAGGCGGGTCTTAGGCTTTCGAATTTTTGAAAGGGAGAAAAAAAATTCCTCTTCAGAAGCCATCCCATGTAATAAAATCGGTATTTTCAAGGATAAAACCTGAAGCAATAAATTTTGAAGCTTTTGAAAGGGAGAAAAAAAACAAAAATCTGACGACTCCCATGTAAACCGGGAAAATCAACTGATTTTCAAGGTCCAAGGTTCGATAAATAAGCAATAAATTGTCTGGCTCTGCTCTGATTACTTTTCCTCAACACCAGGCGAATGATCAACCCTAACAAACGGGCCACGGACCGCGCGATGGAAACACACACACACACTAACATGATAATTTGAATAATCCTATTTAGGGGAATTCCCCAGAAGCCGCACAGAAAATGAAGCCGGATTTATGTCCCAGAAGCAAAGAAGGGCCATCTCTCCCGAGGCTCAATGGATCAGGGACTAACGACGAAAATGACCAAAGAGTTGGGTCATTGACCCGGAAGCTGTAGTACAATAGTTGTTACAGGTTGTCGCTACTCATTTATACAGTAGGCACTAGGTCAATGCATTATGTATCATTGTTAAAATTAATGTTACTTTTCTTGTGATGCTCAGTATAGTCTCTAATTACAGCAGCAGAAACGATTTCACTTGGGATTGAATTTAATCGTTTAATGTCGGCAAAGTGTTGTAAAATAATGTACCATACTGTCACCTGATGAATATGATTTCTACGTCGAGTCCGGCATTCGCCCGCCCTATGATTCGTAAATTAATGGTAGAATTCCTAGACTTACATGAATCACGTCACAATTCGTTTTTGTAATCTAAAAGTCTGGGAGCTATAAGATGTCACCATATCTCAAATGAACCCCGAGCAGTCCTGAAAAGAATTCTAGCATAATGAACTTAGTGTTCAATTCATTTAAATGGACGTTCCATGGTTTGACTGAATTGAGAGACCTTTTTGTTGCCCCGTCAATGGTACACAATTTTCAATGGAGCACAGAATCTGCATTAAAACCGGTTTACTATTAATTTGTTATTCTTTGAAACTCTGATATTGTACTATTTACCTTTATTGCAAAGGATTGGAGAACCGTTCTTCCGTTTCGAATCGTCGAATATCGTTTACGTAAAGAGGAACAGAATAGAAAATCGATCCTTGAGGTGTGCAGAAAGAGTCGGAAAGGTGCGTACGTAATGTTCCATCAGAGTACGATCGTTGTTTAAGGTACGGAGCAATACCACGAGAAGGTAATTTTGAAAGTAAAATGTCATGATCAATGAAACTTTTGAGAGATCTAAAAATAATCCATTGCCTCGTTTTGAAATGATGAGGCGACATCTTTAAGAAAAGAAAATATAGCTGTTTCCGTTGAGATTTTCTAAATCCATGTTGGCAATCTGAAAGCGCAACCCCGTTCTGAAAAAACTGCGGAATGTATATTTTAGAGACATTAAATATGTGAGTTAACGATGTTCTAATATCCTAGTCATCTTTCCCGCAACCCCGTTCTGCTGCGGTGTATATAGAGACGTGAGTCGATGTTTAATATCCTACGACTTCAGAAAATCGTTGAATTCTGAATTTACGTCCCGCGTCCGTTATCGGACTGGAGCTCCTTAATTTTTACATCATACTTGTTCTCAACAAAAGCTTTGAAATTCTGGAACTTCGAACGCTTGAGTTTTGTTCTTCAAGGATCGTACTTCGGTCCATCTTGAAAAATCGTCGATGAATGTAATGACGTACGCCGAACCCCATTGGAAGTGCCTCTCATTGGACTGCACACGTCTGTGTGTATGAGCTCCAATATAGTAGTTCTATGATTTTTTTTTTCGGGAACGATTGCTTCGCCATCTTCACCCTGAGGCAAATGCCGCAGCTTGTATCTTCACATTCGGTGGGAAGTGTAAACCCATGAATGCCCTGGCTTCGATGCGTGATCACGTTATTGCGTGGATAAATAATTAAAACACACATAGAGTTGTCAAAAACCTTTATTCGTGCATTAGTATTTCTGCTTTTTCATTGTTGCCGACACATCTCTCTTCCCTTTCCTTATTTTCTTGATACGAAAAAGACTATCAAAACATTAATGATTTTATCCACAAATTTAGCGGTACTATCTTTACAAACACCTTTCTATGACTGAATATTTATAATTAGCTTCAATTTTTTTACATGATTTTGACTTTGACTCAAGTAACTATGAAAATTCCCATTAAATATTTTAAATATATCTTTATAAAATATTCTTACATATGCAAGAATATTTAGAGTACAACAACGTACCAGTGACATAATGCTTTAGTACAATATGCACATTCATTTCATCACTCATACAATTTTCATCGGATTGCGACATTCTTCATGAAGCATTCTACTACAAACCCATCTACATACACATGAATTAGCACCGTCATGAATCACATTCTTGGGATTGATTCAATATTTATTTCGGCATATTTTTTAACACAGGTTTAAAATTTAGATGTGATATTTTTTCTGAATCTGATTTCAATAAAAAGTTAGCTTGGATCTACTGCAAAATTGCTGTCTTCTGAAGGCTTCAAAAGCTGATTTGCCATTGCTAAGCAAAGCATTTTTATACTTAGATGTACCGGTGTAACATTATTATCATTTTTTGTTTCAATAACAGAAAACAAATTTTCAATACAGTCTTGAGTGAGACGTCTTGTTAAGTGATAAAAAGTCAAAAAATCTCTATAGTTCTTTCTACAGTAACTTCAAAGTAGAAATATTTTCCATCCTTTCTTCCATTTATCCTTTCACACAATGCGCTACACCACGCTGCTTATTACAAACGACAAGATTCCTGAAAAATTCCATCATTTCTTCCCAAAACTTCAGGTGATTTCTGAAATAATTTAATACACAACGAAACTTGTCGACATTGTAATTTTGTGATTAATTGAAAATATCAAGAAGAAGATGTCTTTTCAAGTAATAATGCAGTTGCAGTTGCTTCATCTGGCATGGAATTGAATGTTATGTGAGTCAATATTGCATAAATATCAGAATGACTAAACACTCGAGATGCAAGTCGGACTCTCATTGGGATAAATCTAAACATTTGTGAGTTAGCGTAGGTGCTAAACGTGGTATCATATTTTTGTCATTTTCATGAAAATCAACACTCTCCATCATCTGAGAAAATGTCACACTTTTCCACATAATTACTTAATGCCTTTAACAAGTGTGCAGCATCACGAAAAAGTAAACCATTTTTCCATTTCTTTCAACAAATACACACTCTTCAGAAACATCAAATAATGATCTCATTTTAAGATTTTTACTTCCTTGGTCACATACTACTACTTAGGGAAAGGAAACAGCTTCCATATTTTTTATAATAACACAAGCAAATCGCTTATTTAAGTACTAGGCACAATATAATAATATTATATTTTTTCTTAAAGAAGCAAACAAAGTATTTTTGTTTCATATATTTTTTCAAGTACTACGCAGTTTCTCTGTAATTAAATTCAATTTTATGTCATTACTCTCTTGCTTTGGCTTCCTTGCATCTGCAAGATGATCTTCTGTCTCTTCACTCACATTAGCGTCTTCTTCCTTTCTTTTCCAAGACAACTTCTTTTTGATGCCGTTCCTACGTTTAATGTGACACTACTGGAAGGAAGATTTTGTGTAGGTAGAGAATCTGGTTTTAATCTGAAAAATAAAATTAAAATTAAGATGTAAATAAAGATTGTGGCTTTCATTTCAATATAAAACATTGATATCAATGGCGTAACGTTTGGGCTCGCAAACTTACACTAGCATGTACTACACTACACTACCACATATTCCGGGAGACCGGTCGGGAGCTTAGAGCTTGTCCCGGCTGGGGCGGTGCCCCGCTGGTGGGAGAGTCCTGGTTAGGGGGAAACCCCGCTAGCCGACGGTAGGTCGGCGCCGGATTTCTCCATCCAGCGGGGGAAGATCACCGCCATCTACCGTGAAAAAACATGCACTACACGTACGGGACTAATGACCTACGCTGTTGACGCAGTACGAGCTGGCGCAGGTACAAGAGGGGCTATTTTTAGGGAATATTTTTATTATTTAAGGAACTAATCGTATTGTGTCTGCTATACACTTTTATAACGGGGACCCAGATAAAAGTTTTGTGGGCGGGACCGCACTTATTTCGTTACGCTACTGATCGGTATGGCACATTACTTACCCCTGACCAGGGCGGGGCTGTGCGCATTGTATCCGACTTCAGCCAATGAGCATCAGTCACTTTTTGCGTTTGCGTCACAATATTACCGGGAATTTTAAATGCAGCCAGGCAAAATTATCACATCGTTACAAGACATTGAAACATAATTGGGAAGCATATCTTTTAAATATTGCATTTTGTACACCTTCGTGTTAGTTTTGGTTGGTTATTGCTGAAAACTTTGTACTACTTTCAAAATATTTCTCAACACTTCTCGCTCTCCATACAGCATGGCTGCCAGCGTCTGGTCTGGCTTTTGAAACGAAGTGCCCGTGCTGTGGTCACGTGGTTCGTGACGCAAACTGGTGATGCTAGCTAAAATCGGTGCACCGGAGGAACCCACTCATGCATTTCCACCATGCCCTTGACTATTCAATGTAGATTTTTGAATTCAATTGTTACAAAGTAGTATGAACATATCTTATAAATACTGTTACGATACAAGGAACTCTTCTTCTTAAAAATAACATTTAAGACACTTTATCCACAAATTACATTTTAAATCCCATTAATTACACCTAGAACATTTAAAGTAAAGAGTAACTTCAAACAATTGATAAGCTTCAATTTTATATTATTTTTTAATATAAATGAACAATATCACAAGATGAAAAAGTTATTCGTTAATATAATATCTACGTTTAATTAGAAAATTAGGTATTTCCATAATGAAGTACTTACAACTTATCGCGAGGGAATCGAAAAAACGATCTTGAGTTCTTCTGTGTTACATAATTTTTGCAGTGAAACGATTTTTTAAAATTATTTTCATCTCACTATAGACGAAAAATTAGAAAAACTAATTTCATAGCTTTGTTTACTAAATTTGAAAATAAACAATATTTTTCTCAACGTACTCATTCAGCTTTCAAAAGGTTGCGACCACAGAACACTAAAGGATTGGTTGCGACCGTTTAAATTGTAGTATGAACTGAATTA
Source organism: Teleogryllus occipitalis (assembly GCA_011170035.1). Lineage (NCBI taxonomy): Eukaryota > Metazoa > Arthropoda > Insecta > Orthoptera > Gryllidae > Teleogryllus > Teleogryllus occipitalis. The sequence goes on along the minus strand of BLKR01000022.1, from coordinate 1,103,555 downwards.
AATTACTGAATTATTGAAAATATAGTTTATTTTAGTAAAAATAATTAAATATGTTTAAAAAGTTTACGTTCAATGCAGTTGGGAAAATGGCAACATTATTGCACGTTATTTCGGAAAATTGTATTCATATCATGGAGCTAGGAATACAGAGAGATGGCGTAACGTCACAAACTTGAAGCCATCTGAAGCAAAGATATTGCTGTGTCCAAAATTCATGTCGGCGTCTCGTGTTGAGGTGTACTATTTGTCATAGTTTTTAACATTTAAAGCCTTGAACAGATTAACAAGCTTTCGTAACAGTTCGTCGTGGTATCTTGTGTTGCTTACTGCTGTATAAATCGTTTGGGGAACGCGTGAATTACTTTTCTCGTGTGAATAGTTACTTTATACGGCTTGGAGAACGTAGTAAAATTTGAAGATGTTTTTTTTTGTGATTTTTCTCTTGGTACCAAAGAGAAGTACTGTGGATTAGTTGTGCGAAAAGACAACTGCCGACCTATAACATACATGTTATGCTCGGTTCATTTTCAAGATTTTGATAGAACATCTTTATGATACGCACGTTGTAGAAACTTGCAGTTCTAACAATTTTAGCAGCGTTTCTACCACTCCTAAGAGAAGTAAATTGTGCAGGAAAAATTATTCCCTCAAGATGTCTTCAAAAGGATAACTAACATTACTATTTTTGACGTCTTCTACAAATAAATCCTAAAGTTGTGCGCAATATTGGCATTAATTGTATTTCTGGTGCATCCACAAACTCCATACAAGAGGACCCTGCTCTTTTGACTTCAGATGAGATTACTTAATTAATGTATGTAAGGAAATGGTAAAATAAAATAGTATCAGTACAGTAAGACAATGTGTTTTTTAATCTTATATTTGGTATGGTAGCCAGGCCTCGAGTATCATGACAACACTAATTCTAAGAATATATCGTAATAATTTGTCCATCACGAGCTCCTTCAGAATGTCAGAAGTGTTAAGTTTTATTTATTTGCGTACTTTTTGTGAGAGATTATGTGAAAAATCTCAAAGTCAGAAGAAGCTCATTTAGTAATGTAATATTCTTGACGTTTTAAATAGAGGTTTTTTGGTTCTCGCGCTTTGAAAATACCTTAGAGTGACCCCATAATTTGTACTGAAGCTTCTTCGTTTTAGTTATTATACTTTTCAATATTTCGAAGATTATTAAATTCCATTGAAAAATGAGTACTGTCCATTCATTATCGTGTTTGACAAACGTGTTTTGGGCACATCAATATGGCAGACTGACTTCGCTTGCGGAATGTGGCAGAGGTTGGTAATGCCACCTTCAGGTGTTCATAGCTCCATGATTCATATGATCAGTGTAGGGAATTTATTCTTTGCAATTGTTAAGTGCGTTTAGAAGGCATTAGAAGGAATCACAATTGCTGAAAACTTATCTTGTGAAGGATAAACACTATATAATAAGTTTGAGTTGGTAAGTTGTTTAAGAATTATTGACAGAAGAAACAGAACATTTCGCCAAGAAAATTGGAATAAGAGAAAAGTGTCTCTTTAAACTTGAAATTTCATAAATTGAATATAATGAAATAGCAATGACTGACGAATTTTTACGGAGTAAAACGTTGCCCAAGCAGTTCTATTATAGAATCCTACAAATTCAGAGCATTTATATTCGTTTCTTACCGTAATCTGACTTTATTTGAAACAATAAAGTAACTTAAAACAAATTGGGACTAATATATTTTATGTTGTATCATTGTTTTCCGGGAGTTATGATCTGTTTCGTATACTCTCCCTGATTTCAACCTTCTAAGCAGTAATTTTATTCAAATATTAAATATATCTAGAGAAATATTTTTTCCAGCAGTTATTGAAAAAACGTTTGTTCTACTGGCTAACCTATCAAATACAGAATACTATTTTCATCAAAAAATGGGTAACCCATATTACTGTTGATACATTAAAATTCTTTGCAATCTCTCATCAGGTATTATTATTTTAAAAGATGTTTTGTGTGTACGTATGTCTGGGGAACTTGAAACAGAAGTTAAGGCCCTATATAAGCTTCCAGAATATAGGCTTATGAACATAATGAATATTAAGATTTAAGTTTAGTAAACAACTGTATGGTTAGAACACGATTTTGAATTACTAAATGTTTTTTAATTTTTTTAGATCATGCCTAAAAATAAAAGATAGCCTGGTGAAAAGAACTAAGAGTATTAGATGATAAATGACAGGTGAGTCATTTCATGTGGAAAAATCGCATATTCTCGAGAGAATAAAACTAGTGGTGCTGAAACAGCGCGTACTTTCTCGCCCGTATTTTCGCGCAAAATTACGGGAAAAGTACTCAAATTTTAGAGAAATTGTACATGACCTTATTTCAAAATCTATATTTAAGGAACACGTTTCATTAAAGGAAAAATCGGATCTTTTCCGTTATCCATATACCAGTTTACTAGACGAAAGATTCGGTTATCTGGTTTATTAGAAATGGTTCTCTTTTTTGGTGGGGAAAATGCACCAGTTCACTAGTCAATATCATGTCCCAGGGGTTAGTTCCAGTTAGTTCGTTCTCTTGATTTGTTTATGAAACAATTGAATAGTTTATTTATTTACGTCAAAAAACAGTAAAAAACTGCGTATGACGTGCTATGGGGAAAAGTGAATTGTGTGCACATTTTCAAAATTCTGTGATCCCTACAATAAGTCATATACTACTTAAATTTAAATAGTTGTAATTTGTTATTAAGAATAGTGAGTATGGATGTCCTCAAACTCGCTGAAATGTACAAAACGGAGGAAGAATTAATTAATTTGTTCAAGGAAAAAGCAACCATCCAAGAGTATGTGGTCACGGTGATGATATGACATTGAATTATAAAACACTAAAATGGGCAGCAAAATATCGTAACAAGGTGCAATGCTGGATTCTTAAGTGAATTCGTGATGATGAACTTGGAAATGCGTTACTTAGTTGTTTTTTGTATTATCAAATATTAATTGTAAGTGGAACCGTTTCATGAAACATTTTTCTCATTGTGCCGGCGTGAAATTTAATTGTTTTTGGTGTGGAATTGCATGTTTTTCGCACTGTAAGTCCTTTAATTTGGTTTATATTGTCTACCAAGATGAACAATTTCTACGACACATCGCAAAAATATATAATGCAAAGCAATAGGTCAGTTACTTTTTCAAATGTCTATTTATTATATTCTTTAAAATAAGTTATTTTAAAAGTGAGAGTTCCGTTCAAAGTAAATTCTCTTAACCCTTCAGTGGTCGCGTGGATTACTATTGTAGTCCAGTCGTATTCATTCGCTGTTTACAGCGAGAGTTGACAAACTTTTGGCATGGGCTTTTCAGTACCTTTCGTAGAAGGCCTGTTTTCGAATTACAGCAAAATATGACTCAAGTGATAACTGCTGCACTAGCGATAAGCGCCGGAAACAGCTTGGATTACAATAGTAATCCACGCGACCACTCGCGGCTCAGTTTCTGGCCTAAGCTCACTCCCATGAATATCGCAGTAATCAAGTATACATACGCAAGATGCCACATTATCGCGACCGTATCAAGCAGTGCTGCAAATCAAGCGACTCTAGAGGCAGGACTGAGAATGACGCAAAATGTCGTGCCGTTTTCCATCTAGGAGATACTGTTCACAGCCGCCACGTTACAAAAACCCAAGTATAGCTATCAAGTATACTCGTGTTGTTATATGATCATCCGGGGAGCACTCATCTCTCTGAGTAGGTGTCTATCTCCGCCGTTCACCTATCATATGATTTGTCCTTAAACGGTTTCCTCCACAAAAGATTGCCCGTTTAGAGTGGAAAAGCCATGTCCAAATTCGACCCGTTTAGAGTGGAAAAGTTTTCTTTGTGCACGTTTAAACTTTTGTCGCTCGCTACGCAGTAGAAACATTTGATCTCCGTCTGTTACGTAAGATACTTTAAGTTTGATGTGTGTCGCATCACAGAATATGATCATTTCGGGAGCTCTTTCTCTCTGGCTAACTTTCTCCGACTCTCGCCAGCTTCATGTAGTTTCCCCAGTCGCTTTTTTCCACAAAAGATCGCTCAAACGCAGAGTTTCTCTCGGCTCTTGTCGCATTCCATGCAGTAGGAATGTCTGATTTGTGTTCGTTTTATCTGATGTTTTGAGTTTGATGTGTATCACATCACAGCATGAAAAGAGCGTTTTGGCGTTACAATAGAAAATGTGAGAAGTTATGTCAGTGTCCCTAGTTGTCATATTTTTACGTTAAAAAACCTTTCCTTGTTTGCATTATAAAAATAATTGCTTTTGGGGATTCAAATTATGGATAACGAAAATTTGTGATTTGACAGAAGTGGAGAGCATATTAAGACTTAAAATGGAAGAAAATTAAAGCTCAAATTGATTTGATTTTTTGCAAGGCTGAAAGTGATCCCTGACGTTTTGATCTGGTAGTATAGGCTCAGAAGTACAGACGTTTCAAAAAGCATCGTAATTTGTCATAACTTGAAATATTCATATTTTTTCATATGAAATAATGGTACAATTGGAAACGTAATGAAGGGCTTAACTAAAAGCGTAACTAAGTTAAAGACTTGTGCGTATGCCATTATACACCCGTTAACTCACATATTTAATGCATCTTTATGCACTGGAACGTTTCCAGATATTTTCAAAACAACTAAAATTAAGCCGCTCTTCAAAAAAGGCAACAAAAATGAAATTCAAAATTATCGGCCCATTTTTCTTCTATCAGTTTTTTCAAAAATATTAGAGAGACTTTTTTACGTACGAATGGAAACCTTTCTCACTAAACACGACGCGCTTTCAGATTGCCAACATGGATTTAGAAAATCAAAATCAACGGAAACAGCTATATTTTCTTTTCTTAAAGATGTCGCCTCATCATTAGATCCAAACAAGGCACCTATTGGATTATTTTTAGATCTCTCAAAAGCTTTTGACATCATTGATCATGACATTTTACTTTCAAAATTACCTTCATATGGAATCCGTGGTATTGCTCTAGATTGGTTATGTTCGTACCTTAAACAACGATCTCAGAAAGTTGAAATACCTTACTGGAATGATGGAACATTACGTACGCACCTTTCCGACTCTTTGCCCGTTGCATGTGGAGTTCCTCAAGGATCAATTTTAGGCCCTATTCTGTTCCTACTTTACGTAAACGATATTCCCTCGACGATTCGAAACGGAAGAACGGTTCTCTTTGCGAATGATACGAACATCCTTTGCAATAAATAAACCGTAAATAGTACAATATCTGATGTTTCAAATTGGTTCCGAAATAACAAATTAATAGTAAACGAAAAGAAAACGGTTTTCCATTTCAAATAAACAATTCTGTGCTCCATTGAAAATGAACAGTGTACCATTGACTGATGTTAAGGCAACAAAATTTTTAGGTCTCTCAATTCAGTCAAACCTTAAATGGAACGTCCATTTAAATGAATTGAACACAAAATTAAGTTCATGATGGTACGCGTCCAGAATTCTTGCAAATTCAGTCAGCCTTCATTCTGCTCGTTGTGTATACTTCGCGAATGTTCATTGCCGCCTGAGATATGGCATAATATTCTGTGGTAATACATCTTATAGCTCCCAGACTTTTAGATTACAAAAACGAATTGTACGAATAACCAAATCCCACCCACGTGATTCATGTAAGCCTCTCTTCATTAATCTAGGAATTCTACCATTACCGTGTCTTTTTATTTACGAATCAGTGGTATTTGTAAAAAATGACTTGCTTAAGGGCGGGAATATATTTTCAAAAAATGCCGAAGTCTATTACTATAACACTCGACGTAGAAATCATATTCATCAGGTGACAGTATCAACAGCTCATTACAAAAAATTCACATACAATACATGTACATTATTTTACAACACTGCCAGATGACATTAAACGATTAAATTCAATAGAAAAGTTTAAATCCCAAGTGAAATCGTTTCTGCTGCATAACTGTTTCTATACAATTAGAGACTATACTGAGTATCACAAGAAAATTAACATTAATTTTAACAATGATACATAATGCATTAATTACCATTTGGACTGTATAAATGAGTATAAACAACCTGTAACAACTATTGTAACACAGCTTCCGGGTCAATGACCCCCATCTCGATCAGGTTTTTCGTCCAGTTTCCCTGATCCATTGAGCAAATGCTGAGATGGCCCTTGTTTTGCTTCTGGACATAAATGTAACTTCATTTTCTGTGCACGTCTTCTAGAATTCAGTGGGAAATACAATTATTCAAATTATCGTTTCCATGTTGTCGCGGCAGGAAGTAATAAGAGCCAAAGTTTATTGCTTATTTATTCTTGAAAATAGATTTTATTATATGGGAGTTTTTTTGTTTGTTTTTTTCTCCCTTTCAAAATTCAAAATTTATTGCTTATTTTTCCTTGAAAATAGATTTTATTACATGGGAGTTTTTTTGTTTTTTTTCTCCCTTTCAAAATTCAAAATTTAAGTAGTATATGACTCAGTGTAGGGATCACAGAATTTTGAAAATGTGCACACAATTCACTTTTCCCCATAGCACGTCATACGCAGTTTTTAACTGTTTTTTTGACGTAAAATAAATAAATAAATAAAGTTTGGAATATATTTATTTTTCCTTCTTTACATTCTAGGTTCTTTTAATTATCATTTTCAAATCGGACGAACACAACGTTTATATTCACAGGCAAGGGAATGGAGTTAATTTCATCCAGTGCCAATGAAGAGTCATTACAAAATGGTCTCGTAGAAGCTTCTGATGAAAGAAAACAGCCGTTTGCCCTACAAGTGCCTAGTTGTAAGGCTGAGCGAGGGGCCCCGCGGGAGAAAGTGGAGGAGATGAAGAGAGATTTGCTGTTTTTGAGGAGCTTGCTTGTAAGACAAGAACGCACATACAGGGTAAGTTCGAAGTGTGCGCAAGATGTGTGCTATCTGTGGACAAGCAGTGCCCGGAAAATAAGTGTAATAAATCCATAAAGTACAATTTATTGAAAATAAAATTACCAGTGTTTAGTATTCTTCAAATAGCACCCTTGAGCGTCAATACACTTTTCTCATAGATTCTGGCAGGTTTCCTGGAACATGCTGACGGGAGCCTCCTTCAGACACTTGGACGTGACGTCTTTCGCGGTATCTACCGTCCCATAACGCAGTGGCGGCTCGTGGGTATTCGCACGTTCGCATGTGCACACCCAAATTAATTCGGTGTCATTTCTCTTAAACATCTCTTAACAAGAGAGGAATATAAGGAATATAATAATATACTCTCAGAGCATTTACGAAACATGTTATTTCAAAACACGCGCCGTTCGGAAGCTGCGATTGCCGGTCCGTCCGCCTTTCTTGAAAGCCTGCGGGAGCACACTTGGGAGAATGCGACCGAGGAAACGGCGTCCTAGGCTGCTGCAGGGGAAGGAGGGGGAACAACGGTGGCTTATGGAGGACTGGAGCAATCCCCGCGCGGTGCTCCTTCTACGGCGCAGGCGCAGTGGCGATCTCGGGAAAAGCCTTGACGTGTCTCGAAGATATAACACTCGAGAAACACAAGTTTTTAACAGAAGTGTGACATTGAACGAAGAAAGTGTGAGATATCTCTCCACTTAAATGAGCTTTCGCACTAGCGCGCGAAACGCGAATGCATTGCTGTGCAGTGTTGCATTCATAAAAATGTTAATTGTATATAATATGTGAATTCTCTTGTGTTTTAAAGTGAGTTGCAATTACAAAACCATTCCGAAGTATTGAAACCCCTAGTGTATTTTCTAAATGTATTAGGCTACGTTTCAGTGTGTTTTGAGAAACCGAAATCAGAGAGTTATTTTTCTGTCAAGGGTGTTTGTGCAACTAACAATGAATAGCGTTGAAAATATGAAACGTAAGAAATCAATGATTTCAATGAAAAAGCCACAGAAAAAAAATTGCTGAAAAGAAACAATGGAATGGAATGAAATTGTTCGGCATGCTATCAGACGTCATAAGATGATTTGTGTTAATTGTCATTATTAATGTTAATGTGTGTCAAAGCATGCATGTAATGTGTGTGTGTGTGTGTGTGTGTGAGAGAGAGAGAGAGAGGGAGAGAGAGAGAGAGAGAGTGTGTGGGGAAAAAGAAGAAAAACGTTGCACACCCTAATGGCATGACCACGAGCCGCCACTGCCATAACGTGAACCTTTAAGCTTCCATATATTCTAGGAAACAAAAAGTTTGAAATTAAAAGTAAAATTTTTTCTGCTGCAAAACTGTTTCTGTACAATTAGAGACTATACTGATCGTCAAAAAGAAAAAATAATGTTTACTTTAACAGAACAATGATATAGTATAATGAATTAGTTTACATTTGCTTTGTATAATTTTTAAAACAGACTTAAATGCCTGTAACAAGTAATGTACTTCCGGGTCAATGACCCCCATCTCGATCGGGATTTTTGTCCAGTTTCCCTGATCCATTGAGAAAATGCTGAGATGGCCCCTTGATTTGCTTCTGGACGTAAATGTAGCTTAACTATGTGCACGTTTTGTTGAGCTTTCCTTTTGCTTGCGCGCGGTCCGTGGCCCGTTTGATAATGCACTGCTCCGGCATTCACCTAGTGTTGATCGGAGAAACCACGGAAAACTACCGATCAGAGCAGCCGATCGCTAGAATTCTCCTCCAGACAGCGACTGAATTCGACCTAGCTGAAAAGCTAGTGTCGAAAATCCTGCCGCCGTCAGGACTCGAACCTTCGACCTCCCGGTCAGAGGCGCTGCAGTGACATCAGTTGATGCACTGAGCTACCGCTCCCGGTCCAATGTATTGACGTATGTCTTTCCAGCAATCCGCAAAGCTTATTTGAAATTTGCGCAACAATGCCAAAATGGATATTTGATAAACTCATTCTTGTTGAACGTTGAGACGGTGGCGGTGATAACATAAAGCTGTTTTACGAGTATTTACAGTCGAGCTCGTGTTTACAAATTAGTCTTTTAGAAATGATTCGAAATTTATGTGATAACCCATAATTTTAGCCCGTGTTGCGAGGTATAGAACATAGAAATATGATCTGAACTTGGGTTTTATCTAAGCATATTTCAGCATGTTCCCAGCAAAATATTCCATATTATAGACTTTCAAAATTTCAACGAGTATAAAGCAAAATAGTACAACGTCGATTATCCGTTTTGTTATAAAAAATAATTTCGCTTTTGGGGTAAACATTTTGTGAACAAGGTTTTCCAAAACGTGCCTTTTTACCACGGTGGAATAACATTATCATCAATAATGCCACCGTGAAAGAACAATAAGAAACGTGAACAAATACTTGCTGCTTAAGCCTGCAGGGGGTTAATATCACAAAGGCAATGTTTCGCGATATAGCCCGACACAATTCAAACAATACAATTTCAGTTCACAATTCAAACAACAAAATAAACTTGTAACTCGATACCACATATGTCTAACGTACTACGATAGAATCAAGTCTTTTCCAACATACCGTAGATTAGGACACACTTATAGTCATTCAGCGGTCATTAGCAAAGTACTTGGAGGACCTTAATGAACATAACAAAGTATTGACATAACTTTCAATATCGAAGTAAGCTTTTGGCCAGTTCGTGTATTTCATGTAAATTTGCCAGTCATGCGTGCAGCCGGGCGGTGGCGGTCTGGCGCGCTCGCTGGCTTCCCCTCAAACGTGACGTCACGCGGCCGGTCGCTGTCGGTCGGGCAGCCGGCTGCGGGTGCGCCCGGCAGTTCACAATTAATTACACATATTTTAAGATCAATTAATTTAATTTTTGCGTAATTAATTAGCAATTAAATTGCTCTACAATATGGCATATTTGGTGTTATGGTAACTAATTGTTGTAGATCCAGCATAATCCTCCGCTAGCTCACCAGTAATTTCACAAAAATTTGAAGAGCAATTAATTTAATATTCGCGTAATTAATTAGCAATTAAATCGCTCTACAAGATGGCATATTTGGTTTTTGGTAACTAATTGTGGTAGATCCAGCGTAATCTTCCGCTAGCTCACCATTAATTACGCAAAAAATTGAAGAGCAAAAACGTTTTTTGCGTAATTAATTAGCAATTAAATAGTTCTAAATTGTGGTATATATGGTTTTGTGGTAACAAATTTTGATAGTGCCTGCTTAAGAGAGATGGAGTTGAGCGTCATTTTGGGGGTTTAGGATAGTGTGTTGTCGGGCACAAAAAATGAGAAACATTGAATTAAAAACAATGGCAGTTGTTCAGAGTAGTCAATATGATTTATAAGAAATATTGTTGTTTATGATTTACTTTATTCACTTTTCCTTGATGTTACCAGCAATATCAAACATTATTGGACAACGCTGCAGTAAAAAGATGTTCATTTGCTAACTATTACTTGTCAGCTATTAGAGAAACTCAATCATTGTAAATAACCATACACAGTAATTGTTAATAGCATGGCATTGGGTACATCATAGCAGGTTTTGAAAATTCACAGTGTGAACTTTAAAAACCTGCTACGATAATTTCAATTTAAAATCTAAAATAATCTCTAGAAATGGAAACAAATTATTTTCACATAATGCTTAATGTAAAGAGAACTCATATGCTCCATCCGTTTTACTTGCTATACCAGGAAGATCTGAAACAGCAAGAAAACATTGTAGCGGAGTTAAAGAGGTCGTTGCAAGAAAGACAACAACAACATAAATCGAAGAGCGACGAGTTAGCTAAAATGAAAATTGAAAATAATACATCACAGTAAGTGTAATTATTTACATTTCTTCGTAGACCTTACATATCTATCACAAAATGTACTACGCACCTATATTAAATTTCTCCTTGATTCTCCCAAGCAACAATGATTAAATACTCTGTACAAAATCAGAACATAAAAAGATTATCCGAATGCAACTATTGTTGATTTGAAATCGTACTTCGTATTCCAGAAATCCCCAAATAAAGAGCGTGCGACTTTAATCATACTTGGTAAATTCCTGCACTTCTTAAGAATTGTAATCGTGCGCCCAAAAACGGCCAATTTTCGACGGAAAATCTCTTATTACCGGGCCCTCATAACGAATTAAGGAGCTGCAACTGCACATACTTTCTCCGATTTCCGAAAATAGTTTCGTAATATTGTAATTTCTTCCGTACTAAAAACTCAGTTATGGCTTCCAATTCAACGAATTCAAACGATGTGCCCATGGGGCATATTGCGTTCATTTCGATAGCCACGAGCAGTAATCATTTCTTTCTGTTACAAATGAAACAGTTTAGTTAATAACAAGCTGAACTCGTGGCTCATTGCTAAATCGCTGGCCTTTCACCACTGAGATCCGGGTTCGATTCCCGTCGAACCTCATGTGAAATTTGTTCCAACAAATCGAGTTTGGTTGCTTCACAAGGGTTAGACCAACCCCTGTGAAGTGTCCTAAACCCTACCCTTATCCTTATTCCTTCCTAATTCTGGATATCATAATCAGCGATTAAAACTTCTTAAAGTAGAAGAAATGTATGTGTTAGTTCTCTATTAAATCTATTACCTTCCATAAAGTATATCTTATAGATAAAATTTTACGAAATAATACGATAATTACGACCGGCGACAATAATAATTCGAATATAATTTGAAAACGCCGTGTTGCCATTTGGCAATCTGACATCACGTCAAATAAAGCGCGGAAAATTACAATTTACGATTTCGAATCTTCAATTTTGGGAAAACAAAAGAAAAGAAAAGAAAGAAAGAGAGTGCGGTTAAAATGGGAACCGCACCACTTTCTTTACCGTTCTTTTCTACATACGTAATTTTTTTTAAATTTGGAACCGTTTCTGAAAAATTGTTTAAAATTTAAATATGTTTTACGGAAAATTATTCAAAAAGTACCCATATTTTGTATAAATTGAACAAGACGTGATTTATTCTTGAGTTTAAATCCCAAGTAAAATCGTTTCTGCTGCAAAACTGTTTCTATACAATTACAGACTACACTGAGCATCAAAAAGACAGTAACATTAATTTTAACTGATATTTAATGCATTATTTACCATTTGTACTGTATAGATCTAAACAACCTGTAACAAGTATTGTACAGCAGCCGGGTCAATGACCCCCATCTCGATTAGGTTTTTGACATTTCTTATTCGGGTGTGCTGACATTGGCTGTTTCAGGTTTACACACCTCTACGCCGACGAACTTGTTCTGTTCAGTGTTTTCTATTTATATGTCCTTGTTTCGTTGTAAAAATATATTCTGAAAACTTTGATGTTGGTTATTATAAGGATATCCTTAAAGGACCATAACAGTATATTATATTAAGTTACAAATAGGAGGAAAAAACCACTAACGAAAATGATTTTTCTTTCGAAAAAATGATACTTTTTTCTTAACTCAGCATTACTCACTCTACGTAATTATGTCTCTCGTGAATAAAGCTCCATTTAAATAACTTGTTACAAAAATACCCATTATTATCTCTTAAGCATACGACCTTCAAAATGAGATAATATTCCTAAAGTCTACATTCGCAGTACTTTTGTAGATATCTACAAAAAAGTAGATTTCAGAAATACAGAAAGTCTGGAAATATTGTCGTTTCCTTATTGGAACCTTGACGAACTAAGTAACATCGATATGCACTTCGAGAAAGATTTCATGTTTGGAGAAAGATGAGTACGATTGTTTTGCGCTGTTTTGTTTTGCATAGGTTAGTCATGAAGGAATATGAGCAGCTCATCGATTACGTAACAACATGGAAGGAAGAAGCACAGAACAATTTTCAGGAAAACAAAGAACATCTGCTGGGGGCGATACAAGAAGTAAAGGAGCATTTGGAAAACACCCAGAAAGCTTACGCAGACCTTGAAATGTGCGTACGAATTCAAAGGCGAGGCAGAACACAAGCGTCATAATTTAAACTTTTTTTAAAGAAATTTGGACTTCGGAGGGATGTAAAGGGAATAAAGCAAAAAACAGATTTTCGGTTTTTTGTAATCCCATATTATTCCCTTAAGTGTTTTCCACATTCTCCGGATGATTTGCGCCAATTAGATTGTGAGAAGACCTTTAAAAAATAAATAACATTGCAGGGTATAATCCGGGCCTAAATTTGGTTGAGGTCTGCGCAATGAAGATGGTAAAGGAACGTTGGAATTGATTTCAGAATAATCGTCTTGTAAATCTGATTAAGCTATTAGTAAACATCGTTATTATGTAAAAAATGATAAACGAACTCTATGTTCCGAGAATAATGGTAAAATAAATAAAGGTTTTTATGAAGGTGAAGATCCAGTAATGACTCTTCAACGTTTCCAAGAAATTTCCCGCAGCTTTCATTTTATTACATACATACGCCATTATTTTCACATTATATCATAAATGTGTCATTCCCTGACTTCGCTGATTCATAGATTCCAAAGGCATTCATAGTATAACTTTCAAATTTCGTACAAAGTGCAAAATACAAACAAAAAGCGAGAATTTTATCAAAATTTGGTTAGATTAATCTTGGAGATTTTTAAAATTCAATTATTGATAATTATTCCCTTTTCATCTCCCCTAAGTCCAAGTTACTTTTAAATGAAAAAAAATTAAAACGTTCATATCAACAACAATTTCAACTAAGAGTTTTGTGTATTTAACAATATAAGCCAATGATTTTTTTCAAGTTTGAGTTAATACATTATCATATTAAGAGATATCGCAGGGGTACATATATTTCGATTTTTTTTTGCACTTACGGCCAACACGCGAGCATCTAATGCATTGCAAGTGATCTGTATGTTTGGAGTGTGCTGCAGGAAGGACCGGCGCGCGTGCGTATAAGGCATTGAAGGGATTAGTGAGTGATGTTTGGGGTGTGCTGTAGGAAGGACCGGCGCGCGGGCGGATGAGGCAAAGAAGGGACGTGTGTGTGATGTTTGGGGTGTGCTGTAGGAAGGACCGGCGCGCAGGCGGATGAGGCAAAGATCTGATCTGTGGGTGATGTTTCGGGTCTGCTGCAGGAAGGACTGGCGCGCGGGCGGATAAGGCATTGAAGGAATCAGTGAATGATGTTTGGGGTGTGCTGTAGGAAGGACCGGCGCGCGGGCGGATAAGGCAAAAAAGGGATCCGTGAGTGATGTTTGGGGTGTGCTGTAGGAAGGACCGGCGCGCGGGCGGATAAGGCATTGAAGGAATCCGTGAATGATGTTTGGGGTGTGCTGTAGGAAGGACCGGCGCGCGGGCGGATAAGGCAAAGAAGGGATCCGTGAGTGATGTTTGGGGTGTGTTGCAGGAAGGACCGGCGTGCGTGCGTATAAGGCATTCAAGGGATCCGTGAGTGATGTTTGGGGTGTGCTGTAGGAAGGACCGGCGCGCGGACGGACAAGGCATTCAAGGGATCCGTGAGTGATGTTTGGGGTGTGCTGTAGGAAGGACCGGCGCGCGGGCGGATAAAGCATTCAAGGGATCCGTAAGTGATGTTTGGAGTGTGCTGCAGGAAGAACCGGCGCGCGTGCGTATAAGGCATTGAAGGGATCCGTGAGTGATGTTTAGGTGTGCTGCAGGAAGGACCGGCGCGCGGGCGGAAAAGGTATTCAAGGGATCCGTGAGTGATGTTTGGGGTGTGCTGTAGGAAGGACAGGCGCGCGGCGGATGAGGCATTCAAGGGATCCGTGAGTGATGTTTGGGTTGTGTTGCAGGAAGGACCGGCGTGCGTGCGTATAAGGCATTCAAGGGATCCGTGAGTGATGTTTGGGGTGTGCTGTAGGAAGGACCGGCGCGCGGGCGGATAAGGCATTCAAGGGATCCGTAAGTGATGTTTGGGGTGTGCTGTAGGAAGGACCGGCGCGCGGGCGGATAAGGCATTGAAGGAATCCGTGAGTGATGTTTGGGGTGTGCTGTAGGAAGGACCGGCGCGCGGGCGGATAAGGCATTGAAGGGAATCCGTGAGTGATGTTTGGGGTGTGCTGTAGGAAGGACCGCGCGGGCGGATAAGGCATTCAAGAGATCCGTGAGTGATGTTTGGGGTGTGCTGTAGGAAGGACCGGCGCGCGGGCGGATAAGGCATTCAAGGGATCCGTAAGTGATGTTTGGGGTGTGCTGTAGGAAGGACCGGCGCGCGGACGGACAAGGCATTCAAGGGATCCGTGAGTGATGTTTGGGGTGTGCTGTAGGAAGGACCGGCGCGCGGGCGGATAAAGCATTCAAGGGATCCGTAAGTGATGTTTGGGGTGTGCTGTAGGAAGGACCAGCCGCGGACGGATAAGGCATTGAAGGAATCCGTGCGTGATGTTTGTGGTGTGCTGTAGGAAGGACCGGCGCGCGGGCGGATAAGGCATTCAAGTGATCCGTAAGTGATGTTTGGGGTGTGCTGTAGGAAGGACCGGCGCGCGGACGGATAAGGCATTGAAGGAATCCGTGAGTGATGTTTGGGGTGTGCTGTAGGAAGGACCGGCGCGCGGGCGGATAAAGCATTCAAGGGATCCGTAAGTGATGTTTGGGGTGTGCTGTAGGAAGGACCGGCGCGCGGACGGATAAGGCATTGAAGGAATCCGTGAGTGATGTTTGGGGTGTGCTGTAGAAAGGACCGGCGCGCGGGCGGATAAGGCATTGAAGGAATCCGTGCGAGATGTTTGGGGTGTGCTGTAGGAAGGACCGGCGCGCGAGCGGATAAGGGATTCAAGGGATCCGTAAGTGATGTTTGGGGTGTGCTGTAGGAAGGACCGGCGCGCGGGCGGATAAGGCATTCAAGGGATCCGTAAGTGATGTTTGGGGTGTGTTGTAGGAAGGACCGGCGCGCGGGTGGATAAGGCATTGAAGGAATCCGTGAGTGATGTTTGGGGTGTGCTGTAGGAAGGACCGGCGCGCGGGCGGATAAGGCATTCAAGGGATCCGTGAGTGATATTTGGGGTGTGCTGTAGGAAGGACCGGCGCGCGGGCGGATAAGGCATTCAAGGGATCCATAAGTGATGTTTGGGGTGTGCTGTAGGAAGGATCGGCGCGCGGGCGGATAATAGCATTAGCTGAATCCGTGAGTGATGTTTGGGGTGTGCTGTAGCGACTCGGCGCGCGGGCGGATAAGGCATTCAAGGGATCCGTGAGTGATGTTTGGGGTGTGCTGTAGGAAGGACCGGCGCGCGGGCGGATAAGGCTTTCAAGGGATCCGTAAGTGATGTTTGGGGTGTGCTGTAGGAAGGACCGGCGCGCGGACGGATAAGGCATTGAAGGAATCCGTGAGTGATGTTTGGGGTGTGCTGTAGGAAGGACCGGCGCGCGGGCGGATAAGGCATTGAAGGAATCCGTAAGTGATGTTTGGGGTGTGCTGTAGGAATAACGGCGCGCTGGCGTATAATGCAAAAAAGGATCCGTGAGTAATGTTTGGGGTGTGCTGCAGGAAGGACCGGCGCGCGGGCGGATGAGGCAAAGAAGGGATCCGTGAGTGATGTTTGGGGTGTGCCAGGAAGGACCGGTGCACGTGCGGATAAGGCATTGATGGAACTGGGGAGTGATGTTTGGGGCGTGCTGTAGGAATGGGACCGGCGCGGGCGAAGGCATTCAAGGGATCCGTGAGGGATGTTTGGGGTGTGCTGTAGGAAGGACCGGCGCGCGGGCGGATAAGGCATTCAAGGGATCCGTAAGTGATGTTTGGGGTGTGCTGTAGGAAGGACCGGCGCGCTGTCGTATAAGGCAAAAAGGGATCCGTGAGTAATGTTTGGGGTGTGCTGCAGGAAGGACCGGCGCGCGGGCGGATGAGGCAAAGAAGGGATCCGTGAGAGATGTTTGGGGTGTGCTGTAGGAAGGACCGGTGCACGTGCGGATAAGGCATTGATGGAATCCGTGAGTGATGTTTGGGGCGTGCTGTAGGAAGGACCGGCGCGCGGGCGGATAAGGCAAAGAAGGGATCCGTGAGTGATGTTTGGGGTGTGCTACATGAAGAACCTGTGCGCGCACGGATAAGGCATTGAAGGAATCCGTGAATGATGTTTGGGGTGTGCTGCAGGAAGGACCGGCGCGTGGGCGGATAAGGCATTGATGGAATCCGTGAGTGATGTTTGGGATGTGCTGTAGGAAGGACCGGCGCGCGGGCGGATAAGGCATTGATGGAATCCGTGAGTGATGTTTGGGGTGTGCTGTAGGAAGGACCGGCGCGCGGGCGGATAAGGCATTGATGGAATCCGTGAGTGATGTTTGGGGTGTGCTGTAGGAAGGACCGGCGCGCGGGCGGATAAGGCATTGATGGAATCCGTGAGTGATGTTTGGGGTGTGCTGTAGGAAGGGCCGGCGCGCGGGCGGATAAGGCATTGATGGAATCCGTGAGTGATGTTTGGGGTGTGCTGTAGGAAGGACCGGCGCGCGGGCGGATAAGGCATTGATGGAATCCGTGAGTGATGTTTGGGGTGTGCTGTAGGAAGGACCGACGCGCGGGCGGATATGGCAAAGAAGGGATCCGTGAGTGATGTTTGGGGTGTGCTGTAGGAAGGACCGGCGCGCGGGCGGATAAGGCATTGATGGAATCCGTGAGTGATGTTTGGGGTGTGCTGTAGGAAGGACCGGCGCGCGGGCGGATGAGGCATTCAAGGGATCCGTGAGTGATGTTTGGGGTGTGCTGTAGGAAGGACCGGCGCGCGGGCGGATGGGGCATTCAAGGGATCCGTGAGTGATGTTTGGGGTGTGCTGTAGGAAGGACCGGCGCGCGGGCGGATAAGGCAAAAAGGGATCCGTGAGTGATGTTTGGGGTGTGCTGTAGGAAGGACCGGCGCGCGGGAGGCGTTCTGCAGGCGGAGCAGGGCGCGGTGGCTTCACTGCGCGCGCAGATGTTGCGTGTGGGGCGTCACATGGAGGAGCTGCGTTGCCGTTTCGCGGACAGAAAGCGTCAGGCGGAGGACGCGTGTTCGAGGTACGAGAAGGAGCTAAACAAAATGAGTGCGTGGCCCGCCCGCAAAGCTATTGTCCGGACCTTTTTCGTTAATTGATTGATTGATTTTTCCGTGTTTCCGGGCGCGTCAACTGCTTTGGTCATTAGTTCCGTTAGTGTAGTGCATATTTTTATCGTGGGAGATGGCGGTGATCTTCCCCCGCTGGATGGCGAGATCCGGCGCCGACCTACCGTCGACTAGTGGGGTTTCCCCGTAACCAGGACTCTCCCACCAGCGGGGCACCGTCCCAGCCGGGACAAGCTCTAGGTTCCCGACCGGTCTCCCGGAATATGTGGTTGTGTAGTGCGTGTTAGTGTGTGTGTGTGTGTGTAAGGGGAGAGGATAGGACAAGGAAGAGGAAGGATAGAGCGCGCACGGTCCGTGGCCCGTTTGGTAGGGTACTGCCCCGGCATTCGCCTGGTGTTGATCGGAGAAACAACGGAAAACTACCGATCAGAGCAGCCGGCCGCTAGAATTCTCCTCCAGACAGCGACTGAATTCGACCTAGCTGAAAAGCTAATGTCGAAAATCCTGCTGCCGTCGGGACTCGAACCTAGGACCTCCCGGTCAGAGGCGCTGCAGTGACATGAGTTGCACTGAGCTACCATCCCCGGAACCTTTTTCGTAAAAATGTTGAGCATGCACAAACGGAGTTAGCATCTTAAATAATAAAAATATATCCTTTAACAATAATTTTTGTAATAATCAATTAGACTATGTTTAATAACCAAACGTTTAAAAATTGGCCTTTATGTATGTATGAAATACGACTGAAACACAAAACTGAAATACAACTTTATACGTATGAAAATAAGACTGTTATGTAATCTAAATGTATTGGTTATTGATTCTAAATCATAACAAGTTTACATAAGCTCCCGATGTGGAAAAATATTCTTTTGGAAGATGATTGTTTATATTTTTTGTATTCACTATCGCAAAGTATCATGTAATTTATATTTCTTACAATTGCAAAATGTTGAATCTTGAAGTAGGCCTTCTTGGCCCGCCGGCACTTCGTGCCCGAATGTTACGCCAATGGGTGCGCGAGAGGGGCTTGGGCCTTGGTGTCCCTTGGGGGGTTCTTAATTGTGTGTGGGTCGCGTTAACCTTTTGGATTATCAATGCCTTTAGATTAGTGTACGTAATATTCCAGGAGGTGGCCCTGTTCCTGCCACTGCAACCAGAGATCTGGCGACGGCACTCGCGGCTGTTTTATTCCACGTGAAATTGTGTGTGTTAGCGGACCACTCTTCTAAGCCGGAATGAGCGTCAAGCATTGACTAATTTCGCGACATGAATACACACGCGCAACTTTAGTGATTGGTTGTTAGTAATTTCTGTCAGTCGTGTCTGTTGTTAGTAATTTCGTGAGCATGCGCGTGTGCGTACTGAGGCCATTAGACCCGTAAGTGTAATGCATATTTTTCCATCGCGAGATAGCGGTGATCTTTCCCCTGCCGGATGGATAGATCCGGCGCCAACCTACCGTCGACTAGCCTGGTTTCCCCAACCAGGTATCTCCCACTAGCGAGGCGCCGCTCCAACTGGGACAAGCCATAAGCCCCCGATCGGTCTCCAGGCATGCGTGGTAGAGAAGTGCATGTTAGTGTGTGTGTGTGTGTGTGTGTAAGGAGTGAGGTTAGGACACGGAAGAGGAAGGAGAGATCGCGCGCGGTCCGTGACGCGTTTGTTACGGTTCTTCTCCTGCATTCGCCTGGTGCTAATCAGAGAAACCACGGAAAACTACCGACCCGAGCCACCCGCTGCTAGCAACTTTAGTAGTAAACGCATTTGAGTGTGCGTTTAATTTAATGTGTATGTGTGAGGAAAGTATATTAATGAGTAAGTCAAGATTAATGTTCTTGTTTGTGAGGCCACTGCTCCGTCAAAAGTATGTTATTGATCGAAGGAAATCATTTTATCAGAGCAGCTGTCCACTGTAATTTGTCTCCATGTCAAATCTACAGAGCTATCTACTTTCTTGGTGTGAAAATCCGTTACCGCCGGTAACCGAATTCAACGAACTTCCTGTCTTCGGCGCTGTAATGGCAACAGGTCTCAGGTAACAAATCGCTGCTTTGAAAAACGGAATGTGCGCATGAATGGAAGAACAAGCGGGCTCCAGGCTATATACTGTGGCGTCATGCGATTGCAATAATACACAGACGAGAGTGGGTTAAATAATTGCTGGTTTACTTACTAAGTTCCACCACCGAAACAACCTTATTTACACAATTAAATTAACTCAGAAAGATCCCACTACTCGGAGTAATCTGTCGCTGCGGCTACCACACCACTACGCTCGAATATCGCTTACATTCGATGGCGTGAAGCGCCGCATCCTACTTACGGACTCGTCCTTGAGTCTCCCTGCCCTTACGGCAAACACATTGCCGGCCCTATCCGCCACGCTCGCGGCCCGCACCCAACCAGGCATTCGCCGACCGGCTCCTCGGCCAGATGCGCACTCCTCGAAGACTCGGAGCGAAAGAGATCGGAGCGTCGTCGCGCCCGGCGCAGGTAGCCCGAACCCCTTCCACGCCGCCTCCTGGCTTTTCCCCCAACGTCACATCCGCTCTCTCTACAACAAAGGCTAGCACGTGGACGCCTAAACGTTTCGCCTACGTCATGCGGCCGCTCGTTGAAATGTGTTTGTATCCACGACGCTACAATACATATACATACATTTACTTGAACTGCAATTGGGTATGACCCGGTGGTGGTAAATTAACAATAATTACAATAATAAAAATAATAAAAGAGGACAATACAAGACGAGGATGCAATAACCATATCACTAATATTAATTATTATAAAAATTATTTCAACTCTATCATGTTTTACAATAATTATATGTTGGTGATAAAAAAAAAGAATACACTCCACATAGATATTGGCTAAAATAAATAAAAAACGAAGGGTATTGCTCGCATATATACATTTTCAATTGATTGTAATTCATTAACTTGTAAGTAAGGTTGTTTTGAAATCACTGTATTATTTTTGGGGACTACTATATTGAATCGGTTATTCGAAGGCGCACTTCGGGGGCGCGTGGTTAAGTGATTGGCCTCTAAATCTCCACTTCGCGAGTTCCATCCCAGCTGAGATGCATGGATTATCGAAGAGCAGGAAGCCCAATTTTCCATCCTACCGATACCTTGAATTTACCCAACCACACTGGTGATAGTTACCTGTGACCGACATATGACGAAGAAAGTGGAAATCACACCCAGATTTGTCAGGAAGCGCCTCGCCTTTGTCTGGTGTCCTCGACACGCGCCGGCAACAGGCTTCAAGGAAAGCCAGTGGTCGTGTTCCAGCAAAATAACCCATTCGGTAAAGAAAACAATTTATTTTAATAATAATTTTCATGGTAAGCCGTAATGAAGTCATTTTAAGAAACCGTAATATTTTTATTAATTATTTTCAATAAATAATTTACCACTGATCGTCTTAGTGTAACTCAGTGTCAGCATTATTGTTGACTCGGCAGCGACTCTAATCGGGAGGACGTAAGTTTCTAGACGCGACAGTGATGGATTTTCTAGTCTAGCTAGATAAATAGGTTGAATTCAACCGCCGTCTGGAGGAGAATTCTAGCGGGCGGCTGCTCTAACCGGCAATTTTCCGTCTTTTCTCCAGTGAAAACCAGACGCACGCTGTATACATACCGCACAAATGGATCACAGACCGTGCGCTATCTTTCCTTTCTCTTTCTTGTTCTAACCTTTTAGTGACTACACATGTATGCCCTACACTAGCACACATGACGGGAGAGCAGTCGAGCTTAGAGCCTGTCACGACGGTGCCTATGGGAAATACCTCGAGATATTTGCGTTTATTTTGATAGCCAGAAACATTAATCATTTGTAACTTTTACGAAAGAAAAAAACATGAATAAGTATTACTGTTATAGTATTTGCAACACTTAGTTCAGAGATGTAAGAATACTTTCACACAAGCCTGCTTCGAATACATTGAAATGAGCTTTCAATTTTTGAATACCCTATGTTGAAACAACACGACAGACAACAATGGGATGAATTTGAAGAATTTGAAAACCAATTTGTTGCTATTTTCGAACTGACAAGGCGTCAAACGAAGAGCGCGAAATTCGAATTTACAATTCCGAATTTTCAAAAATACAGAGAGGGTGCTGAAAATGGGACTATCACCACTATCTTCACAATTCTTTGCTACTTACGAGAAAAACATTTAAAGACAAAATTTAGAGCCATTTCTGAGAAAATAATTGATAAATTTTAAAAAATGTTTGACGCAAAATGTAGCAAAAAGAGTAATATTTCCGAAAATCGAACACGACTTTATTTTAGATCTGTTGCTGATGAACACATATCAATATGAACTAGAGGTTCTATAGAATGGCACATACTTTCTCGTAGTAAAGCTTTTCTAATTTCCTTGGTGTGGAGTGGTAATGTACAGTCTTGTCCCTCCTTTTTGCCTGCTTCCATCTTATTGCTGCACAAAGAATTTTTTTTTAATTTTCGGTTTCCAAATAGTAGAATCTAAATTATATTTTAAGAATATTAAAGAAGGCTATACGGTCGTCCTAAAAATCAAATTTCATTGAAAAATTTGAAGCCGTTTTTAAGAAAATGACGATTAAGCATTGCTGTAAATGCACATTTGAATCTCTTTTCCATAGGAATCTATTGCGCTTTCGAAAAACATCATTTGAAATCATTTAAAGTACTTACACCAATAAATGCAATAATGTAAACAAATCGATGGAAATATGCATATTAATGACGTTAGAGATATTTCAAAAAAATTACATTTGTGTAATATTTGAAAAAACAAAAGAATACAGCAAAATTAACTTCATGTCATATTAAACAATGCAATTAGTACTATCCATTGGGAAATTTTGAAGAAAACTTTTGGAGCCATTTCCGAGAAAATGGCGTTTGATCGTTTCTGAAAATGTGGAATTTTGAGCTCATTTTCACAGAAAACTGTTTAGTTTTCGAGAAACTTTATTTGACATTATTTAAAGCATATATACTCATAAATATAACAATGCGAAGAAATCGCCTCTAGTGTAAGTATTTCCGACGTGAATGATAAGTAAAAAAAGTACATTTTTGTAATTTTTCAAAAATTACACAAATGTCATTTTTTGAAATATCTCTCTCGCCGTTTATATGCACATTTTCATCGATTTGTATACATTATTACATTTGTGAGTGGAAGTTCTGCAAATGACTTCAAAAGAAGTTTTTCGAAAACTCAGTAGATTCCTCTGAAAAAAAGCTTCAAATTTCGCATTTACAATAATGCTTAATCGCCATTTTCTTAAAAAGGTTCCAAATTTTTCTGTGAAAATTTCTTTTTATGAAAAAGTTTCACTCTTCTTTAATTTTCTTGAAGTAATATTTCGGCTGAACTATTAGGAAAGCAAAACGTGAAAACGTAAAAAAATGTACTTAGGGCGACGATAGATGGCAGCTGGCCAGAAAATGGAGCAGGACCTTAAAGCCAGACCACACCAAGGAATTTAGAAAAATTTGCTATGGGAAAGTCTGAGTCATTCTGTAGCACCTTTAGTTTTAGTCTATCATGTCGAACATTAAAAAAAAACATTAATCCATACATATTTTCATAAGTTAGATAAGCATTTTTGGAGTCATTTTGATATTTTTGCCACTCGGGTTTAACGTATATTTTAAATTTAACAGTCCATCAACGAAGATAGCGTTCTCCCTGCTAACACGTGCTCGGAACGTTATGTGTTATGGCCCCAATATCCGTTATATACGAGTCGCAAAAAATCAAAATCACCCAAGAAAATGCTCATCTAATATATGACAATATGTATATCATTAGATTCGGCATTTTACGCTCGTTATCATAGACTTAAAATGTATAGTTACATTTGAAAAAAAAAATAACACTTTTACCTCAATATATCGAAAAATACAAATGATAAAATAGAAATGAATACATGTATTAATTAGCCCCATTCACTCATGTATTTCCATGATAACTGGATTGCAATAACATCAACCGTTCAAAAATTGCAGGAGGTGCTAAATTTACGTGACTCTCTCTGTATATAGGAATCGGGTTTTTCCACTTTTTCACTACGAGGGCTCGACAGTTTTCTTTTGAAAAGTCGTCGTTTTTCCCGCAGCAATACAATACTTTCCATATACTGTGGAAGCAGTACGCGAGAAAGTAACAAATTGGAACAACTTTTGAAAAAAATAAAAAGGTCCTAGGAGCTTATTGTGAAGTACCCGCAAAATTTAAATAACTCTTCCCAAAATTGAAGCACTTCAAGCCGAGTCAGATCGATTGTGGAATATTCATTTTTGAAAAAAATCCTACGAATATTTCGTCCAGTTTCCCTGATCCATTGAGCAAATGCTGAGATGGCCCCTTGTTTTGCTTCTGGGCATAAATGTAACTTCATTTTCTGTGCACGTCTTCTAGAATTCAGTGGGAAATACAATTATTCAAATTATCGTTTCCATGTTGTCGCGGCAGGAAGTAATAATAGCCAAAATTTATTGCTTATTTATCCTTGAAAATAGATTTTATTACATGGGAGTTTTTTTTTGTTTTTTCTCCCTTTCAAAATTCAAAATTTATTGCTTATTTACCCTTGAAAATAGATTTTTTACATGGGAGTTTTTTTTCTTTTTTTTTTCTCCCTTTCAAAAATTCAAAATTTAAGTAGTATATGACTTAGTGTAGGGATCACAGAATTTTGAAAATGTGCACACAATTCACTTTTCCCCGTAGCACGTCATACGCAGTTTTTAACTGTTTTTTTTGACGTAAAATAAATAAATAAATAAATGAATAGTTTGGACGCTAGTGTTGTGCAAACTCGTTTTGAAAAAATAAATAAACGCTCTTTCGGTATTAAGGAAACAAAATGTGGATTCTGATTAGGCTACATATTAGAGAACTTGATTGCTTCTTACATGAGCAAGACAAATAACCTACTACGGTAATAGGGAGCTACAAAACGAAGTTTTGTCGAAAAAACTGCACTTTACGTCGCAGATTTACCTAATTTATTTATACCGCGTATATTTCTTCCTGTATATGAGAAAATAAAATGGGCGGTAAAAAGAGTTTCGAAGTACACTTCGGACCTCAGCAGGATGAAGTGGACATTGACAAACACGAGGTGGATAGGGTACTTGAAGAACGGTACGGCGCCAAACAATAGAAGATATTAATGTGATAAACAGGTAGTGTTTTTCGGTGCTAAAATGTTCAATTCTAGCTGTCGGCAGCTCTGATCGGTAGTTTCCCATGGTTTCTCCGATCTATACCAGCCAAATACCGGAGCAGTATATAATTAAACTGGCTACGGACGGCGCGCTTTCCTTCCTTTCTTATTCTTGCCCCTTCCTTCCCCCTCGCACACACGGACTACATTATCGCACAGGTCGGGAGTCCGGCTAGAGCTGGACCCTGCCGGGGGAGACACTTGTAGGAGGTCAATGATACCATCTCCATCAGGTTTGTTTTTCAGTTCCCCTTGATCCTTTGAGCAAATGATGAGATGACCCCTGGCTTTGCTTCTGGACAGTAAATGTAACTTCACTCTCCACACAAATTTCTTGAGCTCCCTTTTGCCAGGCACGAGAAGAGTGGAGAGTTCGTTCGTTGTCAACAGTACATTCGAAATCAGATATGAAGTTCGTTTTCCAATGCAGTTCTAACACGAAGTGAACATTCATCACATTAAAATGTTCGTGTCTACCTTTACTCATACACTGTGTATGGATAGAAGAAAACATGTGCAATTGCACTTCCCACGCATACATCATATTTGACTTGTTATACACCATTGAAATTGTATGTATTGAACTCAAAATTATTATTATTATTAACAATGATGTCTCAACCAGAATAAGACCACTGGTCTAATACATAGATGCCTTAGTATTAATGTTACAAATATATAGACCAAGTAGCGGGATCGAAAATGACCACTTTTTGTCAATGAGCATATTCTGGGAAATACATAACGGTGTTATATGCATTTCTACACGTAATTTTGACCTATACGGAGTGAGGCAAGTACGCACATTTGTTCGGCAGGTTCTCAAAATGATTGATTGAGGCAGAATGTGACCTTCGGAATATCTGCGCATAAGTTGCACAAAAAACAGGGGAAGTATCACATGTGTAACTTCGTTATAAGAAATTTCCCTCTACATGTTCTTAAGCAAAAAGTTATATTTTCGACCCCTCTACATTAAGGTACATATATTTCTTTAACAAAAATACTGGATAACTATTTTGTTTTGAATTAGTAACAGTGGCTAGTCTCTTTAACCAATACTTTTCGAGAATTGATGCCGATCTCACTAAGCATCTTCAGGCACAAAATTCAAAAACAGACAGTTCACCCAAAATTTTAGACACAATGTTCGTTTCCGAAACTTCTTCCTATGAAATTCTCAAAATAATCGGTAAACTAAAAAATAAATATTCGTCCGGTTTAGATGAATTCCCAGATTCTTTGTTAAAGACTTGTGCGTATGCCATTATACACCCGTTAACTCACATATTTAATGCATCTTTATGCACTGGAACGTTTCCAGATATTTTCAAAACAGCTAAAATTAAGCCGCTCTTCAAAAAAGGCAACAAAAATGAAATTCAAAATTATCGGCCCATCTCTCTTCTATCAGTTTTTTCAAAAATATTAGAGAGACTTTTTTACGTACGAATGGAAACCTTTCTCACTAAACACGACGCGCTTTCAGATTGCCAACATGGATTTAGAAAATCAAAATCAACGGAAACAGCTATATTTTCTTTTCTTAAAGATGTCGCCTCATCATTAGATCAAAACGAGGCACCTATTGGATTATTTTTAGATCTCTCAAAAGCTTTTGACATCATTGATCATGACATTTTACTTTCAAAATTACCTTCATATGGAATCCGTGGTATTGCTCTAGATTGGTTATGTTCGTACCTTAAACAACGATCTCAGAAAGTTGAAATACCTTACTGGAATGATGGAACATTACGTACGCACCTTTCCGACTCTTTGCCCGTTGCATGTGGAGTTCCTCAAGGATCGATTTTAGGCCCTATTCTGTTCCTACTTTACGTAAACGATATGCCCTCGACGATTCGAAACGGAAGAACGGTTCTCTTTGCGGATGATACGAACATCCTTTGCAATAAAGAAACCGTAAATAGTACAATATCAGATGATTCAAATTGGTTCCGAAATAACAAATTAATAGTAAACGAAAAGAAAACGGTTTTAATGCAGTTTTCCATTTCAAATAAACAATTCTGTGCTCCATTGAAAATGAA
Source organism: Teleogryllus occipitalis (assembly GCA_011170035.1). NCBI lineage: Eukaryota > Metazoa > Arthropoda > Insecta > Orthoptera > Gryllidae > Teleogryllus > Teleogryllus occipitalis. The sequence goes on along the minus strand of BLKR01000022.1, from coordinate 1,076,324 downwards.
CAGTGTACCATTGACTCATGTTAATGCAACAAAATTTTTAGGTCTCTCAATTCAGTCAAACCTTAAATGGAACGTCCATTTAAATGAATTGAACACAAAATTAAGTTCATTATGCTACGCGTTCAGAATTCTTGCAAATTCAGTCAGCCTTCATACTGCTCGTTGTGTATACTTCGCGAATGTTCATTCCCGCCTGAGATATGGCATAATATTCTGGGAAATACATCTTATAGCTCCCAGACTTTTAGATTACAAAAACGAATTGTACGAATAATAACCAAATCCCACCCAAGTGATTCTTGTAAGCCTATCTTCATTAATCTAGGAATTCTACCATTACCGTGTCTTTTTATTTACGAATCAGTGGTTTTTGTAAAAAATGACTTGCTTAAGGGCGGGAATATATTTTCAGAAAATGCCGAAGTCTATTACTATAATACTCGACGTAGAAATCATATTCATCAGGTGACAGTATCAACAGCTCATTACAAAAAATTCACATACAATACATGTACATTATTTTACAACACTTTGCCAGATGACATTAAACGATTAAATTCAATAGAAAAGTTTAAATCACAAGTGAAATCGTTTCTGCTGCATAACTGTTTCTATACAATTAGAAACTATACTGAGCATCACAAGAAAAGTAACATTAATTTTAACAATGATACATAATGCATTAATTACCATTTGGACTGTATAAATGAGTATAAACAACCCGTAACAACTATTGTAACACAGCTTCCGGGTCAATGACCCCCATCTCGATCAGGTTTTCGTCCAGTTTCCCTGATCCATTGAGCAAATGCTGAGATGGCCCCTTGTTTTGCTTCTGGACATAAATGTAACTTCATTTTCTGTGCACGTCTTCTAGAATTCAGTGCGAAATACAATTATTCAAATTATCGTTTCCACGTTGTCGCGGCAGGAAGTAATAAGAGCCAAAATTTATCGCTTATTTATCCTTGAAAATAGATTTTATTACATGGGAGTTTTTTTTTGTTTGTTTTTTCTCCCTTTCAAAATTCAAAATTTATTGCTTATTTATCCTTGAAAATAGATTTTATTACATGGGAGTTTTTTTGGTTTTTTTTTCTCCCTTTCAAAATTCAAAACTTAAGTAGTATATGATTTAGTGTAGGGATCACAGAATTTTGAAAATGTGCACACAATTCACTTTTCCCCATAGCCCGTCATACGCAGTTTTTTAACTGTTTTTTGACGTAAAATAAATAAATAAAAATAAATAAAAATTAATATTTTGAATGTTTTGCAAAATCATCAAAAGACACGGGACTAATATTAAGATATTCTCTTTCTTCACATTTTGTTATAATACTCTTCGACGGGGATCATGTTCTACCTTTTTTATGGAGTTTTTGACAATAAAGAAACTAGTGCTGTGATACTCATAAAATTTCGATTTTGTGAACAGAGCACGAAACAATAACAAACTATTTAAACATTTCAAACGAAATTCTCTATAACTTTATGATATTACTGTAAAAGTAGAGTCTACAGGTCCTGAAAGTTTGTAGCATTTTTCTAAGACCCCTGAATGTCAGACGCGCTTAGTAACACTGTGTATAAAATCAGTGAATAAGACGCGAATCCGCTATTTTGGTTTCGTATTTTGTCTAAATTTTCATTCCCTATTGCTGCGCATTATCTTGTTAACTAACTTATCATGAGCTCGGTCACAAACATCTTCACATTAACTTTTTAATGAGTATTCGTAATTAATTTTTCCTTGCAAACTTGTCCAATGATCAAGCAATGTTCCTCCGTATCTATGTTGCAGTGCAAACGAGGAACTTGCGGTCATGACACGGAATCATCAACTGGAGATGTCGAAACTGACAGCGTTAACCAAGAAATCCGAACTGAAGATCTCTTCGCTCCAAGAAACCTTGGCGCAAAAGACAGAAGAAAACAAGACCCTCCTGGCAATGTGTGATGATCTAATCAACAATCAGGCGAAGTATGATTCGTCAACGGTTGATTCGTCACACATGGCGACTTAGAATAAATAAAACAAATGTTAGAAACATTCGTGATGTAATATTTCTTTATTCCACGAACAAAGGGACTTAAGAAACAATAAAATAAGTTTGTTGAGAAGCTCTTTAAGTAACTGCAAAAGAGGTAAAAAAGTCGTGCCATGCCACGTGTGATCGCAATAACACGCTACTGCACGTGTGCCTCCACGCGGACCGACGCCGCTACGAGTGAAAATGAATACTTTCCAAACACAAGTAAAAGTAGTAGTGCTACAAAATGGCCCTCACTTTCTTATAGTAGTTAGCCCCCCTTTGAAGTTGGAGCTACCTTTTCGGTTATGCCTCATCCCTTCCCGGCATCTAGGGAAGCTCCCTGGGCCTGGGGACAATTCCCGGTGAAGAACCCCCAGCATCACGCCCAGGTATTCGCTCAGGCCCGTCTGGGTCCTGTACCATTTGGATGGGCATGCGCGTGTACTTTTCGATGCGTTTAACATACATGTATACGCGTGTACAAAAACATGTAGTTTAGCTTCGTATGGGAAGCCAGTTTATCACGTAAGGGGAAGCGCGAAATTTGAAGCTTTTCGCAGATTCTTTTTGTTTTAGAAAAACTTCATTTCAAGTCGCACTTCTACTCACAAGTGCAATAATGTATACAAATTGATGGGAATGTGCATATTAATGGCGTGAGACATATTTCAAAAAAATAAATGTGTAATTTAAAAAAAAACAAAAGAATACAGCAAAGATTATTTTGTTAATTTAAAATGTGCAATTTTCACCATTCGTACGAAAAATTTAAATAAATAATTCGGGGACGTTTTGAGAAAATGGGGTTTAAGCCTTTCTGAAAATGGGGAATATATTGAACTTGTTTTCACAGAAAAGTTTTGAGTTTGCGTGAAAACATTGTCAGACATTTAAAGAACATGTACTCGTAAATGCAATAACGTAAACAAATCGCAACAATGTCAGTATTAACGACGTGAGAAGCCATTTTCTTAAAAACTGCTCCAAATTTTTCAAAGAAAATGGCTTCAAGTGTTTCTGTAATTGCTAAATTTGAAGCTCTTTATCACAGAAAATTTTTGAGTTTTCAATAAACTTAATTTGAAGTTATTGGTAGCATTTAACTTACACTGCAATAGGGGTTACAAACTGCTGAAAAAATGCATATAAACGGCGTGAGAGAGATTTAACAAAATTACATTTGTGTAATATTTGAAAAAACAAAAGAATACATAAAATGAACTTCATGTCATTTTAAACAGTGCAATTATCATTATTCATTAGAAAAATATCAAGAAAAAATTAGCCGTTTTTTAAAAAAGGGCGTTTGAGCACTTCTGAAAATGCGAAATTTTGAGCTCATTTTCACATAAAATTGTTGAATTTTGGAGAAACTTTATACGACAAGTAATCATAAATACAATAATGTGAACAAATTTCTGCTAATGTAAATATTAACGATGAGAGAAACAAGTCAAAGAAATTACATTTTTGTAATTTTTGAAAAAGCAAGGGAATTGAGCAATATAGCATTTATGTCATCTCATAGGATACATTATACATCCATTTTAGGCTACATAGGGTAGGTACATCTATAGGATACATGGCACTATACCTACCAAAAGTTTAAAGAAAAATTTTGGAGCCGTTTTCGAAAATATCTTGTTTTTGTTCCCCTTTTAATATTGCACTTATTGCGTGAAAACTACTAAATTTTCAAAAACTGTACAGGACTTTAATAAAAAACAAAAGATTCTGAATCTTGATGCCTATATCAAAAAGTTGTGTTTCATGGTACAGTTGAGTTACCAGCACAAAAATAACATTCCTCCTGCAATAATGCAAGCTTCAAAAATTTAGAGACAACAGAATTATTTAAAAAAAAGTGTTGGTGTTTTCACTCAAAACAACGAATCCTTCAATTCCAAAATTTCGAAGGTTTGTTCAAAGATTTGATTTGCTTAAACTATCTGTAAATAATACAATAATAACATTTAATGATGGGATGAAAGCCAGGATAAAAGTGCTTCAAAAGTTGGGGCTTCTGGATAGACGAATTGTATGTTGGTGTTCCAAAAAGAGAATGACACACATACTTCCAGGAAAAAAGAAAAGGGCACTAGAAGTAACCAAAAAGGTCAGAAACTACAGAAAGAGATTAAAACTGGAAGAAGAAGCAAGAAAGAATCAGGAGGAGGATTCTGTTTATGCATCAGGAGCGTTCAGATGCCAGGTAAACACATGTTCAACTTTCAACTTCATATCTCTCCCCTTAAAAACGAGAGTTTAGAAATCGAGAGCAGCCGAAGGTAAGGTGCAAAAGCACAAGCTGTCCCGATAGCTATCTGAGCTCTGGGATTTATTCACAAAATTTGTGTAAGAGCATTTTTAAACTCCCAGTTCATTCAAAAGACTGGGAAGTACAAGACATTGCTTTATCGGGGACAGCCCACATTTTGTGCAAAGTATTGTAGAGGCACTGACAGTCCGTAGATCTGCTCCTTAGGAAGTTGGTTGCAATCCAGAGTAAATTTTACAACAAACAACTTTAGTTGTGAATTAGAACAATAATAATAATAATAATAAATAAATGAATATCAAAACATGCTGCATGATGTCTTGTTTTAATGAAAAATGTTATTTTAAAATTAATAATAGAACAAAATAATTCTGACATATTTAGGTTGTGGATCTGGAGTCCTCAAGTTCTGTTTTGTCAGTTAATGCTGATCAACCATCCACTTCGCAATCACATACATAAAAAAAGAAGTCTGCTCAAGCCGAAGGGGCAAGAAAGATGTTGGCTCTGGATGAACAGAAGCTCCAAATTCTTCGAAAAGAACCTAAATCTGAGGACTTTTTTTAATGAGCCTTTTGCCACACCTCATTGACATGAGCCCTCTTCAAAAATTGTCAGTGAGGAAAAAATTCCTGTATTAGCCAGTTTTTTCAATAAACTACTTGATAAAAAGTGACCATTTTATAGTGAGAACACAATAGTAAACCTCTAATATATTCAAAGTTAATTATTTTCTTGGACCAACCTATGTACCCATGTTTATGCCTCCTTTCGGTCCCTTATTATATTCTTTTTGTAAAGAAATATTTGTAATAAATATTATTTGTATTAATGTAATATTTTCAAATAAAACAGTACTAAAAGTACATACTTCTCTTCTGTACAACTTTCCTCTGGTACTATAAGAATATTCTTTACAAACAAGAAATTTGTTGATATGCGAGACTGCCAATTCAATATCACATATGAATGCTATGAAACTGATATTTAATCACAAGTACTGAGTATTAGAATGCACTAAAGACATTGGAATAGTATTATGTACTGATTGTTGTTTACAGCTACAAATAACTAGAGCCTGGATTCCTAATCAGTAAAAACACCTAAAATATGCACGATAAATCTTTAAAATGTGCAATAAAAATGCATTATAAAATTCACAAGGAAATAAATGTTCAATATTAATATGCAATGCAAAATACTTGTCGAAAAATTTGAATTGCTGCAACAGTAGCAATTCTTTTTGAAACAAAGAGAAGAATCATTGGTAGAAAAATATGTTTTGAAAATAATTTTATTTTTTAATTTCACTAAATTAAACATGTATTGGAACACTGTTATTTGTTTGTGTTCTAATATTTGGGATTGGGAAGATGATTCAAGAAAAAGTACATAATATGTTGAACACAAAACATTCTATTTTCAGTTCAAAAATTATTAAAATTGATGACCTGAAAAACTGCCTGTCTATTAAGATACTTCTATAAATTTAAATGATCTCTCCACTTCCATAGATGCTACGGGGCAATATTTGAATGCTGAAATGATCTGTCGATTATTGTGCATTTCCAGTTATTTATTCTCCCCGTAGAACTTGATTTTCCCCCCCCTCAATAAATGTTTTTTTTTTTTTTTTTAATAAATATCAGTTAGTTTTCCTTTTAGAGCTATCACCTGGTATTACAGCAACTTTTTCATCTATTGGGTGTATATTTCATTTGATTGTGAGACACTGAGCGTGACAACCAATGAGCTTGAATTACATTAGATTTCTATCTCGTTGGTGACAACCTATGTCCCCTCATCCAAAATTCAATCTTATCTTTCATCGCACACAAGCAAAATACACTCAATCAACATCCATTGGCAACGGTTTTGAGGCCAAAAGAATATTCAGATCTATATGGTGACTGGTGAGCTGTTCCATGAACCATAATAACTATAAACGACGATGAGTTGAGCTGTTCCATGAACCGTCATACCTATATGCAAGTACCTCCAGAAAATTATTCCGGTTGATCAGCGGTACACCACTACCAAAATTTGCTCAATTTAAAAGAGCAAGAAGGTTCTATATCTTGTTTGCAGGCAGGGATAAGCAACACAAGGAATAACTTGTTGCTCCACTGCAAAGGGATATACCATGGTTGTAGAATGGAGCACTATCCTGGAACAATGTTATTCCCTGAAATATACCGCATTTGTAGAAACATCCCTTAGGTAGTTGTGCCAGACTAAGTTTAAGAGCCCAAATTGAATGAGGCTAAAAGTCAAGAGGACAACCTAGTACAGAAGGAGGACTGGAAAGAATGAAACAATGATTCATATGAAGGTGTCAGATACAAAAAGGAAAAAGAAAAAAAAATATATATATATATATATATATATATATATATATATATATATATATATATATATATATATATATATATATATATATATATATATTATATTAAAAAAAATCAGTTGAAAAGGACAAAAATTCTCAGAAGACCTCTTCAAAATTAGGGGACATCTTATTTTCAAGTACATTTGGTATGTTTCTTACACTTAAATAGAATGGTTATTCTCAATTACATTTTTATTCTGCAATAAAAAAATTCAAACAAACCATTACAAAACCTTCAGTAAAGAGTCAGTTCCTTATATAAAGGTTCTAACACTTGTAATTATTGTGCACTATTTATATTTAAAAAAAAGTGAAAGAAAGTGAATTCTACAAAACTTGAAAACACAATTTTTAATACACCTTTTTACAGATATCCTACAATAGGTGTGTGTGTGTTTTCTGGAATGGTAAGAGGTTTTCTTTGGTGTAATCTTAATATATGCAGAACTTATAACTAAATATTTCTCTGACACAAAAAATATATTAGGCATATTCAAGAAGTTGAACATACATTATTTTCATATATACACAACAAACTTGGATTATGAAAATGTATACAAAAGCATCATAGTTTTAAAAAAACAGAAAAATATTCAACTTTAGAAACACAGATCTTTCATTTTTGACACTTTTGTAAACATGTTTATAATATTGTGACCCGCCATGGCTCACAAAGAATCTCAACCTTTAAATGGAAACATTAGTCTCTCAGACCCTAACGCTATTTTTTGTTGTTGTTATATTGGCTATTCTGGTTACACTGCAACTTCAAACACTGAGTTATGTGTCATTCAAGAGCCTCTCTGTTGTGATAATTTTGTAATTATTCCTTCTCATTGTTGTCATCAAGAAGACCTTAGAGATCTGTATTACTGTAAGCATAAGTATATTATATGTAATACATGCGGAATGTTCTTTATCAAAACGAGACCTTTTCTAGTGTGTTTCAAATATTATTTAATTCTCTTAGAAAATAATGAAGGTTATGTTATGTTCAATAATTTGTTTATTTCAGTTTAGTTGAAAAGTTTCAAAGAACAAGCATATAAATGTGTCTTGCAAAAGTCACCCATTGAACCAATTAGCCTCACAACAAGATGTTAAGTGATGAACATTATGGTTCAGAAAATTAATTTGTACCAGAGTATGATCATTCTACTCACAAAACATATTCAGAAATTGATGAAAATGATAATGAAGAAAATGTGTACAGATGCTGATGCAACAGATGACCATTCAGTTTTCCTGAAGGAAAGAAAATGTTTCATATGGAGTTTACAGGAACCAAACAAAAATATACGGAGGGAAACTATTATTATAAAAGTGAAATGGTCATCACTAAAAGGCAATTGATTGTCTCAAAAAGAGAATTCTAGGCTTGAAGAAGTGTGTAGTCAATAATAAAATGATTACTGAAAGGATTAGGTGTACAAATACAAAGCTAAGGCTAATGAGAAGAAAACCTGTAAAAACTGAAAATCCATTTTACAAAGACACTGCTAAAGATAAAATTGAAGCATTTATAGATTTGACGATATTACATTCCATCTTCAAATATGGACAAGAAGATCTGTACAGACCAATTTTTCGGAGGGTTATGTAATTAAAAAAATATCAATTCCTTTTATTGGCTTTGAGATTCGATGACTCATTTACTAGTTAAGGGATAATGAAGATACTGCTGTAGCAATTTCTTTTATTGTCAACAAATTGGTATCAAACAGAGAGATACAATATTAGAGCAAATACTTGTGTAGCACTTATCCCATTCCCAGAGAAGTGTCAAATTTTGAATGTACACACCGAATTAACCAGCAAAATTTAGGATAAAACTAATGTGTCTCACCGATGCCCATAATTCTTATCTTCTTAACCCTGCTGTACTGTTCGGGTCTATATGACCTGAACATTTTTTTCTATAATAGGTTTGCTTGGTAAGACCTTTTGTTTTTGTTTGATTATTTTAATTTTTTCGAAGGGAAGGGATTTTTTCATAATATCGAATAGTACTCATCAGGTTTATGTGACCTGACAGTCTGAAATCAATATTTTGAGAATTCACACTTGAATTTAGAATGGTATACGAACATTTATCAGACTTAAATTGAAGTGTTGGTTTGCAGATAATTGTTTTTAATTTTTTTTCTTTTTCTTTTAGCTAATTGTTTTTGGAATACAGAAGATATGCAAATCTTGATATCTTTTCCCTTGGTTTATTTTATCATTTCTCTTAAATCTAGTTGTGTAATATCAATTGCTGCTAGCTGAATTTCTTCGAGTCATTCTGTGCATGAACAAATGGGTACAAGATCCTGTGGATCACAATAAATTACTGCAACTTTGTCTGTGTTCATCCAATTGCTGCAGCCTGCGCAGTAACAGCTTAGTGTGACCTCATTTATCATGAGTCGTGGATACACCAAAGGATTTTAGTGGGAATGAAATTCAAGCACTTGTTAAGGTTTTAGATAATGAAGAGCCAGTTTCTGAAAATGAAAATCACACCAGTGAGGAATCTGAAGGTGAACAATTAGATGATAAATGACTGCAGTTTACGTTGGTCAAACAATAATTTCTGAAGAATCCCATCTCAAGATGCATGTTCCTTTACCACAATTAACAATCAGAAGCTAACGTAAACAAAAAAATCAAAACCACCCAAGGAGTTACCAGATATGTGAGTACAAGAATAAAAACATCTTACCAGTGTGTTCGAGACAGTTCAGCAATATTCAGCAATATAAGAGGAGATCATGATTTTTATGAAAATTATCTTTAAAGACGGGCTTTTGGACCGAAATGAAAATTAAGAAGCTCGTTCTTTTCAACCCTACAAGCTCGGCCATTTCTCCTTAGCAGAAGTTTGCAAATCCAAAGGCAACAAGAAGTCTGTGGAATGCACCAACTACTTGAAGTATTTTCACGTCAACTATGGCATTCGAATAATTTTGTCTGATATCTCGTCATTTGATTTGGCGACAAGTCCACAGGGCAAGAAAGAAGATGTTCCGACAAACTAGCTATTAGAAGTATTTGAGAAAAGTGAGTGAAGATTCTTCCAAAATTGTACTACCTGGAAGAAAACGTAATTGTGGACGAACAATTGGTAGCATTTTGAGGAGGCCCTTTCTAAAAATACATGCCAAGCAAATTGGCTAAATATGGCATTAAGATTTGGATTCTATGTGACAGTAGGATTTCATGTTTTGCAAAACTCAGATTTACACAGGTAAGCTTCCTAGAGAGAAAGCAGAAAAAAATCAAGACATGAATTGTATTAGATTTTGGTACTCAATTGAAAGGGACATATTCTTATATGTGATAATTTCTTCTTGTCATATAATTTGAGACTTCCTGCTAAAAAGGAAAACGACAATTTCCTGACACAGTATAGAAAAATAGGCCAGAACTTCCACAAAAATGGACAATAAAGAAGTTCACAGCTCGTCCTTTTATTTTACACCAGATACTGCAATGAAAGAACAGGAACATAGTTCTTAAAGAGCCCATGGCACAGAGACAAAGAACTAGCAATACTGAGGCCAAAAAACCCTGCAATAATTTTGCATTATAAAGCAACAAAAGACACAGTTGATACTGAAATTTGAACATTTATTTGCTAACTCAAATTACAAATATTCCATTTCAACATGTCAAGATATTAAAATGTAATGCAATGTGTAGGGATAGGAAAAATAAGTAATTATACCAAAATATGTAAAATAAAAATTTAATGCTTCCAGAATGTGATACAAACTCTAAATAGAAATATTGACTGCAGATATCTTCTACGAGTAAAAACGTATTTATATGGAAATTCATTCCCAACTAATTACAAGTGCTTGAAGTGTGGAACACCAAATTACTAGGAGTGTTCCAAGAATTTGGGCTATGAATGAGAGAAGAAATTGTGATTACTAACTGATGCAACTAGTTATGAGTAATGATCAAATATATGATATTCAATTATGAAAAATAACCTAAAACAAATATATATAAAACTGAATTTCACACTAACTTAAAACAGTCCTGTAATGAGTCTGCTTTAAGAATTTCAAGTTAAAAAAATTACATTTTGAAAACTGTGATCCAAGTACGTGTAATATTATCAGTTATGTAAGAAGTTAATTCGATAAAACATTCAATAATGTATATTTGCAACAAGAAAACAAATCGTAGGGTCTGACAGACAGGTGTTATCTATAATAATAAAACTTGTGTTACCACTTAAGGGTCAATAGACGTACTCTTCCACCAGTTGTTCAACCATATTACATTGCATTGCATTTTTCTGAGTACTTGTATATATTGTAATTACAGCAAGTGTCTAGTGAATCTGGGACGGGCTTTGAGTTTTTGGTGCCAAGGGCTAAATGAATGGGCACCCCCTCTAATTAAAAAAAATATACTATACAAATTTACAAACAGTTTTTCGATATTAATTGCTATTTTATGTACTACTGCTACTATTCACTAAATAAAATTTGCAATTATTTTAAATGTTTAAAACTTGATTAACATTTATTATCTGAATATATACAAAATAAATAATTTAAAAACTTAACAAGTGTAAATGTATATAATTTTTTAAAATGTTGGCAGCCTCAGGCAACTGGTACCCACAGTAACCACCGTGCTCACCTTGCCCAAAATCCGCCCCAACTGAATCAAGGAACATGCAACAGGGTATGTTGAAGGGATAATCATAATCATACTCATCATCATCATCATCATCATCAGCGTTATCATCATCATCTCCACATGTACTAGGCACGTTACCTGTTCATGTTTAACCTTTTGCACTCGTATGCAACAGCATAATACATGTCGTACAGCACCTATGGTAGGGCTGTCAAACGGAGCATGTGCGTGATCGGAGCACGCTTGCGCTCTGCAAGACCACACAGTGCTCGCGGCGAAGGGAAGTCCGCACCCCGATTTTTTCTCAGGGATGCACAACAGGTGGTCATGGTGAGAAGAAAGAGGACGTATAACAATTTTTAGTCAGAGACGGCTCTTCATTTCTTGTGCATTGATCACGTAGGTGATGCGCTTTGTTTAATACGGAGAAAGTATTTAATAACTAAAAAGAGTAGTGTAAAAAGACATTACAAAATCTTCCAAGGAGACCACAAAACTTTTGTCAGGGAAGATCGGCAGAAATGTGGTAACACTTCTAAATAGTAAGCTGCATTATTTGAATTTTGGCCTAAGTTTAGGTTATAAGAAATCCAGAAATAGAGTTACGTTTCATCATTACACTAAAACATTTGAAGTGTTTTTATCACGTGCATTACCAACTGAAAGATATGCACAACGTAATTTTTTAAATGTTTATTTTCAATAACAGTGTCAGGGTTTTTCTGAAATTGTTATATCTTGATATAGTATATATTTTTCTTAAAAATATTCATTTGAATTATTTGTATTAATTTACTATTAACAGTTCTCATATACTGCATTCTCTAAGTAGAAATGTGTGTTAATGTTGCTTGGTGCTTGTGTAACTGCAGTTTCTGTTTAATGTCAATTTCCATTAAAATTTGTAAATTTTAATAAATGACTCTTTTTGATATGCCAACCTGTGTGTTTCGTGCAACTAGCTGCATTCGCACAAAGTTTTCTCACGCTTGCTTACCGCCTGTGACACGAGTGACTTCGGTAAGCTGACATCACCGCGTGCCCTGAATGGTTCCGAAGGCGGTTCGTGTGCTCGTTCATCTGACGTCCCTGTCCTACGACATGTCAGAGATGACATGCAAATAATGGCTCCCAGCTAGTATCAGTATGTAATGTTAAATGTCCCACAACTTGTAGGGCATCGAGCTGTGTTGTCATTTTCCACTGCCATCTTAAGAGATGCAATACCAGTTGTGGGACCTCGCAGTGCACAGAAACATCCGACCGCAGAAGGCATTTACTGGTGGCATGTCACAGATGCCCTACGAGTGCAAAGGGTTAATCAGTAGAATGGGTGGTTATTCCTCCAGATGTTCATGAATGATCCATATCTTCTTCCTGTATCTCTCTGTCCTATAAGCTTCTTCTTTAAGGCATCTTTTGGTAATTTTTGTTTTATCATTATGTGAACGTGGGAAAGCCATCTCTTTTGGTTCTCGTATGTCCTTATTTTCTCCTTTTGACAATATTCTTTGTTTTAAAGCCCTTATTTCTTTGATATCTTATGATTTCTGTTATGTGACATAGCATTCTCATCTAAGTAGCTTCCAGTTTTGGGGTTTTAGAATACACATTTCTTAGCCATACTTGAATACAGTTTCCTTTTATTTTATTCAACACGTTTTTTGTCATTTAACTGATTTTTATGAGGCTAATTGGTTGGTAATGAGTGCCTGCATTAATAATTTTTCCACACAGCTACATAATCCATGTAAATAAAAAACCACACACACACAAAGATGAATGGATAGTATAACTAAAAATGAACCTTGCACAAACATAGGCAAAATAAAATAACATCTTTATTCAAGGAATGTTGAAAACAAAACTGTTTGTAGGTATCAAAGGATTCATACAATTTCAGTTCTTTTATTTGCAGTTCATTTAGATAAGAATTATGAAAACGTATAGGCATCTCTAACCAAGGTCGGCATTTTTCAACACTAACTGGCAATTCTATTTCTTGGTGTTTTCAAACTTATTTTCAAGGCATTAAATCTCTATTATTAGTAGATAATATATGGATAGATATTGCGAAAGAAATGTTTATTTTAATGAGCATTGAGTGTCATGTGGCTATATGAGAAAATAATTTCTGCAAGACATTATAACCTTCCAACAAGTCACTAACAAAAAACAGTCAAATGACTAAAATTGTGTTCAAATGAATTAAAGAAAAGTATTTTGAAATATGACAAATATGAGAAAGTAGTGCATCCTTGAGAGTGAACAAAAATGTTTATTGATGTGAAGACCAAGTTAATTTGCTCAGCAGGCATTGTTCTAAGTTATCACTCTTTCTTTTTGAGTTCCAGGAGAATATCAATCATGCTTTGCTGTCTTCTTTCCAATGCCATTTTATTCTGCCTTTCCTCTGCAATCAAAAGAAGCTTCTCTTCACGTTCTTTTTTCTCCACTTTCCACTTCTCCTCCTCAAGTTGCACCTTCCTCTCCTCCAAATCCAACTTCCTTGCCTCCAAAGCAAGCCTTTGCTTCCTCAGGTTGAGTTCTTTCACCCTCAAGGCATATTCGTCCCTATGCCTCGCTTGAAGGAAATGAAGTCTGGCCCTTAAGAAAGAGCTTGTCCTTGGTCCCCTCTTTTTGACTGCACAATCACTGTTTCGCTCTGGCCTCACTGACTCTGCAGCAGACATCTGATTACCTACCTCTGTAGAGTCCTCTAATGGTAGTGTGCGCGAAGCAATGGAACTGTCACCAGCTGCATGTGCGCCATTAATTGGTGCCGAGTCACTTAAAGAGGGTATTGGGGAAGTGCACTGATCTACCATCACAGGCGCAGGGGAGGTGGGAGGTGCAGGTGAGCTCTTGGATACAAGAGGAAGGGGCTCATCTGGCAGGATGGAGTCTGCGACGGGATCGACTGGGCTATTGCGGGAGGGTGGTGCAGGGACCAATTTTGACAGCACTGGCCTCCCCCACCCTGGGAACGGGAAAGCAGAAGGAACAGCCAGTTTCTGCAACCCCATCCGTGCACTCAAAGCTAACTGCTGGATGTTAGGCGGGAGCCCGCTTGCCAATAAAGGAGGGTAAGTCACAGACGATGCAGGTGTGCTATAGTGCAGTTTAACAGGGCTGTTCTGTTGTGGGATCAGTAGAGAAATCGAAGGTGTCTTTGACACTGCCGACATTAGTTCATTAGAAGTAATAGGTTGACTGGGACTACTTTTAACGACTGGAGAATCTGAGATTGGATCTGAATTCGAGTTGTCTGCTTCCACATCACCCCTTCCATCTAGGTGCTCTAGATGGTTGTCTGCCACAAGTTCCTTCCCTGGTCTCTTGCCGCTGGTTGAATTCCCAGTTGATGATTTGGCAGGATGAGAGTCTTTCTTCCATATCTCTAGCACTTTTTGAAGCAACTGCTTCTTCTTTTCACGCATATCACATGGGGACCTGGCAAAAGATTAAAAGTCAAATATTATGTAGTATGTGACGAAAAGAGAACAAAACTCACAACAATAAACACAATTGTTAAGATAGCATCATAGGCTTTCACGGCCGCAGTCAATATAAGAAAAATTTTCCGGGCTGGTAGGGCATGGACCAGTTGGCATTGAAGAGCCAAGGAAGTTGGCTCTTCAATGCCAACTGGACCACAGCCTACCAGACTGGAAAATTTCTCTTACAATTGTTAAAGAGTTTATAGAAAGAAAATAATCATTATGTCCAATACTAGAATAGTGATGTTTTAATTCAGAATACAGTCTGTTTCATATTCTGCAGATCCTGGTGCCGATTGCTAATCAACAATGGTTTTGTGTTTGCTTTGTTTTGATTTAAAAAAAAAAAAAAGAGAAAACTGTTTTGAGAAAATGAGAAAAACTCTCTTGGTAAGGAGAGCTTTTAAGCTTATTACATTTTGCGGTAGGAAAAAAAAAAAAAGAAAGAAAGAAAGAAAGAAAGAAAGAAAGAAAGAAAAAAAAAAGAAAAAAAAGAAAAAAAAGAAAAAAAAGAAAAAGAAGAAAAGAAAAAAAAAAAAAAAAAGAAGAAGAAAAAAACAACAACTCGAAATTGAGTCAACCCTTAAACAATCAGAAAGCCTGTTATTCATGTTAAACAGACTACCCCATTTCTTGTGTTTTTAATGATTCTGTTTCTGTGGTCAGGTCAATTATTTATGAGTTATAGAAAACTCCCAAGACTTTATGATAGCAGGATTGATTGACTTTGACTATAATACTACAGGAACCACTTTTATAGTGCCTAAAAGGCCTATGCATCTCTTAATTACCACAGTTTTACATTCTCAAATATTTAGATACATACCAAGTAATATACATAGTGTAGGGAAAATTCTAAAATGCTGCAGAAATTATTTAACTTCTAAAATGCTGCATTTCAAGAGAAATACACATTTTGGGGTAACCTGATACAACAAAAAGGTTTTATTTCAAAACATCCATCTGGCATCTCTCTATGTACAATGCTAATCCTAAACTATTTGTAAAAATTTTGCCAAAATGCATATTATATTGTCAATCTGCCCTCAATCAATGTTCTGCAATTTTGAAAACCATTCATAAAATTTTTCTGAATTTCATATGGAACCACTGGGCCATTTTCAGAATTCTCTACAAAATAGCTCAAAAATTTCTTTCTTTAAAATTCTTGTAAGAATAGAGTAAAATACACCGATAACAATGGCATAGTTCTGAAATGATTCTTAAATTTTCAAGAACTGCAAACTTTTTAAAATTTTTTCAGC
The DNA here is from genome assembly GCA_011170035.1 of Teleogryllus occipitalis. Lineage (NCBI taxonomy): Eukaryota > Metazoa > Arthropoda > Insecta > Orthoptera > Gryllidae > Teleogryllus > Teleogryllus occipitalis. The sequence continues at coordinate 1,060,215 of BLKR01000022.1, read as the reverse complement.
ATCTTCTTGCAACTACAATATTGAAGATCGTAATGTTTTCTTTCAATGAAATTTGCTATCCACAATTATTTTTTTATTAAAAATTATTACATTTTTTTTTAATATTAAGTTTTTTCGAAATTTTGTATCACATGTAGATTATACTAAATCATATTTCAGTTCATGGTGGTCAATGCATACACTTGAGCACTGGCCCCTATGCCCAACGTCACAGGTGACTAAACCACGCAAAATTAAAATTGAATATCTTGAAAGTTTTTCAAGGCTCTCTCATGAAATACAGCGCGCATCATAATTAGTATATACCATTTCCTATACCACAAAATCATGAAAAATTAAAGGCTGGATTAGGAGTTATAAATATATCTTTAATTCAATGCTGGTATTCGTATTTAAGAGAAACATCTTAATAATTATGCGTTTTGTATTTATAATATGTTGATTTATCTTTACAATGGTACATCTCACATCCTTCTTCAATGAAACAATAGCTTTTCATAATATTTTCACCCTATCCTACGCCTTTATGCCATCATTACCCAATTCATTGTTGAACCAAAATCACTCGTTCTATGCCAAATAATTTGACAATACAACTTTCCATAATTAAGATACAAACATATTAGGAAACTTAAAATAATCTGAAACCTCCCTGTTATAAACTTTAAATTTTGAATGGATAACCCAGCAACAACTTACTGCAGTTTTAAGTAAGTGCAGTATAACCTCCATAATGTATTTTTGCAAAGATTCTGCAAAGGGAAGACAAATTCAGCAAAGATTCTGTCAAAGAAAAGGATGAAGCATAAGTACTGCAAACTTGCTTTTAGAAAGTTAGAAACACTTTCCAAGCAATCCATGAAAATGTTAAAAGCGTAATAGAATCACCACGTTTTTTAGCTATGGAATGACACATCAAGCCAAAATTTTCTGAGAAGTGTATGAGAAAAGTACACAAGTTTGAAAGTAAGTTCAGACCCAATATTATTAGATCGGTAGAAGTACTTCAAGAGTTGAAATATTTCTATCTGATGAGATATAACTCTCAATGAACTTCAAAATTGCTTTACAGCTAAAGCAATGAAAACATTAGCATCGATATTTTCAAAACATCTTTAATCATTGAGAAATGAAGAACTGAAAAATACTAACGATCTTGTCATCTAACAACACCTATACAATATCGTATAATTTCTTCAATAAGAACTACAAGTTAAAAATGAAGACCCAAAAATTAAAAACTGAAGTCATAACTAATTAATCGAGTTATAAATATTAAGTAATTATATTAAGGAATTTCAAATATTAGTAATTGCCACTCCATTACTTTATTGGAGAGGCAATTACATAGGAAATAGGCTTCGGACAGTAACATATGTTACGTATTGTACTGGGCAACAGATTTATTTAAAAATAATAAATACATTAAGACATTAGGAGTTTAATTCAGATCCTGAAACCTGTTTGGTTCTTCAAAAAGTTTCTTCACTGGTGTTTAGAAATAGATTAAATATATAAAAGAATGTGATATTGTATGCCTTTTTTACATGTAAATATTAAAACTTTATTGTACTCATGTCCCACACTCTTAATGAAGTTAATTAGCAATTTACTCCAAAACCAATGTTTTACAGAAAATGTATACAGAGGATTCAAGATCGTTTTCGACAAAAAGAAACAATTCTAAACCACTGCATGAACATATTATTTTGATCTATAAAAACCAATAGCAATACCTTGTAATAATCTTATTACAATATGTGATAGAAAAATTATCCAAAGAGGCTGTTAGGTCAAGAATTGTAATAAGATGTTACAATACATACTTGACTTGTTACACATAGTGTGCCAGGAAAGTTTCTCCGCACTGAGCTGAGTCAGGACAGCATATTAAAAATTGCATTTATGTTGGTAGCAAATAGACTAGTGGGAAACACGTGAAGGGGACAATACTTCCAGCATCTGTTATGATTGTGGTGAGTACGCAATTTCCTTTTACAAGCTGCAGCTCAAGCTACCAACATAATTTGTTGCAAGCACTCTCACCAGCAAGGTGCCACTCTGAAGAGACTTTCCTGGCATGTTTTATAACTAACAAATTAAACTGTATTGTCTTGTTCCAAAAATAAGAATTTTACCTATTGTTACCTTAATAAAACAAACTTTTGTATTATGTATCAATTGGGTCATTGCCTGTGAATAAATAAATATGAATATCATAAAACATTTTATACCCTTTGTAAAAATTTCAAAATATTATAAATTCTGTCAAATTTGAGAAGTCATTCTGCAAAAGTGGCAGACTACTGTTAATATAGTTAAAAGAAGCCCATGGATTATTAGAATACTTTTGTGAAAACTTTTCCTCATGTGAAACCGATCATTGTTGGTAAGAGGAATTATTAGAGCATTTGTTTTTTAACAACACTTACTACGAAACTGATTTTAAGTGTCGAAAACTTTGATTTATGATAACTGAAATGGTTAAAAGTAATTAATAACATTACTGAATTCAATAAGCAAATGTTGAACAAACTCAACTGTATTGGAAATTTACTCAAACAATAGTAAGAAACAGCCCTGAAAATTGGTTTGGCTGAAGGACTTCTCACCTCTTGAGGCAGGCTTCCATTCCACGAAGAGAGTAAGTGTTCATGAGCAAGTCAGTATGTTCACGAATGGAACGTACTGAGAAATTCTTGCCGGTCCTCATGGCAACCATCTGGGTCACGTCCTTCCAGAGAGCAGAACATTTGTATGGATTCAGGGCAGCCACCCGACGCAGGAGCACCATGTCATCAGCCTCTGAGAAGCGAAGCCGCCGTCGTTGGCCAATATCACCTTTGGAGCTGCTTAACTGCAACAAATCCATTGTGCCATCACTTCAGATCATGGATTCCCAACCCTTTTCTTTCACCGATCCCTTTTAAAAGAACAGTTTGCTTCTTTAACCTTTATATGAAGACGTTCGTTCCTCAAAACTCATTTGGAAAACGACATTTAGTTAGCACTGCAATAATATAACTAGAGATAATACAGGAAGGTACTAGGAACGAAAGATCTGTATCATACAGCCTTCTAACGGAGGAACACTGAATTGCTTAATTGATCTCGGTCTCACAGACCTAGTGCAAGCCCTACCATGTTAAAAAAAGATAACTGTAGACATTTAAGGCACAACTCTGCATCAAGTTGCAAAACCAACTACCTATGTAAGTTTAGTTTTTACCATAATAAATACAACTTAAAAGAATTTAATCTTAATATTTTAAAAGGGCAATAATGGAAATATTCCCTAAAAACAACCTAGTAGCTGTTACTCTAAAACCTCCCTAGAACCCTTGTTGGAGCCAAGAGCACAAACTTAGAAAGATGATATTTACCATGGGTTCACTCCTCAGCAGTTCGTCTCCAGAGAACATTACAAAGGCATCTCTTGAGTCGTCAGCAGCCCCCTGCTCAAAGGAGGTCTCATCCACTGACAGAGCATCTTCAACCTGCAAACAAGATGTCATGTGAGGACAAAAGAAAAGAATTGTATTTAAAATGGGAGAACTAGGGGAAATGTGAGAGACCATTAAACAAGTTATCTTTAATTATTATGAAACCTATCATCATCATCATCATCATCATCATCATCATCATCATCATCATCATCATCATCATTATTATTATTATTATTATTATTATTATTATTATTATTATTATTATTATTATTATTATTATTATTATTATTACTACTACTACTACTACTACTATTACTACTATTATTATTACTACAATTATTATTATATTATGCTCAACATTTTACATCAGTAGGTTTTGTGGAACCATGTACAAAGGTGGAATAAATTCAGAAAACAACATTAATCAAATCTCCCTTTGTTTCTTTTTCCATATGACTCCCTTGATTTCAACTTGAAAAGAGTCAAGAAAATAATTTAATATACATGCATTTTTTAAAAATACTAGTAATTATTGAATTTATTGCAAAAACACGTTTTTCTTCAATGTAACTTAGTCTAGTAAATTTGAAGTCCCTGAGGTGCAGTAAGTTGTTTTTTTTTTCTCCTCCTCCTCCTCCTCTTCACCTTTAAATAAAAGATAACTTAAAATTGGGAAAAAAAAAATCCAAAAGGAGGGATGGAAAAGACCTAATGGAACTGAACATACCCTCAGCATTTTGATGGAAACGTATATTTTCATTTTTTGAAGCTTCATTGTATTTGATCTCTTCAAAGAAACACAAAAGAAATTCATTTAGAGATGAATTCAGATTATTTATTTAATTAAATTATTATTGACATTATTAAGATTAATAGTGACATGATTAGTATGTTTTTAGTACTATTACTATTATCTTTGTCATTACTTTTTTTGGTGAAGGGAAAAATGCATTATGCACCATCAGGGATAAAGATGGGATATCCCTGGTGTGTGGGACCCTCCCCCACTAAAAAGGAACTTTCTTCTTGCGCCCAAACCTCTCTCCATGGAAACCATCGCAAGACATTACTTCATGGAGAGATGGGCGGGTAGCTTAGCTAAAACGTCAAGTTAAATACAGTTTTCGAGACTTCTTATACTGATCTCTAAGAGAGGGATTTGTCTCGGCTCTCGTGGTTAATCTCGTCTTGATGCAGTTCTTGCACAGCCTCGCAATTTCAGGAGTCCACCAGTAGACAGAAAGCTTGCTTGTAGGGCCTCAGCGTCTGGGCATCGAGGAATTGCACACAACTACCACTATATCTTTGGTTTCCCTAGCTATTTCCCCAAGGAATGCTGCGCTTCTTGTCGAGCCCATACTCTTCATCAGCCTAGATTCCTCCAGGAACTCCTTGGCCTCTACGTGTTTCCTCTTTTGGCAGTTTCCTCAAAAATACTAGAGAGGCTTTTCTACACTCAAATGGAAACTTTTCTCAGGAAAAACAAAGCCCTCGTCTATTAAAAATGGAAGAACAGTTCTGTTTGCTGATGACACAAATGTTCTTTGCAAAAGAAGCAATAGATAGTACAATTTCAGAAGATTCAAATTGGTTTCATAATAACAAATCAATAGCTAACCGAAGAAAAAACTGTTTCAATGCTTTTTTGCCTTTCAAATCGGCAATCGCATTCTCCATTGAAAATGAACAATATGCAATTAGCTGATGTTAAAGTAACAAAATTTCTAGGTTGCTCAATTCACTCACACCTCAAATGGAATGTACTTATATCAGAATTAAACATTAAATTAAGTTCATTATTTACGCATTCAGAATTCTTTCCAATTCTGTCAGCAGTCATGCAGCTCCATGCGAGTATTTTGAAAAGGTATATTTCCGTCTGAGATGGCGTAATATTCTGGGGAAGCTCATCCGGTAATACCCAAACCTTTAGATTGGGAAGAAAAAAAATTTTAAAAAAATTCAAATAATGAAAAATGTCATCCATATGATCCCTGCAAGCCTCTTTTCATTGAGCTTGGAATCATACCATTGCCTTGCATATTTATTTATTTACAAATCTGCAATATTTGTCAAATATGACTTAATGGTGGAAACATATTTTCATGCAATACTGGTATTTATAATTACAACACACGTACAAATCACGTTCAAGTCAGTATCAACAGCTCATTACAAGAAATCCACATACAATACATGTAGGTTACTTTACAGCGCATTGCCAAATGACTTTAAACAATTGAAGTTGGTATACAAATTTAAGATAAAAGTAATTTTTTTTCTACATAACTGTTTCTACATACTGTTGGCACATAGGCGGCCACAATTAATTCAAATTTGGCGCCGTACTTGGAATTCAATCCGTATAACAATTCCTTGGCGCTAATTAACAGCAAAGGGCATACATTTTAAACGTCCCGCGCTGATATTTTTTTCTGTAAAAAGCGCGGGCAGACTTCATGAGAGAAAGGGAACACGTCTTTCGTATGAAACTCTTTGAAAGGACAAACTGCTTTGAAAGTTTGAACTGCTTTCAAAGACGCAAGATTGCGCCAGCTTCTGGGAACCAGCGAGAGAAAGAACAATTTCTGTTCTATTGTTAACAATTTCTGAGAATCAGATGCATTTCCAAATAAGACGCCACGAAAGTCAATTGTTTAAGAATGGTCAGCCGAGCGGTTTCACAAAGGATCGCCTCGTCAGTAAAAAAAGGCTAAGTAATTCACATCTTGGTTGCATTGAAAAATTAGATTTTGACGATTGATAACGACAGTGTTGACTCCGTGAACAGAGTATTTTGGCGCGGGTCATGCAGGTATTAAGGCCCGAATTACGACACAAAACGATCTTCTTTTCGCCTAGACGAGGTAACATTGGCAACTTCTTCAATACTCAACAACTCTAACGCTGAGGTAAACCAATATTTCTTAAATAATTGTTTTTCAGAATTTTCCCTTGTGGCAGGGAGGAAAGGCGACACGAGTCTTGTCAACCCGAATCATCGTCTGTTGCTCTCCCAAAAACAAGCCTCAACAATACAATAAGTGACTATCAAAATCAGTGATCATCAAAAAGAAAAATAATGTTTATTTTAACAAAACAATGATATGTAACGAATTAGTTCACATTTGTATTGTATATTAAAAAAAAGACTTAATATATCACTAACAAGTAATGTACTTCAGCTTCCGGGTCAATGACTCCCTCTCGATCAGGTTTTTGTCCAGTTTCCCTGATCCATTGAGCAAATAATGAATGACCCCTTGTTTTGCTTCTGAACATAAATGTAGCTTCTCTATGCGCGCGTTTTGTTGAGCTCTCCTTTTGCTTGCAGTGCGAGGAGTAGAGCTGAGGGTGGGTTACTATATTATTAGCAATGCAGAAAAATCAAATCTGCAGTTCGTTTACCGTTGCAAATAGTTTTTCTATAACTCGGGAACAAAAACGTCTAGTTTTCCAAATGTTGCTAATCTCGCGCTTTTTAAAATTTTATTATTATTGTTTTAACTTTCATTCATTTTTTAAATATTTATCGTTAAAATATTGGGATGGGATTCTGGTACTCAAGAAAACGTGCGCAGATCATCTTCTCTCCCCATACACCATACACAGTTTTTACTGGTTTTTGACCAGATAAATCAAATCAAAATTAAATCAAACCTATTTACATCCCAGGCTGCCCTGTCTTTGTTACGTCTAGCCACATCAGGATGACCCCTGATTTGTAGCTACGGAAAATTGTACGTAACGATAGTCGCTAAGTGACTCGTCCTCAAGTACTTCCCAATCCTTGATACACCCACTCAGCTTTGTTGAGCCTTTAGTAATATCCAGAATTAAGGAAGCTTTCCCTCGTTGGAAGGTACACTTGCCTCCGTTATTTAGGATTACTAGGTCGCTTCTTGCGACAAACTCGCAAACAATGGCTCCTCTCTTATCTGGCCTAGTCTCCCTCCTTTCTGGAGATTTACTAATGAAATCGCCTCATAAGAGCTTCGCCTTTGGCTGATATTAGGCTATCTTGAAGCTCAACCTTGTCCCTCTCAAATTTATCGTGATCACCTGGGGAGAAGTAACAGGATCGTAACATCACTTAGTTCCACCCAGACGAACCCGAACTTCGGCAGCTCGAATGCTTGTACCCTAAGCTCTGAATGAAAATAATTACGCCCGCTCTTCTTGAGGAATCCTGGTACCATGTGACCTCGTCATATGTATCGTTCTTTTCACTGTCTAGTAGCAGGTCAGCTTTCCTCTCCGTGGCAGCCTGAGTTAAGAGGATTCGCGCCTGCTTCCTTTTCCTCCGATTTATTTGTATAACCATGAGTCTCATTGAGTTTTCTAGACGCGGCGATGAATGAGGCACATCTGATACCTCCTACAAGATAAGTCATCGCTCTGATTTTTCTCCCTGTAGAGGATGCAATGTAGTTCACCTCTGCAGTCCTTTGCGATGTGTCCAGCTTTGCCACATTTGTACCAAATGTTACTTCAGTCAGGACCCGAACACATGGATATTATATGTCCGTACTTAAAGCACTTGAAGCATCTCCTTAACTGCCGCTTCTCCTTGATCCGACAATTAACCCATTCGATTTTTATTTTCTCCTTCGCCACCAGTTTACAGTTTAACTGCTGGCAGGATTGTCGCCATCTGCACCCTGCCGTATCCCTTCCTCAATCGGCACGAGTCAGCGATATGCTCATTCTGTATTCCCATATTCTGGGCGACTGCCTCCGCAACTTCCACTACCACTGTTTCGTCGATGTCCCACATTTCCACTAACTGTTTTGGTGAAAGTAAATTTACTTTGGCTTGAACGCCAATGGCGTATTCTACAGCCTCATTTAGTGAGGTTACTGTGCTACTCTTGCCAAAAACAATTTCTTCTCTTCAAGCTCTTTCTTCTGGGTCCTGCGGATAGACAGCATCTCCGCATAGTGTATTTTAGGATCCTTCATTCTCTTAATGTCGGCATTAGATTCCCCTTCTTTCTACATTCGTCGCTTTAATAGCCTGATTCAGTATGCGACTTCTCTTTGGCTTAGCTGTCTCTCCTCCTTTCTTCCTATTACTTTCTCGTATACATACGGGAGTAATATACGTAGCATAGAGAAAGTTACGTAATGCTACGGAAAATTGATTTCGATATTTGAACGGAAATACACGTTTTAGGGTGCCCTGATACCGAAAAAGTGTTTTTTAAACGTCTGTCCGTCCGTCAGTCTGTCCGTCCATCTGTGAACACTACTAGCGCCTATACCACACGTACGATCTTCTCCAAATTGAAGAAACCCCTGTCCAACTGACTCTTGTTGAAGCTTTGAAATTTTGAAAAACATTCTTTAAAATTTGGAGGTACTTCACATGAAGCCCCCCCCGGACATTTTCAAAGTTTTCTCAAACACGGCTCCAAATATTTTCTTTACATTCCTTGCAAGAATAGAGTAAAATACAGTTATAGAGGTGGCATAGGTCCGATTTTCATGGTTAACTCTGAATTTTTGAAAGTTGCAAAAGTTTGAATTTTTCCGGCGTCTTCCTACAACTATACATAATTGAAGACGCATAGTTTTCATTCAAATGAAATTTGTTTCCCATAAATAGTTCTTTCATTAAGGTCAGAATGACTTTATTGAAAATTTTAGTAGTTTTCGTGCAATAGTGCGTGCAATATTTGCAATTTTTAAAAACCACAAAAACAATATTTCCTCAAAATTGGCTCAAAATTTTTTCTTTAAATTTTTGGTAGTGTTAGTGCCAAATCCCTATACGATGACATAAACGCCAATATTGCTATATTCTTTTGCTTTATCAAAAATTACAAAAATATAATTTTTTGACTTGTCTCTCACGTAGATAATATCTACATTAGAAGCAATTTCTTCATATTCATGTGCTTAAAAAATGTCAAATAAAGTTTCTAGAAAACTCAACAGTTTTCCGCAACAATGAACTGAAAACTCCGCATTTTCGATGAAAAGTTCATTTTGGTATATTCATTTGTTTTTTCATAAACTGCATAATTGTAATTTTTTGATATATCTCTCACGCCGTTAATATGGGCATTTCCATCGATTTGTATACATTATTACAATTGCGAGTGGAAGTGCTTTAAATTACTTCAAATGAGGATTTTGACAACTCAATAGATTCCTGTGAAAAAAGAGCTTCAAATTTAGCATTTATAGTAATGCTTAATTGTCATTTTCTTAAAATCGGCTTCAAAATTTTCTCTCCGAGTTCTTCTACCATAGCTTGACATTTGTTCTTCACGAGTCTTTTGCAGCTGTTTCAAGCAATTCCATTTATCTCACAACAGGTCCGTACCTGCTCTGGCTTTTGCTCCTTTAGAGGTACTGCCAGGGTCCTTTGTCCTCCCAGAAGGGTTTCCATTTCTGGCACCATCTGACATAGATTCCAAATGAGCCACATCTGTGGCACTGCAGTCGCTGGATGACGACGCCCCGGGCTTGCTCGCGCACTCCTGGCCGCCGCGCCGGTACTGGGGATCCAAACTCCTAAACAGTAAGGTTTGACCCTATAGATCGTTCCATACATTTTTTTTTCGGAGTATCCTTCTCCTAGCATTTTTATCCTATTGCCGAGAACCTATAACATACAACCCTACCCGAATCAGGCAAAGGCTGGGGTTAGGTTTAAAAGGGAGGAAAGTCGTTGGGAAGGTTTTGAGGTAGAAAGGGCTGAAGAGTAGAGAGAGTAAGAGATTATTATTATTATTATTATTATTATTATTATTATTATTATTATTATTATTATTATTACTGTTGTTATAATTATTATTGACAAATTACTTAATTTAATTATTCAATTGTGAACTCTGCACACAAGCAAAATTCAACAATTCCGGCTTTGTGTTAGTTTCTTGAAAAAAAAAAAAAAATTGACAAAGGATAAGAAAAAAATCTTTGGCTTTTCGGACTTGTCACATACTCTTACTAGCTGCCATCCTTCGCCACCCAAAATTATTTTTTTGAAATTTCCTCAATATCTCGCTTTCCAAATGGTAAAACCGAAATATTACTTTAAGAATATTATGGAAGAGTAAAACCTCGTCCTATATGGCAATTTTCGTTGAAAACTTTGGAGCCGTTTTTAAGAAAATGGCATTTAAGCATTACTGTAAACGTGTAATTTGAAGCTTATTTTCACAGAAATCTTTTGAGATTTCGAAAAACTAATTTGGAGGTAATCTGAAACACTTCCACTCACAAATGCAAAAATGTATACAAATCGCTGGAAATGGGCATATTAAAGACGTGAGAGATATTTCAAAACAATTATATGTGTATTTTTTAAAAGAAAAAAGAATACAGCAAAATTAATTTTGTCATCTTAAACAGAGCAATTAGTACTATTTGTACGAAAAGTTTGAAGAAAAAGTTGGAACCGTCTTTGAGGTAATGGCGTTCGAGCGTTTCTGAAAATGCGGAATTTTGATATCATTTTCACAGAAAACTTGAGTTTTTGAGAAACTTTGTAGGACTTCATTTAAAACACATGTACTCATCAATATAATAATGTGGACAAATTGCCCCTGATGTAAATATTAACGACGAGAGAGAAGTCAAAAATATTTATTTTTTGTATTTATTAAAAAAAAAGAATAAAGAAAAACGGCATTTGTCATCTTATATAGAACATTTTGCACAATCCCTACCAAAAGTTAAAAAAAATTGGAGCTGTTTTTGAGAAAATCTTCTGCAATTTTTTAATATTGCACATACTGTGCACAATATTGCGCGAAAGCGACTCAAATTTTCAAAAAGAAAAGTACAAAGAAAGCATTGAAAGAACGATGGAGAAAACATGTTACTTGAAGGAAAAATCTCCATCTTTAATTTTGCAGTTGTAGAAAGCCGCCGAAAAAATTCAAACTTTTGCAATTTTTAGAAAAATCGAAGTTTACAGTGGAAGTCAGACCTATGGCACCTTTATAAGATATTTCACTCTATTCCTTCGAGTAATGTAAAGAAAAAAAATGTAGTAATTTTTGAGAAAATGTTGAAAATGTCCCTGGGGCTTCATGTAAAGTATCTGCAAAAATTAAAAATAATGTTATTACAAAACGCTGCTTCGTCGGGTCAGATCGACCGGTAAATATTCATTTCCGAAAAAATCCTATACTAATAGTTTAGGCGCTAATTTTATTCACAAATTGACACACGGACGGGCGTTTCGAAAAAAAAAGGTCATGAGACCCCAAAACGTGTATTTCCTTGGAAATCTCGAAATCGATTTTCCGCTCTCGAAAACGATTTCCGACTCCTCTGACATCGAAAAAGTGTTGTTTCTTTAAACGTCCGTCAGTCGTCAGTGAACAATACTAGCGCCTAAGCTATTGGTAATTTTTTCCCCAAATTGATTAAACCCCTGGCGATCAGTCCTCACTCGAAGCTCAGCGTTTTTCAAAAACGTTCATTAATTTTTGGGGATACTTCAAATGAAGCCCCTCGGACATTTTCAAAATTTCCTCAGAAATAGTTCCTATTTATTCCTTCACATTTCTTGTAAGAATAGAGAGAATTACACAAGTAAGGTGGCGTATATCCAATTTTGGCTTTAAACTCTGAATAAACAAAAGTTTGACAATTTTTAGGCGTCTCCCTACAACTACAAAACAGAAGATAGACATTTTCCCCTCAAATGTAATTTGTTCTCCTTAATTAGCTTTTTCATTAACACTGCGTACATTTTTCAAAATTTTAGAATTTTTCACGCAATATTAAGTAAAATACGAGCAATACTAAACTAACGGTGTTTAAACAGCACGTACTTTCTTGTGATTGTCAATGGCTGTGTAATATTATAATATGATAAATTCTGTCTTCCAATTCAACTACCATTTGAAAAATTCTTAAACAAAACGAAGCGTGAAAAATATATATTTTTTTAAATTCAAATGCTTAAACAAAAACAGCTCTCTGCGATTGAATTCAGTGTATTCAAGTTCTACATAAATGTACCAACGATGCACGATGCGTATTTTAGCCGTACAAAACAATTAGTTTATACTATCGAGAACGAAAGGAAGCCGTTATTATCGCCTTGTTATCAGAGCAGCGTTACAACAATGAGTTACAAGCAACAATGGCCGTTATACGTATGGGATGCATCTGCCAATTAGCTTTTTTGATACCTCTGGCAAGAAAATGAAAATGGTTAGAAAAATAATGTAATTAAATATATTCTTATATTCATCAAAATTACTCGGTTTTTACTTGCATTACACTTCATTGCCACATCTTATTAAGCAAAGCGACATCAACTATTAGTTTTCATATTTAACTCGATTAAAGGATGCAATATAAAATAGGTTTTAAATAATTTCTAAAAGATTGGTTTAAAAAGTATAACAAAACCTCGAATACAAGAAACGAACAAAGAAATATGAAATAAACTAGCAAAATGCCCGGCGTTGCCTGGGCTTTATTCATTGATTTTTTTCGTGTTTCCGGGCGCGTCAACTGCTTTGGCCATTAGTCCCGTTTGTGTAGTGCATGTTTTTTCGCGGGAGACGGCGGTGATCTTCCCCCGCTGGATGGGGAGATCCGGCGCCGACCTACCGTCGGCTAGTGGGGTTTCCCCCTAACCAGGACTCTCCCACCAGCGGGACAAGCTCTAAGCTCCTGACAGGTCTCCCGGAATACATGGTAGTGTAGTGCATGTTAGTGTGTGTGTGTGTGTGTATAAGGAGAGAGGATAGGACAATGAAGAGGAAGGAAAGTTCGCGCGCGGTCCGTGGCCCGTTTGGTAGGGTACTGCTCCGACATTCGCCTGGTGTTTATCGGAGAAACCACGGAAAACTACCGATCAGAGCAGTCGGCCGCTAGAATTCTCCTCCAGACAGTGACTGACTTCGTCCTAGCTGAAAAGCTAGTGTCGAAAATCCTGCCACCGTCAAGACTCGAACCTAGGACCTCGCGGTCAGAGGCGTTGCAGTGACATCAGTTGATGCACTGAGCCACCGCTCCCGGTGGGCTTTACCACGGTGTAAGATATATAGGTGTGTTCACTCCCAGTCCCAAGTTGAAGCTAGTGTGAGGCTAGTTCTCGTAGTTCTCGCATATAAGCGCTGCGATCTGTTTGGGTATGACGTAGCATGACCATGATCCATTTGACAGCTCCGTGGGCAGCTGATTTCAAATTTCAAATCAGAGATTTGTCGTGTTGTGGTGGAATTGCGACTGTCAAGTAGAGTGAACAGTTTCGAAAATGGGTAGAAGATGTTTTGTAAAACTGTGCAGTAGTGACAGCGCAATATGTAATTCACAGGAAACTGCTTTATTTTGTGTCCCCAAGCAAGAAGATACAAGAAAGAAATGGGTTGAAATTGTTCCCCAGAAAAAAAGAAAGTTGAGAGAGAGCGATTATGTCTGCGAAAAGCATTTCAACAGTGAAGAGATCATTGTTATGCGAAATGCTGTAAGTACATATTTCAAGAATTTATCATATACTGTGAATGAGTTAATAGTAAAATAATTAATTTGTATAATCACATACTATCAACGTTGAGAAATGTAACCTATGTAAATTCATTATTTATATCAATTAGAAAAAAAAACATTCACAATTATCCAAGTTAAAGAACATCCACATATAATCAAAGAATATAAATGTATATTTTTTAATACTAAATTATTAAAAAGTTTTCAGAAGTCACTAGGAAAAAACTTAAACCAGAAGCTGTTCCAAGCAAATTCAAACTTGATGATTCTGGGAATTTTTACAATGGTATGTATTTTAAATAGCATTAAAAGTAGATAACTTTTAGAGGACATGATTTAGATGACAAGAAAATAGGATTGTTCATAATTAAAATTGTAATTTTTAAGACTTTTAAATGTAAGAATTCATCTATTTATTTTATATTTCCCTAAAACTGTTGTACTTTCAGCAGATATTTTGGATGCAGCAGATGTAAGGACTGAGGCAATGAAACACCATGCCCAGGAAATATCTGGTGACTATGATCCTCATAATGTATATGTTATTGGCATGATAAAATTCAAGTTGCGTATTGTATATTATTGTTTAATATCAATTTTTTCTAATTATAATGAATAACAAGTAATGTATAACTGCAAAAAGTGTAAATTGCTATTTCATTCAATAAAAAATATATTATTTTAATACTAATATATTTTCAGTAGATGATAAGGAAAAAATGAATAAAAGTAATAATAATAATAAAAAATTAAAAAAACCTGAGGTTTGCAACATTTAAAACACTAGAAGTTTTGCTCCTGAATTCTAGAAAATTTATTTGCATCGATAAATGAACTGTGGGTGTGATTTTTTGTATTGCTAACAAAATAGTAACACACTCCCAGCTCTACTCCTACCAGTACTAGCCAGAGCTCAACAATACGTGCGCATAGGGAAGCTGCATTTATATCCAAAAGCAAATCAAGGAGCCATTTCCGAATTTCCTTGATGGATCGAAAAGAACTGGACATAAAACCTCATCAAAGTGGGGGTTATTGACCCTCAAGCTGAAGTACATTACTTGTTTCAGGCATATTGTCTTTTTTATATAATACAATACAATACAAATGTGAACTAATGCATTGTATATCATTGTTTTGTTAAACTAAACATTATTTTTGTTTTTGATGATCAGTATAGATTCTAATTGAATAGAAACAGTTATGCAGCAGAAAAGATTTTACTTGTAACTTAAATTTGTGTACTGATTTTAATTGTTTAATGTCATCTGGCAATAAGTTGTAAAATAACATACCCATAATAATATAATATATTTGTCACATAAATACAGCATAAGCCATGTATGACAAGTCAGGACATTATATGATCATACAATGTACAATGCAAATATTATATATTATATAAAGATTTCTTGTTGTGAGCTGTTGATACTAACGTCTGATGAATGTCATTTCTTTGACATGTTTCGTAGTAATGAATATCGGTATTGTATGAAAATATGATTTGTAAGTAATCATCAGTAATGGAATAAAATTTATTATTTATACATTCTCAAAAGAATGTGCAAAATTATTATTGCAAATGACTATTTCTTATTATAAAATTATTAATTATATTGAAATTGTCTTCACAAATGATCCAGTACACTGCAATTAAGTACAATCCTATTGATTGATTGCTGACATTATGGGTTGCAAAGAAACGTGACCATCACTTGATTAATAGTAAATCACAGTTGAAGTGTTTTTCGTAAAAGTAATCCTTGTTTATTATTATTATTATTATTATTATTATTATTATTATTATTATTATTATTATATTATTGTTTTTCTCTTAAGAATAACCTCACCTCCTGGTTTAAAATGCAAATCTTCAATCGGTGGTAAATTTTAAAAAAATAACACCTCTGACGCACATTGTAATACGTCTAAATAGGCTTTAATACATTTACGTTAGCGTTTCTCCGATTGACAAAAATACTACGCTGGAAACGTGAGCAACACCATGCCGACCATCACCTGGCCGGCCATTTTGCCCAAACCGATCGTGCGCACCGTACGGACGAGTTAGGAACTAGCCTCAAACTGGCTTCAGAAAATCTGCCCAAAAGGCGGCTAGTTGACACACCTACATATCTTACACCGTGGCTTTACTCATATTCAGTTCTTGCGAAAGAGGGAAAAGTTCAATTTTATACAAGCTACGGTGTTTAAAATTATTATTGTTAACGTAATTGGTTCAAATTTTAATACAATACTATAATTTCCTTTCATTTTATTTTACAACGCATTGCTATTAGATGATTTTTTTTAATCCTATGCACCGCCTCTAGCGAATAAATTAGGCACCAGTTTCGCTGCAGCACTACTGGGCTCTGGCGGAATACATTAGGAACCACGTGCTCTAAGCGAGAGGCGATAAATGATCGCGGTGCATCTACACACATATTTTTTAAATTATTTATTTTCCGCATTTGGGTTGTGTTAGTCTTTACCAAACTTTGCAAGGATACTGCGACACTCCTGAAGAAGAGCCTGTTAAAATTTCATATCCATTCATAGGCTACTTTTTGTGGTATCGATGATGATTACACGTCGTTGAATTCACTTTTATTAGTATAGAAGATATACGGATTCAAACTTAGCATCCAACTGCTTAGCATCACGATTCATTTTACATACACAAAGTGCAGTAAATTGGGAGAAAAAAATACTAATATTTTCGAAAAATTCAACATGACCTTATTGGAAGATGTTTTCGATGAACACGTTCCGTTAAAAATGTATTTTCGTAATTGTAGTTGTACGAAGACGCTGAAAAAATTTTGAATTTTTTCAATTTTCGAAAAATCAGGGTTTGTTTTGGTTGGTTTTCAACCAATATGAGATCTGCACCATTCTCTTAAACGTCCTTCAGACTAACCAACAGAATTTCAACAAAAACGATGGAGCAGTTTTTGAGAAAAACTTGTTTACACAAAATAAAAAATACATTTTCGAAAAAAATTAAAATGACCTAATTTCAAAATCTATCTTAAGGAACAGGTTTTATTAAAGGAAAGAATCTCTATCTTTAATAGTTTAGTTATAGGAAGATGCCGAAAACATTTTGAATTTTTTCGAATTTTCGAAAAATCAGATTTTTCAACGAAAATAAGATCTGCACCATTCTCTTAAACGTCCTTTACACTCTCCAATAACAAAATTTAATCAAAAAGATGGAGCGATTTTTTAAAAAATTTTAGTGGCTGCTTGTAAAGTATCCCCTAAAATTAAAATAACGGTTTCAATTTCAAGGGACCGCGGCGTCAGTCAAATCGACTGGGGAATATCAATTTTGGAAAAAATCGTTTGAACGGTTTAACCGCTAGCGCTGTTCACACACGGGCGGGTGGACGGACGGACGTTTTGCTGAAAATCGATTTTTCGGTATCAAGGATCCACAAAACATGGATTGTAGTTACTACGTGTTATAGGATTTTTTCTAAATTTAGCATGTGAATTTATCCACTCTTTCGTGGCCAAAGTAATAATTTTTTCGCCGAAAATTTTGCCTCTTCACCAAAAAGAGTTTTTCTGCCGAAAATTAGCCGTTTTTTGCACAGCATTACATAACTTTTTCTCTACGGCGGTAGCGGTAGCGAGAAAGTCAAAATAACAAATACAATAATTTCTCAAACACGGCTCCAAATTTTTTCTCTATATTTTGGGAGTGAAAGTGCCCTGTGTACTGTGTATGATGACATAAACATGATTTTACTGTATTTTATTTTTTCAAAAATTAAGAATATGTAATTTTTTTACTTGTCACGTGAATAATTTTTACATTAGAAGCGATTTGTTCTCATTATTGCATTTATGAGGAAATTTGCTTCAAATGATGGCTAATGAAGTTTCTCGAATACTTGAAATTTTTCTTTGAAAATGGTTTCAAATTTCCGCGTTTTCAGAAACCCACTAATGTCATTTTCTCGTACACGGCTTCATTTTTTTCTTCAAACATTTTGAATGATCTTGGCTGTCCGGGTGACGCCGGGTCGAAGGCTGTGTTGCACAGGGCAACACAGCCTTCGACGCGGCATCACCCGGACAGCCAAGATCATTCACATGACTCCTGCCGCGTAAGCCTACGACTTCACTTCAAACATTTTGTATGGATAATGCTAAATTCACTGTTTAAAACCACTTTGTTTTCTTTTGTTTTTTTTCACAAATTACACAAAAGTAATTTTATTGCAATAGTTCTCACCCTTTCAATATCCACATTTTCATGTATACATTATTGCATTTGGGAGCAGAAGTGCTTCAAATGACTCCTAATGAAGTTTTTCGAAAGCTCACAAGTTGTCTGTGAAAAAGTGTTTCAAATTTCGCATTTACAGTAACTCTTAAACGATATTTTCTTAAAAACGGCTCCAAATTTTTAAACAAAAATTTCCGTAAAGGACGCGGTTTTACTATTCTGTAAGTAATTAAGTAATAAGTATACTTCATTTATTTATTTTACGTCAAAAAACAGATAAAACTGCGTATGACGTGCTATGGGGAAAAGTGAATTGTGTGCACATTTTCAAAATTCTGTGATCCCTACACTAAGTCAAATACTACTTAAATTTTGGAGAGAAAAAAAACCCTCCCATGTAATAAAATCTAATTTCAAGGATAAATAAGCAATAAATTTTGGCTCTTATCCATGTTGTCCTTCGGAATAATACTTCCTGCCGCGACATGGAAACGATAATTTGAATAATTGTATTTCCCACTGAATTCTAGAAGACGTGCACAGAAAATGAAGTTACATTTATGTCCAAAAGCAAAACAAGGGGCCATCTCAGCATTTGCTCAATGGATCAGGGAAACTGGACGAAAAACCTGATCGAGATGGGAACTTCGATTTAAACATAGCTGCACTTCAATGTCACGAGCTAGAAGGCGAGGGGAACACGGACCGTGAGCTTTGTTAGGACTTAAATTTTCGGTATTGGGGCTTCATATTGGATAACAATGTTCCCCTTCTACTTCCAGCTCGTGACCTTGAAGTGCAGCTATGTTTAAAACGGAGTATAAAGTATTATTTTGATTCTACCATTAGGAAACCCAAGAATTGAGAAAATTTTTTAAAAATATTATTTTGGGCGGCGATAGATGGAAGCTGCAAGAGGCTGGGGGAAGACAGAGAAGCTTACTGAGTTATTATTATTAAATATAACTTCAAATATTATGTTTTTAGAGTAATGTTATTTCAATTCTACTGTGGACATACTGTGTTTTCAAGATTAAAAATATACTTAGCTAAGTTATAGTAAAGCCCTCAATATCTAGGAACTATTTCAATGTGTGATAGCCCTTTGTTCTACTGAGCTCTTCACTTTAAAGAAATAATTTGAGGTAATATTGGAGAAAAATTTAAAAACGCTTCAAGTTAAGTACTTCCAAAATTTAAAGAATTGTTTTCAAAATCGCACGGCTTTAAGTCTAGCCAGATCAATTGGGAATATTTATTTTTGCCAAAATCCTACACATAGTTTCAGTGCTAGTGTTGTTTCAGTCGTTTTTTTTTTTTTTTTTTTAGTGCCAATGTTTCAGCCAATTATCTGATCAGCTTGAGGGGTGAAGTGATATGTATATTAATTGACATATGTACATTAAGATATTTTTGTTTATCTCGGCATATTTATATTAAATGACATTGTATATATTTATTTGCACAAATTTGTTGCTCCCACAAACAGGAACAGCAATGGCTTCCAAATAAATGGCCGAAACATTGGCACTGTAAAAAAAAACAGACTTTCATTGACAAACTCTCACAATTCTCCCCATATATTCATAAAAGGAGGTCAAGATAAGCCTAATAATTCTGAGCTAAGCACATTTCTATACGGTATACGTATTATTTCAATTTATGTAAGTTTTATTTTAGTACTTATCAAAATGAGTGGATCAAGAGGGATATAATTGCATGAGTGAAATGTTGACGAAAATAGCAATGACTGGAGCGAGTTTTCTTATACACTACAAGTGCAATTACACCCCTTTATTCAAATATTACGTTCAATATTTTTTCGTTTCCATTTAAGAATAATTTAAATTTTGAGAAATTCAATCACATCTTTACAATTTGAAGCATGTGTTAGATGATGTCATATTGCTTCTGAAAAGTATATATTTTAGTGGGCGTTGCATGTGAAATATTTGCATATGGAAGGTACTGAACATACCACAAATAAAATATTAGAAGCTGACAAAGTCATGAAAACATTACTTCTAATGAAAAGTAAAGACAGGTATCGGATAGAATACAATATGCATAAATTGGGAAATAATAAAAAAACTATTCACTTCTGACACTGTTTTTCTATACCATCCTTTTTAGAACAGGTAAACACAATTGACGTTTACATTTTTTACATTAGTAATCCTAAGACCAAATGTTTTACATGTAAACCATTTAATTTATTCATGTTAAATATTTTATAGTGTTCCATTTGTCAGCTAGCTTAACATGTACTTTGCCAATTTAGTTTTATTCATTCTTTGTTTATATGTAGTTGTTGTAGGAATGTAATCCATGATGTACATTTGTGTTCAGGTTTCAGGGCCGACTGGAAATATTTTGGCTATATCTGTGTTATAGTTTCTTAATTAAATAAAATGATTTCTAAAATTAAATGAAACGTCTCCTTTTCTGAATTCTGATTGGTAGGTGTGGAGTTTTAACCGCATGGGGGAATTTTATTTACACACATGCTATTAACGTAAAGATAATCAATGAAGAAAATCAATCAAATAATTTTTCATGGAATTAATGAGCATATTTAGTTAACTCAACGAAAAAAGTTTTAACGTTACAAAATTAACATTGTTTTATGTACGAAAATTGTCTTAACCCTTCATTGCATAGAGTAATTCAGCTGTAACAATGTTTTTCAGGTCATAAATACATTCTAACGATTTAATTACGAACTATTTTTTATTACACATAATGTACATCATGCGTTTATATCACTCCAAGCATTGTTAGGCAGTAAACGTGATAAGATGAGATAATGAGATGAAGTGATAGTAAACTAGTAACTCTGTTTCCTTATATCAGTTTCGTTCACTCTGTTTCCTTATATCAGAAGCGAAACGCTTTTAGGAAAATATTGAAACTAAAATACGAATGATACTTATTTTATTGGCTTGCTTGTTGAAACTTATTTTCTCACATAAATGATTTGAAAAATAAATAATTTTTTTAAATCGTGAAATATAGGACATTTTGTTGGAGTAGTAACACAATTTAATTTTGTGTTTTTCTCAAGCAATATTTACTTCTGAATTTTTAAAATTATTTTTCCCTTAATTAAAATAAATAAATGTAATGAAAAATAATTATTGCAAGTAAAAATAAAAAAAATCATGCAATAAAGGGTTAAAGCTGATTGCTATTTTAACAGTTTTCGTTTACCTTACGTTTAGATGAAACTATTCTTGAAGAAGAGGAAAAGAAATCCTCAAAATGTAGAGATGGAAAGATCTTTGAAATTACTAAAATATTGTAATAAATATGATTTAAACTAGATTAAGTGAAAATATGAGGTTCTTCTGTTTAATGTGCGTGTGTTTTTTAGGATTCTAAAAATAACTGTCTAAAAACGTCTGGAGAAAAACCTATGAAAGTTGATTCAGATTATAACTTGACACTCACCTCCTCTTGTGTTAGGCCAATGTGCCAGCTGTGGCTGTTTTTAATTAAGGCAAAGATACATAATTGCCAACTTACCATAAGAGCAAGAGTTCACTGACACAATATGCAAGTGAAAATAATGACCCTGTATTACCCATCCCTTAGGAAAATCCTGGTTGTAACACTATGTGCAATCAATACACAGGAATATGTATTGTATTTTATCCATTATCTAAAACATTTAATTTCTTTTGTAAATTACTCATTTGATTTTATTTGTGTATATATAATTATATATAATTTTCATATTCTATCATATTTTCATATCTTTCATTTTAGAGTAATTGAGAACTGCATTGCTGACTTTTCTTTTGCTCGTTCATTATTTTTTTCCTTCCACTTCCTTCATTTTCTCTCTTTGCTCACTATTTATAAAACAAAGTAAATAATAATAAAGAGATTTTCTGGTTTGCTTGCCGGATTTCACCTGTTGTGAAATATTGTTATTATTTTGTAGCACTGTATTTGTAATATACATGTCTAATACACCTAAATAAATAATTAACCAGATATTAATGTAGAATGTAATTTCTTTCACATTCCACATATTCCAGAAACTTTATACAGATATGTATATTACAACACACTTTTCTTACCATGGTAAGAGAAATGTTTCATAACATACACATCCCTAAATGTATGTCAAAACAATGTTAACATATTAACACTTTACCGTTATAATGTCAATTCAACCAAACAGAGTCACTCTTCATGGCTGAAGTTGGATAAGAACAATTGAAACACATGAGTTGTAGAACAGCAGATGAGTGCACTTATTCCAAGAAATGGTATAACAAAACGTATTAATCAACATAGGCCAAAAACACAAACAACAGACTTCATTAGTTAAAAACCTCAGCCATCATCTCAAATTACAAACTTTAATCATATCTGTTATTTGCTGTTTATCAGTCTAACGACATCAATCTACATATATTTAAAACAGTGAGGTTTTTGCTAATAAAGAAACTTGAGCTTTCTACTCAACCAAATTTCATGAATTTTACTTTTAAACGATAGATTGTCCCAGATGTGTTTTCACATGCTACTGTTAACCAGTTTTATAGTAAAAACACTAAATTCTAACACAATCTTAAAATCAACATTATGAACACTTATCTACTGTAATTTGTTCACATCAATTTGCTGGGTGAGTTGTAATCAATCCATTGAAAGCAGTTTGCGTTACATTGTCTAGCAAGAGCAGGCTTGAGAGTGTGAGGTTATTGTTAGTGAAGGGATTACTGAGCATATTTAAACATAATGCCCATCAATTGTTTGACACGTGTCCCTTCACAAAAAAAAATTACTGATTATGGTAATTTTATGTGATGCATTAAGTTTTTAAGTTAAGATAGATACCAGATTGTACTGATAGCCCAAATCTTGATAAATATTAAATAATTCATGTATATTTTCAGAAACATGTATAACTCTGTGTTCCCATTGAAGAGCGTTTGCACTGTTCCAAAATTTGTAAACCTCCCTCATTTCATTGGTCTTGGAGAAACAACATTTTTGGGGATTTCAGTTTCCCATATGGGGCATAAATAGTACTTTTCTACAATTCTTCCTTTTGAGTGATGTAATCGCAAGGGTTTCCCAGTAATTATAACAAGTATAATTAGGAATTACTTAAAAATCTTCTCTAATGAGAACTACTATAAAACATGAATTTGATACAAAAGATAGAATAAGCATTCACATATAAAGGGGTAGCCTTCTGAAATAAACAAGCCAATTGATTGAACACTTCTATTATAAAACATTAATTGCAAAATGATACTCCTATGAAACTGTCATGCAATCGCAGTTACTCTGAAGAGGATACATTACTGACCTATACAGACTGTCATATAATTTTAACTTTTATTACCAACACACAAAGAGTAAAGAACAACCACAGTGCACAGAGAATAATTCATTCAATGAGAAACCCATACAGAAAAATTAGGTAGTGGCACATGATACATGTTTGGCAGTGTCAGCATCACTTGATTATTATTGAACACAAAAATGAAATGACAATTCTTTGGATTTTAATTACAGAGGAATGATGTATGTGCCCAGAATTGCTACAATGATTTTCAAACTGATATCTCTAATTAAAAGAAATGAATACTAACTTGTACGAATTCCAATTCTCCATCATTATCAACAGGTTCCTGTTTAAACTGAAAAAAAAAAAAGAAAGAAACAGGTGACATCTTTGAAGATACTGGTAACTTTTTAAAGAGAAAACAAAATAATGTACATAAAGAAAAGATGAGTTGATGGAAAGATTTGTTTTCAGTTTTTCTGCACTTATTTGCCAATAAGTACTTCTACTTTTTCAACTTATAAGATCACGTCTGAATTTACATGCTTAAGTGAAGTTTTCTCAAGTATACCTCCTTTAGATCTTCTTCAACCTTCACGACACTAAGTAAAGTACACTCTGGGTTCTCCATTACACACATTCAATATACACACATACGAACAAAAAGTATCTACGCGATTGCACCTTCTTCTCATTTAGCAATAAGTTGAATACCCTCTTGGATGAGCCCCAACACATCGTGGCACCATGTCTCCTTAACGGAAGTGCGTTAATCCAGACGATTATACGGTTCAGGAAACGTTACCTTTTACCGTAAGCAGACCGTAATCGTTCGATTACGGAACGATTACGGTCTGAAGTCTTGAGAATCGAACGAGATCGATCTCTTTCGAGACTTGGCAAACGGGGTATTTTCAAAACTAACGACAGATTCATATATATCAATAAACTGTCTGTATTACAGTTTTAAATCAAGCAGTATATAGCAAACCTGTACTTTCAGCTTTATGTCAAAAATTCGCATAATATTTCAACGGGAAAATATGCCTCGACAACAAAAAAAGACAAAAATGGAATAAGCGTAAATAAATATGTACAAATGTTGAAATGATTTAAAATTCTTACGGATTTATTAGTTTGTGCCCGTCACAGGCCGAATATCGATCTTCTGCGCATGCGCAGAAGCTCAAAAGTGATGCAAAGTTTATAAACTGCTCATGCGCAGAATAGCGATAGTGCTTTAACGTTCGAGGGTCATTTCACATCAAATCAAGGATCCCAAACCCGACAGTTTCAGATTTTTTTTCAAACTTTGTGTTCCTAAAGTACCTCTTAAAATATATAAAATGACCGCTTATGAAGGCTGTAGCAAATAGTTTCACTTTTGTAATGATTTGAAGTTCGGAAGAATCGAGAAATAGCTGCGCGCATTACTGAATAAAAACTCTATTATCTCAGACATTTTCAAAGCTACAAAATTTGTTCATATATAATTTTAAAGTTATAAATGAGACTTTTTGACACATTTTAAAGAAGCAAAAATATATATTAGAAAGTTTCAAAATTAACGAATAATATTTTAAAATTTATTTTAAACAAATGCATTTTATTAAAATTGACGAGAAAAATATATTTTGTGGTTCTACTTATATAAAAACTGTATAAAACGTTTAAATTTGGGATGAGAATGGGATCAGGAATTACAAATTATTGGAACATGTTGAAAACCAGAAAGTGGATAAATCCAGTTGCTAAATTAAGAGAAAAAATAATCTAACACGTGGTGTAGCCAGAGTCCCAAATTTGTGGCTCCTTGATAACTTGTGAAAAAACAATTGAAATCAAAGCGTCCGCCTGTCCGTCTGTGAACACTACTAGCGCCTAAACCACATTACGATCTTTTCCAAATTAAAGAATTCCTAGCCGATCTGGCTCTAGTTATCGTATAGGGTGCATTTAGCACTAACTCTACCAAAAATTTGAAGAAAAAATTTGGAGCGGTTTTTGAGAAAATCTTTTCGTTATTTTTGTTAAAATTGCAAATCTTCCACGCACTATTGTACGAAGACTCCTAAAATTTTCAAAAAATTCTGCATGATCTTTACGAAAGAACTATTTATGGACAACACATTTAATTTGAAGGAAAATTCTCTGTGTTCAATTTTGTAGTTGTAGGAAGACACCGAAAAAAATTCAGTTTCGAAGTTTTCGAAAATTCAGAGTTAACCGTGAAAATAGGATCTATGCAACTTTTGTGTAGTAGTGTATTTTACTATATTCTTACAAGAAATATAAAGAAAAAATTTGGAGTCGATTTTGAGAAAATTTTGCAAATGTCCGGGGGGCTTTAGGTAAAGTACCCACAATTTTTTTCTCCCATTGGATCAAATTTACGCAAAAATAAAATTTCATTTCAATAGACCGATATTAACCCTTGCCGAGTTGACCGCGAAATTTGGATGTTAGGGATAATTGGTTTTGTGTTGTGGTCAGTGGAAAACTACTAATATGTGTTTAATATATATTTTTGTATTTCAATTTAATGCATTTTCACTCTTTATACTGCATTATAATCTTTACTTTTCCTGTGGGTACATTTTTTCAGTGTTTCTTTCTTGCAATATGGGTAGAGTGGACGATCTTCTTGAACAACAAAATGCAAATTGGTTTCGCTCCTCATCTTCAGTCAGTAGTGCATGAAAATCTTGCATTAATTTAACAGCCCTTCAGCGCAGTCATTCACAACTATCAACTTTATAAATAAACTTTGAGCTTCTAAATATGTAGAGTTGCTTTTCTAGGTCGAAGGCCATTCTTGAATAAAACTAGTATACAATTTCAGGTAAGAGAACAGATATCTGCTTTTGGTTGACAAAATAAGCTATTGTTTTCAATGAAATGAAGATTAAATTGAATTAGGAAATGTATTGAATATTAGCGAATTATTAATTATTAAAGAACGGTAATCGGAATACAATTCGCTTACCATATTATCTCCATCTAATGCTCCACAAAAAGGAATGTATCATTCTTCCATGTGTAGATTATCTCTGGCTGATTTTGCTAGCATTTTGATTTTGATTTGTATGTCTACTTCATCATCATACGATAGACAAATCTGCTAAAAATTAGACACCGCATGTGGTATTTGGTACCACATGCGATGTCTAAATTTTTTAGAGCTGCTTTTGAAATTGTGGAATCTATCCTTTCATGTGATTTTAGAACTTTTAAAAATCAGATATCTTGATTTCAGAGATCAGAGATCTCGAGCTTTCACAGCTGCACTGCACTAAAGCCATGGTTTTGACATAGTTAAAATCAACAGAAATACGTTTTTTCAGGATTACATCAAGTATTTTACATTCAAATACACATTGTAAAATAATGTGATGACGATGCGCTAAGAACAATTTCCTGTCCAAATTTTCTTCATGAAAGACATATATATGCTCCTTTAAAACGTCAAGTGTTTGATGCAGTTATGACATAGCAAAGAATTCGTAGATTCTCTTCGATATCTCAGTGGATTAACATATTCCCAACAGCGTTAGTGTGCTCTTTACCATAAGGATTTCGCAATTATATGTATAGTTCTTTTATGTGAACGGTATTTTATATGATCGGCCTTTTTAGTATATATGTACAAAGAGAGAACGGCAGAAGAAATAGCAGCTTCCTTTACCGAGTTTGAAAAAGCTCTTTTGTGCCAAATAGCAAAGAAAAATTAAGAGGATTTCAAAAATCGGTAGAGACATTGATATTTACAGGTTGCTGTTCTTCCTCCATGAATTTATAAAATTCAAGCAATTCGTTATCCTTAATATTAGATGACCATATTTTGAAATCATAAAAACGGGACCTTTTAGTTTTTGTCAACGATAAAAGGAGGACGTTATACACTATTTTATTACAAATATTTATGTTTGGAAATTAAAATTAAATAAAGGAATAATTAGTGTATAAATACGGATAACTTTCATGATGCAGAAGCACAGCAGATGTACTAGCCAACCAAATAAACCTTTAGAAAGGAACATTAGAAATAAAAACAAAACAAAAGCGTTTGTTTAATTTGCACTCTCATTCATTACGAAGTAGTTCAGTGTTTCTTAATTAAGATTGCGTCACACAGAAACTCTCAGAAGCAACAGGATCGGATTATTGAATTTCTTCATGGCGATATCTTTAGCGATAAAGCATATACAAGTTGAAACTCTCGGCTGTATTTATAAACCTCTGCCAGGGGCCTGCCAGACTTAGCAGGCTGCCAGTTTTGCGATTTATGAACGATCCTATGCGCTAGCTGGCCCCCAGCAGCGACTGCTGGTGCTGCCAGCATGCCCCCAGCGTATAATAGCTAGTCTCACCGTGTTGTTGTGTTGACCTGTATTCCTATTTTAAAGACTGCTTGATTTTTGGACTCTCTTCTTGACTTACCTAAAATACGTTTTGGACTTCTCAATCGGATATTCGGCGAATTTTAGCTTTCTTTTTTCGGACCATTCTTTTTATATACGGCAACATAACCTGCGAAATTGACGTGAAGTCTGATTACGACCCTGCTAACATTTTTTATATCAAGGTAATTTACTATCAAGCAAGGTTCTTATGTATCTTGTAGATTGAGATTTGGCGTGGAATATTGTTTTTTCTGTGCGCATATGGTATTGTTCCAGGATATGGATGACTTTTATGAATTTTACGAATTTGTGCAGGACGTTGTGGAGAGAGAGAGACGATTGCCTCGTCGGTGTATTCGCGATTTGGCGAATCCTTTGGATCATTTGTCTGAAAGGCAGTTTCAGGAAACATATAGATTTCGGAAAAGAACGGTTGTAGAATTTCTATACCCTCTTATGAATAAATTGTCAAAGCCAGATAATCGGGGAAAACCAATACCCGTTATGATAAAACTTTTGATAGCATTGAGATTTTTTGCTACAGGTATTTATCAGGTGAGTTGTGAGTTAATCCATATTTTTGTTTATTATTTATAAACACTGTATTTTTGCATTACATATAATATGTATTTCAGAGAGACAATGGAGATATCCATGGTATTAGCCAAGCAAGTGTCAGTGTAGTTGTGAAAGAAGTGGCAGAGATTCTTGCAGGTGAACTTAGGAACTATGTTAGATTGCCTGTTACTCGTCAACAGGAAGAATTAACAAAGCAGAAATTCTATGCAATTAGGCAATTCCCTGACGTGGTTGGCTGTGTTGATGGAACTCACATAGAAATTGATTCACCAAGTGGGAACGTGCCTGAGGTGTACCGCAACAGAAAAACCTTTTCTTTGAATGTTCAAGTGAGTAATTCTATCTTCATATACTGTCAGTGATAATACTTAATAATTATTAATTAATATTAACAAATATTAATTAATACTTGTCCAATAGCAAGAGTTACTGCATTGAACTCCCTTATTAAAATTCACCATTTCAATATACTATATTATAACAATATAGTTTGTGTTAGTGCATGGTATCCAGTTATTGGTTGTTATAAATGTTAATATGATTTATAATCTATAGATATTCATCGAAGAAGAAAGGAAATAAGTTTATAATTTTTTAAGGAGCAGAGGAAATGATCCACAAAACATAATGGTAGAGAAGCATCTAATTGCCAAGCTTTTTTCGGGTTGTCATTTAAAAAGTCTTCTAGGGTCATTCCCACAGTTTATTTATAAAATTAATCGAAGACCTTCAAGAATAATGTTCTACGGTTTAATAACTATTAATTATTCTATGGTTAATTAATTATTAATTTGTCATTTATGAAAGCACATGAATGTAAGATCAGACAAGTTACATATTACTACACACTTTATTCATCTTAAATGTAACTTATTGTAATTGAATATAATTGAATGGGTGAAAGTCAGAATGGTGTATATGACATTTTATAAATTCTGAGAAAACTGTTCATTTAATTCAATATCACTGTCAAGTTGTGGTGCTTTGTTTCGTCATTAAAACCACAAAATTACATTGGCACTGAAATATAGCCCAATATAAACATGTTTTTCTCAGAATTTATAAAATGTCACTTATCCTGTTCTGGTTTTCACCCACTCAATTGGTACTGTACTCAGGCTTTCATTTGCTTTTTTTATTGTGAGCTAAATTAATTTTAAGTGTAATAGTTAATGATAAAATGAAACTGTTTTATTCTGAAACTGACAATTATAAAGCAATGTGTGTCTACAAGCCAAAAAAATTTCATTAATATCTTTATCTGGATTTAGAATATAGTTATCTTAGTACACAGCAAAAACTGTATTTGTACCATTTAATTTTAGGTACTCGCTGGGCCTGATTTGGAAATCCAGGACATAACCGTGAGATATCCTGGTTCATTTCATGATGCCAGGATTTTCCAGTTGAGTGGCCTGGACGTTCCCTTTGAGCGAGGAGATATACGTGGGATCATCCTCGGGGACAGTGGTTACCCTTGTGAGCCGTATCTTTTGACTCCTGTATTGAACCCCACTACAATTCCTGAGTGCAGATACAATGAAGCGCACAAAGCTACCCAAAATGTTGTGAAGAGGGCAATAGGAGTTTGGAAGCAACGTTTCAGATGTTTAAGGCGAGGTCTGAGCTTGAAACTGGAGAACACTGCTACAGTGATCTGTGCAACCAGTGTTCTACACAATATTGCTCAAACTACCTGTGATCCTCTGCCAGAAGAGGAGGAAGAAGAAGTAGAGGAGGAGAATGATGAAGTTTATGCTGAAAACAAAGGGCCAGGGTTAGTTGCCCGAAGATGTTTTATTAATAGACACTTTCAGTGAAATAGAGTAACTTATTTACAAATAAAAACAATGAGAAAGCAATCTTTTATTTTTTATAAGTTTTTAACTCCTGCAACATCATTCCTCTTTCATTAACTGTTTCTCAATTATTTTTTTTAATCTCGTGCAGTTCGTTTTCCATTTTTAACAAATGCATCTGTTCTTGCAGCATCATGCTGCTTTCATACAGTTCTTTTTCATTCTGCATTTTTAACTAATACATCTCTTTTTGCTGCTAAATTCCATAAAGTTTTCTTAACCTCTTGCTTATTTCCGGATCAAATATTGTCCTTCAGTGTTTTGTATTTGGTGTTGGAGTCATCTCTGCAAAGTAAATGAAATGAGATTTCAAATAGACATAATTTATGCAACTTACATTGTTGTAGCATTTGAATTATGTTCTTAACCATTATTCCAATTTAATTATAGTGACTTTTGATTGTTTGATCAGCTGAGACACCCAATTGGGAGATTCAATACTAAAAATTAAGTTGTAATGAAGCTCCCAATTATATATCCATGTCCAGCTTGTCAAACAACAAGTCACTATAATTACATTGGAGTATATTTAATTTTCTTTGAGATGCTTAGTATCAATAATTACTGTAAACATTACTAATTTTAATTTAACAGTTACAAATTAGAATTAAAAAGGATTGACTCAAGAATTGTGGCCATCAATATTATGTTTGACTTTGTGTCTTGATGTGGTTTTTAAATAGATATATTTTAAACATGGAAAGTTTTTGTTTTTGGTTTGAATGTTAATTAAAAGTTCTTGCTCTTTGTTTTCCTCCATTCAGATTAGGTTCAAGACTAATAGCTTCTTAGAAATAACAAAGTACTTACAAAAAACCTTGATTTTTTTTCACATCAAAATCCAATCTGTATTGTTTAAAATTGATAATTAGGTAAAATGAAAAACTATTTTTTTAAGAGCAGCACTTAATGATGAACTGAAAATAGTATTGTTTCGAAAATGTTTTGACTGAACTGTTTTGAATGTTTTGATGAATAAAATCGTTGCACTCACATGTAATAGTAATCATAACCAAAACAATTTAAATATGAACATATTGTTGAAGAACACATTTTTTTCTATATGTAACCATATTTTATACAGATGCATTGTAGTCTCCTGATTCAGAACTGTAATTAAAATGTTACTGCCAGAGAGAAAAACTGTTCTCTCTTTAAATTTTCATCAGAGCTTTAAACAAAAATTTAACATATCATTTACAGGATATTCCATTTCGGGATTTGGTGATGATGCAGTTGCATCATTGTCTGCAACAGGCTCAGTGATGTTACTAGCAACAGCAGCAGCAGCAGCAGTCATAATATTACTAATACTATCACTATTATTTTCAATGACAGTAGCTATAATATTGTCACTAGCAACACTGCTATTGCTAGTAGCATCATCAACTGCTTGAACTGCACCAGAAGCAGGTGAAGTGGACATAAACATCCTGCAGTTCACAGAATTGAATTTGTTCTGCACTTCCTTGGCAATATAATGAGCAATTACCAGCACATCTGTCTGTACCTAAAAAGTAAAAGATTGAGGTAGAGATTTGAGAGGCGGATATGTGCACATTCACCTTTTTCATTGTTTTTTTACTGCTTTTTGATTAAATAAATAAAATTATCTTACTTATCATAAAAGTAGAAGGTCTACCCCCTGTTTCCATCCTATATAGTTTCTCCACAAACAGTACATTTTTTGTAATCGATTCCAATTTTTCCCAACATCTGAAATACAAATAAGTTTTTAATCAGCCATGGGATGGTAGAAACATTCCAATAATAAATGATAACTACAATAAATTTTAAAACAAAGGCCTTGAGATCCTTTTAACTGTTTATACATAGGTGGGATTTCAGATCTTTTTTTTGGGGGGGTAAAGGCTCTCCCCGCATGAAATAATAAAAATTCCCCCTAAACCACGTGGCATTTGGGTAGATACACTGTAACTCTAACATTAAAATAAGATTTTTGAAAGGTTTCTTGTCCCTGATCCACAACCCACACTCATATACAGCCAAAAACTATGTTTTTTTCATTTTAATTTTTTTCGTCAACTAAACACTATTTTATTTGATTGAAAAATAAAAGAATAATCATCATTAAACATTTTTACTTTCTCGTTACCGCTTATGCAGTAGAAAGAAAGTTATGTAATGCTCTGCCAAAAAAACTGAAAAATTGAAGAAAACCCCTCTGATCTGGCCTGAGTCAAAGCTCTCCGATTTTGAAAACCATTAAATTTTGGGGGTACTTTACATGAAGCCTCATCGACATTTTCGAAATTTTCTCAAAAGTGGCTCCAATTTCTTTATTTAAATTTCTTGTAAACTACACTTATGGCATAGGCACTACGTGGCATAGGTCCAATTTTCATTGTTAACCCTGAATCTTTGATATTTGCAAAAATTTGATTTTTTTCGGCGACATCCCACAACGGCAAAACTGATGATAGAGATTTTTCCTTCACATGAAATTTGTTGCTTTTAATTAGTTCTTTAAGGTCATGAAATGTTTTTGAAACTTTTAGTAGTTTTCGCGCAACAAAGCCTACTATATGTGCAGTTTTAAGAAATAACAAAAACAAGATTTTCTCAAAAACAGGGCCAATTTTTTTCTTAAATCTTTTGGTATGGATAGTTGTACATGTACTCTACGAGAATGAGATGACGTAAATGCCGTAATGCTTTTGCTTTTTCAAAAATTGCAATTTTTTTACTTGTCTCTCACGTCGATATGCATTGGCGGCGATTTATTCATATTATTGCATTTAAGAGTAAATGTGTTTTCAACAATGTCATAAAGTTTCTCGAAAACTCAAAAGTTTTCTGTGAAAACGAGCTCAAAATTCCGCATTTTCAGAAACGCTCAAACGTTTACACGAATGTAATTTTGACAATAATATTATTGACATAGATTTATATTGTAGAGACATTACATAAATGTAACTTTTTAAAATATCATTCACGTCTTTAATATGCATATTTCCAGCGACTTGTATACATTATTGCATTTGTGGGTGGAAAAGCTTCAAATGAAGTTTTCTAAAAATTCAAACGATTTCTGTGAAAAAGTTTCAAATTTCGCATTCACAGTAACGCTTAAACGCCGTTTTCTTAAAAACGGCTCCAAAGTTTTCAATAAAAATTTGCTCATGGGACGAGATTTTACTTTTCTTCAATATTCTTAAAGTAATATTTGGAATCTACCATTAGGAAACCGAAGCATTGAGAAATTGTTTTAAAAACTGCGTTTTTAGCGGCGACAGATTGCGGCTGACAAGAGGATGGGGCAAGATTGTAAAGCTGGCCCAGACCAAAAAAATTATAAAACTAACTAGTTCGGGAAAGTCTGTGCCATTCTGTAGCACTAGTTTCGATTGCTGAGCTGTAGTAAAAAATAAAAAAAAAATAAAAAGGTTGCAACAGCTCTGTGTATTTATTTTAGTGTTTATTATAAGTATCTAATGAACATTTTTCTGTTGTCCAAAAAAACAATTAAACGTTTTTGTTACAATAATGGAACCGATATTATAATCAATACAATAGATTCGAATTTATAACAAAAAAGTTAAATTATTATAACATTGAATATAACAGAAAATTTTCAGTTGAGATAACATGTTCGCTTTTTTCTCAGTGTACACTTGACATTAAACAAATAGGTCATGCATTACTTTTATTATATCTTACATTACGATAGAAAACATACTTACAATATATAATATAATATAATATAAACAATATATTTACAATATAAAAACAATTTTACTCAACATCATTCGTATATTTTCACTTTCTCAGTTTTTCAAAAATTGTAAACGCGCGGTTTTTTGGTCAAACCACGGTGTAAGATATATCTTACACCGTGGGTCAAACTCATTATATGTTCACGCTAGAACTGCCGGATCGCAGAAAAATTAGTCAGTAGGTGCCTTTTTGATTCCGTACGTTTCGCAGCGTTGAGAAATTTCTTTATTTTTTTGAAGGTCTGTTAAAGAAAATCATTCTACAATATCGACAACGGCGTAAAGTTTTCAGTTTGCCGACTTCGTTACCATAGATTACAAGTAATGCTGAAAAAAAAAAAAAGAAAAAAAAAAGAAAAAAAGATTTTTATCGCACCGCAGACTCACGAAACGTTTCGTGAGAAGCACCTATTTTTCATCATTTGAAATATTTAAGAACACTACACGGAGAAAAAAGAACAGTTACAGTATACCTCATCCATTATACTGTATCAAGGGAATACATGATAGTGTTGGCCCAACCAGGTTCACTGTTGCTGTTTCGTGACGGAGATTGTTGGAACGAAAAGTTGCATCGTAGAGTCCCTTGTTGCACTCCTCTGAATTCACCTTGTCAGAAGTGCACGGGTAGAAGCTGCCGAGCCCAAGCAACCTTGTTGGAAGAGTTGGCTATCTGCTCGGCATAAGCGAGCAATACAGGTTGGAGGATCCAGCCTACCGTCATGACTCATCCGGACGAAACTGATAGAAGGAGCCGGCCTTCCGTGTCGGCTTGCACAGCTATACTGGTTGATGGGCCAGCCGTACGTGTTGCCTTATTCACGCATTTCTTATTGGTGTTACAAGTACTGATCGTTGATGGGTATAGGATGCGTAGTACTTGCTATTAATAGAATATTCATTATTTATTTTTGATCCAACAACAGATCTGTATGTTTACCTACACAACCAGACACCGTAAAAACGTAATAATTGCATAAAAATTACGCATTTAGTGATAATTAAATTTTACAACGAGCCTCAAAAGCCTTTAAATTTTGCAGTCTGACTGTTATTACAGTAGATATACATACATCAATAATGTCTGCATTGTTGTTGAATGAAAGTTATATATATATATATATATATATATATATATATATATATATATA
This sequence comes from Teleogryllus occipitalis, assembly GCA_011170035.1. NCBI lineage: Eukaryota > Metazoa > Arthropoda > Insecta > Orthoptera > Gryllidae > Teleogryllus > Teleogryllus occipitalis. The sequence continues at coordinate 1,025,019 of BLKR01000022.1, read as the reverse complement.
TATATATATATATATATATATAATGAATATTCTGAAACAGCATGTACCTAGAAATTAAATAATAGAATTTAACATTAAAATATTTATTTAGTAAAGTAAAATGTGTAAAATATAACATAATTCATAATAGAATGAAATATATTGACATAAACTTAATAGCCAACAAATGATAATGAAACATTGATGTACCACTTAATCGTTTATGTGATCAGGTGGATTAAATACACAAGGAGACTAAGAACATGTTTACAGTCATCAGTAATTATTTCAAAAATATTTTATAACTGCTTCAAAACTATTTTAAAACTGTTTCACAAGTATATTTAAATAGCAACTTTTAATATTGATCCCCAAACATCAAATTTAATTCACATTTATATTATAAAAACACCAAGATTTATTTAAATTATGGCTAAATATGTGGCTAAAAATTATTTTCGAATGTATTAGTTGTTTATTTCTTTTAACCTTTCATTTTACAAATATAATATTCTTGTTTTTTGTTTATATTAATTTTGGTTACAAAAGGTTCAATTCTATTAATCCCTTCATTATACTTAGGGTTCTTGCATTCACTAGCACAAAATTCATCTACATAAAATTAACACTTAGTTTACACTTACAATGAATTCATAAATCGTTTACATACTGTTAAAATCAAAAAAGTAAATGGAAGAAATCACTAACATAAATCATATTTATATTTTTTACTTCTGTTATTTCAATTTCTGTAATCTAAATGTACAAACATACTATAAAAATCAAATCAAATTAGTTAAATTAATTTAAAAATTGGAATTAAAATATATTGCCCAGCATTGATTTACCTGCTGAGTCTGCAATTTGAATCAATCTCATTGCTTAGAAACCTCTTTGCCCGTTCGACAATGAATAAGCTCATTGGCCTGCATTTACAAATCCTACACTCCCAACAACTTAATGTTATAACTATTGTTATTATTACCTGAATGCATCAATAAAAAATTGTAGAGAAGAACGTGCACTCAATAACAGTGAATAAATACAGTGAGAGGTCATGATAAATCATAATTTTAGTATTGTGTAAGGTGGGAGAAGTCTCATCACTTTAGCGTGGGACAAAATGATTGGCCTTCATTTTATTGGATGAGTCAAATAATAAGTTTTCTTAGCAAATTAATAACCAGTTCTGAAGTGATTTTTAAATTAGGCAAGTTATTTTGTTAAATGCATACTTTTCTGGATTGCTTCAAAATTTAGGATTATATTCTTCGAATACTATTGATTAATTTCACACACACATAGATCACTACTCAGTATCACTGGTAACTGACAGTGATACAAGGGAGGGGAAAATAATTAGGTGCAGACTCTTAGTCTGCTTGCATGAAAAAATAAAATAAAATATGTTATAAAACCATGTATATAAAAAAATAAAATAAAAATACATATTTAATTAAATTTTGTAAAATTGCCTGGACCAATTCAGAAATTGAAAACAGCAGGATTACCTCTATTGAAGTCATTAAATATTGTTGAAGATATTACAATGTCTTTGAAATTAGTGTTTGGACATGCAAGTGTGACTGCCAAGGAAAAATTATATAAACCAATAAATTCAAATTCTGATTTAAAACTTCTATGAAATTTAAAGAAAAGAAATTTGTGATTCAAGAGCAGAAAATACAGAATTTGACCTCACATTGGCTCTGATTTCATCTGACAAATATGCTCCAATTACATCTGGTGATGTAGAAGAATGTTCAAAAAGATTCATTTCTCACAAAAGGATGAATTTGACTGAGTAAAATTTAGAAAAATTGTTTAGTGTTCCTGTTTCAAAAGACAATGAAAAATAATGCCAAGCTAAAATTTGATTGTGCATTTGTCAAATTTTATCTCGCTTATGTATGCATGTTTTAGCATTTTAAAGGGCACCAGAATCATGTCTAGTATTATTGAATTGTTATATTTCAAGAGGAAAGTATTTTGTTCACTTGGCAAGGGAAATGTTTCAGAAAATTATCAAGGTCATCACTATTACAACAGTAATGACATTTCTTTGCCCAAGAATCATTAACACAATCTGAGATATTTTTCTCTGGTAATTTTGGAGATGAATAATAGCCAAAATCATTGCATGTTTTAGAATGCTGTGTTATCCATACTATATGCCACAAATCACACTGTGGAAAACCCTAAATCAAGAAAAACTTGAAAACATTTTTCCTTGGAAATCAAAGTAAAAATTAATAATGTTTCAAAAGAAAATTACAAATTGTCACACTCCATGAACTTGATTCAGAACTCTAGTTGTAAAACAATGCCCTGAAAAACCAGCATTTTGAAGTTAATGACACTTTTCTAGTGGGAATGTGAATTTTTTATAGTACTCTTACTCATCTGTAGTCATTCTGAGAGCACTACTACATCGTATGCATTATAATTAATAAATAATTATTTTGTTATATTAGATCGTTGCAAATAAAATTCCCGAATTATACATGAATATAAATAAAAATATTGGTCATTTCATTCGCAGCATACATTTTAAAACATAATGAACTTAGAATTCAAATCTAAAAAAAATAGTTTGAAATTCAATAATAAAACATTGCAAATGCTTTATCCACCTAATAGTAAAATTATGTTGGATTGATATGTGAATTGAGCTAATTTTAGGTTATTTAAAAATATCATTTTTAATATCAGCATTTATTTTGTTACAGTAATTATATAATATCTATTATTATTATTATTATTATTATTATTATTATTATTATTATTATTATTATTATTATTATTATTATTATTATTATTATTATTGTTATTATTATTATAAAAGTAATGTGTAATATAATACAATAATTTGTAACTTACTGTTTGCAAATATTTGTTCAAATAATTCAAATAATTGAATTAATACTGCACATGTAATGCTGTACAATCGCAAAACCGTGGGTTTTGCGAAAAAAATTGATAAAACATTTTTTTGGAACCATAGATCATTTGACCTGACCATCACAATTCAAATCCAAACGGAAAACGGATACTAGCGCTTACTGCAGTGGCGAAAAGTGAAAGTTTGTAGTAAAATGCAATTTTTTTGGTGATAAATGAATGTTGTGTTCATAAAATCATATCCGGTGTTTAGAAATCTATTGTACAAACTTTTAAAAACCAACTTAATATTTTATTTTCAAAATAGGACACATTAGGCTTTATTGTAGGACGTAGGATATTCATTGTGATTGTAGGACTGTCCTGAAAGTAGGACGCGGGGCAGCCCTGCCAACCTAAGAAGTCTAGTCTTATGCTTAAAGAACTTGTACAGTTTCTAGAAAGAGGAGAAAAAGGCATGTAAAAAAAAAGGCTCTGACATTTTCAAAATAGCTGTATATTTACAAGGTGTCCAAAACTAAAACACTTGTGTCTTAGTGTTAGGCCTTAGGCCTTTTGTTTCCTTAGTGTGCTTCAGTGTTGTGCCTTAGGCCTTTTGTTTCAGAAATCGTCAATTCAACAATTTGTTAGAAATTGTGAGTATTATTGTCTTTTTTAATAAGCAAATATGTTTTGTACTACAGTGTAAAATAAAGATTATGTGAATAAATGTTGCTAACTATACTTTTGTTTAACGCATATTTTTAATTTGAAGTGCATATATTGCCAATTTTAATTGTATTGTTGCATGAATATTTTCAACTTTTTTTTTTGTTCACGAAATTCCGCAAGCATATCGCCCAAAATTCTCTAAGGAAACAAGGAATTCCGCCCAATGGGCGGTATCCCGCAAGATGCATTTTCTACCCGCAAGTCGACGCTTCTCGGTCAATTGGCGGTATTCCGCCCAATATGGCATCCCTGCCTACGTCGCCAAAATAAATTAACTATCTTGTTCTTTTGAACTAGCTCAACGAATTAGTTCACTAAAAATAACGATCATATAAAGAACCGTTCGCATAAAAGATCGACTTTGCACATCCCCATAATATACATGCGCATATACATAAATACATGCCTTCAAATATATGTGCATATACATAAATAAATGCCTTCCGCAACGTTATGTAACATCTAATACCACGTATATAGGGCGTTATTGCAATATGGTCTGTATTACATCAGGAACAATGATAACAACTGCGCATCGCCATTGATTTCCGCGTCTTGCCTTCGTTGATGATTTAAAGTTTTAAACATTTATGGTTAACAAAGTGAGTTGTAAAGTGAACAGTGTTTTCAAAATGTCTGTTTTAAAAATAGTTTTGTTCTGTTCAGATTCCATTGTTCACTTAACAAAAAAATTGAAAATATTTCATGACTTTCCGCGAATGTTTTTATGAGTTGATGCCTTTATGAAGGTTACTTGGGCAGACGTTTGATATGAATATTGCTTGTTACGCTATTTCGTTTATGTTTAGATCGTCGTGTGTGTTGCTGATGAACCATGGAACTCCTGTTATTTGTCTTAAGTATCTGGTTTGAAATATTTGCATTTTATTGGGATTAGTTGAAGCGGCATTGGTCCGGATGGGGCATACGCTGGGTTGCCAGGTTTGTTGCGAGCTCTTTCCCACCACTACTACGCAAGTTCCCCAAATAACCTTTTCAATGAAACAAAATTCCTCAACTTTGAAACGAAAACTAATCTCTAAATTATGGGCCAAACGACCTGAGCTGTTCCATTGGCTCTCTCCTTAAATTCAAATCAACAAATTAAAGTCCCTAGGGCTGCTCGAAGCCTTGTAATCTTCGTTTTTTTTCGTGTTGTTCTTTCTCTATGTCTGTCCCTTATTTTTCTTTTGATACATAAAAATAAAGAGGGAAAACTTATTATGTATCAACTCTTATCTTCTTTTTTATTTATAATTGAGAGAATATTTCTATCTCCACACCAGATAAAATAATTTTCACAAACATTTCCTGTATATTTTATGTTCTCCATTCTTTCCCCCATAATGAAAAAAAAATCCCAATTTGGGGATAAAATTCCCCAATCTGGCAACCCTGATCGTACGTATAGTTACTTGGGTTTTCATAAATTGGCGCGTAAGGGTCTTCACAGTGGAATATGGAATTGCTTTTTGCGTCTGTCTCGGTCGTGCCGCCAGATGTCGCACGGTCACGACCGTATCAAGCGGTGCTGCAGATGCAGCGACGTCTAACGGCACCACTGAGAAAGACGCGAAATGCCGTGCCATATTCGTTTGTCAAGACAATTCCCTCACGCGCCACGTTATGAAAACCCAACTATAGTGTTGAGCGAATGAGTGATTTGTACAAAAGACATTGTAGTAGTACTTAAGTGTTCGTGAATTTGACAGTGAGATATGGGTGTCCTGTGTCAGAAGAGAAGAGATAGGTTTTTACTTCTATTCAAATGCGCTCTTTCTAGTTGAGTTTAGTGACTAAATTTCATTCAAGATTTATTTATAGGTGTCCAGCTTGTTTGTGAGTAGAACGCGGAACTTCATGTAGTAGCATATTTTTACTGATTGCGCAATCGAAAGGAAATATACTATATAACGTATTTTATCTCCAAAAATAAAACAAAGGTAGAGAATTTTTATTTTGCATATTTCTGATATTTTTTTCTTTAACTGCATATTTTTATTTATACAGCATATTTAAGTGCATACATTCTAGGTTTTTGTATAGAAGTGAGTTGAAGTCAGATATTTTCGTGATTTCTCTTTTGAAAGAAAAGTGAATTAAGCCATGCCAATGCTGCAATACCAACATAATAGTACCGATAGTCTTCTGATAAGATTGTTTTTGCTTGAATCGATTTACTTCTTGTAACATTATTCGTACCCATGAACGTAGTGATGTGGGTTGAATGTTGCGGCATCTTTAAACATTGTCATTCGTTCTCTAGTGCAACACATTTTTGAAAAGTGTATTAGTGTTCGAAAATATGTTTCGTACTTCAGTATAAAATAAAGATTATATGAATAAATGTTGCTAAGTATACTTTTGTTTAACGCATATGTTTAATTTGAAGTGCATATATTGCCAATTTGAATTGTATGGTTGCGTGAATATTTTCAATTTCTTTTATTTCACGAAGTTCCGGGGACTGTTTATGAGTAGTGGGAATGGCTAAGCAGAAAGATTTAGAGAAAAGACTTTTACTGCTGATTGAGGGTTATCATTTAATTTTTTCAAATATTTGCCCAATTTGTTTCTTAGATTCTTGTTGGAGCTGGAATTGGTGACTTGATAATGAAGTATCTGAGATACAGTATCGTCATCTAATTCGGCGGCATTTATTTGATTGGAATTACGAATGTCTGCAATGTAAAGCGGTGAACAGTGAAGGACATCAGTGAAAATTGCCTTGGGTTGACAGGAAACGGTGGGTGACAAGTGTTGCTGAGATAATTCGATTAGATATGAATTTTTTTATTACTTTTATTAGTTTTGGTATACCGATTTGCAGTAATTTGAAGAAGAGATCTGGATGCCGTATTCTGTCGAATGCTTGTGACGTTCCTATTGTGATATCCGATTAATATTTCCGTCTGCTTGACAGCTGGGGATCAGCTATAAATCACTAGATTTCTTTCCTAAACTCAAAGTAACTGGTGGCTAGAGACCGTTAACGGTCCCACAATAAGCACGCATAGACCACACATCCTACGCTGGAGACTAAAATTCAACCTAAATCTAACCAGCTGAGATAGTGCAAACTATGAAAGTGAGTAGTTCACAGACTTACCGTTAGAGCGCGTTGGTGAAAATACAGTTGCATACGGCGTCGGGTGTGAAATTCAAATAACGACCTCTACCGGCCTGTCTAGTGACATACCACTGGAGTAGAGCGATCTTACTTCTTACTTGGGCGGCAGACACGTGGTCTTGTGGCATTGCTGCTTCAATAGCAGTACACGAGCAGCAGTAGCAAGAAACAAATCGTAATGAGAGAACATAACAGTAGACGACAGAACCGCACCAACTGGATAATCAAACAAGTAAATGCACCAAATAGCGCTCTTCAACTTTCAGTGGCTTCGCGCTTTTATTTTCTTTCTTAATATGCATCGGAAATTCTGTCGTGATATCATCAGAATGTAAAGCCTCTGATTGGGTAACGGAAGCCCCTCTCCCCTATCATACGGTAGCTGTCAAGTAGTCAAATATTATTTAGACAGTAGAAACATAGTGGTAGTGGAATGACTGCTGTAATTTCCAGCACGTGCTTTTTGTTTGGTTTTGGCATTGGACGTAATATTAAATGTTTTCATGACCGGATGTAATGCTTAACCTGTGGATGTTTAAAAATGCAACGGCATTGTTGGATAATCTTTTATCTGGTGATATTTTATTTGGCATTTTTTAAATTATTGTGTGATTTCGTAAGGAGACATTATAATATTCTAGAATGAGTGTTGTGTAATGGGGCGCTTGAAAATTTTAAAATTTCATCCTATTTGGAATATTTTACGGTGTCATTGGATGTGAATGTGCTTGCTAATTGGGTTGCTAGAATTTCGGTTTTATCTAAAGGATAATATTTTATAGTAGTGTTTTTGGTTTTATAGTGGGGGAATATCGTTTTTTTCTCAACATTTTATTTCAGAATTGAGGAAGATAAGCCTTTTAGTATTTTGTCCTCGAAATAAATTGATTCTATTTTTCTTGATTGAATTTCCTGATGGTCTGTACATTATTTAGATGATTTATTTATTTTTACTTCAGATAAATTGTTTTATTGATCATTATTGATCTGTAGAGAAGAGGACATTTGACATTTGTAATTGGTATATGTGATATTCTGCATTTTTATTGGAATCAAATAGAAAAGGGTTGGTTTTGTGTTGGCTGCATTGTAGTTTTTATTATATTTAGATATTCACCGACTGGGTTTGTGGATTGACATCCCCATGCCAAATGGTGTGGATTCAGATATCCTACAATGATAAAATGAATTGGCAATTGAAATACATTGTTAATGTACGTAGTTTAGATTTTTATGTTGGATGTTTCATAAGTAGTAAGTTGGTTAATCTATACATTCATTTCCAATACGCGCAGAAATTAAAACAAAAATATGAACCTGTCCTCTCAGCATTGCAAGAGGTTTTCTTAGATACCCACGGACTAGAGGAAAACCCAAAAGTAATGAGACAGTTCTGATTTTGACTGAAAATGCGAATATTTGATTGCGCTATTCCACCTTTTGTCATACTTCACGTCCTCATTCTCACGAGCGTTGCTGCTTACGACACAACTGATGTCATACGACTAACGACGGCAAGGAAGAGGCCAGCCACCATAGTTACTTGACTTTTCACTTGTGTTATGGATCAGCAACTTTATAGTATGGAGAAGCAATATTCTTGGTAAGTGAAGATCTATTGTACTGTGTTTACCTACTTACTAGATTATCTAAAGATCTCTTATCTTTATTATTATTATTATTATTATTATTATTATTATTAATGACAATAATAATAATAAATATTTATTCCCATCTGGTTTTACAGAGATAAGATCATATATGTTCCTTGGAGTAGATCATAGTAGTTCCTTCCCTACATTGTAGTTCCTTGGAGTTGCTAACCACCGAAAACACATTGTGATGGTTGGAAATTCTGGTTTTATGAATTATCTATCTAGTTTCACAAATTACTTTTTATGTTAATTTTATGTTCATGCTTGTTCATTTTATTGTTTTAATTTTTTGAATAATTACAATTAAAGTGCCGACCTGGATGGCGGAGGTGGCTAAGAGCGCGTACCGACTCAACGCTTCGGTCCGAAGGGTCGCGAGTTCGAGTCTCGCCTTGGGCATGGCTGTTTGTCCGTTGACTTTGTATGTGTTGTCGCGGAGGGCCTCGCATTCTGCTGACCCCAGATCAGAGGAGCCCGCAAGTGTGTTTGTCTAGTGTATGGTCGAATATGCGTCCCATCGGGACGTAAAGGGAAACCGGCTGTTGGCTGGATAAAAGTCCTTGGAAAAAAAATTAAGGTTCATGTAAACATAAAAACAAATCTAGCACTTTAATACAAAATAAGTGATAAATTACAAAGATGTAACAGATATATTTCCATTAAGAAATGTACAACTCCATAAACCTAGTATAACTTAACTTACCCAGAGAATAGTTTTATTGCAGTATTTCAGTTATATCATTTTCATGTTCTGAAATCCAAATACTCACATTATGTTTGAAAATATTCAAGGACTTATTATTTATCACCTTGTATAGATTATTTGTTTTCCCATATCGGCATTTGCGACATTTCTTCGCGAATTTCACGTACATTTTTCTGAAATTCCTGTTTCGTGATTTACAATTCTATTATTAGACTATCCTCTAATTGCGTAAATTTACTGTTGAAATCATCACGAACATTCTTTATTTCTGCATTATTATTATTATTATTATTATTATTATTATTATTATTATTATCTGACTTAGTGTTCATTTCTAGTTTATCTGTATAATGTAGTAGTATGTAGCATTTTCTATCCGTTCAAATTTGTATTCAAACTGATCAAATCTATTCTTAAAATTATTTTTCATATCTATGTCAGAATTTTCTATCTGTTCAAATTTATTCTTCATATCCAGCAATAACATTAAAATTGCACTATTCGGGTCCTCCTTAAGCGGCGATTTCTACATTTCCTGTTCAGGTCGCGCCGCTCCCAATAATTCTCATGCAGGTTCCATTTCTGTAACTGTTCGATTCGGCCTCAGTATTGACATTACTATCAATATTGCCGTAAACGTCGTTCCCACCAGATGTATAAATCGTTCCCTCACCGCCCTCGTACTCCAACACTACGATCTTTTTTACCACGCGTTTCCATGGTTAATTTTTTTTTTTTTTTAATCTAGGGCTTTTATCCAGCCGACAGCCGGTTACCCTTTACGCCCCAATGGGACGCATATTCGACCATACACTAGACACCAACACACTTGCGGGCTCCCCTGATCTGGGTTCAGCAGAACGCGAGGCCCTCCGCGACAACACATACATACAAATTTAAGGGACAAACAGCCATGCCCAAGGCGGGACTCGAACCCGCGACCCTTCGGACCGAAGCGCTGAGTCGGTACTCGCTCTTAGCCACCTCGGCCATCCAGGTCGGCGTTTCCATGGTGACTATATTAAACTATTTTCAATGCAACATTAAATGGCGTAAATTCTAAATCAAACCTAATAAATTGTTACTCATTAAATCTATAAGATGTCTGGTAATTTCTTGAAATACTGGCTGATAATTGCACATCAATTTAAAATTGAACTTCCAGAAATGCACCGTTTCTTGCCTCACGTTGGGCTGCCATTTGTCAAATTGTTTCTATTCTATTATGTTAACTAAATTATTAAATTTCCTTTCAACTTAATCATGGGTTTGACATACATTATTTCTTACCTGTTGCATGTGGACGAGTAATTCTATACAGAATCATGATTCCCGGAAGTTCTATTTATTGAAACCAGTTATTAGATTGGTGGCAACTTATATAAATTATCAGCCTTTTCTAACAATAAAAATTTAAAATTTATTCTTATAACATCTGGATTACAATTTATTGATCTCATGAGAATTAATTTCAACGTAAACATTAAAACAACGTACGGGTATGAATATAAGTTCGTAAGCTTACTATAAATCTCGATAGATGGCTTCTCGGCTGACTAGCAGAATGTTATCCATGGAATCCTTGGTGTGCCAATTCTAGCGTCTTTGCCTAAATTAAAAAAAAAATGTTTCAGAATGTTCTCAACGATTGCTGTTAATAAAACTTAATATTCCCACAAAATTAATACGCGGTCGCGACTTTCCCTATCTGTGTTTTGTATGAAACACCTGCTCGCGACTGACTATTCATATATATATATATATATATATATATATATATATATATATATATATATAATTATATAAATATATATTATATAAATAAAAATAAATTATATAAAATTAAAAAAAAAATTATATAAATATATATATATATATATATATATATATATACATATATATACTAATAAAAGTGAATTCAACGACGTGTAACCGACATTGATACCACAAAAAGTAACGTATGAATAGATATGAAATTTTTACAGGATCGTTGCAGTGTCCTTGCAAAGTCTGGTAAAGACTCAAACAACCCAAATGTGGTAAATAAATAATTTAAATAATACTAGTGAGAACCCGTCAAAATATGACGGTGTGATCTAAGATAAATGTAAAATACTGTGCCCAGACTAATGTTCACAATATGTTGCATTGTTTGAATCTTTAGGATATAACGAAGATATTCTGTGATGTGGAGTTCACAAAATGTTGAACACGTATGGCCCATGACCAGGTGGCAATGCAATATCGGCACCAAATTACACAAAAGAAAGACCACTATTATACTGACGGATATTATTTCTAAAGTTTTTTGATGTGTCATCATCTCCTATAAACAACTGTTTGATTTCTTCTGGCATATTGCTGGAAGGTAAACTTATTTTCCCATGTAAGCAACACAGAGTAAATCGTTTACAGAATTTCTCTGACATGGGAAGTACAAAGTAGAACAAAACTGACATTTCATAGACAATAACCCAACAGAAAACGAAATGACCTCAGTATCACGACACATACGCTGACTTTCTCTTTCCCTGCTCCCAGTCAATGTACTACGTTTGCGTCTTTTGGGGCGCGTGGGCAACGATTCGTAATTCGACATAACCTGTAAACAACTTCACTACAAATGCACAAAACCCACTGTCCGAATGATCTCTACAAAATACACTACAAAAGCAAATATGTATATGTAAACTGTCATCTTCACAATGCAATTATTACACTGAAACAAAACCTTGACGAATTGTGAACAAATCTCAAGAATCAAAACAAAAACATCAAGCAGCGCCACCATGAAGCGGCGGGGACGCACATCTATAGACTCGTATATATCAATTTTCAAACAGCCACCCTTTGGAAGAAAACAATTGACTATTGATAAGCGTACTATTAAAGAATGATTTAATTAATTAATTTACACCGTAAATGTTGGTGAATCAACACAAATAATATCTGATAACACATCTAGGGATCATATTCTTTCATTTAAAGGAAAAAATACTACAATCGGTTCAGTAGAAGCTCTAAACGAAGCCATGGCAGAATACCTTATTTTTTTAAATATATAGATGTTTGTAGATGCTCCGCGACCATTTTTCGTCTCTCGCTTAGAGCACGTGGTTCCTAATATATTCTGCCAGAGCCCAGTAGTGCTGCACAAAATGGTACCTAATTTATTCGCTAGGGGTCAGTAGCGGTGCAAGAGACTAGAAAAATTTCATTTAAAAGCAATATGTTGTAAAATAAAATGAAAGAAAATTATATTATTTTATACAAATTTTAATCAATTACGTTAAAAATAATATTAAACACCGTAGTTTATATAAAATTGATCTTTTCCCTCATTCGCAAGGATTGAATATGAAGAAAGCCCGGGCAACGCCGGGTATTTTGCTAGTATATATATATATATATATATATATATATATATATATATATATATATATATATATATATATATATATTCTCGCCTCACTATCATTTAAATGATGCCCAACCTATGCTAAAAATCCATCATTCGCACCTTACCAAACCGCTTACGTGCGTTCCCTCCAATGCTTTTCTAGAGAATCATCTCATGCGTCCTTTCGCAAGATGACATCTCTCGCTCCAAACCTTTTTCGTATAATGTGGCGGGACCGTGTCAATCAGCACAGCGCTATAACATCGAGCATGAAATACCACACTTCGTTGATCTGTTGTCCTAGCAACGCGTATTCTTTGACTTCCGAATTTGCAAACAATGGTGATAATTAACACAAACAGTTTAAAATGTACAATTGCAAAACAGATGTATGAAGATGGCTAAAATGTATAGCCGAAACGTTACGTCTTAAAAAGCTAATGTAATCACAAAGTACTATATTAAATTACATCTGAATGTCTAAAATTTAAAGTGAAACTGTTTGGGTTAATTAATAAACTATAGACATTCATCGAAGAAGAAGAAAGGAAATAAGTTTAAAAACAATGCTGTTATTACTAACGCCGGATGCCCCTTATTTCATGGAAACTAATCCCAGAATTCTTAGCTTATCAGAATACATACCTTGAATGTTCGGCCTGGATTGCCTGGATATTTAATAATTCCCAATGTCCATGTAAAACTTTTACTTTAATTCAGTTGAATGACATAAATTGTAGGGCAATATAAATAACATACAAGTTATAAAATTTCACTATTCGTACTGAAATATATTGACAATACATAAAAAGTGCAGATCTCTGCAAGGTTGCAAATGCTGCGGAAGATCAGGAAATACTGAAGGGACAGCTGCGGTCCAGTGGTGGATCCGAGGAGCGAGGCATGGGGCCCGTGCTCCCCCTCCAAAAAAGACCTGGAGTTTTTGTTTGTTACCTTTATGTGTCGAAATTGATTTATACATTTATGTTAAAATTATGTAATTATTTAAAAAATAATATTGTATATTATCATTTACACACTACAAAAATTATATACAATATAAATAGCAAATATGTTTCTTGTTTAATAAAATCTACGACCCCCCTGCCCCTCAAAAAATATGATTGGCTGGACCCACCCCTGCTCCTGCCTTTAATCGTACGCAAACCAAAGACATGCGATCAAAATTATCACTTTTAGAATACACTGAACGTAAGGTAGAACAACACGTGGCGGTCCACTTCTCTCTTCTCACAGTCGCAATATATTTCCCGCATATTTACGAAAAGCTCAAAAACATTACTTTAATAAAAATGGCACATTTTTAAATAATTAGCAAAACAAATTCTAAACAATGCTTACGTGTGGAAGGTTACATCCGGCGTTTTTTTACCCTTTTTTTCACGCAACCAAATTCAACACAAATGTGCATGGTCATTTACACTTTCAATAGATCAGCCCCTATCAATAGACAATCACAGTACCACACGACAAGCTCTTCTAAATGTATTTGAAATAAAATTCAGCACTTCGACGCAGACTAAACAACACGAATTGGCTTGTACCAAATGACCGTCGCGCAAACTCACTGGCTTCAGTGGAAGACTCTATGTAATTAGTTAGTTAATGCCTTATTGTGGCGAGACTCGGGCCATCAGCCCCGCAGATTTCGCTACGCCCCTTTCCCCATCTAGCGGAGAAGGTGATCCCCGATCGATCTGACTGATGACCCGAATGAAGTTGGGCGACGAAACAGGCGATTTGAATTTAGCTCAGAGGTATCATTTAGGCTTGAGGATGCAGTAAATATACTACATGGGACAGTCGGCTTTACTTCCCCTCCGGAGGAAGGCGTACGAAGAATTTATTCGCCAACAGCTTCGAGAGGGTTTGAACCCGCCATCTTGGGTACAACAGTCAGGTACACTAACCGTTAAACCACCAAATCCGCAATATTCTTTGCTCTCAAAGTTTTCTAGTTGTTGAGAATAGCAGTGGTGAATCACGAAAAAAAAGTTAAACTGAATTAAATAATTTAAATACTTTAATAAGCGACTTGAATTCATTACATAGCAAGGCCTCTTAGCCACATACATAAAAAAACAATAAACATTTATCGGTCTCCAGCCCAACCGTGTTTATACAACAACAGTAGCATATTCAGTCGCAGTGTAAGGTCTGAGTATATCTCCTCAACAGCCCCCCTCGAAGACCGGACGGCTGTAGACCTCGTTGTGTCTTGAAATCAATGCGTTGCAAACAATTCCACAGTTTCGGTTATGTATCCCAATGCTATTTGATACCGATACGTTGCAAGCAACTCCACAGTTTCGGTTTCGTTAAGAATTTCACTAACATGTCGGCTGGCATTTGGTCTGTCGACATGTATATTAATTCTATTTCTCCAGACAATAACGCCTCTCGAACGAAGTGATGACGAATATCAATATGTTTCGTTCTCGAATGGAAAACAGGATTTTTGCTAGCTTCTGTGCACCAATATTATCGTTCATCAACTTTACCGGGGAATGAATTGAGGAAGACATGACGCCGCCTATTTCCGTAGCCAAACGATGTAAGTACATTGCCTCCTTGGTTGCCTCGCTAAGTGACACGTATTCAGCCTCAGTCGATGACGACGCAACAGTTCGCTGCTTCCTCGATTCCCAGGATACGAGTCCTCCTGTCATTGTGAAAACAAATCCTGTAAAAGATCTGCGATCTTGAATGCATGAGGCCCAATCGGCATCTACAAACCCAATGAGATTTTTAGTCTCCTTGCCGGGTTCGTAGGTAATACGTAGATCGATAGTACCCTTCAAATATCTCAGTACCCTTTTTGCTGCTTGCCAATGAATTTTCCCACAATTTTCATTGTGTTGGCTTAAGACACTAACACTAAGATAAATCAGGGCGTCTCGCCACTGCCAAGTACATTAGTGCACCTATAAGCTGTCGGTACGGAGGTTTCTCCCCGTCATTTTCTGACCATCCGATCGACTCTCCGAGTTTGGAACCAGATTCAATAGGAATAGCGACGGGCTTGCACTCCGACATGCCGAACCGGCACAGTATATCGTTGATATATTTCTTCTGATTTAACGATATACATCGATTATTTCTAGAAAATTCTATTCCTAAACAATATTTGGCCTCGCGCAAATTTTTAATTTCGAAAGAATTTCGTAGGAATTTGTCAAAATTGTCAATATCAGTCGATCGATTAGAAATAACTAAGAAATCGTCCACATATATAATGACTATTAAACGATCGTTTCCTGTTCCTTTTACATAGACACACGAATCAGCGGTAGAAGGTTGCAATCCAAATTTAATTAACTCTTCATTGACGCGTTTGTGCCAGCAGCGACCCGCTTGCTTAGAGTACCGTAGAGTGCTTTCTTCATTCTACAAACATAGTTTTGATCCAACCTTTTCAGAGTTATTCTAGCCACTTCAATTATGTCAGGCGATGCCTGTCCATGGGCGACTATAAACTCCAGTACTTCTCGTGTATATTCTGGCAATTCCATGTATACAAGTTCATCTAGTATGCCGTTGAGATATGCTGTGGTAACGTCAAATTGCCGAATAAACATATTTTCTTGTGCGGCCATGGCTATAGCTAAACGAATGGAGCTAAGTCGTGCAACTGGTGCATACGTTTCATTATAATCAATACCTGGTCTTTGAGCGAAACCTCGAGCTACGATTCTTGCCTTTCTTCTGGTGATTTTTCCATGTTCGTCGTATTTGTTTCTAAGAACAAAACGGCTTCGAATTGTTCCTCTGTCGCTGGGGCGTTTTGCGAGGCTCCAAGTTTGATTCTTTAAAACAGAAATAAATTCCTCGGCCATTGCCGACATCCACTCCATTTTATCGGGACCGGATACAGCAGATTTTACCGGAAATTCCGCCATTGATGCTACATAATTTTCACCTTCGTAGCGTATTTCACACTCGTCCTGCATCTTATATTCTTTACGAGGTTTTCCAGATCGCAACTTGCGTGGTCTCCCTGGTATCCGTCGTGAAGAATGTTCTTCGTTTGTGTTGTTACCATCGTTGTTTAAGTTCTCTTCTTCACTTCCATCACTCAGATGATCCCTCGACGAACAAAGTTGCTTATTTGACATTAGATTGATTGTGCTCAAAGTCACATCAATATCCTGATCGTCGCAACTTGAGTCTTTGCGTGCTCGTGCATTGTAGGGAAATGTATGAGCAGGATAGAACGTCACGTTTGGAACATCTTTCCTTCGGCTAATATTACTTAAAAATTTAACATCACGTGACACTACAACTTTCCGCCACTCGGGAACATATACTCGTACCCCCTTCGATCTGTCGTCGTGGCCCAAAAATTTTCCGGCTTTTCCTCGTGGATCTAATTTCCCGATGTTCACAGATCTATTTAGAATGTATACATCACATCCGAAGACTTGTAAGTTACTTACGTTCGGAACAATCCCTGTCCATGCTTCATACGGCATACGTCCATTTAACGAATTACTTGGACATCTGTTCCTCACGTAGTTCGTGGTAGAAACAGCTTCGGCCCAAAAGCTGTCTGAAGACCCGATTGTATCAAAAAACATCTCGCCGTTTCCATCAGCGTACGATTCTTCCTTTCTGCTATCCCATTTAGCTCTGGGTTCCCGGGAACCGTGAGTTGATGTTTGATTCCGGCGTTTCTCAAAAGGTCTTCGAATTCCCTATTTAAATATTCTGTCCCGTTGTCAGATTGGAATGCTTTAATTTTTATGCCTTTTTGAATCTGCATCATTTGCAAAAATTCCTTGAATTTACTAAATACTTGATTCTTTTGTTTAATAACTGCTACCTCGCACCATCGACTTGTATCATCTATGAAAGTGACGATGTATTGTGCACCGCCATTCGATAACACTCGCATTGGACCGCAGACATCACCGTGAATTAATTCTCCAATTGACGTCTTTCTAACTGATTTCCCTGTAAATGGCTTTCGCGTCATCTTAGCTTCTAAGCAGGTACTACAGTTGAAAGCAGAATCGGAATCATCAACTTGCATTCTGCATAATGTACCATTCTTCAAAGCTTTCCGGAGGGCTTTAATGTTTAAATTTCCCAAGCGGACATGCCAGTCATACAGTGAACAATCTATCTTAGATTTGTTGAGCTCTGTTTGCTCTATCCCCTTGTATGACATTTCATTTAATAGTGATTCTCGTACATAAAAAGACCGTTCTTTCTTTCGGTGATTAATAAAATTTCCCTTTTTGCATTTAAAACCCGCGCGGAAGATTTATTAAAAACAACGGTATGGCCTTTATCAACAATCTTGCTTACTGAAAGCAAATTTGTTCGTAACTTTGATGCGTACAAAGTATCTCGCAGATCGTAAGCTTTTACGCGCCTGTCCACTTGCGTGGAAATTTTTACAATACCTTTCGCTTCGATAGTAGCTGACGAGTCGTCGGCTAACCTCAGAGTTTCCGAAAACTGTGAATCCACTGCGGTGAATCTGGAGAGGTTATTGCTTATATGCATCCACTATCCAGACACCACACGCTTCCTTCGCTGGTCGCTGGATCAGCAAAATAACATGGTGCAACATCTGTTGTAACATGCAGGGATGAATTCGCGTTGTTCACATTTGCGTTGTTCTGGTTCAATTTCAGACCAGAACGACAATTCCTGGCTATATGACCTGGCTTCTTACATTTAAAACAAGTTATAACTTCGTTCCCATTATTTGTTCTTCGATTTTTGTCGTTTGTGTACACTGAATAACTTTTCTTTCGTAGATGAGTTGACTTCTTGTACGCCACCAAAGCGTTCTGCGATGCTTCTTGATTGCTAGATCTTCTGGCGTCGCTTTCCTCTATCTTTATTCGAAGAGCGTTTGGCTTTGGTATTTCGTCTCGCGACTCTATTGCACACCGGAAGTTCTCATAGCTATACGGCAGGCTATACAACAGTAATATGGACAACAGGTCATCGTTAATATTTACCTCCATGTCCTTTAATTTGTCGACAGCGTCAAAGAATCTTAAATGCTCTCGTACGTCATCTTCTTCGCCCATTCGGCAAAGAATGACTCGTTTAAGCAATGTCGCCTTTCGAGCTGGACCAGTGGATTGGTATATATTTTCTAATCGTTTCCAAAGTTCATTCGCTGTCTTGCAGTCTTTAACTTGCTTTAATTCTGAAGGCTGAATTGCGAGTATAATGTCAGATAAAGCTTCGCTATCTTTTTCTTTCCATTCATCTATTTCAGCCGCATTCGTTCCATCGACTAGGGGTTCAGGTCTCTTCTTAATGCCTATGACGTAATTCCAAGTCTTGTTCTTTACCAGCAAAGCTTTCATATGTATTCGCCATGTGTCATAATTGTTACGAGATAGCGATTCGATCCGTACCACTCCTGAAGACATATCAGCTTCTTTTATAATTCAGTTTTCAAAAAAAAAAAAAAATTTCTCGCAATTCGTAGTCGTTGCCAATTCTTCCAACATCAGAAATGAATTCTTTCATAATTCATACGTATCTGTGCCCATGACCATTGTTGAGAATAGCAGTGGTGAATCACGAAAAAAAAGTTAAACTGAATTAAATAATTTAAATACTTTAATAAGCGACTTGAATTCATTACATAGCAAGGCCTCTTAGCCACATACATAAAAAACAATAAACATTTATCGGTCTCCATCCCAACCGTGTTTATACAACAACAGTAGCATATTCAGTCGCAGTGTAAGGTCTGAGTATATATTCTCAACACTAGTTGATGTAGTTTTTATTATATTCCATATTGCTTTTCTTTTATATTTGAGTCCAAAATATCCTGATCGTGTTTCATGATCTTAGCCTACGTTATGACTTTTTTAACAATGATTTGTACTCTTGAAAGTAGATGATGATGTCATTAAATACGTTATACTTGAAAAAAAATTGTTTTTACATGGTGATCTAATCCCTTGTGCTATTCAAGAATTGTTTTTCGGTGAAGTGTTTAATTTCTGTTAAGTGTTTTTTAAGAGGAAAGGACCTGTAAAAGTTAAATAAGAGTGTGGAAAAAATTATTAAATTTATCGTTTACATCAACAGTATTCCAGTGATCCAGTAGTCCAGTGATTCCTGTAGCAAGTAGTCTGAGAATAATTTTATATAACTTTTAGTAAACAATCTACTCATGCGTGTATTATTTTTTGTGTCAGCGTATGCATTTCATGTAATAAATATCTTCTAATAATATTCGGAAACAGTTATTTTATTGTGCCGTGATATCTACACGATCTACTTGCATTTGCTGTATATCATTCTAGTTTATCATAGAGGGTTTGCTTGTCTTTTCGAAATAAACGTGAAATCGGAATTTTTGCGGCCGATTATGAAGTAACTTTCAAATGGCGCTTCAATTTTTATTCATTGTGTTTTGTGCATTATTAATGCTCCTTATCTCTAATACAATTACTTGCCACTAGGCATATTAATATAGTACTGTCATGAGAGGCCCACATGTTTCAATATACGTTTGACTATTTCTTTCAACTCTTTCTTGAAATAGAATTTAATCATTCTAAGAAGGTTCTGGGCAAATACTAGACAAAAGTCACTCCAGAGACTTCATCTTGAAGTTTGGCTCGAGGATTACCTTAGAGTTCTAGAGAATTTTTAAGAATTCAACACTTTAAGTACACTAATGTAAACTATCGGAGAACTTAAGGTCTTATCACAAGCGAAAAACATATCTAAATGAAATAGTTCTCAATTACTTTCTCACATAAAAATTAAAAAAGGTGTCTAAATTTAGACAAATACTGATACGGAGGCTGGTACGGAGTTTTTCAATAGCGACTGTCCGTCTGACCGTGAACGACCGCCTAAACGGTACATATGATTTTCCCCAAAATTGATTTTACCCAATCGATTTGGCCGCTCTCAAGAATTACGAATTTAAACGTGCGAATATCTTTATTAGGGGCTGCGGAGGGGGGGGGGTGCGATTCGCCTACTTGCTCCGTGGGCATGGGTGGTCGACAACGCAGCTGAGGGGGGCAGCGAGGGAATTCGAGAGCAGAAACGGAACTGGCAGCTCCGTACGCGAGCGCCTGAAGGGAAAGAAACATGTTTATTGCACACTCGTTTACTACTCGCGCACCTTTTCTTGAACGATGACCTTGCTTCCCCCTCCCTGGAGCCATAAACAGCCGAAGGCAAAAGATCGCAGCGAACACTGATGACAACATTCCCAGCATTAAAACTTCGTTGGCGCGAAACAGAAGCTAGTCAAAGCTAGTTGCTTTCATAGTCGAGAACTTCTGTTCAGCTTTATTACCATTATCTAAAGAAATGTCTGAGGCAGGTCCAGGACCTTCAAGGAAGGCACCTAAAACTCCTATCTACTGTGCCTGCTGTTGCCTACCCAGAGCGATGACCTGGCCGCACACATAGCGGGTTTGACTTTCATCTACCAAAGGTTGGCATTACTGAAAATACTCTAGTGGCTGTCTTTGTAACTAATACCCCCACTCCGCCCGCATTTCGTCAATCTATCGTTCAAGAAAAGTTGCGCGAGTGGTATTTAATGCACATTGTTTGTTTAATTATAACAAACATATACGAAAATAATTATTAAATACGATTGTTAAATGATATACAGATGAATTTAAAATTAACAATTATCATAATGAAATTAGCATGTAGACATTTTTGTTTCTAATATACTTTTGTTAAGAGATCATCTATATTTATGATAAAAATTTGAGAAATAATGAGAGAACATTTATTGTGATATGTGACCACTTCGTGGTTTGATTTAATTCTTCTCAAAAAAGAGAACATTTCCACACGAAAATTAATCGACACATAGACGTAATATTTGCAGCAGATGTGAAAAAAAACATAAAATGAGAAGAATTTCTATAAAAACAATAAATATGTTGCAGAGTGGAATCGATATTTAAGCTTATACACCTACAGTCAATGAATTCTAATTTTAAATCTGTAGGTGTTCTATCAATATCTATTGAATACGGAGTAGCATATATACGAAATGTCATCTCCAACATTTTGAAATGTTGAAAACGAGACCTGTCTGCTATTTTAATATCATTTTCGGAAAACGACAACGATACAAATATATATGAACTAAACATGTGGAGAGGGCAAGTCGTTGTGTTGCCAGTGTCAGCGTGTCTACCCACCGCTTCTGTGGCTTTGCCCCCTCATTAGTTTTTTGATTGTGTAACAAATTCTTTATTGCCTTCTTCCAACCTCACTTTGGTGCGCCTATGTGGTGAGTTAATAGCCTATTCCAGCCTCCCGTTGGTGCGCCACTGTGGCGAATTAATTTACAAGCCTATTCACACCTCGCGTTGTGTTGTTAATGTGACAAATTCCATTTATTCCTCTCGTTGGGCTGTCAATCTAACAATTTGATTCCTTCCACTATTATTATATACGCTAATATATTGGGCGCCAATGTAACAAAATCGTCTCCTCCCTCTATTAAATACGTTGATAGCCCGTTTGCTAGCTAACCTTTCGTAATTCTGAAGATTTATGGGGTCGTGGATTTGTGATGGGGCCTGTACAGGGTTCGAAACGTAATACTCGTGCAACGCGCGCGTGGGTCAGCGTCTAACTACCATAAGTCACAACACGTCATTGAAAGGGTTTTATCGATAAACACGACTGTGTTCATCTTCATTTATTCTATCATGACTAACTGATTCTCTCGTTCTTAAAACACCAACAATGAACAAATAACCAAAAAAATACCTTTCAATGGCATACATAAAAAATTCACTTGATATAAAAACAAAGAAAAAACATTCACTCTGCAACTTTACAAAAACAATCTCATTCACACGGACTGCGCATTCTGCAATACCAACTTATTGATTTTTAATTTGTACCAATTTAACATGACTTGATCTTGGACAGAAATGGGTTTTTGCAGCAACCAAAATAAATCAATCGTGTCACTTATATCTTGCATATATTACTGTATTCAATCTTATCAATCAACTTTTTCAGTAACATCTAGGTTGAATACACCAACAACCAGATTAGACTATTGATTAATTCTCAGCTATTTTGAGAAACACTTCAACAGCTAAGGCCAAATATTTTCTCTTGCAGAAGGAGTAAAAACAAAGTTGTTTATGTAATTAATTGTCTTATCATTGCCATTAAGGGTATTGCGTTTTGCTTAAGACAGCTGCCATGTACGCTCTCTTTCTGTAGCAAAGTTGGGACGCAGTGCCGAAAGGAATGGCCTGCTTCCATGCTCGGAGAGGGTTTCTCAGAGCACCCTTGCTCGCTTCCTGGGCCGACGGTCGGTGGAAAGTGCGAGTGGGTAGTTGACCCGGGTGGGGGGTGGTCCCTTTTTGCACCGCGTGATGATGCCAACACTCGTGCAGTCTCCGGTAGTTAAAAAATATAATAAAATCTGTATTTTATTTTCCTTCATCATTTCACAATTATTGTCAAACGATTTTGCATACAAATTTTTTTTATATTTAAGTACTTAAAATATTATTATCAGAATTACCCTAGTTCTTATATGCATGTCGTCAAACACTAGAGTATAAAAAGGAAAGTTAACGTTTAAAGAATTTGGCATTTCTAGAATTTTTGACGTTTATAGAATATTTCTCTCATCGCGAATCCTGAGTGTATTTTACCCACTCGGAATATTTTGTGTGGGTAAAGCTACACTTTATCCGCCGGGCCTGCAACTTTACCGCGCCGCGCACGGCGCGCGCTCGCGCAACTGCAATCCGTCTCAACACGGACATACGCAGAAATACACGTAACAAAAAATTGCATGGATGACACGGAAAATCGATGTACAGATTTCAACGAAAATGCACGGTTTGGGGTTCCTTGACACAGAAAAGGGGATTTTTTAACCCTGAATAACCCGTGCGCCAAAGTCATTCAGACGAGTTTTTCAAAGGAAATACTACACAATGGATCGCGCCCAAGTCGAGGCACGGCCAGTTTGCTCTAATTAAGAAACTATTACAGTAGGGGTTTGACTGTTCACAATTTCTGATCAATTTTTACTATACCTTTATTCCCTTTCCAGATTTAAAGTTGCAGATGAATCTGCACTCAAAGAACTTACATGTACTAAGGTTACAAAATAAAAAGTCACATGAAAATAATCAGAATGCATTTTTTAATAAAATGTTGAAAGATCTTGGATTTTAAAGATGCAAGATCACTCCTCACTTGGAAATCGAGAAGCAACGTTTTGGAAGAGCGGATTCATCCATAATTTACAGATAATATTCGTAAAAACATTAATAAACTTGAAGTCATTTTACTTAGGATCCACGTATTTTCTTCAATTCACAAAAAGGGTGAGGTTCTTTGCCTTCATAGTATTTCGAAATAACATATTTAACCACAAATGTTTTGTTATCTACAGAAGAACGTTCTGATCTCTTCTGAGAATGTCTAAAGAAACATATATATAGCGAAATATGAATTCAACGGGCAAGAAAACTTAATTGGAAGGTACTCCAGTTCCTATGCCATACTGCACGAATTTATTAACCGTCTTTTGAGTATAATCTCATTTGCCACTGTATTATCCCTCATTTGTAATCATGTTTGTCATATACTTTAGTTCATAAATTGATGTACGTGATCACCATCAAGAGAATAAAGGAAGGATATTGACCGAGGATCCTTTTTTTAAATTTTCATTTCTACCTGTTCAATTTTTACGATTTTTCAGGATATTAAATAATAGAGATATATTACACAATTTTTTGTGCAAGGAGCCAGTGGTTTACATATTAGATTTATAATTTTTTCAACCCACAGTTGAATAATTATGATATTCACTACGTTAAATCTTTAAATTAAATAACATATTGAAAATAAGGTATATATTTGAAAAGACTGGGAATATGTGTACAATGCGTGTGCGAGTGTTTGAATTTAAGGGAGTGGGAATATATTTGGGAATATGTGATTTAATACGGTGTGAATTGTAATTTAAACATAGTTCGCAGCGTTGGGAAGTGGGTGAAGAAGGTCAAGATGAAAAGTATTGTTTTGAATATTGATATAGCTTTTTATTTTGTCTATTTGAGCTTTTTTGAGGTCGAACTGCATACCTGCAACAATTTGATGCATTAGTTTTGTAAACCCCTTCACTGACAATTAGCAACTCCTCAGACCCAGAAGAGTGCGAAGACATTCCTGGCCCATTAACTACTGAAGACAACTAATGTATTTCTAACCACTCCGTGTTTGGAACGGTCCATTTCTTTGGTGGATTTATGCGAGACTGTATAAAATAACAAAACACATATTAAATCCCCTAATATGTTTGCATTTTGAACATATCTTAAACAGCCGAGAGGAGATATAGGAGATCAAAATGTGCTGCTCTTTTTTTCACACTTCAAATTTAGGAGCATGATGTTTCGTTACTACATGCAAATAAAAATCCATAATTCCTATGCAATAATTCTGTGAATTTGATTAGAACAGCACACAAGTATTTCGATTGAATACCTGTATTTTCACTTTGCACATCTTGTGTCTCCTAGGATACCTTTATCGAACTGCCTTTGCAGGCCTCCTTTCATCCCAAGACGTGTCTATCATCCAATGACGTTGGTAGGATTTTCTTAGAATGCTACTGAGTACAATTTTATTAGTAGAACAATGATCCGAATAGAAGAGTAGGTAAGACTCACATGCTATGAGTTCCAACGCTATCTGGCGAAAAGCCTCAGGACGCACCGTTATGTCTGGGTACAACAGAGATTATAATTAATATGGATGGGCGATTTAATGGGGATTAGTGAAAATTGGATTTTTTCATACGAGAAAATTAAACATTAAAATTGATTATTTTTACACAGTTAAATGTACGTATCGATTAGTTTTTACGATTATGTATTTAGATAATTTTAATTTAAATACTGATTTTCAAGGTACAATATGAAACTAGCAATTTACGGAACCTTTTGCAATGGACTGTTTATCTATCTCCAAATACAGAGAAATAGTATACACATTATAAGCGATTGATTTCTTAGACCAAATTACGAAATGCAAAGTCACTTTATTTTCTGTTAGTGTAGTTTTGGCATACGCCGAATACGAAGAGTTACGAGTTTCCCTTAAAATCTTCGTAACCGAGTATGCCATTAGATTGTAATTATTCGTCTGATTGTCTCTAAACAAACTACGTAAGTTTCAATTTTAAATTCGACTACGTACAGTCGTTTGTCTCATCGGTACATGTCTTCCTGTTCTTAAGCAGCATTCTACGACTAAAGATGTTTTGAGTCGGTTGCATCTATAAAATCTACTCCAGGTTGCTTCTACGATACTTTTCTTTTGTGCATGTGAGCTGTTCCAAATAAAGCAACATTTTACACTTCCAAGTCTTTTGAATGGCCTAGAAGTTTAGCCAAGTACTTACACAAATTTTGCGGAAGAAATCCCAGAGCTCGGATAACTATCGGGACGACCTCGGCTTTTACGCCCCATATTCTCGATTTCCAAACTCGTCTTGTATTTAAGACGTTTCTCTGCCTCCTTGATTACGACGTTTTGATCACAGCACAGTCACATCTACAAGTAGACATTTTTTCTAAATCCCGGATAACCATACCGGTTTGCTTACCGCTAACGTGCGATCGGTTCGAATATTTTGGTCGTACGGTGATGTACACAGTCCAACAGTCAT
The DNA here is from genome assembly GCA_011170035.1 of Teleogryllus occipitalis. Classification (NCBI taxonomy): domain Eukaryota; kingdom Metazoa; phylum Arthropoda; class Insecta; order Orthoptera; family Gryllidae; genus Teleogryllus; species Teleogryllus occipitalis. The sequence goes on along the minus strand of BLKR01000022.1, from coordinate 998,823 downwards.
CACAGGGTTTGGTCAGAGTTCGTACCACTTGGTGCATGTGTTTGAAACTTCGAGGTTACATATCTTGCAGTGGCGGTAACTACAAACCCTGTCGTGTCTTTCCAAGTATTCTGTCTTTACTTCTATTGGACCAGCTGAGACGATATGACCTACTACTACTTTTTCCTGGCAGAAGCGGCATTGTTAACTTGGGAAATTTTGTGAACTGTTTTATCATAATAGTGTGCCATAAACACAGTTTGATTTTTATTGATATGAAGCTATTCGACTAGTCTTTCCATCAGTCCACTAGTCCAAAACTTTACTCGGTTACCGGCACCGCCAAACTATCTATTGCAGATATTTTATTCCTGGAGTTCAGAGCGGACTACACGACAAGTCTCACTCTTCTGTAATACTCCCTGCGAATTCTTTCTTCCATTCCGTCGTTCGAAATGTTCTTAAATTCTTTAAGGCCCAAATATTTCTAAACTTTTGACCTGGCACAAGATCTTGAATCGCTGTGTGCATATCATCTTCAATGTTCTCTGACTATGTCATTTTGCCTCTATAAATTGATTTTTGAACACTTGTCAAGGCCAAATTTTATGCAGATGTCATTGCTGTAGAATCGACATACGTCGTTATACAGCCGCATGCATAGCGTCCGTACAGATCAGCGGTTTCTGAAAGTTTTGTTTGACTAACCCATGAATGCCCAGAAAATATTTTGTCATGAAAATTGTTAATATTGAAAAAAATGTTTATATAAGTCTACTGTAATAGTATTTATATCAATATTTTTGTTTATTATTTTTATTTTACAAAAAATGTATGATGCACATACCCTCCACTGAGAACATGCGATATCATCTGATCTATTTATTGAGTGAAAGCTATAAACCATATCTCTAACACAGCAATACACATTTGATGCACTTACCCGAGGCGTGTGATTTGTAGAGAGCATAACTTGTTCTTTTTCATGTGGTATAACAAAATTGTCTTTTTGGTGAAGTTGACTGTACGAGGTAACGCGATTGGCGACTAGAGTGTTATTTCGACCAACTTTACACACACCAGGTGCATACTTTTGTATGGGGTCTTTTGATACACATCTTCGCAATGTAAAAGATCTATGTCTCCGTTCTAAGATTTCCTGTGGAGAAGCCAGCAGTTTTCAATTGTAACATCGAATCGTCACAAAAAATTGGCTACCACTATTTTTTGATCTATATAAGGTTGTTCTGTATTAACAGACATTATGATCCATATTGTTTGTTCCTCGCATGTTGTAATTGTAAGATCTTATTATCTGTAGTAGAGGAACGGGTATATTCTTTTTTGTAGCGGTGGAATATCCTTTAATGTTAGTGATGGGATGAACACAATTTGATTCAGTTGTCACTATAGAATTATCACTCCATCGACAAATTGCTAGTTTAGATGTTTGTTACAGTTTAATTTAAAATTCTCTTGATTCTTTCTCCATTGAAGTCAACGTGTTTAGGTGGGCAATTGTTTGTTCTATTGCTCCTCAGTGTTCCAGAAATACCAAGTTCAGAAACCGTGTTTACAACTTTCAGACTCAAGAAACAGTTATCGGCAAATAAATGATGGGGAAAATTCCTTGTACAACCATCTTTAGGGAGATTTTCAAAAGAATTCCTCCTCTCAAACCATATTCTTCTCTGTACGACTTTTGGGGTCCCTTAGACACATGATTTACCTCGAAGTCAGCAAGGTACATTTGTTGGAAGTTGTGCCACCATACTTCGAACTCAAAACGTATTGGGTTCACGCAAATGAATTGTTTTGAACCATTGTGAGTAAAGTATGATATCATTGCTGTATCGACACTAGATTATTTCTCCCACAAAGCGTACTCTAAAAAAGTGTTTCTGAGAAAATCTAAATATGGCCGAGTTTTTGAAAGTTTATCATTTTTCTCTGAGTTGTCATTGAGATGCACGTATTGCACAATCTCCTCAAATCTGATTTTTCGCTTTGTGTTTGAAATTACAGAATTCCTCTATCGTCATATTCTTCCAAACAGATACGCGTGCGAAACAGCATATTGTACCCACCAATAAAAAAGTCGCGTATGGAGAAGATCATTATATCTTCAACATTTTTAACACTGCACACATGAAGACCCCCGGACATTATCATTTTTTTCTAAAAATGGCTCAAAATGTTTTTATTAAATTTATTGTAAAAAGAGAGTGTATTACGTTAATAAAGGTGACATAGATTTTATTTTCAAGGTCAACTCTGAAGTTTTGAAAATTGCAAAAGTTTGAATTTTTTGTGTCATTCTACAATTATAAATATAAAGATAGAGATTTTCCCTTCAAATAAAATTTTTTGTTCATAAATAGTTCTTTCAATAAGATCATATAATTTTTTTTGAAAATTTTGGAAGTTTTCATGCAATAATGCGTGCAATATTTGGAATTTAAGAAATAACAATAACAATATTTTCTCAATAACGGCTCCAAATTTTTGGTAGGGTTAATGACAAATGCATTATATTCGATGACATCAACATCATACTGCTCTATACTTTTGTTTTTTCGAAAATTACAAAAATGTGATTTTTTTACTTGTCTCTCAAGTCGGCTCTATCTACTTTTAGGTCCGATTTCCACGGGTAATTCTGAAGTTTCGAAAATTGAAAAAGTTTTAATTTTTTTGGTGTATTCCTACAACTATAAAATTAAAGATAGAACGAAAATTATCTCTTTCATTAAGGTTATGTGGATTGTTTTGTAAATTATTTAGTTTTCGTGCAATAGTGCATGCGATATTTGCAATTTTAAACATTTTCTCATAAACGGGGACATATGTCTTCTTTGGTAGGGATAGTACTAAATGCCTTTATCCGATGACATAAACACCACATTGCCCTATTCTTTTGTTTTTTTTTCAAAAATTACAAAAATATAATTTTTTTACTTGTCTCTCACGTCAAAAATATTTACACTAAAGGCAGTTTCTTCACTTTATTAGATTTATGAGTACATGTGCTTTAAATAATGTGAAAAAGTTTTTCGAAAACTCAACAGTAAACTGTAAAAATGAGTTCTATATACAGCATTTTCAGGAACGCCATTTTCTAACAAATGGCTCCAAATTATTTCATTAATTTTATCCAATATATAGTGCTAATTGCACTGTTTAATATGACGTAAAGTTCATTTTGCTGTATTCTTTTGTTTGTTAAAACAATACGCAAATGTATTTTTTTAAAATATTTCTCACCCTCATTTCCTTTCATTTGTATACATTATTCTATTTATTAGTGGAAATACGTTAAATAATGGTTTAGAAGTCAGCCCGGTGGCCGAGATCGCTAAGGCAGTAGTGTCGTAGTGATCTCGGACCGAAGGGTTGCGGGTTCGAGTCCCGCCTTGGGCATGGTTGTATTTGTGTTCGTCCTTTCACCCCTTATCATCACCATATTGTTTCATCTTCATAGTATCATACCGTTAACACCAATAACGGTCGCTAATGACCTAGATGTTGATGCGACCTTAAATAACAACAAAAGAAATTTCGAAAACTATAGATACCTGTGAAATAGAGCTTCAAATTTCGCATTTACAGTAAAGCTTATTTGCCATTTTCTTAAAAACGGGTTCAAATTTTTCAATGAAACTTGCTATTTAGGACGACGTTATAGCCTTCTATAATTTAATCAAAATATAATTTAGGTTATACTATTTGGAAACCAAAAAGGTGCGAAAATTTCAAAAAACATTTTATTGGGCCGCAATAGATGAAAGCTGGCAAGAGAGAGGGATAAGAGTGTACAGTACCAGTCCACACCAAGGAAACTTTATGTAATATTAATCTCTCCCTCTCTCCGGTTTCCTTTGATACCGCGACGCCTCACGTCGCGGCGCCAATGTAATACTATACTACTAATCAAACACGATGGCCCACGCTAGTGCGCCACGGTAATATTCTCTTACAAATCTCACGACGATTGTAATCTTTTCCTCGTCACGCGCACTATCTTGCCCTGCCCTAGCCCTGAATTATAATTGGGTGCCACATTAGCGATTGCCCGTACCTCTGCTAGCTCGTACTATTGTTTATTTCTTACCGTGTCGTAGTCCGCGCGCTCACTACATACGGAGTTGAAGAAAGGGTCCGTTTCGTTCGTGCCTGGGTCAACATTCATACCACTACAGAATAAAAAGACATGGAATCACGGCAATTATGAGCCATTGGGATGCTCATGCATTTAATTTAGGATTTTTTTTCTGATATCCTCTTTCCATTAACACAATCTGCCCCTCCGACTTACGAAACATAACAATACGAATATATAAACACACAGAAAAAAAAACATACACACTGAAATTACAATACAAAGAAAAATCTCATCCATCCATCAGAATGCGCATTCTGTCGTGACCTTCCTTATTATCCTTAGCCTAATAGCATAACTTGGTCTTCGACAGAACTTCTTTTCATTCTTTTGAATGGAGCGTAAACAAACCAAAAAAACCACAATACAGTTATTGCACAATTCGTGCCACTTCCCTTGTTTTTTGTCTTAATCGCGTCTTCCCTGAATGTTATTTCTATATCTCGCGATATATATATATATATATATATATATATATATATATATATATATATATATCTTTCGCGACGCTCCTATTTCCTGACACCTAATTTGCGTAAATTTTGTCTATGCGGATTTTTTTTCGTGAATTTCTAAATGAATTTAAATAAATTTTCGATACACTCAGTCTCAACAATTGTTTTTATGCAACCAAAATAACTTAATAACGTTTTACACGACACTTCCGCAAAAATTTTCAAAAACTTAACACAACATAAAAACGCGTGCGATCATCCTCAGACCCGAACTCATTCTGTCTGTAACCCAGTTTGCATTGTTGGTCTACACAATCCAAGTGACTGTCTTTTTTCCAAACATATGCCCATCACCATAATAAATGTTCGAAAATGTTTACATTTTTCACTGTTTTGGGGTATCTTGCGTCTTACTCTCTCTTTCATAGTTATATTAACTTTTGGTTTGTAATTATCACATTACCGAATTCCCCTTTCCCGTTTTCCTTTTTCCAAAAAACCTTTATTTTCCGTCTTCCCCACTCGTGATGACGTCACTTACATCTTCGGTCGCTCTTTAAATTCTTTCTTAGCTCGCTATGCTATGGAACTGGATACTGATTTATTAAAGCCTTACATAAATTCCCCCCCGCGCCGTAACTAATTTTGCCCTGATCTAAATATTTTTCCCTATAATTTCTGTAAGTTTGGCCAAAATCCACCTAGGCATTCACTGGATATTCAATAAAACTCGTTTTATTATATACTTTCAGAGGTACAACAATGGTCGCCATGTCTTCAACTCCGCCGTCATGCATGCAATTTATACCATTTATAATATTTACTGAACCCGTGGCTCGAATAACGTGATTCTTGGTTCAAAATGTTCCTAAATTTGTGTTCTATTCACTGTTCACAATTCCTATTGCTCCCCCCTTTTGTTTTCTATTAATTTCCTAATAATTATTATTACGCGACGCTGTTGTCTATTGTTTCTTTCATTATTGGCTCCTCTTTGCTTATGTAGAAGTTCCTTGTCCCACGCATTCTGGCGGGCTAGTCTCACAAATCATTACATTTACTACAAGAAAGTCTGTGCCATTCTGTACCACCTCTAGTTCATTTCTCGTATACATACGAATGTACGGGAGTAATATACGTAGTATAGAGAAAGTTATGTAATGCTGCGGAAAATCGATTTCGATATTTGAACGGAAATACTCGTTCTGTGATCCCCTTATACCGAAAAGGTGTTTTTTTTCAAAACGTCTATCCTTCCGTCAGTCTGTCATTCCGTCTGTCCGTCCGTATTTTAACACTACGAGCGACCAAACCATTGATACAATCTCTTTCAAATTGAAGAATATCTTGTAGAATGGCTTTAGTTGAAGCTTTGAAATTTTGAAAAACATTCTTCAAAATTTGTGGGTACTTTACATGAAGTCTCCCGGACATTTTAAAAATTTTCTCAAAAACGGCTCCAAATTTTTTCTTTAAATTCCTTGCAAGAATAGAGTAAAATACACTTATAAAGGTGACATACGTCCGTTTTTGACGGTTAACTCTGAATTTTCGAAAATTACTTAAGTTCGAATTTTTTCAGCCTCTTCCTACAACTGCAAAATTGAAAAAAAGATTTTTCCTTTGAATGAAATTTGTTGTCCATAAATAGTTCTTTCAGTATGGTCATGTAGATTTCTTTTGAAATTTTAGTAGTGTTCGTGCAATATTTGCAATGACAAAAATCAATACTATACGCGCAAGTTTTCTCGATATTCCACAGCGGGGGGTGCGGGGAGAGGAGGGCTCTGGCTACGTTTTGGCTTAAAAGGGCCTTACAACTGTGGGAATGAACTTAACACGGCAAAGCGTGGCATGATAATGCTACGATTGTTTTGAAAGTACGAGGTGGTTGTTGCCAGCATTGTAAATTGGTACTTGCCATTCCGAGTTAAGCCTAAGTACCTCAACGGGCCGTACTATTCAGCGCTGGACGAGGACTTGGGAGCTCGTGTATCAAGAAAACTTGCGCGAGCATACTGCATTCGCGTAAGATTGTATAAGCAGAGGGATATGGATCACAATCATTGGCCTTTAAGATCACACGACCTTACGTCGCAACTCTAACCAATATTGGATGATTATTCTGTTATTACGAGACGCAATTTCAGAGCCAGCACGCAATAACAACATGATCAGTCGGTCGTGGACGCTTCGTGACCCTCCTAACCCGGAGATGGCTCCTCCTGACGCAATAGAAAATGTGCTTTGCAACGATAGTGCAGATATAGAGTGACCTCTGTCTCTCAAGATCCTATATAACCCAGCTGGCGCCCCAGGCAAGGTGTCAGTATGGATGGGCAGTGGGTGTTGCCTTGTCTTCTGTCGCTGGTTTTGGCGATATCAATGTCGGCATCTCTGGCTTCTCAACCTAGGTGCTCGTCTGGGAAGGAGCTTTCCTTCTCAATGTCGCACTCTACGAACGCCACAGGGCACCGCGCCGTGAGCGCCAACATTGAGCAGCCGCTGGGGAGTCCCGGGTGGCTGCTGGATGTGGAAGTGAGGACCTCCGGGTGCGGGTCCGATGACGTCCCACGGCGGTCGCTAACCATCACGCTCAACGGGCCCCCGGAGGAGGGGTTTCTGGTCCCCTCGCCCGCGCCCTCCGCGCTCACCTCGCCCTCCGCGCCCTCCACGACCCCTACACCCACCACACCCTCCACGGCCTCCACACCTACCACTCCCTCGCAGCCCTCCACGCCCTCCACGTCCTCCACGCCCTCCACGCCCTCCACGCCCTCCACGCCCTCCACACCCTCCACGCCCTCCACGCCCTTCACGCCCTCCACGCCCTCCACGCCCTCCACGCCCTCCACGCCCTTCACGCCCTCCACTCCCTCCACGCCCTCCACGCCCTCCACGCCCTCCACACCCTCCACGCCCTCCACACCATCCACGCCCTCCACACCCTCCACGCCCTCCACACCCTCCACACCCTCCACGCCCTCCACGCCCTTCACGCCCTCCACACCCTCCACGCCCTCCACACCCTCCACGCCCTCCACGCCCTCCACACCATCCACGCCCTCCACACCTACCACTCCCTCGCAGCCCTCCACGCCCTCTCCGCGCTCTGCGCCCTCGACGCCTCGGCCGGCGCCCCCGGTCTACCTGCCCCCGGCCTGGGGCACTACCGCGCGCCGCCCGAGGCCAAAGACTGGGCCGCAGCTCGCGACTTCTGCCGGAAGGAGGGCGGGGCACTACTGGCGCCGACGTCACAGCGCGAGGTGGAGCTGATGTTCCAGCACTTCTCACCAAACGCCACCGGCTCTACTCTGTCTGAATATTTTTGGCACAGCGCCAACGACATCGAGCAGGAGGGCAAGTTCGTCACAGCGGACAGGGTGCCCCTGAAGGACACAGGATTTGCACTCTTCGGACCGGGAAACCCTTGGAATTCTAGATCATACAATTGCCTCGTGATTAATGGGAATAATAGGTTATTATATGATACTGATTGTCTTAATAAGATTGCATTTATCTGCAAAGTGTCTATATAATTTCCATTTTCATCTTATTCCACTTCGTCTTCACGAGAAACATATGAACAAATCTGATATATTATCATAACGAGTATACTAACGTATTGTCTATTCATTGCTTCCATTTTTTAATATTTGACAATATATATCAAACTACATTCTATTGCCATAAAGAAAATGCTGTATGTTGAAATGTATAAAATGTAGATCTTTTTTACTTTCTCGTCCTTACACTGTAAGAAGTGAAAGTATTATCTTTCGCCAAAAAACTGCGAAGTTTGAAGGCAGAATGATATATTCTGGGACCTGGTGACGATTTAGTGGGGCTAAAACAGCATACATTTTCTCGCATTATTTATAAATTTGCAATTTTCGAAAATCCAGTGAGTTCAAAGAAAATGAGACATGCACCGTTCTTTGAAACGTTCCTTGTTCTATCAGTGGAAATAATGGATTATTTATTTCTTTGGCGTTACTTATGTGGAACTGAAGAATTAAGATTAAATCAAATCTTGATGGTGTGTGGTGTTTGTTCCTAATGAAGAATGTATATCTGTAGCATTATAAAACCTATGCTTTATTTTCATTTGTTTAATTAATTGCAAGATTTGTTTATAATCATTAGTGAGGGGGTCTGAAATCACTTAATAAAATAATCTGTTAACTGATTGCGCAAAATTGTGTGAAAAACTTATTGTCGTTGGAAAATATGTAAATCTATTGGAATTTTTAAAATAAGTGTTTATTGTAACAAAAAACAACCCTGAATAACATTGTCAATGTATAAACAGAAAATCACTGTTGGAGTGTTTTTGCAAGTATAATTCCTGTTTGGTTTTTTGTTATAACGTCTACTACTGTTTTTGAAGGTAAATCTTCGTTCTTGAGTACTTAAATTAGATAGTTGCAATGTTGTAGGTTCTCGCTAGAAAACATTTCAAAAATGTATCACCTCCATCACCACTTATAATACGCCTTAAATTACTTCAATACATCTGCATTAGCGTATCCTCGATCGTGTGTGTGTCCAGTCCACGTAAGTCATGACCAGCGCACCGTACGGAGAAGCGCGGAACTAGACACAAATTGGATTGAGAAAAATCTACCCAATAGGCGGCCAGTTGTCACACCCTGGCTCTTTGACCGTGGACGCGGTGTAAGAGAGCGGTGATTCAGAGAACTCTGGTCACTGCTTTAGTTCCCGGTTACTGTCTTTCACTCACTTTAGTTCAAGGCTAGTAGATCGCCGTGGAGCTCAATAAATATTTTTAATTGTGTGTCTCAACCATTAAGCAGATAATTCAAAACATTTAAATAAAAATAAAATAATGATAAATGTTCTTTATTATTTGAAGGAGAGAGAGTCATCGTTGATTATTAATAATAATAATATTAGTAATAATAATTATTATTATTTTTATTGTCACGGGGTTTTTAAAGATATTCTAGACCACAGTAATTTTTATGTACATTATGATTGGTGATTATTTCAATAAAATATGACAATTTATATTTTGATAACGGTTAAATCTTTTTGTTTTAAATCTTTTTGTTGTTGTTGTTGTTGTTGTTGATGATGACTTTTCCAAAAATAAATCGACTACCTACTTCTTTTGAGCTAGTTCACATCAGAGAACTATAGAATTAAGAACCGTTGACACAAAAGAAGAACTTTGCCCCTCCCTAATACAAGAACACGGTGTAAAAGAATTCTCTTACACCGTGAGTAGTATGCTGTCGCAAACAAGTTAGAATGTACTGCATAGAGCGGCTGAAGCGCTGCCATCTGTTATGTACGTAAAAAGACACAAGTCAACAATAACAATTGATTGATTGATTGATTTTTTCGTGTTTCCGGGCGCGTCAACTACTTTGGTCATTAGTCCCGTTAGTGTAGTGCATGTTTTTTTCTCGGGAGATGGCGGTGATCTTCCCCCGCTGGATGGCGAGATCCGGCGCCGACTTACCGTCGGCTAGTGGGGCTTCCCCCTAACCAGGACTCTCCCACCAGCGGGGCACCGCCCCAGTCGGGACAAGCTCTAACTTCCCGACCGGTCACCCGGAATATGTGGTAGTGTAGTGCATGTTAGTGTAAGTGTGTGTAAGGGGAGAGGATAGGACAAGGAAGAGGAAGGACAGATCGCGCGCGGTCCGTGGCCCATTATGTAGGGTACTGCTCCGGCATTCACCTGGTGTTGATCGGAGAAACCACAGTAAACTACCGATCAGAGCAGCCGGCCGCTAGAATTCTCCTCCAGACAGCAACTGAATTCGACCTAGCTGAACAGCTAGTGTCGAAAATCCTGCCGCCGTCAGGACTCGAACCTAGGACCTCCCGGTTAGAGGCGCTGCAGAGACATCAGTTGATGCACTGAGCTACCGCTACCGGTACAATTTATTGATCAAGCTCTTTACAGGAATGATCCCGTTTACAAAAATCCAGTAGAGTAGTCCGTTGTACAATGCCGCGGTGTCCAAAATCCAGAAGATGCCCCAAGATACGTGCACGGTCGTCCAAAATACCAGGAGAGAGAAAACAAGTTAACTTTGCCGAGTTCGCACAAGATACACTATACACTGAGTCACTTCTGGATCGCACTTCAAGACTGTCCGTTCCTCTGGCCGGCGCGGCCCGTTAAGAAGCACGCCGCGCCGTAATCTCGCCTCGGGGCTGCTGATCCGCTCGCCGGCCGCTCACGTCCCATTGGCCGGTCTTCATGCCGGTTTGTGGCCCTGCTGCCTTCCGTAGCCGGCGTCCCGCGCTGCCGATTTGGCGCGCGATACGAATCCTCGTATATCGCCGCAACAACATCTTTGCAGCAAATTGAAGCCATGCTTTTAGCAGTCAAAGCACTGCTCCATGGGGAAATTCAGTTTTCTAATATTCCGTAGGGCGCTGGTTAAGGCCGGGTGGGGCGGACCGCGCGCAAACTAAATCCTCTGATTATGTGCTCTCACGACCAATAACGAATCATTTAAAAACAAAATCACAATATGTAAGGAGAACAACTTGAGAAACTTTAAAAACCAGTTGCTTCCTGCAACGGTTATTGTTATAAGAATGGAAGCTGTTGAAATGTTATTGTAGTTAGCATAACACCTGAAAGTGAATATTATCGCAATAGGAAGAAAAGAAACAGATCACAAATAAGGCGGCAAACTTGAAGAATGATATTTGTGATTTGATTACCTAAATTTTACAGTTATATGCCGAACATACTGAATATTATTATTATAACCCCTGATATAATTTAAATACGATTAAACCAAAAAGACAACTTAAATCTAAGATCAGATATAAATTACACGTCCATTGAGTATAATAGTTCCACACTCCACCACCAGGTTCCATTCGCTAGTTCTGCCAAGAGCGCTGAAACCGTAGGGACATTCACTATATTCCAACTCGTTGGTCGCCAATGCCACCTAAAGCATCAGGCCTGTCGACAGTCGGCCACCGTATTTGTGACAGCATCACGTGAAGTCAAGACATTCCAGCGTAAGAGCGTGGTTTGTTGCGGGTGGTGTGAAGCATGCGTGAGCTGTGAAAGTCGGTTCTATACTTTTTTTTGCGTCAGTAGGTGAAAAACCTGCTGACAGTTACCTTAGAGCCGTCTCTTTGGTTATGTGGGGATGCATTACCTGCGACCCACTAAAAAACACCTCCCGTTTCTACGTACCTCTCAGCCAGTGTGGAACTGTTGAGCACATTACTGCGGGCTATCGTGTAATTTTATCATAAGACAACCAAAAATACGAATATTACGTATTGTACTTCACATTGGTTCATTATACAGGCGAGAGAATGGAAGTTTTGGCTTGTAAACGATATCAGAAAATTGAAATTCCTCCAAAAATATTTTTCTTCTGAATTTCGCTGGGATGATGTTTTCTCCCCATTTTACGCAATAATAATGCGTTAATAATTTTTTTAATTTTCCGTTTAATTACAATCTATTTTTGAGCAAACATTCAGTAAATGTGATAATTATGATAGCAATTAGAAACTATAAACTAGAATCTTCTTCACGCAGGTTGTTCGAAACGGAAGGGCACTTCCATAATATATCTTTTGAGTCGGTGTTCTTCCTCACTATTGTCCAGTAAATTTATGACTGATGTATTTGGATGTTTGTTTAACCGTTCTTGATAAGTAGTGCTACGATAGGTGATTTCTTCATATATTGTTGGTATCTTAAGGTCTCGATGTAGTGTGTCATTTGTCACGTACCATGGTGCATTGGCTAATCTTCGAATACATTTTGACTCGAACCTTCTAAGTATCTCTATGTTCGATTTGCTGGCAGATCCCCATAGTTGTATTCCGTAGCTCCAAATTTGCCTGATGATTGCCTTGTAGGGAAGTACTTTATTATTTAAGGAAAGACTTGAGTGGCGGTTGATGAGCCATGATAATTGGGAGAATCTGATTTTTGCTTCTTTCTTCTTTGCGGATATGTGATTTCTTCATGTTAACCTTTTGTCCATGTGAAATCCTAAGTATTTAACACACGATACTTGTGCTATCTCAACATTGTTTAACTGGACTTTAGGACACTCTTTTTTGCAAAGGGTAAATATGACGTTTTTAGATTTGGAGGCGTTCGCTTGTATTTGCCATCTTTGTAACCAGTGCTCTAGTTGGTTCAGGTGTTCTTGCAGATTTAATGAAGCTTGTTGTGGGTCTTCGTGCACTGCAAGAATTGCTGTGTCGTCCGCAAACGTCGTCTAAGTAGTATTTGCATTCATAGGCAGATCATATGTGTATATAAGGTACAAAGTGGGACCAAGTACGCTGCCTTGAGGGACTCCTGATTTAATAAGATGGAAGGATGATAGTTCTTCTTGTTGTTTAATCTGGAAGTAGCGATTTGATAGGTATGATTTCATCAAAAGGTAGTACGGATTGGGCAAAGTGGATTTAATTTTAAACAGAAGTCCTTCGTGCCATACTTTGTCGAATGCTTGTTGTATGTCAAGAAATACTGCTGCACAGTAGCTTTTTCTTTCGAGGCATTGAGTAATAACGTCAACAACTCGGTGCACTTGTTCGACTGTTGAGTGTTGTTCTCTAAATCCAAACTGATGTTCTGGGATTATTTCTTGAAGTAGAGGTTTTAAACGTTGGAGTAGGATTTTTTCAAAAACCTTTGATAAAATTGGAAGCAAGCTTATTGGGGTATAAGATGCTACATCGTTGTGTGATTTGCCTGGCTTTGGTATTGTTATGATCTGAGCTATCTTCCATTGTCCTGAGAAATGATTGCATCGGAGAATTGAATTGAAAAGTGAGGTGATATAGTTGAAATTAACGTTTGAAATATGAAAATTATAAAAATGTTTCTCTAAACGATTGCCATCCACGATGAAATTCCGTTCGTGGGTTCATTTACACATGCGAGAGAATGCAAGTTTTCGCTTGGGAACGATATCAGAACAATCAAATTCTTCGAAATCTATTTCTTCTGAATTCCACTGGGGAGGTATTTTTTTGCCGTTTTACGCCCAAATAATGCGTGTTACATCCCTGCGAGCCCCTGTTGAAGCGTAGCGAACGTCTCGGCTGCGCCTCTGGTGACCTCACTCGAGCGGCGGCCGGAACGGAGGGTCTTAAGTGTGACCACGACCACGGCCATTTTCAATTTTAACATTTTCCATTCTTGCAGATCTTTCTACGTAGGCAAAGATGGTAATGGTTGACATTGAGGAACAATTTCAACGTTTTTAATATTCCTCTGATTGCACAACTTACATACATAGACAGATAATAAAATAAGGTTCCAGCGTGTTTGTTGGCAGACCTGGTTTTAAGAGAATACCCGAGTTTCCACAAAGCGATTACGTATGGCGACGCTTCGAATTTTTTGTTAACATCGAGGTCGGGGAGAGGTTAGTGATCTTCACGATTTAGATTGGTGCTCAAAATACAAGAACCGGCTCACAGATTCTTCCGTAAAGGCTTGATGGATCAATTTGAAGGTCTCATAGCACTTTTGCCGGTATTAAAACCATATATAAACACACACTCCTCTTCCAACTCCTTCTTTATGTTATTGGATTAGCAGTTATTGGATCGTCGTTGGCATTTAAAATGAAAAAAAAACTATAGAAATTGTTATTGATAACCATATGATTTATTACAAGAACAGCTTTCGACGTCTGTCCCCTCTCGTGTTGCCGTTGTAAATTTCTCCAAATCGTAGGCTGAGGATGATTTATTTCCGGCCTGGCTCTCCTTCTGGACTTCGAGCATACGTCTCCCTCACAGCTCTCACATGTTCAGCTATCTGAGGGTGACTTTGTCTTTTCTCTCAGTGTGGCACACAACCTGTTCCAACAAAACGTTCATACCTTGCTTTCATAGTCTTTGCCTGATGCGCAGCTTTGTAAGACTCCGTTCTGAAGCGTCCTGTTGTAAAACAATTGGTGATTGTTTCGTGGTGCCACAAGCAACAATTAACACGTTCCACAACACAACACGTTGCAATTGTGGTGCCAATTTTCCCGACAGACGAGTAACTGGAGAGATATCTGGCGCCATAGGCATAAAACATGAGAACAGTTTGAAGAGTACACAAAGAAATATCGACCAATGGTTTCGAAATTATTTCGTTACTTTTAGGTAACTAACTTAGAATAACCCTGTATAATCCTTAAATGCTAGTGATTTATTACAGCGTGGAAGAACAAATTCTCTCTCGCAAGCAGAGTAAATCTTGACGTGAGTAAATCTTGACGTTAAAATATATCAATGCGTAATTTTCTATCGTTTTTTTAAAATCAGGCGAGAAATGTCTCTTGTAAAATCGTTATCGTATATCTGTTTACTTCGTTTTATTTACGTATTCGAAAATTGCAAGTTAGTCTTGCTTATTCATTGTCTTTTGTAGGAAACTTCTTAAGAGTTTATACCAGTAGGAATATATAATTCATAGAACTAATTAGCAAAAACCAAGATGCAAAGTCAATGTTGTGTGGTTGATAGTATTGTGAATGTTTTTACACTGAACATAACAAGAAAAGATTAATTATTTCGGTAGTAGCGTGGAGAGAGCAACTATGCGTGCATAATTAGGGAAACATCGCATGGTTTCATGGTTCTATGAGATGATCTTCATTCTGCTTTTCGCTGATGTACAATAATCAAGATTTAATCTCAATAAAAATTATATATAGAAAATCTCCTCTTCAAGCAAATGAAATTCAAATAAACACCAATATTGAATGTACAGCAGTCATAATTGACATGGATAGAAAATATTTGAGTGTCTGTATTATCTACCTCCCCAATAGTTATAATTTTACAGAAAATGAAATGTTAAAACTCATAGATCAGCTACCTAAACCCTTTATTATGGTAGGTGATTTTAATAGTCACAGCCTAATGTGGGGATCTTATAAAGATAACTGTAGAGGAAAGATTATAAAGAAATATTAGAAGATCCAAATATATTGGTACTTAACAAAAATCGATACACTCACCTTAATAATCCTCATAAAAGTTTCAGTGCTATTGATTTAACTACATGTTCATCTTCAATTGCTTCTAAATAGAGCTGGAGTACTACAGAAGACTTACATGGAAGTTACCATTATCCCATTATCGTATCTTACCTCAATAATACCTCAATGTCTACTTGCACTAATTATCCTCCATGATGGAAATTCCAAGATACAAGGAAATATTATCAACTAAAATAAAATAAATTAACATGTTAGGAAAAGCTTTCTCAATCTCCCTCAATGAAAAAATCGAGAAACTGACTCTCATCCTCAAAACAGCTGATGAAACAATTCCAAAATCTTCAGAAAAAACAATAAGAAAACAATTCTCTTGGTGGAAAGAAGAATGCAAAAATGCTCATAAATTAAACAGACACTCTTTCAATAAATACAAGAGACATCGAATCATAGAAAATCATATTGAATATAAAAGAACTCGATCACAAGCAATACGAATATACAAATAAAATAAAAGGCAGTCTTGTATTGACTTCCAATAAATTGCTTCTCCACTCCAATAGACAATTGGAAAATATCAAAGCTATCAATGATTGCTACAAGCAGCACACCCAACCTAAATTTATGTTACACAACGACCGAATTACCTCTTCTAACGAAGAAATTGCGAACATTCTAGCTTCTACATTTGCTAATAATTTAAGCGACAGTAACTTTAATAATGAATTTCAAATATACAAATCTAATTTGAATATAACAATGGATATAATTATTCAACAAAATTCCTTAAGTAATTATTCATTAAATTATCCCGTACAAGTACAAGAAGTTGAGATTGTGCTATCTCGTACTAGAAATTCAAGTCCAGGATCAGATGGAATAATACAATATCTTTCTTGAAGAACTGCTGTCAAATGCTATTGAATATCTCACACAACTCTTCAATGAAATAAAAAACACTGGTGAATTTTCTGACAAATGGAGAAAATCTATAGTTATCCCGATTCTTAAACCTAATAAAATCTAATCCAACCAACCCGAATAATTACAGACCTATCTCTTTAACGTCCATCCTTTGCAAATTACTGGAAAAAATTGTCACTAGAAGACTTAACTGGTACCCCGAATAATATAATCAAATTTCACCATTCCATAGTGTTTTCAAACGAAATCGTTCTACATCTGATCATCTAGTAAACATCCATAGTGACATTTGTGATGCTTTTATAATAGACCAACATTTTGTGACTTAATTTAGACACGGAAAAGGCTTACGACATGGTATGGAGAGATCGAATCATCAATATTCTCTACGAAATGGGGATAGATGGCCAAATACTAACATTAAAAACGCAGTTGATGAAGAATAGATCTTTACAAGTTAAATTCAATAATATTTTATCGAACAAATATACAATTAATAACAGAGTGCCTAAAGGATCTGTGCTTAGTGTACTACTATTATTAATTGCCATAAATGATATCACGAACCATGTCCATCGGCCAGTGAAAGTATACTTGTTTGCAGACAATATCACTATAATATTAAGTGGAAAAAATATTAAAACATTTCAAGAATTGCTCCAAACTACTGTAAATGAACTTCAAGATTGGTCCAATACGACAGCTTTCAAAATCTCTCAAAACAAATCTGAATGTATAGTCTTTAATAAAAGGGGTAACTTATCTGATCAGTTAAAACTTACAATAGTACCACAATAACTTGAATTTTCTATCCTAATCAAAATCCTAGGAATATTATTTGATAGTAAACTAACATGGATAACACATATTAAGGATTTAAAAGCTGAATTCCTTCGAAGAATGAATATAATAAAAGCCATTTCATCAGCATTGTGAGAAACCGACAGAAATGTTATATTTTCAATATACTAAGCTCTAATTTGCTCTAAGATGGAGCAATGCTTTACCATGATATATTACACATCCACAAGGAAATAATTCTCATTTCGATCCCATCACACAGAGGTATTACCGGTAACATATTAGCTGATGAAGCACCAAAAGACGTATTGAAGAGCATTCAGTTTCCCACAATGGCATCAAAAATGAACTTCATCATGGGAACAAGGATCTTTGGAATACTGAATGGACCAAATCACCAAACCAGTTACATCAGATCAGGAATAGTATCTGCGATGACGACCTTCCTTACCTTCACAAGAGAAAATATCAAACTATACTCACCCGTTTAAGAATTGGCCATTCTAAACTCACCCATAAGCGTATACTAACAAAAGAAATGCAAAACGAATGTAACCAATGCCAATCCACCCTCTCTATACCACTCATACTATTGTGTTGTTCCATTTACAACGAAAGCGGCAAAAATATGCAATAGCTCTCACTCTCTCAGAAATCCTTAACAACAAACACCACATTGACAATGTCTTTAAATTTTTAAAAGAAATTAACCTGATTAATTAGCTGTAAGGAACCAAAAAATCTGTTAAACACGAAAATTGTCACAATGTTATGTCAAATAATGTATTAATAATACCCAACATATATTCTGATTATTGTTTTATGGTTTATATTCTGTTGCTATTGAATTAGATTCTTACTTGTCGGCATGTAATGTTACATTTATTTTGACAAATTATGTACTTGTGCTTTAATTTTAAATTTTGTTGTACATTGTAAATACTGTATTTTGATTGTGGCCGCTAATGACCTAGTAGTTCATGCGACCAATTAAATAAATCATAATTTTAAAAAAATGTATATCTGAGATATAACTGTTTGAAATGTATACTCTTTGCTGTTAATTAGCACCAAAAAATTATCATAAATGATTGAATTTCAAGCACAGCGCCAAATTTGAATTAATCTGGCCGCCTATGTGCCAACAATCTCACGTACTCAACACGGTCACGATTCCAAGTGAGAAGAATCCTAAGCGAAAGCAGATCCCCATCTAGGAGAGACTGGAGTTACAACCCTCCAAATGCAGTGTGAAAAAAGAAAATTAAATGAATGCTGCCTTTATCTGCAGTGAAGAGGTTTTGCAAACATCTCCAGATATAATACCCAAGGAACTTGCCTCTCTCCATGAGAAGGTTTTAAGTTCATTTTGCTCCACACTTTCCATTCTGCCGAAAATTAAGATCTCTGTTCTGGATTTGGAGGGTGGTGTGGAAGAAAATTACAATGTCGATTTCTCTACTGACGAGAACATTCAAGCATGAGAAATTGTAAACATTATCCAATGGAGCATACCAAAAAATAATCTAATGTTGAGATCTTCCAAAAAAGGTGCAAAATTGAAAACTTGTTTTTTCCTGCTAATTATTACTGAATAAAATAAACGCATTCCAATGCATGAAAAACAGTAATAAGCATCTCCCACAATTTAGTACGTGATATTACATGAAATAGTGAAAAAACACGTATCCAGCAAACGAAAATACGAAAAATTGACGCTACTGAAGCCTTGGGCGGGCGTGCGACAACACGCCCTTTGCGAAGGGTGTTTATGTGATGGACACGTGTCGTTAGTTTCTGTTGTTTCAGTGATGCTGTGTTGACTGGATTTGTTTAATTAAACTGAAATTTTTTTCAGAAGGCGAAAGATTGATCATCGCTCACTAGATTGCCAAGGTGACAAATATTCTAGTGTTTAATTTTGAAGCCAGGAAACTTCAAGCAAGTCCGTGTTTTGGTCGGTTAGCAATGCTTGTTGTCAAGCTTTTGTTCACAGAAGGATACTTGTAACTTTTTTAGCTAATGTCATTTATTTTATTTTTGAGCTTTTTTTTGTACATTTTATTTCTGTACTGCTAATTTGCAGTAATTAATTTTTTATTACAATTCCTTTACTACTGTTATGATTCGGTTCAATATAAAATCTACTCCAGGTTGCAACCTGCTTCCCAAGGAGCAGATCTAGGGGCTATCGGAGCCTCTACAATACTTTACGCTGTGGCTGCTCCCAATAAAGCCATGACGTACACTTTCCAGTTTTTTAAATGACGCGGGAGTTAGGCCAAGTTCTTACAGAAAGTTAGCGGAACAAATCCCAGAGCTCCGATAACTATCGGGTCAACCTTTTACGCTCTACATTCAGTTTATCTCGACTTCCAAACTTGTAATTCAGACGTTTCTCTGCCACCTTGGTTACAACATTTTGATCGCATGGCACATCCACATCTACAAGTAGACCACGTGTTTTTCTCCAACCCCTGGATAACAATATAAGGTTTGTTGGCCGCGATCGTGCTATCAATTTGAATTTGTTGGTCGTATGGTATTGTATAAAGTCCATCAGTCGTCACCAGTTTTGGTGAGTGTTCATAACACTTCGAGCAAGTGTTTTGAACTTGATAGTAGCCTTCAAATATCTGAGTACCATTTTTGCCTTTTGTCAATAAGTTTTCCACAACTTTTCATTGTATTGACTTAAAACACTGACACTGAGATATATCAGGGTGTGTCACCACTGCCAGGTACATTAGCGCATCTACAAACTGCCTGTACGGAGACTTCTCCCCATCATTGTCTGGCCATCTGGTTGACAGTTTTGTACCAGATTCAATTGGAATAGCGACGGGCTTGCACTCTGACATGCCAAACGGGCACAGAATATCATTGATATATGGCCTCTGACTTAACGGTATACATCGATTACTTCTAGAAAATTCTATTTCTCAGCAATATTTAACCTCGCCCAAATTTATAATTGCGAATGAATTTCGTAGAAATTTGTAAAACTTATCAATATCGACTAGAAAAAACTACGAAATCGTCGACATGCACAGTGTGCTAGAACACTCCCTCCGCAGTAAACCGGGCCTCCCATTAAAAGCTGCATTTATATTGGTAGCAACCAGACCCTTGGAAACGAGTGAAGGAAACAACACTTCTAGCATCTATTATGATTGGGTTGAGTACAAAATTTACATTTTCAAGGCGCAGATGGTACTACAACCTAATGTCTGTTGCATTCAGCAAGGTGCCACTGCGGAGAGACATTCCTGGTGCACTATGTAATGACTACTAAACGATCGTGGCCGGTTTATTTCACATGGACACACAAATGAACGGTAGAAAGCTGCATTTTGAAGTTAATTAGCTCTTCGTAGACACGTTTGTCCCAGCAACGACCCGCTTGCTTCATACCGTAGGGTGCTTTATTCTTTCTGCAAACATTGATCGTTTCAGAGTTATTCTATCCTCTTCAAATATGTCAGGTTATCCCTGTCCATGGGGGACTATAAAGTCCAGTACCTCTTGGTATACTCTGGCAGTTCTATGTAATCGATTTCATCTATCGGACCGTTGCGGTATGCTGTGGTAACGTCAAATTGCCCGATAAACATATCTTGTGCGATCATGTCTGGATTGATTGATTGATTGATTTTTTTCGTGTTTCCGGGCGCGTCGACTTCTTCGGTCATTAGTCCCGTTAGTGTAGTGCATGTTTTTCCTCGGGAGATGGTGGTGATCTTCTCCCGCTGGATGGCAAGATCCGGCGCCGACCTACCCTCGGCTAGTGGGGCTTCCCCCTAACCAGGACTCTCCCACCAGCGGGGCACCGCCCCAGCCGAGACAAGCTCTAAGCTCCCGACCGGTCTCCCAGAATATGTGGTAGTGTAGTGCATCTTAGTGTAAGGGGAGAGGATAGGACAAGGAAGAGGACGGATAGATCGCGCGCGGTCCGTGGCCCGTTTGTCATGGCTGGAGCTAAACGCGTGGGGCTAAGTCATACAACTGGTACATACGTCTCATTATAATCAATACCTGGTCTTTGTGCAAAACCTGGAGCTATGATTCTTGCCTTCTGGTGATTTTTTGCGGGTTCATGGTATTTGTTTTTAAGAACAAAACAGCTTCAAATCTGTCACTGGGATGTTTTGCTAGGCTCCAAGTTTGATTCTTTAAACTTCGAAAAAGTTCCTCAGCCATTGCGGGCCTCCTTTTTATCGAAACCGGAGGCAGCAAAAAGGAAATTGTCACTGGAAATTCCGTCATTGATGCTGAAAAATCGTCACCTTCGTCGCGTTTTTCATACTCGTTGCACTTCTTATTTTACGAGGTCTTCCGCGACGCCTCCCTGGTTGCTGTCGAGAAGAATGTTCTTTGCTCGTGTTGTTATCACCTCTTCTTGACTTCAATCACTCAGATGATCGCTCTCTGAACGAAGTTCCTTCTTTGAGCTTTGGGCGATTGTACTCAAAGTCACATCAATACACTGATCGTCGCAACTTGAATTGAATTGAATGTGCCTTATTTTACGTGGCGAGACTCAGGCCATGAGGCCTGCTCTTCCGTCTGACCACGCAAATTCGCTACGCTCCTTTCACCTACTAGGGGAGAAAGAAGTTATTTCTTGGGCGACGAAACAGGCGATTTGAATTTAGCTCAGAGGCATCATTTAGGCTTGAGGATCTTTTACATGCAGTAAATGTACTAACATGGGACAGCCGGCTTTACTTCCCCTCCGAAGGAAGGCGTACGAAGGCGTCCGTAGGAAGGGCGAAAAACGCCCTTAAAAATCCATGGCTTTGATCGGGTTTGAAACCGCAAACTTGGGTATAGCAGTCCAATACGCTAACCGCTACACCATCGCCGCCGCATAAACTTGACTCTTTGCGTACTTGTACTTTGTCAAGAAATGTATGAATTGTATACAATGTCACGTTTGGAACATTATCATCTTTTCTGCGGCTAAACTTACCCAAACGTGTGACGTCACGTGATACTTCAACTTTTCGCAACTCGGGGGCATACCCATTTCCACCTATCATTGTGACCCAAAGATTTTCCAGCCTTTCCTCGTTGATCCCTCCGTAGGGGTAATGCTGTGCAAATCATGCTATTGTCAACACTGTTTCTCTTTGGGTTCGATTGAAAACGCGCTAACTTAAAATTGTGTATCACACAACCGCAAACCTCTCGACTAAAATTCACTTTCGTTGTACTGTCTGATATTGAATGCAGAAAAAAGGAAATCTGGGGTAACTGAAGTCAACCTAACTATATTATGTATGCCTCTTATGAAAAATCACACACATGAGACTAAAATTAATATTAAACATTGTTATTTTAGGGCAACATTTCCATACATCTCTTTTAATTATTCACAAATAATTACTTAAATGCTCCATTCGCTTTTACAAACAGCTATTGTTAATCTGTACATGTAATAAATGGTTGAGTATTTGACTAGTGACCGGCGTACAGAACATAACCAAATTTATAGGAGAAACAAAAAAAAATTGTTATTAACTGATATTGTTGGATCTACTCAATATTTTTTTCTAAGAAACCAGAAGATGTATTCTGTCTTTAATTTAAAAATATATCACTTTACATTAACATTATTGCAGAAAATAATTAATAAAATGTGTGACTTATGATACTTTCATACATAACTCGTTAATACAAAATGTATTGCAGTGGGATGATAAAAATTCAATCAGTGTTATTTCACAAAGAAAGTTAAACAGATCGTTGACATTTTATGTGGATTCATAATCATTATCTGAGGCTGAAGTTTGCCATCTCGTTATCTTTTTTTAATTAGTTGTGTCTGTAAATGACCCAACGTGTCCCCAAACCCCTAGGAGGGCGTTGAGGACTTTCTTTTCACTTCAGGAGCAATCCTCCATTAACATTTTTTTGTTATATTATTAGTCTACTGTCTAGTCTCGTCTTGGGCAGTTGTCAAGAGGATCACCAGGTAGCATCACCGTGTATGCACCTCTCTCTTATGTGCTCCTGCTTCATTACCCAGTGGCCAGAATTGAGAAGGAATAAGGATAAGGGTGGGGTTTAAGTCACTTCACAGGGGGTTGGACTAGCCCTTGTGAAGCAGCCTAACTTGTTTTGTCATCTCATTCCAGAAGGGATGATGTTTGTGAGAGATGTACTTCATAAGGTGTGACAAATCTGATTGTGATAAATACCTATTCCTAATAAATGTTGCTCTCTTTTGAACTTCTTTTTAATTTCCTGTAGTTTGTTAAAAACTCTTTTGGGCCTCTTTCTCTGCAACAACGAAGTTGTTTGCTGTGGAATTCAGAAAAGGGGTACTAATTTTCTAATTTAACACTTCACTTTTCTACAAACTACAGTCTGTGATCTTCCAAATGTGATATTAAATTCATCTCTAAAGCATTAAGCATAATAACAATTCTTCACTATCTTTGTTAAATCTGTATGCTTCGAACGATGAATACATAATACTTATATTCATTCTGGCATTCAGGTATCTGATTGTCTTGTAGAATATAAAGATTAAATGGTATTATTTATTTGAATTTCTAAAGCTATACATTCTAAATTGTCAGATATAGGAAAAAATGTTTCTTGATGAAATATAGAATTCTGAATTATTATTGCTACAAAATACATCTTTTCTTTAGGGGTTAGATGAGTTTCAGAAATACATGCTATGTCAATATTATGATATGATAAGAAATGATTAAAATATTTTGTTGTTTTAGTCCATTAGAGTTCCAGTTCAGTAGTGTTATATTTAGATGTCTATTGTTACTAATGGCCATTTAAAAGTGGGAGACTGAGGTTTTTGTAATAAAATCTGAATTTGTGGAATAATTTGTTGAATTATGTTGGAAAATAAAATTGTGTAATTTCTCTATAAGAATTGACTTTGAAATTTTACATATATTGTGTTTAAGGGCATGGGATTGTTGCTACACCAAGCACCTCGATTCCTTGACATTTAATACAATTATCTATTAGATGACTAGCCTTACATAACTAAGAGAATACAACTTATCGTAAACTATCAAATAATAGATGTCCACCACCCAAAAAATTAATATATGCATAAACCGATGTATCAAAAACCAACAGTCGGATCGTTCCAGCCTCATCAAGTCAATGTTGCACTCTGCAGGCAGTCTTAGTCAGTCTTGAGTTCTCTGGGATGGGTGCGTGTGGTTGTGCCCGAATGATGGCTCTAGGACTTCCTCGTAGCCTTCTTTGATTGAGTGGTTCTGGGTGCCTTCTGGGTCTGCACCCAGAAGGTGCACATTCAAGGCCCACTACTCCTATGGTGAGAGGCGAGCACTATTGTAACAAATTGAACATTGCGCTCTCCGCCATATTGTAGGCGAATGCGGGGGCGATCATTTAAAATTGTGTTTTAACGTTCTTTTCACGGGATATTACGGAATCAAAACGTTAAAAATCATATTGTTATTGTTCCTATACACTATGATAAATAAATTACGAAAAATTTTAATGTGTTTTAAAAATAACGTAATTGGAAACAGCTTAAATTGTTTGACTTTCATTTCAGCGAAGATAATTTCATGATTCTTGCATCATTTGTTGCCCTCCACAGCTAAGGCATTGTTGCTGAAGGAGAGATTCAAATTATTCTTTAAAGTGAAAATGATTTAAGTAAAGATTGGCACAAAAAAATCTTCATTCTCAAGAATGCTATGAAATGACCAAAACTCATGTAATCTGTCTTCTAATTTTTATTTTCTCGTATACGTACGTATATACGGAGTAATATTCGTACTATAGAGAAAATTATGTAATGCTGCGGCCAAAAATTATGATTTTTGGACACAAAAACTCTTACTGTGGGATCCGCAGAAAAGGTGGATAAATTCTGTTCTAAACTGTAGTAAATTACTCCCTTTAACACGTTATGTAGTGAGATTTTTAATAATACGAACAAGTTTTCAAATTAATAAAATATTTTGGGTATATATAACGAATATATTTTCTTACTCCGTGTGCAGGCATGCTTGGATTAAATTAAAGTATACGTTTCAACTAGATGAAAAATGCTCATATTACTAAATGAAACAACATTTGGTTGTATAATTTGGGTTATTGAAAGTTGCTTCTTGTAACCCTAATGCTTCTTTATATTGGCCTTGAGGTCACAGAACCATGAAGCTCTCATATATTTTTATTGATGCGTATATAATAATCTTTGTATAGTACGATAAAAGCACTTCAAAGTACTAATTTACATGGAAAATACCCACAACTCTCGTCGCGTGCGGACACAACACGCCTGTCAGCACGTGCCAGGGAACTAGTTGCCTATGGCAGCCTTCAATTTGTAACGCTACACTAGCGCTACATGTGCATCTAGGTAATACTATCCAATATCTTTGGTATAATTTGAAGTAGAAGGGCTTTGTTTTAATACTTCAGTGTAGGAGAATTTAGGTGATTTGTGATTATAAGTTGGAGGTATAGTAGTATCTGTATTT
Source organism: Teleogryllus occipitalis (assembly GCA_011170035.1). Lineage (NCBI taxonomy): Eukaryota > Metazoa > Arthropoda > Insecta > Orthoptera > Gryllidae > Teleogryllus > Teleogryllus occipitalis. The sequence goes on along the minus strand of BLKR01000022.1, from coordinate 973,022 downwards.
AAAGGGAAAATTTGAATAGGATTGTTACTTGGAAGGATTTGAGTTTTTGCTAGGTCTGGAAAATTTTGTGCATTTAATTTTGGAGAAGGAGAATTCAAATTTTGATTTATTAATGCATATTAATGCGTGAATTTGAATTATTAGTTTGATTTGGTTTAAGTAATTCTTTAAATACTGGACAATCTTTGTAATTAGCTGTGTGATTTCCGAGGCCATTACAACAAATAGGAGGGGTTGATTAGGAGAGGACAGAAGGGTCTTGGACTAGGGACAGGAGGGCTTGAGGACACAAGAGGTCTTAGAAGAGGACAGTTCGAATAATGGTGGTTTTCAGTACTTCTTACGCAACGTGGGATTAATCTACAATTGGTTTGTGTATGATTGAATTTTTTGCATCTCTTAATTGAATTGGTTGGTTATTTGATATTTTTGTTTGAACTTTTCTGATACTATGAAAAAAATTCTAATTTGAAGGTTTTAGAAGCTTATAGACTTTTAGTAAGTTCTATTGAGTAAATTTTTATGGGTTCACATCTTTTTCTTGAATACTTACTTGGTATACTTTTTGAACTGAATAGTTAAGCTTTGCTAATTCGTTGAAAATACTTTCATTTGAGTAAGTAATAGGAATATTTCTGAATAAAACTGTGATTGTTTTAGTAGTAGGGTCACGATAAGAGTAATATTGTATGTTGTTTCTATCACAAAATATTTTATATTTTGTAAAATCTTCAATTGTTAGAAAATTAATTTTAACATTATTTTTTATAGTTTTTGTTGTGAAATAATGTTTAACTATATTTTTTATATCTTGAAGAAAATTACTACAGTTGTAAACGTTCCAAACAAGTATTGGTGGAATGGAAACTGTTGGAATTTCTTGAGTGTCTTGTAGTTGTGCTAATAGTCCATATTTATTTTGAAGTGGAATGTAGTCGTGTTGTAATTAAAAGCTGTAGATCTTTCATCTCGTCATTGTAGTAAGGAAGAACCGTATCTTTTGTTTTTGTTCTTGACTCACTTTTGGATTGAGGTGTTGATGTTGGTACGGGAATGATAGATTGACCATTTGACGAAGTACTTGCTGGTGGGATGTTGTGAGGTATCGGGGTCACGAAGCAATTCTGTAAATTCACTGTGTTGTATCGGCGCTAGCAGAGGGCGCCACCGCGCACAGACCACACCGCGAGCCAGCGAGTCTTCTCTGTGTGTTTTGGTTCATCAGTGTGTTTTGCTGTATGCTGCTTGTCGCGTCACGTGTGTTTGTAACGCTCGCCTTTTTTATCTTGTAATACATTTTGGCAATAAACCAGTATTCGATTACATTTGGCGTGATCATTTAATACTACATGGTGGCAGCGGTAAATTCCAACTAGTTCGCAACTACAAAAAGGAAGTCAAAATGCCAAACGACAACGTGCAACCGGCAACAGCAGCGGCGGCGTCGTCATATAACATCGCAGCGCCGGATGCTTTCGACTTCAATTCACCAGGTGATTGGCCAAAGTGGAAAAAACGCTTCGAGAGGTTTAAACTTGCTTCTAAACTAAATGCTTTAACTGAAGAGGAACAGGTAAACACTCTCATTTATCTTATGGGCGAAAAAGCTGACGAGGTTATGGTAACATTTGGTCTCAACAATGACGAGGAAAAAAACTATGCAACAGTGATGCAAAAACTCGACAACTATTTCGCGCCAAAAACCAATGTAATTTATGAAAGAGCTCGCTTTCACACTCGTGTACAAAATCCGGGCGAAACGGCCACCGATTTTATTACGGCACTACATAACCTCGCAAAGAATTGTAACTATGGTCAATTGAAAGACGAATTCATTCGAGATAGAATTGTTGTAGGTGTCGCGGACAAAAATCTGAGCGAGAAAATGCAGTTGGACGACACATTGACGCTCGATAAAGCTGTAAAAATAATAACTCAGTCAGAAGAGGTTAGGAAGCAGGTAGGGCAACTAAATCAACCGAGCATCAACTATGTTTCAAAACAATGTAACCGTCCTGACAAGAAAAACGCGGTTAAGGGAAAAGGTTCGATTAACAAAACAAATCCTACGCGACCTAACCAAACTACGAACCAGTCGAACACGTGTCAATGGTGCGGTGGGGAGAAACACGATCGCACTTCCATGTCCGGCTAAAAATTCTTCGTGTTACAAGTGCAATAATAAAGGGCATTTTTCGAGAGTTTGCAGATCGAAAAAGAAGATTTGCACGGTGAATGAAGAAAATCTGGACCTGGATTCACTTCAACTAGGATCTGTTGACTCTTGAGGCTACATCCGAGGACATCGATTGGACGGCGATGATCAACGTAGATGGCAAAAACCACAGATTCAAAATCGACACAGGAAGCGACGTCACTGCTCTTCCATCCCAGTTCGCCGGAAAAGGACTAACCAAAACAAAAAAACGACTCACCGGACCAGACACTACCGTGTTGAATATATACGGGACTAAGGAGGCCAAACTAACCTATAAAAGTAAGACAACTCAGCAAACCGTCTACTACATCGACAATCTGAATCAACCAATCCTGGGGAAGGTGGATGCAGTCGAACTAGGCCTCGTAAAAAGAATCAACGCAGTCTCCAACCGATCCGGCATGACGCTGCAGGACGTGAAACAGAAATTTCCGGATCTATTTAATGGTATTGGTAAAATTCCAGGAGTAACCAAACTAACCATTAAACCAGACGTGAAACCCGTGGCCGTGACGTCACCAAGAAGAATCACTATTCCATTAATGGACAAGGTGAAAGCTACCCTGGAAAACATGGAGAAGCAGGGAATCATTTCACCGGTAAACGTAGCGACGGAGTGGTGCTCACCAATGGCCGTCACATTCAAGAAAGACAGCTCCCCGAGGATTTGCGTCGACCTCCGAGAACTGAACCGAGCCGTTCAACGAGAGTACCATCCTATTCCCGATGTCCACTACATTCTAAACTTCATAAAAGACGCAAAACACTTCTCGAAACTAGACGCAGCTTCTGGGTTCTACCAAATCGTGCTGGACGACGATTCTCGCTTATACACGACGTTCATCACACCTTTTGGGAGATTCTGCTTCAATCGGCTGCCATTCGGAATCACGTGCGCACCAGAGCGCTTCCAGAAGAAGATCCAGGAAATTCTACAGGACTGCGACGGTATCGTGTGTCTGATGGACGATATTTTGATCTACGGTAACAATCAAGAGGAACACGATAGACGACTCATGAAAGTTCTGACTAAACTACAAGACGCAGGACTGACGCTCAACGAGAAGAAACTGGTTATCAATGTTCGCTCTATCGAATTCTTGGGACATCTGGTTGAAGAAGAAGGTATTAGAATTCACCCGGACAAAATCAAGGCAATAACGGACATGGAGCGCCCTAAAGACAAACAAGGCTTGAAGAGACTATTTGGTATGATCAACTTTTTGGCAAAAGCCATACCAAATAAGGCTACTGTTTTAGAACCCCTTCAGTCATTGTTGAAAGAAGACCGAGCATTTATCTGGGAAGAACCTCAAGAAAAAGCTTTTTCCAAAATTAAAGAAATGCTGACTTCAGCCCCGATACTTGCCAGGTTCGACCAGAAGAAGAAAACCATAGTCACAGCAGATGCATCGTCTTTCGGAATCGGAGGGGCATTACTGCAGGTGCAGCAGGATGGCACTGTCAAACCTGTGGCTTACTATTCCCGGCTACTCTCAGAAACGGAAAGACGGTACGCACAAATCGAGAAAGAAGGCCTAGCGGTTACATGGTCTGCGAGAAATTCTCCGACTACATCACAGGCATTGAAATCGAAATCGAAACGGATCACAAGCCTTTGATCCCTATATTCACAACCAAGTCACTAAACGACTTGTCTCCAAGGCTGCAAAGGTATCGTATCCGCCTAATGCGTTTTGACTATACTATTTTACATGTTCCAGGCAAACAGTTGGTTACGGCATTGTCCAGGCAGCCAATTTCGCAGATAGAGTCAGAGGAATTCCTGGAAGATGTTGAGAACCACGTGATCGCCACAATTGCAGCTCTTCCAGTAACTTCAGATAAGCTCTCGCAGATCATCAGTAATCAAGAAAAGGATCCAGAATTAGCAGCTGTACGAGTCTACATTTGCAATGGCTGGCCTGCCAAAGAAAATTTATTCGACAATCTGAAAACGTTCTGGGAGAAACGAGCTGAAATTACGTGTCAACGCAATGTACTCATGTTCGAAGGAAGGATCATAATCCCACGAGCGATGTACCAGGAAATGTTGGATAAAATTCACGAAGGACATCTGGGTGTCACTAAATGTAGAGCCCGTGCTAGAGAAGTCATTTGGTGGCCAGGGATGTCGACACAAATCCAGGAAACTGTCGAAAAGTGTGAAATCTGCGCTCAACATAGAATCAATCGTCACGAACCGCTAATACACGTTGAAGCGGCCAACCGTCCATGGCAGAAAGTCGGTATGGATTTGTTCAAGGTCAACAACGTCTGGTATCTATTGATCATCGATAGATACTCACGGTACCCCGAAGTCATGAAAATCGAGAATATGAAGATGGAAACTGTTATCGAGAAAATGTCGGAAGTATTTTCTAGACATGGCATTCCGGAGGAAATATTCACCGACAACGGAACTCAGTTCAACCCACTACACGAGTCTAAAACCTTCAAGAATTTTCAAGGATCTTACGGATTTCGCCTGATTACCAGAAGCCCGGGATATCCACAGTCTAATGGCCTTGCCGAAGCAGGAGTTAGTGAAGAACATCTTCTTGAAACAAAAGGACCCCTACAAAGGTCTTCTTGTTTACCGAAATACGCCACTGGATAACGGATATTCACCCGCACAACTTTCCATGGGTCGAAGACTGAGAGACATATTACCAACTACAGCTGAAAATCTTCAGCCGACGTTAGTGAACAAGGAAACGGTCGGCGAAAAAGAAGCACACCGCAGGGAAAGGATTGAAAGAAACTACAACGCATCCAAGGGGGCGAGAAATCTTCCAGAACTAGTCCCCGGAACCCGAGTGTATATTAAAGATGCCAAGAAGTTTGGTATGGTCGTCCAGAAAGCCGATCAACCACGATCATATATCATCCAAACAGATACTAACAAACTCAGACGCAATAGATTTACTGTATTTCCAACAAAAAAAGAGGGAGAAGAGACAACGTGTTTGGATACGCCCCAGAATCCAGAAGAGAATTCAGCTGAGCAAGCCGCGGAAAATTCAACACCTCAAGATAACAAACCGATTGCCAGTACATCTTCAGAAGGATACAGAACACGTGCTGGTCGAATTTCCAAACCTCCTCAACGACTCGATTGTTAGCTCGAAAAAGGGAGATGTTGTATCGGCGCTAGCAGAGGGCGCCACCGCGCACAGACCACACCGCGAGCCAGCGAGTCTTCTCTGTGTGTTTTGGTTCATCAGTGTGTTTTGCTGTATGCTGCTTGTCGCGTCACGTGTGTTTGTAACGCTCGCCTTTTTTATCTTGTAATACATTTTGGCAATAAACCAGTATTCGATTACATTTGGCGTGATCATTTAATACTACACACTGTGTTGAGGTACATGATTTGAAGTATTAGATAAGTTATTTGTTTGATATTGAGGCAGAGGCAATGATGAATCATTTGTTACTGATGTGGGAAGTCCATAGTTGTTATGATAATATAAGCCAGGAATTATTAAGATATCATTTGTAGACTGAATAATTCAGTTATTTTGGAGTTGAACAATTTCTTCAGTGATCATCGATGAATCTTGAATTTCAGTATTCTGTTGAATACTTCATTTCATTCATTATCTTGTTGTAATACTAGTAACATTCTGTGAGCTGGTTGTTTGAAAAGGCATATTATCCTCACTGAAAAGGATCGAGGCACCGATGTTAATAGATTAATTTGTTTGATTATCAATTGGTAGTCCGAATGAGCGCTATATTAATATACCAGAGTACGGTAAGTCACTTTAAATAGAAAAGTTCAGGAGAATATTTTGTAATATTGAGAAAGGCTAAGGAGGATGAAAGAAATGTTTCGGAAGTGTTCGTTTTGATTGATTTGGTGAGGGTTTTGTTTTCCTAGTTCTTAATTGAGTTTTAAAAGAAATATAATCATACTCGTAAAATTATTACATACAGTATGCTTAAACTTGGTTAATTTTATTCGATGAGTGGTACTAAGTGCTGAAAACTTTTGTAGTATTTCTTGCACATTTATTTGAAAATATACTTGGTGAAAGGACACGCTAAAAGTGAGAAATATTTAAAAGCCATATTTACAAATATGATAATAATATTGGTTCATTCTTTATAAGAGAATATCTTATTTTAGAAAATAAAGTAAGTATGAAGTTGGAACAGGTTCTGAAGACAAGTTGGCAGCAAATATAAAAGGTTTTAGCGGGCTATGTTGTTACCAACATCTCCTGTGTCAATAACATTTTCTGAAATGCAGACTTCGTGTCCATTATGACTTTGCGTTTTCTAATTTGTGTGATTTTGGCTTGGGTTTGTTCGACATTATCTTGTGCATCTGATTTTAATTACTTATTTAAATACTTGATGTTATTATTGCTTATTTTAAGAGTTATTTAGATAATTAATCTTATTTATTTATTGTAGAAGTAGAGATTAGTGGGATAATCATGCAACATTTGCGCAAACCTTTATTTAGTTATTAAAGAGTTCCAAATTATTTTTTTTTATTTTCAGTTACCATTTAATTAATTATTAGTTATTTGTATTAACAGTTGCTTACTTAGAAATTAGATTATTTTATTGTAGAATTTGTATCAGCTTTTAATGACTAATTTTCATTATTTGAAGATTTTGAAAAACTACAGTTATTTGTAGTTATTTAATAAGTTATTGTATGCAATCAGTAGCTCATTGCTAGTATGCTCATACAGTTACTAGTATTTTGAGCCAAAGAATAGCAGTGGCAAAGTCTATGATCTCACAATGAACAAATTTACAACTTTATAAGATTACTACCCTGCAATGTACTACGTTTCAAAAAGCAATAATTATTTCTATATTAGTTTAAAAAAGAAGTAGAAGAGGATAAAATGTACACAACTAAACCAGATTTGATAATGCGAATTGTGAAGTACCTGCAGGTAGGTCGAGTTATTTTAAATGCATTGTATTGACTAAACTATTTTTAGTTTGCTCTTTCTATTATATTGTAACTGTTTTGTATTAACAGTTACATATGTATTATGATCTGTTGTTTCATGAAAAAAATAAACAATTTATTAGATTTTGTGATCAAATTATGGGCAGAATCCGACCATTTGCCTGTGTGCGTTTATTTAGCAGTATATTCTATTGAACCATAGACTAAAGAGGTAATTATTTACTCTAGATTAAAGATAAAATATATGATTCTTTACTTTATAACTAAACTGCCATCGGCAGTGGAGCGGGCGGGAGCAACGAAGTTGACAATAGCCAGACAACGGTTTGTATTGAAAGAGGAAAAGCGACAAGAATTTGAAGAGTCTATTCTTAACTCGGCAGGGTGGGCGCGAGAGGAGCGGTCTCCGGAGAAGCAAAGAATTTAGAAAGGCGGCTCTATCGCGCAGGGAAGGGCATGCGAATGTGGGGGAAAGGAGGAAGGGTACTGACCCAACGGTGGTGGGCGTTAGCGAGGAGTGTCGGGAGAGCAGCCGTGAAACAATAGTAGCCTTAAGGCCCATTCACAATGCAAACATAAGCATATAAGCATGGCGTTAACATAAAAGTTAGGACTACGTCTACAAGTGGACTCATTCACAATGCGTTCGCATAAGCATAACACGTAAGACGTTAACTTAAGAGCTTGCAAGCTTTAAGCTTCTGTGCTTATGCTTATGTCAGACATAAGGAATGAGCCAATCACAGTTCGTTAACTCAAAATCGAGTATCGAAGTCGATCGTGTCGATTCGTGTGCTGCGTCTCATAGCCAATAGAAACTCTTATTTTGCCTATGTTTATGTTCGACATTGTGAATACGCCAATTCTTCACTTGTGTTAATGTCTATGTCTATGTGTTATGCTTATGTTTGTGATTGCATTGTGTATGGGCCTTAAGGAAGTTCAGAAACGGAAACTGCGGAAGAGAGAAATAGTTACTTCATATTACGTAGGCAGTACGAGGCCACAATTAAGGAATCGAAGAAATCTTGGCAGCAGAGTGAGTCTGCAAGAATAGATGCAATTTTAAGAAACGATCAAAGTAAATCAATTTGGGACGTTATCAGATCTCTGCGTAGTAAAATAAATGCAAGTAATGCAATTTCAGCAGACGCGTGGGTTCAGTATTTTTCACAGACGCTCGCAATAGCAAACATTCAAACAGGGAAACAGATATTTTCACTGACTAAATTGTGCCTGAATTAGACGAACCTTTAACCTGGAATGACGTTAATAGTAGCCGTGAATAAGGCAGGCGGCGCGGACGGCATTCCGACAAAATGAATTTCGAAATTGTGGCACATAGACCCAGAGAGTATTCTGAATTTATTTAATTGATTGATTTTTCGTGTTTCCGGGCGCGTCAACTGCTTAGGTCATTAGACCCGTAAGTGTAGTGCTTGTTTTTCTCGGGAGATGGCGGTGATCTTCCCCAGCTGGACGGCGAGATCCAGCGCCGACCTACCGTCGGCTAGTGGGGTTTCCCCTAAACAGGACTCTCCCTGCAGCGGAGCACCGCCCCAGCCGGGACAAGCTCTAAGCTCCCGACCGGTCTCCCGCAATATGTGGTAATGTAGTGCATGTTGGTGTGTTGGTGTAAGAGGAGGGGATAGGACAAGGAAGAGGAAGGAAAGATCGCGCGTGGTCCGTTGCCCGTTTGTTAGGGTACTGCTCCGGTATTTGCCTGGTGTTGATCGGAAAAAACACGGAAAACTACCGATCAGAGCAGCCGCCCTATAGAATTCTCCTCCAGGCAGTGACTGAATTTGACCTAGCTGAAAAGCTAGTGTCGAAAATTCTGCCGCCGTCAGGACTCGCACCTAGGACCACCCAGTCAAAAACTCTGCAGGGATATCAGCTGATGCACTGAAGTAACTCGATGTTTAGCGAAGCTTTTGTATTTATTTTTATCAGTGGCAGTTCGTGCTCAGGTCGCTCGGTTGCACAACCCCCAGAAGATGAAAAGCTGCCCTCCAACCTATTTTTAAGAATAAAGACGATACAAATTGCCCACATATATTCGTGGCATTATGCTTTTACCAGCGCTGAGCAAACTGTTCTGTAAAATGCTCAACGGGCGACTGAGTGAATGGGCGGAACATACAGTAAAATCTCCGAACTGCAGGCAGGCTTTAGGAGAGGCTTTACGACCACCGACAATACCTTTGTGATAGATACAGTAGTAAAATAGACGTTTGCGCGTAAACCGGGCCATTTATATTGCAGTTTTGTGGATTTTGACTCTATCAATAGGGAAGCTTTATGGCGAAAACTAAATGATCTAGGCGTCTCACGTAAAGTTTTAAAAGTGTTGCAGAGCGTGTACAGAGAAGTAAATTTCTGCTTTAGGTGCGGTGACGGAAGTACAACGCGAAAAATAAAATCGACAGTAGGAGTAAGACAGGGCTGTTCTCTCTCACCGCTATTGTTTATCTTGTTTATAAACGATTTGTTGACGTGGGTACAGGAAGCGGATACAGCTGCGCCGGAAAATGATGGCGTGAAAATTCCCGGACTACTATATGCTGATGATTTAGTTCTATGTTTGGAGACTATTGAGAGCTTACAGAAGAGTTTAGATATCCTAAAAAAGTATAGCGAGACATGGGGACTAAATGCAAATATTAAAAAAAACGAAAGTCGTCTTCAAGAATGGGTTTATCTGGGGTAACAAAGAGAAATGGTATTACGCGCAGGAGGAGATCGACCTTGTCAAAACGTTTACTTATCTTGGTTCAAAATTTTCCATGAATGCGGGATGGAATAGCCACATAGTGCCGGCGCAAAGTAAAGGAAGAATTGCGCTGAAAGAAATCGTTTGCGCAGTGCGCAGGGTTCCGGAATTGCCTTTCTTTAAATGGCGTGTGCGATACAATGTTTAAATCGCTAGTTCTCCCAGGTATGAATTATGGGGCAAAAATCTGGTGAGTGGATAGAATAGATCGCCTAGAAAGCATCGAAACAGATTATTCCAAATTAATTCTCGGAGTCTCTAGATTCCCAACAAATGGCGGAGTCTTAAGAGAGGTCGGTAATGTAGGAGGTTGGAGAGATTTTAAAATGAAACCCATTAAACTTTGGATTAGATGAATAGGTGAACAGGCTGACACGCTTATACATACAGGTGCTTTAAAGCCGCGCTCGTGGCACGTAGCGAAGTCCCTAGCCTTTCACCACTGAGGTCCGGGTTCGATTCCCGTCGAATCTCATGTGAAATTTCTTCCAACAAAACGAGTTTGGCTGCTTCACAAGGGCTAGACCATCCCCTATGAAGTGTCCTAAACCCCACTCCTATCCTTATTTCTTCCCAATTCTGGCCGCTGGGTAGTGACGCAGGAGCGCGTAGCAGGAGGCGCGTACGCCGAGATACTATCTGGCGGTCCTCTTGACAACTGACTGCGATGTGACGTGACATGACTTAAAGGCAATGGAGGATTACTCCCTCGCAAGTTAATAGAGGATTACTCCCCAGCGCAAAGCGCTTAAGGCCCCTTAAGGGGTTTGGAGACGCGTTGCGTCAATTTGTAAGACGCAACAAATTAAAAAAAAGTGCAGTTACAGGGAAGCGACCAACGCTACTGGTCGTACAAAATTAAACTGTTACTAGAACGTGAAGGTCTGGGAGACGTTTCTCCGGAGGTGGGGGAGGAAAGCGGAACAGTGAGTTTGAACGGCTAATTTCCGATAGACTTGCGGATATTAAAAGGCAAGAGATCATGCCAGCAACGGCTGAAAAACGTTCGCTTGTGGCGCAAATTCACGCGCATCCGGTATGTTAGTTAATGCCTTTTTTTTACGTGGCGAGACTCGGGCCATCAGGCCCGCTCTTCCGTCTAACCACGCAAATTTCGCTACGCTCCACCTAGCGGAGAAAGGAGGTTCTATCTTGAGCGACGAAACTGGCGGATCTCAATTTTGCTCAGAGGATTCTTTTAGGCTTGAGGATCTTTTACATGCAGTGAATCTACTACATGGGACAGCCGGCTTTACTTCCCCTCCGAAGGCAGGCGTGCGAAGGATTTTTTCGCCCTTAAAAATCCACGGCTTCGATCGGGTTTGACCCCGCAAACTCGGGTTCAACAGTCCGGTACGCTGACCGTTATACCACCGAATCCGTATGAGGTTGCGAAAGTTACGTTCACACCTTTCGAAAGGACGGAAGAGGGGGATACGCTTGGTTTAGGGTCGGGGGGTGGACGCAACGTAGATTGCAGGACTCCAATTGAAATGGCATCTGTGTGCTGCGGTGATAGGGAAGATTGGATCCACATCTTTTTAATTTGCTGTGCGACCGAAATAGAGAGGAAAATGGATGGGAATGGGAAATTACTACTTCCAACATAGGAACTTAATGCTCACCCAAAACATTTTTGGCGATAAAAGGTCTAACTTCATGAAAGAATTAGGAAAATTTCTAGGAAAGGTTCGGACCATTAGGGAAACGGAAAATACGGAGAGGGAAAACAGCACTAGTTTGTATGAGCGGAACCTAGACTGGAGACGAAATAAATCACTCAATAAGCAAACAATGATTAAATTAATCAGTAATTTACGTTAAGTTAGTAAACATTTAAGTAAATAAGTCGTAAATCGTTGTTAAGTAATAAGTACATAAATAAGTCAATAAAATAAAATAAAATTGTCAAAGTAATAAGCGCATTAAAGGGCAAAGGGGAGTGGGTGTCGGAGATGTAAGTGCAGAGGCGATGGTGCGGACGATCTTCTGTGGCGCTGGTTGATCGCAGTAGCTGAGGAGGCCAAACACTTGAAGCAGAATGCGTGACGTCCGCGCCAGGAAATAAATAAATAGTTTAAAAACAAAAATCGGATAGATTAGTATGTACTCGGCTTCTGACGGCAAGTTTTCCCCCTTCAGGTTTTTTTCTTCAGCCGTACCTTATGGTCTCTTTTCCACGGATTTGATGCAATGAGTGAATATCAGCATTTGTAGTGAATATCAGAATTCGGAAGGTTAGAACGCGGTAGGATGTAGGTATTGCGATGGCTTTAAGGCCTTCGGCCTAGCCACGTAGTATCAAGTTATCTAATTTGTCTGTGTACTAAATACCTCTTAAATAAACGATTAAATAAATAAATTAACAGTTCCTTACAGATTAAAATTTTTTGTGACACCGAGAAGAGGAATGATGTTTCTTTTACTGAGAAAATAATTTTGTATAATTGCAATAAAGATATTGAAAATTTTCCTTAAGTTCCAGTATTAATTGATCAGCGACACGTAGGGAGGAAGATGAAATATAAGAAAATCAATAGTCCATAATAGGGACATCTAATACGTTTTCTTACATTCAATCTTTACACTCACTTTTCGGTATTAGACTAGGGGCCCGTTTCACAGAAGTTACAAGTGAATTTACTGTTAACTTTAGAGAACCGCGGCAACTGCGTTTCACATTCGCATTAGTAATCACTAGACATAGGATGTTTAGGCATTAAAACATCGTCTTTTAGGCGCCTAAAAAGGCACTGAAAAATGCAAGAATAAGGAGGAAAAAGCCACAGTCGTAAGTTACACAATAAAATGGAAAATTGTAATTTTTGTATATATTCTTTTCTAAACTTAAATGCACAAAACCAGTTCGTATATTTTAATATAAAACTAGATTTACATATTTACAACTCTTCTACATTTTATTCTTAATAGTTTCCATTAACCAGTAATATTTACATATTACCAGTAACTTTCCAAGGATCACAATTTCAGATTTGCGACGACTGGGAGACAAAATCAGTTTGAATGCAGAGAAGGATATCTGAACGATGTGACTGGCATATAGTTTAGCAGTCAAACACTAGCAACACTGAAACCTTCTGGGAATTTATATTTATTTCCATTTAAAATTTCGGTTCCATCGGCGTATTGTCAATCATCCATATTCTCAGATCATGGCTAGTATTTGTGAAATAGGGAAATGGAGAAAAATCAGTTGGTGTACTTTCAGGATTTCTCTCGTAATTTTAATAATAAATTTCAAGACGTGAATTGAAGGTTTCGTAATGAATGGTCACGTTGGACCATCGCCGATTTTCCGATATCTTAGCATTGTATATAAATATACTAAATAAAAGGCAAAAAAGTCCTAAAAAAGGTATTTATGCAAAAAATAGGCATTTATGCTAAAATAAGCAAAAATAAGCATTATAAAATTCCGTCAAATGTCATCATTTGTCATGATTCGTGGGCATATATTATCAGCCTTTAAATAAGTTCTCTAGAAAAATAGGTATTTCCCTAAACATCCGATGTCTAGTAATCACTAGTAGTTACAAGTGAATGCCCAGTAGTTCACAAGTGAAATTCTACAAGAAACAAGTGTTTCTGTTTCTCAGAACCTACTAGTAGTCAAATACAATTGTAAATGAGCAGTATTTATTTATTTATTTATTTATTTATTTATTTTACGTCAAAAAAACAGTTAAAAACTGCGTATGACGTGCTATGGGGAAAAGTGAATTGTGTGCACATTTTCAAAATTCTGTGATCCCTACAATAAGTCATATACTACTTAAATTTTGAATTTTTGAAAGGGAGAAAAAAAACTCCCATGTAATAAAATCTATTTTCAAGGATAAACAAGCAATAAATTTTGAATTTTGAAAGGGAGAAAAAAAAACAAAAAAACTCCCATGTAATAAAATCTATTTTCAAGGATAAATAAGCAATAAATTTTGAATTTTGAAAGGGAGAAAAAAACAACAAAAAAACTCCCATGTAATAAAATCTATTTTCAAGGATAAATAAGCAATAAATTTTGGCTCATTACTTCCTGCCGCGACAACATGGAAACGATAATTTGAATAATTGTATTTCCCACTGAATTCTAGAAGACGTGCACAGAAAATGAAGTTACATTTATGTCCAGAAGCAAAACAAGGGGGCCATCTCAGCATTTGCTCAATGGATCAGGGAAACTGGACGAAAAACCTGATCGAGATGGGGGTCATTGACCCGGAAGCTGTAGTACAATAGTTGTTACAGGTTGTTTATACTCATTTATACAGTCCAAATGGTAAATAATGCATTATGTATCATTGTTAAAATTAATGTTACTTTTCTTGTGATGCTCAGTATAGTCTCTAATTGTATAGAAACAGTTATGCAGCAGAAACGATTTCACTTGGGATTTAAACTTTTCTATTGAATTTAATCGTTTAATGTCATCTGGCAAAGTGTTGTAAAATAATGTACATGTATTGTATGTGAATTTTTGTAATGAGCTGTTGATACTGTCACCTGATGAATATGATTTCTACGTCGAGTGTTATAGTAATAGACTTCGGCATTTTCTGAAAATATACTCCCGCCCTTAAGCAAGTCATTTTTTACAAAAACCACTGATTCGTAAATAAAAGACACGGTAATGGTAGAATTCCTAGATTAATGAAGAGAGGCTTACATGAATCACGTGGGTGGGATTTGGTTATTATTCGTACAATTCGTTTTTGTAATCTAAAAGTCTGGGAGCTATAAGATGTATTTCCCCAGAATATTATGCCATATCTCAGGCGGGAATGAACATTCGCGAAGTATACACAACGAGCAGTATGAAGGCTGACTGAATTTGCAAGAATTCTGAACGCGTAGCATAATGAACTTAATTTTGTGTTCAATTAATTTAAATGGACGTTCCATTTAAGGTTTGACTGAATTGAGAGACCTAAAAATTTTGTTGCCTTAACATCAGTCAATGGTACACCGTTCATTTTCAATGGAGCACAGAATTGTTTATTTGATATGGAAAACTGCATCAAAACCGTTTTCTTTTCGTTTACTATTAATTTGTTATTTCGGAACCAATTTGAAATATCTGATATTGTACTATTTACGGTTTCTTTATTCCAAAGGATGTTCGTATCATCCGCAAAGAGAACCGTTCTTCCGTTTCGAATCGTCGAGGGCATATCGTTTACGTAAAGTGGGAACAGAATAGGGCCTAAAATCGATCCTTGAGGAACTCCACATGCAATGGGCAAAGAGTCGGAAAGGTGCGTACGTAATGTTCCATCAATCCAGTAAGGTATTTCAACTCTCTGAGATCGTTGTTTAAGGTACGAACATAACCAATCTAGAGCAATACCACGAATTCCATATGAAGGTAATTTGGAAAGTAAAATGTCATGATCAATGACGTCAAAAGCTTTTGAGAGATCTAAAAATAATCCAATAGGTGCCTCGTTTTGATCCAATGATGAGGCGACATCTTTAAGAAAAGAAAATATAGCTGTTTCCGTTGATTTCGATTTTCTAAATCCATGTTGGCAATCTGAAAGCGCGTCGTGTTTAGTGAGAAAGGTTTCCATTCGTACGTAAAAAAGTCTCTCTAATATTTTTGAAAAAACTGATAGAAGAGAAATGGGCCGATAATTTTGAATTTCATTTTTGTTGCCTTTTTTGAAAAGCGGCTTAATTTTAGCTGTTTTGAAAATATCTGGAAACGTTCCAGTGCATAAAGATGCATTAAATATGTGAGTTAACGGGTGTATAATGGCATACGCACAAGTCTTTAACAAAGAATCCGGGAATTCATCTAAACCGGACGAATATTTATTTTTTAGTTTACCGATTATTTTGAGAATTTCATAGGAAGAAGTTTCGGAAACGAACATTGTGTCTAAAATTTTGGGTGAACTGTCTGTTTTTGAATTTTGTGGCTGAAAACTCTTAGTGAGATCGGCAGCAATTCTCGAAAAGTATTGGTTAAAGAGATTAGCCACTGTTGCCGGATCGTTCACATTTATATCGTTATATTTTAAAACAACATTCTCTACGGGTTTTCTAGTTGATTTGGTAGTATTGTTTATTATATTCCACATTGCTTTTGTTTTATTATTTGAGTTCAAAATATCCTGATCGTTTTTCATGATTTTAGCCTGCCTTATGACTTTTCGTAACAATGTTTTGTATTTTTTAAAGTAGATAAGGAAATCTTGAGATACGTCATGACGTTTAGAAATAAAGTAGAGAGTACGTTTATTTTTACACGATGTTCTAATTCCTTTTGTGATCCAAGTATTACTTTTCCGTGAAATGTTTAATTTTCTCTTTTTAATAGGAAAGCATACGTTAAAGAGAAATGAAAGCTTTGAGAAAAATAAATTATATTTTTCATTTGTGTCAATAGCGTTATAAACTGCCTCCCATGATTCTTTCAGCAAGTAGTCCGTAAATAACTTTATGTTAACTGTAGTAAATGCTCTGCACATGCGTGTTTTATTTATTGTGTCAGTATTCATGTTATTAGTAATTGTAAGAATTTGTGCATCGTGGTCACTGTAACCTAGATTATTCGTTATTATTTCATATCTAGTTGCGGTTTTGTTAATGATAATTTGATCTATTGCTGTTTGTGATTTAAGAGTATTCCGTGTAGGTACGTTCAGTGTAATATCTAAATTAAAAGAATGAATTAAATTGAGAAACTGCTCTTTTTCGTGGGATTCGCTCAGAAAATCAATATTGAAATCTCCACATACAACAATGGATTTAAAAGAGAGATTACTAATTTTGTTCAGAGTTATCTCTAGATTTTCTACGAAATTGAAATAATCTAAAGCTTGCTTTGTTGGAGGTCTGTAGATGCAAAGTAAAATAATTTTGAGCGTAGTAAGATGTACAACTGTTATTTCAAAAACTTTTTCAACTGCATATAAATTGAATTCTGACAAGAAGGTAGAATCAATATTATTTCTTACATAAATACACGAACCTCCGTAAGCAGGTCCTTTATTTGATTCCCTTGCTCTACAATAAGATCCTGCAAGGTAAAAACTAGGAATTTGGAGTGTGTTTAGATCATTATGAGATAACCAATGTTCTGTAAAGCAAAGAACATCTATTTGACTGAGATCACACTCTAATGCTGCCTCGATAAATTCAATTTTATTTGAAAGAGATTGCACATTATGATGCATTATTTGAATATTTTTCATGTACCTACACGGATGATTTTCTGCTGCATCTGACTCTAGTTGCTATTTATTTATCTCATTTTTACCTCGAGTGCGTGGTCGAAGGAAGTATCGTGTCCCAGCAGTGTTAGGAGGTGAGGAAGGAGGGGTTACAGATGTAGGGGAATGAATAATGGGAGAGGTAGTACAAGGATTAGGTTCAGGGGATAAGGTAATTGGGTCCAAAGGGGTTCCGGAGGATGGAAGAGAACTAGGAGATGTAGGTGGGGATGAATCTTGGATAGGATACTGCTGAGGTGTAAGGATGTGTTTAGCAAGTTCGCTACCGAGTGCATGTTTTCCGACAAGGTTCAAGTGAAGACCATGCCGGGTGAAGTGTTTTTCTGAGAGAAAGTTAAGCTCAAATAATTTAACATGTGTGCCTCTCAGATGCAGTTTTAATTTGTTGTTTGCGTGTCTAATTTCTTTGCACAGTGTTGGTTTGTTGTACCAGAAGGGCAGAGTCGAGATTACAATGTTCGTGTTTTGGGCGGCACGTTGTAGTTTGTCAATATGTTCCTCAGGTGTAAAGTGACCACCCAAATTGATGTCATTCTGCCCTCCTATGATGATGACTGTATCCCGTTTGGTGAGAGTTTTTGTGTGGGTGTCCAATTCACTGATCACATCGGCAAACCTATTCGGTATTTTGTGACAAGCCAACAGATACGTGTAAGATAGAACGATTTACGATTACAAGCGACGATATTTTTTATATTTGTGAGTTCACAGGTTTAGAATTAGAAAATGGCAGTTTTATAATATTAGTGTTATTAGTGATATATAGTAATAATGTTAAGTGATACGGATGAGGACATTTACTTCATAAATGCGATCGCAGCGTCGCGGGCGCAGATGCAGGAAAGTATATAGAAGAAGAATTAACATGGACTTTCCGTCAGTGTTTGAATTCAATGAGAGGTTTCGTATGTCCCCTACAAAAATGCAGGAGCTCCTTGATCTCATTGGAGCAAACGTGAGAAGAACATTGACCAAAAATCCAAGAACACAAGTGAGAATAAAGAAAAAGAAAATAATAAATAAAGAATATAATACTAAAGAAAAATAAAATGCAAAAGTAAGAATAATATGTAAGAATTAGAAGGAAAGTTCACGAGAAATCGCTGGAAAACGGAGTAATTTTAAAATGAAAACGGGTTATCTATAAAGAAAAGTCGTTGAAGTAAAAAGAAAGGGCGGAAAGTAAAAAAGAAATAGAATTGATTGTAAAAATAAAGGCTAAACCAAACAACCCCAGAGACAACAAAACACACGCACGCAAAACGGAAAAACGCGAGACACACGCAAACTCACAGATAGACAGTCGACGCAACTCCAAAGAACGCGAAAACGCGCATTTTAGTTCAAATAGAATTGCATTGGGGGTAATTCACTTGTGGGCATTCACTAGTATCCACAAGTGTTGTAAAATCTTTGTGAAACAGAACTTACGAGTACTTGTGATTATTAGTACTAGTAACTTGTAACCTTTGTGGAACGGAACCCAGCGACGTACCCCGCGATGGTGTTGACGGAGAATTCAGTTGGCAGAATGGAGCCAACAAGAGAGCACTGTCGTGCAATGATTCTTTATGACTTTAAAAGTGGTTTAAACGAATCTGAAAGCCTTGATCGTTTGCAGCGGGCCTTTGGAGACCTTGCGCCTTCCCGTGCGACAATTTTTCGGTGGTTTCAAGAATTCAGAAGAGGCAGAACTTTGTTGAAAGACGAGGAGAGAAGCGGGTGTCCGGCGACTGCAGTGACTGAAGAAAACATCGTCGCTGTGGAAAACTTAGGGCGCGAAAACAATCGTATGACATTTAAGGACATTAAAGGATCCCTACAGATTGGATCGCCGGCAGTTTCCAAACTCCTGCACGAATATCTTCGAGTCAGAAAAGTTGCATCTCGATGGGTGCCTCACACTTTGACAGAATCACAGAAGGGCATCCGTGTGGAATGGTGTGAAGAAATGTAGAAAAGATTTGAAAGAGGCAACTTTAGACGCGTTTCCGACATAGTTGCTGGTGAGGAAACGTGGATTTATCAGTTCGATCCTGAAAATAAGTGCCAGTCCACTGTATGGGTTTTTCCCGACGAACATCCACCAACAAAAGTTAAGCGGCCTCGAAGCGTCGGAAAGAAAATGGGTGCAACATTCTTTTCCAAAAGCTGTCATGTCGCAACTGTTCCACTGGAAGAACAAAGAACTGTTACTGCTCTGTGGTACACAACAATATGTCTACCTAACGTTTTCGCCAAGCTTCAAAACCAGCGACCGAAGACAGAAATGCGGGGAATCGTCCTGCACCATGACAATGCGTCAGCGCACACGGCTAACCTCACAATTCAGTTCCTAGAGTCAACAGAGGTTGACTCTAACGACTCACCCACCTTACAGTCCTGACCTGGCTCCATGTGATTATTTTCTGTTCCCTACAGTCAAAAATCACATGCGAGGAAGGAGGTACTCAAGTCTTGAAGAAGATGTTGAAGCCTACAAGAGTGAACTTTTAGCGCTTGAGGAAAATGAGTGGAAAAATGTTTTGAAAATTGGTTTACGAGAAAGCAAAAATATATAGAATGTAGTGGCGAGTATTTTAAGAAAATATAGTAATCAAAATTATTTTAAGTTTCTTAGTTTTTGTGTAACTTAAAACTTTCGTAGCGACTCTCGTAACACCACGTTCAAACTCACTTAACTCATGATAACGTGCCATTATAGCACAGGAACCGATCAAACAACTGTGCCAGACTCTGGTTATCTTATATAGTCGTTGCAAACCGGAGCGCTGTATTCTGATTGGTTCCAGATCTCTTTATTTCAATATGCATGGGTGTTCCAGTTTTTGGCTTTGCAGTGTAGTTTAATTTTATTGTTTGAATTTAATCTGTCATATGATTTTGTGTTTCAGACACTTCTATTTGTAATCGTTATTTATTCTTTTACTGCCGTGATCACATGGAAAGAGAAGAATATAAAGTCGTAATATTCTATCACTTTTTCTGTCGCCGAGTGAGTATGACACTCGTCGTTATCGTCATCATGATCATAATCTTCATTATCATCTTCATCAGTTCTTCTTGGTTCAGTTTATTTAATAGAGCACAACTTATACAATTTAAACAATGTTTCTTATCACTATTACGTATATATTATTGTCTGAATGAATTGGCTAAAAGTAGTACTTGCTTTTCTTTTTCATTTCTCAAGCTTGAACCTTTTTTTGAATGTTTCATTTTTAAAGAATGTTTAAGCGTTTATTGTGGTGATGAATCAGTTTTATTTGAAATAAATTGAATTATTATATCCGTATTAATAGGTTACATAATTATTACTTTCTCGCCACCACTTTCGCAGTAGAGAGAAAGTTATATAATGCTGCGCGAAAAAACAACGAATTTTCGGCAGAAAAACTCTTTATTACGGGGCCCTGGTAACGAAAAAGTTGATAAATTTAGAAAAAATCCTTTAACACGTGGTGTAGCCAGAATCCATCTTTTGTGGGTCCTTGATTTCCAAAAATCGATTAACGGCAAAACGTCTGTCTGCCTGTGAACAGCGCTAGCAGCTAAACCGTTCAGCCGATTTCAACCAAAACTGATATTTCCCTATCGATCTGGCTGATATTGCGTCTCCTTGTATTTGAAACCGATAATTTAATTTTGGAGGAAACTTTGTATAGAGCCCGTGGGACACTTTCAAAAGTTTCAAAAAAAGGTTTCCACATTTTTTAATAAACTTAGTTGTTGGATAGGTTAAGGACGTTTAAGAACGTGCATGTCTCATTTTCGTTAAAAACTGATTTTTCGAAACTTGCAAAAATTCAAAATGTTTTCGACGTTTTCCTACAATTAAAATTACGAAGATAGACATTTTTTCTCATAATAAAATACGTTCCTTAAAGGGAGATTTTGAAATAAGGTTGGATTCAATTTTTCGAAAATTTATGTACGTTTCGCGTAATTTTGCGTGAAAGTATGGGCGAGAAAGTAGTGTTGTTTTAGTACCACTAGTTTCCACAGCAGAAGCGTTAATGTGGCGGCATAACATGAAGTACATACATACATATCGGCTGCCTCGTGAACAATGTTCATGAAATTGTTACTTGTAAAAATGCTGTATGTTCTTTACTTATTTATCAACGAGAGAAGTGGCAATTTTGAGATATTACTCTAATGCACGTACTACGTCGAAACCTATTCAAAGCCTCCTACATGAATCAAGTGATATTTACGAAACACGCATAAACAAACGAGAAACGTGATTAGGCCTTATGGCCTAACTCCATGCTAGTGGTCGAGGATGTGTCCCGAAATTCTTCCCTGCACGAGAGGAAAATGTTGGTTGCTATCTCGCCCGAAAGACTGGGTAGTGGACCGAGGTCATACACAGCAAAGAATCATGAGAAGAAATCCTGAACAGTTGGTAATCTGAAGAAATGTGGTAGACGAGAGGAAAGAATCCACGATGAGTGACGAAGACCTAGACGGAGTGAGCTGGGCGACCGTGGACAGCCTGGAATCGCAGCTATGGATCCAGGAAGATTCGTCCTACTTACAAACGAGTTCGGAAGAAACATTGCAGGTACAGTGACTCTTAGATAGAGCGAGTTTTGTGCTAAGATTCCCGTACTTCCGTTACGGAAAATGAGGACATATCTCATAAAACTAGTGGTGCTACAGAATGGCACAGACTTTCTCGTAGTAAAGTTTTATAATTTCCTTGCTGTGAACTGGTGCTGTAGGGTCTTGTCCCTCCTTGCCTGCTTCCATCATTGCGGCCCAAAGAACATTTTTTTGAAATTTTCGCAACATTCGGTTTCCAAATAGTAGAAACTAAATTATATATTAAGAATATTAAAGAAGGCTATAACGTCGTCCTAAATAGCAAATTTCATTGAAAAATTTGAAGCCGTTTTTAAGAAAATGGCGATTAAGCATTATGTAAATGCGACTTTTGAAGCTCTATTTCACAGAAATCTATTGAGTTTTCGAAATCTTCATTTAAAGTATTTCCACTAATAAATGCAATAATGCATACAAATCAATGGAAATCGGCATATTAATGACGTGAGAGATATTTCAAAAAATTACACTTATGGAATTTTTGAAATACAACAAAAGAATACAGCAAAATGAACTTTGTCATTTTATACAGTCATTACCACTATCCATTGCAAAAGTGTGGGCTAACCAGCCAGTTGGATAGGGGTTTCTTGAATTTGCAAAATAATGTACGCGTGGTTTAGGCGCTAGGTTTGTTCACATACGACAGACAGAGACACACGGACGTTTTGGAGAAAACAACAACAACAACAATAACAACAACAACAACAATTTTTCAGTATCAGGGGACCTCAAAATGTGTATTTCCGTTGAAATATCGAAATTGATTTTTCGCAGCATTAAATAACTTAATACTACGAGTATTATGCTCGCATATACGTATGTATACGAGAAAGTAAAAAAGAGGATATTTCGTATAAAATGTTTTAATATAATTTATTTTTTTAACACAAAATACTACTGACAAAACTACTTCAATTATTGTCACCCCTTTCGTAATCACTTAACAGGTATTTTCCATTATCACTGTCTTTTCTACGTTTATTCCTGAAGTATTTGTTCGATGATGAAATGTCTCTCAACAATTAAAACTCTGTACGTCGTACTTTGTAACGTAACAATTAAAACTTTGTACTTTGGGCGACGATAGATGGCAGATGATTAGAGAATGGAGCAAGATCTTAAAGCCAGACCACACCAAGGAAATCAAAAAACTTTACTAGGAGAACGTCTGCGCCATTCTGTAGCACCTCTAGTTCGTTTTATCTTAACGATCTGCAGCACTGCTTGATGCGGTCGCGATCATGCGACATTTTGCGGCAGGACAGAGAATGACTCAAAAAGTCGTGCCGAATTCCATCTTGGAGATACTACCCTCAGCCGCCCTGTTAGAAAAAACCAATAATACGTGATTAGTGCTGCGTCCCCGGGAATTTGTGAGGGGAAAATTGAGAGAGCAATGAAATTTAATATTTCTTTTGGTAGGACAGGTGTGATGCTTGCTTCAGATTATTACGTGTTTTTCTTGTCAATTTAATCGCTTGTGAGGTGCAGATTCCAGAAGCGGCCGTTGGCGTGGTGCCAAGACAGGGTGTGTGTTCTCCTTCAAAGGCGGGGGCGGAGGGCGAGGCGGCGGCGCCGGCGTCGAGCGAAGAGCCTCCGGGGGCGGGCGATGAGGGCGATGCCGAAACGCCCCCGCCCCCGCCGCCAAGTCCCGAGGGCGCCCGGAAGGCGCAGGTACGTATTCAGCGAATATATCGTGTTTTTAGGAGCTTCAACGCAGCTACGGACCCGGGGCGGTATAGAACGATTTTCCTAAGGATGAGCCATAGTGACAGTTCACGAAAACAAGTGAACATCACATATATTTCAGAGAAGTATCCCTCCGCCGCGACAGCTGTTCAGTCACACCCCTTCGTAACGAGCTAATTGCGCCTGTGAAAACATCCCTATGCAGAAGTCTAAGAGTTTCGCTGAGGTATATGCACCTACGTGAGTCCGGGAAATATTTAAATTTAATTACGTTTGTGAAAAATCTCTTAACATGCTCTCACAATCAGTAAAACAAAACTGCCACGAATGTAAATAGAAAGA
The DNA here is from genome assembly GCA_011170035.1 of Teleogryllus occipitalis. NCBI lineage: Eukaryota > Metazoa > Arthropoda > Insecta > Orthoptera > Gryllidae > Teleogryllus > Teleogryllus occipitalis. The sequence goes on along the minus strand of BLKR01000022.1, from coordinate 949,194 downwards.
AAAATGATTTTAAGCCGAAAACACGTGCACCGGTACGCATCTGGCATTCAAAACTCGAGTTTAAAACAAACATAATATTTATCACACAAAAAGTAAATTCAATGTAATATATCAAGAAAAAAAGAATTTTTACAGAAGAGCGCATAACACTGCACTTCCTAATATCAATTATTTCTCGCGGCGCACTATATTTTTGTCGGACAAGGACACCACAAAAGGAAGTGTAGAAGTAATTTACAAGTTAGCCAACTGCAAACGAACGAATGCAGGAAAGGAATCAACTGAGCTCAAGGGCACAACGACCACAGAACTTTCAGTTATGTTGCCAGCACTAGCTATCACTTTGGCTCATCCTTAGAAAAATCGCTCTATAGCTCAGTGCTGAGTACTGAGTCTTAGTACTGAGCTGAGCATCGACTGATGTCATTGCAGCGCCTCTAACTGGGAGGTCCTAGGTTCCCACTCCCCACGGCGGCAGGATTTTCGACACTAGCTTTTCAGCTAGGTCGAATTCAGTCGCTGTCTGGAGGAGAATTCTAGCGGCCGGCGCTCTGATCGGTAGTTTTCCGTGGTTTCTCCGATCAACACCAGGCGAATGCCGGAGCAGTACCCTAACAATCGGGTCACGGACCGCGCGCGATATTTCCTTCCTCTTCCTTGTCCTAACCTCTCCTCTTACACACACTTACACTAACATGCACTACACCACCACATATTACGGGAGACCGGTCGGGAGCTTAGAACTTGAGCCGGCTGGGGCGGTGCCTCGCTGGTGGGAGAGTCCTGGTCAGGAGAAACCTTGCTAGCCGACGGTAGGTCGACGCTGGATCTCGCCATCCAGCGGGGGAAGATCACCGCCATCTCCCGGGGGAAAACACGCACTACACTTACGGGACTGATGACCTAAGCTTTTGACGCGCTCGGAATCACTAACCAACCAACCAACAGCTACGGACATTAATATCGTACGTGTAATGCATGTTTTTATCGTGGGGGATGGCGGAGTTGTTCCGCCGCTGGATGGTGAGATCCGCCGTCTACCTACACGTCGTTTTGTGGGGTTTTCCACAAGCAGGTATCTCCCACCAGCAGGGCATCGCCGCTCCCCACTGTTCTCCCAAAATTGTGTGAGAGTGTAGTACATTTAAAAATAAGGGAAGAGGATACATCAAGGAAGAGGCAGGATGGATCGTAAGAGGTCCGTGGGCCGTTTGTTAGGGTACTGCTCCGGCATTCGCCTGGAGTTGATCGGAGAAACTACGGAAAACCACCAATCATAGCAACCTGCCACTAGAATTCTCCTCCAGACAGTGGCGGAATTCGACCCAGCTATTTAGTGTCAAAAATCTTACGTCGGGACTCGAACCCTTCGACCACTCAGCCAGAGGCACTGCTCTGGAATCAGCTGACATCCTGAGCCACCTCAGCCATTAGAAACATATTATCCACGAACGTTTGTTTTGTGTCATTTCGCCAGATGCGAAAAGAGTCGGAGAGTGTTGGTTATCTCCAGGACAAGACTATTATGTCAAATCCGTAGTTTGTTTTTCTATGCAAAATAGTTTGACTTGTACGGGAGCGAACATTTCTGTTTTTTATATTTTGTCAACAACGCTAGTTATTTCAATGGTAGTAGATGATCCTGGACTTAAGAAAATGTGCGTGTATAATAGAGTTCATTTAGCCACGTGACACATTGCGATGCGAGCAAAACCAGCTCATTCGGTTGGCAAAATGTTTGCAGAACAAGTATGGTACGTCTTCTTGCGTCTATTTGTATCGTATGATCCAGATATACAGTGCGATTTATTTCAGGTGGTGCTACAATACCCGACACTTTCTCGTATTATTGGTATCACAAGCGAACAGAGTATTGCACATTCTATCCTATTAGCATTTGTCATCTCTCTACTACGCAAACGCTATACCTAAAAATTGAGCGAAAAATACTTATATATTGGAAGAACTGTATGTGAAATGAATTAAATATTTAAGATCGGAAAATATATTGTATTCAGAAATAAATCTCTAATTGTTTTATGAAGCTGTAACACAAGTTAGGAATTAAGTTTTGTCTTCGTATATCCCAGAATTACTCGAAAATTACTAATTGTTTCAAAAACTTTACATCCCGCTTTTTACTATTTTACAAAGGAATAGACGTCATACAAAACATTTTCCACCATTTGTATTGAAGGTGAAGGACTGGCAACGTAAAAGCAATTGTGGGTCGTATCTCTTACCGTACCGCACTGTCCCCGACTTCCGAGACTGGTGAACTTAAACGAAGATGGAGTGGCGGGAGGGAGAGCAAGTTTTTATGTTATTCAAATGAGATGACTCCGTCTTTATTAATTAAAAAATATTTTGTCTTAATTGCGCTGGACAGACTCAATGTTTTATGTTAATTTGGCGTACCGAAAGGTGGATTCTAAAAAAAAAATTTTGTACACGTAGCGAAGCGTCCACTTATCTTAAAAGTTTCAGGTTATAAGTGAGACGCTACTTCCCTCGCAGGCCCGTGTTGTCGTTCTTTGCGTTTTCCCTTGTCCTACACTTTCGGTGCAATTGTTAAGGGCCTTCGGTTCTTTTAAACTGAATCTCCCTCACATAGTTCATCCAACAATGACTCTCTTCTAGGATCCAACATGCCGCTCTCTTCACCAAACAGACGACTCGCGGCCTGCGCCAGGAACGGCTCCGCCTCAAACTGCGGAGCTCGGCTGCCCTTCAAGGAGGCAACATGAATCCCAAGAATCATTCACTCGCGTGAGTTACTCAGGGGAAATTTTAGAGTGGATACCGTGGAAACTCGGGGAAATTCACTGATCGGAAAAGCCAAGGGAAAATCAGTGACTTTTTAGAACCTTTAAATAATCTGGATAACTTCTGAGACTTTTAAAATTAAATAATATTTCTTGAAAAATATTTTCACAGTGAATTGAATTGAATTGAATTGAATTTGCCTTATTTTACGTGGCGAGACTCAGGCCATGAGGCCTGCTCTTACGTCTGACCACGCAAATTTCGTTACACTCCTTTCACCAATCATGGGAGAAAGACGGTATTACTTGGGCGACGAAACAGGCGATAACAGTGTTATTTTTTGACCGCGAGATTTTAGTTTATTATTTTTCTTTTACATGGTTAAATGAAAAATCTGACATGCTACTAATAGACACTCAATACTTGTTTTTTTAAATAATGAGGGATATTCTACCAGCAGTACCAGGAAAAGTGAAAAAAGCTCCGGAAAATGGCAAAAGGAATGAAAATTAGTTTCAGAAAGTTTGGCCCTTTTAAGATAGATTTAGGATTATTACGCAAGCTTACGAGCAATTGAGGGGTGTGGTCGAAAAATTTGATAACCTACATTTTGACGAAAAACAAGTTACCCGTATTATGGACTTTCTAGCAATGATAGCTACATGTGAGTTTAAGAAGTTTTATTGTAAGCCTATATATGGCAGAGTTATCGCCTGTGTCTATATTCCACATGGAACTTTTTTAACATGGAAGACATTGACATCCCGCTTTTTCAAGATGACTACGAGGCAGTGTAGAGCGGCTGAGAAGAGAAGAAAAGTGATTTTGCGTAGTCACGTGACGTCTCTGTTGATGTTTGATGACTGACGGTAGTGTTTAAGGTCCTGACTATGAATTTGAAGAAGATGAACACTTCAAATGACGAGGTGATTGTTTTTGTTTCACTGTTGAGGGGGTTAGGGCTCTGCGGTTATCAAGTTTTTCCATTTACGTAGGGTGATTTTTTCAAACTTCGTTGTAAATTTCTTTAATGCATGCGAAATAGTTGTTCAATAATATGAGGATTTACAAGAATTCCTCTAGTGTTCAAATCTTCTTCGAAATTGGTGGTTTCTTTAATTTATTATTTATTAATGTGGCATGTCAAGTTTTTCCATAATCAGATCGTGAAGACAATAATATTTTTACTCGTTTTTATGAAAAAAATCGCAGTATTCAACTATCTTAGTGCACATTAAACAAATATCATACGGCATCATAATTGTAACATTAAGAGCATCGAGCTTGTTTTCAGATAATTTGTCTTTTCCCTACAAAAAGAAAGAAAATTATATCTTTAGAAAAATTAGAAAAATAGTACAATGTATGTGACAGACGGCAATGTTAACACCAATGCAAATAGTACCGTGACGGGTAGCCCATGCAAGTTACCAACAATAACAAAATTAACTGTCAAAACTAAGAAGAAAAGGAATGCTGGTGAGCATATAGAACCTATAGAGATAAGAAAGAAGAGAAACCTGCTGCAAGAATTGGGCGAGATTGAAAAATGTTATGAGGTAGTAAAAGAAGAACACAGAAAACAATTTTTCTCACTTTTGGGTTTTAAAGAACTACGAAACTCAAACTGCTTATTTATTGGGAATGATTCGCATTAGTGAAGTGAAAAGGAGATAAGGAAGAGGACCAGAAGAGATCATAAGTTGCCTCAATGAGTATTTTACAGTGAAAAATATTTCTTTAACGAAACTTGTAGTTGTATCTGATAATTGCGAGGGCCAAAATAAGAATTGGTGTAATATTGCATACTGGATGAGTTTACTATCAACTGGTCGATTTGAAGAGATACAACACCATTTTCCACGCCATGCTCCCATCTGATGAGGACTTTGGAATGGTTGAGAGCTTTGTTAGAAAACTGTATTTGTTCCTGATGAGAGGGTTAACGTTTTCAAAATATGTTGAAGCACAATCAATTTTCTGCTTACAATTATTTGAAACGTATTCAACAAAAGATGATCACACCTGACAAACACACATTTTTGTTTAATGAAGTGAGTAAATTTCCAGTTTCAAACGGTAAACCTATGTTCTTGAAGTATAGATATAATATTTATATTGTTTTTCTACTAAATAAATTGTAGTTGTGGCCTATCAACATATTAAAATGAAAGAGTACCCTAATTGAAAATGTTGATAACCCTCATAAAAATTACAAAATTTGAAAAATGTACTTCACAATTTAATACATTTTTGTACGCATTACCTTCAAATTATCAAGGCGAATTTATTAGAAATAAATTTGGAAACCGATTTACAGGACTGTTTTTAAACTTGGAGGCCAATTTTTTCGGCAAAAGCATTTTGTGGATTATCAAGTTTTTCTCACAGACCTTTCAATTCTAGAAATGTCAGGCGTAAGGTTCACGCATTAGTAGACTTAATCTCCAATTATATCAAGGTGTGGTAACTGAAAAACGTATAAAAGGGCTGCAAAACCGAAGTTAGTGAAATTTAAAGTTTTTCAGAAATTAATTGGATTTCTTTCAACAGATTGATTAGAAAACTTGAAAAACATATTTCCACCAGTTTATTCTATTCCTTGCAGTAATGCATTTTATTGAAAGAACAGACAGCATTAACAGTAATTTGTAGAGCATCGATAGAAATTGTTGATCTACTTCAAAATATTTAATTTTTGGATCCTGAACCCAGGGGAATTGATGTCATCAAATGTCACGTAGTCATTAAGATTTTAATTAGGCGAAAGGGATAAGAACCGATTCTTTTCGATTCATTCGAATTCTTTCGATTCTTTTAAACTGAATCTCCCTCACATAGTTCATCCAACACTGATTCTCTTCTAGGATCCAACATGCCGCTCTCTTCACCAAACAGACGACTTGCGGCCTGCGCCAGGAACGGCTCCGCCTGAAACTGCGGAGCCTGGCTGCCCTTCAAGGACGCAAAATGAATCCCATTCATTCACTCGCGTGAGTTACTCAAAGGAAAGTGCAGATTTCACGTTCCCCCACCACCTTCGCCCCTTTTGGTAACCCTACGAAGTACTATTTTATTTTATGTATATTTGTCTTACTATTATCATACAAGTTATTTTTGGCCAATGTATTCATAACAGACCAATCCTTTTTATAGGAGGTATACTATTTTCATAAATTAAACTCAACATGTAGAATTTGTACTAACTTAATATTCTGGTCTATCAACAGTTTCAAGAACATTTTTCTCCATCATCAGACTAAAAAACGCGTTAGAAACAACAATGAGCAAAAAGGCTGAACACATGAGAAATTATAAAACAGTTAACATGTGAAACAATTAAAATTAATTACACTAGAGCAAAATAAGAACATACTAAGAATACTCCAAATATGATATATGGGGCCTACCATTCAACAAGCAAAAACTAAAACCAACTAGTGGTGCTAAAACTAGTGATACTTTCTCACCTTTAGTAATAGTTATGTAATACTATTTATACCACAATTTCCGAATTAACACATCTCAATAATCATTTTTGCAAAACTGGTGCAAACAGAGCAAAACACGCCACCTAATAGATCTGCGAGCAGTAAATTAAAATGTTCTGCCACGCAATACCTTACTCGTTTTCGTAGTCCTGCATAACTTCAAGAAATTCGGAAACATTTATTAAATTTACATTTACTTTCCACTAACTAACATATACCACTAACATTCTCATAGCCTACTCATTTACGGAGTTCAAATTGTTTCGCCTACTGTAGCGCTACGTATAAGAAACACTTGTCAAAAATCTTGCCAAGTTTTACTTATATATGTAACCTGCGTTCTTATCATAGTATAGTACTTCAAACTGTCAATTATTTACTTTTCATCCAGAATCCAAATTCTTTTCATAACACTTCAAAATTTTAATTTTTACTTTCGATCCTGAACCCAGGGGAATTGATGTCATCAAATGACACGTAGTCATTAAGATTTAAATTAGGCGAAAGGGATAAGAACCGATTCTTTTCGATTCTTTTAAACTGAACTCCCTCACATAGTTCATCCAACAATGATTCTCTTCTAGGATCCAACATGCCGCTCTCTTCACCAAACACACGACTCGCGGCCTGCGCCAGGAACGGGTCCACCTCAAACTGCGGAGCCCGGCTGCCCTTCAAGGACGCAAAATGAATCCCATTCATTCACTCGCGTGAGTTACTCAAGGGAAAGTGCAGATTTCAGAGTGGATACTATGGAAACTCGGGGAAATTCATTGATCGGAAAAGCCAAGGGAAAATCAGTGACTTTTTAGAAGAACCTTTAAACAATCAGGATAACTTCTGTGACTCATAATTAAATATTTCTTGAAACATATTTTGCACAGATTTTTTGACTCCGAGTTTTTGGTTAATTATTTTTCTTTTACATAGTTAAATGAAAAATCAGACATTCTACTAATAGACACTCAATGTTTTTTTTAATTTAATTTTTAATAGGGAGAGATATTCTACCAGTAGTATCAGGAAAAACGAAAAAAGTAATGAAAATTGGTTCCAGAGAATTGTGCCTCTTTAAGACAAATTTGGGATTATTACATAAGCCTACAAGTAATTCTAGAAATGTCAGGCGTAAACTTAACGCATTAACAGGCTTGATCTCCAATTTTATATCAAGGTGTAGTGTCTGAAAAACTTACGAAAGGACTGCAAAACCGAAATCAATGAAATTTTAAGTTTTACAAAAGTGAATTGGATTATTTCAAAACAATGATTAGCAAACTTGAAAAACGAAGTTATTTTATTTTTACTTGTAATACTTTTTATTAAAATAACAGTCAGCAATATCAATAATTTGTTGGCCAACGATAGAAATCGTTGATCTTCCTATATGATTACTGGGAGGGTTTAGCTGAGAACAAAAATAGCCGCTGATTGCAGGGGCATTGTACGAGGAAGTCTTAATGAGTCATGTAAAATGCATTTTTTAAGTCTCTAATCCACGGTACATGGGTATGTTTTCTATTTACACAACAGTGTTATAATATTCATTTATAGATCTATGTGTGGCGTCATGGAAGTAAGCGCACAGACATAAAAAAGGATATAGAAGTTTTAATTACAAAATGTACAATAATATAATGAAACTGCTCCGTACACACTTTCCGGTATTTCCCGACCGCCAGCCGCGATCGTAGAGTCACACCACATTTACTAGAGAGGCCCCGCCTCGAGTGCACGCTTCTACCGCGCCACGCCCGTGACTTTCGACCCTCGTACGACGCACGAATACGCTCCAGCGAGGACGTGAATATTGCGCAAAGCGCGAGGTTTTCAGCAACAAAACCCAGCGGCGTGAGTGAGTGGGCCCAATTTAAACTCGCCGGCCAACCCCCAACGTGACCACCGTTGAGGGTGGAAGGGAGGTTTGCATACTATCACGTGACAGTCTAAGCAACGCCGGCGTCCACCTGGTCTAAAAATATCTGCACTGCCAACACTGTGGGGCCTCAGCTACTCAGGTATGCGAGCCTTCAACGTTCTTCTCCCACGCAGGTAGCCAGGGTAGCCTCATGTGTTTGTTCACATGCTAAATATATTTTTTCGTTCATTTAAATCTTTGTAGAGCACGAAAAATGTGATAAATTAGTCCCGAAACACGAGTATGCCTGTGTATTCTTTGTATTAAAACTGGCGCTCCCAGCAACGCTTCGCTATTTCGGTGTATCACACATTACTATTCGCATGATAACCACGTTTTACGCCACGATGTGCAAATATTCTAATAGATGTAATACTTTGTCGCAAGAATTTGTTCGCTTTATGCCCTGGTTTGGGTATGGTTGTCAAGAATCTTATGTTAAGTTCTCCCTAAGTTTGGGTATGCATTTGCTATGACACTGTCTTGGAGAAATTTGATTTATTTGTCCGAGATTGAAGTAATAATTTCGGCCAATATTTCACAATCCCAGGGGCAGAATAGTTGTATGCAGTGAAGACGCGCTCAACCCTTGACTGTGCGGCGGGTTGCGTGGAGTTCAAGGGGGCTTAGGTCGTCATAAACGAAGAAATCAGCAACGCCCCCACATGTCCGATTTAATTCAAACCACTCTTTAAACACTCCCATTATTAATACGAACGAAGTGTGAACATTTCACCGAAATCGGTTGAGTAGTTTTTGCGTCTATGTGCAACATACATACGATGTTCCCATTATTTACATAGATATAGGTTCATATTGTAATATACTTTCTGTTTGCTACCTCCTGTGTCCTGAATTAATAACCTTCTCATTGATGTTCCGGCGTGGCGTTGGTGTGCGGCAGTTGGCTCGCCCGGAGGGTATCTGGAGGCCGCCACCCCCCGCGTGGCCCCCCGCCGCCCCGCGCTACGTGCCCTGGCCGCAGCCCTACTGCTACCCGCTGCACTGGGCCCCCGCCCCGCCCCCGCCCGCGCCCCTGCCACACTACCCGGCGCACGCGGTACAACATTATTTGCAGCCACACACGTCAGGATTAAGAACTTTGAGCGCTGAGTGCGTAGGCTGAGGCCAACCGGAGTTTGTATTATCTTGGCTGCGGTAGCTCAGTGCATCAACTAATGTCACTGCAGCGTCTCTGACCGGGAGGTCCTAGGTTCGAGTCCTGACGGCGGCAGGGTTTTCGACACTAGCTTTTCAGCTAGGTCGAATTCAGTCGCTGTCTGGAGGAGAATTCTAGTGGCCGGCTGCTCTGATCGGTAGTTTTCTGTGGTTTCTCTGATCAACACCAGGCGAGTGCCGGAGCAGTGCCCTACCAAACGGGCCACGGACCGCCAGCGATCTGTCCTTCCTCTTTCCTCTCACACACACACTAACATGCACCACACTACCACATTTTACGGGAGGCCGGTCGGGAGCTTAGAGATTGTCCCGGCTGGGGCGGTGCCCCGCTGGTGGGAGAGTCCTGGTTAGGGGAAAACCCCACTAGCCGACGGTAGGTCTGCGCCGGATCAGCCAACATATTGTGGCTTTCCTCAGAGCGTACTTCTGCCAAATGGCTAGGGTGGCCTAATGAAGATGAATTCATATATCTATTAGCACTGTTCCAAAGATAGTTTAAGAAAATTTTAAAAAATATTAGGGAACCAAACAACAAGCAAAATTCGGTAACAAACCATAGAATAAATACTGGACACAATTTAGATCTTAAAAATGTTTTCATACTAAATAATGAATCTAAAAGATATCTTAGAATTGTTTAGGAAATATTGAACATGAAATTAAATTCCACCCAATCAAAACATCGCAGCGTAGTTCTTGGGCGCAAAATTAATTACAGCGCGAGTTCTGACGATATCATCACGTATGGGGCCAGTTATTTAAGCAACACTTTAAGGAACAAAGGATTCTAGACAAAATGAATAGTCCCTAAAATAGAAACACGCTCAATGCCTCAAAATCAAATATAAAAATCGATTCTCGCAGACAAATGTTTATCCCTTCCCCTCCAAACCTAACTCAAAATCAGTAACTAATTAATGAGAACTTCACGGGGCTCCACCTCAACAAAACATCAAATACTTCGTATTAAAGTTTGATACGAAGCTACAAGAGGAAGACCAAATACAAAAACACATCAAGATAAAATAAAGATCCTCCAACTCAAACTCCTCATTAATTTTAAAACTAAAATCCCCCTGAACAATGTAATAGTCGTGGGCCTTATCTTACTTCTGTGGGCCTTATCTGGTTAAATGCTTCAAGAACCAATTTAAATAAAATCGAAATCGCTCAAAGCAAATACATCCGAACAATTACACGGGTCCCATGGTTAGTTTCAAGTTTACAGTTGCACAAGGAAGGAAATATCCCATACATAATTGCATTCATTACAAAGATCTCCAGCAGATTCTACTCCTACATCAAATAAAACGATCGCCTATCTAGTTTTAACCTTGCCCAAATCTTAGATTCGCGAACAAGCATTAAGTGTCCCTTACCCTCGTATGCAGTAGTAAAATATTGCCTATCATTTAGGAACAATGCGAGAAAGTATTGGTAGCACCACTACTTTTCAAAACATCCGTCCGCCTGTCTGTCCGTCTGGCGTATGTGAACAATACTAGCGCCTAATCTATGTGTACGATTTTTTTCAAACTGAATAAACCCTTGTCAATATGACCTGATTTGAAGCTCTGCGATTTTGGAATACATTCATTAATTTTTGGATGTACTTAACATTAAGCTCCTGCGACATTTTCAATTTTGTTCCTAAAATTGGCTCCAATTTTTTTCTTTAGATTTCTTTTCAGAATAGAGCAAAATACAATTATAAAGATGGCAGGGGTCCGAGTTTCAATAATAACGTTTAATTTTTGAAAATTGCAAAAGATTGAAAATTTTTCGGACACTTCCTACAACTACAAAATTGAAGATAGAAACTTTTCCTTTAAATTTTTTCTTCATAATTAGTTCTTTTAATGTGGTCTTGTACATTTTTTAAAAATTTTAGTAGTTTTCACGCAATATTGCGGGCAAAAATGTGCAATATTAAAAAATAGCAAAACAAGATTTTCTCGAAAAAGCTTCAATGTTTTTAACACTTGGTAGGAACAGCTAAATGTAGTTTATGAGACGGCATTAACGCCATTTTTCTCTATTCTTTTGTTTGTTTGTTTTTCAAAAAATACAGAAAAAGTAATTTTTTTACATCTCTCTCTCGTCGTTAATACTTACATTAGCAGCAATTTGTTAACATTCTTTCATTTAAAAGTACACGTGCATTTAATTATGTCTTTTTCATGAAAACTAGCTCAAAATTCCCCATTTTCAGGAACGTTAAACGCCATTTTCTAAAAAACGACTACAAAGTTTTTCTTCAAACATTTCGTACGGATAGTACTAATTGCAATGTTGAAGTTGAAATAAAATTAATTTTGCTGTACTCTTTCGTTTTTTTATATTACACAAATGTTATATTGAAATTACTCACTCCGTTAATATTCAGGTTTCCAGCAATTTGTAATTATTTTTGAATTTGTAAGTTGAAGTGCTTCAAATGACTACAAATGAAGTTTTTCGAAAACTAAAAAGTTTTCTGTGAAAAAGAGCGTCACATTTCGCATTCAGAGTGACGCTTAGTCGCCATTTTCTTAAAAACGTCTTTAAATTTTTCAACAAAAATTGCCATTTTGGACGAGGTCTTCTATAATATTATTTACGTAATATTTCGGTTATACTATTAGGAAACCAAAATATTCAGAAAATGTCAAAAAATGTATTTGGCAGCTGGCAAGAGAATCTGGCAAATCCGAATAGCTAGCCCAGACCAAAGAAAATAGAAAACTAACACGAGAAAGTCTGTGCCATTCTGTAGCACTACTAATTTTCCCTTTTCCGTAACATTTAATGCATTTATCGCTGATTTCTTTATTTTTAATATCATTTTAATGGTACTTGCTTCAATATATTGGTTTATTTAAGGAGAAGCAACAAATGTTCTCCATAGAATTCCTGAGTAGCCAATTCGTTGTTTTTTTTCGCTCAGAAATTGTAATTTCAACCATTGTAATTAATCTAAGATTCCTGTGACGCCTATCAGAAGCGTCGTCAGTTCGGCTGATTTCCGGGTAACTAAAGATAGAGATAACCTCGTAAAGAACAGTTCACACCAAACTTTGCTAGCTAAGTGCACTTAAACAAATAGAAGTATCTATTACATCAGTAACGTATCCAACAGCTTGAGTTGTTCATCTGAAATGGTTTTGATACATTTTTTGGCGTCATTTTTCTTTGCTTTTAGGTCATATTTTAAAATAAGTTAAGAGCATTTTATTGATCACTTTTGGCGATGTTTTATAACGTTTTCCATTCACCACACTAGTTCGCACCCAGTACGCACTCAGGGCAGTTTCGTGTTCCATTCGACCGCTAGGGCGCACCAGTGCAAAGAACTGCGTGTTCCATTCGCACATCGACACGGACCCAGGGCGCACTAAACTGCACCGACGATCGCGTCAGTGCAGTCCAGTGCACCGGGCCATTGTGAGGTTAGGTGCGGAAGTTATCCATGCTGATTTAGATTCGTGGTGAAATTGTGAGGGCAATTGGAATCTTCTGTCACGCAGGGGTACTTAGAATGATGGAGTGTATTATGTTTTGCAAGAAATGTCTTAAAATAATTTTTGTGATTTACACGAAGTTCGGAAAATCAGATTGTGTTTTCCGAAAATTTAACCTTGGATAACTTCATATTAACAAATCCAGTGCTATTTAGAAACTAAAGTGTTTTAGGTACGTCTCAATTTCGAAACGCAAATACAGTGAAAATAAAAATAGTGACCCTTACAAAATCATTCAAATATATATGCCAAGAAATGTTTCTCGCACGCCCATACATATACCAGCGAAAATGTTCATGTTAATATTTTTATTGTTTTCAGTAATCAAACAATTCTACAGAAGCCTTTCAGTTCAAAATCTTCTGTACTATATCGATCACTGGCAAATCTCGAAAAATGAAATTATGACTCATACGCATTTGAAGTTTTCGTAGTTTTTAAATAAAGAAATCACACGTTAATAATGTATGAATTAAGAAATAAGAATTACCAAAAGACTTCATAAAAATTATAACGACGATCATAATTCAAAATTATTATTTTTCGAGTTCCATCAGTGTGACTGACCAAGAACAGCTGTGTATAATTTCACTGCGTAGCGCGTAAGCCAGGACTCAGTTCCGGAATCCGTTTCATTCGTAGCTGCCCTTCACGCGTGTGGGGCAGCACTGTTGCGGAGCGATGACGTTTCTGCCCTGCACTAGGGTGGGTTTCAGTGCAGCGAATGGAAAACGCTATTAGTCATCGAAATCCGCCCGCTAATCCTGTGCGTCCGTCGGGGCTGTCCGGGTGCCGGCGGCCTCGTTGTCAGCAGGTGGCGTGCGGCGCGCCCAGCGACCTGTGCCTGGAGCAGTTCCGCACGCTCGCCCTGCAGAACCAGGCCACGCTCTCCACGCTGTCCTCCATGTACCAAGCGCTGCTCGCCGAGACGATGAGGCTGTGCGGGCTGCAGCTGGCGGCCGCCTCCTCCATGAGCCACGCCCCCTTCGCGGCGCCTCAGCCCCTGCCCCTGGGCGCCGGGTACGATGGATTCATTGATTGAATTTTTCGTGTTTCCGGGCGCGACAACTGCTTCGGTCACTAGTCCCGTTAGTGCATGTTTTTTCTCGGGATATGCGCGGTGATTTTCCCCCGCTGGACGGCGAAATCCGGCGCCGACCTACCTTCGGCTAGGGGGTTTCCCCCTAACCAGGACTCTCCCACCAGCGGGGCACCGCCCCAGCCGGGACAAGCTCTAAGATCCCGACCGGTCTCCCGGAATATGTGGTAGTGTCGTGCATGTTAGTATAAGGAGAGAGGATAGGACAAGGCAAGAGGAAGGACAGATAGCGCGCGGTCCGTGGCCCGTTTGGTAGGGTACTGCTCCGGCATTCACCTGGTGTTGATCGGAGAAACCACGGAAAACTACCGATCAGAGCAGCCGGCCGCTAGAATTCTCCTCCAGACAGCGACTGAATTCGACCTAGCGGAAAAGCTAGTGTCGAAAACCCTGCCGCCGCCAGGACTCGAACCTAGGACCTCCTGGTCAGAGGCGCTTCGATGACATGAGTTGATGCACTGAGCTACCGCTCCCGGTCCAAACGGTTTGCGATGTCGATGAAAACGGATATTTTAAATATAAAAACAGGTGGTATTTTACCATCATATTCGATTTTAATTATTGTACTTCATAAACGAGTCATATTTCGTTTGGTTACGTATAACTTAAATGATAAAAATAATCTTTATCGAATATAAAGAAAGAATCTTTTTCATTGCCCTTCATATTTTCCCATGAAACATAATAGACATTTTGCTAAAATTATAATAAAGTGAAGCATCCAGGACGTTAACCATTTAGAAATCTTTCCAGTTGGGTATCGACAGCAGTTATACGCGAAGATGTCAGTGGCCGTCGGTTTTAGACAATTCACAAAAAAATATTTATATCATGGGGAAATTTTGTTTTGAAAACATCGATGTTTCAGGATAAATATATCGACGAGAACAAACAATCGAACATAAAGCATCAATGTTAATATATTGACGTTTTTGTTCGAAACTATCGATGTTTTAAAAACATTGATTTTGTTTGCTCTCCGTAGTGCCGGGTCGTACTCTTCCCTGGCGCTGTGGCCCTACGCGTACGGGCCGTGCCGAGCGATGGCAGCGCGGCAGGCGGACGCCGGGCGAGGCTACGGTCCGGGGGAGCAGGCGGCTTGGGGCGCGCGAGCACACGGCGACGGCAGGGGCGGGGCGGAGGAGAAAGCCGCCTTCCCACAACGACGTGGGCAAGCGCCGTCGAGCGAGACGAGCGGCACAGCAGCCGCTTCGGACGGACGGACGAGCAGAGCAACACGCAACGCCAGCCGACCTGCGGCCCAGGCGCCCTCGAGCAGCACGCGCCAACACGGACGAAATTCCACTGCTGGTGTACAATGGGAAGCTGCAGGGCAACGAACGCAGGGTCTGATCTCGGAGGTTCAACTGGTTTCTAGCGGGATGGACGGTCAACACACGCCGGGTCTGATTCCGGAGGTACAAAAGGTCCCTAGCGGGATGAACGGTCAGTACATGCGGGGTCTGATTCCGGAGGCACAAAAGGTTCCTAGCGGGATGGACGGTCAACACAAGTGGGGTCTGATTCCGGAGGTACAAAAGGTCCCTAGCGGGATGGACGGTCAACACACGCGGGGTCTGATTCCGGAGGTACAAAAGGTCCCTAGCGGGATGGACGGTCAACACACGTGGGGTATGATTCCGGAGGTACAAAAGGTCCCTAGAGGGATGGACGGTCAATACACGCGGGGTCTGATTCCGGAGGTACAAAAGGTTCCTAGCGAGATGGACGGTCAATACACGCGGTGTCCGATTCCGGAGGTACAAAAGGTCCCTAGCAGGATCGACGGTCAACAAATGCGGGGTCTGATCCCGAAGATACAAAAGGTTCCTAGCGGAATGAACAGGCCGTCGGGAGCAGCTAACGCACCCCAGCTCAGTACGGCTGCTCTGCTTGGCAACGCCACGCTGCCAGTGCTCTCGGCCTCGTTTCAACGGGCGGTCTCCTCTCACGGGCAGACGCTCCGTGGGCGAGGAGACACGCTCAGCGCCCACCCGCGCGGAGACCAGCGCTGCCCCAAACCGCAAACACCACAAGGAGGCCCGGGGCGATCGACCTCGCTGGACAGATGCTCCCAGCGCCCTTCGCGGGCCCACGCTCTGTTTCGTTGCGGGTCGCTGCACGGCCACTTCAGACAGAGCGGGCCTGGGCCGGCGCAGGCCGAGGCAGCGGAGCCGCCGGGCGCCGCCGCTGCGGCGCTGCGAGCGTGCTACCTGGTGCAGCAGTTTCCGCCCGCGGACGAGCAGCGCCTGCAAGTCCCCGCCTCCGCGCCCACAACGCCCCAGCCCTCGCTCCTTTCACAAAAAGTAACTCGATGGGTGGGTTGGTTGGTGATTCCGGGCGGGTCGACAGCCTTGATCATTAGTGCCGTAAGTGTAGTTCATACGTTTCCCTGGGAAGATGGAGGTCATCTTCCCCCACTGTATGGCAAGATCCGGCGCCGACCTACCGGCGGCTAGTGGGGTTTCCCCCTAACCAGGACTCTCCCACCAGCGGGGCACCGGCCCAGTCGGGACAAGCTCTAAGCTCCCGACCGGCCTCCCGGAATATGTGGTAGTGTAGTGCATGTTAGTGTAAGTCTGTGTGTAAAGGGAGAGGATATGACAAGGAAGAGGAATACAAGATCGCGCGCGGTCCGTGGCCCGTTTGTTAGGGTACTGCTCCGGCATTCGCCTGGTGTTGATCGGAGAAACCACGGAAAACTACTGATCAGAGAAGCCGACCGCTAGAATTCTCCCCCAGACAGCAACTGAATTCGACCTAGCTGAAAAGCTAGTGTCGAAAATCCTGCCGCCGTCAGGACTCGAACCTCGGACCTCCCGGTCAGAGGCGCTGCAGAGACATCAGTCGATGCACTGCAGTAACTCGATGTTTGGCGAAGCTTTTGTATTTGTATTTATCAGTGGCGGCTCGTGCTCAGGTCGCTCGGTTGCACAACCCCCAGAAAATGAAAAAGATCTCATAATTTCTTAGGAAAATACATTTTCCTTTTAAAACATTAAATATTCAAGATATTGCTGCAATATCGATGTATATGAAATCGTTTCCAAACCAAAGAGCATCCAACTGGTGCTCTCTCCGGTGTCTGGTATCTTGCCAGGAATTATAACACGCTCTTGGCTGTATTAATGGGTTTACTGCTGTTACTCTTTGATACTTTGAATTAACACGGGGAACGTACTGCCCTTTGGTTGGGCAACTAGTCTAGTGGCGCTGTCTAGTGCTACGCGGTGACGGAGGGAATCTCGGGGGAATGTCCATATTCTGTCTTCGTCTGACTCACTGCAGCGTGGTTTTATGATTTTCGCTTGTTAATAAAAGTACACAAGTTCAGTCGATTATTGACGATATTCAATGCATTTTTTTATATTTGGAGAATATGTTTTAATTTGATATTAGGTTTGTCGATTCAAAATGTACATTTGATGAGTTCTTTGTGTAAAGGAGGTCGTTCTGGATGGAATTCCATTAGTGTCTCGCGGAAGCCAGTGTGGTTGCAGTTAGCGGTTTGCGAACGGTTTTATGAATACGAATATGGGTCTAAGATCTTTCATTATTGCCAAATATATCAGGGTAGTGAAGTTTTCGAAATAAAATAATTTTATTTGTGTGAAACTCGTCGAAGCAATAGTGCTTGTTGCGATGTACTAGTTGAATTTAAGGGCCCAGTGGAAATCAAAGCCAGAACCACGGGCGCGGGAGGTGTATATGCTAAGGCGCGGATGCATAAAATGTAAATATTTCAATATAGACAATTATTTCATTAAGTTTCAATTGATTTGAATTGCGTACATTTTTACCTACATGTTCGTATTTTGAATTTTGGAAATTACATTTCCGTCATTCGATGGTGGTGAAACATCCAATCTGTTGGGGCACTAGCCTCTACTGGTATTTATACATTATGTCTCATAAAGAGCAATTGGCCTCGGCTCCGTTAGATTCCGAGGTTTCCAGTCGGTCACCCAACCAGGAACCCGCCATGTCTCGAATTAGCTTAACCTTCGTGACTTCACGTACTGAACGAATTCTACAATCGACGCCTGTTTCGCGGTCGTGACCTTTCTGTCTCCCAGCATTCACCTGGGTGACAGAGGGAAACCACGAAAACCCTGGTCAGGATGGCCGGGTTTTGAACCCGGGCTTCCCGAATGCGAAGTCTGCGCGTTACGCCCTGAGTCACATCGTTCAGTTTAGCAAAGATGCTCTCGAGCAAACCGAGAGAGGTGTCTCAGGACAACAATTGATGGCACTGCAGTGCCTCCGACCGGGAGGTCGTGGGTTCCACTCCCGACGGTAAGTGGTAGGATTTTCGACACTAGCTTGTCGGCTGGGTCGTATTCCATCGCTGTCCAGAGGACATTTCTAGAGGCCGGCTGCTCTGATCGGTAGTTTTCCGTGTTTTCTCTGATCACCAGAATAGTGCTGGAGCAGTATCCTAATAAATAGGCGAAGAACCGCGCGCGATCTTTCCTTCCTCATCTTTGTCCTATTCTCACACCTTACTTACATACACTTACACTTACTACACTACGACCCATGTCGGGAGCTTGAGCTTCTCGCGTGTGAGGTCGAGCCACGCTGGAGGGAGATACCTGTTGGGAAATCCCCGCTAGCCGACGGTAGGTCGGCGCCGGATCTCATCATCCAGCGGAAAAAGTCACCGCCACTTCTCGAAGAAAGAACATGCACTACACTTACGGGACTAAAGACTTAAGCTGTTCAAGTCAATCAAGAACGCTAATGCAATTGAAGTAAGAATTTTTCATGTGAGCCGTTATATCGAGCTGCCAATTTTCCATATTTCCAACGTGAATATATTTTTGATTATTCTCATAAATCCCGTACTTAATATGCCCGTAAATAGGAACATCATTTTCAATTTTAAAGTAGGTAAAACATTATTTGATTCATGTTCTTGCCCCCGGTACGCAACTCGATACACACCGCATAACCGGACGTGGTTACGAGGGAAATATAAAAACAGTTGAATGATGCTGGTATAAAGAGTTCGCGTGCTCGTATGTTCTCGTATAAAGAGAATTATGAAATGGAATTGTGAGAGGTAAATATGAAAAGATAAATCGAGTTAACATCTAGTTAATTGGTAAACCTGAACCATGAAAATCTCATTAAATTTTTCATGTAAGGATGTTAACTGGTTCTAATGATCTCGGGCAACAAAAATCGCTTAGTCCAAAGGCACTCGATCATTAAAACCCTTATAACGCTCTTGGTGCAAAAAGAACTAAAAATAATTCAAGGGATTGTGAGATGAAATACTAAATAATGTGGCCGTTTTGTATACATAACAGTATTAACACTGCCGCCCCATTAACACTGCCAAAATAATTGATAATGTTAAAAAAATTAAAGCAAGAGGGAAATTTATATGAAAGTATTGTGAGAATATTTATTATAATATTTATAAAATATAATTTTTTAAAATAAATATTATTGTGAAAATATTTGTTAAATAAATTTTTTGAAAAAATTTTATGAAAGTTTTCAAGTGTTTTGTTTTTTGTTTATTGGAATTGTGCGTTTGTAACTTGAGTTCCAGCCCCCCAGATGTCCGCCGCTTGGGGCCTCCCAGTCGTCGGCGCTGGGCGACGCACGCCCCTCGCCCACGCTCCGGGTGTCTGTGGGGTGAGTGCCTCCGCCCGCCCCACACACACAAACCGAATACAAGGGCTCATTCATTCAAACCACTGGGCGTGTGACATCAGCACACACTTTCCCGCATTATTGGATTGATTGATTTTTTTCGTGTTTCCGGGCGCGTCAACTGCTTCGGTCATTAGTCCCGTTAGTGTAGTGCATGTTTTTTCTCGTGAGATGGCGGTGGTCTTCCCCAGCTGGATGGCGAGATCCGGCGTCGACCTACCGTCGACTAGTGGGGTTTCCCCCTAACCAGGACTCTCCCACCAGCGGGGCACCGCCCCAGCCGGGACAAGCTCTAAGCTCCCGAAATATGTGGTAGTGTAGTGCATGTTAGTGTGTGTGTGTAATGGGACAGAAGAGGACAAGGTAGAGGAAGGAAAGATCGCGTGCGGTCCGTGGCCCGTTTTGTAGGGTACTGCTCCGGCATTCGCCTGGTGTTGATCGGAGAAACCACGGAAAACTACCGATCAGAGCAGCTGGCCGCTAGAATTCTCCTCCAGACAGCAGCTGAATTCGACCTAGCTGAAAAGCTAGTTTCGAAAATCCTGCCGCCGTCAGGACTCGAACCTACGACCTCCCGGTCAGAAGCGCTGCAGTGACATCAGTTGATGCACTGAGCTACCGCTCCCGGTCCATTATTGGAAATATTGATATTCCTGTCATACTAAAAATTCAGTTATGTAAAAAAATCCAATTCAAACGAAGTACCTGTGGTGAATGTCTGTGTTTATTTCGATTGTCAGGAACAGAAATCATTTTTAACTTTTACAAAGGAAACAAACGAATAAATTTAACTGTTAGTACGTTATTTGCACCACATTATACTGTAAAGAAAGAAAATTAATTTACACGATCTTGCCTTGATTACATCGAAGTGAGATAACAATTTTTTGAGTACCATAATCAGCGATCACAATTTCATAAAAGATGTATTTATTAGTTCTACCTTCCTTAAATCTATTTCTTTTCGTATGATTATCTGTATCATACGATAATCAAACTTACAACTATGAAAAGCATTTATATATAATTTGAAACCGTCGTGTTCCCATTTGGCAAACTGATAAACCGTTAAACAAAGCGTTCCAAATTCGATTTTTTCCATTTTTGAAAATGCAGAGATTGCGCTGAAAATGGGTCTGGCACCACTGCCTTTGCCACTGTTCTTTGCTATACATAAACAAAAATTAAAGAAAACCATTGTAGCCCTTTCTGAGAAAATAATTGTTTAATATTTAAATATTGCCTATTGTTTCACGCAAAATTACGGAAACAACTCATAGTTAAATTGAATAAGATCTGCTAATGGGTAGCTTTTCGTAGTTTAGATCAATGCTAGGTAAATGCCGTAGCAGTACTTGCTCTAACAGAGTACGAACCGTGCGCGATACCGGGCGAGGTAGCTCATGGCATCAAATAATGCTACTGCAGTGCCTCTGACCGGGTTGCTACTATTTGCAATGAAAAGGCTGTTATCCTTGGCCTCAAAAGCAAAAGTGGAGAGAAACCTATTAGAGATGGCATAGGGCATCAAATGATGTCACTGCCCTTCTAAACGGGAGGTCCAAGGTTCGAGTGCCGACGGTGGCAGGATTTTCGACACTAGCTTTTCAGCTAGGTCGAATTCAGTTGCTGCCTGGAGTATTCTAGCGGCTGTCCTGATCGGTAGTTTCTCGTGATTTCTCCGATTAACACGAGCAGGATCCCGAAGCAATGACATAAGAAACGGGCCACACACTGCGCGATCTTTGCTTCCTCTTCCTTGCCATATCCTCTCCTTTACTGACACAGTCACATACACTACTGGCCAGGGGACCAGTTGGGAGCTAAGAGCTTATTCCTACTGCGGCGGTACCCCACTGGTGGAGGTAATTGTTTGGGGGAAAGCCCGCACACCGACGGTGCCGGATCTTATGTTTGAGCTGGGGAGAACTCTGTCACTCCTCGAGATAAAACATTCACTACACTAACGGGTCTAACGACTGCAGCAGTTAGTTAATGCCTTATTTTACATGGCGAGACTGGGTCCACCAGCCGCGCTCTGCCGTCTGGCCACGCAAATTTCGTTACGCTCCTTTTACCATCTAGGGGAGAAAGGAGGTATTATTCAGAGTGACGAATCAGGCGATTTGAGTTTAGCTCAGCGGCTTCTTTTAGGATCGAGTCTATTTTTACATGCAGTAAATCTACTACATGATACAGCCGGCTTTACTTCCTCTCCGAAACCGGGACCGTTAGCTCAGTGTATCAACTGATGTCACTGCAGCGCCTCTGACCGGGAGGTCCTAGGTTTGAGTCGTGACGGCGGCAGGATTTTCGGCACTAGCATTTGAGCTATGTCGAATTCAATCACTGTCTGAAGGAGAATTCTAGCGGCCGGATGCTCTGATCGGTAGTTTTCCTTGTTTTTTTGATCAACACCAGGCGAATGCCGGAGCAGTACCCTACCAAACGGGCCACGGACCGCGCGCGATATGTCCTTCCTCTTTCTATCCTCTCACCTTACACACTCACACTAACATGCTCTACACTACCACATATTCCGGGAGACCGGTCGGAAGCTTAGAGCTTGTCCCGGCTGGGGCGGTGCCCCGCTGGTGGGAGTGTCCTGGTTAGGGGGAAACCCCACTTGCCGACGGTAGGTCGGCGCCGGACCTCGCCATCCACCGGGGTAAGATCACCGCCATATCCCGAGAAAAAATACGCACTACACTAACGGGACTAATGACCGAAGCAGTTGACGCGCCCGGAAACACGAAAATCAATCAATCCCCTCCGAAGGGTATGAACCCCTCAAACAGTCGACAAGCCCTGAAACACCAGTGGATGCGGTCGTGCGCAGGGTGGGCAGCTCCCCGCCGCGCTCCCCCGCGCGCCCCCGCCGCGCCCCCCCGCCGCTGCCTGCGTCGCACAGCCAGCCCTGCCCGCCCTGCGTGCCCTGCTCCCGCGGCCGCGCGCTGGCCTCGCTGCAGCGCGCCTTCCGGGAGAACATGCCGCCGCTCGGCACGCGCCTCGCGGGTACGTCTCCCGCCGGCACAACTCCAGCCAGTGGCCTACACTGCGGGCTACCCTCCCTGTAAACAATTTAAGCACATTTTTAATTTCACAAATATAGAAATTGCAATGTTGCGTTATTGTTTCCAATAACGCGAGAAAGTATGTGTCTGTTGAAGCACCTTTTGTTGTGAAGAGGCGGAGATCTTCCCTAGCAGGAAGGTGAGATCTGGCGCGAACCTACACATCGCCTTGCGAGAGATTTTCCTCTCCAGGTATCTTTCTCAGCGGGGCACCGCCTCAGCCCGTAAAAGCTCTAAGCTCCTGACCGGTCTCCCGGCATGTGTGGTAGGGTAGTGCATGTAAATGTAAATAAGGGTGAGGGTAGGTCAAGGAAGATGAAGGGAAGAATTCGAGTGTTTCGAGAAACGGTAACTTTACGAGTCCGTGAGGAAGTCAAAAATGATTGAAATAATATTGTAGAGCTGAAGTAGTGTGCTGCAATGTTTTCCGAACGAGATTTGTCCAGTCAGAATTCCGTACGCGCAATTTGAATTTTGCCATTACGTCCACGTTTTTTGGCCCATTGAACCAGTGTGCAGCCGGCTGCTCTGATCGGGGGTTTTCCGTGGTTTCTTCGATCTACACCAGACGAATACCGGAGCAGTACCCTAACAAACGGGCCACGGACCGTGGGCGATCTTCCCTTCATCTTCCTTGACCTATCCTCACTCTTATTTACATTTACATGCACTACTCTATCACACATGCCGGGAGACCGGTCATGAGCTTAGAGCTTTTACGGGCTGAGGCGGTGCCCCGCTCAGAAAGATATCTGGAGAGAAAAATCTCTCGCAAGCCGATGTGTAGGTTCGCGCCAGATCTCACCTTCCTGCTAGGGAAAATCTCCGCCTCTTCACAACAAAAGGTGCTTCAACAGACACATACTTTCTCGCGTTATTGGAGACAATAATGCAACATTGCAATTTCTGCCATATTGACACCTTCCCTATAACTTGAAAAAGTACAATTCAAACAAAGTGCCTTCGGAGATTATTTTCACTTATTTCGATAGTCATGAAGAGTTGTCATTTCTTATCTTACAAATGTAACAAACATAAAGAATTTCTTTAACACGCCATGCGCGAAACGAAGTTTCTCGTACTTCTTTTCCGTGAGCAAAACAGCTAATTTTTTTCATCGTGTGCGAAACATCAAGTGTGTGTTTTACAGTGTGCGAAATATCTGTAACCATTCGCAATTGTCTTTCGTCTTGACGACGTCTTTGCTTATTATTTACAAGCAACAGTGTTACGACACTGACTGGAATCCTTTTATTTTTGTAGAAGGTATTTCTACTTATTTGATATTTCATTTATAATCATTTACTTGAAGCATTGCGTTTCGCGCACGGCGTGTTAAAAAAATAGTATACGCAACACGGGCGCGAAAAGATTCCCGCACTCGCCTCTTTGTTGTCCTGGCTATGCTCGCACGACAAACTCGACTCGTCCGTAAATCACCTGCTTTGCGCCCTAGTTACGTAAAATACTATAACAGTATATACAGCACATTATACAGAAAAGCAAACATATTTTCACACAAGCGTACTTTGATTACATCGCAATGACCATCCAATTTGATCAGTGGCGGCTCGTGGTCATTTGGGTGTGTAACGCCTCTCTTCTCCCTCCCTTCCTCCCCCTCCCTCTCACACACACATACACACATGCCCATACATACAGGCATAC
This sequence comes from Teleogryllus occipitalis, assembly GCA_011170035.1. Classification (NCBI taxonomy): domain Eukaryota; kingdom Metazoa; phylum Arthropoda; class Insecta; order Orthoptera; family Gryllidae; genus Teleogryllus; species Teleogryllus occipitalis. Next base: position 924,832 of record BLKR01000022.1, on the reverse strand, counting down.
ATTACAAGCATACACATATATTCATTAACATAAATAATGACATTTAGAAACAAGACATCTTATGAAGTTTGATAACATGTTGAATAGTTCCTTTTATCACCAACGAGGGTTGACCGCATTTCTTTTCACATTCGTTTCGACTTCGCTCGGCAAGGACCCCTCCGAAATATTTACTACTTGTGTCGTGTTACCGCATGATTCGGCGCATCCAGAACGTTTTTCACAGGGTGTCAAGAAACACATTGATTTGAAATTTTCTTTACTCGCACTTCTGCTATGAAGTATTTTCCATAAACTCGCTGTACAAATTTAAGCTTAAAAGTACAAGTTTCTATACCCAATACTCAAAAAATCTGGATAGTTTGCCGTCTACACAGAAGAAACACAAAGTCTGTGTCGCTTCAGTAAATGCTGTTTCTTTTCAGCAATTTTGTCTAAGACTTTTTCATTCATGTTACTTTAATATTTTCGACGCTATTCATTGTCAGTTGTACAAACACACTTCACAGAAAAACGAACACTATAACTTCGGTTTTTCAAAACGCATTAAAAAGTAGCCTCCTACATACGTTTACAAAATACATTTTGGTTTTCACATGCTTAGGAATGGATTTGTAATTGCAACTCCCTTTAAAATGTGCAAATAACATTCGATTAACACAATACTTATGAATGCAACACTGCACAGCGATGCGTCTGCGTTTTGCGAGCTACCGAAGAATTGCTTTGGAACGGGTGAAAGCTCATTTAAGCGGAGAGATATCGCACACTTTCTTCCATAAATGCCACACTTACTTCTCTTAAAACTTGTGCTAGCCGAGTGCTATATCTTCACGACATGACAGGGCATTTCCAGAGGTCGCGCCTGCGCAGTAATATCCGCACGGTCCGGAGTGTGCTCCCAGCGCCCGTAAGCCACCAAGTTCCCCCTCGTTCCCCTTCAGCCCCGCGGGAGCCACCGACCCTGGCTGCTCGCTCGCATTTCCCGAGTGTGCTCCAGCCTCCTGTCACGAAGGACTTTGGCGGCGGACTGTCAATCGCAGCTTGCGAACGGCGCGTATTTTGAAATACCATGCTTCGGAAACACTTGTATTCCCCCCATGTTAAGAAATGTTTAAGAAACATTGCACCGCAGTTATTTTGGCGTGCACATGCGAACGTGCGAATACTCATGAGCCGCCACTGAATTTGATCGATCGAAATGAAAATCCTATTTTTGAGTACTACAATCAACGATCAAAACTTGCTAAATAACATAACTTTATTTGGTATTTCTAAGTTAAATCTATTACCTTCCTTCAATCTACGTCCATTGATTGGAATATTATCCAATCCTCCAAAGATTAACTACACCGGCAGCAATGACAACTAGTGGTACTAAAACAGAATGTACTTTCTCACCCTATTTTCGCGCAAAATGTACTCAAATTATCCAACAATAGTACGTGACTTTATATCAAAATCTATCTTTAAGGAACAGATTTAGGATGTAGGAAGACTCGAAAAAAAAGTGTGGAACTTTTGCAATTTTTGGAAAATCAGGGGTTTCAACGAACATGAGACCTGCAACATTCTCTTAAACGTCCTTCACACTATCTAACAAAAAATTGAATCAAAAACGATGAAGCGATTTTTTTGAGAACTTGGAAAATGTCCCAGGGGCTTCCTGTAAAGTTCCCTCCAAAATTAAAATGTTTCAAATTCAAGGGGCCGCGACATCTAGATCGATTGGGAAATATGAATTTTGGAGAAAATAGACTGGACAGTTTGGGCGTTGTGTTATGAACCAAGCGAAATTTAACTTTAACTTATCACGGCCGCCAGCTGAATTAACAGCGCAAAAAAGGAATTATGACCATGTATGGTCCTAATGGAAGATAGCGGAATTAACACAAACATTTCTAGGTATGGAACATTCATGAAGTGCTGTTTTCTAAAGGAAAAGGCACATGGTTCGAAAATATCCAAGTGAGTTTCAACTATGGGGTCTAAGCTATACAAACAATCCAACTTCACTTAGTAACAACTATTTATTACAATAATAAATAACAATTTAAATTCCTCTTGCTGCACAAAACATAAGCTGGAAGAGGGATAACACAGAATTACTCAAATTAAAAAATCTTAACGTAAATTTGGAAGAAATAGGAGGTCACAATTGGAGGCAACCTTTAGAAGCATTTGTTTATGCAGAATTACCACGTCAAAACCTGGAATTTGCCAATTAATCCAATTTAGGATTGCAAACGGCTGACGTAAATTTACAACATGACAAAGGCACCGGTTTCGGAAGTCTTTGTTTACAAAAAATACACAAATGAGAATTGTAAGCAGCAATGATATGGACTTATCTAACTTACACTTTAAAACAATGTAAACATTAAAACAAACTTAAACAGAGACTACAAAATCGCCACGAACATTGAACGTAAATGATGGAATTATTGATTACACCAAATTCGCCTTTTACCATAATATCAGTTTCAGTGTCACCTTTTGTGAAAGCCGTTTGAACACCTATAGTGCCAACTGCGGCTTGCTGCCCGAGCGACTTTGTATCGCCGCTCTCGGGGCCAAAATACGAAGTACTCTAATCAGACCACGGCTTCAACTGCCGTATGGGCCCTTCCTTCTTCTAGTTGATGCTCCAGAGGTCCAATGCGAAGTGTCGTCTTACTCAAGACTTGGAGCCGTATACTGCAACATTCAAACATTAGAATATGCAGAATCAATTCATCAACATGTGAGACTGCGCCGCCATTACGCCCTACGCAGCTCTGTGTGAAAAACGCCGCTTATCAGGCTCGACGCGAGTTCCTACACAATGTGCTTTCGCACCATAAACATAGCAAAGAACAGCTCTGTAAAAGAAGGCGAAACTTAATCACAACAATTTAAACATTAACATACTACACTTAAATTAACCAATCCAATTCCATCACAATGTGGCATATTAAGCCACTCCAAAAATTTAAATCTTACAAGGATCCCTGCAAAAGAAAAACAGAGAAACATGTCGGCAAAATGCCGAAGCGCACCCGACGCACGCAAGAAGTTGTGGCTAACGTTCGTGGCTGAGAGGTGGGAGGCAAGAAATGCCGGGCGGAGCGTCCTTATATAGCTTCTCCGGAGGGGTCGGGGGTGCCAACAGATGTCACTGAGGCGTGACGCAGTACCAATCGATTGTAAAGGGGTTGTATGCTCATTTTCTTACAAAGAGTAACCTATAGCGCCTTGTTACAAGGCAAAATGCCAAACATGTGCACCTGGCAGGTTGCCTATACACAGGCGTTTACAGCCAGTGCACTCTAGCGGGCGCCAGTGGAAACTTAGCATGTACATGCAAACATTTTTATTTTGCCTAAAAAATGGCTTTTTCAACCTTTTAAAAGGCAAACCAAGGTACCAATCTATCCAAAAAAGGATCTAAATTTGGGATTTTGATAGTAGAAGCCATTTCTATGGCTGGTTTCTTTACAATGAGCATAAACCTGTTTTTGAATACCAAAAAATTATGTCATTAATTATGAATTTTGATTATTCACCAAATAATTGCTGTTCACAGCTTACTGTACTATCACATAGCATTTTTAACACTTTTCTATGGCCATAGAATCAAATGATTAGGCTTTAACCACCAGATCTTGATTTATAAGTGCTTAAAAAATAAATTACATGTGAAGTACTTAATCTTAAATTTAAAAACTAAGCCTTACATTAGATTTTACAATGTTTTGTAGTGACGTTTACTCTAAACGAGGACAAAATTTAATAGGAAAAGGGAGACATATTTTTGAAAATGTTCCACGGGATTCATGTAAATTACCCCCAAATTTAAAATATTGGTGTCACATTCAAGACGACGCGTCATCAGCCCGCTATAATATCAATTTTGGTTAAAATGCTACTTATTATTTTGCCGCTAGCGTCGTTCACATACAGGCGATTTCCCGTCAACCGATTTTTCGGTATCAGGAACCCATAAGACAGGGATTCTGACTACAGAAGTGAAAGGGGAAGTAATTTGCTATATAAAGGGACATGATTTATTGAATTGAATTTGTCTTATTTTACGTGGCGAGACTCAGGCCATGAGGCCTGCTCTTCCGTCTGACCACGCAAATTCCGATACGCTCCTTTCACCAACCATGGGAGAAAAAAGGTATTACTTGGGCGACGAAACAGGCGATTTGAATTTAGCTCAGAGGCGTCATTTAGGCTTGAGGATCTTTTACATGCAGTAAATCTACTAACATGGGACAGCCGGCTTTACTTCCCCTCCGAAGGAAGGCGTACAAAGGATTTTTTCGCCCTTAAAAATCCACGGCATCGATCGGGTTCGAACCCGCAAACTTGGGTGTAACAGTCCGATACGCTAACCGTTACACCATCGCCGCCGCCATTTATCCATTATTTCGTCACCAGGGCCCGGCAATAAGTTTTTTTATAGATAATTCGCCGTTTCCCCCGCAGGATTACAATACTTGCTCCATACTGCGTAATCAGCAATGGTAAAGTAAAAATATGCCATGTAGAGGCGCGCTGTGGCCCGTAGGGGGCGTGGCTCCGGCGAGGGCGGAGGCGGAGACGCAGGCGCCGCTGGCAGATGCCGCTCAGCAGTGCACGTGGGCCGAGACCAGCGAGCTGGGGCTTATCATGCCCATGAGCAGGTGAAGCATTACTAACGTGTATACAGGGTGACTCACGTAACTTCAGCATCAAGTATAATTTTTGAACGGTAGAAGCTATTACAACGCCGACCTGGATGGCCGAGGTGGCTAAGAGCGAGTACCGACTCAGCGCTTCGGTATGAATGGTCGCGGGTTCGAGTCCCGCCTTGGGAATGGCTGTTTGTCCCTTGACTTTGTGTGTGTGTTGTCGCGGAGGGCCTCGCGTTCTGCTGACCCCAGATCAGAGGAACCCGCAAGTGTTTGTCTAGTGTATGGTCGGATATGCGTCCCTTCGGGACGTAAAGGGCAACCGGCTGTCGGCTGGATACAAGCCCTAGGAAAAAGAAGCTATTACAACGCAGTTTTCACGAAAGTGCAATAGGGAAAGGGGCTATGTGATGCATGTTCTGATAAGCCTGGGAATTAATTTTAGTGTTGGAAAAGTTAATATTAACATTTAGTGTTGAAATATGGCATCGTTTTCAGTCAAAGAAGACGCGTTGTTAGGACAACGGATCAACAAGGGTTAATATTCCATGCTTGATGTCAGATCGTGATATAAATGGACACGGCCCCGGATACATGATGTGCAGAAAATATGAAGAGGGCGTTGGAAGTTGGGCGTTGAAAATATGAAGAGGGCGTCTCGTGGTCAGAAAGGCATGAATTCATTCTCTAGAAAGATTTCGTAGCGAGCACACGTTAGGCTAGGTTTTATGTAGATTATAGTAAGCCGGGAATTTGTTTAGTTGGAAGTTTGAGAGCTTGGTCTCGTGTAAATGGTGATGTTAAAGGGTAATTGAGAATTTTGATTAATATAGAGGTAGGAGTTGAAATTTAATAGACTCCATTTTCGAGGAGAGATATATCAGGGTAGCTTCGTAGTTGGAAGAAATTTCCTATAATCAGATGAATATAGTCAGTCGCGAGTAGGTGTTTCATAAGAAAAACAGATAGGGAAAGTCGCGACCGCGTGATAGAGTTGTGGGAATATTAATCCAATTACAGCAATCGTTGGGGATATTCTGAAACATTTTTATTTAGAAAAGGACACGAAAATTGGTTCACCAAGGATTCCGGGATCTTCGTTCTGCCAGTCAGACGAGAAGCCAACAATCAAGATTACGAACATAATTACGAACGTAAGCTTACGAACTATGTGTCAAACCCGTACGGTGTTTCAATATTTAAAGTAAAAATAAATTCACGTAAATTTGACAACTCCCATGTACAAATTATAAGAATAAATGTTAAATTTTTATTATTGATAAAGGCTGATAATTCATAGTAGTTGCCATTACCCTAATAATGACTCCAATTAATAGAACTTCCCGGAATCGTGGTTCTGTATAGAAGCACACGTCCACATGAAACAGGTAAGGAGAGTATGTTGTACATCGAACCCATGCTTAAAATTGCCAGGAAATTTAATAAATTAATAATAATCGATTTCAATCAATTGAACTTTGATAAATATATCACAATGTATTTGTTTCGATTTTTTCACTTGTATTATAAGACATATTGAGGTAACATAGTTTTTTTATGGATAATTTCATGTGAAAAAAACAAGCTTACCCCAATATCTCGAAAAATACAAATTATAAAATAGAAATGAATTATTTATTAATTAGCCTCATTCCCTCATGCATTTCCGTGCAAACCGCATTGCAATAACGTCAACCGTTCAAACACTGCAGGAGGTGGTAAAGTTACGTGTCTCATTCTCTATACTACCACCACCACCATTATTATTATTATTATTATTATTATTATTATTATTATTATTATTATTATTATTATTACTATTATCATCATCTTTTTTTCAAATTTCACGCTCTTCCGGAGTTTGCAGGTATAACTCAAGGAGAACGTCAACACAAACTTCTGGATCCAATTGAACAGTGCTTTCCGCGAGAAACATTTGTCACCAAAGACGGGACGCATTTCACGATGCACTTTTTCTGTGGACAGTGCTTTGGCCCACAAAAAAATTAATAATTTTTTGTGGACCAAAGCACTGTGCACAGCACAAGTGTACGCTGTTCTTCTCGTGTACACTCGTGCACCACATGTGCCATCGTGCACTAACGGCTTCGGGCTGACTGAGTGCCTGCGAGATGTCGTACGACAAGCATACATATGCTGCCATCTGCTGGCGAAACTTGCGCGCGAAATGTCAAATGGTATAAGGCACACACATGTTTGCGACTTATTTATTGACTTGCCCTCGCAGTCCATAAGTTCTTAGGAAGTAATAAAGATCCAAAGTATGAGTATAATGTAAATAATATGCTGAAAAAATATGAAGCTTTAGGATGTAACATGAGTCTGAAAGTGCATTTCCTCGACTCCCATTTAGACTGCTTTCCAGGAAACTTGGGAACAGTGAGTGAAGAACAGGGTGAGAGGTTTCACCAAGATATTAAAGACATTGAATGGCGCTACCAACGGTGATGGAATGCATCAATGATGGCTGACTACTGTTTGTTACTGCAAGGAGGTGATCCTACTAGAGTGCACAAAAGAATAAGAAGCTTTTTAAAACAATGTAGGCTTTCACGGCCGGAGTTGTAGTCAAAGATTTCTTCCGGGCTGAAGGGCCGTGGTCCATTGGAAAACAGCTTTTTGTTTAAGCGACAACGGATCTACTGACTGCTCATACGCGTGAAAACAGTGATTTTTATCAGTAAAGTAAGTAAAGTAAGTAAGCTTTAAGTTAATGTATTTCATTTTCTTAACTCTTATAAAAATAATATAAGATAAATTGTATTTCAGTTCTTAATTTTGTGTTAATCAAACAATGTTTTCAGATTTTCAAGTCAAAGATATAAAGATTTTTAAAAGTAATTTTTTAAAAACCTGATTTGATAAGGGAAATGGAAGTCATTTCTTCAATATTTGCACTTTAAATATATGAAATCAGTTATCGGATCTAAAAAAGATGCCAAAAACGTTTTTTGTAAACCCGTGTAATTAACAGTAAAGAAACAGTATGGAACAAATTGTAACCAGAAATTTACTCGGCGAGTAACAAATAATTATATTATTTTTATTTTACATATTAATACCAAATCCTTTAATTTTCTTGTTTATTATAGCATTGTTAATGTGAAAAAATTGTCAAGTCATCGTGAAAAGGAACACCGAAAATAATGTGCCTAAACCATTTGAGATCTCAAAGATCGCACGTCACAGGTAACATAAGTTTGAAGGCACGTCACTAGTTACCGGATATATGTTAGCTAATGCTTTAATTTACGTGGCGAGACTCGGGCGATGAGGCCCACTCTTCCGTCTGACCACGCAAATTTCGCTACGCTTCTTTCACCATCTAGCGGAGAAAAAAAAAAGGATTATCTTGGGCAACAAAACAGGCGATTTGAATGTAGCTCAGAGGTTTGTTTTAGGCGTGAGGATCTTTCACATGCAGAAACTCTACTACATGTGACTGCCAGATTTACTTCCCCTTAGAAGGATTGTTTTTGCCCTTCAAAATTCACGGCTTCGGTCAGGTTTGAACACGAAAACTTCAGCACAACAGCCCGGTACGCTAAGCATTATACTGCCGAAACCGCATGTGTGTGTGTTATATGGATGGGTGGCGCAGGGCGGCGGCGCGGGGCGCGGGGCCGAGTGCGGAGGAGCAGGCGGCGCAGGCAGCCTTCTTGCTGGAGGTGCTGGCGCGCCACCCGGACCTCGTGCCGGCGGCGGAAGTGCCTGGCGGGACGCGCGCCAACTAACAGCATGCGGCGTCGCAATTGCTTGGTGGGAAACCCGCTAACTAATAGAAAGTGATGCCTCAGTGACTCCACGGGGCGCGCGCCAACTAACGACAAGCAGCGCCGCAGTGGCTCAGCTGAACGCGCGCCAACTAACGGCAAGCAACGCCCCAGTGGCTCGGCGGGGCGCGCGCCAACTAACGGCAAGCAGCGCCGCAGTGGCTCGGCGGAACGCGCGCCAACTAACGGCAAGCAACGCCCCAGTGGCTTGGCGGGGCGGGAGCCAACTAACGGCAAGCAGCGCCGCAGTGGCTCGGCTGAACGCGCGCCAACTAACGGCAAGCAACGCCCCAGTGGCTCGGCGGGGCGCGAGCCAACTAACGGCAAGCAGCGCCGCAGTGGCTCGGTGGGGCGCGCGCCAACTAACGGCAAGCAGCGCCGCAGTGGCTCGGCTGAACGCGCGCCAACTAACGGCAAGCAACGCCCCAGTGGCTTGGCGGGGCGCGAGCCAACTAACGGCAAGCAGCGCCGCAGTGGCTCGATGGGACGCGCGCCAACTAACGGCAAACAGCGCCGCAGTGGCTCGGCGGGGCGCGCGCCAACTAACGGCAAGCAGCGCTGCAGTGGCTCGGCTGATCGCGCGCCAACTAACGGCAAGCAACGCCCCAGTGGCTCGGCGGGGCGCGAGCCAACTAACGGCAAGCAGCGCCGCAGTGGCTCGGCGGGGCGCGCGCCAACTAACGGCAAGTAGCGCCGCAGTGGCTCGGCGGAACGCGCGCCAACTAACAGGAAGCACCCAGACGCCAGTGCTCCTAATAGAGTCGTATCCAGAAACCTGTTATGAATCTTGCCACAGCGCACCTGTTTTAGATATTGTAACGATCGAAATTGTATCTTCTTCTAATATCACCGCAATGACAGTGCGATTTACCTCCGAGATATAATACACTGCAATGTGCAGTTCAGTTATTGTTTCACTGAAAACGAATTTCTCTAATGGTCTTAAGGATGTTGACTAAAGAATATAAATATGTGTAATCAGTTGGAATACAGAAATTGACATGTTACCATTTTTCGTTATCACTTCTCAGGTTGAAAATTTACATTGATCCAGTGTGGAATTTTGGAACACTTCAATGTTTTTGCGATATGTTTTGCCCATGAGTGTTTTCGTTAAAGGAACTGATCCGAAACATTGTATCTATTTGTTGTCTTAAATGACTCACTCCTTTGCAGTTTGGGATAATGCCACGACGATAGATACGTGTTGTCGGTAAAGATATTCCACACCAAAAAAATAATTTAAGGTATTTTAAACAAAAAGATCGTGAAAACATGGTGCTACTTTGATTTTAACCATACCAAGTTTTATTCATACCAGACGGTAAATGTTTCTGATTTAAGGCAGATCTGTACATTCCAAAGTTTAAAAATAATTAAGGAATTATTTTGTTAATTAAGTGAATAAAGCAATGAAATATAAATGGTAAAAATCGTTTCTTTTTCATTGTGTCACAAATTAATATGTATGAACTTCAACGTGTTCTTGAGATTTTTGATTGGTTTGGTTTGGTTTTTTCGTGTTTCCGGGCGCGTCAACTGCTTCGGTCATTAGTCCCGTTAGTGTAGTGCATGTTTTTTCTCGGGAGATGGCGGTGATCTACCCCCGCCGGATGGCGAGACCCGGCGTCGACCTACCGTCGGCTAGTGGGGGTTCCCCCTAACCAGGACTCTCCCACCAACGGGGCACCGCCCCAGTCGGGACAAGCTCTAAGCTCCCGACCGGTCTCCCGGGATATGTGGTAGTGTAGTGCATGTTAGTGTATGTGTGTAAGGGGAGAGGACAGGACAAGGAAGAGGAAGGACAGATCGCGCGCGGTCCGTGGCCCGTTTGATAGGGTACTGCTCCGGCATTCGCCTGGTGTTGATCGGAGAAACCACGGAAAACTACCGATCAGAGCAGCCGGCCGCTAGAATTCTCCTTCAGACAGCAGCTGAATTCGACCTAGCTGAAAAGCTAGTGTCGAAAATCCTGCCGCCGTCAGGACTCGAACCTAGGACCTCCCGGTTAGAGGCGCTGCGGTGACATCAGTTAATGCACTGAGCTACCGCTACCGGTGATATTTTTGAGAAATATGCTCTGGAGAACATATTTAATTATCGTATTATTAACAACACATAGCAGAGCCGGGTTGAGTTGGACCAATAGGGCCGCTGCGCAAGCTCACCAACATCACGACAATGCTCTATGAGCGACTCTTTAAGTATAGCACTCATTGTTCTTTACTGTCCACATGACCGTTTACCGTTACACACGAGAAACTTCAAAGAAAAATTGGCGAGGTTTTGAGAAGAAAATCGTCAATTTGTTTGTATTGCCTACATTTGGGGCAAAATTACATGAAAACTACTCGATTTCGAAAAATTGGGCATGCCCTTATTTCAATATCTGTCATTTACGATTGATTTCGTTAAGGAAAAAAATGTACCTTTAATATTGTAGTTGTAGGAAGACACCCAAAAAACACACTTTTCCAAATTTCAAGCCTAGCAGAGCTATAAAATGGCCCAATTTTCCGTACTAGTTTCTAATAAAATTTCTTGGGTCTGAGCTACCTTTTCTACCTTGCCCCAAACTACTCTTGCCAGCTTCTATCGCCGTCCAACGAACATCTATATATTTAACAAAATAAGGTATTTTGCCATGGCTTCGTTTAGAGCTTCTACTGAACCGATTGTAGTATTTTTTCCTTTAAATGAAAGAATGTGATCCCTAGATGTGTTATCAGATATTGTTTGTGTTGATTCACCAACATTTACGGAGTAAATTAATTAATTAAATCATTCTTTAATAGTACGCTTATCAATAGTCAATTGTTTTCTCCCAAAGGGTGGCTGTTTCAAAATCGATATATATGAGTCGATAGATGCTTCATGGTGGCGCTGTTTGATGTTTTGTTTTGATTGTTGAGATTTGTTTACAATTCATCAAGGTTTTGTTTCAGTGTAATTATTGCATTGTGGCGTTGACAGTTTGCATGTATTTGCTTTTGTGGTGTATTTTGTAAAGAACATTCGGACAGTGTGTTTTGCTCGGTTGTACTGAAGTAGTGAAGTTGTTCACAGGTTATGTCGAATTCCGAATCGTTGCCCACGCGTCCCAAAAGACGCAAACGTACATTAACTGGTCGCAGCGAAAGAGAAAGTCAGCGTAAGTGTCGTGATAGTGAGGTCATTTCGTTTTCTGCTGGGTCGCTGTCTATGAAATGTCAGTTTTGTTCTGCTTTGCACTTCGCATGTGAGAGAAATTCTGCAAACGATTTTCTCTGTGTTGCTTAAATGGGAAAATAAGTTTACCTTCAAGCGATATGCCAGAAGAAATAAAAATTGTTTATAGGACATGATGACACATCAAAAAACTTTAGAAATAATATCCGTCAGTATAATAGTGCTCTTTCTTATGTGCAATTTGGCGCCGATATTGCATTGCCACCTGCCCATGGGCCATACGTGTTCAAAATTTTGGGAACTCACATCACAGAATATCTTCGTTATACCCTGAAGATCCAAACAATGCAACGTATTGTGAACATTAGTCTGGTCACAGTATTTTACAATTATCTCAGATCTCACCGTCAAATTTTGACGGGTTTTCACTAGTTTTTTTTAAATGTCTCAATTTTTCGGTTTGCTAATGTTAGAACCGAAATATTATTTTAAGAATATTAAAGAAAAGTAAAACCTCGTTCTATATGAAAATTTTCGTTGAAAACTTTGGAGCGTTACTCTAAATGCTAAACATGAAGCTCTTTTTACGAAAATCTATTGAGTTTTCGAACAAATTTATTGGAAGTCATTTGAAGCACTTTCACTCACAAATGCAATTATGTACTATGACGTGCTCTCCGTTGGATTAAAATAGCTGAGCCGGTAAACTTATGGAAAGGCAAGTCATACATATAAATTTATATATTCAGGAAGGTAGGCTCTCAGCACGTTCTTACAAACCAATCACTCAAATTAATTTTTCAAAACTATACTGTGACATACCGATGTCACATGAATATAAACTAACATTTATTTGAAGACAATATGGTGGAATATGCATTAAGAAGTTTAGACGATCGAAAGGTCAGCTACATCAAAATATAACGAACGCATGGATTGGCTGGGTGAGAGAAGGACGGTCAAATGTTATGAAAAAAAAAGAAGGTAGTTTAATACGAAGCTTCGAGGGGTGAATCATGCAGGAAGATTTGATTCTGACCGGCATCGCGTGTCTGAACGGATCGTAGGTCGTGAGAGGGAGCGAGTGGAGTGCAGATAGTGAGAGTCGGGTTTTCAGATCGTGAAAGTTTAAGGACAGTAAATAATATTGCAGATATTGCATGTGGAAGTAATATTGATGCATAAATTGGAACTTTGTCGGGAGTGGTGATTGAGTTATAGGTTTCGGGACTATGTCATAGGACGTAATCGGGACTGATAATTTTGATAGTTTGACACCATCTTGGATAGGAGCAGAAGAGGATTTCTTGGAACTTTGGACTACGGCAAGCTCGCAAGATATTTCGACTGAGAAGTCTTCGAGGGACATCAACGAAGAATAGATAAGTTAACCGCGGAATAAAACTCTAAATTCAAAGATATCTTAATAAAAGGCCTAACATCAAAATCATTATTAAATTCACTATATTGTTTGCAAAAAGGTAACAATAAACTTTGTTAAATTTTGTTCTTTAGAAAAGAAAGCGATCTTTCATTTAGTCAATCCAAACAGTAATGAACTAGGAATTAGAATCATTCTATTTCAGATTCCCAGCAGCGCTGTATAGTCTGCGGATCCTATAATCCATTATGAAGGTAATAAGGATTATAATATATCGTGACCCATTGACCCAGCAAGCCGGACGCTAAGATCTTTGCAAGATATTAAAGTAGAGAGAAAATTTTGTATATCTCAATACTGTAATCTCAAAATTCAATGAATAAGCACTTTACAAGAATAAACCGTTCCTGTAAATCACATAAACTGTTACATAAACACATACAAAATTACACTTGGTATTCAATTTACAAAAAACGAAAGAAGTCTCCGTAACCTTTGGGCACAATACTTAATTCAAAAAGAACAAAAATCCTGCTCTATGTTCTTCTCTAACCTTACAATTTTCCAATCGAATCTGCTACACTGACACTCATGATAACACTCCAAGGAAGAACTACAATTATATGCAATACAGAATCAGATCATCCATGATTCCACGTTGACTTCCTACACAATTCATAATTACAAGTTCACACAATTCAGTAAAAAGATTTACACTTCCTCAAAGGCACAATACTAAATTGAATTATCACATTTGGAGTTTATTCTTTAATCTTTCTTTGTCCACAGTTATTACAAAAAATATAGCCTAAACGATTCTTTGTTATAGCATTGGTCATTTACTACTCCTTGATTTAAAGAGATTGATTCCCAGCTTCTTTAATTCCAATCTTTAAATAATGTCCTATCTTGTTGAACATTTAACTACACCCACTTTCCTGGCGAGAGTCCTGAATAACTAAAATTTCGAATAGTAACGGTCTTCCTTGCAAATGAGAAATCTGACGTCATCTGTTCACTACACATCTCACAGCGTTCCTCACATCTGCCCTCTCAATTCCAAGTCGTAGGTACTTATCCCGACCACATCACTTCTTGCATAATACATATGTCGACACGTGGTATACGTGTACTAAATAAGTACACTACGTAATAAAACTGAAAGAAATAGAGAACAAACTAATATAAGTTCCTATTCTCTCTCTCAACGATGCCACCGGGAGCGGTATCAGTGCATCAACTGATGTTACTGCAACGCCTCTGACCGGGACGTCCTAGGTTCGAGTCCTGACGACGGCAGGACTAGCTTTTCAGCTAGGTCGAATTCAGTCGCAGACTGGAGGAGAATTCTAGCGGCCGCTGCATTGATCGGTAGTTTTACCCTAACAAACGGGCCACGGACCGCGCGCGATATTTCCTTCATCTTCCTTGTCCTATCATATCCCCTTACACACTAACATGCACTACGACCGTACCGAACTCTACCTGCCAATTTCTTTATCATCGTCCGCGTGGAGCGCGTATTTCAGATTAAGTCACCACTTCCTTGTCACAGTTAAACTGTGAGTAATTTTTCATGGTATGTACCAGGAGCGGTAGTTCAGTAACCGATGTCACTGCAGCGTTTCTGACCGGGAGGTCCTAGGTTTTCGACACTAGCTTTTCAGCTAGGACGAATTCAGTCGCTATCTGGCGGAGAACTCTAGCGACCGGCTGCTCTAATCGGTAGTTTTCCGTGATTTCTCGGATCAACAAGCGAATGCCGGAGCAGTACCCTACCAAACGGGCCACGGACAGCGCGCGATTTTTTCTTCCTGTTTCTTGTCCTATCCTCTCCCCTCACACACACACACACATGCACTACACTATCATCTTTCCGGAAGACCGGTCGGGCTTGTCCGACCGGTAGAGCTTGTGCAAGCTGGGGCGGTGCTCCGCTGGTGGGAGAGTCCTGGTTAAGGGGAAACCCCGCTAGCCGACGATAGGTCGGCGCCGGATCTCGCCATCCAGCGGGGGAAGATCACCGCCATCTCCCGAGGAAAAACATATGGGACTAGTGACCTAGGTTGTTGACACGCCCTGAATCACCAACCAACCAACCAAATTCATGGTACGTAAAACGGGTGGTCACAGTATACAAATCGCTGAAAATGTCTACATTAAAGGCGTGAGAGATATCTCACAAAGGATTCGTTTGTGTAATTTTTGAAAAAGAATAGAATACAGTAAAATTATTTTTTTTGATCTTCAACAATAGAATTGGCCCTATCCGTACGAAAAGTTTTAAAAAAATGGACCCTTTTTGAGAAAATGACATTTCTGAAATTGCGGAATTTTGAGCTCGTTTTTACAGTAAAGTTTTGAGTCAGAAACTTTTTAAGACGTCATTTAAAGAATGTGTACTTGCAAATCCAGTAATGTGAACACATCCCCACTAATGTAAATAATAACAACGTGACAGAACTCAAAAAATTACATTATTCTTAATTTTGGAAAAAGAATAAGGAAAATGGCGTTTATGTCATAATATAGAATACATTTACTACTAACCTTTTCAAAAATTTAAAGAAAAAATTAGAGCCATTTTGGAGAAAATCTTGGATTTGTTATTTTTTAATATTGCACGCAATTTTGCACGAAAATTACGGATTTAAAAAAAAGTACACGATTTCAATGAAGGAACTAATTACGGAGAACAAATTTTACTAGAAAGAAAAATCTTTAATTTTTTAGTTGTAGGAAGACGCGGAAAAAGTGTCAATCTTTTGTAATTTTCAAACATTTGGAGTTGAGGGGACAGGGAATCGCCTATCTTCTCAACGTTAAATTATGAGTTACAAATTATACATTTTCTCAAAAACTACTAAAGCTAGGTTAATGAATTTTTTACTGGTTGTTTATACATGTTTTGTGGTTATACTGAAACAATGGTTTTTATTAAAAACCTTTTGTTGTTTTATATATCAATTATTTTCTTCACCAACTATTTTTTCTTTGTAATTTTATACATTTCAGAGTTCATTTAATCGTATAAGTTTACCAAATATTTACTGATTGTTAACTTTTTGTTTCAGTATAAGAACAACACTCATGTCAACATATTCTGAAAATTTCATGCACATTGGATTAATAGATTCTCCGAAAAGAAATTTTAAATTAAAAAAAAAACTTAAGGGAAATGATGTTGTAATGTTATATCATCAGTGCATGCCAGCAGCATAATCTTCATCTTCCTCAAATGCATCTTGAAGGCTTCTTTTCACATTCCTTTTATCTTGTCTTGCTGTTTTAGACAACATTTTAATGGCATTGTCAGCATATCTCAGTTTTTGTTGGTCAATGCGCAACATAGCCTGTGCTGTGTGCGATCCACCTCCAATGCCCAACTTCTGAAACACTTTACACTATACTATGTTGCCTTCATTAAATGTTCCCACAGCATCATAGACACCAAAATGAAGTGTGTTTATTGTCACAAACTTTGTTTTTGGAAGTCTGTTCCAAATAATACTGTTGACACACTCATTTGGGTTTTGTGTTCGTCCATGAAGGCATTTCTTGAGAAGGTTTCCATCAGCTTAGTCTCTAAAGATGGGCTTTATCTCATCTATTATGGCTGGTGGTAAACTATGTTGGTGTTTAAAGGGCTCATGAGATATCTTTGCACGGTTGAATTTACACCAGCTCTGTTCCCCTTTAGGACATAAATTGTGTTGAGGGAATTCATTGGTAGATGCAGTATGAAAGAACAAGGCCCAAACAGCTCTTTTCGTGTCTTCTGCATTTGTAGTATTTTGCTAATTGCTAAACCATAGCAGTTTTGCAAATGATCAATCATGGCATCTGTCAACCTTCCTTTTCCATCTAATGTCTTTCCATCACGAAGATTCTTCCCCTTCATTGTTTATTTTATCTCCTCAATAGAGCATCCTCTTTTGTACATGGCCGACACACTCAAGTTTATTAATTGTAACATCACCTCCATAAGGCTCACTTTCTAAAACTTCTTTGAATGTCTTGGAATCCCCATCTCCTAAATATTGTAAATAGCGTACGTTATACCATTGTCTCGACCGGGGAAATATTCTTTTTCCTCCTGCTGCCTCCATGCCCCCACTTGAACCACTGTAATTGGCAATTGCTTTGATGTTTATGAATTATTGCTTATGTTTATATATGATATATGATTATATATGATGAATTATTGCTTTGATGTTTGTGAAGGGCAAAAAATTAAATTGACCATACAAAATGCATGCAAATTGTAGAAGTGTCATCGAATATGATACAATGACAACTTTGTAATATCTGGTGAATAGTGCCAAAAAAATGAGATAGTGGTTACTGATCAATGCTCAGAGAGGATTATTTTATTTTAAACCATCTAATGGTTGGCTCTTTTGAAATCGAATTGTAGAAGTAACATTCCTACCAATTTGATAATTAGCAATTAAAACAATGTCTGTTGTTTCAGGTGACTTTGTAAAAACGAAGTGGGGCAACCTGCGGGACACTAACAGAAGGGAGCTGCTGAAGAATAAAGGGAAGAGTGGTGACGGTTTCTCTGGGAGGGGGTGGAAGTATTCGGAGGTTATGGATTTCCTCCATGATGTACTTCTGCCCGGGGAAACTGTCACGAATGGTGAGCCGCAGTGTGGTCCTTCACCAGACCCCCTCAGCAGCTCCTGGTCCCTCAACGGACCTTTACGAGTCAGAAGATGTGTTGGGGAATATTGTGGAGGTGGTCGCTATTGAAGAATCTTCAATAACCTCCTCTCCTCAGCCTCCACTATCATCTCCTCGGCCTCTTCAGAAGCGGAAGAGGAAAGCGGATTCAATCCAAGAGCTGCTGAATTTAGAGAGACAGAAAATCTCCGTATTACGGAACGAGGAGAGCAATGCGGAGAGACATTTCCTGTCAAGTTTCGAGTCTCTCTTGAAATCTTTGCCTGAATAAAAAAAATTAGAAGCGAGACAAAAAATCAACCAAATCATTATTGATATATTAAGAAACAAATTCTCAATAATCAAACTTGTTTTATTTCCTTGATTTTCCTATATTCGAATATTAACGGTTAAATTATTAATGGATGCATAATTGTAAATGCAGAAATCTTTGCTTCTTGCAAGCTATGGAAGTATTGACAGTTTGTAATCTTTAATTTCATTGAGTTCGAATTATTTGGTATCAGTTCTTCCTTCATCTAGTGCTTATGTCAATTTAGGTGAAATCAATGAAATTACTGACAAGTGGTGTGTAGGAGTGAGAACCTATAGTTGCTTCACTAGAGTACTACAAGTTCTTTTGATTTTTGTTGAGAATATGTGTGCCAAGAAACGTATTAAAGTTTTGTATATATTTACAGCATGGGTAATCCAATGAAAGCGCCAGTTAATACTGTTTCACAGCATCTGCTATAATGTAAGTATAGAGGGCAAGGTTACTAATATTTAAAAAAAAAGAAATGTCAAGCTGATGTAAAAATGTTCAGATATTTGCAAAAAGACCAACATTTGAAGGGCTCAGTTGTACAAGGGTCTATCCTACATTGAGACGAGTGTTTTACTAGAACTTTCATGAAATAACCTAGAAACCATGGGTTAATAAAATTGACAGTGACATAAAGAAGCTAGTCTCAAATATGATTAAAAGTGCATAAGAGTTGGTAGCTATTTTGAAATAAATTTTAATTGCATTAGACAAAGTTCAAGAAAATTCCTGTACAATTGCTGTAGTGCACATATGGAAAAATTTTTATACATCTGAAATTCTTCATAATTAAAGATTTTTAATGCACGTTATGGGCAAGCAGCAACTAATAGTAATTTTGTAAGTTCTCTTGAACACATGCATTAATGAAACAAGAACAAGCATCTGAATATTTAAAATCTATGATATTGGTGTAGAACACACAACAAAAATATTGAAATTAACTTCAGCATTATCAGCTAGTATGGAATGAATTTTCTCTACATTTGAACTTGTCCAGTCAAAAATAAGAACTCACCTTGAAACAGAAAAAAAGCCTCAAAAATGGTGTTCCTTCATAAATAAATAATTTGTAAAAGCAAGTAGTTCATTGTGTATTAATAAATAAACAATTCAAATGTTATTTTAAAAATTTATAATAAATTATATTTTTGATTTAAATCACTTTATTTCAACCATTGAAACTCCGATTAAGGATGCATCTAATATCAAAAGACTGATGGTGTATTAGGTGAGTTTAAGGTAGAGGATTATGGGGTCAATTAAATACTAGAGTAAAAAAGGTGGGGAAAAATAGGTAACAATAACAACAAATTTTAAATTGAATAAATTTATTCAGGTCTTGCAGCACCTTCTGCGATGAAACAATTTTTAAACTGTTCCCTTATGGCATAGGCTTCTCTTCTTGCATGATTATATTGTCTCGCAGCCCGTCGAGGGAGAACTGATGGCTGGGTTTCAACTAACCGTAGAAGCCCTTTATCAATCCCCTCCTCATTAATTACAGTATTGTGCAATAGGCACACTGTTTTCACTATCGTGACCACGTGCTTCGGTTCAAGCTGTAACTCAGTCTTTAGGCAGCGCCACTTAGCCACAAGAATGCCGAAGCCACACTCGACTGTCCGACGGGCTCGGCTCAATCTCTGATTGAACATCTGCTGAACATCTGAGGATATGGCCTCATTAAGTATTTTTCGAGGGGATAGCCCTGGTCCGCAAGTAATACAAGAGACATCCCCTCACCCCCCGGAACTAGAGGCTTTGGATGTGGCATGTTAAAATACTCCTCACTTCTTTCTAAATTTTTTGCGACAATCGAGGAGAAAAATGCCCCACTATCACTAAATCTTCCATACGCTCCCGTGTCGATTACTATAAATTTATAATTTGCATCCACAATTGCTTGATGGGTTGAAAAAAATTGTTTATAATTAAAAACCATCGACCCTGAATTGGGAGACATTTAATTCGTATGTGTTTCCCATCCAAACACCCTACACAATTTGGGAAATCCCATTTTCTCTTGAATTCTTCTGCTGAATTCTTTCATGCATTTCCATCGTCGGGTATGGCACATGCTTCTTTACAAATACTTCCCAGTTAGCCTCACAAGTTTCAAAACCACTTACCCAATTGTATTGTGGGCTTCCTGTTGCAAGGAATCTGAAAATGACAAAATATAATTTAAAATATTGTATGAATTGTTATTTAAGATTTACAATATACCGTTTCCAAAGAGCAAATACATTACTGTTGTTAAAATAGTACACAAACTAAACATTTGCAGTATACAACTATGCAGATCCAATTACAAATGAAAGACTTCATAAATTTTATAAAAAAATATTTTTTGTGTACCATTTATAAAATAGCAACATAACAAATCAGTTGAAAAGCACTTTTTCAACTATTCTCCACACTAGATCCTTCAGTTTATAATTATTACAACAAGGTGCAATTGCAACTCCACTATTGTTACTTTATTTTTCTGACAAAAATCCACAAAGTCCCCGATTTAAAAACATCCAATATGCTTTCTATAAAATATAGCATTAACCAGTTGTAATATAAGTAATGTCATGAAGTAGGTCCTATTTAACTTACCTTAGAGTCACTGTCAATCTTTCCGCAGGAGATATCTCTCCGAAAGCTGCTATTCTTTTTGATATTATCGCTGATATCATCCAAAATGTAAAAAAAGTATTTGAAGACATTCGCAAATACTCAAAAAACTTTTGCGACTGGCGTAATAACTGCGGGAAAAGGGTGTAAATTCACCATTTTTCTCGCGATCTTCGAAAATTTCATTGATCCACATATCTCGCTCTTTTTACAGAAGCAAGATCTTCAGAGCCGACCTGGATGGCCGAGGTGGCTAAGAGCGAGTACCGACTCAGCGCTTCGGTCCGAAGGGTCGCGGGTTCGAGTCCCGCCTCGGGCATGGCTGTTTGTCCCTTGACTTTGTATGTATGTGTTGTCGCGGGGGGCCACGCGTTCTGCTGACCCCAGATCAGAGGAGCCCGCAAGTGTGTTGGTGTCTAGTGTATGGTCGAATATGCATCCCATCGGGGCGTAAAGGGTAACCGGCTGTTGGCTGGATAAAAGCCCTAGATAAACAAAATCTTCAGAAGGGGGCTCGATTCCATTAACGTGATCTTCTTTCCTGACATACGTGTTTATACGCGGCGTGCTTCTCTCAAATGTCCCTGAAAACGAGCTGTGGAATTATGGGAGTATTCGGACGGATTTCGGATGCAATATTCGGGTGCTTTTCGGATGAAAATCGGAAGACCGAATTCGCTCGCGGTAGTCCGATAGCGAGCGACCGATAATTCGGTTGCACTGTGACCGCAGCCTTACTCCAGGAAGTGTTTCGGTCACCTATACTTCACCCGTTGATCGGGTTGGTATGAAGCTATCTCGGAAATGAGAGTTTTCCGGGTCAGCTGCTTTTTCAAAAAAAAATAGACATGGTATTTTTGTGATGATCAATCAGCAGATGCATTGATAAATCGCGACGTAAATCCTTTATAGAAATGTATCCAGGGGCGCAGACGGCGGCCCTGAGGCATTCGTTTTAATCTACTTGCAGATTTTTCAAATGCGTGTTTGCTGCAATTTCCAAACTGCTGTATACAGAGAGTAGAACATGCCTTAAACGCCACCGGTGCCGCCTTTTTTTGTCCAGATGGACTGTGCGGTGGTGTTTGTGAAGTTTGAATCCACCAATCTACCAAAAACCAATGATAAAATACTCGAAATTCCTCATAATGCTTCCGAATACACTCATTTCTCCGTTACTTCTGAATGCTGCCTCACGAGTGAAAGGATATTTAATGGCGGCGGGCGCTCTCTGTATCGATAGAGCGTTCAAGCATTAGATTGCAGTACAGAGCCTTATGGAGTATTGGGTGATGTGAATAAAAAGTAAGCAAAAGCTTAAAGTATTTAGTGTCAGCATTAGCATTTACTAACTAGTTTGAGCTCCTTGCACTAGTATTTGCTAGCTAAGGAGTGATTAAGCTTTTGCTAGTACTAGGAAGCTACAGCTGGAAAATTGTAGCATTTGCTAGGTATATACCGGACGCCGTGTTCATTGTTTATGTATACATTCGCTTACGTTCACGTTTTGAAGGTGAAGTTTATCACGTTTTAAGGTTTTACCTACAAGTTTTACGACTTTAAAGGTATTAGATATGGAAAATTTAAGTAATTTGAATATGTCTTCCGATGAAGATGTACAAAATAATGATAGCGACTGTAATGCTGTAGCCGCTTTTTAACTCTATTAAAAGAGTACAAAATACTTTTTAATAAATCACAGGTGCCACGAATTAAATTAGCTAAAGAAAAAGCCTTAACTTCATTGAGAGACAAATAATGGAACAATTCGGGAAGGAAATAACGAAAAAACAATTAAGGAAAAAAATTCAAAACATGAAGACTGATGTGAAAAGAAAGTGATGTGAGTGCAACAGGAAATAAAAAAATTAATCTCAAAAGTTGGGAGTGTGATTTCTTGGATTTAATGAGCAAAGAAAGTAATCCAGTTTTTAACAAAGTTCCAGGTAATATAGTACATGCTACTATTTCATGCTATATGTTTCTATATCATTTTATACTTGAAGTGAGGTTAGGTTACGCTTCTTATACATATAATTACGAACAACAAATAAACTAAAAATTTTATGAGAAATGATTTTGAACACATTTTATTAAACATGTCATTTAATTTTAGGAAATATGACTGTAGGGATGATGCCGGAGAATTTATCATCTGAGCCCCAAATAAAAATTACAACATCAAACCTCTTGCCGCCACGCCAGAAGCGACAAAAAAAACAAACACCCACCTAGAATCTGATGAGACTGCTAACCTGAGTTTGCAAGAATTGCAAAGGCTCGTACTTTTAGAGCAACTCACATTGGTGCGAAAACAAATCAAAAGAGATTTGCTTATGTCAAGGTTAGAGCGCGAAGAAGAACCATTGCCTTCTATTGGCAACCAGATTTTCACATTACAAGAAATTTGATTGTCCTACACTGTTACACGAATTTAATACTATCAGGAAATAAAGATTTCAAAGAAAATTATTTTTGATTTTACAAGTGATAAATAATGTTCTTTATTTCTTCTCTTCTTAGTTGTCCTCTTCTATGCAGGTTCTGATCTAATACAGAACTTTCATTGTCGATGTTTATGTAGTCTGTATCTTTATTCTCAATTTCATATTGAAATTCTTCTGGAATATCATCTTTCAAAAATTTAGCAATATTATGCAGCACACAACATGCAATAATCACTGAAGGAACTCTTTCTAATTCTATTCTCATTTTGTACTGGAGCACAGGAAATCTCTGTTTCAGTTGCCCAAAACATCGTTCTATTATAACGCGCTCCTTAGCGAAGAGGTTATTGTATGCCGTTTCGTCGGGTGTTGAAGGATTTCTGTACGGCGTAAGCAACCATGGCGTTATGCCGTATCCGATGTCTCCAAGTAAAACTACGTCACTTTTCTGTTTGTTCATAAATTCATAACGGTCAGATCGTTTGAGTATTCGACTATCGTGTACAGATCTGGGCCA
This sequence comes from Teleogryllus occipitalis, assembly GCA_011170035.1. Classification (NCBI taxonomy): domain Eukaryota; kingdom Metazoa; phylum Arthropoda; class Insecta; order Orthoptera; family Gryllidae; genus Teleogryllus; species Teleogryllus occipitalis. The sequence goes on along the minus strand of BLKR01000022.1, from coordinate 901,252 downwards.
CTGAGCATCTACACTAGTGAACTCTTCATTCGCATTGCATGTAGCTTGAACGTTTATGCTTGCAAAATGCTTACGATTTATGTATTCATCGCCGTGATAAGTAGGTTTCTTTATTGGGATGTGAGTGCAATCTATAACGCCAATTGCACTTGGGAAACGATATCGTTCTGCCCACTGTTCCCGAGCATGGTTCATGTGCGTTGGAAACTTAATCCATTCGTGAACTTTCTCTAGAATTTTATTCATTACAAATGTTATAGTTTTGCAAACAGTTGTTCGGTGTACGCCCTCTTCTCTTGCTACACCTGCTTGAAAGCCAGGGTCACTAACAAAGCGAAGAAATATCTGCATCTTCTGAATAGGCGATAACGCTCCACCTCTCGTTTCGCGTGACTCGCCTAGGAAATAAGTAGCTATCCAATTCACATTTTCTTGATTAAACCGATATAAGGAAAAACAATCACTTTCGGCACATTCCCTCCTCTTGGAGTAACGTTTGCGAGATCGAATGTGCATAAAAGCAGCCATTTTTTAAATAACACACACTTCAAGACACTGGACTGGCACACTAGAAAAATGATCAGCTTTTGCTTAAAAAAGAAAGCTTTAGCTGATCTTTATTCACACCTTTTCAAGCATTTGCTGGGAAATTTAGCTTTAGCTACTAGAAGATGCTTTTGCTAATAAGTACTAGCTTTTGCTTATTTTTTATTCAATTTAAACAAAGCTTTTGCTTAAAATTACCAGTCAAAGCTTTTGCTTACTTTTTATTCACACCACCCATTGTTCTCTCTTTCTATCCAATACAATTTTACATAAGGCTCTCTCTTTCTATCGATAGCTACGTTGCCAATTCATGAAGAAGCTCGGAGAACGACTAGGTCATCCTGTTTCAAACGCAAATATTAAACATGTTTACTCAACTTCAATTCTGTTGATATTAGACAAATGCGTTTTCTACCTGTTATTCTCAGAACATTAATAAATGTGGTGGTTATTTTGTAATCGAGTTTCATGGTTTAATTACGAAGAAATTAATTATAAATGATTGTAGTGCGTTTACGTCTACATTTTGCCGTCCTTAAATTTTCACCATGCGAGAAACTTTTTTATTATTGAAGAAAATCACAAACATCCAGCGAATGAAATGACGAAGTCCAAATTTTGATACGAGACCAACCACATTTCAGTGCGAATCATGGTTCTTGAGTTAGACGGTAATAAAAACAATATTCAGTGCGCTCGGAACGAACATCTCATGTCGTTCGGTGATCTTTAATACATCTTAGCGATTCTAAACTGGCGATGGAGAAAGGAAATATAGACTATTTATTTTTTGAATTTCACTTATTACGGTTATAACATAACTAAAACTAGTGGTGCTAAAACAGCACGTACTTTCTCGCCTTTAGTAATGGTTATGTAATACTATTATACCACAATTTAATATACTCCCGAATTAACATGTCACCATTTTTTGTAAAACTCATTTGAAATCGTACAACATTTGGTGCGAAAATTAAATAGTTTCAAACTGTACATTTTTGTTCAAAACTTTATACGAAAATATATTTGTCATTGAATTCATTGTATAAGGTATACGATACTGATAGCGGTGTGTACATAGATCGAACAAATGTAAATAGATCGAAAAACATAACAGTAATTATTAAACACTATTGTATTGTAGTACTCTACAAATATATAAAAGTATTAGTTTACATTCACGCAAACGAAAGGCATCCATCATCGACTTTTGTTATCAGTGTGGCGTTACAACAATGTTACAAGAAACACGCGTGCGCAAATGATTTTCTCCCCATACGTCACAAGTTCTTGACTAAATAAATAACAACAATGACCTCTAATTCGTATGGAATACACATTATGCCTATTATAATTGTTGATACCACAAGAAAATGGATGGAAAAATATCATAATTAAAAAAATCACCAAAATGACTCGATTTTAACATACATTACTCTCCATTCCCAGATCTTATTAAGCAAAGCAACATTTTTGTTAACATTTAACTATTCAACATATCTTTGTTTATTCAAGTTTTTTCGTTCAAGTGGTATGTCATTTATTCGTGGCAGCCGGACATTGAAGGAGAGGGGCATCAGCTGTTGGCGTAGATTTCGACCTTGAGGTCGCTTCTCTATCAAGGCATAGGCCAGAGGGGAATTCCCTCTCTCCAGGCTCTCTGAGCGTGGGAAGGTGTACAGGTATGGCTTCAATTCACATGTCTCACTGCCCTGCGCAGAAAATCATAACCCCTCGACCAGATACCCATTTCTAAACGCCATGAGAGATATCAGAAAGTTATAGTACTGGGATGTGGTGCATTGTGCGTTGAAAATCGGCGATCCGTCTGAATACAGTCAATAAGGTGGGTATATTTCTACTCAGAAGTTGTCAATAAAGTGTTTAATATTTATTTAAAGGTGATTTCTTCCATAAATACGTTATATGTTCATGTATTTTGATGATTATAATAAAGTCATGCGATTTACTACTCGTTACAAAATTGGAGCCCTTTTGGTAAGTGAAAATTGCATTACCTAATGACAGTTATTTTACTGTAACTTATTTTGAAAGTGATTAAAAAGTACAATAGAATTCGGCCATTCATTATAGGAAACCGTAAAGAATCTTACAATGTAAAGGATAGTTTCTAATATTTAAGTGATACGGTATAAAAATGTCAAAAATGTTTTAAAACTTGTATATTACAAAAATTAATTGTATTTGGATTATTCATGCATGTGTTCGACCTTATCAGGGCAGGCGACGCGTGAAGAATTCCGCGCTTTGACAAGCAGCACGTAATGAAACGTATGAATTCTAATTGTCGGAAAACCACTACATGCAATGGTTTATATCACATTTGAATTTTTTTGTGGATTTTGAAAAGTATTACACACGCCGGTAAAATTTCATGTCAATCTGAGTATCAGGACGGCGAGTGTTGCGCGAAAGCGCTGTGTGAGAAGTGGCAACGCTGTCCTCCATAAGCGCTGTACTGCAATCAAATGCTTAAACGCTCTATAGGGACTCTCCTGCTGTCGATCGAAGTGCGCCTAGCGGCGAGGGGCGGAAACCGCCAGTGGCCGTGGTGGCGCGCCGGGCGAGCGGCGGCGGCGTGGAACGCCACGACTACCCCGCGCGCCTACAGCTCTATAAATGCCAACCTCCAGCCAAGAAAAAGTCCGTCACTGATATACTTCCATTACATGGGGCATTTAAGTTGAGGTTCGCCCCTACCTCTTCCAACTTAAATTGTAATTAAAAGTCTCTAACGGGGTTCACGGGGGGGGGGGTATTGCGGGTCACATCTTAGGCGGAGCGCCGTCCGTGACATAAGTGAATATCTCTATTCTTTCGAGATATTTAAAGAAAACATTTAAAGACATTTGAGGAAATTTTGGAAATGTTCTTGGGGCTTCACGTTAAGTACCCTCACATTTTTAAAAATGTTTTTGAAAATCGTAAAGCTGGAAGTCGAGCCAGATCGACGGGGGAATATCGATTTTGAAAAAAAAAAGAAGAAAAATCAACAAAAACAACCTATGTGTAGGTTGTAACCTATATGTAAGAGATAGTGTTCACAGACGGACGGATAGCCGTTTTGAAAGAAAAAAAAAGACAACTTTCCCCCAACCAGGACTCGCAAGGGAACCGCCCCAGCCAGGACAAGCTCTAAGCTCCCCGTCTCCCGGAATGTGATAGTGTAGTGCATGTCAGTGTAAGTGTGTGTGTAAGGGGAGAGGATAGGACAAGGAAGAGGAAGGAAAGATCGCGCGCGGTCCGTGGCCAGTTTGTTAGGGTATTGCTCCGGCATTCGCCTGGTGGTGATCGGAGAAACCACGGAAAACTACCGATCAGAGCAGCCGGCCGTTAGACTTCTCTCCAGACAGCGACACAATTCGACCAAGCTAAAAAGCTAGTGTCGAAAATCCTGCATCGGTCCTTGACCAGGTAGAATATCTGCAGTACTCATATGCAGATGTAGAAACTGACTACCACTTTTATTTCACTGTCCGCTTCTCTGAACATCGACACAGATGCCATCGATAAAACCAATCGGTGGAGGGAATGTGGCATTACGTAGGTATAAAGTACTGCCAAATTTTGAATAGGCTTGAAGTGTGCCTTCTGAAGCCGCGTTACTGCTTCCATCAAATTTAATATGGAGGTTTTAGATGGGAAGCCGTTCCAAATACAGAGGTTCACTCCCTGGTATGATTATTGCTGACCAGAGGAATTCTCACTAAGGAAAACAATCTCTATCTTCAAAATTATAGTTCTAGAAAGACGCCGAAAAAATTGAACTTTTGCATTTTTCCAAAAATCAGAAATTTCAATGAAAATGAAACCATCACTATTTTTCTTAACCGTCCTTTTCGCCCTCTTTAAAAAAAACTGAAAATATGGTTACGGCTTCACATGAAGTATCCTCCAAAAACAAAATATCCGTTTCAAACTCAGATAGTCGCGAATTCATTTAAATCGATCAATTTGGAAGAAAATCGACTGAACGCTTTAGGCACTAGCATTGATCCCTAAAAGACGGACGGAGAGGCGTTTTGCCGTCAATGTTTTTTTCGGTATTAAGGATCCACAAAACGTGGATTCTGACTACACTGTTAGAGCAGGGATCTTCAATCTGGCTTTCGCAGAACCCTAGGGTTCCTTGGAATGTTGGCAGGTGTTTCGCAAGTGATCACTATTTGCTCAGCCAAAATACACGTTAAATGGAAATTATTTACACAAGGAATTTTACATATAGGACGAGGTTCTTGACTGCCTTACTAAAATTTTAGATCAATATATTTACATAAAACTTGCCTTAATATAAATTCAATATAAAAAGGTAATTGATTATACAAACATGTAAGATTGACCCATCAATTAAAAAATTATAAGTATTCTTACGATTCTAGGTGGTGAATTAAAACTATTATTTTAACAAAAACATTTATTTTGTTTCTTAACACAATCACTGAAAAATTTGATTATTTATTTACACTACACTTCTCTTGATTATTTATTTACACTACTCTTCTTTTACACTGTCGCACAGTCCTAAGCACTGACCACGGTTCACGTCACTGAGCACAATCACTGCACTGCTATTCACCGCGATGCACACACTTCACAATTCAGCTTCCACTGCGGACTTAAGACTGACTCGTGGTCGCCGGCCGCCGCGTATTAATACTCGGCGAGTGCCGTCGAGAACTTTCCGGACCCCGCGAACGTTCTGGAATCTAGTGCAGGGACCGCCAGCAGATGACGCAACCCGCGCTCACAGGCAGCTCGTGGTGGCGCCGGCAGATGACGCAATCCGCGCATATAGGTAGTTCGTGGTGGTGCCAGCCGGTGACGCAATACTCGTTAGTATTCGTTAGAATCAAAATACACAAAAAAAGATAATTTTTTTCATTTTCAGTCATAAATGAATTTTTCCATGCCTAATGATGTGTAAAACTACACTACGCGAAACATGTTTCAGAATATGTGAAAAATATAATACCTTTTTGAACATTTTGCACTGCGATTGTCCAAAGAGAAACTACAGGTGCTATAGAACGGCACAGACTTTCTGGTAGTAAAGTTATCTAATTTCTTTAGTGTGAACTGGTACTGTACAGTCTTGTCCTTCGTGCCAGCTGCTATCTATCGCCGCCCAAAGAATGCTTAAAAATTTTCTCGAATTTTCGGTTTCCGAATAGAACCGAAATATTATTTTTGAAATATTAAAGAAGGCTAAAACGTTGTACTAAATAGCAATTTTCATTGAAGAATTTGAAGCCATTCTTAAGAAAACGGGGATAAACGTTACTATTAATGCGAAATTTGAAGCTATTTTTCACAGGAATTACTTAGTTTTCGAAAAATTCATTTGCAGTAACTTGAACTTCCACTCGCAAATTTAATAATCCATTGAAATGTGCATATTAACGGCGTGAGAGATATTTCAAACAATTATATGTGTAATAAGAAAACGGATACACCAAAATGAACTTAACGTGCAACAGTGCAATTAGCAGCACTATCCGTTGGAAAAGTTTGCAGAAAATATTTGGGGCCATTTTTGCGAAAATGGCATTTGAGCGTTTCTGAAATTGCGGAATTTTGAGCTCATTTTCACAAAAACTTCAGTTATCGAAAAATTTTATTACATTAAAAACACACAAACACAATAATGTGAACACATTTTTTTACTTTTCTCCAACGTCGGTAATATTTACATTAGTGGCGATTTCTTCACGTTATTGTAGGCATGAGTACACGTGCTTTAAATAATATATACAGTTTCTCGAACTTTCAACTGTTTTCTGTTAAAATGAGCTTCAAAATTTCGCATTTTCAGTAACTCACTTAACTCCACTTTCTCAAAAATTGTTCCAATTTTGGTGTATTCTTCTGTTTAAAAAATACAAATGTAACTTTAACATATTTCTCACGCTGTTAATCTTGGAAAAAAATAGAAGAAAAGAAACTTAATGCAAATACTATATTATTGACCCTGAGGTTTAACCTGCAACTCCAGAAACTATATTTTTAGATAAATCAAGTTAAAATTCATTTAGTTTCATTTGTCTTCTGAGTATCTTTTGCTAAGGGGAAGATAAACCCTGTTGGTTTTTTTAATTAGTAAAATCGCTTTAGTTCTGGAATTAATGTACTAAATTATATATTGTCTTATTTCAAATAGACAAATAACAGTGAAAATTTACTCGAAAAATCTATTAATGAACATTATTTTTCGTTTTTTAAAAGGTATGTCGCGTTGGATAATATTAAAAGTATGAAAAGTAGACTATTGCGTTTTTGTTTACGACGATGTAGAAATAATTAGCTCATGTACAGAAATTCGTTTAAAATTGTGACAGAAAGATAGTCTCTAATGCCTAACATACGTAGACACCAGTCTCCTGCCAACCTGTAACGTCATGGGAGTCGTTTCATGTTTGCTTCAACTTTCCGCGGGGTAGGAAGCGACTATGGCTCCTCTATGTATTCTATGCTCGAACAAAAGTCCGCAATTGGTATTGAAGGTTATGGAGGACTTTTGTGGAAATGACAAAGTTTTGGCATAATTTTCATTGGACTATTTTGCATTGCTGATGGAAGAAAATACAATATCGAAACATAACCGAAGTCAGGTCTCGGCCAAGGGCCCGTGTTTTTTATTTGCATCTGCCGCGCTCGGCCATTTACAATGTCAACCAATCGTGGGCCTTAATATCCTTCAGGTTCCGAATGAAGGTATCCTTACCTTCCATGCTAATATACTGCCAGGGCAGTGCCCTACCAAACGGACCGCGAGCGATCTTTTCTTCCTATTTCTTGTCCTTTACTTACACTTACATGCACCACACCATCACATCCGGAGACCGGTTGGAAGCTTACCTTGTCCCGGTGAGGAGGATACCCTCTGGTGGGAGGAGGAACCTGGTTGGGGAAAATTCCGCTACCCGACGGTAGGTCGGCGCTTGAGTTAGCTATCCATGACGGGAAGATCACAGCTACCTCCGGAGCAAAACGTGTACTACACATTCGGGACTAATGAGGTTAGGAGTTGGAGCGCCGGTATCATTATCAATCAACCTAACAGCTGTAAGTCCGTCTGTGGACAACTGTAGCTCGAAAACCATTTAGACCATTTCCCCCAACATTGATATTTCCTCACAGAGTTGAACAGAATGGAGGCTTTGGGAGTTTCTGACGTATATTACCATTGTTGATGTTTCTTTTACATGAATCAGACATTTATCTTTTGATGCTTCTGCACGAGATCGATCCATAGAGCTCTTGTGTGGAGAGGTGGTATGAGTGCCGGCAAGTTAACTCCGAGGAGCTGAGATCTGGCCTGGAAGCGGAAAAAAAATTGCTGGTTGACATCACTTGCTAGTGGCCTTTGCAAATGTGAGAAAGTGTGTGTTATTGTAGCATAAGTAGCTGTTTTACACACAGTATTGATATTCCTTTTACGGCTAAGAGCGTTTTATGAACTAGGAGTAGTAAATAATTCTGGAGCCGTCATTAAAAGTAATTTATTTACGAGTAATTTGTATGCAGATATGGAGCATGATAGTGTGAAAAAATTCCATGTTTTTTTTGTTGGTTAAATTGCAGTTTAGGTGCGAACCGTGCAGTTTCAATTGGAGGGGGAGTAATTAATTTAAACGAGTTTTCAGGATTACGAAACAATTTTCTTATTTATATTCTCCTGAAAGTTAACAGCTTTTTTATAAACAATTTCGATCAGTAATTAACTGATCTATCATACCACCATTAAATATTGTATTCAAGTAGTTTTTTAACAAAAATCTGTGGTCTGCCGGGAAGAAAAAATTCTATTTTTTCAGCTGTCGATAAAGATTTTGGTGCAAAAATTGTGCAGTTTTAACCGAGCAGAGAAAATGATTTTAAACGAGTTTCTTTTATAACAAAGGTATTAAGAAACACTATGTGAAAAAAATTGTATTACGCCGGAAAGATTTTTTCCTGTTGTTTTGATATCTCGTGATGGCCCTTTATGTACCATTGCGAGGAATAATTCGGGAGCTGTGTTGTCATTAAATATTAGTTAATGCCTTATTATACGTGGCGAGACTCGGGCGATCAGGCCCACTCTTCCGTCTGACCACGCAAATTTCGCTACGCTTCTTTCACCATTTAGCGGAGAAAGAAGGTATTATCCTGGGCGACGAAACAGGCGATTTGAATTTAGATCAGCGGCTTCTTTTAGGTTTCAGGATCTTTTACATGCAGAAAATCTACTAACATGAGACAGCCGGCTTTACTTCTCCGAAGGATTTTTTTCACCCTTAAAAATCTACAGCTTGTCGGGTTTGAACCCGTAAACTCGGGTACAACAGCCCGGTACGCTGTTATATTATCCGCATATGTATTTTCAACACCATTGAATATACTGTATTTTCAAGTCATTAGAGTTAAGAAATCCGAGATCCACCCTCGTAAAATATCTACAATTTTGGGAACTGGTGCTAAATTGCGATGATGGCGCAAAACGTTCTGCGCTATTAACAACAATATGAAAATTTGTATTATGAAATATTTTGGGCAAAAATATATATATTTCTACGATTGCATCTTGTAATATTGTTCTAATTCTTGAGGTTATATTGTCCCTCGATTTTTCTAAAAATGGCTGTCATAATTAATTTTAAAATTATAATCAATGAGTAGTTAATTAGTAATAATTGTTGGTATGTAACGTTGTGGTCCCCTAAGGGTGGCTAGCATGATTCAGCAAGGTGGTGTTAACCATTGGCGGATCCAGGTTCAATTTTATTTCGTATAGCAGTATAGCAGAGATCACAAAAGAGATTAACTGTTGCAAGCAGTTTGTTAACTCAATTTGACCAAATCTGACTTGAGAGCTTTTACCCTGTGAACACGATTATTACGCTGTTTGTATAATCTTGAAAGTACGTCATACAAAATTATTCCATCATTTTTCCTACAATAGGTAACGGACAAGGGAAGGGAAAGGGGAGAAAAAAGAAAAAGGCACCTGTTAACATTTTTTGCCATAGTTTTTGTGGCATTTTCTTCATTGTTTCTCAAGGAATACAAATATTCACACACATTTCTGAATATAACTCGTTCATTTTCAAGATTTTCTCTGGTAGATTTACATAGCGAGGTTCAGCATGTATGTAGTATTTTCTTTTCGTATGATTTGTTAGAGAAAACAATCCTAGTTTCTTCGATGGTTTTAGTGAAAATTAGTTTTTTGGTAGGTACTTAAGAATATTTCTTGGCATTTCCAATTCTGATCAGACTATTGGAAAATTACACATCAATTTTTGTAGTGTAATTGGAAACATTCGTAATGAGATAATGTGCAGCCTGATGAGGTCAGGGTGTTAACAATTCCCCACAAAGCTAACATTTTGTACACACTAATTGAACCAGAAAGTTTAATTTTATTTATGAGTGTTATAGCACAACGATCTGTTTCAAACAGTTTGATGAGAGATTTTCCGAGAATGGTTGAACTAGAAGTCGACTGCTTAAACTCGGATAATTATTGTTTTACATAACCGATAGAAGACAAAGTTGGCCAGCACTGGCAGCAAGGCTTGGGGATGGCTTTTGTCGAAAATTACATAACACTTTCAGCATGAAGCCCTTACGCAACACGCTCTTGGAAATTCGGGTGCGTGGACGAAGTCCGCATCTCCTACGTTGCATCGATTCCACATCTCGCAAATTTATGCTAATTATTGCGAATGCATTGATATTTCTATCTTTCCAGCGACGAGGCACCAGTTCGCAGTTTCATTATTAACACAGGATCGATTTTCGTCATCAATGTCACCTAACGTTAGTTGGCTTGGAGTACGCTTTACGTGTTGGAGTTGAGGTAATGACATGGATGTTTTTGATGGTACCTCGGGCTCGGAGGTAGTGTGTGGATATTGATTATAAACCTTATGTGTTTCTTGAAACAAAATATTTCTTTACATTCTTACCTCTCTCAAATACCCAAACGAATTACTCATTCTGGCAAATGCAGTACTCACGTTATCTCAGATATGACTTTGCATCAGTTCATTTGGTAAATTGTCCATTCAACAGATTTCCAAGGCGCATACATAGTCATCTTTTAAGCAAGGTTCGTTTTGTAATGGAAAACATCTTCCAGATAACACTGAAAACGTTACTCATTGTAGTTTTGAAGGCGATGTAGTAGTTTCTGTTTGCCCTGAACCTCGTCTCTCTGATGAAACACTTAAAAAATCAAATAAAGCGGATGCTTATGTGTTTATACCTTCAAATGAATAGATCAAGTAAAACTTTCATCAGTTACCACTCCCTTCTCACTGTTGTGGACGCATCTGGTTCATCAATTTTGTGAGTACTTCAGACTCGTGCAAGACCTGGTTTCTTCCTTCAAGATGTGAAACCTTAAGTGGTTTCACTTTCGTCTCTTTTGAGTTAATATTTTCTGACAGATGAAACACATTTTAAATTAGCGTGGATTCGCACGTGGTTACTCAAGTTCCCTTTTTCACTGAAGCTTATCTGGCAGAAAACATTCAGGTTTTCGCTAATGGACGAGCCTCTTCTTACGCAACGTGGCCATGTGAGTAGCGTTCTCCTCGCTGATGGAACACTTAAAAGGTTTCTCATCATCGTGGACTCGCAAGTGTGTAGTCAATGTGTTCTTTGCAGTGAAGCTCTTCTCGCAGATAGAACAGGTAAAAGGTTTCTCTCCAGTGTGGACGCGCATGTGCATTTTCAAGGCCCCTTTTTGACAGAATCTCTTCTGGCAGATGGGACACTCATAAGGTTTCTCGCCAGTGTGTCTGCGAATGTGAATCTTCAAGTTATCCTTGTTACTGAACTTCTTCTGGCACATGGAACACTCAAAAGGTTTCTCTCCAGTATGAATGCCCATGTGTAATTTACAGGCCCAATTATTTGAGAATCTCTTCTGGCAGACAGAACACTCAAAAGGTTTCTCACCAGTGTGGATGAGCATGTGAGATTTCAAGTGTACCTTTTGAGAAAAGTTCTTCTGACAGATGGCACACTCATGAGGTTTCTCACCAGCGTGCATGCGCATGTGGCTATCTAATGTCCCCTTTACACTGAATGTCTTCTGGCAGATGGAACACTCGTAAGGTTTTTCCCCAGTATGGGTGCGCATGTGGATAATCAATATACCCCTTTTATTGAATGCATTATTGCAGACCATACATTCAAAAGGTTTCTCACCAGTGTGGAGTAGCATGTGACTACGCAACGGTGTAGGCTGACTAAAGCTCTTCTGGCAGATGGTACACTTAAAAGGTTTCTCGCCAGTGTGGACACGCATGTGTATTTTCAGGAGATTCTTGTACATGAATCTTTTCTGGCAGATGGAACACTCAAAATTTTTCACTTCGCCGTGAATGCGCACGTGCCTTTTCAAGTAGTCCCTATCAGCGAATCTTTTCTGGCAGATGGAACACTCGAAGGGCTTCTCCCCAGAGTGAATGTGCATGTGTTTATTCCTGTACGCCTTAAGAGAGAATCTCTTCTGACAGATGGGACACTCAAAAAGTCTCTCACCAGTGTGGATAAGCATGTGAGATTGCAAGTGTGCTTTTTGACTGAAGCCCTTCCGGCAAGTTGTACATTCAAAAGGCTTCTCACCAGCGTGAACTTCCATATGCCTTTCCAGAGATGTTTTTTGAGTTAATCTCTTAAGGCAGATGGAACACTCGAAAGGTTTTTCACCGGTGTGGATGCGCTTGTGAGTTATTAAATGTGCCAATTGAGTAAAGCTCTTCCGGCAGATGGAACACTCAAAAGGCTTCACACCTGCGTGAATACGCACGTGATTCTTCAAGTGCATCTTTGCCGCGAAGCGCTTTTGGCAGACGGCACACTCAAATAATTTCTCACCTGTGTGGGCGAGCATGTGATGACGCAACGTAACTTTGTGAGGAAAGCTTTTCTGGCAGACGGAACACTCAAAAGGTTTCTCGCCAGTGTGGCTGCGCATGTGAGAATCCAAGTGTCGTTTTTCAGAGAAGTTCTTCTGACAGATGGAACACCCAAAAGGTTTCTCACCAGTATGGATGCGCATGTGCTTTTTCAAGTTCGACTTAATACCAAACCTCTTCTGGCATGTGGTACACTCAAAAGGTCTCTCGCCAGTGTGAGAAACCATGTGAATTTGCAAGTGTTGTCTTTTACCAAACCTCTTCTGGCAGATGGCACATTCAAAAGGTCTCTCATCAGTATGGATTCGCATGTTTGCTTCCAAGTGTCCCTTTGGAGTAGAGGCCTCCTCACCGGAGGTATATTCCAAAGAATTCAAGTCAGTATCTGTTAACAGAAAGAAACCTGTATCAGAAGCAAAACGATAAGTCGGGGAATAAGAAATTTTGCTCCATCCAAATAGATTTGAGCACAACACTAATTTAACTTTGGATATGGACTACTGTAAACACAGCATTTGTGCCCGAGAAGATAGGCCAGGTGGGCACACTGTGCCGGAAAAGACGTGCGGCCTACTGTAGCCGCCCCAGCGGCACGACCAGCAAGGAACAATTCCGGAAGACGCCACCAGGAGCAGGGCGAGCGGCAGTGCCCCGTACCGGGCCACGCGGAAAGGACATCTGTACTGGTGTATGTCTGACTTCACTTGTACCCTTCGCTTCGAATATTGGATCTTTGGCTTATTGTAAATTAACATATTAGCAAAAAACTATTATTTATCTACCTTTGGCTTTCTTGTTCATATGGACCTTTTACAATAAATTAGTAACTTATCTTTAATACATTCATTGTAAATATCACTATGAAGAACAATGAAACGGTTCATTCCAGAGAAGGCTTACACTCCACTCGTGCATTGTAGGAATGTTATTCTCCAACTAACAGGAGTACAATATTTTACAAAACACTCGTATGTAGTACTCTCTCACCTTGTTTATAATTCATCATAGAGCAATTTTACTCACGAAACTATGAGTGGTACAGTAATCAATAAATGCACGCCTCGGTGGCCCGCAAATGTGTTCACAACTGCCTGTGAGGAAGTGTCGCTGTCTTTGAAGGTAGTGCACTATGCCGGGTCGTTTTTACTTGTAACCCGTGTCTGGAAGCGCCTCTTGTTTTGGCATCTTCGCAACCGCGTATCTTTCATTTTTTATTTATTTTATTTATTTATTTTTACGTCAAAAAACAGTTAAAAAACTGCGTATGACGGGCTATGGGGAAAAGTGAATTGTGTGCACATTTTCAAAATTCTGTGATCCCTACACTAAATCATATTCTACTTAAGTTTTGAATTTTGAAAGGGAGAAAAAAAAAAAACTCCCATATAATAAAATCTATTTTCAAGGATAAATAAGCAATAAATCTTAAATTTTGAAAGGGAGAAAAAAACAAACAAAAAAAACTCCCATGTAATAAAATCTATTTTCAAGGATAAATAAGCAATAAATTTTGGCTCTTATTACTTCCTGCCGCGACAACGTGGAAACGATAATTTGAATAATTGTATTTCCCACTGAATTCTAGAAGACGTGCACAGAAAATGAAGTTACATTTATGTCCAGAAGCAAAACAAGGGGCCATCTCAGCATTTGCTCAATGGATCAGGGAAACTGGACGAAAAACCTGATCGAGATGGGGGTCATTGAAGGCCGCTGTCTTTCAAGGCCGCTGTGACTGCCACGTTGGGAGGAGATAGGTGAGCTTCAGGTAATAAGCTGCAGCAACTTTGCTTGTAATTGTTACGCAACTTAAAAATTATTTAATGAAAGGTGGCTAAGAGAGAAATCATAAAGATGTCTGTGAAACATCACCGAAAGAAGACATTTCATCAAATTAGACGTAATAGTAAGAATATCACTTGAGGACATATTTCACCAATTCAATAAATCACGTGAAAGTGTGCTGTCCACTGGGAAAAAACACAACTGCTAAGTATTAGGAACAATTGAACGGACTTCCAGATCGGTCAGAGAGAGCAACATCAACATGTAATTAGAAATCCTGTATTATTCATTTCAGTCGACAGAACAATTAAATATAATTTGGTTTGTGTTTAATTTGATATGAATATTATGTATGTAAAAATGCAATGTCTAATCCCCCTCGTTTACAAAATAAAAACAAACTTTAATTACTCACCTGAGGAGGAAAAACTAACTTCCTGTTTTATTGTTGCAGCTGAAGAACTCTCACAGGTTGGAGCAAGAGGATCCTGAAGCAAGATATTTTTAAAATCTCTGATTTGGTATGTAAAAGACAATGTTTGCAAGTTGATATCGTACTTCTATTATTGTTGTTGGAAAGGATATAGCCGAATAAGGCGGTGAAAAGTCCCCCAAACCAAAACGATAATCGCAATGCTCATATGAAAGAATACAAAATGACGTACATTCACACAAAATGAAATGAGTCGTAGGGCAATATATTGCAGATACAAGAAACGTGTTTTCAACGTTTTATTTTTTCTTCAGCTTCTATTGCGTGTTACAGGCTGAAAAAATTGCAGAGACGGGAAAAAACAGTTGAACTTCAAAATATTTTTGTCACCGAATTTTGACGCCGAATTCATATAGAAAAATATATACATTTTTGAAATTTATTTTCGAGGTGATAACGGAGAACGGTCTCAATTTCCTCCCCTAAAATGGGTATTATAACATTCTATAATATATTCTTTCAGATTTAAAAAAAATGTGGACGGTAGTGGAAAACAATTAAAACCAATTTCGCCAGTTCAAAGACTTGAAATTCGCGCCTAAATGCATCTCGTGTGAAGGCTCCCATTTAAAATGTGTTCCTCTAGCGGTGGTGGGAGTTCGAGTGCGACTCTGCCCCTCGTGTGAAGGCCTCCATTTGAACCAATCCAATTGACGCGCCACTCGGAGCTCTGCTGACTGGCGCCGAGCGAAGGGGCCCACCATTCCGCAGCGTTTAAGACGTTTGTGGCGATAGCACACAAGACTCTTGTATTAGGTGCTTATATAACACGTACTGCACTTGAAACACTGCTCCACGCAACAGTAACCTCTCAAAAGGGCAAATTCTTTTCTTTTCCAGCTGCGCTTTTATATTCGGCATACTTTTGACATGGCATTCTTTAATTTTACTTTTATATCAAATACATGCAGCACTAACACTAATCGTTTAATCAGGTCCAACCTAGAGACAAGCACGTTCTTGAGTTCACGGATATTTCGTTGCGCATTGTTTAATTCGTATTTTTGACATCTTTTTATAAAATGGGTACTCATATAAAAACTTGATCACAAAAGCATATTAGTCAACTCAACTCCTCACGGTTCGGACACACACACACACACTATTTACTCCAAGGTCCAATTTCACCCATCCCAAACAGTCCCTTTGACGGAAGTCCAACTACTGACAGCTCGGTAAACACCATATTGTGACATACCAATATGTGAGACAATATGGTACAATATTTATTATAAACAGCATAAATTATAGGGACAAATATAGATGAATATGACAGCATAGCAACGGCAAGCGAGCCGTCGTCAAGATCAACAATCTTCATGCAGTGACAATCGCGGAGACGGCTAGTTCATTTTGTAAGAAATTTAGGGATTGGCTAGGCACGGAAGTACATCGAGCTTGTCTGTAAAAAAAAACAATCGAAAAGATGAAGCGAGTTTTGAAGAATTGAAATAATATGATAGGCATTCATTCTGACTGATGCCGTGGTGTTGAACGGATCGTGGACAATTAATGTTAGGAGCTTTTTGGGGGATTTGTAAGCATTTACTGGGGAGTAGATATTGGTAGAACTTTGAATTTGAATACTAAGTGTGGACAGTAAAACTTAAAATATTTCAAGTGAACGAACTAGGACATTGAGGGCTTAGGCGAATTTATCAGTAACTGGACTGGTATGCTAACAGCAGATAGTTTGTTGATCGTTGAGTATTCAGCATACGCGTGGGATGAACTTGGAATTCGTAAATTGGAGAACGACTTAGACTTTATTAACTTGGGAAACAGTGATGAACGGTGCTTGAAGTGTGCTTCTGCAAGAAAAGAAGAGAGAAGATGGTATCTGGACCTGAGGACAGCGACGTCGGAGAAGAATGAAGATGGTACTACGAGGCACCGTCGTCCAAGAGCGCGCGAAGACGAATACTACATTATAAGGTTGGAACAGGTCATGACCAAAGTTTTTTTATATTGTGTAGAATTATTAAGTACCAAAATTGTTTAATAAATGTCCATGTTTTGTGAAATGAATACACGATTCTCATTGAGCCAATTCTAATAACGACGTAGAAAGGTAGAAATATATTTGCTTTTCAGATTCCTCGACCACTCTGTATAGATGGCAGATCGGATAATCATTTATTAGCCGACCATAGTAATTGTTTCTATGAAACCCATCGACCCAGGTAGCCGGAAAATAATTTATTTATAATTAGAGTTGAAGGTTGACTTGTTTGATAGTATTACCGTAATCTTTTCCCGGCGCCCATCTGTACAAATTCGGAACGGATTACGTTGGAATAACATCAAATAATATTAGAAAGCCGAAGATAGTCAGAAATAAAATAAATAAATCATAAATATATTCAGTTTATTTCAATATATTCACGTTTCACCAAGGTCGTTTCGCCTGAGGATCATCAAAATATTCAACATTTGACCGACCGTTACAGCAGGCCATCGATGACTGATGACTCAAACTCTCGTGAGATTCGGGTGCATCAAACGCGGGCATTTTATTTCGTTGGCTTCGTTCTTTTAATCTTTTGATGTTCAAATGACGCGTGTGATATTATGGAAGATTGTTTTGTTGTTCAACTTTTGTTTACTGATTATTAAAGACCAATGGGTCCAGAAAGAGCGATTACTGAAAAATAATTGGAATTGGACAATGTTCAATAACTAGACACAGAAAGTCAAAGGCTATGTTCCAGAAGATTTCTGAAGAAACAGAACCACTATTGGAATACTCAAACCGGAATAAGCATCTAACGCCCACGCAACAGTTTTCATAGCTTCAGGGTTTTATGCTACACTACATCTCCACCTTGAGGTAGCCGTTTGCAATGGAATTTTGTCATCTCTAGAGTGCCATTCGGCAAATAAAATGACCTTTACCTTTGCAACTGCCTCACTACCACTCCAGTATGTGGTATTTGCATAAGGTCCTGAAACCTCAGATAGGGCAAGAATATTTTGCAAATAGCGAACTTTCGTTTTAGAGTGGCCATTCACTGCACGCCATGTGCCAATTGTCGCCAGGCGGAACGAATTAGAATGATTCCGAAACCGAAAAATTGATTTCTCAAATGTGCAAACAAAGCTTGAAAGTTTCTTGAGTAGATCATATGTCATCAGTATTAAGCAGCCAATGAGGAACTGCAAAGCGAAATTGCAGCAAACGATGAAGATAAATCAACGAACTTTCCTTGACAAATCGTCATATTTACCCCAAAATAACCGGTGAAACGTAACGAGGCGTCAAATATTTGACGTTCATAAAAAAAGGGAAAAAAAAGAAAGAAAGAAAGATCAAGACAGATTTGCCGATAGTTGGTGAAATCGGCGGTAACGCAAACTCACCGCATACATTACTAGACATCGAATGATTGGAGAAAAGGCTATTTTATTCTAGCAAACTTATTTAAGAGCTGATAATATAGGTGCACGAATTTTGAGTGTTTTTATTTTTTGTTTTGGTAGTTACGGGAGGCTTTGGAAATATTGGTATTTTTATTTTTTGTTCTCGTAGTTAGGGAGTGTTTGGAAATTTTGAAATGGCGCACAAAAACCTTAAAAAATCGTTGGTTTGACTGTATTTTTTTTTTTTTGTTTTAAGTGTGGGGTAGCTAGGTGGTGCAGCGCCACTAGTTTGCTAAAGAATTGAAATATTTATTCTCTATAGACATACAGGGTGACCAGCGATCTGCCTTATTTAAATTCGAGTTTTTTTCCCGGTTTTCCAGGTCTGCGAATATAAATTTTCCAGGTTCTCTTTCACACGCTACATTTTTACCTTCTACCGCTTACGCAGCAGAGAGAAAGTTATGTAATGCTGCGGGGAAGACATACAGGGTGACCAGTCCTATTATATTTTCATTTCGGGGTGCTGGGAGATACCCTATTTCTTGGAGGAGGATGGGGCTTAAACTAGCCCTAAATTATGTTGCAATATTTTTTCAGTTTTGTCAGTGAGATGTGCTAGCTTTATCGAAGCCAGGACATTATTATGAGATACTGTTAGCATTGCATCAGACTAAAATCTGAACTAGCGGTGCAACAAATGGCACAGACTTTCTCGTATTACTTTTCTATTTTCTTTGGTGTAGGCTAGCTATTCGAACTTGCCACATACTCTTTCCAGCAGCCATCTACCGCCGCCAAAGGATTTTTTTTTACATTTTCCCAATTTTTCGGTTTCCTAATAATGCAATAATGCGAATAAATCGCCGGGTGGCGATAGATGGCAGCTGACAAGAGAACGGGACAAGAATGTAAGTTTGCCCGGACCAACGAAATTAGAAAAAACTAACTAGTACGTGAATGTCTGTGCCATTTTGCAACGCCACTAGTTTGCTAAAGAATTAAATTATTTATTCTCTATAGGCATACAGGGTGACCAGCGATCTGCCTTTTTTGAATTCGAGTTTTTTTCCCGGTTTTCCAGGTCTGCGAATATAAATTTTCCAGGTTCTCTTTCGCACGCTACATTTTTACCTTCTACCGCTTACGCAGCAGAGAAAAAGTTATGTAATGCTGCGGGGAAAATTCAACGAATTTTTAGCAGAAAAACTCTTCTTGCCAGGTCATGGTAAAGAAGAAGTAGATAAATCCAGTAGCTAAATTTTGAAAAGAATTCCTCCAACACATGATGTAGCCAGAATCCGTGTTTTGTGTGAGCCATTGATTCCGAAAAATCGGTTGACGGCAAAACGTCCATCCGTCTGACAGTAAACAAACCCTAGCGGCTAAACAGTTCAGCCATTTTTCTTGAAAACTGATATTCGTTAATCGATCTGGCGATGTCGCGGCCCCTTAAATTTGAAACCAATATTTTAAATTTGGGGGGTACTTTACATGAAGCCCCTGGGACATTTTCAAAGAAATGGCTCCATCGTTTTTTATTAAATTTTGTTGTTGGATAGTGTCAAGACCGTTTAAGAGAATAGTGCAAGCGCCATGTTCATTGAAAACCCTGATTTTTAGAAAATTGCAAAAATTTACCTTTTTCCGGCGTCTTCCTACAACTGCAATTATAATGATAAAAGATTTTTTCCCTTCATAGAATTTCTTCCTTAAAGATAGATTTTGAAATACGGTCATCGCGTAATATGGTTTTCGCGTAATTTTGCGAAATATATGCCATTTTAAATTTTGTTTAAACAATTTTTTTCTCAAAACCGGCATCAACAATTTTAATGCAATTTTCACCTCGAATAGCTTATAGGTAGTTTAAGAGTGCAGACCACGTTGGTTGAAACTTTCGATTTTTGAAAATTGCAAAAATTCAAATTTTTTCGCCGTCTTCCTACAACTACTATTAGGAAGATATTTTTTCTTAGTTAAATGTGTTCATCAAAAACAGGCATTTAAATAATGTCATGTTCAATATTTTCAAAATGTGAGCATTTTTTTAAAAAAATTGTACCAAACATTTAAATTTTTTAAACAATTTTTCTTTAAAAAACGGCAAAAATGTTTGATTAAATTTGGACCTGAGATAGCATAAAGGGCGATTAAGAGAATGGTGCAGGTCTCATGTTGACTGTCATATGGTTCATTTTTCGAAAACTGAAATTATTTCTGCGTCTTCTGAAAAACTGAATTTCGTTTAAACAATTTTTTACGAAGACGGCATCAACAACTGATTTTTTTGCGTATTCTTATAATTTCAGTTGTGAAGATACAATTGTTTTCCATAATGAAATGTCCTCAAAAATTGATCTTTAAATAGGGTCATATTGAATTTTTCGAAAATATTACTATTTTTTGGTGTAATTTGGCATCAGTCACGTTTTCGAATTTCATGCGCTTTGTGAACACAATTTGAGAGGTTTTTGGAAGTTATTTCTATTCTTATAAAGAAAGTAGATTGATGGAAGGTAATAATATTAAGGGGACTTATGACTGAAAAATGTAGATTTTCTTGAAAATTTTCCATTTTTCTATTTTGGGCCTAAAAAATTCTGTGATCCTTCCGCTATCACACGGTGGTTTAATTTTTACCATTCCGCCATTTTTAAAGGCTCTACGGACGGTTTAAATGGCTAGCGTGCGAACAACTGGGTCTCAGTGTCACGCCCCCTTTTCTAACATTACATTTTTTCCTCTTTTGTACTGTTTTTTTTTCTATTTTGGCGTTCGAAATTCGCGGGCAAAGGAAGTGTAATGTTTGCGCTTTGTGATTCTCATTGTTTTCACTACGTATTCATAATAAATACTTAACAAAATTGATTTAGCTAAATTTTAGTTGTTAGACCTACATATATTTTCTTATAATTTACTTACAGTTTCTAAATAATTGTTTTAAACATCGATTTTTTGTGTGTTCTTTGTTAACATAGAATGAATTTCTCTTTTGTTGTACGTAGTTGTCATGCTTTCCGGATTTGTTGTTTACATGCAAAGAGTATATCTCATGTTTACATGTTCGCTGCTCGCTAAGTTTTGAATATTGTGTTATTACCTAGTGTTCAAAGGGAAGTGTGTCGTGTATTTCAGAGTTATTCGTGTGATCTGTCTTCCTTTTTTGTAATTTCTTACATTATGAAAAGGCAAAAATCGCCAAGAACTAATTACAGAGTGTCAAAGAAGCGACCCTCGAAAAGAACTCGTTGTGCCAGGGCCAATGTTTTGAAAAGGTACACGCAACAAAGCATGAAAGTGACTTCAATCACTGAAGAACAACTACCTACTTGTGACAATGTAGGTAGTTCCTGTGACAACGGCTGTGAAATTGATAATATATCTACAAGTGATAGGAAATTAAAAGCATTTTCGGAAACCAGGCTGTACATACAGTGCAGGACAATTCTGAAGTGCACAGGCATTCATAAATACTTTAATTGTCATTTTCTCGGTGTGTGATTTTTCAGCATTATCTTACATAAAAAATGCTCCATGTTTAACATTTTTTGCTTGATTTCAGTGAAACTTTCAGATATTATAGTAAAATGTCTAATAAAGATATTGTGGTATGGATTTTTTTGTGACATAAGTCAAACTATTTTTTCATGAATTTTAAAAAACAAGCAGATACCTTTTTCTTCGAAAATTCATTATACAATACTTTATAAATTGTAGAAACATAAGTTCTTGCATTTCAATAAAATCCATACCCCATTTTATTCAAATATATTTAATGAATTACTAGAAAAAAATCAAGCAAAAAAAATTAAAATTATTATACAAGGAGCATTTTTTGTATTACATAACAAAAATTTAATTAAAAATTAATAACAATTAATTGACTGGAACAATCGAGTTGAAAGTTGGTACAGTGTTTTACATAAATGAAATGCATGTCCTGTAAAAATTTTGTATTTGTATGTGCAAAATTACCGAAGTTTCAAGATTCAGTCATAAGTCCCCTTAACTTCGAACTAACAAATTTCTTTTTTACTTCAAGAAATTGTGATCGCGGATTGTGGTATGTTTCTTTTGTAAAAGTTTGAAATGACTACTGTTGCTGGCTATCGAAATAAAAGCTGGTATGCACCACTGGCACTTCGTTTGAATTTGTTTGGGTATGGATTATATTAGCATTATTTCTAATACTTTACAAGAAAGAAAAAATGAAAAATTGAGTACCATAAATTTGTACCAACGTTTTAACTCTAACTGCGCTGCTTTGGGAAACAAGGCAGCGACGGAAGTAAGGTTTACTCGTATTTCCTAGCGCGCAACCCCGTGAAGATCTCAGCATGTTCATTTTCTTCGTGCTCCTTGACTATTCGGACACTGTCACTCTTATCCGTATAGACTCTAAGCAAAGATAGCTTCGACTGCGCTCTTCTTTAAAAGAAGTGAAAATTCCCGTTGAATATGATGGACGTTTCGGTCGGAACCGAAGGTCGTTTCGATCGAAAAAATAGCAGAGGTACCGCCGATGTCATCAAAGACGATCACTAATCAAAAGTCAAACTTACATGTATTGTAGTAAATGTATGTATTGTAGTAAAAAAAACAAACTAGAATGGCACACACTTTCTCGTAGCAATTTTTTTAAATTTCTTTAGTGTGGACTGGCTTCAAGGTCTTGCTCTATTCTCTGACCAACTACCATCTATCGTCACCGAAAGTACATTTTATTGACATTTTCGGTTTCTTTATGGTAGAACCGAAGTATTACTTAAAGAATATTAAAAAAAGCATAAACTCGTCCAAAATAGAAATTTTCATTCAAAAATTTGAAGGCATTTTATAAAAATAGCGATTAAGCATTACTTTAAATGCGAAAGTTGAAGCACTTTTTCATAGGAATCTATTTCGTTTTCGAAAAACTTCATTTGAAGTCGTTTGAAGCTCTTCCGCTCAGAAATGCAATAATGTGTTCAAATTGATAGAAATGTACATATTAACAACATAAGACATATTTTCAAAAAAATTACATTTGTGTAATTTTTGAAAAAAAAATGATACACCAAAATAAACAACGTCACCTTAAACAGTACAATAAGCACTATCGGAAAAAATTAAGAATTTTCTAAAAATCTAAAAATGCGGAATTTAGAGTTCATTTTCATAGAAACTGTTATGCTTTCGAGAAAATTTATTTAACATTATTTGAAGCACATGTACTCATAAATATAATACTATGAAGAAACCGCCTCTAAAGTATTACCGACGTGAGAAGTAAAAAACAGTGTAAATTTTGAAAAAACAAAAGAATAGATGGCGTTTATGTCATCGTTTAGGGTTCGTTTGTACACTAACAGTACCAAAAATGTGAAGAAAAATTGGAGCCGTTTTCGAGAAAATATTGTTTTTGTAATTTTTTAAAATTACAAATATTGCACGCACTATTGCACGAAAATACTAAAATGTACAAAAAGAATTTACATGACCTTAAAGGACGTAGTATTTATGAACAACAGTTTCAATTTGAAGGAAAAAGTCTGTATCTTCAATATTGTAGTTTTAAGAAGTAGCCGAAAAAAATCATACTTATACAATTTCCAAAAATTCAGAGTTAATCCTGAAAATCGGACCTATGCCACCTTTAGAAGTGTATATAACTATTCTTACAAGAAATATAAAGAAAAAATTGGTGCCATTTTTGAAAAAAATGTGAAAATGTCCCTCTTCAAAAAATTAATGTTTTTCAAAATTGATGAACTTCGGCTCTCGCAAAAACGTTAGGGGTATCAATTTGGAAAAAGTCCTACGCATCGTTTAGGCGCTAGATTTGTTCACATACACCAGACCATTAACGGACGGACGGACGAACGTTTTGCTTCAATTGTTTTTTGGCATCCAATACCCACAAATCAGGGATTCTGGCAACCCTACGTGTTAGAGGATGTTTTTCTCTTAATTTAGCAACTGCATTATGCGCATTTTCGTTACCAGAGCCCAGCAATGAATTTTTTCCGCCGAAAATCAGTCATTTTTCGCACAGCATTACTTAACTTTCACTATACTACGTATAGTATTACTCCGTATTCGAGAAAGTAAAAACTAATCAAAACTCAAGCTATTGAGTTCCAGGTTAGACGTTTGTCCCTACAAATATATCGCTCAGGGACATGCAACTCAACATTGCACCCAAATATGTGCTATGTGGTGCTAGGTACCTTACCCATGTTGTTACAAGCGGCAGTGTTTTTGATTTGATTTATTTGGTCAAAAAAGAGTAAAATCTGTGTATTACGTATGGGGGATATGATTATCTGCGCACGTTTTCTTGAGTACCAGAATCCCATCCCAACATTTTAACGATAAACGGTTGAAAGATTAATGAAAGTTAATAATATTTTTGCACTTTTTTTAATTTTCAACGTTTGAAGTTCAATTATGCGTGGGTCATGAACATCACAATCTTCAAGGAAACTTGTGACACTTTTCATACATACTTCTATTTTAAGACTCTCCATTATCATGTACCGAGATGAATTCTGCTTACTGAATACGATGCCGTATGTGAATTTGTGCTATATGTTGGGGGGAAATCTGAAAATAACGAAAAATCCAGGTTTTCAAATCAAATTCCCCGTTTTTTCAGGCTTTGTCAAATTCCCGTTTTTTTTTGGTTTGGTTTGGTTTTCAAGGTTTCCAGATTCGCTGGTCACCCTGACATATATATTTGCAGCGTGAAATCAATTTACTCTCCATCAAATGATAGCAGAAATCTATTCTTACCTTCTCTTCTTCATAACAAGTTGTTTCGTGTTTCTCACGTGGATCTACAATCACTCGAACTGGTGGATCCAACTCCTCCTGCACAGTAAAGAAATGACAATCAAATAAAAAATATATCATTTGACGAATGTGAGGAAGTCAATTAAAAAAGCGCCAAATGAAGACATGTTCAACGTTTTACAGTCAAACGAGGTAATTTCGGCTACCAGGGTTAATTTAGGCCGTTCCGACGGCAAACCAGTGTATAGTGTTACCATATAGGATGGCAATTTAACTAATTTTTGACATCGCCATCGAACGAAAAGATGTCTATTTTAATATTTCAAGAATTATTTGCCGTGCTAATAGTGGTAATTGAAAACAATCGAGTTATTTGTGTCGAAAGGTGGAAGAAAAAAATTGAACTTCCACGCTTGATGCTTTATTATTTCTCATAAATCTCCCTGTGTGCAACTGGGTGAATATCTTTTACATGACAGGGAAAAAATAATACATTCCTCAATTACTGATTGGTTCAGGTCGGGTTTCGTTAAGGGTGGCACAATTTCCAAAGGTATTCGGCCATGGCAAAAAACGCAAAAGAAAACTGGGAGCTACAATAGCACATACCTTCCCGTGTTATTTCTTTTTTGCGCTTTTAAAAAATTCATAGAGCTCCAAGACGTTACCTGCGCCATTTTAAAGCGTCCTTCATCTCAGGAGAGAAAAACTAGTCATACTACAACAGCACAGTTTTTTCCCCTCGTAAGTCGCAAACAACGGTAACGAAAGAGGTGTTGGTCCGATTTTCGGTCAACTTGCTAATTTTCGAAAATTAGGAATAATAAAAAATTAACATTGCACAATAATATTTATGACAAGGAGGTTATTGTAAAATGAAATCTGATGTAAAAATCAGTTCTTTCAAAAGAGTCATGTGCATCGTTTTAAAATTAGTTTAGCGTAATTACGCAAATCTTTGAAATTGCGAATTCGAATTTCCCACGATTCCCTTGACGTGCTATCAGTTTGTAATATATTTTTTCTTATTCTGATCATTTTAAAGGGGCGATACGGCGTTTCGAGAGAGAAGTTAGACCAGCATTTAATAGGAGACATCGCAGCATTGCTGACAGGACTTTTAAAAATTATTACAGGGGATTTAAGAAAGGAAACTTGCCATGAATTCTTTTTAAAAAATATTGTGGAGAACGGATGAAATAGATGGATTTATAGGCTTTATAAATATGCCAACAGACGCAGAGGGAATAAGAAAAATTCAGGAAATTCGCGTCGCAGACAACGCGCTACTGCACGACGACCAAACGAAAGCAATTGCGTTCAACGCTTATTTTGTATCAGTATTCAAACCAAAAGCGATACAGGAAATAATTAACTATTTTCTCATTGAAACAAGTTGAAGCTTCATACACGCGAACTCCTCAAACGTATAAAATTACTGGAAACCGGTAAATCAGATGGCATCTCGACAGATTATATTAAACGCTGAGGTAACGCAGTACTGCCCTATTAGTCAAGATTATTTAATGTTTCTATTAATAACGCAAGTTTACCTAACGACTAGAAAACCGCTATAGGTGTTCCAATTTTCAAAAATGGTGATAAAATGAAAGTAATTATAGACCAGCATATCTTTTAAATCAGTAGTTAGCCATTCCACGTCAAATCGCACAAGAGTTGACACTTTTTTTTTTAATGTAGGATAATTTTTTTAATCTGGACATCAAAAAAGGAGACGTGTTTTTTATTCACCTGAAAACTGATTGTTTATTAGTTATGCCTATATTAAATTTTGAAATTTACGCGTACTTCACAAAATATGATCAAATTTTGCTCCGAACGCACTTAACATAGAAATTCTTGATTAGTTTCATATAATACTTCGAAATGTGCGTTTTATTCATCTGTAAATACATTTTTCAAAATTTAAATATATTTTTAAAAAAAATGCAATTTTTTTTAAAAAAATTTACATAAACTCTATGAGATTAATATTTTTTTTATCTTTCGTTGATCCAAGTGCTGAAGAACTATGACCGTCTGATTATGGTTTCAAGAGTTATTAGTATTTCAAATGTTCACTCTGCCCCCAGAATGGATGTGTGACAGCGAAACAAATTCAAATACGAGCCATTCTACGTCAAATCGCACAAGAATTGACACTTTTTTAAAATATATATTTCTATTAAATCTGAATATCAAAAGAGACAAGTGTTTCTTTATTTACCTGAAAATTGATTATTTGTGTAGTTATGCGTATATTAAATTTTGGAATTTACGCATACTTCCCAAAATATGATTGATGTTCCGAATGTATTTAACATAAAACGTCTTGGTTTGTTTCATTTAATACTTTGATATGTGTAATTTATTAATCAGTAAATTACTTTTTCCAACAATATACATTTCATTAAAAAATTGTAATTAAAATAAACTCTGTACGAAGTCGCTCAGATAAAAATTTGAAAAAAAAATGTAGGCGTATTTCTTATTCAATTTTCTACAAAACATAACAAGAAAACATGAACACATACAGATCTAAAAAATCTATTGTAAGTATGCGGGCGCGCTCTTCTTGCCCCTGCACTAACGAATAGTGTTCAATCAGTCTTTGATACAAGTGCCGAAGAACAATAAAAGGAATGACATCTGCCTGATTAGGGTTTCAAGAAATGTTAGTAACACTTATGATTACTCTGCCCCCAAAAGGGATGGGTATTAGCATGGCCACCTTTAACTGAAGATGGCCGTGATGTTAGCCAAACGAATTCTACTACTGCTGTTCGTGTCAGAGAAACAAATTTTACTGAGTCCCTTTGTGTCCTAAGGATGGGGTGCCCTCCTGATCTTGCTCGACTTGAGTAAAATTTTCTGTACATTAGTCGCAATACGCATCTTATTAAGAGAAGAGTGCTAGAGTGATTTGTGTGTATACTGTGCAACGAGTGGCGATCACCGTATGTGATAGGACAGTTACTGGGTGATCAGTATAAAACGCAACCCACAGCAGGCAGAGCGAAATGCACTGGCAACCATGTTTGAGCGGGTTGGATAGCGGCTGGAGGTTTCAAGCAGGTACAGTCGGGAAGTACGCTTAATCCCCTCTCCCACTAACGCCACCCTGAGGAGGAAAACAGGTGACCGCAGAGTTCAAAGAGAAAGGCACGCGCCTGCTTGTTTGGCGTGGAAAGAAAATTGAATTGTCAAGAACGACGATTCCTTCGAATATTGTTTAAAAGTGAAATAAACTTACCATGTACGAGTAAAATATACATTGAGGTAAACTTAATAGTGGGAATTCTGATGTGTTGTTGACGTTCTTATGAGAAAAAATAAAAGAGGTCAATATGTTGACGAAGATGACCTCTTTTATTTCTTCTCGAACGTAAACTTTGCTTGTTTCAGTTTCAGAACAAGATACATACTCTCCAGAACATATGCTCCAAAAATGTATATGTTTTATACTTTTCTGTTTTAAATAAATATTAAGAAATTATACATTCAGATTCGCAGAACAAAAGTTTGTTGTTGTTATTATTGTATTATTATTGCATAAGGTTACTTTAAAATTAATGAACTAAAATATAATAAATAATTTTTCAATTTATTCTGATATGTATCCGTCTCTAAGAAACACTTCAAGTGCCTCAAGACCTTCGCTAACAATTCACCGTAATAAATTACAGTAATTCATGCGAGCAGCCCGAGCGGGAACCTTAAGCTCTTGAGAAGCCCACTGTTTGAGTGCGCACATTTTCAAACAACGGACCAATTATTCTGCGACGAGAAATCGCACACCGTACTCCAATTTTTTTAATGCAGTGGTCTCTCTACTGTTTCCTGCGGTCTCTCCGTACCCCAGAGTCTACCGTTTTGCTGGTTAGCGTATCCATCAAGATGAAACCAAGCCTCATCACTAAAAAATACGTATCAAGTGCCTCAATACCTTCGCTAACGAAGCGACGTAGCCAATTACAATAATTCATGCGAGCAGCCCGATCAGGAATCTTAAGCTCCTAATATGTCCGCAGTTTGAACGCGAGCATTTTCAATTTTGTAGTGGCACAGTGAGCACTTCCATTGGAAAGATTACACTGCTGCTGAAGTTTCCTCAATGATGTTTTCGGAGAAGTTAAAAGAACATCCCGTACTTCCTCTAGTTTTCGCTGCGTGAGCACTGTCATTCGGAGACTACGTTTCCGATCAAACACACCTCCCGCCTCACAACAGCACTTCACTAACCGAAATATGGCAGTCTTGTTCGGAATAGACTCAGATGAAAACTTTTCTCTGAAAGCCGCCCGGCTTTCTTCCAAAGATTGCGTTCGGAAACACTCCTCCACCGCAAAACTGCGTTGCTCTATGCTGAGGCGCATCGTAAGGTAACTATGAAAGAAGGAAACTAGGAATGAAGACGCGGTTTGTTTTGTTTTGAGCAGGTATGACCCACACCACAGGAAGGGAAGCGAAGGGGTGGTGGTGAATGGAGTGTCGCTGAAACGCAGTAGAAGGAGCTGTCCCAGAGGCAGTGTTGCAAAACTTTCACTTTTCTCTCAGTGCCTTGAACAGTAGGGTTGCGTTTTAAACTGATCACCCGGTATTTCAATGAATGATCTTTCTGATCACAATTTTAAGAAAAGAAAATCTCCAAGTCGCGTAAACCACGATTTACTTGTGAATCTCGATTTAGGAGTCATTAAATTGGCAAATTTGTGATTCATGTCGAAAAAAAAGGGAGCCGGCTTCTAAAAAAGCTTTTTGTAACTGCACAGAGCGTCGTGATCAATGGCTCCCGAGGCACTGGCGAAAGTAGCGGAAAGTCCAATGAATATAGTGAAAACAGTGGAAATAGTGGAAAGGAATCGACAATTTAAGCTCTTCAGATAGTTCAAGTGTCTGCGAAATGAATGTAGAGAAGATAAACAAGAGTTCAATTGCAATAGGAGAAACCCCCGTCAAGGAAAAAATGCAACAAAAACGGTATCCTTATCTGAAATTTCAGATAGTACAAAGTGCTATCACAGATTTTATTTTTACACTGAAGGAGCTCGCTCGTGGCACACAGCAAAGTCGCTAGCAGTTCACCACTGAGGTCCGGGTTCGATTCCCGTCGAATCTCATGAGAAATTTGTTCCAACAAAACGAGTTTGGCTGCTTCACAAGGGCTAGTCCAACCCGTGTGAAGTGTCCTAAACCCTACCCCTATCCATATTCCTTCCCAATTCTGGCCGCTGGGTAGTGTAGCAGGAGGCGCGTACGCGGAGATGCTACCTGGCGGTACTCTTGACAACTTTTTTTATTTTTTATTTTACGTCAAAAAACAGTTCAAACTGCGTATGACGTGCTATGGGGAAAAATGAATTGTGTGCTCATTTTCAAAATTCTGTGATCTCTACACTAAGTCATGTACTACTTAAATTAAAAAAAAACAACAACCCTCCCATGTAATAAAATCTATTTTCAAGGATAAATAAGCAATAAATTTTGGCATTTATCCATGTGGTCCTTCGGAATAATACTTCCTGCCGTGACAACATGGAAACGATAATTTGAATAATTGTATTTCCCACTGAATTCTAGAAGACGTGCACAGAAAATGAAGTTGCATTTATGTCCAGAAGTAAAACAAGGGGCCATCTCAGCCTTTGCTCAATGGATCAAGGAAACTGGACGAAAAACCTGATCGAGATGGGGGTCATTGACCCGGAGGCTGTAGTACAATACTTGTTACAGGTTGTTTATACACATTTATACAGTCCAAATGGTAAATAATGCATTATGTATCATTGTGAAAATTAATGTTACTTTTCTTGTGATGCTCAGTATAGTCTCTAATTGTATAGAAACTGACCGTGACGTGCCATTACAAACTAAAAACGTTAATGGAGGATTTACTTCCCAGGCGCGCAATGCAATAGAGGATTACTCCCCAGCGCAAAGCGCTCAACATCCCTTAAGGGGCTCGGAGACGCGTTGCGTCGAATTGTACACGTAACAAATAAAATTTAAAATAATCCTTCAATGACCTGATGGCCAGTAACGCAAGAAAGGCGTCTGTTGTAGCAATCTACTGCACACGGGTTCGTAAGAAATTAATATTTTTTAAAGTTACCGAGATCTCACTTTGATTTTTTCTGGAGTTGTCAACCATACTGTAGCGCGTTTATTAATATTTTTTAAATTTTAGCTCATCGAGTTTACCAAAAAATTCAATTTTCAAAATTTAAGTTTTAAAAAAATTTAAAACTCGGGAAATTAAATATTTTGCAAAATCTAAAAAATTGAACATGTTTTTAAGTTTTGAATGGAATTTGAACACAGTTTCTATAATTAATGTACTCAAATATGTGATATTTTTAAGTTAGTGATGCACGTCACATTTAGCAAATTTCATTATGCAATATTTCCGAAAATAATAAATTTAGAAAAAAGAAAAATACTCGTGTTAACTTATTTTATCCATATAATAAATAGAAACAAATTTGAAAATAATTAAAAATGTGAAGGCAAATATTGCTCTTTTTTGTGCAATTTGACATGGAATGGTTCATGTTAGGGCTATTTTATGAAGTTCATTTGCTGCTTTCTGTAAGTCATTTTCTGATGCCATTGTTAGAATCATGTCGTCTGCATAGAGAATCATTTGAACCATTTGTCTTTTGTTTCAATTTATACCGGTTTACACTTTTTGATCGTGTGGTTGGCATATCTGTTAAGCAGGCATAAATAGGGAACGGATTTCCATGTAATTACATGTTTTTACACGAACAAGATCCCAGTATTCAATTATATTTTTTAGAGTTACAAGATATTCTGAACGAATTAGAACTATTTTTATTTTACATATTTTGGTATAATTACATATTTTTACATATTTTACCAATTACGACATATTTCGCTACATTTTAATATAATTATACGTCAAAACGGAACGTTTCAAATTCTCATTTGCAATATTTGTTGCTGAATCATCTTCCTTATAAATCAAATGTAATGCTACTACAGTTTTATTACCACCATATCTTCGGCATGAATTGTCAAACTTCCCTCCCCCTCCCCGCTTACTGCTTACTCTGAGTAAAGGATGGTGGATTTTTGTCAACAAAAGTAATTCCAACTACGTACTTGCTTATGTTTCAAACAGGATGTTCATTACTCAATCGAAAACTAACAAATATTTTTTTACAGTAAATTGTCTTATCGCGTTGTTCGATTTGGAGGAATGAGTGTATACCCTTGAGCCCCCTCCACCTGGGATCCATCACTCGCTACACAGTTTTACTATTCACTTGTACACCGGCTCCTCGTCAACATTCTAATATATACTATTTTATATTTCGAATAAAACTCATATGTGGTGAAGTTTAGAGTACAATTACTTCAGTAGAGACATAACCTACTTTCAGCAACTCCGAATCCTTGTTAAAGACTGATAGGCGACGTTTTATGGTCGGAGAATGCTTGTGGAGAACAATTTTAATCACAATAATGAATTTTTGTTTTACAGATTTTTTATTTTTTCTTACATGTTTTGGAAAAAATAAACACATACATATGTACATATTTTGCATTTTTTATTACAATAAAATCCGTTCCCTAGTGATAACACATGCATACTGTAGCGTCACAATCTTTAGAGCTGCCAACGTCAGTCATGTGCCAGCTGAACACCAGTCAACTCTTTCCCAAAAATGAAATATCTTTCTGAACAACTTTTATTATTTGTGCTCAAGTACATAATTCAGAAATTATCCGCAGCCACAGACTCATGGATCTGCCAAGCAGGTCTGCTTACCTCGACCTCTCAAAGAATTCTGGTTATTTATTGTATGATAGTCATTTATTGTATGACAACAACGTCACACGTAGCTAGGCAGTAACAAACCACTATGTTACAGAACAATGAAACGAAACTTACAAACAGCTGGAGTTTGTTTACCTCTATGTTTTCGTATTTCCAGCTTATTCCAGGCTTAAACTGTTTTGGAGGTTTAGTGGTTGCCATTAAAATTACGCCTCACTTATTCCCTTCTTGACTCCTCCGTGTTTATTCATAGCAGTTATCCCTATGCTCTGTTTATATCCAGAATAAATGGCCATTTATTACAAAGGCCCAGTGAGTTTTGGCAGAGAACATGAAGAAAGTGTTTATTCATAGCAGTTTTCCCTATGCTCTGTTTATATCCAGAATAAATGGCCATTTATTACAAAGGCCCAGTGAGTTTTGGCAGAGAACATGAAGAAAGTGTGACATGATGACAAGTTTTCTTTTAAAAATAAAAGAAAAGTTGTAGGTAGTGGAAAAGTTATACGAGAGGACTTAACCTCACGTAGGTTAGAAATACTGAGAAAATGTATTGCAAAATTCCACCTTAAAAATGTATGGTCTTTTGATGGGGCAATATATGTAAATACCACACAAGGGAAAAGACGCATCACCAGAATGTGTGAAGTTGACTCGCTACCTGTAAATGGCGCGTAACTTTAGAATCTGTTTTCAGAAGTCTCTCTTAGATTATTGTTTATTATTTAATTTTTACTTGTAATATTTTAATTTTATTTTCTTCCTGCCTGTAAAGTACACACTTTCAAATACTATGTCAGAAATTTGGCAACCTGTAGATGACGAAGTCTTGCCGGAAACCGCGCCCCTGGACATACCTGCCTGGGACATTGGCCCCAGTCCGGCGTTAAGCTTGCTACCTACCCCTCGAAGCCCTGCTACACTCTCTGATCTCAACGCGTCCATCTCGCACTTTCCTCGTGACTTGTCTGTCTTTCACATTAACGCGCAATCTCTAAAGAAACATCACTCAGAAATTTTTCATGTTCTCTCTGAAGCTAGCGCACACGTATTATTAATTAGTGAAACTTGGTTGAAATCTACTGCGCCGTCTTATCTTGTGTCGATCCCTAAATATAAACTCATACGAAATGATAGAAATATAATAAAAATTAATTTAAAAGAGAAATCCGGTGGGGGTGTTGCTATGTTTGTGCGTGATGATATAAATTGTAAAATAATAAAAACATCTACTAGTAACTCACCGAACATGGAATACATGTTTGTTGATATGGTGATTGGGGGAAAACATTTACTTGTCGGGGTTGTATATTGGCCTCCTAATACGGGACTGTTGTCAGAATTAGAGGAATCACTTTCAGAATTCACAGATAAGTATCAAGATATTATTATAATGGGGGATTTTAATTGTGACTTAAAAAATCCCATCACAAAATCTGCCACTAACTTTATTCATACTTTCAATTCGTATAATTTGCAAATATTAAAACTGAATCCTACTCATAGCTCATCTAAAGCGGAATCGTGGATTGATCACTAGATTGTTTCTGATATTTCCAAAGTATTACTATATGGTCAAGTTCCTGTTCCGGGAATTTCAAACCATGATTTACTCTTTGTTGTATACTCGGCTAAATGTACTAAATACAAAAACAAAACAATCAATTACCGTGATTACAAAAACTTAGATTTTACAGCATTTCAAGTAGACAGTGAACATGCACCTTGGCACCAAGCTTACCAACAATATTCATTAGACTCGAAAGTAAATATGTTTAATGGAATCATAACAAACCTTTTCAACAAGCACGCTCCATGGAAAACTTCTCGTGTCACGCGGTCTGCTGCTCCATGGCTTACAAATGAGATAAAAGTTCATATGAAAGTTAGAAATTCTGCATATAACCGTTTTAAAATTACTAAAACCGATGAAAATGAAAAGGAGTATAAAAAACTTAGAAATTTCGTAAAACAACAAGT
The DNA here is from genome assembly GCA_011170035.1 of Teleogryllus occipitalis. Taxonomy (NCBI): domain Eukaryota; kingdom Metazoa; phylum Arthropoda; class Insecta; order Orthoptera; family Gryllidae; genus Teleogryllus; species Teleogryllus occipitalis. The sequence goes on along the minus strand of BLKR01000022.1, from coordinate 866,574 downwards.
CAGAAACGCTAAGATTCGTTATTATCATAATCTTTTCCAAACAAATTCCAGTACGAAGGGAGTATGGGACACCTTGAAAAACTGAATTTGAATTTGAGTTTGAATTTGAATTTGAAACTTGAATTTGCAAACGTAAGTCAAATGACAGTTCATTAGAAATTCCCTAGATGACCTAAATGACTATTTTGCTTCCGCTACACATACAATAGACCCTATTATTAAAGAAAAGACACTTCACTGTCTAAAATCACATGCACCTCGCTGTGACGACAGTTTCTATTTCAACAATGTTGACTGCCAAGAAGTCGAAAAAATAGTGAAGGCACTCAAATCAAATTCAAAAGGCTCGGACGATATACCAGCAAAGAAATTAAAATTGGTTTTAAAAGATGCTCTTCCAGCGCTTACTCACATAATAAACTTTTCTTTAACAAGCGGATATTTTCCCCAATTGTGGAAACTAGCTTACATTCGTCCCCTCCCGAAATGTTTAAATTCGTTAAATCTTTGTAATTATCGACCTATCAGCATATTACCAACATTATCCAAAGTCCTCGAAAAAGTTGTACGTCAACAAAAGAACAAGTATCTCGCCATAAATGATATTCTCAATAATTTTCAATCTGGTTTTACGGAAGGTAGAAGTACGCAAACGGCTTTGCTACGAGTCACCGAAGACATTCGTCAATCTCTGGATGAAGGCAATATAACAACGCTAACGCTTTTAGATTTTAGCAAGGCCTTTGATTCAGTAGACCATGACGTGCTTCTGGAAAAATGTAAATGTCTCGGTTTTTCTGATTCTACCTTATCGTGGATTTCAAGTTATTTTAGTAATAGTCAACAGGTCGTAGTTGTAGAAAATACTTTCTCGTCACCTAAATCAGTTTCACGTGGAGTGCCACAGGGCTCCGTACTTGGTCCACTTTTCTTCCTTATCTATGTAAATGACATACCGTCGGTGCTATCAAGATGCAATCATCATATGTACGCAGATGACTTACAGATCTACGTCAGTGGGAAACCTTCTGAAGTGGCTCATTTAATTAGTAAAACAAATCAGGATTTAGCCTCTTTACATGAATGGTCCGTGAGAAATGGCCTTAAGCTAAATCCATTAAAATCTCAATCAATTATAATTGGCTCCTGTTGGTCCCATAAAGCACTTAAAAATCTAAATATTCCTCATATCGTACTGGATAACACTACTGTTCCTCTATGCTCAGAAGTTAAAAATCTCGGTCTGACGATCGATAAATTCCTAAATTGGGAACCTCATGTTCGGGACACTTGCCGCAAAGTGTATGCTTCAATGTACTCACTCAAATGTGCTTACAAATGCCTTTCACCAAAAACCAAAGAACTACTAGTAAAATCCCTCTTGCTCCCTCTGCTTGATTACGGTGACATTGTGTACGGTAACATAAAGAAATCAACTGCTGACGCTCTCAAAGAGTTCAAAATGCATGTGTTAGGTTTCAATATAATATCAGAAAGTATGATCACATATCGGGATACTTCAAAGCTAATAACATACTAAACTTGAAAGCCCAACGCATGTTTCATAGTTTGTGCCTGTTCTACAAATTATTAAATACGGGTGTACCTACTTCCCTCTCTCATAAAATTTCTTACCTTAAAACAAGAAGATTCGAGAAATCTTTGCTATGCAATATTCCTAAAAGCAACACTAACTTTTACAATAAATCTTACTTAGTAGCAACGACTAGAGAGAGGAATAGCCTTCCAGGAAATGTTAGGAAATGTAAAACACTGCGATCATTCAAAAAACATTTAAATAATCTTTTTCTGAGCTGATATTGTATGATGTGAAAGTGTGTACTAAATGTGTTAAAAATTGTAAGGTAAATGTAATATTTTATATCGCTTTTTAACAGTTTTCCTCCATTTCTTGTATTTTCTTAAGTTAGTTTTTAAGTGAGCTCAAAATTGTAAGTTAAATGTAATCCTTATAGGGCTTTTTAACAGTTTTGTTCTTTTCTTTGTTTTCTTAAGTTAGTTCTTAATTTAGTTAACAATAGTATAATTAGTCTAAATTAAGTCTATTATAGGGTTAGAAGGTTTCTTGTATTATGTACTAGTAACTTCTAATTCATTATTGTTTAATTTTGTCATGGCTCTGACTGAATGCGTCTTTTCCCTTAGTACATGATGTTGAAACCTAAAATCGGCCCTAAGCCGTCGTCCTGGCCAGGTGGTTGTGTGCATTCTGATATTGTTTTTTATGACTCATGAATGTATTTGAGATTTTTTGTTAACATTTGATACGTATTGCTAAATTAATATCTCTCAGAATTTATATTCGGGCACGCCTTTAGAGTTATCCAGAGTCAGTAATGTTTGTTTGTTTTTAAAATTATCTTAAATATATTATTTTGTTGCTCAATATTGAAGAGCATGCACACTGCCTTTGTTTTCCCTGGTTTTCCCCGGTCGCTTAAGGCAAATGCTGGGACGTTGTATTCTTGTCGCATTTGTGAGCCCAGGGGCATGACATATGTAAGTTGAATTATTTACTTATTACTAAATATTATTATTTACTTGTTTTTATTTACTAAATGTATCTCAATTCTTATCTGTAAATTTATGTATTACGTGGTTAGGCGGAAGAGCGGGCCTGATGGCCCGAGTCTCGCCACATAAATAAAGTCATTATTATTAAAGGTAGGTATAAGGAAAATACCATCAAAAAATTAGAAAAGTTAGTCACTGAGATACATTATAAGTGTTTCTTGTTCTATCATAAAAAAATTAAAGATAAACTTTGGAGCCATTGTTGAGAACATTCTGAAAATGTTGAGCCTTCATGTATCCTACCAAAATGAAATTATCCTATTCACATTCAAGGGGCCACAATATAGGCCAGATCGATCAAGAATTATCAATTTCGGTGAAAATCCCATGTCTTAAAACTTTTTTTGGCCAATGTAGTTTTTTCCCCCTGCAGCATTCAAATTATTTATTGTTCATCAAGTATTAAAATGTTCAACATGAAGATATTAAGACAATACAGTAATTAATGCATTTTGATGCAGTCTTGAATTTTAAAAAGGTACTTCCAGGAATGAGAAAATGTAAAACTGGGAAAATAATTCTATGAAGATTCCAGGATAATTTATTACATTAAAATCAGATAATCTTGTTTTTTTTCTAATTTTCTTTATGCATCCCTTTAAATAATATAAAAAAGAAATTTACTCACTTCATTTGCATTGGGTTCTGTCTTCAAGCAACATGGATCTGGACTAGTTCCATTTTCTTCCTGTAATAAACAAAAAGTGCTCATTAAAATGCAGCTGCGAAAAATAATTATCTGTACAAAAACATCTAAGATGTAATTATTACATTGTAAAAATATTTATAACAATTACATAGAAAACTAGAGTTGGTACTACAGCAATACTTTCTCGTTATATTAAAATGTTACAGTTCTATAATATTATGTCACAATTTCTGCCTTTCTTACACTTCAAATATCACTATCTCGTAAGTATATATGATGTTAGGAAGTACAGGAGGCATATTCATTACTAGATAATTCGAAAAACAGAGACAAAAAATCAAAAGAAAAAGAGTGCAATATATCCCAATGCATTCAAAATCAAAAGAACAGTGGAATATATCCAAATGTCCAGTGAAAATCTTTCTTTCTGATCACACACTGAGCCAGTAGGATCTAAAATTTGTCAGGATAGAAGACCTTGTGTTGATAGTATCAGGAGCATTACAATTAGGGAGGATTTTCATGCCCTAAAAATTCTTAAAATATGCATAAAATACCTAAAAATCTGACATATGCAATAAAAATTAACAATATTTTCCTCCCTGTATAAACCTGTCTTGATAAAATTCAGGAGAAGCACAATTAGAATGAAAGAGATATTTTTGTGCAAACATAATATAATCTTATTTCATGGGAAAAATAATAGTAAAAATTCACTTTAGTGAAGAACATGAACTATGTCTTGCGGCATTTCTTCTGTCTGGTTTAAAAAATGTTATATGAAGAAATATCCTACATTTGCATAAGAATTTATCGTCTACAGCAAAGAAAAAACATTGCAGACTGACGAGCTCTTTCTAACTAACGAACGCTCTTGAATAAATATATTCTATGAAAAAATGAAACTTTTGGATATAAGTGTTTATTTTAACAAAATATGCAAATATGCACCTATAATTACATGAATATCCCAACAGGAAAAATTGAGCAAATATGCACAAATATGACACATCAAATTAATCCACAAAGCATTCAATTCAAACCAAATGTCAAGAAACTTCACTTAGCTATACCCTGAAACAATGAACTAAAATATGCAAAATCATAGAAATCAGCTTCCTAATTATAATGTTAAACTTCGTGATAAATATTTAAATTGTTATGCCAACAATTTTATGTAAGTTAATATTCAAATATTAACATATATATAATATCGCCAAAAGTAGATTCGCAGGAAATATAATTTTAAGTTTTGGATGTAAGATAGGAATTAGTGCGTTTATTTAATATGGGCATAATATAATTATTTCATTCATGCTAGGAAAAGTAATCAGGTTGAGACACCCACCCATGGCGATTGTGTAGGGAAGTGAAATTTGTTCAGGACATTTTGTTTAATTATTGTTCAATAGAATACTTTAATAATTAGGTATTATTTTTATAATTGTTCATATCAGTAATTTAATGCTCAGGAATGCATTATATAATATAGTGAAATCAATGGAGGAATATTGAAGAAAGAAAATGTTACGGAAGTCTAGGACAAAAGTCACACCAGAATATTTACAAAATACAAAGAGCATTCAACAATACAAGAGCAATCTGTAAGCAATTTTTCTAAATTTGAAGGAAAAGAACTTCAATAATTCTGAAACAGTCATTTATTTAAATTGCACTAACCAGTTATTTTTCAAATATGTTAAAAAAATCATTAGAATGGGCTTAAAATGTAACAAGTTGTTTTAGATTATTTTGAAGATTGTCTGTCTTTTTAATTGTAACCTCAGATTTATTTAGTACACCTCTTTCTATTTTAACAGACAAAACATTTCAAATAAATTAATTTAGTCATAAATTATTTTAAATTATGTTTTTTATTAAAAAACTTGGTAACTGTACAATGTTTCAACACAGTTTTGCAAAATTCTTTCAATTTTCTTTTAGGCATGGTTAAAAATTTATGTTCAAATAATTTGGACTTTGGCTAATCCTCGCCAATATGTATCAAATCTTTACCTTTTCCCGTAGTTCTATACAGAGGATGTTATTTGTTTGACTTTCATATTCTATTATTATAGATATCAAGAGCTCGCTTGTTTCTCGCGTCTTCACACAAGGAAAAGAAGCGAAGATCGTAGGCGACCGGTGGGCATGGGCGAGCGCTGTGTCAGATTCGCGATGTAAACATCACTCGCGTCCTAAGGGGCAAGTCGATAACCGTGACTTCCGACATTGATAACTCACCGTCCCGAGAGTTCGCCCAGGAAAGTAATGGAAGGGAGGGAAGGTTCTGTAATTCAAAGAATTGCGTGTTAGATCTCTTTCGTAAGCCAGTTATGAACATTAAAGGCAATTAGAACATTTGTTTTTGTAATTTCTAGGCTTATACTAAATAAGAATATTACGCATTTTTCTATTACCCAAGAATGTTATAAAATCATTATTTTCCCCTCATTTTATATGGTGTACATACAAATGTTCTGCAAAATTTAGATACAAGTGCAATGAACTATATTAGTGCATTCCCCTTCCAATTTTGTATTTTTGTTTGCTGTTTCCTGCTTATGCCGTGTCCAAGCAAGGAAAAAATAGTACCCACCTCAGTTTTGTTTAGCATATGCTTTTTATTATTTACTCATGAAATTATGAACAAATGTTCATTGTGTGAAATAAACATGGCGTCTGGCGACGCTCAACAGTTCTGCAGATCAGAGAGTATACTTACAGAGACGGCACTCAAAGTTAATCCCAAGGCACTTATTCAAATTTCTAATTTTCATGGAGGGGGAAGCAGCCATCTTGGATCCAGTTTGAGCCAATAGTGTCGAAGGGCGATCTGCCAATGGAAGTGGTGCGTTATGACGACCGGAAAATTTAAAATGAAGTTTTTTTTTCAAAATGGCGTCAAATTAATAGCTTAGTAGAAGTTGCAGCAACTTGCTGAATGACCCTGCACAAGGCAGATTATAAATCCCGAAGGCTTCGGACTCCCGTACATTACATAATTTTTATGTACATTATATTTATGTAAATTGAATACATTATTTTTATGTAAAATAAATACGCTAAGCAATTTAGAAGACTAAAATATTAGGATTTAGAATCCTAAGTCACTGAATGGAATTGTTGTCCAGGGAGTGCAAAATAAAATGTTATTTCATAAACACAATATTTATTTTTAAATTATGTAAATAGTCATACACAATATAAACAATAATACAATTTTTTACAAAATAAATGTGAGCAAGTAATCAGACATACAGATCATTTTACTTTGCCATTGACTAAATATTGAAACCATGAATTTAGACAATTGTCCAAATATAACTAGTAACCATTACTTCTTTAATATTGCATCATTATTAAAATGACATTCCAGCTATCAACACCTGTCAAATTTCAGCCTATTATCAAAATTGCTACTAAGGTACAATACAAATTAATATTATTGATAAGTTTTATAAATAAACTAGAAACTTGCATTTGCACAGTCCACAAAATCTATCTTTTTTTGCTTGCTTTCTTCAAAAAAGCAATATTACACATTAAACTGCATTACAAGAAACATGTTTTACCTCCTACTTAGTACAAGTGATGAACTAAGTAAAAAAAAGTACGTGATTCTACTTTAACTTCATTTATCTCAAAGCAGAGTTTTTGGACTTAGTTGGTTTCACTAATATTCCAATATCACAGGCTACATATTTGTCCAAAAGCATGGCTAGTTGCCCAATGGATCGTGAATGAAAATCCAAAGGCCAGAATACTAATATAATGTAATCTGATAATACTAATATATACAAACAAAAATTAAATATATACAACATAGTTAAAAATGATGCAAAATATATACAAACACTGAACCTCAATAATACTAATCATTTAATAAAATAACTACAAATAAATAATAAATTGAAAAAAAGGTAAAAATACACATCTACAAACATTCATGCCCTTCCATTATCCGCATATTTGCATCACGGCAAAACGCCCTGATAACCAATCTTGATATGGTTTCTATCATTGCGGCCACCATTTTGCAGCTGTGATCTGGACAATTAAGCCAGCTATAGTCTAAATTTGCTGTTAGGAAACTAACAACATCACCCTTTAGGCTTCTTAAGTGCAAACTTTGAGTTTTAACAAAATTTGACACAAAAAAATTTAGGGCCATGTGGACCGCACTCCACAACTGCTTATTTGCATATAACAATGCTGGATTATGAGGATCATATTCCAGACTTTGAGAATACATCTGCCCCAGGGATGGCTCATCACTCTTAATCGCAGTTAGGCATATTGAGCAATGTTGCTCCTTCAAAACCCCTACCATGCACTTGCCAAAGTAGCCAGCAACATAGTAGGTCCCAATGTTTTCAGGTCTTGCCATGTCCTCCTCCGTCAGAGCATTGGCCTCTGCTGGCTGCATCATCTGGAATATGCAGAACAACTGCAAAAGTGTCATCATTAGCTACAGCTACAGTATGGGGAGGAGCCATGTCGGGTTCCCCCTCCATAGCTTCATCCTCATTCTCTGACTGCTGTCAGTGACTCTTCCATGTGTTCTGACAAATTCATTCAGATCACACAGAATTCCTAAATTGTCATCCTCACAATTGGAATTCTGGCACTGCCAAGATTATTCACAATTACTGATTTCAAAGCAGAAATGAAGTGGCTACATGTTGGATTATCATTAGTCACGCCATTCTGTCTGATAACAGCAAATAAATTCTCCAGTGGGTCCTGGTTTAGCCGCCTTAAATGCAAACATTTGAGGGTGTCCTTGACATCATTCCACAGATATTCCAAGGCGAGAAGGGTGGATATGTAGCCATTTCGAAATGGGAAGTACCTAAATTCCTTTCCAACCCTTCTCACTTCGAAGCCATTCACAGACGCCTTCTCCCAGAACCAAAACCTCATTCTCCCGAGTTTTTGACGCATTTCCTTCCAAACAGCAATGTGCCCAGACCCTTCTCGCACCACATACCTTTTTTTTTCCTTATACTCAATACTGTGGTCATCTCGCTTCTCTGAGCCATTCGAATAATCAAACAGCGTATCGAAGTCAAGAATGACATCTGCATTAGTTGCTGCAGATAATCGTGAGCCGAAGGACGACCGGTGGAAATGGCTGAAGGGATAAAAGGCACTGACTGACTGCGACGTGACGAGACTTGACTAATATTAAAAGTAAAACACGTTAATGGATGATTACTCCGAGAAGTGCAAAGCGCTCAACGCCCCTTAAGGGGCTTGGAGACGCGTTGCGTCAAGGTGTAGACACAACAAATTTAAAAAAGTCCGTTAAACTGCTATCTCCCCCCCCCTGAGCAAAGGTCACCCCCTTCCACCGAGCGTCAGCGCGTAGCCTCACGAGACTCAAGCGGTGGTTTTCGCCCGAATGCAACCTCTAGATGACCGTATAGTTGGCATACCCACTTATCAGAAATCAAACAAAGAATATTCCAGAATTTTGTACTAATTATGAACTAATTTATACCCAAAATTAAAAATTCTGAGCCGACGTAGAACATAAAAAAGTATTATTATACATTTTTTTACTTTAACGTTAAAGATAGCATACCCACACAAGAAAAATACATGAAATAAAAAAAACAACTAAAAATATCACAATTTTGTACTAATTTTGAACCGATGCACAACATATAATGTATATATAACATTGTTGGAGATAAAATCTTTAAAAGAGATTTCTAAGTGGCATGGTCTTTTGTAATCAATTGCCTTGATGTTGCACTCAAAATGAAAAAAAAAAAAAATGTTTTGAAAATAAGACACGAGACCCATTCAAAATGCATTACTACTGTTCAAAGAAACAAAATATAGTGCTGCAGAGAAAACAGGTTTCAATTAAAATACTAATACTACCAAAGGCTGAATTTATCGTTCCTCTCACAAGTTCAATTTCATTTGCCCATGGCTGGATGTAGATACTGTGGGCCTCCAAGCACAAAATTGTATTGGGCATGCCATCAGAAAAAAATCTTTAACTAAAAACCACTAATTATGATACACTAATCAAATCAGATATAAATTAACAAATTGCTTACAAAATGGAAATTACATTTTTAATTCTTCATTTACAAATGCATGATTAGTTTCTTATTGTTCCATTAAATTTATTTTTAAATTCAAAGATTGTAGTTCAGTAAACTATTTGATTCATGATTATATTAAGATAAAAATATTTTATGAAGTTTTTAATAATATTTATTTTAAAAATCCGGGCATGATGATGCAGTCCCAAACCTTCTTATTTTGCTAGAAGGGAAATCCAGCTCTGCATTTTCTTATACATTGCATGGTTGATAATAACACCAACATAAAAATATTTTATCATTTGAACACATTGTATACCACTCGAAAGTTCATTGAGGTGCTGACCTATGCTAAAGGTATCTTGCATCTGTAATGTAGAAGGCAATGGCATCTACTGTATATCTCACATAATAAAAGAGAATATGAATCGTTTTCAAATATTTAATCATTTCAATAATCAAATAAATACGTAATTACTGTTCAGGAGCCAAAGTAAAGAAAACTTACACATGGCACAATATGAAATAATAATGCTGCACTGAAGATATAAAAAATCTTCAAAATCTCAAGTTCACCCATTTGCTCATAGAGATTGGTATCTTAGTCATTCTTTTGGAATATTAATTGAATTGAACTCGTCATTCAGATAGCACAAACCACTATATTCATCATATTTCGGCTTTTATGAATATCGAGTTAATATCAAAGAATGTTTTCCAGGAGTGAGGATCCTTTAATTGTGCCCAGAGGAATGTAAAATCTCTCGCCGAAGTCATGGTGGAAATATTTTGGTGGAAATATTTTGGTGGAATTATTTCCACCATGGCCGAAGTCTCGTCACTCAATTTGAATAAAGTGCGCTACGCGCGCGGTGTTGCCAAGCTGCACGTTACCGTCCCTCCGACCCTCCAGGAAGCGCGCGAACGCCCTTTGAACTGGTTTAGATTTATAATTTTGTAAAATTATCCCATTTGAAATGGTAGATGTCCTTTAAACTGCGCATATTTATTCTTCTACATGCTAGCTACCTAAGGAGCACTTTTTAAAAACATTTTTAACAGTTTTTCACAATTTTAAAATTTTATGTCGGATCTGTCACGTCGCCTTAAGAGCCCATGTTAAAACGACAAATTTTGGTCTCATTATGTGAAAACTAGACGGTGAAATCCATTCAAACTCAACCAGAACACAGAACAACCTCTCATCTTTTGTTTAATACAAAATATTATTTTATTTTAATAAAAAAGGACATGTTAAACATTACACGTATCTCGCTCTGACCACTTTAAGGGGCTTGTAGACGCAACAAATTAAAAAAAATCCAAGGGTTGTGCTTGAAACTTTATTAAGACCAATAAATTCATAAATTCAATAACAGAGTCAAAGACATTTACATCTACTTATAGTGCCCTACAAAAATTAAACCAATGCTGCTAATAGATTGACACACATTTTCAAATTAATGCAACTATTTTTATATTAAGTACATCATCGCCCTCGCCCTTTCTCTAACGGAATTCCTTCTCCAACCATCCCAGCATTTGAGACTGCAACGGTTTTCAAATTTCTACTCGTCCTAATAACACGGGAGGTTCACTAGAGCCGAGTTTGAAATTATATTTTTATGATTCTCAAGTGTGATTTGAATTCTCTTCAGTTTTCTTTTGCTTCTGAAGGTGAGCGTAAACAGATACATTTATACTTTTTACTTTATTCAAAAACAGTCAGCCATTTAAACGATTAATTTGTTCACGAGTCGATTTAATTATACCCACCTTGATTTGATTGTCAGATATTTTAAAGTGTTTTAAATTGTTACTAAATTTTAATATTCTATTAGCATATTATACATATATATATATATATATATATATATATATATATATATATATATATATATATATATATATATATATATAGTACATTAATAACATAATTTAAGATCTACGACTTTAAATTCAATTAACTTATTTAAAAAGTCTGTCAAAATAGAAAGAGATGTACTAAATAAATCTGAGTTTAACAAGTTGTGTTATTTAATATTGCAGAAATAAATTTTATATTCTTTCCTCCATAATAAAGCCAAGATATTTCTATCAATCCAAGCGTATTTATTTAAAATAAGTAAGGCTGGAAAAAATCATTATTTTTTTAAAGGATCCAAAATATATCATTTTTTTTATTTAAATAAGATTTCTTAAAATTGTGTGTTTACTTAAACCAAACATATTGAGTGATTTATTTATCCTTAATTACTTTAAAAGCAGAAAAAGTTTATTAATACATCCAATTTTTAATTTATAATTAAATTATTGTAATTTATTTTTTTATAAAAATAGATAATACATTTGAAGGGTCTGGTGCAATACCACCCTAACCCACAAAATCTCTAAATTTGAGTTACTGAAAGTTTCATGCTCCTGAAACACTTCTCTTACATCCGCGTTACCAAATAAGCTTGTGGCATAATCTATTAGCACAATTTAGAAAAAAGCCATTCTTCGTACAATGAAAATTTACCATTTTTTCTGTGCAATATTGCCCTCATCAAAAAGCACTATTATTGAAAACAACTGAATTCATCAAAAAAATATACAACTTTGTTAGACGTTTTGGAAATATTAAATTTTATTTTATAGTTGTCCTGTAGCTTCCTAGTTAAGATTGTATTTTATCAATATACACAAGCAAAAAGGTTAATATTATTAAAACTAGTAAGATTAACAACCATTCTCATTAGTTTTAACAATATTAATTTTGTTCTTTTAATGAGTATTAATAAATTTCCATTTTTAATAAAACTCATCATCTTTAAGATGTACTTTAAGTGGCTTTAGCAAACATTTTAATACAAATCCAGAATTATGGACACTGTTGAAGCTCTAATTGTGATTTTCTTGAAACTAGCACGTGTGTGTTGCGGTGTATTGCTGCTAAAATTATTTTTATCTACAGAAATGAAATGCTGGAGAAAAACTAATCGATCATCTAAGACCATTAGTATATAACTACTACAAATTTTTTATTGTTCCTTGTTTCATAAGTTTGTTCATTTTATAGTATATTATATTGTTTCTTATTTTCTCAAAATTGTCAATTATGTGAAAAAGATTTAACAAGTATAATATATTCTTGAAATCAACTTTGTAATTGATTGAAGTCTTTTTATCTGAGTAATTTTTATTTTACAAATATTTAAAATACAAATATATTTTTAAATATTACAAATAATAAATAGATTTAAATCATTGATGTATTAAAACTAATCATTTGATTTAAATCATACCAGCCTTAAAAATACGTTTCAGGAAATTGTCGTTTCGTATGAAAGGATTTGACAATGACAATGTGACACAAGTAGTCATATTGTGACATACCGATATGTCACATGAAAATAAACTAACATTTATTTGTAGACTATATGGTGGAACATGCATTAGAAAATATCACGAGAGCATGGGCTTAGCAACGACCGTGAATAAACAATGTAGTTTTTGTTTTTTGTAAATGCATTAAGAAGAGGCCGGATGCCGAAAATAGAAAATTTGGGATTGGGCGAAGAAGTTTAGACGATCGAAAGGTCAGCTACACCAAAATATAACGAACGTATGGATTGGCTGGGTGAGAGAAGGACGGTCAAATGTTATGAAAAAAGAGGAAGGTAGTTTAATACGAAGTCTTCGAGGGGTGCATCATGCAGGAAGATTTCATTCTGACCGGCATTGCGTGTCTGAACTGATCGTGGGTTCGTGAGAGGGAGCGAGTGAAGTGCAGATAGTCAGAGTCGGGTTATCAGATCGTGAAATTTTAAGGACAGTAAATTATATTGCAGATATTGCATGTGGAAGTAATATTGATGCATAAATTGGGACTTTGTCGGGAGTGGTAATCGAGTTATAGATTTCGGGACTATGTCATAGGACGTAATCGGGACTGATAATTTTGATAGTCTGAGACCAGTTTGGATAGGGGCAGAAGAGGATTTCTTGGGACTTTGGACTACGGCAAGCTCGCAAGATATTTCGACTGAGAAGTCTACGAGGGACATCAATGAAGAATAGATAAGTTAACCGCGGTATAAAACTGTAAATTCAAAGATATCTTGATCCAAGGCACAACATAAAATCATTTTGTTAAATTCACTCAATTGTTTGCTAAATAGGTAACAATAAACTTTGTTAAATTTTGTTCTTCAGAAAAGAAAGTGGTCTTTCATTTAGTCAATCCAAACAGTAATGAACTAGGAATAGAATCATTCTATTTCAGATTCCCAGCAGCGCTGTATAGTCTGCGATCCTATAATCCATTATAAAGGTAATAAGGATTATAATATATCATGACCCATTGACCCAGCAAGCCGGACGCTAAGATCTTTGCCAGAAATTAATGTAGAGAAATTTTGTATATCTCAATATGACTGAACCCAGGGGCAACAATATTCATAATACATAACTTACATTATATATGAGCAATGGAGGACCATATTTAAAAAAAAATACTATAATGATTCATGTAAATATATTAGAGCGGCTTACCAAGCTCGGGGAATTAATGAATAAATAATATATTTTTCACGACCAAATTTAAATTATATTTAAAATAAACCTGAATGTCTAAAATTTTAAATTAGAAACTTAATCACAATCCTAATTAAGAGAAGAAATTAATTTGTTTAGCTCTTTTGTAAAAGTAAGAAAGAGCAACTGTTCCAGACTACAAAATAATTGCAGATATGCAATGCAGACGGTTCGTTTGAACTTCATGTGATGGCTGAAGGGCAGAAATTGCAATGTAATATTATGTAAGAGTTTCCAATGCGAGAAAGTATGTGATGTTCTGACTGAGCGGTTCCCAATAGCATCTGCATCGACACCCTAAGGAGTTGATAGAATTTTGATAAAAATGGGGGGTCAACTGACAAATATGAACTCATAATTGATAAGTATAATCAAAAACCCATTGATAACAAAAAATATCACATGAACTTGAAAATTAATTTTTTTCCGAAATAGAGCAACAATACATGTAATAATAAATTATAAATTTGCTCCTTTTCTTTTGCTTTCATCATTCATTTTCAGGATGACCGGCAAAGCAAGGCTGGAGCAACTGGTGCACCTCACCCTTCCTCTGAAGTAAGGGGCATTCAATAAGGACACCCGTGGGAGGACATCAGCACAAAATTAATCAAATTGCACTCCATTGTTATTTTCTCCATTACAGCCAGATTTAAAACAATTGAACGGTTATCGTAGACAGGGGTCTCTTTTCTATTTTTGAACAACAATCACTCTTGCCCAGACATAGTAACACAAAAATTAGACATAGTTTAGACCTATGAATATATGCTAATTCGTGCCAGGGACACTGTCGAGTATTACAAGTTTGGGTTCTGTGAACCAATAACAGTAGTTAATGATAAATGACTATTGACAAGGAATAAGAGTAAAACAAGTGCTGGGAAATTCCTAGATTACAAACATATATTTGAGACTTCACAGTCATTTGTTGATACAAAAACTACATAATAATGTATAATATTAAAGATGAGGTTTATGAACTGGTACAGAACTATATCAGCAACATATGAATAAGTTATATTTAAGGTTATATTTATTTTATTTTTATATTTACTTTTATATTTTATTTATAATTAAAGGAAGTTAAGTATGGAATGTCTCAAGGAAGCAAATTAGGACTTTTATTCTTTTGCTCCATTAAAATGATGTACTAAAGTATTAAAATAATTATTACATTTGCTGATGACATGTCAATTTTTTGTACAGGAATGGCTAGTCGAGAAGTTGTCAGTGGTATAATTGGTGAAATAGTAAGAATGGTTAAAAAGAAATTTTTTATATTAAATAGCCAAGATGCAGTGGATACATGTGAATAAGCAGGGATTAATACAAAGTGTTGGTATGGCACACACAGTGAAGAACATTATAGAAGTGAAATGGGTGAACTGATATAAAAATTTAACATGATACAAGATACTCCGTTATCTTTCAAGAATTGTTAATTAAATCAATAAAAATATTGCAAAGAAAGGAAGTGCATAAATTGAAAAAACTGGAGTCCCAGAAGACATTAAAGAAATGCTTTATACATCTATAGCATTGCCACACATACACTAATTTTCTGTGGTTCCCTTTATAGATAAAAAGAATGATATAATAATGTTACAAGTTATTATGAATAAGATATTACGGGCACAATTCCACAAATGTTGGTAAAATAATGTCGCTTTAACATTAAAAGGGATGGCTTATCTACTTATTGGAAACAAAATAAGAGATGATTTTTTAAATTTTCCTTTATAGAGGATTATAAACAGTTTATAACGAGTTATTGCCGAGATATATGCACTTTAGTTCAGAAGAAAAATAAAGTCACCTATGTAAACAATGCTAGACAATAAACAATTTCGCAGGAGGCAGGTTTAGAGAAATAAGCGCCGGACAACTATGTTTTACAGAGGTCTATAAAAGTTTAATGAATTGCCATACCATATTAGATAAGCAGGGACATTTGAACAGTTCAGAGAAGAAGTATAAAGTTTGTTTAATGATCTAGGCTCCGATTCAAATTTGATGGGAAGTTGTGTCTCCCAAAAGGTAGTATTTAATAAAGATGTATTCATGAAAGCTGTGATAATTAATATTCATGTTTGCCAACATAAGTTTCCTACCTGCCTCTCTCCGACCACATACAACCTTTATGCGAGAAAACCCAGCATTACAGAAAAGCTAGAGTTACAACGTTTTTGCCGACAGGTATTCAATTACCCTTTCAGTCCTTGGAATTGCAAGTGAATAATAAAATACATAAAATAATTATTTGGTGATATTGCAGTATACAGCATCTTTGTAATTTCAATGAATCATACCTACACACATAAGAATGTTAATATTAGCACCTCCCACCAATCTCACAGGTAACTGTACCACATTGATCACATTAAATTATTTTATCTTCTATATGATATTTCATACATAGAAGAAAAAAATTAAGCTCTGAAGTAGCATACACTCACACCTGCTCTAAAGATTCTAAAATTGCAAGCAAATGAAGTTTTCACATGAAAGCATTAATATCAATTCCTTCAACGTAGCCTGTAACTTTTCCTCTATTGCTGCAATTAGTTACATCCACATAATACTTTCTTGCCTTCAAGTCCCTTCTTTGTGATTAACCACTCAGTGCACTAATTATCATTAGATTACATTATTAACATTATAACAAACTAAAACTCACATTGGAATTCTCTTTTTCATGGTAAACTGGTTCTTCTTTAATCTGTAAATAGGGAAGAAAGACAATAAGAATTAATCATCAGTAATAACTTAAGTAACAACAAGCTCCCCACGATGCACATAATTTTCGAGGAACATTTTTGCGTTGTATCACAATCCACCAAAACACACGTTTGAACAGTAATTATAATGAAAATTGCTTACTTGAAGTGCAACTTCAGTTTTCGCTAAAATGTTTAATTCCTCCATTATTTTCATCAACTCCAGCTAGCACGTATGATACAGAAGGTTCAAGCCAGTAAGCGATTTTAATGACAGATTTAATGACAAATGAGCAACGCCGGCGACCGCATCGCATTGCGAAAAATATTCTTCCGCCAGTCAGCTGAGTAGTTTTAACAGCTGGCCCGCTCGCTGGCCGAGTTTTGTTAAATGTAATTTCAGTGCATGGAGATGAGCAACAGTTTTCACGAAAGATTCATTTAATTCCGCTATCAATAATGATGAAAAATTGTACGAAGTGCTACAAAACATTTCGAAATGCTGTTGAGAACATGTGTGATTGAGTGAATTAAACCATCTGACAGGAGTATGATAGAGAATAATGCTGCAGAACTCCCACGTAGGCCTTGTCAAAACTATCGGAATTCTGTTGGTACTTTCGATCTTGCGTGTTCATATTATTCAAATTAATTTATGTACTGTTCAATGTTTTGCATTATGATATCAGATATTTATAATAGCTATTTCATTCTCACATTGTTCTTATGTCATAACTAGACATCGGATGTTTAGGCACTAAAAAATAGTGTTTTAGGCGCCTAAAAAAGCACTGAAAAAGTCAAAAATAAGGAGGGAAAAGGCACTGTCAAACGTTACATGCACAATAAAATGGAAAATTGTAATTTTTGTAAATATTATTTTGCAAACTTAAATGCACAAAACCAGTTCGTATATTTTGATGTAAAACTAGATTTACATATTTACAACTCTTCTACATTTTATTCTTAATAGTTTCCATTAATTAGTAATATTTACACATTACCAGTAACTTTTCAAGGATCACAATTTCAAATTTGCGACGACTGGGAGACAAAATCAGTTTGAATGCGGAGAAGGATATCTGAACGATGTGACTGGCATATATTTTAGCAGTCCAACACTAGCAACACTGAAACCTTCTGGGAATTTATATGTATTTCCACTTAAAATTTCGGTTCCCTCGGCGTATTGTCAATCGTCCATGTTCTCAGATCATGGCTAGTATTTGTGAAATAGGGAAATGGAGAAAAATCAATTGGTATACTTTCAGGAATTCTCTCGTAATTTTAAATTTCAAGACGTGAATTGAAGGTTTCGTAATGAATGGTCACGTTGGACCATCGCCGATTTTCCGATATCTTAGCATTGTATATAAATATAATAAATAAAAGGCAAAAAAGTCCTAAAAAAGGTATTTATGCAAAAAATAGGCATTTATGCTAAAATAAGCAAAAATAAGCATTATAAAATTCCGTCAAATGTCATCATTTGTCATGATTCGTGGACATATATTATCAGCCTTTAAATAAGTTCTCTAGAAAAAAATAGGCATTTCCCTAAACATCCGATGTCTAGTCATAACATGACAGTCTGTGGCAGTTATTGATGATTAACTTATAGATATGGTGAGTTAATTGTGAATTTGGTGTAATAGTATTTTAATACTATAATAATTTGTTCAGTGATTCTTGACTGGTAAAACAATGCTTAATTGTCATGATAGTTATGTATAATTAACATGAAACTACTATTTATTTGCTGATTTCTTTTCACAATACTGGGTTCTCCTGATTATACAACTTTGGAAAATATTCCCACTACATTTAAAGATTTCTGTAGGGAAAAGGGTACAAGTTAGTTAATATTTTCAGAGTACTATTTGGCAGAATTCAGGTAATTCAATTGATCAATAACATCGGGTAAATTTCTTAAATGTGGAAACCAATAGTCTGTTCTTAAAATTAAGATTAACAAGTGCTATGAATTATTGAAGTTGTCATTAAAAGGATATTATAGAATGATAATATAATCAAATTAATGAAAGATAAATTGATTTTCATTATCACTTTGCAAATTTTTACCTAAGAAATGAAAATTGAAACAATTCATACCTTCAATAACTTTATTATTTATGAACAAAAGTCATTTAGAAAATGGGTATAAAGGTAACATAAAAAAGCAAACAAAAGTGAAAAATAATTCCCTTTATTTGTATCGTTATTTATTTGAAGGATATAACATTTCCACCAAACCTATTTGAAGTTCAATAAATTTTATCCACTTTGATAATTTAAAGTCAAAGAGTACAAAATCAAAATGAGTTTCCCAAGTCCTTTTAGAACATACTAAAAATCCTAAAAGTCCATGGCCTACTATTAACTATTTTGAGTGTCAGCCTACATTTGCCTGAGTGAGGAGTAAACTGTGTCAATTTTGAAAAAAAATTATACATTTGAATTTTTACAAAGTGGATAAAACGATGAATGACGTTCGTATTGTAACATCTTATACAATAACACTTTATTTGTTATCAAACTAGACCTAACAGCTTAATTTGATAAGTTCTAATTTTGTATTACATTAAGATGTCTTACAACACAAGAAACTAAAATACTGCTCAAAAGATGAAACTTTTCATTAAGTCTGCATTACTAACTCTTTTTTATTAAAAGGAAGATATTTTCTACTACTTGAAGTTAATATTTGATGGGACTGAAAAAATGTTATTAGAATATATTTTCAACCCATTCATTGAAAATCAACACTACTTCACATACTTTCATTCACACATCATTTTACATACCTGGTTCATACACATAAAAAATTAACTTCAAATAACTGAAAAATTTCTTCCTTATAATAAAAAAAAATTAGAATTATATAATAATTACTAAAAAGAATTTACACAGGAAGTTAACATGTGCAGACATAGTGATGTGACTGGTTATATCTTCTGAGAAGTATACCTAAAAAAACCTACTAAGGAGGGCAAAATTCTATATTACTTCTGGGAAGCAAGCAAAGGACCATCCCGGCATCTGTCTTAAGTGACTAAGGGAAACCTAGATAAAACCTTGTCAGAATGGTGGCTTAAGGCCAAACACACACAAGACTATTAAACATGCAACAACAACAACAACAACAACAACAACAATTAATAATAATAATAATAATAATAATATAAGATAAAGACTACTTATCATGCAATATATAATAAAAAATACTACTACACATTCTATAGAATAAAATTAAATTTGTTACATTGTATACAAGAAATACACAGTTAGGACTTTTAAACTTATTTCTCACCCCACCCCCCACTCTACACCGTCAATCATAAGACTTAACATTTGTTACACTATAACTCCCATCACCAACAAACCATTACAGTCCCACATGCTTTCTAACTACTTCAAGTACACTATATTTATTTTCAGAGAGAATTAAGAGTACATTCAGTTCAACTAATACATATAAACAGCTAGTCACAAGGAAAAGTAAATATAAATACAAATATTTTGTAGACATTAAGTGGTACACAGACCCTCTCCCCCCAACATAATTTTTCCAGCTAAAGCAGAATAAAGGAGTTTTTTACATTAACAACTTTCTGAAGAAAGAAAAAAAAAATTCAAGGCAATATTTGCTTTTCATTTTATTAGTCGCTTACTTCTCCACAGAAACCTGGTTTAATGCTTGCTTCCATTTTCTTGTCACTGCTTGGTGGTCAAAAGTGGTACCACAATGTCTCTGGTAGTATCTTTTGCATTGGCTCCATACCAACTCAATGGGATTGTAGTGGCAATGGTACGGGGGTAGCCTCAGAACTTGATGACCAGCTTCTTCAATAATTTCATCCACAACATATCTGCACCCACATACACTGATATGATTTTTCAACTAATGACAACATTGGCAATCACATCATCATGCAAAAAATAAAACTGCCTTATTGTATGTTTAATTCAACAAAACTTATGCTTATTTCAAGAGTACCTTTTCTGAACACAAACTTCAGAAGCTTTCAAAAGAAGACTTTTAAAAGTATGCTCAGGTATAAACGGTATTTTGTGCTGATGAAGAAACTCCTGCAGTTCACTCTTCCTCCACTTGGATGATGGCCTTTTCACTTTCTAGAAAATTAGAAATGACAACAGGATGTTTATTTCAATTTTATTCAAAAATTGCATTTCTTTTTATACTCTCTTTAAGTAAATATAAAACATTCTATTGGCAATCTTGTTGTTCTCTAAGAAAAATTATTTTTACTGATTTAACTAAAATCACTGAAAATTTAATATAATAAATTTTGTATTTCAACTTTTTTGTGAAGTAAACAATTGTTGAAATAACGTCTTTTACCACTGACTAGTTGCAAAAACTGTTTTATAATCAGTTAATTTTATAAAGGATTAAATGTATTCTTTGAAAGAATAATTTTTACATTTCTAAAAGAACACTTCTTGAAATGTCACTCACCAGCACAGAATGAACAGGTACATTGTCCATTACAATAACTGATGGTTCTGGCAAACAAGGTAATAATTCCTCTTTCATTCACTTTTGGAACATTTCTGCTGTCATAGTTCCATGCTACTTCGTCTACTTTTGTCTTCGAGGGAAACAATAGTTCTGCATCCTGAATGAATTTGCATTTGCACCTCCTGCATGTAATACCTTTTACCTTCATCTAAGTTTTTGCTACAGCAGCTCTTCTTACTTTTATCTTGCCATGACCGAGAGGTGTAACCTTAAGGATAGAAATTATTAAAAACAATTACTAAAGATGCTGTAGCAAAATAAAATCATATTAAACCACTATGACGGTGCTTCAAACAGGACACACACTATTCATGACACTCGTAAGTCATTACACTCACTGAAATAACTACAATTTCATAAATGATGCATTTCATTACATGCAAATCATGCCTTCTTGATTCACTTATGACTTTCTATACTGTACTACATTTTCTACATAGTATACTACTTTCATACTTTTCAACGCTACAAAAATTTGTTAGATCTGTGACAGTAAATTTAACATTATCCAAGACAATTTCCCCTGATACTTTTATTACAATTTTACTTACTTTTGAACAATGTGAGTTTTCAAATTCAATGCATAGGCAGTCTGGTCAATAACTGAAGAAGTTTCTATATTGCCTCGCATCATCAGCTCTTCTACATATCTTGCAATAAAAAAGATGTCTTCTTGGCGTTGATGCTGCGTCACTTCTCCCTTCTGCGGTGGATTCATTGCTAAAGTTACTCAGAAACTATTAATATTTCTAATAAACTACATTAAATATTATTACAAAAATAAATATCTACAATAATAAATAAAATAATTCAAATGCAAGTAATTATAAATTAAATATTTTATAAATAGCTATTATTAATGTTATTAAATTGTAAATTTAACTTATTATTAGTTTCTATTAATGTTATATCTAATATTTTAGTGAATTAAATATAATATAAAAATATTATAAATATTAAATAAATAATGGAAATTCTCCGAAATATGTGGAGTGAAATCGTTCACGTCTGCTCCCGGCTGTGTCGACGATCTCACAAAGGTTCAGCAGGCGCAGAAGGGATCGGACGGGGTCCCCGTGGGGGTAACGCAGGCAAAATTACACAAAAAAGGGTCATAAACTGGCGACAGCCCTTGAAACTCTGACAAAAGGCCCGCCCTGGACTCGCCAAGGAAAGGAAAGTCCCGTCTCATTTCTGCAACGAACTCTCCAAATTGAAACTGAACACAGTTCACGTAAAGTATTAACTTTTAAAAATAGTAATCTTGAACATAGTTTCAGAGTACCTCAACATCATTTTATCACTATAATAAAATATTTTTCATTGAACTTTCTCCTTTGTCTGATTGATAATACATTAGGTTGTTCCACGGCTCCAAGACACGTTAGCCAACGTTCGTGAAATGAAAGCGAATCATTTCTGCATATTAATAGCCGACCACGCCCCCAGACGAGATCCTTGCGGTTTGGCGACAGTGGCTGTCAAAAAAACCGGTCACATGACTGAACGGTCTGTAAGCGTTGATCAAACAAGTTTCGGCCGAGTAATATTCTTATCTTACAACCAATCCTCTCGACTCCACGTGGGCAACACCAGGGCACTTGCAAGAGAGCTCACAAACCTTGTGTCAATTCGTGACGTGTTGCGTTCGTGCTGCTCTCGAACGGGTGGCTCCAAAAATAATCTGAACGGTGGTGGGGGGACGATATCTCTATCAATTAGATGGGCAATATTTTTTATGTTTAGTCCTGATGTAATTTATAATATTTCAGGATTCTGTTGGAAATGTAGGATACCCTGTCATGGAAGTGACTCAGGATGACAAACAACTTACTAAAATAAAGTGACTCAGGTTTATTAAAATTTAATCAGAAAAACAATGGTAAATTATTTTCTTTTAATACGAATTCTCCAAGTAATACAATTTCGTGAATATTGATTTTAGAATTAATATCAAAACATCACAAATTCACAACAATCATGTAGTTTCTACAATGTAATCGGAAGAATAAATTAAAATCTTAGTATCTGTTATTTAAATACTTGATCTTGAAGTACCTCTGGAAATAAATCTTTCTTCAATATATGATACTGAAGTGATTAAATATACATTTGCTATTACAAACTACTGAAGGGAATAAAAAACTGCTTTGAGGTATCAAAAATTTCTGTTGTTGGCATTCAAGTTAATGTTTAACCATATTGCACTTTCAAGCACTGCAAAGACATTACTTGCGAAATTGCAATAAAATAACTAGACAAACATGACATTATTGATTTCCAAGTTAATAATTAATAATAGATCATTTAATTACTATCATCAACAACTGAAATATTTAATTACTGAAATTGAAACTTTACTGTCAATGACAATTCAAGCAAGTAAAAATGCAGATCCTTATTTCACTAGTTAGCAACGGCATTTAACATTCCAAATTATATCATTCATATTTAATAAGTGTACTTCACAACACATTTTAGTAGAAAAACAATGTAAAACAACCAATTCCTTAGAAGAATTAAAAGTTAATACACTGTAAGGGGAAATTTGCCAATTTTTTTCCCCATAGCCCGTCATACGCAGTTTTTTAACTGTTTTTTGACGTAAAATAAATAAAAATAAATAAAATAAAAAAAAAAAAATTTTGCCAACAAATACATTAAAAATTATCCTGAAGCATTTAAAAATGTATTTCTCATACAAGCATAAATAAAACCTAGTATATTTGTATTTGTTTTAAATATTTTGCAATATTTCTCCGCACATTTACAAAACTGATGCAACATAACATTTTTCTGATAAAACTGACATAAGTACCATGGTGTACAAGTAACTAAAGAACAAATAAATTAGGCTCCAGGGTAAAAAATATTCTAAGTAAAACAATTAATTAAAAAGAAGTAGATTTCAAAATAAAATATTCTTAAAACTAAAACTATTATATTACTATAAATATAAATATTTATTGTAATTTTTCTATAAAACAATAAATATTAAATGTTAACTACCTTTACTACTCAATTTACTGAAACCTACTTCTTTTTATATATGTTAAGATCCTCGCACAGAACTTATTAACCGCATGCTTGCTCAGCAACAGTTTTATTGAATTTTGAATCTCAGAGCAATGCTCTTTGCAGTCAAACAATTGAAAATTTGAATTTTGATGAGAATTTTGAAGTTTTTAAGAAGTTTTGGTGCATGTCCTTTATTTTCTAAAAATTTGGAAATTTTCAAAGAAAACTCCCAAAATATTTTAATAACAATTTTCTTTGGTTTGGAACATGCACATTACTCCCTCAGGTAGAGGAGTATGGTGGCCGTAGATAAAGGACACAAAATAAGAATTGCAGGACTTCAGATTGGGAATTTTGTTAAGAATTTTAATGGTTTTGCTTGCAGCCTCATCAGTTATTAGAGGATTGTCTGTGGGATCTGAGGCCATTGTGGCAATCCAGGCACATGTTGTCTTCACTTCCTTTCCCCCCTTCAAGAAAGACAAATTGTCAACATCACAGACATGAGTGTCTGTTGTTCCTACACTCTCAATCTTACTCACAAATTCATGCAATTTAGATAAAACATCTGCATCATCTTTCTCATAATTAAATTTACCATTGGCACCAACCATCCCATTCAAAATTTCAAGATTTCAAAGCCAAATCAAACTGCAGACTGGTAGGGTTGTTATTGCAAATACCACGCGGCCTCAAACATCGAAGAGATTCTCAAGTGGATCTTGGTCGAGTCCAGCCAACGATGTCACTCCCAAGCCTAAGAGCATTCTCTTCAATGTGGAAAAAGCATCGATATTTTGACCATGCCTCCTTCACCTTAGTGAGAGCAGGCTTGCAATTTGGATCAACAAACTGCCAGAAATCCAGTTTCATTTTCATACTCTGCCTAAATTCTAAATGCTGAGATGTGTTACTCAGTGGTATTCAATAAAAGTGAGTGTCATCAAATTTCAAACCGTTAAATGAACCAAAGAGACGAGTGATGTCACTAATAAATTCAGCCAAATACTTTGCCCCTTCCAAACCACATTTATACAGTGCATGAGCAACAGTTGCATTTAAAATCTGAGCAGCTAACTTCACTTTCATTTTCTTTTTTTGGATAAATGTGTTTATATTCCCCATGTTTTTATTAATTTTTTTTCCGATTCCAAAAGGTCCACTAAAAATTGCCAGTTAGTTTCTTTAAAATCTCCACTATCTGTTTTAAAAATAATTTTGTTTTTCAAAAGAGCATTTCTTGTTGCATTGAGAACACGAGGAGGATCAGTAATTACAACAATTTTACAATTTTTAATTTTTTAAATTGGTCTATACCAATTGCTAGTTTTTAATACCAAAGTTTACAAGCAGTGATCGTTAGTTGATGCCTGGTCACTTACAATGGCCACAATATTAAAACCAATTCTTTGTAAAGCACCTGTGGCATCCATAATAATCTTTTCTAAATCTGTGGTGGTTCCATGAGACAAATAGTATGCTACAGGTTACTTCCAATTGTCAATGAGACCACAAACCATAAAAACCAAAGCATGGTCTGCATATTGACACCTACGCTGGAAACCTATATCTTCATCGCCAAATATATAATTTCTGGATGGACTAAATGTTAAATTCGTTTGAATTTTCATTTCATCAAAACTAAGAGAACAAATTTTTGAATTTGGAGTCATAAATTTTAACTGATCATCTAAATGCTCAAGCAAAAACATCAAGGCCAACATGGAAAGGAATATTATGGGAAAGTTAGAGAAGAGTAACAGGAGAAGGAAGTAACATGAACTTCCTGAGGAGTTTGTATACCTGAAGACTACGGTTGTGAAGGGCTAAGCTAATTATGTTCACTTCTGTAGGCAATCTACGACCAAAAGAAGATTTGGATTCTGTTGCTTAACTGGGCCTTCAGAAGGTCATAAAACAGGGGCGAAATACGTTGCCCATTTTCATCTGCTAAGTTGTTCCATTTTTCGTTCTCCTACGAGTTGATAGTACTTTGTCCTGAAGGAATATCACACGCTCTTGGAAAAGTTTGATTTGTGATATCCGCTCCTGAAGAGCACGATAAACATCAGGCGCTTACAGGGGTGAGATCCTTTACACGAGTAGTACAAATAGAATTAAGAATCCCACCACCTTGTATGCGAGTCTGAAAGCTTGGAGTTGATGGTTCGTCCTGAGGATCCTGCATTTGCCATTTCCCAGATGGCGTGACTTCAGGCGAGGAAAAGTGGCCCATTGTCCTGATGTCGATTGATTGATTTTTTCGTGTTTCCGGGCGCGTCAACTACTTTGGTCATTAGTCTCCTTAGTCTAGTGCGTTTTTTCTCGGGAGATGGCGGTGATTTCCCCCTGCTGGATGGCGAGATCCGACGCCGACCTACCGTCGGCTAGTGGTGTTTCCCCCTAACCAGGACCGGGAGCGGTAAGTGCATCAACTGATGTCACTGCAGCGCCCCTGACCGGGAGGTCCTAGGTTCGAGTCCTAACGGCGGCAGGATTTTCGACACTAGCTTTTCAGCTAGGTCGAATTCAGTCGCTGTCTGGAGGAGAATTCTAGCGGCAGGTTGTTCTGATCGGTAGTTTTCCGTGGTTTCTCCGATCAACACCAGGCGAATGTCGGAGCAGTACCCTACCAAACGGGCCATGCACCGCGCGCGATCTTTCCTTCCTCTTCCTTGTCCTATCCTCTTCCCTTACACACACACTTACACTAACATGCACTACACTATCACACATTCCGGGAGACCGGTCGGGAGCTTAGAACTTGTCCCGGCTGGGGCAGGGCCCCGCTAGTGTGAGAGTCCTGGTTAGAGGGAATCCCCACTAGCCGACGGTAGGTCGGTGCTGGATCTCGCCATCCAGCGGGAGAAGATCACCGCCACCTCCCGAGAAAAATAACATGCACTACACTAACGAGACTAATGACCAAAGCAGTTGACGCGCCCGGAAACACGAAAAAATCAATCAATCAAACCCTAACCAGGACTCTCCCACCAGCGAGGCACCGCCCGAGTCGGGACAAGCTCTAAGCTCCCGACCGGTCTCCCGGAATGTGTGGTAGTGAAGTGCATGTTAGTGTAAGTGTGTGTGTAAGGGGGGAGGATAGGACAAGGAAAAGGAAGGACAGATCGCGCGTGGTCCGTGGCCCGTTTCTTAGGGTACTGCTCCGGCATTCGCCTGGTGTTGATCGGAGAAACCATGGAAAACTACCGATCAGAAAAGCCGGCCGCTAGAATACTCCACCAGACAGCGACTGAATTTGACCTAGCTGAAAAGTTCGTGTCGAAAATCCTGCCGCCATGGGAAGTGGAATCCTAGGACCTCCCTGTCAGAGGCACTGCAGTGACGTTGATGCACTGAGCTACCGCTCCCGGTTTATCCTGACGTGCTGGAGGCCATCATCTTTATTTCACCTTCCGAGACTGCAATGAGGCCATTGCTGGTCGCCGGACCCAAACTCACCTCTCGGTCACGCCAATTAGGACAGTCCCTGATTTGACACGGCTCAGCGCATGACGCGCGAACACGTGCCTGTCGTTCTAATCAAAGATTTACGACTAGGGTGGGATTGTCTCCCGGGGACAGCCCTTCAGGCAAAGAGCGGGCGGCTGCCCGCCCACGTTTACACTAGGCACCGGAACAAGTGAATTATAGAGATCCCGGCTACTGTTTAAGTAATCACATAGGACTCATATAATCATCACGGAGACAGCAGAAAGGACTGCTTTGTTCATTTCTGGTGTACTGGCCAAAACACACGCACAACAAAGACCACCAATCAGGCGCCAAGAAAATGACGTTAGTTAGAAAATGCCCTATCGGCTTCCGACTCGCGTCGAATATTCTAGAAACTGAGATTTCGACCAATAACATTTAAAATTCCGATCACGTGAAGGAGCGATGTGCGAAATTAGAAAAGAGAGTGGGGATGCGACGCAGGAAGCTCGAGAGAGAAGGATTTTTGAGAGAAGACAGAAGGCGAGAGAACGGCATAGAAAAGAGACTGCTGTGTTGAGGAGAGGTAGTTGGAGCCAGCGATTAGTGTTGGCCGACCAACGGAGTGCAGGCCGCCCCGTTTGAAAGTACAAAACTTGAATTTATTCCATTTCAACGGGCCGGCGTTGATCCGTAAGGATCGATTGTGCAGCCGAGTTATCGAGGCTGACCTTATACGGAGTGGGGTGGCGTTTGACGGCCTCCGATACCCACCGATCGGAACTTTTTTCATCCATCCTGACTACGGGCGGCGGATCTGCGAAGGATTGGAACGGGAAGGAACGCTAGCACCACACTTATTGCTGCTTCCGGCTGGCTGCGCCTTGCTACAACGCGGTTCGCGACAGCGTTTGTTTTGAGGACGACCACAGATGTGCAATCATCGAAAGAGGTAGAATCAACGGCTATCATTTTGTACTATTTCTAAAGACATTCAAAAAAGAGTCATCTAATGTAAAAATATAATATAGAGTTTAATTTATGAGACTTTCCGACCAAATTGTATTAGAAAAAAAAAGCAATAAACGTGTTCCCGCCATTCAGGCGATTGACACTTAAAATGGAACATAACTTTGTAATTATTGTAAAGTAGTAATAGTAGCAAACCCAGTGCATGCCCTCATTCAAGAGTGCTCACCCCCGAGGTTCTCATATGCCGGTGCCAGGTGACAGGTAAGTGCCCGTTTGGCGCCCTTCATTTATAAATTAAACGCACACACCTGTCAGTTGATTACCGACACTTCTGTGTGACGGTGTTTCCCCCCCCCCCCTTTTGTGAGGTATCCGGCCCGCGTGCTACGCGCATTGCTCACATGCGTGGGTTGCCGTATGCGGCAGGTCGGGTTCATCACAAGACAGGCACAGGCGGATCAGCAAGAGCGATCACTGAGAATAAAAATTAATTTTAATTTTTTGCAAAATTAGACAATATCACTTAAAAAATATACTCATAATTCTAACTTCAAACAAGGTTACTTAATAGTTTTGGGGATGATAAAATGGATTCTACTGCTGTAGCCAATCTGTAGCCGTTCTGTAGCCAAAGCTACAGAACGACCTATAAAATAAGTCAACAGTTTAATATTATCTCAGTGAAAGAATTCAAACCAAATGTATGTGGTTCAAATGCACGAATATAATTGATTTGTGCTCTACAACCTTTCTGAAAGCATGGCCGCCAGCATGAATCCCCTACACCTTTCCTCATTACATGGACAAAGCAACCAACCAATAACACTTACTCATAATACTTACTCCTCCATATCAAAATCTTCATCGCGAACTTTATTTGTAGGTCATGTAAATGCTCAATCGCTATATTGTCATCTTGATGAAGTGCGAGAACTAATTTCAACCCACCGTTTTCATGCTCTCCTTATTAGCGAAACGTGGCTAAAGATGTCACTTGCTACAACACTTGTCACAATTCCTGGATACCGTTTTCTTAGAAGTGACCGGAACCCACATATCGCATCTCAGGGAGGTGGTGTCGGTATTTACCTTCGCGATGATCTCACTTATAAATACATAACTTCATCAGCAGATAACGTTAATCAGAATAACGAATATCTCTTTATTGAAATTTCCATATTTAACAAAAAATGTGCCCTAGGCGTAGTGTACTGTCCTCCGAAAACAGGGAATATCGAAGCTATCGACAAAGAAATTGCTCTTTGCTCAAGTAAATACGATAACGTAATACTGATGGGCGATTTCAATTGTAATCTTCTGAAATCTACGTCGCATGCCGACAAATTCAAACGTATTTTTGGCGAAATGAATCTTTCTATCTTACCACTAAATGCAACTCACCATACAATCAGTACAGATACTTGGATAGATCATATCGTTGTATCGAATCTTGACAAAGTGAAATTTCATGACCAATCACCAGTTCCTGGAATATCTAAACACGATCTCATATACGTCTCATACAATATGAAATGCCCTAGATATACGCCAACAGTTTTCAAATACCGCGACTTCAAAAGATTCAATCTTGAATTATTTCTCTCTGACGGTATGTCTATGCCCTGGCATCTTGTCTCTCAAGAAAGTTCGTTAGATAGAAAAGTAAATACTTTTACTCATCAATTGACGGAACTAATTAATCGACACATACCCGTAAGGAAAGCTCGTGCAACACGTCCGCCGGCACCTTGGATAACAGAGGAAATACGTTGCTTAATGAAACAAAGGGACGCTGCCTTCAAAATTTTTCGAAATTCAAAATGCGAAAACGACAGAATTAAATACAAAAAATTAAGAAATGTTGTTACACAAAAATTGAGAAACGCGAAATGTAAATATTACCACAAAGTGTTGGGCACAAATGGCGACTCGAAACAAGTATGGAAATCTTTACGCACTCTTGGCATAGGCAGATCACGAGCACCGCTTCAAATTGATATACCTCTAGACTCCCTAAACCAACGTTTCGCTAATATGGCTCCCCATTTCGAAAGTTCATTAAAAAGCATGACTATCAAACTTACAGTTCCATTCTAGAAATACTCCAGAAGAATTTTTCTTCGCGTGTACAAGTCCTATTGACGTCCTTAAAACTATTCAGAGTCTAAAATCAAACGCCTCTGGAGTAGACAATATTAATGCCAAATTACTGAAACTTTGTGCCGAAATAATATATCCCATTGTAACAGACATAATAAATTTTTCTCTCATAAGTGGAACTTATCCGACCTCTTGGAAAACTGCACTTGTCCATCCTCTTCCTAAATCAACAAATCCTCCTGAGTACAGACCTATTAGTATTCTACCTACAATTTCTAAAGTATTAGAAAAAACTGCACGACATCAAATAACGAACTATTTAGACAGCAAAAATCTCTTAAGTGAACATCAACATGGTTTCCGATCAGGCAGAAGTACAGGAACTGTGCTTTTAAGCTTAATTGAAGAGGCCAGAATCGCCATTGACAACGGTAAATTAACAATACTTATTCTCTTAGATTTCAGTAAAGCATTTGACTCGGTCGATCATGATATCCTGCTAGAGAAAATGAAAGCATTGGGCTTCGCTAAACCCACGATACGGTGGTTCTCACAATATCTTTCAGGTCGTCAACAAGTCGTAGTATCAGGTGAAAACCGATCCAGTGCCATTAGAACCGCCCGGGGTATTGCACAGGGAACAGTTCTAGGACCCTTAGCATTCTTAATTTACGTAAACGACGTAGGACAATGTCTTAAATACTGTCACTATAAAATGTACGCAGATGACCTTCAACTATATGTCAGCGGACATCCGTCGGAGCTTAACTCTTTAGTTCAGAAAATAAATCAGGACCTAAATGCTCTCAATAAATGGACCGCAGCCCTAGGACTTTTATTAAACCCAAATAAGTCCCAAAGCTTACTGATAGGCTCCCGCAACGCCATCAACAAATTAGAGAAAACCCTTCCGTCCATTAGTATAAATGGCTCCCCTCTACCCTGGTGTAACGACGTAAAGAACCTAGGAATGCATTTAGACAGCACTCTCAGCTGGACTACGCATGTAAGTAAGATTTGTCAAAAAGTCTTCAAAGACCTCCACTCCTTAAAACGCGTACGAGAACTACTTCCTATAAACACACGTATGAACCTGATTACTTCACTAATTATGCCCCATTTCGATTACTGTGATTTCTTGCTCACTGACTTAAAAACCAAGCAACAACGGAAGTTGCAAACAGCACAAAACGCATGCATTCGTTTCATATTCGATCTTCGTAAGTACGATCACGTATCTGCGTACTACAGACAGACAAAAATTAGCTCCATTGAAAAAAGAAGAACATTGCATAGCCTCTTGCTTCTCCATAAAATCTTGTACAACGGCCTTCAAACACACATGTCTAAGAACTTCAAAATGCTAACACTAGAGCGATCGCGTTCGGCATTATTGCTGTGCGTACCTCGACACAACACTGTGTCATACAGTAAATCTTACACTGTCACAGTAATTCGAAACTGGAACTCACTACCTACACATCTTAAGAGAATTAGCAACTTTAGAAAATTCAAAACTCAACTTGGTGTCTGGATAAAAAACAATGAAATGTAGTTTACACATGTTCTATCCGCAATTTTATCTTAATTACTTTCTGACACAATGACCATGATCCCTTTATTACATATCATCCTCCATGCTAGATCGTTTTTTTTTTTTTTTTAAGTCATATTTTCGAAAGTATTTCTTCCCACTCCCTTCCTCCTGGCCATCTTCCTCCTTTCCTACTTCAGGATACAGTAAAAGCTAATCCTATTACTGCTGATACAATGTTTAAAATTAGAGAAATTATATAGCTATATCTAAAATACAACTTTGTTACTATAATGTAATAGATTTCTAAATGTAAAATAAGAAAATATTATGTAGAACTACAGCTTACAAATGTTTCTGAAATTATGATGTTTGTCACTTTTATTATTATTTATATATTTTATTACTATTATTGTTACAAAGAAAATCAGTAGTCACAGTATTATTTTATTGACACTTTCTGTATTTTATACCGTAAGATATCCTTTTGTAAGTGCCTTTACCTAATGATTAATGTGTTAATTTCCCTTATTGTTGATTGAGATTATGCATTGTATATGTCATCAAGAACTACCTGTTGTTATGTAATTGTAAAATTATATGTACTGTATTTTCTCTTCTGATCCCCCCCGTTATCCTTTTCATTATCACTTCTTTATTATCTCCTCTTGTCCACCTCCATTTGCTTCTCTTCCCCTTTTCTTTTGTTTTTCACTCTCAGCCCTGATATTTCTTCCTTTCAATATTTCGGCCTTAAGCCGCCATCCTGATTGAGGTTTTTTCTGGGTTTACTCAATCGCTTAAGGCGTATGCCGGGATGGTCCCTAGTATTGCATCCCAGACGTAAATGTAAAATAACCCCCCTTTTTTTGTTTTTGTTTATTGTTCACAGTTGAGGCTGTCGAGTAATGACAACTGACATTTCTGTCGAATTTTGAATTATTGATTGTAAGTGGAATAAGTGGGACCTATCTTATTATATATTTTTTTAAAATGTTCCTTACATCATGTCTTTCCATTTTGCAAAATTTCAAGATAAAACAAAAAATGGCAATAAATTCATTTGACTCATACTGATAAATTAATGTAGTTGGTAGTCACAAATTGATTTTTTTTCTTCTGCCACACGTCAGGTAATATTAATTACATCTGAATCCTTAAAAGTCAGTTAATATTAATTACATCCGAACGCCTCAACTGTAATTTTTAAAATTGTAAATTAATTAAAGTGGTTAGGTGGAAGAGCAGGCCTTAAGGCCTGAGCCTCGCCACAAATAAAGACAATTTTATTATTATTATTATTATTATTATTATTATTATTATTATTATTATTATTATCCCGAATCCAAGTCATCCCCGAGCCGCTCGTCCCATTCACACCCATCCCCGTCCCATTCACACCCGTTCCACACATACCCGTCCCGCTCATCCCCGACCCGAAACGCTCCGGCAGCATACCAGCCAGCCCCTTCCTGTTCCACTCTTCTAACGTTCCTGCCTTTGTCTACCCTTCTCCACCCACTGTGCGTGCCCCGCCACGCCTGCCGCGCTCCTGCTCCGCCGCTTCGAGGGAGGTAGAGAGCGGCCGCGACGACCATTCCGGGCGATTGAGATGTCTCGCGCTCCATGCTGAATGCGTGGCTTCGCTTGCCCTACTTCGCCCCAACGCCGCGCATTTTCCGAACTACGAGCGCGTCTTGGATTAGGGTTATCTTCTTTGCGAGTTTAGAGGATTTTTGTGGACTAAAAACAAAATGAATTCTCGTAGGACGAATTCTGCGGAAGTTTTAAGATTTCATCATTTTAACACTTTTCGTGTAATAACATAGATTTATAATTACATTGTCGTAGTTACACATTTTCTATCATCTTCCCGTGTATACTATTGCATTTAAAAAATTAACAATATTGGTGTTTTTGTGTCTGTGTGTTTTTTAAATAGAAACTGATCTCTTAATGGTATCAAAAATTCGAATACTAGGTAAAAATATATTTGTGTCATTATTTTATTTCATTCTCATTTGTTTCTTACAAGTATTTTAAAAGATTTTTCTGACAATTAACAGCGCTAAAGAATTAAGATGTACTTTGGAGAATTTTTCTCTGGCACTCGAAAGAGTTTGAATGTTCGAGTGAGGACGGGAAAAAAGAAAAATAAGTATTTGTAAAAAGTCACTGTAATAGTTTGTGTTCCAGTACATTAGTAATGAATGTCCCTTTCAATTGGTAGAAGGTGCTTTTTGCAATGTTTCTGTTCTGACGTGAGTCGAATAATTAAAGTACGTAGGTTCTGATTTTATAATTCCTTGGAATATGCTCGAATACGATCTCTCGAAATCGTATTTATGTATGTATGTATGTATGTATGTATGTATATATCTATGTACATATTTATTTATTTATTTATGAAAGATAAAGTTTCGTTTCTACATATTGTACAGAATTAATCTCTTGTTTTCCATTGCACGAAAGTTCAAATTTTGAAGTATATTTTTTTTAGATTTCTCTGAAAGAAAA
Organism: Teleogryllus occipitalis; assembly: GCA_011170035.1. NCBI lineage: Eukaryota > Metazoa > Arthropoda > Insecta > Orthoptera > Gryllidae > Teleogryllus > Teleogryllus occipitalis. Next base: position 831,848 of record BLKR01000022.1, on the reverse strand, counting down.
AATGTAAAAAATAAAACACATCGCAATCTTCATTTTCTGCGGAAAAAGTCAAGGCAAACCCAAATGGCTTAATAGTATCCTTTTCGTGTCTAAAATGAGGCCGCTAAATTTGTTTTACTTTTCAGCGATTCGCGCGTTTTTTACGGTACACGACGCGTTAAATTCTTTTTTACCCCAACTTGTCAAAAATACAGTCGTGACTTCTACCTGCAGAAAAGTCTCGCGAAAAGGCGAGGGTTTTTCCTTCCTCGGCCAGTGCGAATCCTCCCGCTCCGAAAATTCCATCTATAGCCGGCGTGGCGCAGCGCGGCGCGGCGGTCCCGCCCGCGCTCGTAAAACTCAGTGCTCTCATGGTCTGCTCCGCTCCGCGGTTGCTACACCCTTGCTCCCTCGTTCTTCGCTGCTGCTCTTGGCTCACTCACGTCCACCGGCTGCCACGGTGCAACCATGCCACATTGGTATCAATTCATAGTGAATACATTCTGGCCTGGGAGATCTCAGGGTTCAAGTCCCGACGGTGGCAGGATTTTAGACACTAGTTAGCTGGGTCGAATTCGGCCGCTGTCTCGTGGAGAATTCTAGTGGCCGGTTGCTCTGATAGGTTGTTCCCCATGATTATTCACGTAATTCATTTCACTACATCAAATTGTTCATCGATTCAAACACCCTTCTTCAACTGAGGTACTATTTACCTGTCAAACCTCTCAGCATTTGTAAATTTAATCTGAAGATGGTCAATAGACATAATTCTATTCTATTATTTTATTATTCTTTAATTTTAATGGTATTGTTTGACATTATATTATGATTACCAATGTGCTTGGAATATTCGCATCGAATGCTTCTATATTGCACAGCTTTGTACGTTTCGTGGTTGTTTCCGAAAAACAGGGATGAGAGAGTGTATTTTACTATCAAGCAGTTTTAAAAAAAGGTATTTCCGAAGCAAGCGTGCTTTGCGTTAAAGATATTCGATAATATTCCCCAACAAATAATGACGATACCAAGACACCATTTTGAAACTGATCTTCGGCATTTTTATTAGAATACCTTAACCTCTATGATATTTATTGATCCAACTTATTGAATTTTACTGAGATATAAAGGTATCTCTTATTTCGCACTAAACTATTCAACAAGTAGCAGATTTCCCTTCATTACATATTGATTGTTCGTTCAACTCAGCACTAAGTTCAATTTTTTCTTCTGAATGTTTATGAAAGGAAGCAATAATTCAAAAGAAACATTTATTTATTTTACTACTAGAGTAGCGACATAAATACGTTATACTATATCAATTACATACGAGATAATGTAATTACTTAGCAAGTCTTACACTATGAAGCTGACATTTGTCAGAAAGGATACTATATCTATCGTTTTCAAATCTAAAAACAGAATTTTTTAAGAATTCTCTTGAAAAATTGTTCAGAAAATATTTTATTCAGTATCAAATGCTTTCGGTACTACTTTCCTTCTCTTTTTCACCCTGAACATGTTTAATAATTATACTACTCATAACCAGTTGTGTGTATGTAATCCAAATGAATGAGCGGATTTCCCTTTTCTGTACATGAAACTTATTCATTTTGCGTACAAAATGTGGAAAATATCACAATATTGGTACAAAATATCTTGAAAACTAATAATTTTCTAAAATTAAGAAATAATTTATTTTCAAACTAAGGTAGACACGCGAAATGCTGAAAATTTTACATAAACAATTCAAATATTTATTGAGAAATAATACTTTAAAATTCAATTAATCATGAATCAATTTTGTGTGTTTAAAATAATGATTAAGTTGCAGTGTTCAAATATTTGAGTACAATTTACATAGATGTGGAAATTGCAAATTGCAAATCCGCATCAAACAGGCAAGATGAGTAATGAGAATATTGAATGGAGTATTATGGAGTCGAGAAATCTACAGAACACAAAAGTTATTGTAAAAATTGTTATTGAAAGTATGACGGAGGAAGTTGGACCTCAGTGCAACGTCAGAAACAAAAATGATGTGTAATGGAAATGGTCCGATTAAGGAGGAGTTATCACATCTTGAGAATGCATAAAATTAGAAATGTGGAGATCGATAACGGATGCAGCGAACAGAATCCACTGTGGACCGGCTAGAAAACAAGATACTACAATGGATATCTGAGAAGAATGGCCGAGACAAGGTGGTCTAAGAACGTCTTGAATGGTCAAGAGACCAGGAAGACCTGGAAGAATAAAACAAGGAGAGCCTCGCAGCACCGAGAATATGGACATAATTTGATCTTTGCATCAAAGAAGACTGAACGACCTTTGGAAGGATAGGCAAGGCTTGAACCATAAAATAAGAGGCAACCACTGATAAGTGGAAACGCCGATAAAAGTAAAACTAAGTATTTTAAATCTTGTATATTCTTACATGTTCACATGAAATTACAAACAAAATCTTACGTGTTAGAGAAAAATTGATTTCAGATCTATTATTTATTTAAATGAATTCATCAGAACCAAAAGCGGCGAGAATTTTTTTTCGCAGCCCCGTTTAATTATGAATTTAAGATTTGCTCTCGCGGCAACAACCAGAAGTGCAATTTATAGTTGCTTGTTACCGATGAAGATTATTTCTTTTGCTTGTAGTGCAATCATTCATTTAACGTTTTGCCGTGGTCTACAAGTGTTGCATACCTAATTGTGGAGGGAATTACGATGGAAACGGGCCTCATGTTCCCATGTTTCAGTTTCACGATACCCTTAGGGAAAATTAGGGTGGGGTTTAACATAACTGACGAAAATTTACAATTTAATTATTTATTTTTTACCAGGAATGTTATAATCTTCAAATGTTAGCAAAACGAAGGAAATTGAGAGTAGTCTCTCACATCAAGAGTGACACAAAATGCAAAATAGGCAATTTCAATAAGGATAATGTTTGGCAGCACGTTTATTCGTGACCATTTTCCCTCATTGTGAAGCTGAATCAAAGAGACCAACGATCAAACTTCTCTTACGACATGTTATGGCTATCATGAGAGTATTATGTGTCTTGTTAAATATGTTGCATGAGGCTTAATCTTTTGTATACGGTGTCGTAAATGATTATGAATAAATAATGTTTATCGATTTGACATGAGCAATATATAATGTATTATTGTCATAAATAAGAACAGAAAGTGACCATGACCCTTTAAGAATTCTTTTAGCTTTAATAGAACCGCTTTATTCAGTTAAACATAGATAATAAAAAATAATGTATTATTCTCATCATCAGACCAAAAGGATTCAATATTACAATTTTGTGTTTATAACCACCCTAAATTTGTGATTACATCACAGCAAAGCGAATTACATTACACGCCCCACACCCAATTATAATACTTAATATTCAATATTACGTATACGTAATATACGTTTTAGGTTCATATTTCACATTGTCGTAAGTCGACAACAAACATTTACAAAATAATACAAAAGTCAATGGTACTTGAAGTGAATGTAACAGTCCGTCATGTTCTCACCGATTGCTCTTTTAATTTAGGGCTACGATTCGAATTGCGCAAGCTCATTGGCGGTCTCCACTCCTTGAATGAGTTTCATCCCCCCCCCCTTCCGGACTGTCGCTTTGTGCACTCGTGCTGCTCGCGCGCGGCTCAGCCCAGTGAAAGTGCAAAATAATGTGCAAGCCTGGCTTACACGAATATTTTAAATGAAACTTTGTCATAACTCTTCTTTCGGAATATTCATTGAACAAAGTACCTTAAAACGCACCTATGTTATTGACGTGCTTAGGTTTTGACGGTATTTGTATTTAGAAACAAAGAACTGTACTAAATACCAAATAATTCATTCAAATAATTCAAATAATAATATCCATTTTATTATTTTGAAAAAAAAAACCAAAATATTTTGCACTGTGGAAAAAATTATTTATTAAACAATTAAACTTTTATACTTTCCTGAAAATAATAATGGCACTAGCAGTTATCCAAATACACAGAACATAAGAAAAATTCAGTTAGAATCTCAATATGTGGTCATCACTAAGAAAAAGTTCGCGCGTCCAATTGCGTGTCAGCTTTCCGTCCCCCAACCCCCCCGCGCCGCATCACGTCGCCATCTGCGCTCGAGCGCTTCAGTTGCAGCGCCCCATCGCCTCCGCCCCCATCGCCTCCGCCCCCATCGCCTCCGCCCCCATCGCCTCCGCCCCCATCGCCGCCCCGCCGCCGGCGCAGCCTGCTGCGATAAAGGGCTGCTCATGATAATGCGATTGGGTCGCTTTATTGGGCGGTGTCATTTTGCACGCGGGGTGAGGGAGAGGGTGGGTGCAGGAGCGGGGCGTGGCGGAGGGCGGCGGCGGGCGGGGGACAAACAGCGGCGGAAGTAAATGAAAGCTGCCTAAACAGCGGCGCCATCAAAGGTTCGCCGGCTTTTAATACGGGGTCGAAGCGTGGGGCTGGCGGCACGCCCACCGCTCTGGACCGGCGCGCCACACGGCGGAACTTCTTGTGTGCAAAATAGTGCAACTCACCTGCCGAGTTATAGAGTAGGTGCTCGAAGAGAAAGTAAAGTGTGATGTAAATGATGATGGTACTGTTCGATTGGGAGAGGTTAGGGTAGAAAAGGCAATGGGTGGAGATAGAAAAAGAATGTGTTGGATTAAGTGTAGTTGGAGCAAGATGATGAGTCAGGGGGAAAATAAAGAAAAGGTTTACAAGAATAAAAATAATATAAACTATGACTTGCCATTATGCTACAATAAAATATTTCAGCCTAATATGGTCAAATAGAGATAACAAAGCTGTATTTATTTGGAGGGGGAATATTAATTTGGAATATATTATTGGGAAATATTAATTTTTGGAGAAAATTTGAGAACGGTATAGTGGCTAATGTTCTTGACAGACAGATGAACATTCTGTCGAACGGACGGATATTTTGGCAAGAAAAGAAAGAAACAGCTTTTTGAAAGCAGGGCCTCGAAAATTTGCATTTCCAACAAGATCCCGACATCTTTAATTTTTGCAATATTATATAACTGTTTATGTCCTTCGTCTGTATGGGCTGTATACATAGGAGAAAGTAAAGATGTTGCGAATGAAGAATTACAGTAAATCAAAACTAGAGAAAGACAGAAATTGTAACTAGTAAATAAAAAAATAAAATTTGTGGGGGGACATCTATCCAAAGCTAGTGAGGAGGAGGACCAGAGGCGTGTGAATGAGGGGTGGGCGTGGCTCTGTATCCGGAGGTGAAGATAAGGCGGGGTCAGGAAGAGGCGGCGGTGGCGCGCATCCACATTCTCTCAGGGCGTGCTCCGGAATTACATTCTGACTCCGCCCGTAGTAATATGCTAATTGCGTGCCGCGTCGCAGGGCTTTGAGGGAGCTCGAAGTGTTATTGTTTGCTGGCTGCCCTGGAACTTGGAGTTGGCGTTACCTTGCGGTGCGCTGTAATGGCCGGAGGGCGGGTACGCGGGATATACCCGAAGTTCATGATCATCTTCAGGTACGTGCTTGTGTTACCACCGGCCGCACTGTAAACACCAACAGCCTTGGCGTGTAATCACCCATGCACTCATTTGCATTACCAAGTTTTATGTTTCTGCAAGATATATTTCTCTTAGTAAAATATTTTTTCTTATACTTCATTTAAACTATTATGGCATTGTTGTAAAATATAATGAATAATGATAAATGCGTCCGATTTTATCTAAGTAAACAAGTTAATTTTGTCTAAGTAAACAAGCTGCGAATGATTGTACTTCGATGATTTAACAAATTTCGTTTCAGTTTAGAAATCCAGTCATTTTATTACAACACTTACAGTAATACATACGGATTCTAATAGTTTTGTAAAACAATAGGCCACGTAATTTAAAATAATAATTACTATTAATTAAAATTAACAAAGAATTAATTTGTGTATTTTTTTTATTTATCTGAATGAAACTATAACTTTATATTTCACCATATATGCCGTTCCTATTATTCTGAAATTGTAATAAACAAAACTGGTTTAATAGACTATTAATTATTTCTCCCGTTTCGAATATTATCCTTTTACTGTGCCTCTAATTTCTCCCAACTGCGGCTGTTGACCTTGTCGATGCACGCGTAGCTACTAATTTAGATTTTTTATAAAATCCACCTTCGTTCAGTTTTTCAACCCCACTGCCGACGCGACAGGGGCATTAGCCGAGTGCCACGAGCCGCCGTTATTCGTTTTCAGCTGTCTAGTTTTGCCAATTTGCACCACAACTTACACACCTCCTGCTCCATTCAATAAACGCGGCCAGGTTGCCTCTGGTCATTTCATTGGCTACAAAACGTTTTACCGGCCTCTCGTTCCGACCAAACAGCCTCGCTTATTTGATTGGAGCTAACTGGATGAGGGTGCTGCAAATGCAATCAAACCTTACGTAACGAGGGTATTCTCCATATCCCTGTAAATAAAGCATTTATTTGAAATAACAGAGCTTACTCGTATCATGGCTTCAGGCGAGTGTATAAATTGAGCTTTCCTCTATCAAAACTGTGAGGAGGGTGACTAAAGAACACGATCAGAGGAATTCTCACTTACAGTGCGATTCAGCATTGAACGTTTGTCAGGAAGCATAGAGAAAACATTACATGCACGTAAGATAGCAAGCAAACAAAAACACGAAACACTCATAAACGGGACAAACAATCTTTTTCCCTAAGGCAGATTCTCCTGTGAAGTGTACGTTGTCGCAATGCGGTGGCCTTTGAAAACAAACAATTTGTTTCTAGTGATTGAAAATTACATTAACGCTTTCAATTGGATATAAAATGAACATTTAGGAGGAATGTTTATACAGCTGTTCGGAAAAAAAATATTGTAAATATGGTTCGAGAATTTTTCTTGGAATATATTTTCCAAGCAACACCTGTCATTATTGTAAAACGCCTATTTGCTCAGATGTTTTGCACGATTGTATTCCCATGCGTATAAAAGAAAATATATTAATATTTGTAATATTTTAAATGACTTTTATTGGAGAATTAACTAGTTTTATATTCTACTTCTTATAATTCTACTATTAGAAATTTAATGAAATTTAATACGGTCTAAATAAAAAACTGATAGATTTCTGTTACTTACAGATATTTATTTTTACTTACGTAGTTCTAATCATTGAAAACTCTAACGTCATGTAATTATTTTGCTTTCAAACCAAAAATAAGATGATATTATAACTTTATTATTTCGATACTGATATCTATGTTACTAACCTCGAATATACGGATAAAATGACGGAAAACTAAGTAGCTTTTTACCTTGTGAGAGATGTCAGTGCGTTTTTCAGAAATCCTGGTAGGATGGAAAAGTCCAAACACAAAGAAACAGTTTTGATTTTAACTGGAAAAATGAAAATATTTGGTTATGTTAATCTACAATTTTTCATTCCTGAGGTTACTTCTATATTATCCTTCTCAGTGTACCATTACTTGGCACAGCTAACGTCATGTGAGGAGAAAAGAAGCTTCAAAGTGCCTTTTCAAAACACCCAATTTTTTCTGCTCCAGGATCCCGTTCTCCACACGCTCGACAACAGCACTTTTTGCTTCTGCAGATCACTAGTTTACTTTATAATAACTTACAGCTTGATCAACGAAAACGTTACAATAATTCATTTTTAAATTTATTGCTATTATTTTCATGTTTGAAAATTCCATCTGCATAGATCATCTACATGTTGCACAAGTATTTTCCAGAAATACTGTTTCAAACTTAATAATGTCTGTGGTTGTTTCAACGCTGCAAGAATCGTTCGTAACATTTCGAAGAACTCCATCTACAATGTTGCAATATACCAATTCTATCGCGCCCGAAAACGAAGACCAAAACTGGAATCAGAATAAAACGTGAAGTAATGTTCCCGTCGCGCCCCTGATGAGTGTCGAGCGCGAAGAAAGCAGCGTCCATGGGATTCTCATCCTCGGCCATTTCGACAAACCATCGTCGTCCATAAGCGGAGACGTAAAATTCGAACGACATGCGACTTCGCGTCAGTCCGGTTAAATGGCGCGCGATGCGACGTGCCGCGGCGGCCGGATTCGCGTCGCGAGCGCTCGTCTCCGGCACAACGAGAGAGAGCGGGCAGGGACGAAAGGAGCCGTAAATGTAGCTTGTGATAGGCTCTAAATTTAAGTGTTTGTAGTTTGTTTTATCCACACAATATGCCGTAATGAAACTGCTGCTGCTGCTGCTGCGCTGCGCTTCTGGAGGTACGATTCAAATGCGTTAGTGCCTTCATTCCACACAAGATGCGCTGTTTAGTTGACAAAATTAGACGTTCTCTAAATAAGTTCTTCTGTACCTGTGTTTGAGTCTGCCTCGTTAATCATTTCTAAAATCCTTATCCTTTCTCTGAAATATGTAATTAATGTCAAAGAGAGCTCGTACCGTTCTACCGATAGATATCGAATCTCGAATCCCGGTCACGTCTTGCTGAATTTGCAGTGGACAAACCGGCTGGTAGATTTCGCGACAGGTATGCACCGTTGCTCCTGCTTGTCATTACACCATTGCCACATCTTCACTGACCCATCAGTTCGTTGACCATTGGTGGAGGCTTTGTGAATGAAGGACATGATGTGAAATATTCTTGAAATGAAAACTGGGTATACCACTCTACAATACATTACGCATACACTAATCTAATTTTTTCTTCTGCACAGAATTGATAGCAGTCTGCGTATAATTTTAATTTACATACAGTTCTGTTTTTACATTAAACAGTACTTCGGATAAATCGTAAAAGGATGTAATATTATTAGGCTAGATGAATTCAAAGGAGGCTAATATACAAACCTGCGCAACGAATGACCTCAGCAATATTAATTTTCTCTCATTTAATGTCACCGTTTTCTAATAAGTTTCTAAAACAAAAGAGTTAGTAGAATTTTCAGGTCTGCATGAGAAATTTATTCTGAATAGAAGGAAAGGACTTATTGTGACTATGGGTACTCAAAAAATGCGCTGATACGAGATATGGCAGTAGAAGCAACATGAACGGGGGCGGATTTTATTTTGACCTATTCTATTTTAAATCAATGATCTAGCTCCGAGAATGCTGAAAATCACGCTCTTAGAATGATGTTAAGGGGCAAAAGAAACGGAACAAAAACGTAGCAGCTGTTCGATGGATTTCTCCAAACAATTTCTATGTTAACAGAGTGTAAGTGATGTAAGTAAAAATATGTATGTGTTAGTGATTGTAGTACATCTTTGTGTATGCTATTATAAAACTATTATAAAAGGGCTCAATTTCAAAACAGAACTGACCTGAACTCAGTTTTTGTGTTACAATATTGTGAAGATGGTGATACTGTAATACACTATTTTGTAATTATTTTTACATTTTTACTTTCTCGCATACCTCTTACGTACAGAAAAAGGCAAATAATGCTGTGAAAACGGCGATTTTTTGGCACAAAAAAACTGATAAACCAGATACCGAAAAACTGAATATTCTTTCTACAGGTAAATAACTTCCTTTAAAATGTCATATACCTGTAGTTTCCACGTTTCCACGCTTTGTTCACAAAATTTCCACAAAATCCACGTTTTGTGGGTCCTTGATTCCGAAAAATTAGTTTTCATCAAATCGTATGTCCTTTCATCCTTCATTCTCTCCGTCTGTGCATCTATGAGCAATACTAACGGCTAAACCGTAAGGAGGATTTTTATCAAAATTGATACTGAGAGATCGATTTGGCTGATGTAGCCAACCCTTGAATTTAAAACATTTTGTTTCTTGGGCGGTACTTTACATGAAGACCCAACGACATTTCCAAAATTTTCTCAAAAATGGCTTCAAATCTTTTCTTTGTTTTTTCAAAGTAAAAAAGTTGATTTTTTCGGTGACTTTCAAAAACTACAATATTGAAGATATAAATATTTTTTTCTCAATAAAATATTTTCTTTAAAATTATATCCTTCTATAAGGTCTTGTGCTTTTCTTTCAAAATTCGACTAGTTTTTCTCGTAATTTTATGTGAAGTAAAGGCAATTTAAAAACAATTTCCTAAAAAGCTCCTCCAACTTTGAAACTGTTTGAATGGATGCAGCTAAATTCACTGAATAAGACAAAATCCATACTTTGATGTGTCTTGTAATTCTTTTAAACTTGCTTACTTACAACGTTCATTTATATGCAGAAATAGTATTGTAATGGATATTACGTAACCATTGCAAATAATACGAGAAATTACGTGGAGTTTTAGCTCCACTAGTTTGTACTTTATTTGTTTCATGAGTGGTCAATAATTTATTATTATTATTATTATTATTATTATTATCATCATTATTATTGTTACTTTGGTTGTTGTTATTGTTATCTATAACCCGATCAAGCGGAGTGTAGGACTCGCGATGGGAGTAGCACTGCGCTTTATTTTTCTTCGGAGAGAAAAATACACTCAGTGCAAATGAAAATTGATGTACTGATCAAGAACCAATTTAATCTAGACAAAGTCCAAAGACGGATAAATGGCTCTCTTGTAATGCCATCTTAGGCTCAAGAATAACCGTGACAGTCCATTTACAATCACGGGAACATGCCGACGCGTTAGATAATTATATTAATAAATACTGATAACGGTATAGAGAATGGTAGTATATTGAGTCCCTAAAAGTAACCACATATTCCAGTCACACTACACAACAAATTCTACAACACGCGTACATTACGTTATACGATATAATGAAAAAGATCTAGATTTTATAAAATCCAAATTCCCATAAAATACAACGCAATGGAGAAGTGTTTTAAATCATTAATGAGTGATCAAATTATTAAGTGCGTTCTGTGTGATTAACGTAATGTTTCTATGAAAAATTATCTCAAGAAAAACTAATTGGGCTGATTAATTAGCTTTACATATTATGTTGTGCAAAAATGTTTTATCACTTTGGAACATTAATGCATCAGACTATACCGCTTCGGCGCGCGACGAAACTGTCGCCGTTGTTAGTTCTCAGGTGCGCCAGTCTCCATTCAGTCCTGCACTTCGCTTGCTCGGGTTAAACGTTCTAACCATGAATATCGTTCGTTGCCAGAACTGAAAGCTAAGACTCACCGTTTCATGATTTCACGCCACGAAGCGTTCGCCACGAAGCGTTCTTTGTAGTAACTTTGAATAAATACTATTCTATGTGTTCTAAGAAATACATTACAGTGATTTTTTCTTATTCACAAGTTCATACTAAGCAGGTCAGGGTATTTTGCTTCTGGAACTTAGAGATGCGACCTCAATGTCGATGTTATCAAAACATATATTTTACAAAATCGCTTTAACATAGAGTAGTTTTTTACCCGCTATTTGATTGACACCGATGATTTTTGTTCAGTGTTTCACGTAGTTTATATTTCATTTTTGAATAAACAAAATTCCATCAAATTAAATCTTACGATTTTCAGGTGTCCTTAAATGTCCTTAAATGTTCTTCAGAACAAACTCACCAAGGGTGAAAATAATTAAAATCGAGTTTTCGTCGATAAATTAAGCCCATATAATTTTTGTATTATCTAATGTGATAAAAAAGTATTGTTAAATGTTCTGATTATTCTTGACCGTGTTTTGTCAATTAAATGTCAATTAAAAATTAATATACGCATCCATCGTCAAATCCCTCTCCTCCGCGCGTCAATTTTAATGGTTACTAATGCAGTTTTAAAACCATAGATGTTTAAAAAAGTTGATGCACCAAAAATCGATGCACAAAAAAATCTACCCTATCTGTTGAACGTCTGAAATGTGGAAGTGAGTGGGAGTTAGTGGGCGTATAAGGATAATTTTTCTATGATTCTGGCGTATATCTCCATAATTATCAATTTTACCGAAAATTATGCTGTACGTAACTTGTGGTCACTAACGGTCGTGTTGTTTTAAAACTACATAAATAAATAAATACATATACTCTGTACAAAATTAAAGTAGACATTTTCTAACATTTCAATGGGCTAATGATTATATCATGTGTACAGACTGTTTCGTAACCTGAATTTCCAAATTCTTATTGGAATACAGCGATGTTTTTGTATTTGCTACTGTTTTGACTAGCGATAGAAGAACTCTTTTAAATAAAATATGTCGAAACGTGAAAAATTTCCATCGGATAGATAAGTTTTCTATATGACCAAATTTGTAGACCGCAGAAAAATTAGCTTACAATCGAGAGAGAACCTGTAAGCCACGATTTAGTCCAATTTTTTATTTTAAGCAGACAAGTCCGATGTTGGTTTATTGGCGACAGTAGGTTAATTTTTGTAGAGTTATGTCGCCTGTATACAGGTGAAAATCATTAAGTCTCGAAACTGTGTTTTGACATTATTCAAGTTGAGGTTGATTCTGTTAAATTTGTCTCAATATCTTTTGCTAGAAAGGTGATAATACCTGATTTTTAACCCACAAAATTTAATATTATAATATTGCTTAAAAACAAAACAATTTCATCAAAAGATGGATTGTGCCTGTATAGTTTTACTGTACTGTGATCTGGTTTAAAAAAAGAAATAATCGATAAATTAGTACACTTAAGATTCCAATACTTCAATGAGCTCTCCCACTGCAAGAATCAAGAAATGTGACCTAGCGATGTAAATAACTCAAAAACAACAAATATGAACTAAGTTTCTCGTATACACCTTTTCACTATCTACATCACGTCATCTTATCTGGAGAAGGCTTTTCCCCTGCGGCGTCAACCTGGTTCCGGGCTCCGTGGCCGCTGCCAGCTCCCCGTTAGCGTCGATGGGAGCGCCTACTTATCGCAGATTAACTTTCCTTGGGCGCCACTCGGAAGCCGCCCCCTCCCCTTCGCGCGAACATCTGCCGGGCCCCGGCCGCTGGATGGAGTTTGCCAAGTACTCGCCAGCGTCCGTTTAATGACTTTGTTGAAGAGCGAGGTGGAAATGGGGGTTACACTTCAGGAGAAATTAAGACATTGATCTCTAATGAGGAAAGACGGTTAGTTTGGAGTGCGTGCTCCAGTCTTTTATAACGTTCTTTTATTAGCTTGAATCTCTTCTGTCTGATTTTTGAATGAATAGGATTGTGTTCAAGCTTCAAATCAACTTAAATGAATTAAGTGTAACTAAAAATAAATGTTTTTAATAATTTTGTCTCAAATATATTGATAATATCTAAAAGTTGTTAAAAAGAAATTTGTTTTAAATGCCATATATAGATCATGTAATATTTTACACGATGGGAAAAGGGTAATATTGTAAAGAAAATTTAGTACATGAATAAATGTCAGATCAATTACATCACAAATCATTATCAAAAGTCAAGTTCATGAAGTTTAATACTTCATTCTGTTATTTTATTACAAATCAAACACAAAGGATATGATTTGTGGTGTGCGCAAGTATGAAAACAAATTCAATCTGCAATGGGTAAGCTATTATTCTATAGCAGTCTGTTATAATGGTAAAGACACTACAGCAAAATAAATTTTTTCAAGCAGAACTTTACGCAATTTTTACGAAAATCACAGAAATTTTGTTTGCATTAATCCTTTATGCTGAACTGGCTGTAACAGGCTGGTATATTCCGTTTCTAACACATTGATTGAATGACAGAGGTCAAGAAAGCTGAAAAACAGAACGGAAGAAAGAACAGTTTCATTATTGTGATTCTAAATCAAGAAAATTGGGTAAGAAAAATTGCTACCATTTACTTAAAAATAAATGTGAGGTATGTATCCCAAAAATGTTTTTTGGCTCATTTTGCAAAACAGAAATGCATCGAACGGTGACTCGGTTGTAACGTTGTCTTCAGTCCTTCGGACGGATCACATTCGTGATTCCTTTCGGTATTACAAACATGCTGAACCAAATAGAAACATTTTCTGTGGTATGCACATGAAGCCAGGATACCTTGTTACGAGCTTTTGGAAAATCTAAAAGCGAAACGTCGATGACTTTGGAATTCGTGCACTGACCACACAATGTGCTGGCTATTATGTTCATCATATTGCAGCGTACTGTCGACCAGTGGATAAACAGCGAATGGGTGTGGTTTACTATTTCATAACTATGTTAGGTAGAACTTGTGTCACCGGACAGCTTGTTTGGAATAGTAGTGATATTGATGGACTGGCTGGAAAATTATCCGAACACGCCCTGGTATGTTGACTTGTGATTAGAACCGAGCTAGGTTTCACAACGTCCTTTGGTGTCAGTCGAAAATTGTTTTAGAATTACAGATTACCATCATTGTTATACTCCCTCGCAGAACCGAACATTTCAACAGATGGTGACCAATATCTTCTGGGTATGTAGGTATTGAAAACGCTGACTGAATTGGGAAATAATTTTCTTGATAATTGATTTTGGAAATGTAGTATCGGAAGAAAATATAAAGGTTATTAATTTCAAGTAAATGAGAAATATGGCTTATTATTAGACATTTATAATTGTTCATGAGAAATTCTTCTTTCAAGGAAGAAAAATTACAAATGTACATTGGCCCTGAAAAACGTTTATCGGTGCAATTAAGCGAATCGTCAAGAAAACTCCATAATTATAATACTACTTCGGAATGAAGAATAATAAATGCTTTATGAATCTGAATGAGACTGGTCTAGTTCGCGTATTTTTCATATGCATCCAAGGACTAAAATTTGTAAGCTTTTATTGGTCTCTATTTAAAATTATATAACTTTTTTTCATTAGCAATGAATTACTGCAGTAATTACGTCTCGTAAATTACTTCAGACCTCGACATGGACGAAACACCCGCATCGTAGCTTTGGACGTGGCTTCACCTGGACAGCCGAGAGCATTCGCAATACTCTGGCTGCGGAAGCGAAAGACATCACACAGCTACATATTGCTAATTTATTAAGTGAATTGAATTAAAAAACAACTAATGGTGCTAAAACAGCACGTACTTTCTCGCCCGTATTTTCTAGCAAAATTGCATGAAAAGAATGCGAATTTAGGCAAATCACGAAAATTACGGGAATACCAGCAATGCACAATGCATATTTTAGCCAAAAATATAACTATTAGTTTATATTCGTGCGAAAGAAAAGGCAGCAATCATTATCTGCTGGTATCAGTGCGGCGTTACAATGGGTTACAGTCACCAATGACAGCTCATTCGTATGGGATACTCATTTTGCCAATTAGCATGGTTACCCCTAGCAAGAAAGTAAAAATAGATAACAAATCTAATAATTGAATATAATATTTTTATATACATCAAAATTACTCGGGTTTTTCAAGCATTACTTTTTATTCTCACATCTTATTAATCAAAACCCGTATCACATTTAAACCAATCAAAATACGTTTTCAATAGTTTTTAAAATATAACATAATTTTAAAAATCGAAAAATAAACGAACAAAGAAATATAAAATAATATATCAATTTTAACTGACGTAGCATCCAACTGCTTAACATCGCTATTCATTATACGTTCAGGAAGCGTAGTAAATTGGGAGCGGTCAACTATTTTTGTCGCAAAATTTCTCAAAAATACTAATATTTTTGTAAAATTCAGCATAACCTAGTTTAAACATCTGTTTTAGATTAACACATTTCATTAAGAAAAAATGTATCTTCATAATTGTTTGAATTTGTAGGAAGTCGCCACAAATCGGGTGAACAGTTTAGCCGCTAGCGTCGTTCAGACAATCGTTTTGCGTCAATCGATTTTTCTGTGTCAAGGACCCACTAAACAGGGATTTTGGCTACACCACGTGCCTAACGATTTTTTTTCTAAATTTAGCAACGAAATTTATCCACTTTTTCATTGCCAGTACCCTGAAATAAGAGTTTTTCTGCCGAAAATTCGCCGTTTTTTTTTGGCACAGCGTTACATAACTTTCTCTTCTTAAGAAGTTCCTTCTTAAGCGCGAGAAAGTTAAAATGCGACAGTTTTTGTTTTAAAAAAAGGAGATGCTATGTTGCTCAGTAGTGGACGTGACGCACAATTGTGACGGGACTTGCAAAGTAACCAAAACAATCTAAGTTTTCCCTTGACAGTTTCTTGGCCACTTATTACTTATATAGTCTTGAGATTAGGTCTAGTTTAGAAAATAAATTAATCATTTCAATTAATCATTTTAATTAATTTCCGTACGTTCGTCTGAACGGGACTCGTGGCCTCAAAAATGTGCTTAGCAATGTTAAAAATAGTAATTTTGTATGGCAGGAGATGTAACAACGATCTAATGTCATCGACCACTTCAAGAAAGTCGAAGTGTAGGTCAGCTGCCTCTCCTGGCCGCGGTTCGGTTCGGTTCGGTTCGGTGCGGTGCGGTGCGGCGCGGTGCGGCGCTGCGCGACGGGACGGGGCCTTGATTCCCGAGGAGGGCGATTTCCTCGGGGCCGTGGCCGCCTGATTGGAATCGAGCGACTAGTGTGTACGAGTAGCCACGGCTGGGGGAGGGGGACGGGGTGGGGGAGGGGGAGGTGGCGCTTGGTAAATACGCCGTCTGCGAAGAGGTCGAGCTTCATTCGCCGGTCGCCAGGAGGCGCGGGGTGGGGCAGGTCAACACGGAGAGGAAGTGTTTCTGTCGTCTTAGACTTCCTCAGCTCCTCGATCCTAGTTTCCGCGAATCTCACTATTCTCTGCGCACATGCGTTCGTCCTCTCAGCAACGCATGTTTGTCTAAAACTAAGTGATAGGAACTTTTTCTAGCGACAGTTTTGCGCTTTTTTACACCATATCAAATATATAATATTGTCCCTTTTCCCGCATATTGTACATATTATTAATTATTGTGAATAATGTAAATGTAAATACAATCCATACAGTGTTATATTCCTGTGGAAATCGTACGTGTATTGGATTGCATTTGTTTATAATCGATAAGTTTGTCGAATTCGTCATTGAAGGAAAAATAATCAAGCTTTAATACAATAAGAAGTAATTGCCTTTGGTACTTATTTCTGTTGTTAAACAACAATTTATTTACACATTAAGAGATATATGTGCGTCATTGCAGTAGAAAAATTGAAATATGCGCAGAAAATATTGTTTTGTATAATCATTACTTTATAACATAGAAACTAATTTACTATGCAAAGAAATTTATAGTTGTTTCTCTTTTGTTCCAGGTAAGTAATGTGGTGAAAACGAAATTCACAGCATTTTCAGCGTAAGTACGAAATAGATTATCACGAGGTAATAATTACAAAACTTTTACAACCTGGTGTAAAATATTTTTACAATAATCATCGTGGACGAAGTCGTTCTTCTGTCATTGTGATTTTAACCAGCTTTTTACACTAAACAAGATTTTTTTTCTACACTGCACTTGAAGTAGTAGATGGTGGATTAAGTGAAATGTTGCCTTAAGATTAAGAGAGATTCACTTTAGAGGAGTTTCTTTTTCAAGCGTAATGTAATGTGTGTTCCGTGCTATGTATTGTAGGTATATATTGTTAAAGGGGGAGGAAACCTGCCCCCTTTCACCTCTTTGGCAACGCTTTGCCACTACTGTTTACATTGCGTCATGTCTGCGCAAAATAATTATGATTGCTGAAAAAAGGCGGTTAAAGTCGAGGCGGTAATTGCACAGCGATTTAAAAATACACAAAATTTGTTTTAATTCTACACTCAGTTGGAATAGTTCAGAGAAACTCTCATTGCTTTATATATGCACAAGTTACAGAATAGTAAGTTCTCTTGTATTCGATGCATTATTTATATTCTTCCATGGCCATATGATTTTAAGCTTTATATATACTTAAGGGTTTTGAAATGTTTTCTCATCTTACGGGTTTCCCTCCTATTAGACAATAATAATAGAATTTAAAATACATTTTTTAGTAGTTTAATAACTTTTTTCATTCTTCTCTATTATAACTCTCATCTTCGTTTATTCCTTTCTCTTGCAGTAAATTTTTAATTTCTTGTTTTCATGATACCGGTGGTCTTTCACGTTTCATTGATTGATGGATTTTTTCGTGTTTCCGGGCACGTCAACGGCTTTGGTCATTAGTCCCGCAAGTGTAGTGGATGTTTGTTCTCGGGAGATGGCGGTGATCTTCCCTCGCTGGATGGCGAGATCCAGCACCGACCTATCATCGGCTAGTAGGGTTTCCCCCTAACCAGGACTCTCCCACCAGCGGGGCACCGCCTCAGCCGGGACAAGCTCTAAGCTCCCGACCGGTCTCCCGGAATATGTGGTAGTGTAGTGTATGTTAGAGTGTAAGGGGAGAGGTTAGGAAAAGGAAGAGGAGGGAAAGATCGCGCTCGGTCCGTAGTTCGTTTGTTAGGGTACTGCTCCGGCAATCGCCAGGTGTTGATCGGAGAAACCACGGAAAACTACAGATCAGAGCTGCTGGCCGCTAGAATTCTCCTCCAGACAGCGACTGAATTCGACCTAGCTGAAAAGCTATTGTCGAAAATTCTGCCGCCATCAGGACTCGCACCTGGGACCTCCCGGTCAGAGGCGCTGCAGTGACATCAGTTGATGCACTGAACTACCGCTCTCGGTTTCCACTTTCCTTTTCCCAAATGGTTCCCAATGAAATACTAATTTAAGTTTTAAAATGTGTTCTCAAATTTCCGGTTCCCCGACTATTGCACAATAACGATTTTAAGGTTTAATTTCTGATAGAACTAAGATCTATATTAAAGGTATGTGTGCGTGTTTCGCGCAGAGCTCAACTCCTGCTTATTGCCCTCCGCCGGTGCAATGACGGGTCGTTCTTCCAACTCCACGGCCCTTGGCGTGGCGCGGTCCCCGTCGGGTGCTTCCCTCCCACGCCCTTCGCGCCGCTTCCTTCTCGGCGCCCGGCGTCCCCTGGCGCCGACGCCGTCGCCGACGCTGGCGCCCGCGCACACTCCCGAGACCCGCCCCATTCCTTCTCCACGTCCTTCGTCGCGCCCGGCGTCTAGCTGCCTCCGTCGTTGCCGCCCAGCCCCACCGCATCCCGCAGCTTAGAGCTTGTCCCGGCTGGGGTGGTGCCCCGCTGGTGGGAGATACTGGTTAGGGAAAATCCCGGTAGCTGACGATAGGTCAGTGCCGGATCTCGCCATTCAGCGGAGCAATAATACCTTCCGACCAAAAGAGAATGCATGTTACTTACGGGACTAATAACCTTAGCAGTTGACGCGCCCGGAACCACTCGTAATCGATCAATCCCGCAGATCCTACAGCTACGCATCTCTCCGCATCTATGGTCCCCCTCCGGCTCTCCCGTCATCTCTCTCACCATCATCACTTCTCCCTCGCAACTTCCTTCCTTCCTCCTCTTTCCCTGCAGCCAACTTGTCTCACTCTCGCGCCTCGCCATCTAGCTTCCACCCACCTCCCACCTCATCGTCTGGGTTATTCCGTCATCACACCACTAATCCAACCGCTTTACTACATTCATATGGTCTCTGCCCCTCTCTCTATCAACAACCCTTACGCCAGTTCCAGCATTTAGGTCTTTTCCTCTCCCTTTGTGCGTGGATGTGCCACCTCCGCCTCTTGCACGAACCAACCAGTGCCTCCGCTGCCGCCGCCCCGCTGCCTCCGTCGGCCGCACGGCCCCCGCCCCACCCCCGCGCCGGGAATTGTCCAGTGGGCGGTCGCGCGTCCCTCTCCCAGAGGTCGTCCTTCTTCGCACGCGACGCGCGGCGCGGCGACCGCCTCAGGAGGCGAGAGCTCCTCGCCAGAGCACATTTCAATACAGAAGAAAAGTTCCACCGCAACGCTCCTGGAAATTGGAAGAAAAGGCAGTGGATTCTTTAACGGAGTTTTAGAAGGTGTGGAGAAATGAATATTCTTACATAATGTTAATTGATTTCACAGTTTCCACCATTTCCTACGTTACCCGCCAGACCACCATAACACTTCCGTCACCTCTATCAAATAGTACTCGCAACCTCACTGTCTTCGCCGCCTCGCCCAATTCCTCTCACGTATCCTAATTTTTCCCTGCAACTATCGACCGTCCCCCCTCTCTCACTCTTTGTGTCCCTCCGCCCTTCCCATCCACCCCATTCTCTCCACAATGTAAATTGTGGAAAATTGTTTCTTTCTTCACATCTAACAAATCATGGAATTCTACAAAATGCTCGCATTGAAATATTTAATCGTTTATTTATGTAATTCATCGTATCAGTTATCGCAATGGATCTTTGACAATTTTGGCCTTTGGTTGGTGTCATGTATAATTGGATTGATCATTGCAAGAATATTTAGAATAATCATTTCATTAGTCGACTAGAAAAGAGAGTAAAGTCTTTTGGTGGCTAATTTGCGGAATCGTGATGTAAATTTAATATATTTTGCATGATTAGAGATAAACTGAATGGGTATTACAAGCATATTCACTGGCGCGAAAAACATAACACTTTCTCAAGAAATATGATTTATTTTCCATTTTGTTTGTTTATAAAAAGTTATATGGCGAATTATTAGGTTTCCCATTTATAATGCAACAAAGGCCTGATAGAGGTAAAACATGTGCCAACGAAAATTAAAAAAAACACGGTAAGACTTTTGATTGGTTGTGTATACTACGATTGCATTACTGTTCAGAGACACCTCTTATCTTTCAATAATGTAGTACGCATATTACCCTCTAGGGCAATGATAATTACTACCAACCTCAAAGGAAAATTATTGATTAATGTAGAAATTTCCTCGGGTGGAATCAAGTCCATTTCTCCTGCGATGGGCTCTGAGAAGCTCTTGTATTTGGATTCTCTAAAAATTACTCGAGAGAATTGAAATTTTAGTTTCTTGTGGGATATTCCATTGGATTGTAGTGTAACATTTTTCGTGTTGATAAATGTATGTAATTTACAATTTTTCACTTTCTGTGTATCATACGTGGCTCTTTGACACAGGGGAAATATATTGAAATATCTACTTTAGAGTGTATGCAAATTATTTTTTGTTACTTTTTTCTCATGACTCCATTTTTCTGCATCCGACAGAAAAATAGATTGAACAGGGAAAACAAGGTACAGGTTACCTGTCAATGTTCATTTCTGCTATTTGGAATTAGAATCGTTTCATTGGACATATACTGTTCGATATGAAACACTAGTTGAAGAAAGGAAAGGGTTCATCATCGAACGATTAATTTAGGTTCTTGTCACGCAAGGGATTATAACCTTTGAACTGAGGTTAAGTAAAACTACGTGAGTAAATGATGACAGAGGGGCAGAGCACAGGCCATAAATCACAATTTTGTCTGTAATAAGGACACCTGAACGCGGTTCACATGATTACATCAAACTGATGGTTCATAAATAGTGAGACGCATAGAGTTCCCAGGTATCTCACATCATTCTTAATAAACATTTGAATCATTCATAAAATGTATATTTTAAAAGCAATATATTGAAAACCACTGAATAATTTATAATACTAATATTCAATGCGACAAGGTATTGAAAAAACACTGTTCAGCCTCCGACGATAAGAGGTGTCTGTATTGTTTTATTAGATACCGAGGAACTTGGGAAAATCCAAGTACAATGCAACAGTTTCGACTTTTACTACAAAATGGAAATATTTGATCACGTTATTTCCCCTATGCTCATCCTACGAGTACTGACTGAATTCTCGTGCGTTTTTTATATCCTTAGGATGTAAGCTGCCTCCCTCGGTGGCTCGTTGGTTTGCCTGCGCGCTCTCCACGGCACAACCACGGCTTCGATTCCCGGCCGAGGCAAATTATACCTGAGCGCTTTCCTTACAAATGTCCCAGTATCTATTGCTGAGTGATGATGAGACAGTCCACCCTAGGGATATAAAGACAAGTGCATGCGGTGAAGTGATGTCTTCGTACTAACCACACGTACCCCTTATCCCATGACCGAGGTTGGGTCACCGCTGGTCGGCCAAGGCTCGTAGTGGGTTGTAGAGCCATAGAACAGTATGTAAGCTACAGTTCTGCGTGTATATTGTATAATATGTTAATTCAGGATTTGCGAATAGTGTTTCTGTTAACATATTTAATTATTGAAAGGTTATATGAGAGTAGTTCATTTGTTGTTATTGAACAGTAGCGTGCTATTGTTTGGAAAAACATTGTGTGTGTGTTTTGTTAAGCAGAATTTTTGCTGCTGAAGGCCATTAGTATTACATTGCAATCGTATTATAATTTTTCTCAAATGTGCCACTTCATCATTAATCAGTAATCTAAATTCACTTTTAATCGCATGAAATTATTTTAATTGTCACAATAATTAAAGGTAGAAACTTATGAGTAACTTAAAGCTGTTGTCACACGTAATAGAATGTTCAGATTGTACTCTCTAAGTGGAAAGTATTCAAAGTATTTCAAAAATGAAACGTTTTGAACGATAACACCCTTTTAATATTTGAACAGCAGACTCAGAGTGATTGTCTCAGAAATCTCATTACAGAGCTTTGACGCCTGTGGAGAAGTTGATAACTCATGAAAAGTGAAGTTCACAGGAGAGCAACCTCTTCCCATTTTATGATGACTCAACTTAGTTGATGATCATCAATGATCTGAAATGTACAGTGTGTTTGTAAATATGCATAAGTCCATGCTTAAGACTTAGGAAGCAAAACTAATTTAACCTACATGATTACATACAAATTAGTTAAATGTTGGGAGAATCTAGCAGTATACTTTTCAATGTCAGAAAATATTTGTCCCTCAACTTCATTAACGGAATAAAATATATATTATACATACATTTATAAAGCTTTTCATTCGCTCATTTACACATAATGCCTTTAGAATAGTATGAGTAGCGTGACTTATCGAGATTAATCGATTACTTTGTGTTTCCGAGCGCGTGAAATGTTTTTCGGCGTTACTTTCGTAAGCGCGATGCTTGTTTTACCACTGGACTTGGCGGTGGACTTTCTTCTCTGGTTCTTGTTGCCCCGCTGGAGACCGGTGCCGACCTACATGTCATCTTGCGGGGATTCCCAAATCAGCTATCTTTTCCAGCCAGGGAAAGCTCGTAAGCTCCCGACTGGAATCCCGCCATGTCTAGGAGTGAAATGCATATATATATATATATATATATATATATATATATATATATATATATATATATATATATATGTGTGTGTGTGTGTGTGTGTGTGTGTGTGTGTGTGTGTGTGTGTTAAGTAAGGGGTGAGGATAGGACAGGGAAGAGGAATGAAAGATTTGGTCATTTCACTGTTAGGTTACTGCCCCTGCATTCGCCTGGAATTGACCAGAGGAAAAAAAATGTACCTATCAGAGCAGCCGGCCGCAAGAATTCTCCTCAAGCCAGCATAGCGAGCATTCTGTTGAGTGAAACGACAGCTTAAAAAGTTGCAAACCGCGAGATTAAATCTCCCCTCGTACCATCTTCCAACACGTCATCTACGAAGCGAAAGAGCTTCCTCGGCGGACCTTGTTGGGCGTGGAGTGAGGCAGCCAACGGGAAACTCAACATGCTTCTCTCGGGCGAACGCCCCCGCGCCATCCTATTGCCCCTCCCCCACGGCACCTCCGCACCTCATTATCTTGAAACGGACAAGATTTTTTACGCGACCTGATATTTTTGTCTGCAAGTGAGGGTGTGAGACGAAAGAAAAACGACGCAAAAATTACTGCGAGGTAGTTGGAAGCGAGTGTTTGTTTACTTTCGTAACAAAGGAACACATATTTCTGTCGCCTCGGTGCGTCTTCCCTTGCCACTCATCTGGTTGCTCATTATCTTGGAAGTTCTGTTAGGCTTCCGCGGCGGTTGCCTTTTCAGTCACCACCCACGGAACATGAGACAAGTTAATTTATATTCTTTCGGAGAAATATTAACGCTGCGTTGGTGAGAGCTGTGACAATCTGTTTCGCCATTGTCGATTGTTATCGATGTTACATTGACGTTGGAAAATGTTCCATCAAAATATTTCCGTTCTTGTTTTTAAAGTGTGAAATCACGAACTTAATTATTGGCGCATAATATTATTTATTACAGAGTACAATACATTTAAAAATATTACTTGTTAGTATAGTATTTGTCGGCGTAGAATACGTATATAATTTTATAATTAGCTCCGAAAAATTATCTCGCACATCCACAAGATAGTTTAATTAATATATGCGTACGAGGTATTATAATTTACATTGCTCTTTAATATATATTTTGTAACATGAAATATACAAATGTAACATATGTTTTCTGTAACATTTATTAATACAAAGATAAATAAACATTTAATAACAATGATACTATCTGACAAATGAATTAAAATAGTACCTATTGATTCACACTCGCACACTGCTAAACAGATTTCTCTCTCTTAAACTACAAGCATTACGTGAAAACAAAGTTGTAACATAATGCTGGGATTTGCTATTTTGTAAATTATCGCGAATCTTCCGACTGTCTATTTATTGCGTTTTGGGTTATATACGTGCTTCATAGCACACCGACATTTAATATATAATATTGAATGTGACTAAAAGCGACATAAAACATGCAGAGCGTTCATTTATTCATTTTTAACTATCCAAATGAAAAATTTGGTTTACCGCTAAATATATTGCGGTGGCGGGTATCTAAAAAATTAAACTTAATGCCTTACATGTTATTTCCAAATAATTCATGACGACAATGTATAAAACAAAATATGACAAATGAACTTTGAAACTGCGCTTATATTTAATTGTCATAATGGTACTTTAAAAACAATAATTTCAAATGTTTTATGTAAAAAGAATGTTGTTATTATAGCTAAAAACGATAACAAACGTTTATAGTATCAAATATATTAGAAAGAAGATGCGAATGAATAATGTAATGTTTTATGATTGTAACTAACGAGAATGTGTTTGCTATTTGCACGATTAAAGGATTATGTATATTGTGCCATGTGCTAACATCATTCCAGGAAAATTCATATTTATTTGCTAGATATTTCCCGAGAACATTGCAAAGCTGGGAGATATTCAAAGAATTCCGGGATTGAATTCTTCCTGTTTCTGAACTGCTCTGAAGTATATTGATTGAAAGGATATTTTAGTGATCCTTAAATAGGTATAGATGTCTGCTGTCGATGGCTTTCAGTGTTTATTTTATGGTAGTAATTTTTAGATGTGAAGTGATTGATACTCATTGCTGCCATATCATTGGGCTTGTGTAGTTTCAAGAAGATACTTCGAAAATTTTGGGTTCAGTGTTACATTCAAATTTCCCAAGTTATATTTCGTATGTTATTTTTGGCTAGATGATTGATTTATATTATTGTTTAGTTGGAGAGAGAAAGACAAGAGTTTTTTTCTCAATTGTCAGTAAAGTTTCTTATATTTCAAATATATAGTTCATTTCTTTGTTGTTGATATGCTCTGCACGTGTCAGTATTCTTTCCAGATGTATTCTAAGGTTGTTATTAATGTTGGTGATGGGTTTTTTTGCTATTTACTAGTATATTTCAGCTCGTCTATTTTCTTATCACCTTGCTTTCTTTCATTCAAGCCAGGAGTTGGCTTGGCTTCGTTTACAAGTTTTTCAACCTTTCATCCATTTGAGTATCGCGTATGTTAATCCTGTTGCGTCTGGAGTTCTGAAAAAGGGGACATACCGATTAGGGTTTCTTCGATGGCGGATATTCCAAGCGCATAACTGAGTCCAAGGAAATCACGAAGAAGAAATCATTTATTCAATAATTTTAAATTTGAGGTTAATCACATTTGATTGTGTTTGCTAAATTTAAGTGTATTGTGGTTGGTGGTGGTGGATTATATTACACTATACTAAACTTTCTTCCTATACTATAGTATAAGGACGAATAGTATTGGAATCATCTCAACAATATGAGCTGGAATATCGGTTTTAAAATTCGTGTTTAGTCCTTTTCAGCTATAACTTCGCACAGTCGTCACTATTAAGGTGTTGTGGTGCTGTTCCGAAGATGTAATGGTGCAGGTGGAGAGGAGATACGTGCACTTTTATTCTCGAAAATCGATTTGTGTATAGATGTCCAGACGGATGGATGTGTCACGCGTTACTGACAGGTCAGAAGCTCTTAAGGTGAAACTTAGTAACAGCAGTAATAATATCTAGTTGTGCCATTCTGAACATCATTAAGGTGTTTTAATTTTCGGGTACTTTATATGAAGCCTCATATAAAGTAATCAAGATATTACATTTTCTGCAAAATGGCAGGAATTTTTTCTTGAAATATTTTGCTCGTATAAACGAAAGTGCATTCGTATGTACAGTATAGTTCCGATCTTCATTAAAACTTCTGACATTTAGGAAATCGCAAAAGTATTTATATTTAAAACGCTCAAGGGTTTTATTTAGAAAGAAATGTGAGTATTCTACTGAACAAAATTTCGAGATTTTTGCTTTAAATGAAAGTTAGGGGGCTCGAAATGTTCTATCCCTTGCCATTACCAAACAGTTTTATAGTATGAACCATCAATTTTAATAAAATCATAAAATTGTGGATTGAACGCTTATTTGCTGTCTGTTCATTGCTTCATTGTGTGAAATGTAATTGATCAATTGAAAACATTCATTTCCTTTTTAGGAAAACACGAGAGTGTACTAAGTTTGTTTTAGAACAGCTAGAGCGAGTTTTAGTAAGTTCGAAGAGTGTTTTTAAATACATAGATTTGTGAGTGTATGCAAACGCTATAATTGGCAATCGTCTGATACATGTGTCCTTTCATAAAAAAAGAAGCCGTTGATTATAATTACGTGGTAGATTATGTTTGAAGATAAGGTGGTCAGCAGGGTTTCTGTGAAATACTTTCTTCCTATAGTGTATATGAATAAATATTGGTAAATAAAAAAAATACATTTTCTGAAAGGTATTGAAACCTGGATTCATTGTCACAATTGTGTTGTTCCAGGATAAGTTAACCTTCCTTATTTCATTAGACTTCATGTCGTTATACAAAACAACGTGAAACAGTGTTTTGGGGTTGTCTATTTTCCTTATAGTGAATATGGAGAACGTTTATTACTTTTCTACAGCAACATCCCACATGTATCTAATGCGTGAATAATGACTGCTCGAAATTTTAAGATATGTCCGAACTTTGTAAGCCTTTTTTCAATCAAATTAATTCTTGTTTTTTTGGCATAAATTCATTGAAGTGTAGATTTTTAAATGATGCTATGCACTTTCGATGTTATTCATGTTGCAAAAACAAACTGAGTAATTGTTGGGTTGTAACACTGACAGGAGGAAAAGTTTCGGTAAACCGCGCACTTCTACTAGTTTATTATAAGATGATGCTATGAAGAAAAGCATTGAACAACACAGCCGGTAACAGCAAGACTTGTTCATTATTTATTGTTTCTTCGTCTTTTGTCAGTAATAATTATTATGTGAGTACCTTTGACGAAGATAATTACTTCTCACATTGACCTGAGAGGCTAGATCTTTTCGACGTGTTTTGTAAAGTGATGTAGTCTAAAGAGGAAAGAAAAGATAAATATTATGGAAGGTGACGTACTAATAAGTAAAAGACAGGGCGAGAGAACGTGAAGAAAATAACAGAGAAACTAGACAAGGATTTGAATAAAACAGGATCCCTTAAAACGTTACGTCAATACGAAGACAGCTCATGAACATCCACTGTTTGTTTCACCAGCCCCAAGCGCACCTGCAGTCCGATTGGCCGGAAGGTCTGGCTGCACCCGGCGCGGCGCGCGCCAGCCGGCCTGGGAGTTTCCGCTGCAACGCCACGTCGCCGTCGTCGGGAGGTCTGCTTCGCCGAAAGCTGCTTACAAGCGGCCGGCCAATACAATAAGCCGTAAGCTTTGTGGAGCCCCGGCGTCACATCCTATTCTGAGAGAGGCCCTGCCTGACGGTTCCTCACGGCTTTTCATTACAAGCTTGATGGGATTCGCCACCGCCCGAGGCACTGCGGCCGTCGCCTCCGCCGCCGCCGCCGCAAACACCAGCGACTCGCCGTCGCGGCAGTTCCTTTTTCGGGCGGCGCGTACCAGATTTCTTCGCCATGCGATTTCCGAGCGCGGCTGGGTTTCTATTTGGAATTCATTATTGCACGCGCCGCCTTTTTACTCTGGCGAGAGCTGCTGCCGCACGGTACCTTTTGAGCGAGCTGTTTACTCTACTTGGATGGATCTGGAAATCTGAATCGAGACATAGGGCGAACGCGATATTAACGTTTCCTGGAATGGGTTCGCCGCCGGGGATTTGTTAGTATTTTAGACATTCCGTGAAACAGGGATGGACCTCTTTGAGTACTTTGGTACAACGAAGAATGGAATGGGAATGTGAAATAGAAATTGAATGTCCGCATGTCTTGGTTCTCATGCATGATATCTCTAATCCTCTTCATTCACTAAACATATTTACCAACATAATAAATGGTCAATTTTTAATCAACAATATGTTTATATAAGAACATTAAAAACATTAACTCATCTCCTAGAGTTACGATGTCTGTATTTGACATATGGTGGTGATAATTTGACGCATATAATGACAATGACGCATATAATTTGCGCATTTGCATTATCAGGAAGGTATTTTGTTTTAAACTGTAAAACATTTGAGAAAACATATTGTACCAAACTGAGAAGAAGAATATTGCGGAGCATTTACATAAGCAATTTGACATTACTGATTGTCAAAATAGAGAAATTTTCACATATTTTCTCACCACAAAACAAGGTTAAATGAAGACTTTTCAATAAGTACCTGCAAACCTCTTTCTACCTCTCTCATAAAACGTGTCTAAAACTTCCATTAATTATTCAATGTTACGGCGAAAACTAACCAAGGGCAACACTCCACAGGTTATTGATGCGACCATCTTGTCTCCCAGGTCGTAAATTTCGTTAATGAAGCCGGTCTCGATCTGTCGGAAGACTGCGGCGGACCGAACGACCGTTTCAAGCGGCAAACAACAGGTAATTTAGAGGCAATTTGCTGAGTACATGACGTAATTCCTAATGCACGCGTATTAATTCACCTCTCGGGCGAACGTGTCGGGCGCCGACGAGGACGCATCGCCCGGGAGTGCGGCGTTAAGTGCGTTCGCGCACGCGCCGGCGGGCGCTCCGCCGAGCGTGTTCGAGCGAAGGGCGGGCGGGCGAGAGTCTGCGTTTTTGCGCGAAGCCTCTTGAGCGCGCCGTCCGCCCTTGTTTGTCGTTTAGGCGGCGCTAATGGAGTCTCAATCCAGTTTCAATCAACGGACCCGGGAGCGCCGCCCGGCCTGGCCCTTTCGTCGCTGTCGTGCCGCCCCAGCGTTCGCTCGCTCGCTCGCCCGCTCGCCGCGCTGCTGCTACTGCTGCTGGTGGTGGTGGTGGTGGTGGTGGTGGGGGTGGTGGTGGTGGTGGTGCGCGCGTGATTTACGAGTGCGCCCGGTGCTCGCTCCCTGAGCTGCAGTTCGCTCGTAGACGACGCCCCACGCGTAGAGTCTTTGGAGAGAGACCTAGGTGTTCTAGGGGTTCCGCAGGGCTAGTTTTACTAAAGGACACTTTCGTGTTTGAGATTTCTTGTTCGTTGTTTTTTACTCGTGTGATCTTTACCAGTGATCTTTTCGGTCTCTTTTGTCCATCTTTATTCTCGAGAATTCATGTGCGAATTATCGTGTTTGTGTTTGTTCCTCCATCACTCTTGTCCTCACTCTTTCTCTGATTGTATATTTCGTTTCTTGTCGATTGTCCCATCGTCTCTTCCCTCTTTTTCCTCAATTTCTGTGTTCATTTATGGCAATGCAATATCCTGTCTTCTTCGTAACGTGGATTATGTTCACTTTTCGAATAGCTATCTTGTTTACCATTCCTTTCCTTTCTCAACTATTTAAGCTTACATCAATTTCTCCTGCGTTTTATGCTGTTTCACCCTTGCGTTTTTTATTCAATGAAGCATTCGCTCCAGCGTAGTATTCTCAACGATACGTTTGTTTGTTTTTTCCTTTCATTTCGATTGAACCTTACATGTGCTTGTTGATCTGTTAGCAGCATTTTCAAGCTTACGTATAAATATGTAGTAAAGATGCCCCTGTTTGGCATCGTTACCGTTAGTGACCGTGCATTTATTCTCCATCTTCTTGGAATTATAGGTTGTATTTTTTGTAATGTACTTCAGTTCGTCTTTACCCATCGTTTTTTTTATCCACCAGTACCAGTGCACAAATGAATTATTCTTCTATGAATTGTCCCTCGCATTTATACCGGGAATTTCATTTGTAGATTGCTTTCAGATCTCTTGGTTCCTTGCGTGTTCATATGTGTGCATTTTTTTCTGAAATTGAACCTCACTTTTCCTTCGAATTGGAGCACCTTACATTTGCAACCTTGGGATGATTCTATTGCATAAAAAAACAAGCATTGTTGAAAAACTGTTGTATTTCAATAATATGGGAATTGTGTAAGAACAATAAAATCTAAGGAAAAAGGTGTATCTTTTTGGAATATTTTCATCTTATAATTTTGTGTTAGGAAGGATCAGAAACAAAATGAGCTTGAAATACCTGCCCGTAAAGGTTCCGCCTAGGGCCTTGGGAAAGGAACGTGTTTCCCGCGGGGCCCTCGAGAGAGCGCAACTCACCCGCGCCACTCGTCGCCGCTTCGGACGGGCGCGGAGGCCCTCGCAGCTGCCCCTCCTGCCTCGACCGCGCGCTCCCGAGTTCGTGGCCCTTGACCACCCACGCCAACCCTCTCGCTCCGAGACCGCGTCCGATACAACACAATCTTCCCCTGCACAGATCCCTTCCTTCTCTGGCGCCGCCCTTTCCACCGCTGCCCGCACGGGCAGCCCCCCATTGCTCACTTACGCCTCTTCCCCCACCCCGTCCCCCCTCGCGTTGCAGGCGCCTTCAACTTGCGCACAGCCCCGCAACTTCCCCTGCTGGGCCGGTACTTAGCAGATTGATCCCAGCCCGGGCGAAGGAGGCGCGAAACCCACAGGCCCGCTGGTGGAAGTCTCCGATAAGGGCCACAGGGGAAGAATGGGGATACTGCAGGAGGTGGATGTGAGTGGTGAGTAAGTTGGGCTAGAACGAATGGGAGAGTTAGGAGAGTTGACTTAAGAGAGGGGAAGGGGGAGAGAATGATGAAAAGAGTAACTGAGGGAGGGAAGAAAGTAAGAAAGAGTGAAAAGAGGGAGGAAGGGAGTGAAGGAGAGAGAAAGGGAGGAAGGGAGTGAAGGAAAGAGAAAGGGAGAAAGTGAAAATGAAAGGGAGAGAGCGAAAAGAACAACGAAAAGGGAGTGAAAAAGAGAACGGTATTTTTATTTTTCGTGTTCAAAAACAAATATCCCCGCTCGTTTAATACCATGCGTT
Organism: Teleogryllus occipitalis; assembly: GCA_011170035.1. Taxonomy (NCBI): domain Eukaryota; kingdom Metazoa; phylum Arthropoda; class Insecta; order Orthoptera; family Gryllidae; genus Teleogryllus; species Teleogryllus occipitalis. Next base: position 800,633 of record BLKR01000022.1, on the reverse strand, counting down.
GCTGTGAGAAGGAACCTTGTATTTACAGTACATAATGAAATTTTTAAATGTTACAAATATAAAATGTAAAATTGTTAGGTTTATTAAAATATCGACAAAAAGTTGCAGAATCGTAATATGGTTCCTGATAGAAAACTGTATTTACATTATTGTTTAACAATTAATTGAGTTAAAGATTAAAAATAACTAATTTGTAAACTGTGCATTGTTTACTAAATCAACGATAAGTACATCAGAAAATAATTATTAATAAAAAGGAGACCGAAGAGAAAGTGGACATCAGTCTGGAGATAATTCGGACCAATCAGTAGGAACCGATTATCAGTCCGACACCTTAGTCAGTAGAAGAAGAAGAATGAAGTGATAATTCGTATTCCGTAGTCTGTTGATGTTCCGTTTGGCTTCGAAGGAATCGGAGGAAGATTCGCAAACCAAAACAGCTAATATCTAATACATTCATTCACACGGTTGATTTCTCCTCATTGATTTCGCGGTAGTAAATTATCAACTGCCGGTATTGCAAGCAAGGAAGAGCTTTTTGGGCTGTGGTGCGACCGCTGTGCACTCAGAAACGCACACGCGTTCGAAAATGCCACCAAATGATCTATATTATGAGCTCAGTTCGCAAGCCTTTCTTAGAGGATGAGTTACTTTAATGGTTTTAACGATAGCGAACCAATTGTGTGAATGATTGACTTATTGTGGAATGATTCCTCACGGCTTGTCATTAGAAGTTTGATGGGAATTGCCGTCGTCTCAGGCTTGGCTCTTTGGCTTGGGAAATGGGAGAACTCGAGGAAAACCTAACATGAACCTGCTTTGGTCCTCGCAAATTCCACGTACATCGACCGTGTTTGAAATCCCTTAGAATATCGGTATCTATAGATGAAAGGTGAGCGGCATAACTACTGTCCCACCTACATTTTTCCTTTCTCGCTTACTATATACGTAGTACAGAGAACTGCTCCCTGAAAATAAGATCTAAGATTAATTAATTCGTGTTTTCCGAAAAGCTAAAATGACATTTTCTCAAGAACGGCTCCAAATTTTTCAAAAAAATTTATGTATAGGAATAACTTTTATTCTTCCGTAATATTTCTTAAAGATATAGTTTAAATCTGTTATTTGAGGACCGAAAAATTGAGCAAACGTTAAAAATTTTTTGCCACCGGTAGTTATCTCCTGGGACGAGGGTGGGGCAATTATGAAAAGCTGGAGATTAGAAGAAAGGTTAGGAAGAAGACTAACTAGTGCGATAAAGTTTGTCATCCTGTAGTACCACTAGTTTCCATTACATTCCAAGTAATACATTATGTGAGTGATGAATTGATCTCACGTAGAATGATATTGAAATAATTGCTTGAATACTAAGATGCGTTTTTATTATTATTCTTTGTATATCATTGAAAAAATTGTCGGAGGTATATTTAGTCTTCATTATATGATAAAATTAATCCAAATGAATGTTTTAGGAGTTTTTCAAAAATTTAATTTTTCAACTTCAATTAAAATTTGGTTAAACATTTTTTGTGACATGGGGGGGGGGGCAGCTACCCAGAGGAACTGGAAGTCACAGTTGTTTCGCATGCGATGATTACAAATATTTCATCACCCCCTTTACTTGTCCAAATACTTCAAACATATCAGAATATTAATTAAACGGGAACGCGTAGGCTGGGATTGGCTGATATTTTCTCAACTAGTAGTAGGCTTTCGAAAAGAAAACACATGTTCTGTTGTATCGAAACCTTGTACATGTGTTGTGCTAGATTTTAAGTACTCGCAGGAAATTATCCGCCACTAAATGTTATACACGAAACTCACATTACTGAGTGTAGGCGGTTGGATACTGGGGTCACTAGATGAAATAAGAATTTGAAGTAAAATATTTTAAACAAAACGTTGGGAATATTTTTATGAAAGCGAACCGCGCTTTCCGCGGTTTCTATCTACTTGGCTGTCGTGCAGACGTCGCATCCTATGAACAGAGACCAACGTTTCGGCCATCACGCCTCGACCGGGAGGAATGCTCTTTCCGTGTGGGGAACGTCGCAGCTTGTCGGCCGAAACAGTGGACTCTCTGCGTAGAGCGAGGTGTCTCTCTGACAGCTAAGTAGATATTACTAACATTTATTATGGTTTAGGGGTAGAGGTGATATTAATTCGGTTATTATTTTAGTTAGCTCTGAATCGGTTTTTTAATTTGAATCAATTTAGATAAATGATAAGTGATACATTTTGTTTGATCTTCAAAAATAAAAAATTCGAATTTTGCGAAAGGCAGCTATGCTTTCTAATTCCAAACATAACATCGCGTCGTTATCAAACCGTCACTTACTCTTTATAAAGTTTCATCTTTCTCTTTTCATCGTCATTACAAGTTTTTTCCAAATAAGAGCACAAACAGTAGAAACAACGGAAATAAAATAGTAGAATACGTGGAAGTTGGAGTACGTGGCCGGGGCTCCAAACAGCGCGTTTAGCGCGCGGCCTGCAGCCCGAGCGAGCGGTGCCTCGCGGCGGAGGGCGCCCGCGGCCGATCGAAGAGCGACGAGGAGCGCGGGCCGCCTGGCCAGCGACTGCCAAGTGCCGAGTGCGCCGCCGGAGGTAAAAGGGTCGCGGTGAGGGCCACCAACGACCCTCAAGCCAAATGTCAAGAATGCTTTCCGCTGGGGTGACATGTTTCAACCTTAATCTCGATGGAACAGGTATGTTCACTCCACGGGGAGCTCGGGATGGTATAGTTCCTGATCATATTAGGGAAGTTCACAAACATTTAGTGGTGTGCTTTTCCGCTTAGAGTTCGTTTTTAACTTTCTGTTATTTATGCTTAATTGTAAAAAATGGGGGTAATTTTGATCAGAGTAATGTTATTATTTTGTTAACAATTATTTTATACCACCTAGTCACTGTTGAAAGTTTCTCAATTACATGGGAATACGTTTCCCGTTTCACAGTTGTTTTGAATACCGTTTGCCAAGCCATAGCTACGAGTATTAAGGATGAGGAATTGTTATAAATTATGTTTTGTCTGTTAAAGATTCAGATTCGCTTTTTGATTGAGTCAATCCTTTGAAGAGTCAAACACTATATAGATGGATCACATTTAGCCGCTATGTGGAGGAGAATTCTAGTGACCGACTGATCTGATCGCTGGTCTTCCCTGTTGTTGTTTTTTTTTCGATCAACACCAGGCGAATACCGGAGCACTACCCTTAACAAACGAGTCTCGAATTGCGCGCAAAGTTTCCCTCCTCATATTTGTCACATCCTTACACATACTTACACCAAGACGCACTACACTACCACACATGCCGGGAACCCATCGGGAGCTTAGAGCTCGTCTCGGCTGGGGTGCTGCTCCGCTGAGGGGAGGTGTGGAACCAATATGTAGGTCGGAGTCGGATATCACCATACAGCGGGGAAGGAATTTTCGCCCCCCCCCCCGTGCTAAACCATTCGCTACACTACTGAGACGAATGACCATACAAACAGTTGACGTGTCCGGAAACATCAATCAAACTAAACATTATTTTACGTGTATTCTGGGGAAAAACTATGTATTAGGGTGCTTTATGTATCCTTAGCGGGATGTACAAACATATTTTTGATTTTAAGTAAAAATATTCTCATGGAAGAATATCATGTATTTTTGTCATGTAAATCGTGAAATCAGAAAAATGTATAAGACTTGTAAATGGAAAATTCTTGTTGATATTTAATTTCATCATTAAATAGGAATTTTTCTATTTAATTGGTCTAAGTTTTCGAGAGCAAATTAATTTTACTCTTAGAACCAGTAACACAGGAAACAGAAAATAATTAGACTACATATGTTCATCTTTTTACCCTGCCCAATTATAGTCGCCAGCATTGCTTACAATATGTTGGTTTCTTACTGTACGATTTACCTTGACAATGCTTTGTTCTTAATGTATATTAATAATAAGTAATATTCGCTTAAATTGACGGAAAACTCAACAGCCACTGGCAACGTGAGAGGTGTCATGGTTTTATTAGAGACCCAGAAAATCTTAAAGAATGCAAAAACAATGAAACGGATTCGATTTTGACTGAAAAAATTGCAAATATTTTACTATATTGACTAATATACATTTCCCATTGTAATTTTTCTTACTTGATATTACGACTATATTATCATACTCACTGCATCAATCTTACGACACAGATCATGTCATGCATTTTGTTGCTTAAATTCATTAGTAGTAGATCACTTTTAAATATTTTTTTTAGGTAGTGTACAAGCAACAATCTCAGTGAGCTCGTAAATCCCTTTTTGAAACGGCATTTAAAGCAAAATAATGAATGCAAATTGTTAACATTCAGATTATGTAATTATCATCAAAAATATAAATCAATGACTCCTAATAGTTTTGTGTATTTCCTTACATATTTGTAGTATTTTAGAGAGAATTGACATAAAAGCTGTTTTATATCAGTATTGATGAAAAACATGTTTTATATCAGTATGTGTTTCCTATTCACGCTATAAATATAGTAGTCATTTCAGTCTAAAACCAGAGCCAGAATTATTTAAAAAATAGAGACAAAAAATGATTGTAAAATGATAGAACTACATGCAAAGAGCCCCAAAACTTGCCTTAACTACGAGAAAATTGGATTGATAGCGACTCATTAATTCCAAAACTCACGCATGAAAGGCTCGTGCTAAGTCGCTGACCCGCGTGTTGTCTGCCGTTGACCTTATTTGCAAGCAGGACGCACCGCGTCGGGTTATCCCACCCCCAGCGCCCGAGATCGCGGCGCGGCGCGGCGCCGGTGGCGGCGGCGGAAGCGACGGAAGCGCTGCGGCGGACGCGGAAACTGCCGGCAATTAGTCTGCGCCGCGCTCGCAACGATCTTCCCGGGTCCGCGGTGCGAACCCCAACTTCCCCGATATCGGCTAACTCCCTGCACCGCGCCATGCCGCGCCGCGCAGGCCTTCTGAGGTGCGAAATCTTGCGCTGCTCTGGGCCTCTACCTCTCCCGTCCCTCCTCCTCCCCACACCTTCCTCGCCACGCCACGCCCCGCCACACCTCGTCCCACCCCTCACGGTCCCGCCCCACCCGCATCCACCCAGCCCCGTATCCCGTCCGGGTCCACACCCGGCCGTATCCCGTCTTGGGTTGCCCCTGCGCATCCACCCCGCCCCATGGGTCCACACCCGGCCGCCCTCTCCTATCCCCGTCCCGTGCCCCCGCCCCTACTTCTGGCTTCGCATCGCCCCATGCACTGCGTCTTTCCTAACGCCGTGCCACGCGCCCCGGCGTGCTCTCCGGGCTAAGCCCCGCACAGCCCTGCTACTGCCCCCCCCCCATTCGTTGCTCTCTCCGTTGCTCGCCCGCCACACCACTGCCCAGCACCATTATGCTTCCAGCTCTGCACCACTCGTCTCGTCCCTCACCTCGCCCCGCTCCATACTCCTCGCCAGCCTCATAGTCCGCCATCTAAAACCCACCTCATTTCGTGCCCTGCCCCATTCCATGCTCTGCACCATTCCACGCCCTGAAGCATTGCACTGCCCATCTTATTCCATACCCTACACCATTTCACGCACCACATTATCCCGCGCCCTGCACATACAACGCCCCATCGCATCTCGTGGCACCTCACGCCCCGTCCCGCTCCGTTTCGTCTCGGGCTTTGGACTTACACTGGTGCACGCGTTACCTTTTGAACTACTGGAGAGATTGATTATTTCCGTAATATCTATATCAATAAGGAAACGCAAATAAGAAGCGATGACTTTTTTGCATGAAATATTTCACTAAAATTCTAAGGAATATACCGAATCTTTAAAAAATTGTGAAATTGAAAGAATTTCGAATAACTTCTCATACTTCAAATTCATTAAATTTGATCATTGACGAAGCGCATTAAAGTTGCATTGCTAGCAATGTTTGACTTACAACGTTTCAAAAACCTTTTATTTAAGTTTTTCTAACAAACGTCTTAGAACAATCGCTTAAGGTGTTTCAGAAACTGTAAGTACAGAACGACCATTTTCAAGACAATGTAGATAACAATGTACGATTATGCTATTTCCAACAGAAGGGATCAGGACCCTGGCAAGTAAAGGAAAAGCAAGACAGGGCAACCTCACATAGTGAGTGACGGAGATGGAGATAAAGACATAAAATGCACTGAGTTGTTCTAGACACTCCCGACCAACTTTTAGATATCCCATTGCAGTCCGTCTCTCTCTGTATCTTCCTCCCTCTTTCTCGTACTTTTCCCCTTACATTCACACAAACACTAATTACACAAAACCCCTTATACATTACAGTATACTGCCAATTAAAGGGACTTGACGGAACCGGATCTTGTTAATACCTACAGAAATCAGTACAACGCAGACACGAAAAGACAGTTCGCAATTTTTGAGCCAAGATTGGAAGTGAATTGAAATTAATTAATAGATCAAGACAATATATTTACTGCATCAGATTTTAATATAAATTTCTGTACGATGCTGTAATACACAACTGTATGTTTAAAATAAAATAGGTACCGTCTGAGTGCCCTTACTGACCGATACATCCGAGATCCGTACAATCAAGAACCTACTGTATTTTCCAGTTTTCTACGTACGCCTTACTCGCATAAACCCTGATCCCTTCATTCAAAAAGGAATGCTTCCATCCCTGTCGCACAAGCATCTATCTTCCATGCGGAGCGGTGCAGTGCGTCGCGGTGCTACCCACGTGGGGGCGAATCCCGATGCCAGAGCAATCCCTCCACCCCGCTCCCTAGACACGGAGAGAAGCGGACCCTGTACCCCACCGAGATTGAATATGCTTTCAGCCGGTAGCCCCAACAGACCGATTTACGAAGTTGATAATTATAACATTGAAATTATTACAGAGAGTTAAAAGTAAGTTAATATTGGTTTGCACTGGTTCTCAATGCACACGATTCGAACTCACGTGACAATTGGATTCAAAACCTCCCTGTACAGGTAGGTCGAATTGAGACGTCTGGAGGAAAATTCTAGTGACCGACTGACCTGACTTTATTGTGTTTTCTCCGATCAATACCAGACGATAGTTATCTAACAAACGGCCCACCGAACCACGAGTGATATTCTCTTCCCCTCATCCTTGCCTTCTCATCCTCCCCAACTCACACGCTCACATTAACACACCCTTCACCCCCACGTCCGTCAGAAAACAAAGAGCTTATTCCGTCTGGGGCACTTCCCCACAGATAGATAGGAGAGTAGATAGATGGAGAGGTAAAACTCCGCAAGGTGGGGTGTAGGATGGCGCCGGATCTCATGTTACGACAAGGGAGGTCACCTCCCGGCATAACACATGCATTACACTCACGGGACTAACGACAGAAGTGGTTGACGCTGGTAGAGTCACTCAAATCGCAATGACCCACACTCACTGCAAAGAGTGAGAATTCTAGCGGCTAGCTGCGGTCTCAGTGGATCTCCCGATCAATTCCATGCGAATGTCGAAGCAGTTCCCTAACAAATGGGCCATGGACCGCGAGCGATCTTTTCTTCCTCATCCTTGTCCTCTCGTTCTCCCTCACCCCCTCTCCCACCACACACACACAAACACCTTTTTCTGTATCTAGGGATTCCAGCGCGGCGCGGCGCGACTGGCGCTGGCGCGGACGCAGGCGGCCGCTCGGCCGCCGAGGGCCACGCAGGTGCAAGTTTAACACGGGTGGATAAAATTGGAAACCCATGGGCTACCTAAGGTTGCGGAGACAAGGAATCATTAATATTCATATCTAATTTTAATGAAAACAAGGGTCGTTCTGAATTTCCTCGCGCCAACTTAATTAACCCAGCGGTCCGGGAGAAACGTGAAATTTGCCACTGAGGCAGAGGGTGGGGTGTATTTGCGACGTACCTGAAGTTCCAACAGGAGATGGCGATGGGTAAAAAGAATGGATGAGTTGGGAAAGCTGGTGGGCGGTGCAGAACCTGTGCTGCTGGTAGACATTATAACTGGGTGAACTGGCTTGCACGTAAAATCACCGTGCATTAGTTGGGTAAGGAAACGTGAAAATTTCTAATAAATTTATTGAAATAATAGAAAAATCGAAACCATTGCCATATTTGAAATTTTAATAACATCGAAAATATATTATAATATAACTGTATGGATGTGAAATGATCAAAGAATGAAAGTTCCCCACGATGAATATTATGACCATTGGTGCAATGGCTGACAAAATATTTTTATGAATAGTATTGTTTATGTAGTATTATTAAACTACTTATTGAAAGAGAGATTAAAGGAACCTTTATTTTTTATGGCAAATTTGTCAGATTACGTATGTAGACCAACCCCTAGTAAACCTGGAACCACCTCAGTGGTCGTGGCAGCGGCAACGGCGGACGCCAGCCGTGGGAGGGACCCGCTGGAAGAGGCCAGCGCGGGCGAGGTAGAAGGCGGGAGGCGGTGGAGACACCGGTAGCGGAGGAGGCGCAGCGTCCGCCAACTTTTTGTTTCGTTATCCTAATTAATTCAGAATCTCCCGCGCAACTCAACTGCCTTTGGAGCGTCGTAAATGAAGTGGCGTGGGGATGGGGCCGAGGGAACGGGGCTGCGTGGACCGTGGGTTCGGTGAGGGCAGCAGAGGCGAGGGTGTGGGAGGTTAGTGTGGGAGCAGCTCCGGTGGCAGGGACAGCGTGGATGGTGGGGGTTGTGCGGATGGAGAGGACTGTGTGGATAACAGGTACTGCGTGGACGATAGAGACTGCATGGATGGCGAGACTGCATGGATCGCCAGAACTGCTTTGGATGGCAAGGAGTGCGGGGATGGCGAGGAGTGCGGGGATGGCGAGGAGTGCGGGGATGGCGAGGAGTGCGGGGATGGCGAGGAGTGCGGGGATGGCGAGGAGTGCGGGGATGGCGAGGAGTGCGGGGATGGCGAGGAGTGCGGGGATGGCGAGGAGTGCGGGGATGGCGAGGAGTGCGGGGATGGCGAGGAGTGCGGGGATGGAGAGGAGTGCGGGAATGGAGAGGACTGCGGAGATGGCGAGGACTGCGGGGTTGGCGAGGACTGCGGGGTTGGCGAGGACTGCGGGAATGACAAGGACTGCGTGGATGCCGGGGACTGCGTGGATGGCAAGTCTGCGTGGAATGTGGAAACTGCGTGGACTGCGTGGTGCGGCGGTGGCGGCGGGGGTCGGGGGCGTGGAACGTGGGGGCGACGGAAGTGGCAGACGTAGGACCGTAGGGACGTAAGCGTGAGCATGGTCGTGGGCGTGGCTTTATTTCATATGCACACACAGCGGCGGCCGATGCGAGTTGCAGCAACTCTGCGCTGGAGGGCCGGCGGCGCAGTGTGGAGAGGCCACTTACGTCGCCACCTGCGGCCTCGCCGCCCCCCGGGGCTCTCGGGACTCGCTCGCAGGCCCTCGGCGCTCGCGCTGCTCCTTTTGCCGCCCCCGCCGCCCTCCTTGTGCACCTTGGGCTCCCTTTTGTGTGAACTTTACGCTTGGGGTGAGCATGACAACTTCTTACAGGGCGTAAGGGTGTTGCTTTCCGCACTTACGGAGAAAGCGGTTGCGATGTTTATACTCCTAATTAAGTTTTCTTGAAACATTTAAGGAAAAGTGTTTTATTAAATTTGTTGGAATGCATGAAATAATAACGATATAACATTTTTTTTCAATTTTATGCAATAAAATTAACAATTTAAATTTTGTCCGGGAAATTAATCTTAAGGTAAAAGGACCTGTAGGAGCCATAAGTAACATTTTCGTAGTTTTCTAGAAAAGTTCTTCGAGTGCTTTACTAAAGGGGTCAAATGAAACTTCAATTAACATTTCTCTTTCTTATCGGAAATATTTCGCCTAAATATTGTAAAATTTCAATTAGAGTTTTTTAATAATTTATTTCAAAAACTGAATTTATTACAGAAGGGGTCACATAAAAATTCCAAAATATTGTTAATGAACAAAAAATATTTCTCCCCTTATTTCAACGTGTTTAAGACTCATTTAAATCCAAGAAACAAGTTCAAGTTACATTATTGCGATGTCAGTTTTAATAAGATATTTTCAACTTATCCTTTCAATACAAAACAATATGTAAAGAAATAAATTATATTCGAACTAATCCTCGAAATTAGAAACCATATGCTTTACATTATGCAAGTTGGAAGCTACTAGGAAGGTTTCTATTCTTATTTTTCAAATTTTGTTCTTGAAATGGCCTCTACTGAGGAAATGGCCACGACTGGTGTATTTACCCTAACTGCAAGTGGTGACAACATTTGAGGTATAATTTGTATCCAATTTTAAAGAACTGCAAATAGATTTCATTTCGTGTGTTTTGCGGTAATGTTGGTTTTACGTATTTCGGTTGATATTAGAATAGGATTATAATCTTGATATAAATAGCTTTTACTTAAACCATTTATGCCCAGAACTTTTTTTCAGAGTAATTTCTTTGAAAACATGATTTTATGCGTCTTTTAATATTTTCAACGCATGTGATAAGAACATTTTGATAGAAAATAATTACAAAATGTTGGATTGTAAAATTACAAAATGTTGGATTGGACTGGGATGGGTCATAAACTACCCAGTGGGTATATAAGCCATCAATAGAGAGAAAAATATCTTACATTATATTTTTTTCTGTAATCTGTTATCATACAGTTATAATGCAGAAAAAGGAATGTAATTAAAAAAACACTTAACGTGAAGCGGTATAACGCAATTTACATGTGAACATCCGTTAGTTGTTTTTTTATTGTTTCTATACTCCGTGCACCCGCGTTGTGGTTGTCCAACAATCAATAAATGTCCTGCTGATTTGCGTGTTGAAAGTGAGATAGTATTACCGATGTTTGTTTGACGTGCCGGCCCTGGAGATACATGCAAGTCACCATATTTTTGCAGCATAGTCTTAGCAATTTCTATAGGAAACTGTAAGTTATCTAAAGACTGCTTTTGCTAGTTGTTACGCATTATTTATAGTTAAATCAAACATTCAGAAAACTACTGGAATGTATCATTTTAGTCTCTAACCTGTAGATTCTATATAGGCTATTTTCTGACCCCAAGAGCAAATAATATTTGGCAACACTCTGAACATTATTTATATAAACTTCTCCTTTTAGATATGTTATTTATGACCAGTTTATGCTATTTATGATTAGTTATAACATGTGTTGTAAAGTTTTCAGTTCTTTAAGTTTTCTTGGTTTGAAGTAATTTCATTTTTATGCGGCTGGGGTCAGAATTCCCAAATAGATTCCACGTTACACGTCTAAATTATAAGAAAAAATTTAAAAACGTGTCTATTTCCGTTTTTATAATTTTGTGTTGTTACTTTTGTATGGAAATCTGGTGTATTTGTCTCTTACGAGTCAGTAGCTTTGTAACAGACATTCTCATGCTGGTATGGTAGGCACTTATGAGTTAAGAGGATATGCTAGAATGTTTTTTCTGGAAATATTTTTCTTTGTTTTTTTAGAATGATATAGTAAATGAAGCTAATAAATAGAATTCTCTTTCTAATTAATATTTCCAAACAGCATCCGTGCATGAAATATAGATAAACTATTGGATTAAACGTGTGGAGTCGAATCTAACCTCAAACAGAGTCCAAGTAAGAAATGGAGAAACAGAGGCGAAGGGCTAATACCAATTTTGTAACAAGCTATGTTTAGATTCATTTTTTCCACCCTGCCCTACAATACCTCTGCATATGATACTGACATCTTCACAATATCTGTTACCAAATTCACAAAATGGTACCGAAAAGTCAATTGGTTGATTATGTTTTGCAAGTGGACCTGTTGATGGTGATTCAGTCACTTCGTTCTGAGAAACGAATTCAGAAAAATTGTCCGACTTGGACCAAGTTGGTTCTCGAATGGATGAAAGAACTGACTTTGAAGAAATTTGAAAATTGTCGGTTTCCTAGCCTTCCTAGCTATTGAATACTGCGTGTCTTCCCTATTGTTATGTTCTATCAAGCCGACCGCAGACGGTTATTTTTTCATCCAGAAGTGAACGTAAGCTTGAAGCAAATTTTTGCTAAGACGATCAGAATCGTTGTGCATTTCAGCTCCGGAATCACCATCGGAGTCTTTTTCAACAAGTGGGGATGTAATGGCAATGTCTGCATATCTTGCAATATCCCTGCACATCTTCGAAATCTGTAGTCTCCAGCAATAAAAGAATTTCGTGGATACTTAATCCCTTATGCAACCTAAATGTGCAGAATATAAGAATGCCAACGTCAGAATGTATTTAACGCACAAGAATTACCAAATGTAAGGAGGAGATACGGCAAAGAGTCTCACTTGCCCACTGGGTCGTTAACGATCCCACTACGTTTTTATACAAGTACAACTGCAAAATTATCAGAGATATGTAAATAGTTCATGCCTAATTCTAAATACTTATAATTTTATGACTGCAGCAATGTAAATTCATTGCACTTAAGATCCTTGCCTATCACGAACTAAAAGATTCTTTCATAGACGGCGCGAGATCTGGCAATGACACAACACAAGTGCGCGCAAAGATTCTCAGGACTGCGATAAAAATTATCGAGTGTGTGTTAAGATGCAGGAAATGCCAAGAAGGCATATCAAGGGGATGTCTAGTATCATTAAAGATAAATATTTGACACATGTAACAAAGCATGAACTGTTTTTCTACGTGGATCGTTAACGACCCTGTGGGCATAAACGGGTTTTTATTAATCATTGTGTAAATAGCCAGTGATTATCATTAGTGATTCAATTGAACAGTCACTCAAAACTTATCGATATAAGTTAACTTTTTTGGCAGGTGAAATTTTGAAAATTTAATTAATTTTTATTGAGATGTTATAAGTTTCATCCGGAATGATTTTTGACTTTCCCTCGAATACAACGGAATGTAGGCCTATTGAAACAATATTTTCAAACATTTCATCTACTTGTATTATCTGAAGTTAAACTTCACGAAATTGAAATATTTCTTCAAAAGAGTATTATCAGAAGCAGAGTGTCTTAATAACTCATGACCTCCCACTAACTACTAAAACCATAATTTTGTTACATTTTCCAGGGTGAACAGTTAGTAGTTATTTACGTGGAGAAAGTGAGTCTTTTACTAATATCGATTACTAATGAAATGATGACGCACGAGGCGATGAAAGGAGCCGAGTCGGGCTCTTGGAAATGGATACACTAAAGGCACTTACCAACGAGTCCCGTGCACATTTTGAAATCTTCTAACACGTGGTGGAGCCAGAATCCATGTTTGTGGGTCCTTGATAGCGAAAAATCGAGTGACGGACAAAACGACTACCTGTATGTCTGTCTGTCTATCCGTTCGTTTGTCTGTTCGCCCGTTCGTCCGTTTGACCGCTGTCCGTCTGTATATCTGTCCGCCTGTGAACAACACTAGGGGTAAACCGTTCAGCCTATTTTCTACAAATTTGATATTCCCCAATCGATCTGGCTGATGTCACTGTAACCTACATTTTAATATTGTAGGGTACTTTACATGAAGCGCCTGGCACATTTTCCAAATTTAAAAAAGAATGGCTCCATTATTTTTGATTAAATTTTGTTGTTGCATAGTGTGAAGGACGTTTAATAGAAAGGTCTCATGTTCGTTGAAAACAGTGATTTTTCGAAAAATTGCTTAAGTTCAAATATTTTTCGGCGTCTTCCTACAACTAAAATATTAAAGATAGAGATTATTCCCTTAATAAAACCTGTTCCTTAAAGATAAATTTTGGAATGAGGGCATGTACACTTTTTTGAAAATTTGAATACTTTTCGCATAATTTCGCGTGAAAATACAGGTCAGAAACTAAGTGCAGTTATAGCACCACTAGTTTGGCACGAATTCATGGAAACTTACAAGTATGTAATCTTTTAATCATTCTCAATAGGTAAGGCGGCAGCCGTCCTCCACAGTGTTTCTTTACTTTGCTGGAGGCCTACTCAATGGTTTTGTATGGCTATGGCTTCTGTCTGGGATGCAAGCGGCAGTCAACTTTGGCGCAAGCCTACTGCAAAGTAACCTTTCCCAATCAATAAACAGTGAAGTTAAGTACTGGTTTCCATGCAAAAGCAATGTATTGAAGTGAAAACTACACATTCGAATTTTTATAAAGAGGATAAGCCGTTTTCTAAAAAGGATAAACAGTTTTATAAAGGGGATTAATCGTTTTAGAAAACGTGTAAATGGTATAAAACGTGTATTCGTATCTTCTCAACATTTTTGCACAATGCTCGATATCTCGGCATGACTGCGTCTTTTAATAATTGTCAGTCTTGTATTGTAAGGTGTCTAAGGTGTTTTTTGTAAATACATTATTAGCATTTATACCAAGAAACACTATTGATCAACTTCAAAATTAGAACTATCTCGAAGGAATCCTAGTCATTGGGATTACATCTGTTAAAATTGTGTCCAATGTGTGGAACTAACAGCTTGAATTCACTTGAGCATTGAAGAATTTCTTTGTTCTAAACCTTTCACCATTTTTTGTACTAGATGCGTTCTTTAATGATATTCTTTACAATTCCATAGTTAACCCGTTTTTATCATTAAAAAAGAAGTAGGAACAGCAGCAAGGTACAATAATAATTTATTTATTTGATATCGACCTGTCTGTGTGAATTTCAAAACATTCCTCAGAATGAATAAAAATTTTAAGCCAATCATTACAATTGTGTTGTGTATTAATTCAGAGTAAATGCGTAGTTTCATGATTTAATATTATTGCAAATGTAATCTATGCAGAAATTATCCAAATGTTCCTGATGGAACTATGGACTATAACTCTTACATTTATACAAGAATAAAGTCTTATAAATGCCGGAAGGAGAGAATTCACGACATGAGATATGCACCAGTTTGTACTTTCACATTGCAACCTGTTTCCGAGACTTTCTTTTAAATCGCAAAGTCACGAGCTCTTGCATGTCGTTGAAGATAGAATCTTGATTTATTGATGTGGGTTGATGTGTTGTTTATATACAAGCAGTTTTATACCAAAACTTCGTACCACCCATCAAACAACAGAACGAAAGTGGATTCCCAGGGAGTTTGTATTCGTAAGTCACTCAGCAGAAGTGAATGCAAAGCGTTAAATGTACATTCATGACCTTCACCACTATCAAATACCGCTTAATGCTGCGAACCTATAATCGCTATCTATTTTAAGTTAACGTATTTCCTTTCCATAAATTATACGCTAAGTCGGCGTGTTTTATGGTGTGCGCCGCCCTTAAAAGTGTGCCGTTGTGTATTGGTTTTCGGGTCGAAGTTATTATATTCATGAAAATCCGATGGAATGTCGGGGGCGGGATTGCCTTCAAGTTTGACTGAAGCAGTGATGGAAGACCCGTGCGAGGCCCGCTCGCTCGGACAAATTGCCGCCGCCGCGCCGCCGCCTCAGCCCCAGCCGCAGAGTCGCCTTTTGCGAAGCCCCGCCCCCGTCCCCGCCCCCGATCCCCGACCGCCTTCCGCCCACGCGATATTGAGCCGGCGCGCGCCGGGGACATCCCGTCGGGCCCTCGCCGCCGTCGCCTCGGCCGGCTTTCTTTCGCAGCCTCTCGCCGAAGCTTCGCTTCTTGCGAAGCGCCGGATCTCAAAGGAGAGCAAGCGGCCGCAGCGGGATTGCAAAGCTAATTTCAAAGACTCTCCTGCTGAGCAGAATGGCATAGGGGAGAAGTTTGTGAGTGAATATAATAAAATCTCTGAATATCTGTTAACTAACACATGATAGTGAATCAGGAATGAGTCATAATACTCGTTACGGCACAATTATGAAGAGAGAAGTTGATATTCTTCTTGTACTTCATAAAATATGAGATTGAAGTCGGAGATACGTATATTTCTATTATTATTTCCACATACCCTCATTTTATTTGCATGCTCTACCTCAAAAGGAATTACAACATTTCCTTACAAAAACAAGATACTTTAAGTTAATAATGTGTATCTGCAACGTTCAGATTACATTCTGTATGGTTAATATATTTAATTCCAAAGACTCTAACAAAAGAAAACATTTCACACGTGAGCATGTCGTTTCAAGTTCCAGAATTGTTTTTCCCAGAATTAATTAACTCAAACTCAAAGTCGAGAGCTTTGCTGAATTCGCATGGGACTTATTAGAATATGAAAGAATTTTGTAGTTCCTTGCAATAGCGTGACGAATGAAAATATTTTTTTCTCCTCTTAAGAAGTGGGTCTTAAAAACCTGCTTTGCAGAGTTTTCAATCAAGCCCATGTTCCTGTTGGCAATGATTAATTTCTCACATCACAGGGAATTGAAAGTTAGAAGTTTTTCAAGAGTTACAGATGATGGGATGAGTCACAGACGTAAAGACTTTAACATGCGAAAGATAACATATGGCATATTTTAGCAGGGAAATGAGCAATTTCTTTCACGAATGAGAGAAATGGGGTGAGTGTACAGTGACTTGTTACAAAAAATGTCTAGAGATATAGATTCATGTCACTCCTTTCTTTAATTTGTAATTCATATTTTAGTGGTTAGGTTTATTAATTGGTCTCTTTCGGTTTACCTACAATGTAATATTTTCATTAATGTACATTTTTTGATAATAACATAAGTAATGTAATTAAGAATACGCAAACATTCGTCAGATAAACGGTATGGATGTACATGAAAAATATATATAAAGATTGCTGAAATGGGGAATCGCAAAATTGAAAAAAGAGAATACTTTAAATAATATATCTAATAACTGTTAATTGAACACTCTCGAGCTGGCATGTCCAACCTCGCCCACACGAGCACTTGTCCGCCTAGGAAGCTCGGCGCTCCTAGAGCATGGGCTACTTCCCCTGTATCCGCTCTTATTTCCCCTCCGAATCTAGAAAGGCTTCTCCATGCGCAAGCTGAAGCATCGCGAGGCAGGGAATAATGTCTTTGTGCGAAAATATGATTGTAAAATTTGTTCTCAAGCAACCGAGATTTGAACTAGGTTTATATACTTTACTGTTTATTATTATTTTCTATTCATTTCCTTTTTAAATTCTGCCTTGTTTAAATGTTCTTTCCGTAGCAGAAATTCCTTTGAATGGCGAATTCTTTCTTTTTTCGGTTTATAATACTATTAAATCATTCTGTTATTAATTTTATTTATCAATAATGGGAAATAAACTAACAAGACTTTCTTTCCTACACAATTCTCACAATTTAACAATTCTCTACGGGTCGGACAGTTCTTTAACAATTTTTGTCTAATAAACCTCCTAAACATAACTAAAAAATTAATGATATTATTTCACTCTTAATTTAACACGATTACAAAATCGAGTTACTTTCGATTCAAAATGTTTCAGTGTACTCTCAATTGACAATTTGAAATCTGAAATACTGTTATTTCATTTGAATGTATCATTTATTTGTTTTAGTAGAAGAAATTTAAATTAATATAGGTAAATTTGTGACATTGTTTATTAACTTTTCCAAAGACTGTCATAGGTCAGTGACAGGGAGTGGTGGGAGCTCGGAATTTCGGGAGTGGCGGTACCCAATGACGTACCGTCACTCCTGAGCATTAGCATTATTAAATCTGGTGCCAATTTCTCTTGGCGTAGTGCCCGATAGCTCTAGTAAGGTTACCTTGCTCGCGACCTTAACATACTTGTTCTAGTTAATTTTTAATTTATCACCGGGCATTTGTTTTAATATGGCAACGAAATGGATTATTTGTGTTAAGATGCTAGTGGCTTTCCCAAAATAATTTAGGAAATGCTTTCTATCTATAAAAAAACCGGTGCTTATTATTCTTTTGTTGTAAGTGTATTAATTTGTAAATGTTTTCACGGGCTAAAGTTTAAAATAATTGCACTGCCTATAAAATGGAATTATTTATTCAATTTTTATTCTTAACTTGGAAGTCCCGTTTATTCGACAGCAGCATATATGTCAAAAAACGGCAATTACCTCTGGAGAATTTACCCAAAATGTGTTACGTTTTTCATGAAATCCATCTAAATAAACCAATCAGAGTAAAATTTTAAAGACTAATTTTGTTAATGTAATACCGTTTCTTAAAAAAATCACATCTTTTTATCTCTATCTAAGGCAATAAAACATGCCGCACATTCAAAACACTTCTATTTACCCACTTCTTCTCGCCATTGTGAAGCTTGTTTGTTCTCGTTCTCAAGCGCTCACCGTCTTTCAATGCACACTGTTTTACAGAGCTGTCAGCACTTTCCTCTCGTCTGACAACCTCCTCCCATGCGCCAGCGCTGCACCTGCCCCACGAGAGCACCTCTCGAACGCAGCGGAACAGCAGCGTTTCTCAACGGCGCGCCAGCCCCCCTCCCCTCCCCTCCCCCTCGCACTCCGGCCTCGTCGCCTGGGCACGGAGCTCTGCGCCCCGCTCCGCCCCGCCCGCGCTCAAGTCACCTTCTCCGCTCTCATTTCTGCTCCGGCCCCGCTGCTCTGGCGCTGCCGTCGCCACCGAAACCCACTTCGCCAACGCCCCCCGCAGCACTCGTGGACAACCCACGCTCGCCACTACTCCCCCATCACCTTTGCTTGTGCTGCCCCCGCTGTCCCAGCCGTTCATGCTATCCACGTCATCTACGTCGTCCGCTGGATCCAACAGCCCCGTGCCCTATTTCCTGGCTTCCCCCGTCCCTCAACGATCTCTCATCCCTCTAAGTCCCTGCTTCAATATCTGACTGTCCTATTCCCCTTACTTCCAGCCTGTCATCCTCTTATCTTCCATACCCCGTCCCCCATCCCTCGTCTATCATACTTATATCATCATCCCACTGGTCTTATACCACTGTTCCTCATCACACCATTCCCCTTTCCACAGTCTTCCATACCACAATTCTCAATCCCTCCTCGTGACCTCCATTTTTCTGCTCCCCTCCACCTTTCTGTACCCCATCTCCCCATTCCCCCATTCCCCACCTCCCCATCTTTGCTGTTCTGTGCGTTCTCGTAGCTGTCGATGTCGCTGTCCCCGTTGTCATCGCAGCTGCTATTCCTTCAGTTGTCATCTATGTCACTCTCGACACTTGTCACGACCACCAACCACATCACTCTCGTCAACCGTGCTCCTCCGCCAATCCCCGCGTCTCGTCTCGTCTCGTCCCGACCCGTTCCCGCCACCGTGCTTGCCGGCTGCCTCTCCTGGAACCCTTGTCGTCTCGACATCCCAGCGTCTGTATTGCCTTCATTACTACTACCCACTGTTCCACCTCCTCACACTGACAACCGCCTCCATCGCACCCACGCCCACCCGCGTCCTCTACCACTCTGCCATCCCGTCCCCTATTCCACCGCCGCTTTGCCCTTCCTCGTCACCGCCCCTCGTGTTTCTCCTTGGCCGCCAACTTTCTTCCCACCTGCGTCACGGCGCATCGCGCGGCATTATTATCGTCTTTCTTGAACGCCTTGTTACGTCAGTCAATTCCGAGGGGCTGCGCTAAATCTTTTGTCGCGCTGCGCGGCGCGGGTGGGGCGGCGTGGGGCGGGGCGGGGCCGGGCCGGGGCTGCGCTCGCGTGCACCTGAGCGCGCCCCGTAATGCCTCAGGCGCTCTGTCAATGTCGCGCTCCTCACTCCCCGCCCCGCCCCGCGTCTCGCACTATGAGCGTCTTATGTCGAAGTCTGCGTCCTCGTCTGTGTCACTGTGCTGCGGAGGAATAGCGCTCCATACGGCGAGAGTGGCAGTGCGAAAGTGAAATGAGGTGTATGCTACGCACGTGCTGGTCAGAATTGATTTAAAAAAAAATGTTTTGTGGTTATGGAAATGAAGCCAGACGTTTGAACAAGTGAAATAATGTACAAAGGTTGTTTTCTGTTAAGATTTTTAAAAAAAATCTGCAGAAAAATGCGTTGAAATTTTGTTATTTGATAACATATTTTTGATAAATAATACGTTAAAATATATTCACTAGCGAGAATATGCCTCAAGTTTGTTTAAGTTTTTATCTCGCTATATTGAATTTTATAATGCCCATTGGTAATTATTTTATAATTGTACAAGAAATTCAAATTCATAAAAACTATACATGTCGTTTCTTAGTTTACGTTTCTTAGTTTCTTAGGTTACATACTGCAATGTGAATTTTTGAGCAATTGTCTCAACAAAAGGATACTAAGTTAAGAAATATTTAAAGAGGCAGAAATAATCAAATTATGAAAATGAAAAAGTCCTTGTATTTCTATTTTCTTAAGTTCAGTTATTGAAGATAAAATATGGTTAAAAATCATTGAACCACACATTTACAGTATTTGAGTCTGTTGTACAAGCAATTGATGACAAGTGAATCTGGAATGACACATTTGTTTTGTAATTAAGTGTTAGTTTATGTACACATTTATTATTTCAGGAATAAATAGTTGACTTTTCAATGTCTATTAGGTTATTTATTACTGGCTTTCAAGAATTTAACCTATATGCTTAAATTTTTCTCTTAGGTCATTTTACGGCGTGTTGGCTTTTGCAAATTCTCTCAATGATATCTGCGCGTTTCGCCCTAAAGCTTTCCCCCAGATGGAGTAGCGCGTTCATTGCTTCTGAAATGAGTGCTGTGCGAGGCTCGTTCTGCAGTAAGTGGGCCATCGTTTCGCGCATCTCATGGCTGCCTGTTCCTCTTCATTCATGTTAAGCCCGAGTTCGCTACCTTCCTCCCCACCAACTCAGAGTAATTACGTCTCAACACAGGAGACGCTGACAGCCTATACCGAATAAAGCGTTCAGCTCGGGTGCTGTAGAACGGAGTGCAATTTAACTTCATGTTCTGTTCCTAAACAGCATTAGTGTGTCAGCCTGCAATAAGTCGTGACCTAGTGAGCAACAATCTCAGCGACTTCGCTTCCACGATGCAGAACTTGTGTTATACAAAGCTGTAACTTCCCTTTGCCTCTCGTTTTAAAATTTATGAAGTTGGCATTAACAGTAACTTTCTAATCAGCCAAATTAGCCTATACGTTATACTAATTGGTAAAATTTCGAATTAGCTTTTGTTTCAAATTGTTAATAAGAGATCAAGAAATAAGCTCAGAAATAATAGCTTGCTTTTCAGACATAGCACATTTGCTGTGTATAGCTTGCTTTGCATAATTTTTTTAATGACAATTTATGTTTCTTGAATAGGCCATCGGGTCACTCATGGACAGCATGCTAGCTTTCTGCGAGTCGGTCTCGGGCTTTATTCCCAGGGCAAAAATTAAGCTGTCGGTTTCTAATACAAACGTCTGAGTTTATATTGATATGTGACGAAAAATCTCAGTCAGGGCAAGTAAGTACGGAACGCAGCTAGCTGACAAACGTATGGATTACTCCGGTTCTAAAACGCCAAATCCATACGTACATGTATCAAGGATGTAAGTTTTAAGCGAGATGGACC
The DNA here is from genome assembly GCA_011170035.1 of Teleogryllus occipitalis. Lineage (NCBI taxonomy): Eukaryota > Metazoa > Arthropoda > Insecta > Orthoptera > Gryllidae > Teleogryllus > Teleogryllus occipitalis. Next base: position 779,261 of record BLKR01000022.1, on the reverse strand, counting down.
AAGATCCGAGGTAGACTGTAGCGGTACCAATAATATGTCGTACTCGATAAGGGCACTTGCAGCCGAGGTGCATGCAATATTCTTTTCTAACATTCACTTTTGACTGAACTGTACTTAGTTTGGTATTTTAAGCATAATGAACTTATCTCTGCACCGTCACCACAAAGACAGCAAACGCAGACGCAGACGCAGTAGATGCGACAGGGATTGTTTCAACCCTCACTGTTTAATCTTTAGTAACATTTTTTCATTATTAATGCTACAAACTTTTTTAAATATCTGACATTACTTCATTGGTACTGGTTTTGTATACAAATTTTATATAAACAGTTTCAAGTAAATACTTGGTTTCATTTAGTTGTGTACTGTGTTTACAGTACTTGCTTCTACGACTCAGAAATTTCTCTGCCAAAGCCGAAAATGTAAAGCTCCTCGTACTGATCTTTGCAATCCAACAAAGGTGAGTGAGATTTGCATGAATTCTTGAAAATTGTAGGCTTCCTGATAACATTGCTCATTTATTATCTGTGTTCCATAAAAACAAAATTCATTGGTTCAAATAATGTAGAAAACTAATGGATATATCAAACATGGGTGGTATTTAAAAAAAGGTGGTTTTTAAATTATTTCAAAACCATCCATTTATATTATTCCATCCTTAGCTACAATATCAATATCTATATTCTTCAGAGTTTCGAAAAAAAGACCATTTTGTCTAAAAATATAGTAACTCCGCCTACTAAACAGAATTACACTGTACATTCCGTTTTTAACTTTATCCCTATACCTTGTAATGAGTTAAATTTGTATGTTACTTTTCTACTGCATCCTAAAATTTGCAGAGTTTATTTCCTTCGCAGTTTGTTTAGAATTGCTTAATTTAATTATTCACTTAAACAGCACGGTCATGGACATTACGTGACTGGAATATAAAGTAGGAAAGTATGTTCTGCCTTTGTTCACCATAAACAGAGTTCCAACGCATTATTTTACATTTTATGTAGTAGCACTCGAGCTCTAGGTGTGTAACGTGAATAGTTTGTCATTGTTTATATTACAGAGCATGCTTTCAATTTAAAACACATTAGTGAAGATTTCGAGTAAAGAACTTTTGAATTTTGTGCTCATTACTCCTGAGTGTAGGATTTTATTTCCCTCAATGTGCTCTGAATTTTTCGTTTTACTTGTGTAGTTAGATTTTCTTTATATCGAGATTTAATGATAATTTTCAATCTATAATAAAAACGTCTTGTTCTCACTTCTTGACAATTCAACATTACTCAGTTCAAAAATCCTATTAATAAACATGAAAATATTAAACTAAAGAGGTATTAAAATATTTAGACATTGTATATCTATCTCTTTCTCTGAGTATTTTTTCTCGGTCTATGTTTCTCTCTGTCTCTCTCTCACTCATTCTCGCGAGATACCATCTCGCAACCGCCGTCTCATCTTATCCGTAAAAAGGGATACGCCTTTCGCATCCCTCTTCATTTGAGACTCAACTTCACCACGTTATACAGAGACAACCCTCACACGTATACAACTTCAATGTCTTTTTGTAGACATTACTAACGTAGAAAATATGTTAATAAACATAATAATAAAATAAATACGAACATGAACGAACAATCGGAACATGTTTTCTCAAAGCCAGAATTGCGTAGAAGTAGGTAATAAGCACTTTTAACATTACGAGACGGGAAGCGGTAGCTCAGTGCATCAACTGATGTCACTGCAGCGCCTCTAACCGGGAGGTTCCAGGTTCGAGTTCTGACGGTGGCAGGATTTTCGACACTAGCTTTTCAGCTAGGTCGAGCCCAGTCGTTGTCTGGAGGAGAATTCTAGCAGCCGGCTGCTCTCTGATCAGTAGTTTTCCTTGGTTTCTCCGATCAACACCAGGCGAATGCCGGAGCAGTACCCTACCAAACGGGCCACGGACCGCGCGCGATCTTTCGTTCCTCTTCCTTATCCTCTCCTCTCTCCTTACACACACACACACACACACACACACACACACACCTACACTAACCTGCACTACACTACTGCATATTCCGGGAGACAGGTCGGAAGCTTAGAGCTTGTCCCGGCTGGGGCGGTGCCCCACTGGTGGGAGAGCCTTGGTTAGGGGGAATCCCCACTAACCGGCGGTAGGTCGGCGCCGGATCTCGCCATCCAGCGGGGGAAGATCACCGTCATCTCCCGAAAAAATCTGCACTACACTAACGGGATTAATGACCAAAGCAGTTGACGTGCCCGGAAACCCGAAAACATCAATCAAACTCACAAGCAAGAGCAGATAAAGCATGCGCTTAGATCAGACACAAATTGTCGCCTTCTCCTCCAGAGAAAAATTGTGTTAATTATATTTCACACGTTCAACAAAAATATATTAAATGTAAAATTAAAGTTATTAAATATATTTCATTAATTTTAACATGAAAAGGTTTGGAATATTTCGTCTGATTTGAAGTCCAAACCATTTTCGATAACTTCGAGACATACGAGTAATATCTGACTCAATTTGAGTTCATAATTTAAATGAAAACAGGATATGGGAGGCTGTTCCGCAAGAGGAGAAATTATAATTATAATAATAATGATAATTACTCGTGCCCTCACAGGTCTTGCGAAAACTTTATTTACATTCACGTCTAGCAATATCGAAACCCTCACTCCCACAAATTTCATAGAGATCTTTTCAGTTAATGGATCTATGTTTTTTTAATTTACATATTGAAGGTCGCTTTATAACGGATCTTTGTCTTGCAGTAAAACTGAAGTTAAATTGTAAATTTAGTTATTGGCCTTTTCTGACTTTTTTTTGTTATTTAAGGTCGCATCAACATCTAGGTCATTAGCGACCACTATTGCAGTTAACGTTGTGGTAACTATGAAGATGAAACAAAATGGCGGGACTCGAACCAGCCACCCTTCTGTCCGAGATCACCACGACACTACTGCTTTAGCTACCTCGGTCACCAAGCCGGCTTTCTGACTTTATTTAATCATAATAATTTAATAATAATATTTAATATTATCCTAATTTAGTTATTTTTATGATTAAATAATAATAACAATAATAATTAAAAATAATTATTATTATCAATAATTATAATAATTATTATTAATAATAATAATTAATAATTATAATAATTAATAATTATAATACTTGTTTATTATTATTATTATTATTATTAGTGACTCAGACAAATCTTTTGGAAAGAAAACATTTCTTCTTTGCTATTGAATAAATTTCTCATTTCGTAGTACTTGTTCCCCACATAGAGCTGCAACCTGGAGAGTAAAAATTCGGCGAAGAGAAAAACCGCATCAACAAAGTTTTGCAATACTCTAATTAACGAGAGATGAAATGTGGCGAAATGAAAAGATAATCTCATCTTTGTAAGCTTTTTCATTTTCTCGAAAGAGACCGCGACGATACTAAAATGTCTCTGTAGTTTTGCGCATTAATTAAATGTCATCCTTTACAACTCAATTAGCGTCGAGAACCTAATTAGTGCACTGAAGGGGCTTTGGAATTACTCTTGTTCGTCATAAACGAAAACACGTTTTGTTGAAGTAACCACCTTCAATCTCACTATTATTACCTTCGAACATTCTAGGGCGCAACAGAGCAGACCGAAGTTTATTACTGTTGAAAATGGCGCTTTTTAAATGCAATGTAATGACAATAAATGAAGAGGTACATGTCAACAGTCAGCGATGTTAGATAGGATTATCTATATATTTAAAAAACTAAGGTATTCTGCCATGGCTTCGTTTAGAGCTTCTACTGAACCGATTGTTGTATTTTTTTCTTTTAAATGAAAGAATATGATACCTAGATGTGTTATCAGATATTGTTTGTGTTGATTCACCAACATTTACGGTGTAAATTAATTAATTAAATCATTCTTTAATAGTACGCTTATCAATAGTCAATTGTTTTCTTTCAAAGGGTGGCAGTTTCAAAATCGATATACATGAGTCCATAGATGCGAGTCCACGCTGCTTGATGTTCTGTTTTGATTGTTGAGATTTGTTTACAATTCGTCAAGGTTTTGTTTCAGTGTAATAATTGCATTGTGGTGTTGACAGTTTGCATGTATTTGCTTCTGTGGAGTATTTTGAAGAGAACATTCGCACTGTGGGTTTTGCTCGGTTGTAATACTTTAGTGAAGTTGTTTACTGGTTATGTCGAATCGTTGTCCACGCGCCCCAAAAGACGCAAACTTACATTAACTGAACGCGGGGAAATAGAAAGTCAACGTAGGTGTCGTGATAGTGAGGTCATTTCGTTTTCTATTGGGTCATTGTCTATGAAATGTCAGTTTTGTTCTGCTTTGTACTTTCCATGTGAGAGAAATTCTGCAAACGATTTACTCTGTTTTGCTTAAATGGGAAAATAAGTATACCTTCGAGCAATATGCCACAAGAAATCAAACAGTTGTTTATAGGAGATGATGACATATCAAAAAACTTTAGAAATAATATCCTTCAGTATAAAGTGCTATATCTTTTGTGCCGATATTACATTGCCATCTGGTCGTGGGCCATACATGTTCAAAATTTTGGGAACTCCTCATCATAGAATATCTTCGTTATACCCTCAAGATCCAAACAATGCAATATATTGTGAACATTAGTCTGGGTACAGTATTTTACATTTATCTCAGATCTCACCGTCAAATTTTGACGGGTTCTCACTAGTATTTTTTTAAATGGCTTTGGTAGTTTATGTATTCACAAAGAAAATACGAGACATCTCAGTTCCAAGAAATCAAGGAACTTGATGCGGGTATACATTTTTGCGTTTCAGCTAGTCTTAACCACTGGGAATTAGTGAATTTGTTTTGTGAAAAGAAAAAGTCCGTGAAATCTGTTGGACAGTAATAAATATTCCCCGTAAATGTATTAACAGTCTCAACATTTTCAGTTTGGGATTAAGTTGACCTCGCTAATTCGACGAAAAATATGTAACTTCAGTAATGGCAATAATAATAATAATAATAATAATAATAATAATAATAATAATAATAATAATGATAATAATAATAATAATAACAATAATCTTTATTTAAAGCGAAACTTATAATTGGCTGTTTCCGTTGAAGCGGATTCCGTTGACTGCTCTTCGTGCCTTATGCGTCTCGTGTTGAAGCAAAGCAGTGGGTAGTGGCACGAATTCAAAATTCCAGCGGCGCATTGTAATCGCATTCGCAAGCGGTTGCAATACGAATGTTACAAAACGCTCCCCCAGTTCGCCAAGGAGTTTCGAGCTGACAGGTGGCACAGGTCGGGCGGCTCCACGAAGCATCGCGGCAGACGGCCTTCCAGAGAGTTCCCCCGCTCGGCCAGCCAGTCAGTCAGTCAGTCGCCGTCGCCTATTCAAGCAACATAGTCTTGTTTTTCTCTTCACTGTCGAATTAGCGATGCCATGTCGCACACTTCAAAGTCAACAAGGCTCAGTGTAATTCAATTTACATATTGAAACATTCATTCACGTGGAAGTCGCATTAAACTCAAAAGTGTGGTTTCTTTTCTTCGTGCAAGATCTTGGTGCCGAGCGAACATCATTCTTCAAACCTCTGCAGTTGGTGAAGTTATGCAAAGTCACGCACCACAAAACTGGTGGTATATACAAAAGCTGATAGTGCGCGTTTGGAATCTGTAAGGTACTGTAAAACTTTTCAATTAAACTTTCAATATTCCTAGTATCAGCAAGACACGTGGTTAACAGAGAGAATGGAAAATGCATGTCACAGTTCTGTATTTTAAATTTAAGCGTTATTAGGTTAGCAACTCATGTTTATAATTTCAAATCCTAGCATGTGTCAATGAGTCAAGTAATTATCAGTAAAAACAAATTATTCATATTGCATCATTGTATGTAACAATAAATTCAACTTGTTAAATTGTGTTAATTAAGCATCTTCAAAGTGCATAGCTTACTGTTATTTACAACCACTTATTTTATTCCTTCTTGCGTGATAATTTAATTCAAATTAGTTGGTCTGAATTTTCATACATCTATTTTGATCTGCCAGAGAAGCAAAGCAGCAATTCAAATCGAACATTGGTCCTCCGAACAACGGATGTAATTCAGACGCAACAACGAAAGAGTTATTTTTTCGCCAACAGAAGTCGTTAGAGAAGTATTTCTCAATGGGTGAATGTATTGTGTTTTGCAACAATGCATCTGGCATGTTCGAAATAAGAAACTTTTTCACGTATTTTAAAATTGCAGACTTTTGATTGATGCTACTAAAGTAAGCTCCAATGCTGTTTTATTCTACCAAAACACAATGACTTACCATCCATTCCTGTTAGTTAAGCAACGCAAATGAAAGAATCATGTTGTGCTAATCTAAAACTACTCTTTATTTCTAAATGCTAAAGCTCTGTAAGCTCCTGGTCAAGGTATATTCATGGCTTGCGACAGTTCCAATCTTCTTTTAAAACTGGTTGGCCGCTTTATGTCTGTGGAGTGAGGCCGATGTAAAGCAAAAGGTCCGCCCCGAAGTTGACGGGGCATGTGAAAGGATTTTATAGTACTAACCTAAAACTACTCCACTTAATTAAAATGAACTATTTCACTTAGTTATAACAAACATAAATGGCAAATACCTGGAGACAAAGTAATTGTTCAAATAACTATCTTCAGGGCACCACTAACTGGCTGCATGGCTAAACTGCAATCCAGCATGACTTCCCCAAATTCTGTAGTTTGCTCTGCGAATGGGACAGTAGAGATAGACAGGCTCATTTCGAGAACTAGTGCTACAACACCACACACTCTCTCGCATTATTTATTGTGCCACGTTCGAAAATTCAGAGTCCAAGAAAAATGAGACCGGCACGTTGTTTAAGCGTCTTCAGCTCTATCTGAGAAAAATTGTAGCTATTTTTGGAAAAAAATCTATTCGTTTTTCCCAAAAATTCTACATGACCTTGTATAAGGAACTATTTTTTTGTAACATTGCATTTTAGTAATTAACGAAACGAGTGGATAAAAGGAGTATGATTGCATGAGTGGTTTATTGAAGAAAACAAGAGATGATAGCGATTTTTCTTATATACCACGAGTGCAATTATACCCCATTATCCACATGTTACGTTTAATATATTTTTGCTTCAGTTTAAGAATAATTTAATGTTTGAGGAATTCAAGCATATCTTTACCATTCGAGGCGTAGATTTGATTACGTATTACTCTTAAAAAGGCCTATTTTTAATGGGCCATGAATTGTATTCGCATGATAACTAGTGACTTACAGGTTAAATAAATGTGTCTATGGGAAGGAAAATGAACTTATTCGGGATGAAATATAGAAGCTGACAAAGCAATTAAAAAATTACTTATCAGGAAAAATTAAGACAGGTATGAGAGAGAATGCGACTTATATAAATACTGGAAAGTAAAAAAAATACACTTGTCACAGTTTTGCTGGCGTACTTTTGAGAACAGTTAAACACAACTGACGTTTAAATTTTTTACATTTGTAATACTAAGACAAAATATTTTTCATGTAAATTATTTAATTTATTCATCTTAAATATTTTATGTTGTCCCATTAGTTAGGTAGCTTAATGTATACCCCTTTCACCAATTCAATTATATTCATTCATTGTTTATATGTATTTGATATGGGTACGTAATCTATGACACACATTTGGTTCATGTTTCATGTATTGGAAATACCTTTGCAACGTCTGTGTTACGTTGTCTTAATTAAACGGTTTTGATTCTTTTCTCAATTCTGATTGGCAGTGGTGGTTTTATTTGTACGGCAAGTTTTAATTCCACGCATTCTAATCACATACAGATAATCGACGATTTTTCATGGAATTAATGAGATATTTAGTTAACTAAATGAAAAAGAATGTAAAGGGATAAATCAAATGGACCAGTTTTCTTCAGCCGTCACGTTTCATAGCTCGTTTAGCTTTCTGTTAATTTTAAATCTCTCTCAATGGAAGTGAAATCAATATCTTACATTTTAATAGAAAAACATTGTGTTCATTCATAATTAGCAAAACGGCACAAGGGTTTACAAGTTTATATTTTATATTTTGGTACAAAATATTCAATTGACTAAGAGGCCTTCGCACGACTTAATTTTACTCTTGTAGTTTTTCCTGTTGAGCTTTTTAGGTTACACACGTTGGACACGCAATATAAGAATTAAAATAATTGTGGACTGCATTTTGTCTGCATGCTTGTTTCCTAATAGCTCAGTCGCAAAGACGTGCGTTAGGACTATGAATTGGAATTATTGTAATAGGAATACGATTAATACAAATATGCAGCTGTCAAGTTAATGTAATTCTTAAAAACATGATTTCTATTGACAACTGCTTAAATTTGGAATATTAATTAATGAACTGAAACTATAAGCTTTTAGGTTGATAGAATTCTCACAATAAACAACTGTGTTGTTGCCCAATCGATCAATAACACACAATTTTCTGACATTTTACAATAGTTAAAGAAAAGAAAGCTTATTTACAATATAAATGTTTGATGGTGGCGAACATTCAGAACACAATTACTTGAATAATGAAATATTCAAACCTGAATAAAATTTTATGGTGTCAAAGCTTTACGTAACCGTATAATATTGCCATCTTCGTAATAATATCATTTTCCAAGCTACACTTGAGCCCATGAAACCACAAAATAAGAAACAATTAAATATTAAAACCTGCATGTACTAACCTTGCATGTAGATTACATCTTAAATGTAAGCTACGTCTTACCGGACACGATGCCATGTACAGAAAACAAATCAACACATGCATTATACAACAATCTACATGATTATACACTTACGACAAACCATACCTCCCGTAATTGATATTCAGTTACATCGTAATTGAATTTAAGTGAAATGCATTATACAAATGCAACAACCAGCTTGACGGAAATTCTCTCTCTACCAAGTGAGCACGGAGTGGAGTCCACGCGCCAGATTTCCGAAAATTGATAGATGGGATATTAATATAATAGATATTAATATAATATTAACTCCGGAGAATTAAATAATATAAATTGAAAGTAAATTATCTCTTTATTTTAACTTTTAGAAAGAGCTAAAATAAGAAATTATTTCAAATTTTGTAAATAGTATTATAAGTTTAAAAATCTTATTGGCTGGTGCTGTCTCTGCGTGTGTGCTGCTCTCTGACTGCGAGTGATGGCATTTCTTGCGGTCGTGGGTACGTCCGGCGTCGTACTAGAATGACGCAATATTATTATTATTATTATTATTATTATTATTATTATTATTATTATTATTATTATTATTATCATTATTATTAAGGCTTGCGTATTGCGAATATGAGAAGCTTAACAGAGCGTGTATAAATAGCAATTCTGTACATATCTATCTGACAAACTATCAGGAAATTTAAGGCTTAATACTCTCCATCATGATGTCAGACATTTGTGGATACTTTTATATCTTGCTGAGGTGGATAAGAGCGTGTACCGTCTCAGCGCTTCCGTCCGAAGGGTGGCGGATTCGAGTCCCGCCTAGGGCATGGTTGTTTGTCTCTTGTCTCATGTTCGTTTATTAGGACGGTGACATCAGTGAGAGCAATTACAATGAAGATGATAAGCGCAGAGAGAACGGTGAGGACAGAGAGAACAGTGAAGATAATGGGAGCGACGAGGACGGTGAGCCCAGAGAGATAAGTGAGGACGGTGACAGTAGTGAGGACAGAGATGAGTAAGTAGATAGTGTCAGTGGAAGCAGGCAGCAAGAGGCCATAGGCGGGGTCGATGAGGGCAGTGAGGACGGTGAGGACAGTGAGGTCGGAGATGTTTAGATTGGTTGGTTGGTTAGTGATTCTGGGCACGTCAACAGCATAGGTAATTAGTCCCGTAAGTGTAGTGCGTGTTCTTTTCACGGGAGATGGCGGTGAACTTCCCCCACTGGATGGCGAGATCCGGCGCCGACCTACCGTCGGTTAGTGGGGTTTCCCCCTAACCAGGACTCTCCCACAAGTGCGGCACCGCCCCAGCCGGGACAAGCTCTAAGCTCCCGACCGATCTCCCAGAATATGTGGTAGTGTAGTGCATGTCAGTGTGTGTGTGTGTGTAAGGGGAGAGGATAGGATAAGGAAGAGGAAGAAAAGGTCGCGTGCTGTCCATGGCCCGTTTGTTGGTGTACTGCTCCGGCATTCGCTTTGTGTTGATCGGAGAAACCACGGAAAACTACCGATCAGAGCAGCCGGCCGCTACAATTCTCCTCGAGACAGCGACTGAATTCGACCTAGCTGAAAAGCTAGTGTCGAAAATCCTGCCACCGTCAGGACTCGAACCTAGAACCTCCCGGTCAGAGACGCTGCAGTAACAGTTGATGCGCTGTGCTACCACTGCCGGTGGGATGTCTTAGAGGACAGTGACGGCGAAAGCAGGTGGCGAGGGAGGAGGACGAAGAGAGGCTAGTGCGGGATAGCCCGTGGGCGACGGCAGCGCGTGCGGCGGCGCGCCAGGAGAGGAGCGGCTGGGCGGCGGCGCCGGGCGAGGCGACTCGCCCCGACGCGGCCCGCTGCGCGTTGTCGGGCTGTCCCGCGCCGCGTTGGCAACTGCTCCCTGGGGCGAGGTGTTGGGCCCCGTGCAACTGCCCCGCAGTGGGGCGTCGCCGAGCACGGACCGCCGGCCTTCCGCTCCCGCGCGCCCGCACGGCCCATCGGCTGGAACTGCCACCGTTACACACGCACTCCCCTCGCACGCGTGCCCCGAGGACGGCAGTGTACCGTCCCTTCCCTACGCTACTGCAGGATTTCTCGGGGTACTCTCTGGAAATTAGCCCGCTCGATTAAGTTGCAGTCATCGATACTAATTATGATGTTAGTATATACTACCGTATGTGTTCTTATTCTACCTCTCTTTCTGGATATTTATGGAAAATTAATGTATTACCCTAAATATTTACATCTGTTTTGTGATTCGTAATGAATTATTGTATAAACTGTCAGAACATTCAAGTGAATTTGCAATATTTACATTATTTTTTTACACCTAGCTACATTTCTTTAAAACACTAAATACCTCTATACCAATCGTTAAATATGTTGAATGGAGTAATATTTCTCCTTCTTTCAAAGTATTCCTTGTTTACATAGCGTTGATGTCCTTTGTCTAAAGACAGTTTAATTATTTATGTAATGTTGCGCCGTTATTAATTTTATCTCTCACGGTATGAAATGAGGATCGACCTCCCAGTCGTTGAACTAGTCCTTATTTACTCACCCTTGTGACCTGCATTGTGTGCTTGCCGCTCAATCTTGATGGCGTACTGTGCTCAGTCGCAAAGTAGCCGCCATAGTAGGTCGGCGGCGGTCGCGAGAGGGAGGTACCTCGTGGGGTGGCAGCAGCAGTCGCAACGACAGCCCTCCGGGTACCAGAGCCATCCCCGAAGATGGGCACATCGCGAGTGTCGGGGATTTCGGGCCCTGCGCTGGGCCGGTGCCGACGGGGGCCGCCGAGGGGGGGAGCAGCGGGCGAAGGCGCTAGAGCTCGACGCCATAAAAGGCGACGATCCGCGAAACGCGCCCGAGTCGCGCTCGCCCCCGGCTATGACGTTATCAGCGGAGGAATGTTCGTCGCGGATCTTGCGCCCCGGCCGGCGCGGCGCGGCGTCGCTTGGCCGCCTCGTTACTGCGACGCCGTCGCCGCCGCCGCCGCCGCCGCCGCCGCCGCCGCCGCCGCCATTGTCTCTGCCGCGCCCATCTGGGACAGTGCGCGCGTACGTCTCCGCTGGGAAGCATCTGCTCTACAAACGGCTTTTCTGCCTTTTTGGACTACTCTAGGATAAACGGTGTGTCACTGGGAAATCTGCACTTTGAGAGTGCGGCTACAAGAGTTTTCGGAATGGGTGTTCAGGACCTAGTTTTCCGTTTCGATGAGGTCATGTACAGTCAGGCATGAACGTTTCCATACGAATGTGTTATTTTGTGTTTATATATATATATATATATATATATATATATATATATATATATAATAGTGTTCGTCATTGTTAATTTCCTTACTGGAAACAATTTATTCCGTAGTTATTGGAACATGAATATTTAATTATTCGATGCGTATACCTTTAGAGGAATCATTACACAAATATTAACCTGAGCTAACAATTTTGTGCTATTTTCTCAGTAAATATAGAGTTTCTGAGAAACCTGTTATTTTTTACTAGTATACCTTAAAATTTTGTTTTTGAAAATTCACGATATAAACATACTTAAAACTTCTATCGTGAGTTGTCATTGCAATGTTTGTTGAATAAATAAACAACGCTGTTTCAACCAATTTTTCGTCTCCATTTGCTTACATTCAGAAACTTACGTTTTACCTAATAAAATATCTAACGTATCTCTCATTGGAGAATATTTTTTTTTATTTTTCTTGCTATACAAATTCGGTCGTGAAACGAGAGTCTGCATTATTTAAATTGTGTGATGTGACTCGAAAGCAAGAGAGGACAGCATGCGAAATTTTCCATTTGCGGGACTACAATAAGAAATTATGATGTGATATTTGTGAACAAATGCAATTCGTGATAATATCGATACTAATAATCGCATTGTATGATATATTTCGTGCATCTGGTTTAAATATCTATAATACATGTTTCCAATGGGCCCAGAAATTGAAATAATACTAAGTAGCTCCTGGCCATGTGAGAGGCCGTTTGGTTCCGTTAGATTCCCCGAAACTCGGGGAAAATCCGAAAACAATGAAAGAGTTTCGATTTTGATAAAAAACAAACAAAAATATTTTATTGTATTATTGGGCCTATTCTCATACTGAGAATACCGACTGAATTATTATTCTCAGTGCGTCATTGCTTATGATAGACTTGACGTCATGCGACATCAAGTTTCCGAGGAAGAAATTTAAATATTTGCTATTCTCGTGTTGCGTTATAGAAGAGCAGACCTTTTATATTCTTGTCCTGAAAAAAAAACTGTTGCATTCTACATATTCTATACCTTTGTATTATTGCAGTATTCGTGAGGACTACTTTTGTTCAAATATTTTATTTAATGGAGTACCATTTTTGTACAGCTCTACCTTCTCTTGCTCAGATTTGCCCACACTTGGTCCCACCTGCTCGTGACTTTTCATGCCAGATCGCGCTTTCTCATACTTGCTAATGCCTGTTCACACCTGTTCACTCTCTCTCATGCTCCCTTGAATACCACCTTGCCCCTCTTCCACCTCTTCCCGGTGCATTCCATCGCCACCACCACTCGCCCACTGGGCCGTCGCCTATGGAAATTGCCTGCCCGGCGCACGTCCCGCGCAGCGTTACTCTAGCGCGCTTTGAAGGCAAGCACAAACAGCAATACCAGCGGCAACGAAAGCAAACATTTGCCGGCCCACGTTCTTCACAGCAGAGCACACTCGCGGCCTCCGTCGAGGCGAGAGGAGAGGAGAGGGCGCGTGTTGCTCGCGGCTCTGCAGTGTCACCTCCCCTCTTCCGCCTCGTGTTCGCTCTGCTTGCACCCCCACCCCGCGCCCACCAGCGTGTGGCATGTTGCATACCTGCGGTTTGTCGAGGGCAAACTGTGGTCTCCTCCCGCGATTTCCCTTTCGCGGCTGCTCGTGCCCTCGGTGTTTCATAATCCTTTCCGTTTAGGCGAGCTTTGCCAATGGGTTGTGAACGATGTATGATCAGGGAATAAATACCTATCGTATCAAACACTGCGAAAGCAATTTATTCACAGGGATTTTCAGTGTTATATACGATTATATCAAAGTATGATTCACTTTATTCTATGAGGTTTTGTAAAGTGAATATGTCCGATAGAAAATCAGAGTTTAAGCTCATTCCTGTACCATTACGTACTATACGCCAATTGTGACCCATGGCTCCATTTGGCATACTATATGAAGTGCCCTTTTGAGCTTGTATAATTGTTGTGTGATTCAGTGTACTCTGCTCTATCGACAGTAAATAATAAAAATAGAACAGTTCTTGTGAAATTCTTGTTCAGGTATTTTTTTCATTATTCCGATTTCATATTTATGCGAAAACGACTGTAATCTTACAAAGCTGACAATGGCATCATTCACATTCAAATTCAAAGATTTAGTTTTCAAGAATAGATTTAATTGAGAACAAGAAGTTTATCTTCACTGATGTTGCAGAAAAACGTTCAAAATATTTAAGGCTTTTGCATTTGTTGAAAATTCAGAAGCGTCCACTGGACCATTTTTACAAACTTAGGAAATGGCCATAATTCCAGCAAACATTTTACAGAAGAAAAAAATTGGAGCCATTTTTGTGGAAATTGTGAGAATTCATTAAGATTTCATGAAAAGTATTCCCATAATTAAAAGGATATCGTATATTTGTAAAATTATCTTCAGGCTATTTCCTTACATTAATGAGCTTTCCTGAATTATAACTCGAATAATGTGAAAAATTCATGAGATTGCCATCATGCATGAATTTTGGCATTTTGTGAAGCGCTTTTTATATCAATCATTTCAATTACTGTCTTCACTAATCACAAACATTTGTCTAAGAACGATTTAAAACGAACTTAAAACATTGTTTTATTTTTCACTGTGAAACTATCACTATATGACTCTAAATCACTTTCTCTTAAGGATATTTCACGCCTGATCTCTTTCTCTTAAGGAAATTTACACACCAAGAAAATGAAGACGCATCGCAGTAGTTAGTTTTGTCGTCAGGATTACAACCCGAACCCATTTCACAGTTATAAAACGATACAATCTAATGCCCTTGAAATACAGGTACCACGTACGTACTGAAGTATGAGGTCAAATATACCATACTATGTTATTCTCCCATTATTTCAACTCTTAGCCACTATATTCACTATTCTGAATCTCTGAAGCTTCAGCTTCTATGCCCGCAGTGTTTACATATTTCATTATTGAGGTTTGTGTGTTGCAGTTTATAAACACACTGTTTATCCAAAAATAGTGCCATGCTAACCGACTTCTGCTAATTCACAAGCGATCGAATAAACAGGTATGAATATTTTTCCCTTAAAATTTGCAGACTTTCACATAATGTTATAAGACACAATATTTAGAGAACATTTATGTTAACGCGAGAGTTTACTGTTTGTTTCTGTACATTTAATAATTTACTTTATTGCCACCACTTACGCAGTAAAGAGAATGAAATGTAATGCTGCGTGAAAAAAATGACTTTTCGTCAGAAAAAACTCTTATTACAGGACCTTGGTAACAAAAATGTGGATAAATCCAGTTGCTAATTTTAGAAAAACCCCTTCTAACACATGGTGTAGCCACAATCTAGGTTTGTGGGTCCTAGATTCCGAAACATCGAATGACGGCCAAACGTCTGTCTGACCGTCCGTCCTCCATCCGTCCGTCTGTGACCAACGCTAGCGGTTAAACCGTTTAACGGTTTTATCCAAAATTGATATTCCCCGATCGGTCTGTCTGATGTCGCGCTCCCTTGAATTTGAAACCGATATTTTAATTTTGGGGGATACTTTAAATGAAATCCCGTAGACATTTTCCAAATTTTCAAAAATGCCTCCATCGTTTTTTATTCAATTTTGCTGTTGGAAAGTATTAAGGTCATTTAAGAGAATAGTGCAGGTCTCAATTTCGTTGAATACTCTGATTTTTCGAAAATTGCAATAATTAAAAAATGTTTTTCGGTGTCATTTTACAACAATTTTGAAGATAAAGATTTTTCCCTTAATCAAATCTGTACCTTAAAAGATATATTTTAAAATAAGATCGTGTGCAATTTTTCGAAAATTCGAGTATTGTTCGCGTAATTTTGCGTGAAAGTACGAGCGAGAAAGTCTGTGATGTTTTTGTACCAATAGTTTTATAATGTTTTTCGCCCTTACCCATTCCAATATCAAAATCGAAATCAAGCGATCAGAATTCTTTGGGAATATGGACCTTTCATATAATAATAATAATAATAATAATAATAATAATAATAATTTATCTATTTACCTTGCTATGTTTTTTTTCTTATAGGGTCTCTAAGGCTGAAGTCTTTCACTTATTGATTTCTGTCACTGGAAATCTCATCTTACAATGTTCTCTACGCACGCTCATTTTTTGTTGTTGTACCTTTGGTTTAACCATTGCATTATATAAACTAAACCGTGTATTTTTCCCTGTTTATGTACTATTAACAGTACATTTATTGGAGAATCCGGTAGGTAACACTGAACGAAAAACATTCCAGAAATGAGAGAAATAATGTGTTCAGAAACTCCTTTCGCATCAACCTACGTGGATACTGCGTGCGCGCAATCTGCTACCTGAAAGCTACCTCCATAAACGCGCCTTCAAATGCGTTAGTGTAAGCGATACGCATTCGGCGGTTGTTGAGCGCTCGCCAGGCAAGTGGCAAGCAAGCCGCAAAGTCGTCCCCCCGTCCCTCACCCTCTTCCTCCTCGCCCTCGCCTCCTCCCGAGCATAAACGTCCTCGTCCCGCGGGCTTACCGGCTGTTCCTTCCACATAAACGCACCTCATATCACGGATGCCTGTGTAACACGCTAGCGGTAGACCAGGGGTTGGCAAACTTCCTTTCGGAAAGCGCTGGGGAATTTCTTTTGGGGAGGGATTAAACGCAGGTCTCATTATCTCTGTCCGGATAAGCACGAACGAAAGGTAATGATGGAAGAAACAATATTTTGAAGATGGAATGGGTTTTAAGAAAGAAAATAATATAGAAATCAGCGAAGAAAGTCTTTATTTCGAAGTAATGTCTGACACTCTCTTTCGTTACATTTTTAATATTTATATTGGGAGATTTTTTGTGCCCTCTACAGTTCTTGCGTGTTTTATATGGATTTGTAATATATCGCCTCAATCCTTTCATGGAAATGAATTTTGGTGTAGATTAATGTGAACATTTTAGTATGTTGGCTGCAAGGAAGGGAATTTGTATTAACGACTCGCGTAGATGTAACTACTACATTCTTATGTACTTATTTAAAACCAACTTTGTATATTGTGGGAATTCTGATTTGGTGTTGACGTTTTTATGAGAATAATATTTATATTGAAGTCATAGATATAAAGTTTATAAGAAGTCATCTTCGTCAACATACTAGCTTTATTAAGATAGCCGGCTTTCGACGGCTTTGCCGTCATCGTCAGTCTACAAGATACAGAAAGATATAACAAAATTACAAATAAAATACAAAATAAGATAGAAAATTAAATTACAATTAATAGATACATTTAAATTTTAGTTACAGATAGCAGATAAAATTGCGAAGATTGAAATGCAACGGCAGGATTAATAAATTCAAATTAAAAATTATAAAAGACCAATAAAGAAAGACACATTATATGATTGCAAAAGATACGGAACTTATAGCAGATAAAATTGCAAAAAATGAAATGCGACGGGGGGGGGCAATTAATACAGATAATAGCAGTTCAAATTTTAAATTATAAATATAATTGAAGAAATATACAGTCTGATATTGCAAAAGATTTAAAAAAAAGTAACAATAATAATAAAAAATGAATATCAAAAATAAAAAGGGGGGATTGTAATAATAATTAATAGCAAATTATTTTACAAAGATGGGGAAATAATCGAATAATAAGTTGAGCTCAACTTTTATCTGCTGTAAGTTCCGTATCTTTTGTAATCAAATAATGTGTTAAGAAATACTATATGGTAAGAAAATTAAAACAGGATAAACGAGAGTGAAATTTTAATCATAAGTAATATGAATTCTGTTGATTTTGAGGCACTCAAAGAAAAGCAATTCTTGAAATTTCCAATTTTTTGTCTTTTATTAAGCCTTCCTTAGGCAACATATTCGTTTGGCTCGCAACCACCTTCCTTCTCATCCTCGTAGTACGTATATCCCATACAATGCACACATTCTCTACATAGCAATATACTGGCATTCGGCCTCAGAAAGGTCATGTATATTTCCGGCATCACGAATAACACTCTCTTTGTGTGACCTTTACTGAAGAGAATTCCTGTGACTAGGGAACCATGATTCAATAAACCAAGGGAGCTAGCACGTGTTGAATATTTCGAACTTAATATTTTATTCGTGCAATATTTGCCTGTGCCACGACTCTTGACATGGAATAGAAGACTCTTGACATGGAATAGAAGACTCTTGACATGGAATAGAAGACTCTTGACATGGAATAGAAGACTTAAAAGAAACACTCAAGGAGAATAGGTTCTATCCCCAAAGAGACATCCTTAGATCAGATCCTGCGTGTCGAGGCAGAGTGCACTACACTACCACACTGCCAGGAGACCGGTCGGGAGCTTAGAGCTTGTCCCGGCTGAGGCGGTGCCCCGCTGGTGGGAGATACCTGGTTTGGGAAAACTCCGCTATCCGACGGTAGGTTGGCCCCGGATCTTGCCATCCAGTGGGGAAAGACAACCGCCACCTCCCGAGGAATAAACATGCACTATACGTACGGAACTGATTGTCTCATAAGATGAATCACTAGCAATCAATCGAGAGAGACAGAGAGACAATCGAGAGAGTCGTTGCGCGTGCGGGGCGCGCCGCGCGTTGCCAACCCCTGCGCCAGACGCCTTGCGGCGGCGGTGGCGGTGGCGGTGGCGGTGGCGGCGGCGATGACGGTGACGGCAGCGCCGTGAGCGAGGGGCGTCGCGGGCGGCGACGCGGGGCGTCGCGTCGTTTCGCGTCGCTTCTGGTCGCCTCGCATCCCCCCGACTCCCCTCCCCTCGTGTCCCCGCCGCGCCGTACAATAGCTGTTTACATCCCGGCCTTGTGTCCCGCGTGCGGCGCGCGGCCACATGTGCTTCGCGCGCCCGCGGCGTCCTTAATGCGCGCGGCCTCTTCCCGTGTGAACAGCGCGGGCCCTTCGGCCGAGGGCTGTTCAGGGTGGCAGGAGGCGGTTGTTGGGCGTTTGTGTGGATTTGGTGAAAAAAGTTGATAGGTGGATGGTGGAGGAGTTATGTGCAGAAGTGTGCTTTCATGAATGGTTTGTTAGGTAGATGTGTGTTTTCGTGGGTGTTTTGTTAGATGGATCTGTGGTTCAGTTAATTGGATGTTAATTGAATGTATGACGCAGTTAATAGGTTGTTAGCTGAATATTTAGTTCAGTGATTACGAGGTTAATTGAAAGCATGATTCTCTGATGAAATACGAATATTAGATGGATATCTGGATCAGAAGAATGGCGGTTACGTGATTCATGATGGATTGTAGATATTTGTGTGTCTTCGAAGATAGGGTATTGCATAAATGTATATGTCGGTCAATAATCGACATTCTGGACCCATGTGAAGATGTTTGAGGCGAGTAGAGGTGGTAGCCAATACTTATCACTAACTAGCATCATGGTTGTTCGTATAATAATGGTATGTCGTAGAAATTAACGTTAGTTGCTTGTGCGTCATTAGCGTCATTACACGGCACGCATCAGGTTTAGCTTGTATTGATAGCAGCATTTCTTCAACCGTGTCGTGGTTTAATACCGCTTCTCGTGTGCAGAAATGTTCAGTGCAACTGTATTTTCTTTGTGATATGAACAAACAATGCAGCTTTTACAGCGCCCAACTGTTGTTTCTGTATTGTGCATCCATGAGACGCATTTGTATTTACAACAGTTGATTGTCGAGCAAAGACAAATAATTAAGGCGATCTTTTAACACATTGTCCTCATTCTACGAAATCAAACAGCATAATTTTAGAACCCAATCTGTTGGATAAAGCGAAGTTGACGTTCTTTCCCCCATTTAGCCTTGACGACGGGGAAGAGTAATCTCTTCCGAGCAAGCTCTGGGTCTTCAACAACCGGGCGGAGGTGGAGAACGGTTACTCGAGGAGAGAAGCAGTTCAGGCGCGCCAGTTCGCTCTACAGCTTTAATCCGTAGCCATCCATGTTATAAAATTGCAAATGCCATCGAGTGGTGTCAAATAATACAGACAAGGCGATATAGTATGGGTGGTGATTTGTTCTTCTCTCGTCACTCAAGACAAGTTGAAAGTTTGGAGTGTTCCATTATAAACGACATGGCACTGCCTGATTAAAAGGAGATCTTCAATTTTCTAGATTATTTCGATCACAATAGCTACAATTACTAAGGTGTGTGCAGCAGTTCTCATCTGTTGATTGCAATTGAGGAGCGTAGCATGTTTCACTCCACGGTGCGTCACGCGTTGCATCCAAAGCAACTGGCATTCTCCTGGGAGTACAAATATTATATACTCTGTCTTTTGTAACATGTAACAATTTGATACTTCGTGTGTACTATTTGTCATTTAAGGTTTTATTGACTGTGTTTCTTTACCAACTCAAAAATCCTCCAGGGATTTCAAATATTTTATAACGTGTTTCGTAACCTGTAATAATTTAATACCTCATGTGTACGATTTGTCATTTAATGTTTTATTTATAGTGTGATAGTTTACCAACTCAAAAATCCTCCAAGGAGTTCAATATTTTATCACGTGTTTGTTCCCATATGTAATAATTTTATATTTTATGTGTAGCAGTTTGTCTTTTAATGTTTCATTTATTTTGTGTTTTTTACGAAGTCGAAATTTCTTTCCTATTGTTATGAATCTACGTAGTGAATTAAAACAGAAATTATTTTAACAAAAACGTTTATTTTGTTTCTTATCACAATCACTGAAATCACTTGATTTATGTTCAGATAGTCTTCTTTTGATTATTCTTTATACGGCACACTTCTCTTGATTATTTATTTACACTACACTTCTCTTGAGTATTTATTTTCACTGTTCACTTCTCTTGTACTGTCGTACAGTCCTAAGCACTGACCACTGTTCGATGCACTGGTCACAGTCCTCTGCACTGGCCACAGCGGCGCTGGCCACGGTTCACGTCCCTGAGAACAATCATTGCACTGCTATTCACCGCGATGCACACACTTCACAGATCAGCTTCCACTTCAGACTTACGACTGACTCGCGTTCGCCGACCGCCGCGTATTTATACTCGGCGGACGCCGTCGGGAATTTTCTGGACTTAGCGATAAGCGCCGCGAACACTCTGGGGCCGTCTAGCTCGAGAGCCGCCGGCAGATGTCGCAATCCGCGCATAGATGTAGTTCATGGTGGCGCCGGCAGATGACGCAATATTCGTTACAATCCGGATCTCGCCTCGGGAGAAGATTATCGCCATCTCCGGAGGAAACATGCAGTACACGTACGGAACTAATGACCTAAGGTGTTGACGCGCCCGGAATCGCTCGTTGCACCGCTCCGCACGTGACTCCGGCCGGGCGGCCGTGGCGGTTGTGGCGGCGCGGCGCGTGGGGAAGTGCGCTCCGGGCGCAGGCAGCGAGTGCCGCGGGCGCGGCGCCGAATGGGGCCGTCGTTAGGCACGGCTCGCCGCGCCCCTTCCGCCGCCTGATGCGCGTCGCCGCTGATGAGCAATTCCGCCGCCCTTCCCGCGCCAAATTGAAAGTGGGCGACGAGCCTCCGCGGCCCAGGCGCCGCGCGGAGGCGAGGGAATACTGGATTGGCGGCGGAGTGACTGGCGGTGGTGGGTGGTGGAGGTGCTGGTGTTTGGGGTCATGGTGCTGCTAGTTGTGATGGTGGTGCTTGAATTTGCGGAGATGGTGGTGCTGCTAGTTGTGGTGATGGAGGTGGTGGCGGTAATTGTGTTGATAGTGGACCTGGTAATCGTGGTGATGGTAGTAGAAGAGGTTGTCGTGAATGTTGAGGTGGTGAAGGTGGTTGTGGAATGGGTGGGGACTGGTTGTAGTGATTGCATTTGTGCTTTAGTGGTCATATAAAAAGCCTACCAATTGGGAAATACTACTCTAACTGGAATGGGGGTAGTTTCGATGGTAATGGAAATGAAGGTTGCTGCAAAACAATTATGTGTTTGTTGTTGTGTGTTAGAAAAAAACGAGTTTTGTTATGCAGAACCACAGCTGTAGTTTTAACTTGTTTGTTGTTGATAGAAGTTCAACTTGTTTGTTGCTGTTACATTTTACGAAAGTTATATTTTGCTAAGGTCCCGCGCATAAGACACTAAAACAATATGGTTGATAAAAGAAGTTGAACCGAAGGCAGTGCCTGATACTGGTAGAGGTGGAGGCTGTGATGAGAAGGAATGAAGCAACGCAGAGGGATTGGATTGACGGAATAGCTTTGGCTATTGTGGCGGAGAAGCGTTCACAGACATATTGTCGCTGGCTCGGCTGTGGAATGCTTTCATTCAGGCGGCGTTGCTCGCTCCGATCCCACGCTGTTTGGTGCTTCACAAAGATGTTACTAGTCGTCTGCCACCTCTTATAATCCTGACAATTCCTATGTAGAAGGATATTGAGATAAATCTCAAATTAAAGAAAAAATCTATCCTCCACATTTATAGATTCTGTAGAATACCGAATGGCATTCCTGAATTTGAAATTTTCAGTGTATTCAGAAATTGAAGGAAAAAATTGAGCCTCCGACATTTTGAGAGATGACTACAGTTTTGTTAGAATACCAGCAATCTGTAAAAAATACAAAAACAATGAAACAGTTCCTATTTTGAATGGAAAATGCAAATATTTGATTGTGTTTTTCTGCCTAGTGCATACAGACCGAATATTCATAATCACTGCGTCACTACTTAACAGTCGTTATGTGACAGCAAGACTCCACGGAAAACGTCCCCGACCATTAAATATTTTCTATCATGTGTTGCATTACGGAGCAACGAGTTTTTGATATTCTTGGTATACAAAGAACTATGATACTTTATTTACAAATGCTATATTATATTACCATATTATATTAGTATTCGTGAATATTCAGATTGTAGACATTTGTTAAAATTATTTATTCTAGTGTTATAAAAGAGTATTTTTATTTGTTGTTCTGGGGCAGTGTCCATGCTACGTTTTAGGAAATCAATATGCATAGTTTTGTTCATCAGCATTTTTGATGCTGCTGGCTACTTGACTTCTTTAATTTCTTATTTAGAAAAACCTTTTAATTTTGTATAATTTAGTAAACATATATTTTATTTTGTTTCTTTCGGTTATATTGGTTTGATAATTATAGCCTACTATCCTGAAAATTGAAATGCCTGAGGCACTATTTTCTATCATGTGATTCCTCGCTTCAGTACGTCGAAAAATAACGTGCATTTAATCTTGAATTAATTTTTATTTGCCGCATGCAGTCTATTCATTTGGCTGTAAGCCAATATTTACTTTTACTTTTAGATAACGCTTTCAATAAAATTGCACATCTAACTAGTGATTTTATTTTTGTATCAGTAATATGCAAACGAAGCGTAGAGAAGTATCATACTTAGCACGAAACACTGCGGGAAGATAGGAGACAAATTCAATCTTGATTTGTGTCTACTGTGCAAGATATTGTTATATTTCCTTCTTCCCTTTCAACGGAAATTTTGTTCCAATGAACAAAATTAAACAATTAAAATACGCTAAAGACTTATCTGTTTTCCTTATATTACAATAACGCAAGCATCAAAGAATCCTAAATTATGGAGATCCATTTCGTACAAATCCTTGAAACTATCCACTTCTTTCTTTACACACTCCCCCATTACTCAGAGTAAATTTGATACGAATCATTCAAAAAGTTTTTTTTAAAAGTTTTTTAAAAGTTTTTTTCCACTATTGACGACAATGAGCAATTTCAAAGGACAGATTTCAAAACTTAGTTTCTTTTCTGTACACATAAAGTAAGAAAACACGTTTGACATGTACACGTATAGTAGCTTCTTACAATTTTGCCTTCACTTTGGAGTCATTTTGACTAATATTATACATTGAAGTTGCCAATTTTTCACACATAAAATAAAGGTTAAATTTTGTCAGTTAACAATTAAAGTAGTACTCTATGAATTTTATATATTACATTCTCAGTGTTTGATAATTTAAAAAATGTCAGCTTTTTAAATCAATCGCTGGCAGCAATTTGAGGCGCGGGCGGAACTTCCCTTCACGAGCACTTTAATCCTTTCCCCTTGAATCAAATTTGGTTTGAGTTGGTAGGAAAGTTCGTAATTCCGGCAGAACCCCAGGCGACAAACCTGGAGCTACAGCATTGATGACGACCCTGAGGTGAAAGGCGGAGCCGGGGCTGGAGCTGATGTGAGAGCGGGTGGGGATGAGGGGGGGGGGCAAGGACGAGGTCGAGGACAAGGACGGGTATTCTGGCTGCGACCGGCGAGGTGTCCGACCGTGTTGCAGCGGCGCGCCGGCGCTCCGGGGGAGCCACGCGGCGGGATTATTATGTTCATGGACGGAACTGGAGCGCAACACTTGCCTCAGTCCGGTCCGTCTGGCTGTCGGTAGAGGCGGGTTGGTCAGCGCGCTCCCCGCGAGCAAACGCGCAACTTGCCGCAGAGCGCGGTTCTCGCCTCGGTCCGAGCGCCCGCCTCCGTCGGTGGCGCTTGTGGAACTTCGCGACGGCCGCGCCCCTGGCTCGCCGGCCTTCGCCTCCGCGGCTGCACCTCCCTCCCTCCCTCCGTCCTTCTGCACCCCGGCGAGGCTGCTCCGAGTTACTCTTGACGGGCGCCCTGAGGTCACAAAATGATGTATGTACCATTCGAAAATTCGGGACTGTTCGAGAAATATTTTCATAATTAAGTGTTTCAAGATTTTATGTTTTACTTCAAATCTGAAAACTAACTAAATATTCAAAAAATTAGCGACACGAATTTTAGGCGAATTTTTCCGAACAAAATTATGTATGTACCATTTTCGGGACTGATCAAGAAATGTTTTCATAATTGTTTCAAGATCTTATGTTTTACTTCAAACCTGAAAACTAACTAAATATTCTAAAGATTAGCGAAAGGAATTTTAGTCTCCAAAGTGTTTCGTCGAAGCACCAACAAAATTAAATACTTCTTTATAGATAATGACGTTGTGTAATTATAACCTAAGTTCTATTGCAGATCAAAAGGAAAAAGATCTTTCTTAGAAATGAGTTTTTAACCAGAGTTATTTAGTTTTAATAATGGTTTTTATTCCAACTACCATAATTTTTAGTTACAATATTTAAGTTAATCGTCCTTGATACATTTGTTGGATAATGTACGCAGAGTAGCAAAGTTCGTAAAACTCTTGCGTAGTAACATAATTTGAATATATTGTTATAATTAGGAGTTTTAAATGCTGTCAATATTTTTTGTGTACGTAAACTTTCAATTTGAGGATGACTTTTATCACAAAATAACCATGCTTTGTAATCAGATTTGCACATATTGCCAACATTTTCCCTTTGTTTTTCTGAATTTGAAAACAAGAAATTGGTGCAAAAGAGACAAAACTCAAAACAAAAATAATGACGGAGTTTGCTTGATGGGTGAACAATGGTCCTCGAACCGTTAGTAAATCTATTACTCCACGACGCTTTATTTATCCGAATACGAATCGCCATCCAGTAAATAACTTCAGGTTACAGCGCCTCTGAGGGATTGTTAGATTGTATTTATGCGAGAGCAGCGAAATGGCGGCGGCTAAGTGCACTCTTAAATTCAGACGTTAGAAGCGCGCATTGCGGCCACAGGTTCTGGCATCCTCCTCGCAAATCCTCTCGAGTCACGTATCGGCCGCCCGTTCGGAATGCGCTTAGGATCAACGGAGTCGGAACGGAGCATCGTGTGGAGGAGCTGAGCCGGCGCGCAGGGTTGGGAATAGATGCAGCGGCAGGAGCGGTGCCGGGGGCTGGACGGGGCAGGGGGCGAGAGCGAGGGCAGAGGCAAGGGCGAGGGCAAGAAAGAGTCCTTGGGCGTGGGCGTGGGCGAGGGCGAGGGCGAACGCGGAGGCGTGGGCAGGGAGAGGCAGTGATGGGAGGGGGCTGCGGCCGCTCAGATGCTGCTGCGAGCACCTGGCGTGCCTCGGACCGCCCCCGTAGGGCAGCGCAGGTTGCGTGCCGCCGGTCTTTATTAGAGAGGCCTGCATAATGCGGACACGTGTCGCAGGCACAGATTCTCCTTCTCCTCCCGCCCTGCCTCTCCACCGCTCTCTGAGCCGCCTCGCCCGGCTCCACTCGAGCCTCTCACGCTCCACGGCCACCGTCTTCCCTTCGCTTTATCCGTTTACTTTACATTACCTACCCTGTGCCTCTTGTTCCTTTTACGTGTTTCTGGCTTTTTGACCACCCTCCTGCTGCAATCTTCTTTTACTGCACTATAACTTAATTTTAATGTACTTTACATCTGTTTTTTCGTACTCCACTCCCCTGCTTACGGGATTCATGATTCCATTTTGCTTCGTCTGTTTTTTTCTTCTTGTTGTGTTTCTTCTATCAGACTCCTGTATGTTTTTTTTTCCAATTTTATTTCTCTCGACACATCTTTCCTTCGTCATTTTCCCATTGCCCTACGTTTTTTACAGCTTTTTTAAAATCTCCGTAACATTTTTTCTGTGCCTTTGATTCTACCTCTTTTCTACACTACGCGTGTATTCACTTCAATTATTTCCTTTTAAACGTTTATATCTCGTTTTCGTGATTGTAACATTTTTTCATCTTTTAATATTTTATGCAATCGTCTAGCTATTATTCACAAGTATTTCCTCGAAACATTGTGCCTCACTCCTTAATTGCCACTCTGTTCCTCTTATCCATGAGAGTGTTTGACTTTGTATTTTTATTGCTAGGTCTTTTAGAACTAAGTTTTGTGCACTGATTTACATTATCCTTTACAATCTTGTTAAAAAATGAGCAAAGTAGTATATTTTTCATGGTCTGGTTTTTCTTCCATAATTCTCTTTTTTAACTTTTTTACCTCAAATGCTTACTATTATATTTCAATTTTGTTTCACACACATATGTTAAAAAACTATAAATGTCCGTTTATGTTTTTTTAACCAACCACTTCGTCACTGGCTCAGACTAATAGATTCATGTTTGCATTCAAAGCACATTTCTAATACTTGTATAGCAGCATTTATAGTTAACAAAGACACATTTGAAACTACAATCGTTTTTCATAAGAAAAATGTACAAAAACTGTTGATAATGCTCTGCATTTTAGATCCATTCTCTATCTTATATTTCATCACAATGTACGACCTTCTTTCGTGACACCCATTGCCTTCTTCAAATCCATCTAATCTCACCAGGACGTGCGTGAGTGGTTGTCTGAGTGCTGCATCCCCGTCCGTCTCGGATTCCCTCTCGGCCGGGCCTCTCCGCGCGGTGCTCTCTATTCTCTCTACCTCAGACCTCCCGCCGCCGCCGCCGCCACCTCTCGTTTCGCTATGCCCGTCCGCCTGTGAGCGGGTCGCCAGCGCCGGCGCTGCAGCGCAGCCAGTTTCTTTGGCGCCCGCCGCCCCCGCGTCCGCCGTCGCCCGGCTGCGGCGCCTCGTGATTGGAGAGAATGTTTCGGCGTGCGCGAACGCGAAACCAGCATTAGCACGCGCGCCGCCCGCCGGGGCATAATGCGGTCTTTGATATCTTCACCGCCGCCGCCGCCGCCGCCGCTGCGGATTTCCATTCAGGGCTCACGTCCGGGCACAAAGAGATTTCGCGGCGTGGCTGCGTTGCCTCATGTCGGCTAATTCTCTATTCCTCTCTCCCCGCAGATGTATGTCTGCATGCTGCATGCCCGAGTTGTGTGGCGGTTGAGAGAGGGCTTTATGCAAAGGAGGCGTCTGACGGGATACTCGTCGTTAGGCGGCGTCCTCATGAGTGTGCTCCATATGTGGGGGATCCCGTTGCGTTTTTCGGGGTGCTTGTGGCGCCGCTGGCGGTGCCAAGTGCACTATTTGCTTGTGTGTTTAAATAAATTCTGCTGAAATGGAGTTTTTCTCTGGTTAACGCCGCTTGCGAAGAGTCTCAATTGTTTTATTCAAAGTTCTCGACGGAAATGGTGTCAGCTTCAGAAACGAATGTTTGTAACTTTTCTTCTCCGTTTCGGGGCTTTTCATTTTATCTCTCAGTTCATTCTCGCTTTTCACTTCCTTTTCTCTTTGTATTTTTAGTGAAAATTTTTTATGCCTTCACGAAGGCAGACGTCACCTTCAAATGCTTTGGAAATAATGAAAACTGCAACGTCAACGAATTTAGCGAACGTTACGAGTCGTCAACTAACTCGTAATTCCTTAATCATACTTTCTAGTTCACATCGCCGATCGAACAAGAATACCGCTTTTTTGTTTGGAAACTTGCACTCAGCTTCGACGTAATCTCAAGTCTCGTGAAAACTCTTCAAGAATATGAGTTTTTTGTTCCGGTCTCCTTAACTGTCGGGAAAGAGTTTAAAACATAGCTATTTTAGTGGCCGTAAACCCGCTCATTCTGGGCCAGCGGCGGTAAAAGCCTTTTTCTTACCACGCTGTCAGAAGGAGCGGCGATTGTGGCGGTCGCCACCACTGGAGCTGTATGAGCCTGCGCTCCACATTCTGACTGGTGATGACAGCCAGGAAGACTCGTGATCGTTAGAAGGGATTTTATCTTCGTTCTGTTCCTAGATCACGCATATGTCTTTCAAAAATTTGTTCTTTACACATTTAGGAAGTAATAGCATGTTTTCGCCGTCTAAATTTGTTAGCAATTTCTTACCAAGAAATGGTTGGTCGAAAGAATTTAACGGATATTCTTAATGAATAGATTTTATGTTGGTAATTGCTGGTAAGATGGTTGCCCATTGTATATCTTATATATGGGGTGTAAGGAAAGGATACATAGAAGTGATATTGATAATGTAGTATTATACCCCATACATTCCATCAACTCGTTTTCATATTTTGTGCAAGGAAAGAAACATACCCATTCGATAGAGTTCGTTGACAATATGCACTAAAATGAATATTTGTGTAATGGCCATAACGTTAGAGATTGAAAGTAATGTGATTGGTACATAAATTACAGTGTACCAGGTTGCATCATTATAGAGGGGAAATTACGATCATGACACATGTTATTATGAGAGAGACGTGAGATCGCTTATTATGACATTACCTTCCTTCGCATTATGAAACTCTGATTTTAACTATTTCAAATATTTTGCCCTTCCTCGACTATTAAATTTGACGATTATTAAACAATAACTTATTTCTACATCGTTTTTCAGTAACTACACCCTAGTCAGTATGTAATAATTTTCCAAAAGATGTCAATATGGAATAATTCTTCACTGCTCTAAAACTTGTTAGTGACTGACGGAGAACATCGCAGAACTTAACTTTGAATCACTCCCACATTCTCGTTATTTACATGGCAATTGGGACACCTTATATTTTCCAGCCACAATATTTCAGACATTCCATTACAACCTTTCACATTTTTCCGAAACAAGAACTTCAAACTCTGCGTTCGGGTGAGTATTCCCCACAGGGAGCGCGGCGCCCGTGCAGCAAACCGCTTCCCGGGATTCCTTCAGCGGCCACAGGCACGGCTTTGTCCGCCCGCCCGCTCGTCCCGCCCGGCCGCCCGCTCGCCCCGCCCCGCCCCGCTCCGCTTCTCTCAGCCCCACCCTGCCTGTCCCGCCCACTCCGCATCTCTCATGTCCGCCCAGCCCCGCCCCTCCCCGCCCCGCCCCTCCCCGCCCCGCCCCGCCCCTCCCCGCCCCGCCCGGCCCTTCCCCGCCCCGCCCGGCCCTGCCCCGCCCTGCCCGTTCCGCCCCACGTCTCCCGCACCGCCTCACCCCGCCCTCGTCTAAACGCCGCCGCCCCGTCCGACCGCCACGCCGCTGAAAAATATAGGGCGACCTTTGTGGCTGCGGGGTAGGAGTCGCCATGTGTTTTAGGGGCGCTCTGGTATGTCTTTGTAGGGCATCACCTGAGAGAGCGAGCGGGAAGCGCGACGCGGCAGGTAGAGGCAAAGAGCGTGCGCTTCGTCGCTGTTTTACGCCTTTGTCGCCCCGCAGATGGCGGTGTTTTCGCGAAATCCGCCTAACAGCGGTCGAGGAAACGCTGCGCGCGTCGGCGAAGGGAGGCGATGAACTCCGAGACCTTTAAAACGCGCTCCTGACTTAAACTTCCTACGCGGCGTCGTAAACAAAGTTATGACGCAAATGTAACTCCGTTCCGTCGCTGTCTCGGAAATCGCTTTTGTGACTATATAATGAATAGGACCTGTTTCGTATTATCTCTCAAATGTTGCTATTTTGTTCCGCTTACTGTAGGAGGGTTAACACTTCCGCAGCGAACATCTCAACGGACTGCAGAGGTAGCGTTTAAACTGAAGTAATAAGCTTCAAAATATTGCATTGTAGAACAGCTTTTACTGGCTGACATTCAGCGACATCCTACAACATTTACTGAAGAAACTTTTCGAATTACTTCTATAACGATTATTTGTATCGTTATTGCGAACATTCTGTCCATATTATCATATTTTGTATTTTCAATGTAAGCATTCCATTTGCGAGCAACGGTATGTGACCATTAGTTCAAAAAGTGTCTGCTCAATAAACTACCTAAGAGTCAAATATGCTGGTTGGAAATATGCTGTCAGATATCAGTAGACTTTCTCTACCGAATTCAATTTTCTGCAGAATAATTGTTCCATCTTTGCCCAAGCCCGCTTTCTCCCCAAATCGGCTAAGGAAACACGCCTGAAGGACAGAGATCCTCAGCAGCCTCCAAGGCGAAGCGAAACAAAAGAAAGCGCACGAAGCATGCTTCCGATACTCAACGAGACGTAAGATTGAGACTTTACCGATTGGCGGGGAGTGTCTGTTTTGAAATTCAATGCTCCGCCCATCAATCCCATTAGCTTTTATTTCAATTACGCGCCCGAACACAGCGCCGTGCGTCGCTGAGGCGTATGGAAATGGGGCGGAGAGGAGCTGCGGCGGCGTCTCTTGAAGTGGGAGCGCGCAGCGCCAGAGCGCGCAAACCGCGACGCCGCGCCACGCCCACTCCCCGACGCTCCGCGACGCCCCATCCCGGAGTGCTCACCCCCCCCCCCCAACGATGCCCGCCCTGAACGCCCACCCGCAACCCCGCCCCGCGACGCCCATCCCCCGACACTCACCTCCCCCGCTCTGCTACGACCGCTCCACCCACCCCACGACGCCTGCTCCCCCCCACGCCCCGCCCCACCCCGCCCCACGATGCACTGTGAAACTCACGCCTCGAGACTCCCTGCGAAAGCGCGCCACGCCCACGCCTCAACGCTCTCCGCGACGCCCCGTACGCGAACGCCCCCGTCCCCCGCGACGCTCCCCACCAAACCGGTCCCCCTGAGACGCCCACGCCCCGACACTCCTCATAACGCCCCTGCAACGCCCACTTCACCCCGCGGTGCCCCGCCATGCCCCGAGAAGCGCTGCGGCGCCCACGCCTCGAGGCTCACGCGCCTCGGGGCGAAGAGGCTGGTGGCGGCGAGACGGACAGACACCCCGAAAACGAACACGGGCTGAAGGAAAAGAAAAGTAGAAGATAGAAGACTGGAAATAAGACTTGTATTGTGGAAAAAAGAAGGAAGAAGCTCGAATTCAAAAACAAAAAGTCAAAAGCAAATGCAGTTATAAATTCAGGATAGTGAAAACAATTAAGCATGTTTACCAAGAAAGAAGATAAAAGAGGTTATGCAATTAGGGAATTGTGAATGTGGCATGAAATATAAGGCAAAGTCTAAGAATCCAATACAAGATGGGATCAGAGCTATGATAGAAGGTAAAACTGTAAGACGAACCAACGTTTGTGATAAAGAAAGGAATAAAGCAATAGAACTTTAAAAAATGATAAACCTGGTGTAGAGAAAGATAGAGAACAAGAACTATTAAAAATGACGATTATTCAGCTGCAAAAAAGATATACAGAGTAAAATAAAAGAATTGTTAGAATAAAGAATACATTAGACCGCAAAGAGAAAGAGGACCACACCATATGATGAATAATGGGCGAGTAGGAGGAGGTAGCTCCACGTCGACAAACCATGCTGAAGACGCGACACAGGCCAAGACAGCGCGACGGAGCAGCTTCTGGTATCCCCGCAGGGAGGGGCGACGGGGAGTGGCCTAAAGGACTCGGCGAGATGGGGAGGGGCGGGGCGGGGCGGCGCGACGTGGCATGCATTGTGTAAATCGGTTAATGGCCTGACGCCGCTATAACGCCACTCGCGCAAGATGTGAATAATTAAATTCCTTCGGTTCTCCTGGGGAGCGATGGGATTGAACGCGCGTGCCGGTGGCTGCGTGGTGGGACCGCTGTGTCCCGAAGGCGCGCTCGCTCCCCGCCCCCACCCCCACCCCCATCCTCTCCATCGCCGATACTCCGCGCTCGAGTTCGCGTGTATTCTCTCGGTGCGGGAATAAATTAACGCTCTACATGCGAACACGTAAATAAATATCAGCTGTTTCTGAGCACGCGAGATCGTATTGCTGTACCGTTCAAACCAATCTGCAACACGTTTTACGACAGTTCCCGAAATTGTGCCATTGTGATGTAAATTTACCATAAAGGACTATTTCTGATAATGGAGATTGTGATCGTTTTAATTTCAGTAGTAACTTCATTTCATAGGTCAATATATTCTGTTATTAAGGAATATGCATATTTATATCATCCAAGGCTCTTGGTTATTTTACTTTCGATTATTTTTAATTTAGAGAAAATATTGCAATATTCCAGCAAAGGGTCGATTTTCTCAAACAATAATCTCATTTGTACCTGAAATGGAAAACTTACATTTTTGCTCCTAAATGAAGCAAGTTATTTTTTTTTCTAATTCGTTGGTTTCTCTGTCTCTAGTTCTTCTTTAGTGAATGATTGCCACCGAAAACTCTTTTTCAGCAAAACTTCCGACGTCCATCTTCCTGTGAACAATCCTAGTGCTTAAACTATGTCCAGGATTTTCATCAATTTGATATTCCCCAGACAATCTGACTGATGGGGCCGTCATTTGAATTTGATATGAAAGTATCAACCTATCTGTATTTTAATGAATGCTCCAAACTCTTCAATAGTCAAAACTTCCCACTACATTTTTCGAATCGTATCCACTGTATCACATTCAGCGTTTATACAGCGCATTCTCTCCTTTTTAATTTTCTTTGAAACAAAGGAAAGGCAGCTTTCTGCTTGTAAACTGTGTTTTTTGTGAGATGACGAGACATTTTTCAAAAGTTTTGCTTAGAAATAATGTCAATGAAAACCAACCACCACCAACTCTCATTGTCGATTTAGAGGCGCCACGTTTGAATTCCGATCGTAATGTATCTACGAACTTCAGTCGTGTAACGTACTTCACTTGAATAACTGTTATCTATCTTCGTTTGACAACTTCTGTGAGGATCATTTTGTTCATTATTGCCATTGAATTCATGAAAGCCAGTGGTCTCATAGCCATTCATTACTCATTGGATTTTTTCTTCTTATCACATTATTTCCGAAATTTGACTATTTCCGACCGGGATGAATTTGTAAAGTTAAGAGGAGAATGCAGGTAACGATGACGTACATGCACCAAAGTTTCGCTTCTACTTCTAAAAATGAAATTTTAGCCAAGCCAAATCAAAATCCAGTTTCCAGAAGACGCTTGACTGCGTATTATCTCTACCATCAATTTACATCACGTATTCAAGAAGTAAAGAAATGAAGGTGCCAAATGATAAATAGATGGCCCTGGTTTTATCAAAAATATCATATTATTCCTTAATTCACAATATTCTCCAGATAAATTAATATTACAATATGCTTACCACTCTTCAGAATGTCATATGAGACTGAGAATGATAAAGAAATTGAATTATTTCAATAAATATTCTTTCAATCTCTCTCCTCTTGCGGAACGCATAAGGAGTCCCTACAGTCCCGCTAATTGGTAAATTTTAGTAAACCGTTAATATTTTCTAATAATGTGAAACAATGAAGTTAAAAAAGTATAGGACATTAAAGAAGAAAGAGGTGGAAGAATACTGTGATGAATGATAACCGTTTCACACGATATACTAGTTCTTGAAAATTGTTAAATGTGGACCAATAAAGGTCCCGTTTTTTTATCAGAGGATTAAAAATTATTCGTTTGCGTTTTTGCAAAATCATCATTTGAGGTGCTTTCATCAATGGTAGGATTTTTTCTATCATAGCAAATATTTTTAAAATTTTTAAAAATAACTTATCTGCGAGATTTGCTGAACGCTATTTCATTTTATTTAAGTATATGTCATTTTATATAAGTATATTTATTTAAGTATATGTTCTTTGTACCCTCTAATATATTTATTTCACCACAAACATCCAGAGATGTTAACTATATGCTGACAGCAATTTTTTCGGTTTTGATCGAACGATATTTTTAAGATCTTATTATGGGTGGATAAAATTGAGCGTCTATATAAAGGCATTTAAAAATTCGAAACACTGTGTAGCAAAAACTCTATAAGTGAAAGTAAAATAGGGCAACCAACACTTCCATCATCGTTTGTAGAACAAAGATCCCACTCTCATGGGGAAAACTGGGTTAGTTCATGCAACGCATCGCTGCCTGGCCCAAACATTGGTGGTGCCTCGCAAAATCCATGCAATTTAATTATTCAGACCTTGTATAACACCCGTGTCATTAGTTTATTTTCAGCGCGCATGTGCGGAATTTAAAAGCCAGTTTTATTGGCGTGGAACAGTACCAGCAACAAGAGGCGATATTAAACTTAGCAACCGCTGCCAAACGTGCCTAATGGAGTCTGACTTCCGTATTTCCGTGCCCACTCAGTTTGTGTCCCAATTATTGTGATGCAAGTTTGGCATCTTTCAACGAGCGTTGAGTACGAGTACATAAAATCCTCTTTACTACTTTCATGGTCATATCCTTTTCATATTTTTTATTAATATACTTCCTTTATTTCTGAAATTTTATTAGCGAATAGAGTGTTTCCCAGGCAGCACGAAAAATATAATTTTAATCAACTTTTTTGCCATAAATATGAATGTAAATTCTCATAAATTTTACGTTTGAATGTATCGTCGGAATATAAGTGAAACTCTCTAAGTTCATTTTTGATGTTTTGGAGTTAAATACACCGCATTTTAGTATTGTTTTGATTACTGAAATTGGTCAATTCCTGATGCTTGGGTACGTCGAATTATCAAATTCCGCTTTTTAACTAAGTCACAAAATAGTGAAAATATATAGAAACATTCTTGGACTTAATTTTTTGTTTTAAAGTATTATTACTATTAAAATGTACCTTTTATTTAGAAAATGATATTGAGCGGACATATTTAAAACGTTAACTTCGCAATTTATCTGGAAATACTGTTTATTGGACTTAAAGAATTTTGTATTGTATATTGTATTGTATTGTATTCAATTTCAATTACTTAAAGTATTTTACTTGTAAACCGACGATAAATTCAGAAATCTTCTTAATCATCCAATGAACATACAATATGCATTTATGCAATGTAATAACCAAAACGTGTTCAAGAGCTCACTAAGAGATTCCAGCGAACAAGAAAATTGGAATTGACTGTTGAAGTAAATACTACCAAAGGAATTCAGCAAACTATTTTTATAAGGCAAAACCCATTTTTGTATTCAGATTTTGAAACCAAATGAGACAAATAATTTTTATGGCAGAAAATGCACATTAGTAATGTGTAACTCGATGAAACAAATTACAAGATAAATATGATTCTGCAAGAATCGATACAAAATTAATATTTACTAATGGAACAGTTGATGTCTTCCCCCAATTTTTATGAAGCGTCTGGATTTACAAAGAACAGTTGTCAAAATAATGGCACGTGTATAACATAGAGCAGTTGAAACATAACTGCTCTCTGCGAATTCTTGCTGCCATATAGACTTTCAGTGGAACATTGAAAGTGCCAACGTGAAGGAGATCTTCAGCAAAATCACAATTTTTGTTTACACTATAAAATTACAGTGGTTGCTTTTACACACCTGCACATCTTGCAAACTCTTTGATGTAATAGGCATTAAAAGAAAAGAGACTTATCAAAATTTCCGAAGGAGATGAGTCAATCTCGTTACTTAATGTTTCTAATACATTTTGCAAGTGAGGAACTCTAAAACCAAAGCAATACTACTTGAAAGATTATCATCATTTTTATTCGCTGTTAACGTAAAATAAGCGGTTTGGCGTAAAATAATTAATAATCTGAGAAGTTCAGTTATGCGAGATTTTTCTGCATTTATATTATGAGGTAAACGTTTCGTTGCTTAATCATACAACGTCTATTTATTGTCTTTTGTGTCGCATTGTAGAAGTGTTTAACATCTCTAGAGGTATTTTAATAATACAGTCGAATCCGGTTATAGTGAACTTGGATATAGTGAACCCTCTCTCTGTTACAAAGAACGTAAGTCACTGGTTCTGTTTCACTCACATTACAAGTAAGCATAAGAAGATTGGGCTATAATGAACCTGAACCGGCTGTAGTGAACGTAGGAAATACGTCCTGGAAATTAATTCCCTCCTGGAAAGGCATACTTCCTGAGGTGAAGGTAGCGGACCCGGAATGGGTACATTACTAACGACCTTACACCACAGGTCGTGTCCTCGCTACAACTAGCGGCGGCGGTGACTTGCGATTAATTGCTTCAATTTTAATCTTGGTAAATTTTTTAAGGACAAATAAATATATTGAAATTTTCAGTTCGTGTCGTTAATGTATTTTGCTGAATCTCCATGTTAATAAAATCGATCGTTATGGAGAAACTTATTTAATTTAATTAACTGTTCTGCACAGATAAATAATAAAATTCTTCAGAGGTAAATAAGGAGAAATAAAGTTCAGGTAAATTAATAAATTTCTTTAGACGAAAAGTTGCCGCAAATTAGAAGCCACAATCGTGGAACATAGCTTGGTGTAGCGATTGGAGGCTTGGAACGTGAGCAGGCATAGTTCCACAGGAAGTCTACGGAGGTCGGCCTGGCTGGATGGGCTACTAGCCGGCAGAGGCGCTTTAAACAACTTAAAGTGCTTTTAGCTTGTTGCACAACACAACGTTCTACAAGTTAAAATTTGATTTGCACAGTTACTAGCCAAACAGTCAGGTGCGTTAGACAAATTATAAATATAAAGTTGCGTGAACAACGCTCCTCAGCGATCGGTCAGAGAGTTTCGGTTAGGGGGTTGTCGTTCACTACACTGATTAAGAGCTGTAAATATTTGCGGTCTTATCGAAAAATATTACTTACGTCGACAAATTAGACTGAGCTGAACTACGGGACCCAGGTGCTTGCTCCAAAGTGCCAGCATTGAAACCTAACTAACGTCTGCTCCAATCGAATAGTTTTCTTATATTTCTTCAATATCATTACACTTTTGAGAAAACCTCATCAATTTTGTAAACACGTTATGTGTAAAGTGGGTCGTCAGAATCCTGAACGGTTCAAAATGGCAGATGCTTGCTGGTTTTTATTTCATACGCAAGCTTGAGCACAGTGTATTGTTCAGAGAAAAATGGCTGCACCCGTTTCGTTTCCTAACAAATAACAGCAACTTCTGCTCCACCCCACGTTGTGTGACTGACGCCGATCCCTTCCTCGAAGTGCAAAAACATGGCCTGCAAAGACAATTAGCTTCTCCGCGCGGAGGGGAGACGGAGCGAAGTTGCTCGGCCGAAGACAGCGCTTGTCGCGACCCTCGCGAGGTCGCGCGTTCATCCCTCATCCAGCGCCGGCCTCCCGAGCCCGCCGCGCCCTCCTCTTGTTTATCTCAACACGGCGACGCGGCATGGCTCGGCGCGACTTCGTCGGGAGCAAGAAACTTCAGCCTCCCTTCGGTCGCGTTCGCCCCTTTGCGTCAACTGCCCGTTACGCGCGTCCACTTTACTCGGGAACTCTCCCAAGTAAGTGCTTACTAGAGGAGGGAAATACACGTTTCCATTAAAAAGCAGTGCTCACTTTGCATTTGCAACTTCGTTTCTCCGTCGCTTGGGAAGATATCTCTCTGATGTTTCCTATTCTGTCTCGCTCTTAACTTTCCTCTCTCCATCCCCC
This sequence comes from Teleogryllus occipitalis, assembly GCA_011170035.1. Classification (NCBI taxonomy): domain Eukaryota; kingdom Metazoa; phylum Arthropoda; class Insecta; order Orthoptera; family Gryllidae; genus Teleogryllus; species Teleogryllus occipitalis. The sequence goes on along the minus strand of BLKR01000022.1, from coordinate 741,378 downwards.
ACCTCGCCCTCTGACGTTCTACTTCCTCAAACAAATGTAAAAACAGGTTGTAACTCAATTAGCTGTCCGCTTTTTGCGCATATCGCCTCAGTGAGCTGGGATGGGGCTGGCAGAAACGTAAGGAGCGGATGTGGGCGGGGCGCGGCGCGGCGCGGCGTGGATCGGAGGGTGGCGCTCCAATTTGGATATTAGCTCGCGCAAGAAGCGTGAACCTTTTCATCACGACGTGGACTTGATTGCGTTTGCGAGATGTGGACCCCTCCCCTGCGCCAGCCTCGCCGCGCCGCGCGGTCGTTCCCCGGGGTCTGCTCTTGCCTTCTGTCGGATCCCTCGGAATGGCGGACACAAGCTACGGTATCTGGACAGTGCAAGTCCCAAAGGGATTCTTTTACTCCTGGGCGGATTAATCGTATTGCGGGAGGTGCTTTAAATTACGTGAAATTGGAAAGTCTGTGTGACATTATTTAAAATTCGTGAGATGAATGTGAGCACGGAGGCTTTGTACCCGAGCATTTCAAATGTAATTCACATTTACATTTGATAGTGCTATATTTTATATGTTGTCAAAATATTTTTGAAATAAGCTCATGACAAACACTCAAATGTTGTTTGTATCCATTCTACTCCTATCATTTGGAAACATTCAGACAGCTTATAAATTGTAGCTGAAAGGACAACAATATTGACTCTAAGTATTGATACCAATCATCGATGTTCAAAATTAAAATAGGGATATTAAAAATTCGTCGACGAAAAACCATCGATGTCTTAAAACTGTTAAAGTTACTCCTAGTATTAAATTCGTGCCGATCAAAATTTAATTTGACTTTGGCCATATTTATTAAGATTTAATTGAAAACGAAGTAAAAAATGAGAACAGTGGACATGGCTGAGACTGAAAGTCTGGGTGCCCTAATTCTTTCGTATTTTAACTTTTACAAAATTGTGATTGCGGATTTTTTTCACTCATAAATAATACATCAAAAACCTAAAAATATCGAGTAGAAAACGTTAAAGAACATTGGCTTTAATATATAGATATTTAAAACTTTTATGTTTGTATTAAGTAATCGATGTTTTAAAAACATAAACATCGATGTCACCTGCCTAATTAACTGTGGTGAAACGCTGTGAATTGTTATACTATCTTTCTGGCGTAACATGAACATGTTGTTACGAATGGATTCACCATAATGATCATTAAACTTATTTTTATAATGGGTCATAAAATATTATTCTAGAAAAGTATTTCTCTTGATATTTTTTCATACCTATTCACGAAGATGAAAAAGTCAGGCAACTGTGTTATGTTTCAAAACACAGTCTGGCAACTGTGTTATATTATTTTTATCAAGAACTTACTTTGCACATATTCAGTTTTTAATGTTCTAAAACACTAACATACCCGCCAGAGGTGCCACGTTTGGCTAGTGAATGTATTTCTGTCTTAGTAGTTTATATTATTTGTCCTGATATTTTCTGTTTTCACATTTGTAACATTATTTATAAGGCGGTAATAACAATCAATCAGTATCAATGAAGAAATCCTTGAGTTAGTATGAAATGTATTTTAGTGCGTTTTCTAATTTGTTCTGCATTATTATTATTATTATTATTATTATTATTATTATTATTATTATTATTATTATTATTATGCGTTCTAATCACAAAAGGTTAAGTTTGATTAAAACAAACTAAATATATGAAAGAGACTGAAGCATTTTCTTCAAACTTGTACCGATTGCATTGCATGTAGCTTTCGGAGTAAATCACCAAAGCTCACTCGGGCAACCTGTTTTTCTCTCTCGGGCAATTTCATCGTTAAACCACTTCTTGGGGAAGCTCTTGCGGCGCGGACAGAATGCGTGTCCGCAAGGGAGAATCGTTCCTGTTGGCCTTGACTCCGCCTCCCGTTCGTATTTGCAAGTCTATGTCTGGACTAAAGCGACGTGTTAATTCTCCTTTCTTGGAACGGATCTTCTCTATTCCGCGGGTAATTATGAAGACTCTTTTCTTGCATTTGAGCTAGCTCTGATTAATTACCTCGGGATTTAGGAGTGAACTTCTACAGCCGAACTCATGAGAACTGACGGTTCAAAAACCGATGAGACGGTTAATTTGGATAGTTTCTTGTTGTTAATGATAGATGGTTTCAAGCATTAAACCCTCCTTGCATTGATTGAAAAGGCTTACTACAAGTTGCGTGATATGTCAAAAGGTACTTTAAAATGAAATTATTCTGCTTGGTCGGCAATTAAAGTAACCATTTCGACAAAACTACATTAAATGTTTAAAGTGTTTTGGAATAACAATATGCAAGATTCCAAAAAGTTAATGTCGATTTTTAGTTACTTTAGTTTTAACTTTTCAAAATACATGTAGCAGGAAAATCTTTATTAGGGACACAATTACATTTTGTTTGTAGTCTTTTACCTGAAGTAATACAACGATGACGTACATAAAAATTTTGAAGAGAAAGAAGAAAGAGAAAAACATATGAGAATTTATTAATACACAGGCTTCGTCATGCAATTATCGAACAATAATACTATATTAAACAACTGTGTACAGTTGGGAGTAATTCAGATGAAAATTATTGGAAGTGTATTGCAAACCTGGGACAGTGAGTTAGAAATTGTGAAAAAAAAAACACTGTTTCATACGCAAATTGTTAGTGATAAACACTGCCAGATTTTGTAATAAACTACTGTCACTTATCACTTAAGTGTGATGACAAAAATGCATTGTTTATCAAAAAGAAGATTTCAATATAAATGAATATATATTTTGGAATTTTAGGGTGGGTTTAATCCTACTCTTGTCAGCTAGCAGTGTTTTCAAGCCTGGGTCCTGTTTTTAATTTATTATCTACGCCTCGGGGTAAGGGAGTCATGTGACTTGTATGACTTAATCCCATCGGCCACCACTATGCCTAGCTTACTTGGCCTGCCTGAGCTCTTCCTTTCGTCACGCAGCTATAGAAACCGAGATTACTTGTATTAGAAAGCAGCTGCATTTTTGTTCCGGGTATCAAACTCGGAACGGCCTCGCAGGACGCTTGCACTCTGTCCATGAGCCACCCGAGGGACTATATAAATAAATACGAAAAATTTATTAGGAATGCACATCTTATAAATTATATTTTCACCACTCCAAAGAAAAGCACATTTTTATAACTATTTTTCGACTTGCAACAAGATGATTGAACAAAATATGAAATAGTGATGTTTTTTAGGGAAAAAGACATTTCTGCTTGTAACTAATAAGTAAACATTTACTAAAGGAAAAATAGAATTAAACTTTTTAGTTAAATTCTAGTTTTGTACGAGTCAAAAGCTCTTCCTTACAATTAGAAAATCCTGTTACCATACTTGTAATCATATGCTTTTAGAATAAACCCTCTCTTAAGTTTAATTAAATGCCGTACCACTTCTCAGCCACGAAAAGCCCTAATAATGCATTCAGGTGGATCTAAACACAGTTCTCTTCTCCTCTTCAACTGGCGGATTAAAATTCAGCCGTTTACGGAAGCATCCTCGCGTGTTCCACATCCCGCAACTTGGAGCGCTCTTCAGCGGCGCGGAGCGTGTATCTAAGGGGCTGCTGCCAGCCCGAGAGGAAGAATGAAGGTGAAGCTACTTGAACTACTTATCGACCTCTCGCCGAGTCAGCCGTGGGCGGGCCCTCGGCAAGAGTACAGCATGCATATTCATCGACGATATCCATACTCTTGTTGATAAAGTCTTTAGCGCTAAGCCTCGCTGCGCCGCTTCTTCCGTCTTTCTGCTTGCATCCCTCTGCCCCCGCCCCCGCGTGCCAGGCGATCTCCGGCTGCAGGAAGCTCCGATAAGAGCGTTTAGCCTCGCGTTGTTGATAGAGAACCAGCCACTTCTTTGTTCCGCGTGAATCGCGTCTTCTGGAGGAATCGATACTAAGACCACGAATTACGCCCGGATCGTAGGTTCGATGAGATTGTCGAAAGATGTTCTGATTCCCAAAATGTGAAAGCTTTTCCGATTACTGGATAAAAAGCTAGTGGAATTAATGTTTTCATCTTTTTGAAAAGTGGTTCTGTGAATCTTTATTTTTATTTAATTATAAGGAAAAAAACTTTTATGAATTCTATTTTTGAAAGATGCACAACTTTTAAAATTGTGGCATGAGTAAACACAAACGTTTACTCTGACGTTCTTGTGATGGTGATAACCACTAGAGTACATAAACATATCAGATACTCATATTTCAAATTCGTGTGAGAAAGATTGACTTAAATTTTTGTTATGTAAATACCTTTCCCCTTACCACAAAATTAATATTGACGCTAAGATTTTGTGACATTGTGACACAGTGACTTTCAGAGAAAGTTGGATTTAGGGAAAAAAGCCCTTTGAAGTGTTCTTTCAAAAATGTTACTAAGACGCATTTTGCTTATCCCCAGTTGATATGTAAAACCCTCAACAAATTGTTAACATTCTACTGAAAATATTTGATGTAGAAGATCACAGGTGCTCTGAAGAATACAGAAGAAATATATAAAAAACAAGAAACATTAAAAGATTAGAGAAGAAAAAACATATAGAAAGAGAAAAACACTCTAAAATCAGGAAAAGTAGAGAGGACTTAACTGTGAGGAGGAAAAAATCTGGAGAAAACAATGTTATTCAAAACAAAAAGGAAAAGAGTGAGCGACAGCAAATCCAGGATAAAGCTGGTCGGTAGGCAGCACAGAACATTTGAGAGAAGGGACAGAACTAAACGCGTGGTGTAGGGCAGACGTGCGAGATAACGAAAAGAATGTGGGGCGAGAGCTCGTTTACGAAATGGACTGTGAATCAAGCGAACGAGAGAGGAACAAAGAAAAAAGAGTGAAGCAGAGAAACGAGTGTGGAGCAGAGAAACGAGAGCGGAGCGGAGAAACGAGAGCGGAGCGGAGAAACGAGAGCGGAGCGGAGAAACGAGAGCGGAGCGGAGAAACGAGAGCGGAGCGGAGAAACGAGAGCGGAGCGGAGAAACGAGAGCGGAGCGGAGAAACGAGAGCGGAGCGGAGAAACGAGAGCGGAGCGGCGAGACGGTGGCTGGGAGCGTAGAGACGGTGGCTGGGAGCGTAGAGACGGTGGCTGGGAGCGTAGAGACGGTGGCTGGGAGCGTAGAGACGGTGGCTGGGAGCGTAGAGACGGTGGCTGGGAGCGTAGAGACGGCGGCTGGGAGCGTAGAGACGGCGGCTGGGAGCGTAGAGACGGCGAGCGGGGGGTGGGGTTGAAGCGGGATGGGGAAGGTCGAGGTGAGGCTTGGTTCAACACCGGGCCAAGGCACGCAAACACGTTACATGGTAATCGCGGAGATAGGCGGGGTCTGGCGCGCTTAGGGCGGGCAGGGTAAGACACACGCTTCGCCCGAGGAGCTCGGCCGTGCAATCCCGGCCTGTAAATAGATCATCAGTGGAGTTTAGCTGCGCAATTGAACAACCTCTGCAGCATGACACGTTACCTTTCGTCGCCTCTAATGTAAAGTCACATTGCGACTCCAAAGACTCGCTGAAGGCTACTTGGGGACGTCCAAATCTAGACAAGCATATTGAGTCAGGTCCTGATCTATTTTGACATAAATACTGAATAGTTTAGAAGAACGAATCTTATTTAATTTTTCAGTCTTCGAGGAATTAACTAACATCGTGACATTGAAACAAATAATTTTTCGTCACATTATGCTCTTGTCTTCGTGCAAGGAGATGAGTTATCTTATCAAAATTTTATCAACAAGTGTTATGAAATTAATGATATGTTATTCAAATGCCATAATATTTAAAAACTTATTATGAGTCACTACTAACGCTCCTAATTAAATAATCTCTACAATTTTAAGAGAATGTTTAGGTTTTAGAATGTCATATTTTCGGTGTACCAATGAAGTGCATAATATATTAAGTTTTTACTTATTTAAACACTTAGCACAATAATATTATTTATAATTATAATTATATAATAATTATTACCATCATGATTTAATGTGCATTGAAAGGAAATAAGCACATTAGGCATGATACGTTCGACAGATGCGGCGTAATTCCATTCCTATTCTCTTTTTTTTTCTCGCCTCGAAGAGATGTATTTTCAAACCCCACTTCGTTTACTTCGTAAGCCCATTCCACCATGTCCTTCCAGCCGTGGGAAGGTCATTGACATGCATTGTGTCGCCTACACTGTTCATTGGGCGAGTTACATGCCCGCGGCTGTCGATCCGCTCTCCTGCATTATTATGCACGCGTTCGTTCCTGTAAAATCGATGAATCGTTGGCTATTTTTCACCGACATGACGGAACATGGGCGGGGTAACGGATTTACCTTCTGTCGCCGAGAAAAATTTTATTCGTGTTCGTTAAAGTCGGTAGTTGTCATGCGACGAGATCGAACTTTTATTAGCGAGAGCATCGGGGTTTTTAGAATCCGTGTTAATGCTGTTGCAACAGCCATTACAACTCGCAAAACGTACCCGAACAAACTGAACATGGGTGTTTATTTTATTACAACGCGTACAACTAATTGCCTGTGGTGAATTAGCGGTTAGAGATGCCCCTTGCATTTTTTTCAGACAGTTCGTGTATCCGATTTCCGACCTCTCTAACAGCGGATCCATTTTCTGGCACGTCAGTGTGTTTGAAATGTTTTCAATTTCATCAGTATTATTCATAAAATATAATAATATATTTCTCACATTTTTTTCTTTTCTGCTGCATTTAAACCCAACGTTCATACGCGGAAAAACATAAGTTATTAAAGTTATTCTTTCAATGTTATTCTCGAACAGTGTTATCAGTTTCTAATGGAATAGATTGAAATTTACAGTTGGTTTCCTTCATCGAATACACTGATATTAGTAATTAACAAAGATATGTATCTGTGATAAAGTTGTCTATAATAATAAAGGATTAATGAATGTAATGTGGCGAATTTAAATGTTTGATTTTTTAAACCGCATAAACTATGAACTATTTTGAAATGTATTGGTTAAGCTTTGGAATTAGCAGCTAATTTAGCATCCAATTTGCAACCGGAATTAAAATATTCATTTTCAGTTTTAACATTTAAAATTACTGAATGTAGTACGTTATTACGTATATATCAGAACACATTAGTGATACCCCTTAATACTTTCGATCGCAATCATTCACAGATGTAAATAATGACAATTGTTTTGGCCTTTTAACCTCGCCAGTTGCTCGTAGCGATTTGATTAATTTAATCTGGGTACGTGATATATTTTCAATTAACCTAATCGCTTTTCTGCTGGTTTATTCTTCTACTTTACGTCGTTCTAGAGTGGGTACCTCGTGTTAACACAGAAGCGCATTTGTTCTTCGTCATGCGACTCCTAAGTGAGGTTCCCTCTGCATGAGGGTGGGGAGGGGAGGGGACATGGAGCAGCTGGTGCTACACGCGGGAGCGGGCGCAGGTTGCCCCCGTTGCAGCGCAGTGTGGAAGAGGCCGGGCAGGGGCAACAAGCCGAATGCATACAAGCTGCACCACCCACGATGACAAGGAACGACTTCCTGCTTGCCGCAATGTGTAAGGGACCACGGTGGAACAGTAAATGCAATAAAAATGTTAATTTCGGGTTTTGTAGTAACAGTTTGTGAGTTAGAGAAGAAATTATCCCATCATATCCAAACACTATTTATATCAGTTCCTTATATATGAATACAAAGACTTTGCAATTCTCATATCTCAAAATAATTGCTACGTAGTGGACAACATATTCTTGGATGGTAGTTCAATTATAAATTTTATTGTATCCTGTTTTTATCAATAATTTATTTCCCTAAAGGTTTGGTTATTTGCATCTTAATTTGCTTACGTTTATTATTCCCTTGATAAAATTAATGTGAAAATAACACTACTTCTCACGATAAAACGCGCTTATACTCGATTTGCTCTCATCTCCCTGTATCATAGAGGGCGTAACTGCTTCTTCTCTTTAAATTTCTTCTCTTCATTCTTCTCTTCATTATTTTTTTAAAAACATCATCATTATCTGATTTATGTCTAACCTTCTTGTATCTATGTGCTTGTTAGAAATTTACTTTGAACTTTTATCGAATTCTTATAGTGCGTGAACGGAGTGAAGCACATCCACTGATGGCAATCAGTCCACATCTTTCAATTCAACAGCAAGTTATTGCTATTTTCTCTTCTCTTCAGAGACACTTGTTAAACGTCTGTCATCTGAAGGGATCGCAGTATTAATGATGTATGCTGTTTTAGTTATTTTATCAAACAGAGCAATATCTGGTGTATTTTCTTCCTCTGTTCGTTCAGTGATGATTACACTGCCCCACAGAATTCGAGCTCGACCATTGCTGATTGTGTGCTCTGGGTCGCGCTGTAACATGATAGCTCACTCTCTGCGAGATCGTATCTCTTTGCAACAGAGAATTACTTAAGCAATGCTGTAATGTTTTATGGTAAGCTGTTTGCGCCAATGCGGGACATCTGCAGCAAATATGCTGACTCGTTGGTTGGTTTACACAAGCGACATCGGCTATCAATTTTCTTCAGTTTTTGTGTGCTCTGATTTTAACAACTTGGTCTTGGATGGAGAAAAGATATCTTTCAACCTCAAAGAGGTCCTCGGTTCGAAGCCACACCACTTAGCATTTATTAACAATATTCTCGGAAATTAAAGTTACAAAATTCTATCATGAACTTCTTTTGTTTACCAGGTGGTCTTGGGCCTTCAAGTTATCAAAATCTTCCTTTTGCTCTACCAGACATAATGAAGTTATCATTTTATCCCGATCATAGATAGCTTTGTCGACGGACGATTTAATGAACAAAAAGTACCGACGAAACTTTTTCTTCTTGCTGTCGGAATAATGCATGCAAGTTAAGGAGTCCTCTTCGTGCATTACCTCCAGTTAGTACAGACTGAGCACTGAATTCTGAGGGTGATGATGTCGATGCTTTGTAAACGTAATTCTTGCTGTCCAGCAACAAGTTGGTAGGGATTTACCTGTCTACTTTATTATAACAAATGTGTAGGCTGCTATGTCGATAGCTCATATTTTAATAGATTTTGCTTCTTGAATTTATCCATGTTTAGCTGTCATTTGTGTTCTTACTATTATTTTTATTAACACTGAAATAAAATATTATTTACAGCTATTTGATTTAACTTTTGAAATGCAAATTTAAGAAAAGTCACTTGAAATTGTGTTTTAATGAATTCTGTGTACACGTTCTCAGAAATTGTAATAGAACCAGAATTTGTTCAGGCCGAAGAAATGTATGGAAAAAATACCTTTATTACGAAGTAAGGCAAACTGCTAAAGGTGATATTCCACCCGAAAAATGAGAAAAATATCGAATTTGGTTTGTTAATCTAAAAATAATCTCTAGACTTTTCTGAAGATTGTGATATATTATTTATTGAAAAATTGTTGTTTTTGTTCATTTGATGGCTTTTTGAATGTGCGTCTGTACAGACAGGCTGACATTTCAGAAGTTCCATGGTTCCACATAAACAGAAATAGTTCTGAAACTATTGACTCTTAAAGCCTGTGGTTTTCCCAGTTTCATATTCGGTTGCCGTGGTTATTTGAGCAATTTGGCAGGCGTGTTGTTCTTCTGTGTTTTGAAAGTTGAGTGTTATTTTCTCCCTCTTGGCGCAAGCGGTGGGATAACCTGGTGTGTGAGAAAAATGTGAACTAATTAGTCTCAAATGAAAAAACCGAAAGGTGGTTTTAAAGAAGCTTGTGAACAAAGGAAATATATTCAACCGTGAGCCCTGCTGAGGTTAACAATGTGTGATGCAGAAAATACGTTTAGTAATGAAAATCCAGAATACAAACAGTCAAGCCACCCCCCTCCCCCGAGATCTCTGAGAATACGACCAAAAAATGGCAGATAAAGAAGAGAAAACAGCTTCTAGATATCAACAATAAAGAGCATAATTCACAATATGGAACAGGTTGTTTGTAAGTAAAATAATACAACAAATATTATGGGTAATTCCAGTAAAAACTTTACGATTGTTGTTCTCAAACATAGTTTTTCGTTATAAATGCCTTGTTTAATTATAAACCATTAACTCCATTTTCTTGATTCCTTTACAGATTACTTTAGTAAACAATGTGAAGCTGTGGATCTACATTTGCGAAGTTAACATTATTTGTTTCAATTTTATAAATCAAATTGTCATTAAATTTTTGAAAAGAACGGAGTTCCCAGATGAATATTAAATTTCATTTTCCTGCCAAGCAATCTTTCTCAATGTAGATCAGTATAACAACAATGGTGCAGATAATGTACAGAAAATATTTCATATCAGTATTTCCAATAGTTTCTGAGACAATAGGTCATCAATATTTAGATTTTAACATGGGTAAGATTGGAGGGGAAACTCACCTCAAGCCAGTCTCGTTTCTTCCATATAATCTAACATCAATCACCTTCCTTTCGCACCGCCATGCAATGGTTCTCCATGAGTTCTGAGTGCTTGACATACATTATTTCAAACCAACTCTGATTCAAATAGATATCACAAACCCTTTAAACTTTATAAAATGTTACATGACGTTTAGTTATAAGTTATTTTTTATCGGTCTTGTCTAATCAACACACACAGTCATCCTCTCTCGACCGCTCGATCGCCCGGCCGATCGCCCGCTCTCCCGCCCACCCAGCCGACCGCTCGTCCGCCTGCCCGCTCAAACGCCCACCCGGGCCCATAATCACCTGTTCGCCCGAGCGCCCTCCGGCGCGAACCCCGCCCCCTGCAGGCAGTTGCCCGCGCGGCAGAGCGCGAGCCGGTGAGTGGGCGGGCGCGACGCGACGCGAGGCGCGCGGCGCGAAACCAAGTGGGCGGAAGGCGCCAACGGCGTTCGCTCCCCACACGCACCGCCTGCCGGTGGCCGCGCGCCCTCCCTCGAGTGCAGTTTGCAAGCGCTTTGCATACGTAAAGCGCCCGCTGAAAGGGAACTTTCCTTCTTAGAGCGCGGTGAATGTTCTCCGCGAAATTCCGGAACATTGCCTGTAATGTTGGGCCCTGGTAAACGAAGAACTTCCCGTTGTCGATGAGGTGTGTTTCGACCGAATTTGCTCGGCGCACGACAATTTCGAAGAGCAATACAATTTAATCAACGAGACAATATTGTTTATAAAAATATATACGGGAAATGAACTCCGAAAATTAACTTTCATGGAAAAGAGTCTATATGCAATTCATATGAAGCAATTAATTTTTTTCATGAAGTAGCGTGACATTGTTGAAGAAGCTTCAAGTAAAACAAACAAAACGCAATAAACAGAATGCGCTGCGCACTGAACATACAAAATTGATTGTTGAAAAATGAACCAAATAAAAAACGCAAAGTAATATCATGTTTCTCTTGTTTAAAATAAATAATGGATAAATTAGCACCTCTGGGAAGGCGATGTTGGCACGAAATATTGGTTTCCTCTCCTTAGTGAATCCGAATTCTCTTTCTTCTCAGGCAATAGATAAAAAAAGTTAGCATGCCTTTGGCTCGGTCGGTTTAAATTGAAATTGCCGTCCTCACGTGCGTGTATTCCCCTCTTCGTCCCCACCCCCTCCTCGGAACCCGATGCAGGCGCAGTCTCGCGTCTTTAACTGGAACTCGCTTAGCCCGATAAGAAGAAACTTGCCGTTAGCCCGGCTTGTGCCGGTGGCGGTGAGGCGGCGGCGGCGGCGGCGGCGGCAACAGAGGCCGCGTGCTTAACCTCTAACGAGCAGATCCTCGCCGAGGTGGCGCGTTTGTTAGCAAACTTCCGCCGTGGCCTCCATCGTAGCAGCGAATCGCGGCCGACTTCGAACGAAATTTGCGTTGAGAGAGGCGGCAACCCACGCGCCTCGTTGCCGCGCCGTTGACACTGCCGCCCCCGCCCCCGCCCCCGCCGCCCCCGCCGCCGCCGCCATCTCCACTACCACAGTTGCCTCCGACGACGATTGTTAACCTCCCTCCGGTTGGGAAGGCAGACCTCCATTGTTTCCAATTGTTCGCCATTGATAAATGACCTGCTTTCTAAGCAAATAAAATAAATTATTTAAATCTTTTTTCGTGATACTTCCGAGCGAGTGAATATTTAGTGTTTCTGCTTTCTTCATTTGTCCCTTGAGGGTAGTGTGGGTATTATAAGCTGGGAGGTGTTGGTATTCCTCTCACGCCAGGACGTGGGATCCGGCGCCGACCTACATGGCGGGTTGCGGGATTCCTCCTCCAGGCGTCTCCAACAGCGGGGCCCGTGCCAGCCGCGGCTAGCTCTAATCTTTCGAGGAGTCTCATAGTATGTTGAATTACGCACGCGTGTTTGTGTATGTTTCTATATTTGATATTTTTTAAGTGGCATTCGGTCATTTTTACACCACTTTCCTTATAAAATAAATATTTTTAATTAATTTGCGAACGTCCTTCTCAACGGGGCTCGTGGCCTCAAAAGTATGCTTATCACTGTTAACAACTGTTAAAGAGATTCATTTTATAAGGCAGGGCGTGTAACAATGACGAGTAGTTAGTGTTAACGATGAGTAACGTAAGATAACGATGAGTCGGTGTTAAATATTACGCTGAACATCAACATATGTGAAGCTATTTAGAAAAAAACACACTTTATTTCAGAATTATTCCTGTCGGAATCGATTTGAACCATAATCACGTTCGTTAGTCTACTGAAAGTTCTTTTCCATGCGATAAACGCGAATTATAGTAAACTCAACGCTCTCTAAACGCTTATGCAGTCACTGTCTTTTCCAGCTCTTTAGTCAGTTTAGGAAATTACATTTTTTTAGATGGGAGGTGTACTCTTACCCGCCGCTACTTCTGACGCAATCGCTCCACCAACGGTCCATTTACAACACAACGTCGCTCTATCGTGGCACTCCTCCCACGCTCTGAGATACTCATGAATTTACTACTACAAATATTTTAACTGAGAACACGATGAAGGCCAAAAGCTAATTTCCACTACAGTGGTCAATAAAGAAGTCAATGGACGTATTAAACAACTTAACTCGTTCTCTGAAAACAAAATTGTAATTTATAAAAAAATATTAACATTTAGATTTACAATAAATAAAAATTAAAATTTTGAGGTCAGCCAGAAAATGAAATTTCGCGAAAACCAACGATTTAATTTAATTACACCATTCTGCCAACACTCCAAGAAGTCGGTTTTAAATTTGCGTGGCGGTGCATCCCAATCTTTTGACTCTCAACGCATTCGACGGACTGAGGTGGTTCAGGGCATCAATTAATGTCTCAATGATGGCAGGATTTTCGAGACTGCCCAGATGACTAGGTCGAGTTCTCTCACTGTCTGGAGGAGAATTCTTGCGGTTGGCTGCTCTGATCGGTAATTTTCATGGATTCTCCGATCAATACCAGGTGAATGCCGAAGCAGTATCGTACCAAACGGCCACGGACCGCGCGTGATCTTTCCTTCTCATTCCTTGTCCTATCCTATCACTTACACACACTTACATTCACTACACTTCCACACATGTTAGGAGACTGCTCGGGACCTTAGAGCTTGTCTAACCTTGGGCGGTACTCCACTGGTGGAACATACCTGGTTGGGGGACGGTAGGTCGGCGGGGTAACTCGTCATCCAGCGGTGCAAGATCACCGCCACCCCCAGAGCAAAAAACATGCATTACACTTACGGCACTAATGACCATAGCTGTTGACGCGCCTGGAAACACAAGTTATCTATCAATCGACACTAGCTACATAGCTAGATCGAAATCGGCCGCTGTCTGGAGGAGAATTCTAGCGGCCGCTGCTCTGATCGGCAGGATTTCATGAATTCTCTGATCTACACCAGGCGAATGCCGCAGTAGTATCCTAAAAGACGGGTCACGGACTGCACGCGATCTTTCCTTCCTCTTTCTTGTCATATCTTCACTCCTTAAACACACTTACACTTACCACACTACACTACTCCAACTGCCGGGAGCTTAGAGTTTGTTCCGCCTTGGGCGGTGTCCCGCAGGTGGGAGATACCTGGTTGGGGAAAACTCGCTAGCCAACGCGCAGGCCGGCACGAGATCTCGCCATCCAACGGAAGAAGATCACTGCCACCTCTTGCGATGAAACTATGGCCTACACTTACGAGTCTAGTGACCTTAGGAGTTGACTCGCTCGGAATCACTCATCACTCAGTCAACGTACTCGATATTACTTATCTTTAGAGATTATCCCTTCTCTATATTTCAATTATTGTTTTCATAATTAATCTCTAACATTTTTATTAATCCGTTTTTCTCTACTGAAATGTTTGCATCTTCTAAAGAGTTTTGTCAATTTTTCAATGAAAATTTCAGGAAATACGTTTTTGGATTATTGATTTTCTAGCGCAACGACTATATTCTAGCAGCATTAGTGCCGTCGGTAATATTATAATTCGGTTCTCTAACCGTTCCGATGCCATATGTTAGCCAGCTACCTTATCTTCGATCGTTGCCGCTTAAGCAAAATCTCCCACTATGAGAACACCCGCGCTCTGCAGACATTATCTCTTCGCCACGGACCTCCTTTCACATAAATCACAATGATAAAATGACCACATTACTCCAACTCATGACCTGCTATTGCTCCGTTTCTGTAACTTCACAGTTCTACCCGTACATTATTCTTTAGTAATGCCAACATTGCTTCTCCGCCAACTTTGCTTCTTACCATTGGACCAACGATGCGTTTTCTTGCAATAAAAGTGTTTAATGGCAATTTCTCGTCAAAGATAGGTGTTTTCTAGAGGGTTTCAATTTGTTCACAGGTTTAATAAGTACTCGCGTTAATATGAAATTGTGTAAATAAGTACTCGAGTTAATATGAAATTGTGTAATAAATATATCATTTACATTTCCAAAAGAGCATTGCTTACATTCAAACACTTAGTTCAATTTTGAAGGAAGTTAAAGTTGTTGGAATAAATCTAAGTCGTGCTGCAACGTGCTCCAGCTGAAGCACCGCATTGTGTTTGGAAGGTTCACGCAATTCTCGCTCTCCATTAACGTGGCCAACTTTAAAATTAGCTGTAGAGAAGAAAAAGAGTACCACAGTTAGCATTGTTTCTTCCGTAAAGAGACGTAACCTCTTGTTTGCCTAGATAGCTAACACGGATAGTACCGAACATGACTAGACTCTTTAGCTCGAGGAAAATACGATCCTTGTGTGTCATCACTCTCCATCTCAACACTGAACACTAGTGCGGGTTCGTACTAGATATTTCATATTCTCGCCCCTTCTTCCTGCCCACGAAAACACCGTTCCTTTTGCCCAAGAAAATATCCACCCCTCACATTGTCCCCTTGGCAATATTCTTCGCTGACAATATTTCCTCTCCCAGTACTGTAAGAAACACAACCTTTCGCCCACTACCATCATCACCGCCAGCGCTAAAGTTACCATCACTGTTATGATCACCGCCACCACCACTGCCATCGCTACAGCCACCGCTATCGCTGTAGCCGCCGCTGCCGCCACTGCCACTGCCACCGCCACCATCGCTACAGCCACCGTGGCCACTGCCGCCGCGTGTTTGACTTGGTGGTTTCCGCGCAGTGCGCTTCCGAGAAACCTCCTGTTTGTACTGAGTCGGAGGAGTATTCACTGGAAACACCACTCGCCAGCGAGAGCATGGAGTCTTAGGGCGCTGAAACCCACGACCTGCTTGAGTTGCAAATGACACGCGCGAAGCGTAGTAGGAACGTTTCTTTATATGAAGATGCACTCGGTTGTGGTGAATGCTTGAAGCTAAAAGGAAATCTGATTAAATATTGGTGGGACATGGAGAAGTATTACATAACTGAATAACCGAAGTATCACTTTTTTTTATTATTTACCATTTTCTATAACCTTTTTGTAACATTTTATGTTTACATTATTTTTGTGTCACGGTGCTGACACATTTGGAAAGAGAGATACGGTTAAAAAGGAGGTGTATATTTTTCTGAAAAGACTCTAGGAAAAGGCACTAATCATAAGTAACAATCACGTGTTACTCGTTGTGTGTTGCAATGTAGAGCAAAAAATGGAGGTGTTTTTCTTTAAATCAACTGAAGTAGTTTTCATTGCGTGCAAAATTTATTGTAAATTCGTATTATAAATAAAGCGGAAAATGTCGACTTATTTGAATATGATTGTTAAACAGGGTAATATTTTATCAATTTTTGTCGCAAACATACTTTTATAACTCTTTTGATTAAGAAACTGTTGTAGTGTTCCATAATATCTCATGTTTGGAGCTGCGACCATGATTTTACAAGACCAGATAAAATTAGTGGCCTTCCAAATTTGCAGCGAAATAGAATGTGCTTGTACTTAAATATTCCTATGAACTTGCATCTAATTTCTCTTCTGATTTATAGTTTCTCGGTTACTTTTGTAGATTTGTACATTTTCCTTTGCACTTTTTTATTGTAAAAGTACAATTTTTCAGAAGCAATGAACTACAAGATGTAAAGGAATCACAAGACAAGAATTTTATTCCTTCCATAAACAAAAAATTACAAATACAACCAGGAGCGGTAGCTCAGTGCATCAAATGTCACTGCCGTGCCTCTGACCGGGAGGTCCCAGGTTCGGGTCCTGACGGTGGCAGGATTTTCGTCACTAGTTTTTCAGCTGGATCGAATGCAGTCGCTGTCTGGAGGAAAATTCTAGCGGCCGGCTGCTCTGATCAGTAGTTTTCTGTGGTTTCCCGATCAACACCAGGCAAATGACGGAGCAGTGCCCTACCAAACGGGCCACGGACCGCGCGCGATCTTTCCTTCCTCTTCCTATCATTTCCCCTTACATGCACTACACTACCACATATTCCGGGAGACCGGTCGGGAACTAATAGCGTTTTCCATTCGCCGCACCCAGTGCGCACTCCGGGCAACTTTCGTGTTCCATTCGACTGCTAGGGCGCACCAGTGCAAAGAAGCCCATGTACCATTTGCACTACGACACGGAACCAGGTTGCACTCAGGGCGCCCTAAACTGCACTGACGATCGCGTCAGTGGAGTCCAGTGCACCGGGCCATTGTGAGGCTAGGTGCGGAAGTTATCCATGCTGATTTGGATTCGTGGTGAAATTGTGTAGGCAATTGAGGATCTTCTGACACGCAGGGATACTTCGAATGATGGAGTATATTTTGTTTTGCAAGAAATGTCTTAAAATAATTTTTGTAACTTACGCGAAATTCGGAAAATCATTTGTGTTTTCCTACAATTTAACCTTAAATAACTTCATGTTATCAAATCCAGTGCTATTTAGAGATCAAAGAGAGTTCGAGCCGCCGAGGTAGCTCTTATCGCAACCTGACTTTGCCTACGGGCGATAAGCGAACGTTGTTCGTTAACTACAAGTTCAAAAGTTTTATAAGTAACATAGTGCCGTTATAAGTCTAAAATCATCAACTATTGTTTTGTCTCAAACAGTGAAGTGAACAAAACGCTTGTGAGTGAATGTTAACAAATAGTGGCCCCACAACGGGGCAATTAATAAAAGACGCCACTGACGTCTTAAACGACACGGATTCACATTTTGTCAGCCACAATGAGGAAATAATGGAAGATGAAGCACCAACGCATACGCAACAAATTCAACACTTGCAAATGCAACTGCAAGTACAGCAACAACAAATGCAACAGATGGAACATCACTACCAACAACAAATTCATCAATTACAACTCGTGCTTTCACCTCAACTGCAACAGACGCAAACCCAGCAATGGCAGCCTACACAAGAACAACAGGTAATGCAACAGCTGCATTCACAGCCGCCAGTTCAAGTTCAACTAATGGGAAGTACGCCTCAAGACCTGATACATTCCCAACAACAACAACAACAACCCCAGTAGCAATCCGAAGCAACAACTTCCGATGCAATCACCATTCATCCGGACAGTAATAACTTGACAAATAATGTAAGTACTTCTCAAACTACAAATCCAGAAGTTTCTTCTCTGCCCAGTACTTCCCTTTCAAATAAAAATTATTCTACATCTTTTTCAACTAACCATAACGATAGGAAAAGACCAAGATCTAATGATAATATAAATTACTCAGTTCCAACTGAAAATTGATTTGAAGTTTTAGGTGAAGTAAATGATAGTGAACATAACAGAAACAATGAACCAAGTATTAAAATTCCTCCTATAGTGATTCATAATTATAAAAACTTGCATGTGTTATTAAACGATATATAAAAAATGTGGTTAAAAATTATTTCTCCGTCAAAATAATAAGTGATAAGATTAAAGTTAACCTTAACACAATAGAAGACTTTAGAATCTTAAAATCTTTCTGTGCAACAAATAAAATTGAATTTCATTCATTCAGAGATCCTTACAGTAAGACATTTAATTGTGTTATCAAGGATATCCATGTTATATACAGCGAAACAGAAGTTTTTAATGAACTGTCAAAATCCTACCCAGTGAAAAAGGTGTCAAGACTTTACGGTAAGAATCGTGAACCATTAACAGTATTTGCAGTAGAACTAGAAAACAATGTTAGAGGTAGAAGTATCCTTAGTTTGAATAGGTTCATTTACAGTGTTGTAAGAGTGTTACCAAGATCAGATAACAACAAACCAATTCAGTGTAAAAATTGCCAGAGATTTGGCCACACACAGGCTAACTGCGGGCTCCGTCCGAGATGCGTAAGATGTAAAGGGGATCATCATTACTCAAAATGTAACATTGCAAAAAACAGCATAACCCCTGTTTGTGTTAACTGTGGTCAAAATCACACAGCTAATTGGAGAGGATGTGAATACTATAAAGATATTTTAAAAAACAAATTTAATAATTACAAAAGTAAAATTCCAACCGCCATTTCTAGCCAAAATTTACAACAAACAACCTTTCAATATCAAAATAGTCAATTCCCCCCAATGAGACAAAACCCACCAACCTCACCTCTAGATCCATTGAGTAATAGAAGGGCCCCTAAAAACTTAAAATAAAGTATAAAAATAAACTTAAATTAAAGTATAATTCTCAAAACTCAACCTCAACTCAACATTCAATGCCTAACAGTTGGTTTACAAGAAACTTACTGCATAACTCCCCAAACTCAACCTCGCCTCAAAATCAAATGAGTAAGAGTTGGTTTCCTAATAATCCAATGCATAACTTGCAAAATTCTCTTCATACAACAAACAACTTACTACAATACATAACACAAATTATTACCAACACTGTAAATCAAATCTTAAATATAATGCTGCCACAAATTCAAACACTTATTCAAAGCTCTATTAATAATGGATTTAAACCATAAATCCCAGATACTTAACATTTTAAATTGGAATGCAAATGGAATTAAGAGGCAGGAAAACTAACTTCGTTACTTCTTAACTTATTACAATATCAAAGTAGCCTGTATCAATGAAACACATTTACAACCGCACATTAAATTTTCAGTACCTACTGTACATATAGAAACGACAGATTATCTACAATTGCATCAGGAGGAGTGTTAAGCTTAATACATAAAGAAATAAAACATGAATATATTAAGTCCTACTAATCAAAATTTAGAGACAATTGCTATCAAAACAAAAGTTAACAAACAAAATATATTAATAGTAGCAGCTTATAAACCACCTAATACATTATTCCCACGTCAAGTATATGAAGCTTTATTTAATTATAACAGTCAAATTATGATCATAGGAGATCTCAAGAGTAAAAATAAAATTTGGGGATGTAATGTCTCCACCCAGCAAGGAAGAAACTTGGCCAATCAGGCAGATCAATTAAAATTTAAAATTTCAGCTCCATCTGAGCCTACACACTATCCATACAATCCAAATTCAATTCCAGATATACTGGACATAGTAATCACAAAAAATTTTAATTTACCAATTTTCCAAACAGTAATACCGGAAATAGATTCAGACCATAATCCGGTAATAATTACCTTTCAACCTAATGACCTATCTGATTATTATTCTCCGCTTCCTACTAAGATTAATTGGTATAAATTTAAAGAATTGATTAATATAAATTACAAATACCCAATTTCACTTATATCAAAAAATGACATTGACCTGTAAATACACAATTTAACAAATCACATTAATTCAACCATCAAAAAAGTTTCTACATTTATACCTCGATCTTACAATTCTTCATTAATAATACCTAAAAATATTAAAAATTTAATAAAAAGTAAACACAATTTAAGGAGATACTGGCAAAGAAATCGTAGACCTGATATCAAAAGGAAAATTAATAAACTATCCAGAATTATCGAAGCTCGACTAGATCAATTAAGATATGATAATTTCAGGAACTTCATAAAACAAATTCACCCTTCATCTCGGCACTTATGGACCACAATCAAAAGACTTCAAAACCAAAAACCAAGTATTCTACAACTCACATATGGGTCGACAACAGCAAACACAGATAATGAAAAATCCAACTTAATAGCAAAACATTTCGAAAACTCATTTACTAATAACCCAGTTGTTAATCAGAATTTCAAAGAGGAAATAGAAAATATTATTAATCTTCAGACTCCTTCTGCCCAAACCAGAATAAAATATATTATGAAGTTTTTTTTTTTTTTTTTATTTTCACTTCTGCATAATTTACAATCTGTTCTTGTTGGAACAATAAGTAAATGGTATCTAATAAATACATTAATGACGTGAGTTATGGTGACAATGGAATTTTCAATTAAGAAATCGGTATGGCAGATCTAAAATATTCTCTCGTTTTAATCTATATACATGTTCACTGTTGTCTAGCAGGTTCGTTGAAAGATGATTTGGATGCTCGTACAACCTCTTCTGGTAAGCTTGACTCTTCGTGGTGATAATTTCTTCTAGCGGGATGATGTCAAGGTCTCTGTATATCATATTGTTTGTCACGTACCACGGTGCGTTGCATAGTTTTCTTAATGTTTTAGCTTCGAATCGTCTTAGAATTTCCAGGTTCGACCTACTTGAGGAGCCCCACAATTCAATACCATAGGTCCATGTTGGTTTGATTACAGCCTTGTAGATCTGAATCTTGTTATACAAGGATAGCTTTGAATGTCTGTTTATTAGCCATGCCAGTTTGAGGATTTTAAGTTCTGCTTCCTTTCGCTTGGTTTTGATATGGGTTTTCCAGGTCAGGCGTTTATCCAAGTGCAGTCCAAGGTATTTGACTGTATCCGCTTCGTGGAGTTCTGTGTTGTTTAGTTTTACTTTTGGGCAGTTTTCTTTTCTTAGTGAAAAAGTTACGTGTTTTGATTTTGTTTCGTTAACTGTGACTCGCCAACGATGACTCCAATCTTCGATTTTGTTAAGATGTTCTTGAAGATGTTGTGATGCACAGGAAGGATCTTTATTTGCAGAGAGAATAGCAGTGTCGTCTGCAAAGGTGGCTATTGTAGTTCTTTCTGTAATTGGTAAGTCTGAAGTTGATAAAAGATATAATAATGGCCCAAGAATACTTCCTTGTGGCACCCCTGCAGAAATAGGTTGGAATTCTGATAGAGCGTCCTGGTATTTCACTTGAAATTGGCGTTCGCAAAGGTACGATTTGAAAAGTAAATAGTAGGAGTGTGGGAGAAGGCGTTTTATTTTAAACAAAATTCCTTCATGCCATACCTTGTCAAATGCTTGTTGAATGTCTAGAAATGCTGCAGAACAATACATCTTTTTTTCCAAGCTTTGAGAAATTGTGTTTACAATACGATGAGTCTGCTCTATTGTTGAGTGCCCTTCTCGAAAGCCGTATTGAAAGTCAGGAATCACATCTTTAATTATTGGCTTGAGACGTTGTAAGAGAAGTTTCTCAAAAACTTTTGATAGGACAGGTAGCAGACTAATCGGTCGGTACGACGTTACTTCCGTGGCAGTCTTTCCTGGTTTCAAGATCGCTATTATTTGTGCATATTTCCATTGACAAGGATAATGACTAGTTCGAAGTATTGCGTTGAATATACTTGTTACGAATGCATATCCTTTTCTTGGCATTTCCTGTAAAATCTTACCAGTAATAAGGTCGAACCCTGGACTTTTCGTGGGATGCGTGTGTTTTTTAATTGTTTGTTCGACTTCTCGTGAGTTGAAATGCTTTATGGCCAGTGATAACTGTAGAGGTACATCCAGAAACTCTAGTACTTTATTTTCAATAGTACTTGGGTTTGTTGCAGGTTTGAAAACTGATGCGAAGTGTTTTGCAAAGCATTCGACCTTTTCTTCTGCGCTTCTTGCCCACGTGCCATCTTTTCGAATTGGTGCGATGTATTGTTGAGGTCGTTTCAATTTTCTTGTTGCTTTCCAAAGTGAATAATTCGTTTCAGCAGTAGGTGATAGAGCTTGAATATAATTAGAAAACGAGTTGTTTTCGTATTCCTTAATTTGACGTGTTAATTGTCTGGCTGCGGTGTTATATTTCCTTTTGTCATCTGGTTGACGTGTCATCATGAATATTCGTCGGAGTCGACGTTTTTCTACCAATTTTTGTCTAATTTCTGCGGGATACGTTGGCGATTTATTTATTGTTTCTCTTGGTGTTGCGGCCCAGGCAGCGTCTTGTAATGTGTCTGTTAGGTGCTGTATTGCGTCTTCGATGTTTTCACCTGTTGTTAGCGGTGCATTTGCAGATAGTTTATAGTTCACGTAATCTCGGTACTTGTCCCAGTTTGTCTTATTACTTGATAGTTTCAGAGAATAACTTCTTTCAGTTATATTTGAACTGATGGTCATTTCTACTGGGGTGTGGTCTGAGGAAAGGTCGTAACAAGATTTCACTTCTACTGTACCAAGATGCACACCTTTTGCTAAGTAGAAATCCAGAAGGTCAGGAAGCTTGTTGGCGTCGGTGGGCCAGTACGTAGGTTCACCGGTCGATATAGTAGAAACATTTAGTTTGTTTAATACTTTGAGAAGGTTTTTTCCTCGTGATGTGTTGAGTCGTGAGCCCCAGTGCTGATTCTTTGCATTGAAATCGCCTCCAGCTATGAATCTTGATCCTAATGTATTTATAAAGTCTTGAAACTTTTGTTCTGTTATTCTATGTTTAGGCGGACAGTATACTGATGTTAGCGTTAGTAAAGCTTGACCTTCTGTCACCATTACAGATGTTGCTTGTATTTCTTCAGTTTTATATTCGTTCAGTTCATAATGTTTAATTGTGTTTCGAATTATTATAGCAGTTCCTCCATGCGCTGTACCGTCCGGGTGCTTGGTATTATATATGTCATATCCGGGTATCTTTAAGTAGGATTTTTCAGTGAAGTGAGTTTCGGAGATTAGCATAATATCTATGTATTTTCCTTTGAGAATAGTTACGAGCTCTCTTCGATGTTGGATTAAACCATTTGCGTTCCAGAGAAAAATTTTAATTTTTGGTGCCATTTAATGCATCTTGGATATTAATGACGTCAGTAGGCTAAGTAAAGCCCCAATTTGTTCCGATTGTTGTTTAAGGATGCTTTCGAACCTTTGGAATGAGGTTTCTATTATTTTGTAAAGATCTGTTTGGTTTTGGTTGTGGGGTATAGCGTATGTTGAGTTTTGAGGAAATACTGTACGTGAGAAGGGATTGGGTTGAAAGTGGCGAACTGGGAGGGGAGGGAAATCTGAGGCATTTGGCACTTTTTGTATCTTCTTGGTGGCGGTGTCTGTTTCTTTTCTCTGCTTGCTACGTTTATTAACGTAATCTTGGTACACTTGGCAGCCTTTATAGTTGGCTGGATGATTTCGCGAACATAGCGCGCAAGTTGCTGGCTGCGTTGTATCTTTTTTGCATTCTTCTGTGAAGTGTTCTTCACCGCATTTCACGCACCTCGGAGTTGCTTTACAGTATTTCTTCGTGTGACCATACTCTTGACAGCGATGACATTGTACTGGCGTTTTCTTTTTGTACGGTGCTTTCATTAATTAATGAATCACAAAAAACCTACAGTCGAACATAACACAGGAAACTGCGTATCTCTCAACTGGGAGCATAGGACATATCTCATTTTTCATTATATACGAAAAAGAAACTTTTTCATTTTCGTATCCAGTTTTGAATGTTTTCAACTTTCCTTAATCTTGCACTCAAACATAAATGTGAATGTTTGAAGCTGCGATTCTATTTCCGAAAACCTACGAGTACTGGCGTGAAGTTCCAGTAATGGCGTATTTGTGGGGCGGAAGTGATGATATAATTTTTCTTATGTGCTTGTATAAAAATTATTCAATAGAATTATCAAATTTGATGACTTTCAAACTTCTATTATTTGGTTGTTGGAAA
This sequence comes from Teleogryllus occipitalis, assembly GCA_011170035.1. Classification (NCBI taxonomy): domain Eukaryota; kingdom Metazoa; phylum Arthropoda; class Insecta; order Orthoptera; family Gryllidae; genus Teleogryllus; species Teleogryllus occipitalis. The sequence continues at coordinate 717,128 of BLKR01000022.1, read as the reverse complement.
TGACGTACAATAAATTATGTTTTTATTGTTAGAAAAATAAGAAGTACTCTAATGATTTCCCACCTGGTCCCTCCCTTCCAGAATACCGCAAACAAGTAGATAAAACCGATACTTGATTTGCTTGGGAAATATAACGATGAGTAAGCGGATAAAATGGAATTCAAAGAGCTTTGCCTTATCGCAAGAAGTCACAATTTCTGTGTGATCATGTCCATGACTTAAGTGGGTCTCGAAGCTGCAACCCTACCGCAGAGCGTTTGTCCCCGCTTTTTATACCGCCAACCTTCCTTTGTGGAAAACACATACGGTCCGGCTGGTTCGTGTTTCTGAAGCGTAGGAATTAAAACGCCGGCGATTTGCAAAGAACCGTCTGGCGCTGCATGCTGGCGCGGTGGGACAAATGTTGGTCGTGTGGGCGGTTGCGGTCACCTCATTCTGCTTGCAGAACAGAGGCTAGCATTCTTTCTTTTCCTCGCCAGAGTAGGTATTGTGTTGATGTCCATCACACAAAGGACATAAGAAACAAACGTTTCATTAATTAAAAATAAGCAATGCTCAAAGACGAAGTTTCAAGATGGAATACCACAATTATTTTGCCTACGAGGCATGGAAAAGTTGAAAATTTCGGATGTCTCTGTAAAACTGAAAATGTTTTTTCATAAAAAAAGTCTGATATTACTCTCGTAATTGATGCTATGTTAATGTTGTCATGAAGCGATAGTGTTATGAAGTGACTTGAAGTTTCTTATAAATCAGCGTGAAACTTGCAATTAATACTTTTAATTTGAAGGGGTGAAAATGGATCTCGTAGTAAATGAAGAGGTCAACAATTCTACAATTCTCCAAAAATATGTATTGTTGAAGGTGAACTTGTAAATTCTTGTGTTTGAGTCCTCGAAATTGCCAAGCTCGATCTGTTGGTCGCCGTCGGCTGATTTTCTTTATGTGCAGTACTCTCTTATTTTTGTAAAACGAGGAATTGATGATGTGAAACTTCTTATGGCGAGTAACTGTGAAGCGATTTGTCAAGCAAGTGCCTCACAATGTGTCTATTCGTTGTTATACAATGATCGTATATGTCATTATCTTTTGCTAAGAATACTACATATATCCTAGATCATAGGGGCGCACTCACGTATGGCGGTCTCTCTCTCTCTCTCTCTCTCTCTCTCTCTCTCTCTCTCTCTCTCTCTCTCTTTGTCTCTTTCTCTCGCTCGCTCACTCTCTCTTTCACACACACTCTCTTACACACACATATAAATACATATATACATACATACACAAACTCTCAAATTCGCTGCTATGAAAGTTGTCATTTCTATGAGTGTGTCTAAAATATTGTGAAATATATTTACAACAAGAATCATTTACTTCTTTACCAAACAAGAAAACTTATTAGTCAATGTAGCTTAATCGGATGTCATATTTATAAATATTAAATAAAAAATATACATTAAAAAATAGTCGTTAAGCTTTACTAACTTTACAATTATGAATGTTCAAAATAATTTGCTCTCATAATTGCTAATGCTTTTTTGTGTCAAAATACTTTGTTGCCAAACAGTTTGTTCGCACGTTAACCTTATCATGTTCGAAAGTGAAAACAGTCATTATTCAACCTATATTACCCTCATTTCGTTCTATGCTCTCGTGGGGGATTCCTTCGTTGAGTCCGTGAAGGGAAAAGACCCCATTTTATTAACACAACCAGATCCACAATAAATTGTCGACCTTCAGATGTTCATTATAATAAATAATAATAAATATTTATAATAAATATATTAGTATAGTTTAATATTCCAACTCTATTTTATAAAAGGTAAGCTTCTGTCAACATATATTTATTTTAATATGTATTCAAAATTATAAACTATAATTTGTTAAAATGTACAATTGCAAAACCAAGTCTGAAGATGTCTGTAAAGTGTAGCCGAAACGTCACCTCATCAAGTACTATGCAATCAAAATATACTACAATAAATTACATCCGAATGTCGAAACTTTAATGTGGAACTGGTTGTGTTAATAATAATTAAAGACATATATCGAAGAAGAAAGAGAACAAGACCCAATTTTATTTCTAAAAAAACTTTTCTTCGTAAAATATCTGCATTGATATGTTAATTCTCGCAAATTCCCGCCTCTGAATCAAAGGAATTACCTGGAAGTTGCAAAGTGTAGGCCGCCGCCCCGCCAGTGCGACCGCAGTTGCTTGTGTGGGCGGCTGCGGTCGCACGCGGGCAATTTCGCGGCCCTCGTGGCGCCGCCGCCGCGCCGTGGCCTCGAAACGCGCGGCTTTGATGTGGCGCTCGCCGTTCTGGACGGTTGCTCTGCTCTCGTTTTCTCTTCCTAAGCGATGTTGCATTGCTTTGTTGGGATTCACCAGCATTCCGAAAACTGCACAGGTCGTGCGAGGCGCGTTAGAGTCTCCTCTTTTCTCGAGAGACGGACGTATCCCGATATTCGGGTCGTGAGCTTATTCGGGTTGCGCGCGATAAATGTGGTTTCTACGATATATGAATGCATGTGTAAAAAAAAGTATTTGAATTTTATTTCCTCACTTATTACGTGTAAAATTGCCCCGGGTTACGGTATGAATTTGTAATTCTCACATTTGAAGGACGCTTTGACACAGTTGAAAACGCTTTGTATTGTGGACATTATAAAGAGGGTCATGGTAACTCTCATCAAATAAAGGAAAGAAAGCATAAACGAAAATTGCCAATAACTGACTTACCTCGTCACGTTTCGTTTGTATTTGATTACTTCTCGCTTTTTCCTCATGATAATTTTATTCTTGGCTCTGAATCTTCTTTTTGACAATATTCACAATATATCTCTAAATCTGGGAAGATATCATTTAGCAGTAAATTATAGATACAGTTGTGCATTACAAAACCAGATTAATATTGAACAATTAATGAAAGATAACTGTCATTAGAACCTGGTCCTCGTAATTAGTTATATATAAAAATATAATAATGAATTAAACATATTCATGTTTGATTGATTAGTTATTCCAGGCGCGTTAACACCTCAGGTCATTATTCCCGTAAGCGTAGGGCATTTTTCCTCGGGAGGTAGCGATGATCTTACCCACTGGATGGTGAGATCCGGCGCCGACATACCTGTCAGCTAATGTGAGGATTTTCCTCAACCATGTATCTCACAAAAGCGGGGCACCACTCCAGTCGGAACAAACTCTGAGCTTCCGACTGGTCTCCCGACATGAGTGGTGTGCATATAAGTGTAAGTGTGTGTAAGTAAGGGGTGAGGAGAGGACAAGAAAGAGGAAGGAAAGATTGCGCACGGTCCGAAGCCGGTTTGTTAGGGCACTGCTCCGACATTCACCTGGTATTGATCGGAGAAACCAAGGAGAACTTGACCAGCCGGACGCTACAATTCTCCTCCAGATAGCGGCTGAACTCGACCTGGCTATCTAGTCGAAAATCCTTCCCCAGACGGGACTTGAACCTAGGACCTCCCGGTCAGAAGCACAGCACTGACAAGTTGATGCCCTGAGCCACCTCTTCCGGTAATCAAGCAAGTGCCTGTGTATAAATGATTACTTTTACAAAGAAGCCGTTGACAATGTTTTGTGCCGTTATGTGTAGAAAGACGTTGACAAAAGGTCCTATTGTATTAAGGAAGTCAGTCATTCATTCCAATCTACTTTGTAGTGCTGTGCACATTTCTCTTGCGCTGCACTTTGGCTGCGCTGGCACGCGAACTCGGAGTCTTCGTGATAGAGATTGATGATTCGCCTGCGCCAGAAGCTGATGCTAGGAGGTTGCAAGGCACCACCACAGCGTCTCGTGCAACACAAAAGAACTTGGCAACTGGAAAGGCGAAGATCGAGAATGATGATAAATCTCCTACGCGATGGCGTGAATGAAATAAAAATGAAGTGCATTTTGCATTATTGGAGATTGCATTATATCCATCTTGGGACGAAAAACCACTGCGTCATAGACCGTTTAAATCCTCTTTCGTGGCCCCCCTAGAAGGCACGATATTACATTTTCAAGCCCAAATCCTCAATATTTTGTATATTTCGTTATTTAATAAGAGCTGCTTGGACCTTCTGATACGGTTTTGAAGGTTTAGCTGTTCTGGATAGCCTTATTCTGTTGCTCATGTGGTCAGAAACTTGTATAACCTTCAAATCTGTATAAGTTTAATTCTTATTTTATATTCTGTGCTTTTTATCGCACGGATCTATTAATTTCTGTTTGTCAAATTTTTAACAATATTAAAGTACACTCTCAGAACACTGACCCTTAACAATGAAACAGTTCGGCCTGGCCCATGGAATTTTGATACCTTAGTGAAGCTATTTTCACATTGAAAACAATGATTTATAAAGTGCAGAATGTTGGCACAGTTTCTTTTACTTATAAAGGTATCTATATTTTTAATTATAGTACTAATAAATGACTGTCTAAAAATTTTGTGGACGAAACATACGAACTAAAATATTATTTGTTGAAAACTCCTAATTAATTAAAATTGTGAGTTATTAAACAACACGAAATCATATTAATGCCAGTTATAGGTTAGTTAAATACAGGAGCTTATCCTGCACGCAAAATGAGGGAAAGGGCACATGGCAGGAAGTGTCAACCTCTACGGAATTTTGATTCAAGTCGGTACAATTTTTAAATTTATTTTTTGAAGTTAACAAGATAAACGCGGTAGATTGAAAAGGTCAGATTATGCCGCCCCTATTTATGAATAGTATACTCTAAGAGTAAACTTAGAAAACACCGGGAGCCACGGCCTCAATGGCGGCGGCAGCGGATAGAGCAGTGATGCAATTTCCTTTTCCATTCATTTTTGACTTTTTGTGTAAGAAGGACATCAGAACATTTTTGTCCACACCATGTTATCATTTCACGGTCTGAATGATATGTATTGAATCGTATACATCTGTATTATATATAGCTAATAAATAGCTTCGTTATAATACTTTAGTCTGAAAGTAACTTCAGAGAAAAATTAAATTAGAATTAAACTAGAGGCTGCACTTTAAAATGAGACGTGTTCCGCACATCGTTCCTTTTCCAGAGCCACCGGTAGTAAAGTATCGCAAGTATCCAACTCTCGTATCGTATCTCTCATATCTAAAGTACTGTCATCGAAATCTGGCGTTGATTGGAAAAAGCAAGTTATTATCGTGAAGGTTCTGGGGAGGAATCCTGTGCAGCGAGGCAGATGCAGCAAACTTTCACCTATCATTTAATTGCAAACCACTCTAGTCGGTATCACATCTAGGACGCATATGATATTGCATTATAAGTAATAGGGTGATATTTGAGCCTCAAAGTGAGGTACAGAAGTTTAATTTAAGGAATTTAGGAATATTTATTTATTACGATGAAAGGACACGTACGTATCAAGTAATTCCATAATGATGATTATTTGTTCAAATTGATGAGATTGTGAGTTTATCACGTTAATTCGCAATGCTAAGGCCAAAAGGCTTAGCATTAGCATTGCGCAAGGCCCCCTTCATTCAATTCGAACATTACCATAAGTTCCTGTGGTATCAGTTAATTTGCGAAACATAATATGTGGGGACTGTACGCACTCTTCAAACGGACAGTTCCCAAGGCCGAATGCGGAGAACACTTTGAACAGCGTGGCTCCGTCAAGACTGAAGCGGCCGTCGCGTGAGAGCAGAGAGATGCCGTCATTTTTTAATGTGACATTCCTCCTTGACCTCCGATGTTTTTTCCTCGCTTCTACCAATGCAGCCAGATATGCCGACGTCACCACCATCTCCGCTGCTGCTACCACAATGTCTGCTACTTCCAACAGTTCTCCTTCAGCTGCTGTCGCCATTCCCACCTTCTCCGCTGCCGAGGTCGCCGCAGCTTCTTCTGCTCTGCCCTCGTCCCCGACACACCCCGCTCCTCCTTCGCCCCCCTGCCACCGTCCTCACTTCCGCTCATGATACCACCACCATCACCACCACCACCACCATCATCACCGCCAAAGTAATCGCCACAGCCTAAGCCAGCGCTAACACAACCGTCACCGTCGCCGTAACCGTCAACAATATCGTCACCACCGTCATCGTCACCACCGTCACCGTCACCACCGGCACCGTCACCACCGGCACCGTCACCACCGGCACCGTCACCACCGGCACCGTCACCACCGGCACCGTCACCACCGGCACCGTCACCACCGGCACCGTCACCACCGGCACAATCGTTACCACCGTAACGTTACCATATCACCGTTATGACCGTCACCATCATTCCTGCCACCGTGACCGCCGTCACCATCATCTCCGTCACCACTGTCACTACCGACACCTTCACCACTACATGATCGTCACTGCCACATCACATCCATAGACTTTGCTACCCAGACTACCATCCTTACAGACACTATCATCAAGACAGCCACCGCCGTCCACGGCCACCCTTTGGAACCCAGCCCTTTCCATCTGTTGAAGGCGCCCGCGGGCATCTTCAAATTCTGAGCTTCGGGAGCGAGAGAACACGAAGCCCTCTTAAAGCACCCTCGCGTGACCAGAGTTCTCACAAGAACCAGTCGGGGTTTCTTAGCCTGGTTAAATTTTCCCTGGACGGCGCTATTTCAGTACTCAAATTGCCCTCTTCGAGGCTACATACGTTGACTGAAGATTGAGATGAAATCTCGTAAACAATCTTACATCACCTGCAGTTTGCCACATATAGTTCTCAATAATTCATATTTGTTTATTTTTGAGATAAGTTTTATTTTTAGCTCTTTTTAAAACAGAATTGAGTTGAAGAGTGTGGAAGTAAACTTAAAATTAATTTTTTATTTCATAACCTTGATTGCAAAAACAAATCAGATTTTTAGGAAAGACACGAAAATAAATGTGATTTGCATCGATCTAAAGTTTAATTTCTATGTATTAAAAGATCTTCAATTTGCTTATCCCGTCTTCCCGTTACACCTCCGAGTGCCACTGGTAACATTATTTCAATTTTAAATTATTTTAACATTAATTAGATGTCCAGTAATATGTAGCTACACATACATAGATCCAACAATTATATATTGTAAAATCCAAAATCACTTGAAACACTTTAAGGAACTATTTATATTATGTTATTTTTCAACAGAAAAGAAAATTGTGGAAAGCTGGATTTTATTAAAATTCATTAATATTTTGTTTTACTGCACTTCTTTTTATTACAGTTCATATTCAATATTATGTCAGTTAATTGTTATGTTCAGTGGTGTTGGGTCAATAATTTTCGAAATATCTCCAATATCCAATTATTTATTTTTTCGTCTTGTTGCAAATGTACTAAATTGTTCTCTGTGTCAGTTCATGGTTGAAAAAATGGGTAACAACTGTGTCAATATTTAGCAAAATGCCTGCAGAAGAGATAATAAATGTTGAATTATCATGTAGTAAATCAAATGTTTATTAGTAGTTGTATTAACTTATCAATCTTTGATGTTTAGATAGTTAGATTTGTCCTCTTGAAAATTAATTTTTAATTGAGAAGTTTGCTATCAAAACCATCTCGTTTCATTTGCGCGAAACAAGAGAAACAAAAAATCGTTTAACGTTCACACGTAGTCTGATTTGAATGAAAGATGTTCTCGCCATATTGTAGGTGGGAATAAACTGCATTTGAACTATATTCCCTCGGGCGATGTAAAGGACCACCTGTACTTGATGTCACTGCAATGCCTCTGACCGAGAGGTCCTAGATTCGAGTCCCGACGGTGACAGCATTTTCGACACTAGCTTGTCAGCTAGATCGAATTCAGTCTTTCTCTGGAGGAGAATTCTAGTGGCCGGCTGCTTTGATTGATATTTTTCCGTGGTTTCTCCGAACGACACCAGGCAAATATCGGAGCAGTACCCTCGGATCGCGCGCGATCTTTCCTTCCCCTTCGTTGTTCTATCCTCTCTCCTTACACACACTGACATTAATGTGCACTACACTACCACACATGCCGGAAGATCGGTCGGGAGCGTAGAGCATGACCCGGCTGGGGCGGTGTCCCGCAGGTGAGAAATTACCTGGTTGAGGAAAACCCCGCTAGCCGACGTTAGGTCGGCGCCGGATCCCGCCAACCAGCAGGGGAAGCTCACCGTCTTCTACGGAGAAAAAACAATCACTACACTTTCCGGGCAAATGACCTTAGGAGATAGATTGAATATTAGTGATTGGAATCCCTAACCATCAATCAATTAATCACCCATTCTTGACAAAAATGCATAAATGTTTGGTAAATGATGCAATGAGTTTGGTTCGAAAGCAAACGTCTCCCTTTGCCCTTGTCGATGGTAATATGTATATGTATCTACAGTAGTTGCCTCTTTTAAAATTCCCATACTTTAGAGTGTTCAAATAAAGGAAATTGGAATAGAAAACTTTCCCTAGTGATTTTTTAGTATTTATTCAAACTGCGTTGTAAAAGCGAAGACAGTTCGCTCGTCAATTCGTCGATTCAACTCCTCCAGAAAAAAAGCCAAATTGCACTCTGAATATATCTGTTGTGTATTCAACGTGATAGACTGTTTAACTGAGCAATTTCTGTCTGTGTATCGTCTAACGGGATGACTTTTTCACAGGAGACTTCTTCAGTATTCAACAGCTTTTTGTGTTGGATGGAATCCTTCATAACTTCTGATAAAGTATCAACTGATCTTCCTTCGAAAACTGCTGTTCTTCTTACATAGGACAGAAGTGCCCTTGTGTATATCTAAATCAAATCCTCCTGTGCGTTGTGTGATATTTCGCTCCTCTTTTCTTCTCTTGTTATTCGCAAAGCCATGCTGCTTGATGTTCCTCGTGCCCCATTTACGTATTGATCGCTCTCCGAGCATTATGTTTCTGAGTTTCATACATTCTCAGAATTTGTAGTAGTGGATGAGGTATTTTTAGCTCTTCGACCCGAATGCTTGTTTACGATCGATATTTCATTCTTGTAGTTGAACTACCAGTTCTCAGCGTGAAAGAAGTTGGAGAAAACATTAAAGTAAGACTTATTGTTTTCTGTTCTGTCATTTTTTTAAATTAATTGTTTCACTGCGTTCACTAAATTAATTCGCTACGTTCACTAAATTAATTCACTACGTTCACTAAATTCCTGTTATGGCTCTACTCTCTCACTTGCTCGCTGCGCACTATCGGTTTTATTTGACAAGTAGAAGAATCACATCCAGATCTAGAATGGGTTTCAATTTTTAAAATGTTACACATCGCTCACGAAGTAATATTTGAAAGATATCGTTGACCTCTTATCTTATCAGGGACACGATTACAAAACCAATTGTGTAAAACAATTATTTCCCACACTAAAAACATGTAGCAACCCTTCGTTCTGAATTATAGTACTTGTGTACTCTGTACTTTCACGTTATCCTCTCTAGTTCATATTACTAGTGTTATACCGTTTGTGTTTCTTGGAGTACATGCGCAACACAACTTTCTGTGGGGGAACTCGTTAGGGAGTCACAATTTACTCACAATATTAAGGTTTCAAAACCAGTTAATACATCTCATTCGTCTTTTATTTAACTACGTTTTGTTATGTAGAGCACATTATAGGCAAACTTTATCAAATACAAATCTGTGTGAATTTTTAATTCACAAACTACAATATTGTTGAGTGACCTGCATTCACTTATGTAGAAGTGGAATATCCATAAAAAATGGTGTATTCATCCTAATTACACGTTTTCATCTTATGCGAGGGCTTTTGCTAAGACATCGTCCACCATCACTGGGAGATTCCTCGCACTCACACTAGGAAGTGGCGTTGTCCGGCGACTCCATAGTGCGCGGGCGAGTTATCGATCTGTGAGAGGTCGAATGCTCGAACACGCGAGGGCGGTTGACTCGAGGAAGTGCTACGCGAGGACTTTCGCCGTGCACTGACCGTTGCCCGCCCACGCCCGCGCACGCTACTTGTGCCGCTCGCCTCAACTCGCCCCGTCGCAACTCGTCCCGTTCGACTTCCTTCTCCGTGCAGCTCCCACTGCCGTTTCATTCGTACTTTTTATTTTGCCAGGATCGCCCCCAACCAGCGGTGTTAATCCGTAGATATGAGTACTTGTAAGATAGTGCCCTCATTAACGATGTATTTAATACCTGAGTCAACGAACGTAATCTTAGAGAAAGGGGCGACAATCTATAAACATCAACGACTTAACAAAACAATCGACGTGTTTTTGTTGTTTTTTTGGGAGGTAGCTTATTAGTCCTTTGAATAGCATGAGAAACGAGATCTGCAAAACGTACCCTGTTGAAAATTTATATTAGTACTAAAAGTTTAAATTTTTATACAACACAATAGTTACCAATGAAGCCAGAAATTTTGAATTAAGAATTCGCATGGCTTGCGACGCAGATCTCTGAGTGAGGTGTGAGTGCGGAATGAGATAATGCGACAGTCGCAGGGAATGCGCGGAGGAATTTGACCTATGTTTACCATCCGCGATCGAAACTGAAAGTACGTCGGGAATCCCCGCTGAATCACACCACGCAGGCATCGTTTGCAATGATGACGTGCTTCTATGATGTCATAACTACTGCTGAATTTAGACATTGTTACTCTTTTTCAATGAAGTTTGTCTCGTTACACAGTATGGATTCTGAACACGCCACGAAAATTAATCTTTTAACAAATTAGTATGTGGAAACGGATAAGGTAGTAGGATTTTAAGCGAGGCGTATTTCCTAAATGTCTTCATTTCTAAATGAACTTTCCAAATACTTCTATAGGGAAATTTTTAACAACAAATAATGAGAAGCAAAACTAAATAATTTTTATTTTAACTTGATATGTACGAAATTGTTTACAAAAGGGCTCTGAGTTGAAAAAGATGTGCCATATGTGAACAAAAATTTCATTAAGGTCGAAACAAAGTTGTTATTATGAATATTAAAAATCACATTATTCTTTATATTTAACAAAATAACAGTCTGAAAAGTAGCTTATGTTATATAGCTTAACAAAATACTCCCACAAAAAACGTATCGGTATCGGTTTCGCCGTTGCCGAGATTAGCGCAGTCATTTAGTAAGACAGACAAAACTCCTAAAAGCAATTGAATTAGTTCATATATCTAAATAACCAGATAAGATTATAAAAACTGTTGTATTTAAATCAAAGAAACTTCAATTTTTGTGTGGGAAAGTATTATCAACTTCACCTATTTGAAAATTAACATAGTACAATAAGAAAAGTTTTTAAAATAATGTAAAAAATATTGAATAGTCATAACTAAATCCTAACGAAAACTACAATCGCAATGCACAGCAAAATAGAAAAACTCTAAGTTCTTTATATTTCCTTTTTGTATTACTCTAAACTGGAACAACAACGCATTTCAGTATTAATTTCGAAGTTCGTTATGCATTTTCCTCATCCTTTTCTAACAAATGTAAATTAATTTCTATAACCTTTTGCCTTCTTCTGTCAGAGTGCGACAAGGAGAAAAAAAACATTCTTCAAGCTTGATGTCGTTAAAGCAGCTTCTCGCCGATTTTCGTCTCATTCCTAGCGGTCTGGCGTTGCCCCGCGCGCGGAGAATTCGGAGCAAGGCCCCCTGGGGTGGACGAGAGCCTCTTGTTTCGCCCGCTCGCTGCGCTGTCCCGTTGGTCGCTGGCGCGCTTCGCCATTCAGCGCAGGCTGCCGGGCGTGCAGGCAGCGCCGGTATGCGGGCTAGCGCGCAAGTGTGCGCCTCGACTCTGTGTGTGTGTGTGTGTGTGTGTGTGTGTGTGTACGTAGTATGCATGAGTGTGTACGACCGTGCTTCCTGCCCGCCCTGTTCTGCGCAGTGCGATCATTCCATCCGGTCTCCTCCCTGTTCTCCCCGGTGTATTTTTTTTTCCTAGAGCGATATCTCAGAGGATTATGTTTCTTATACATTTACGTTTCCTCTTATTGATTCACGTAGACTGACACTTCCCGTCTGCAGCTTTCCTGCAAACGACCAACTATCCTCTTGCACAGTTCTACTCTTTCACAGCTGCGATGCAGTGTACACACAGCGTGGGTATGCGGGTATATGCACAAGTGTATATGCATGATGCGTATGACTATGTGTGTGTGTGTGTGTGTGTGTGTGTGTGTGTGTGTGTGTGTGTGTGTGTGTGTGTGTGTGTGCAGTGGCGTAGCTGGGGTGGGGCAGGGGGGTCGGTACGCCCCAGGTGACATCATATTAGGGGTGACACCAATTATGAAATTTTACAGTTCAAATTATTAATTTTAATGATTTATTTATATATATATATATATATATATATATATATATATATATATATATATATATATATATATATAATAGTTATGCAATTAAACCATATATACTAAGAAAGCAAAAAAATAATGTAAAGTAAAATGCAAAACTATAAGCAGTGAGCCCCAATTCTTCAGTGGTCCAAGAGTCTCGATTTCGGCGATTACTTTATCTTATCTTATCCTTAATCTTGATAAAATAATCTACAAATTATCTTTAATATTGTGCAATTATACTTGTATTTTTATTAAATAATGTATAAACTATTCAGATATAGATATTTTTGTACTTAATTTAGGGGGTGACACCATTAATTTTGCCCCGGGTGACACCAACTTAAACTACGCCACTGTATGTGTGTATGTGTATGAGTGTGTAAGGTCATGCTTTCCGACTGCTCTGTTCTGCGCAGTGTGAACAGTCCACCTGACCACCTCATTTATTCTCCCAGGTAGATTTTTCCCCCACCTGGTGCTTTTCCGATATCTTCAGAGGATTACCTTTCTTCCTCACTCACCTTCATCCTTATTGATTCTGGTGTACTGTTACTTTCCGTGTGCTGTTCACCTGCTAATGGTGAAGACCCTGCTCTTCCACAGCTGCGGTGCAGCGTACATGCAGCGTACACACTGCGTACACACAGTGTACAGACAGCGGCTTTGCGGGCATACACGCAACTTCTGCATGTGTGTTCTGTGTGCGTTCCTAGAGATACGAGCATGTATATATTTCGTACATGTGCGTGCGTGCGTGTGTGTGAGTATGTATGAGTGTGTATGTTCGCGCTTCCTGCCCGTTGTTCTGTACATTGCAAACGTTCCACCCGACCTCCTCTCATGTTTGCCCAGGTAGATATTATTTCCGCTGGGTGCGTTTCCGATATCTCAAAGGATTACCTTTCTAACTCACACAATCTCCTCTAAATATGTCCTACCCTGTTACTTCCCGTCTGCAGTTCACCCGCGAACTCCCTACCATTCTACAAGAATGCAAAGAACAAGAAGGACGGATGTACGGGCGGGCAGCGCGCGTGGTGCGTGGATATGTGTGTGTCTGTGCTAGAATGGCGGTGCGTGTTTCCTGGCGGCCTTGTCATGCACAGTGCAAATGTTACACCCTCGCGATTCTTCTCTTGTTCTCTCAGTCAAAATATCCGTCCCTTGTTTGCTGGCTATCCGGAGTCTCCAAGTGTTCCATTTTCGACTCGCGCCCGCTGTCCTTTTGTTCTTCACTGCCCTCCTCCTTACCCTCCTTATGTAGCCCTCCTCATTACTCCACATCACACTTCCGCTTCACCTCTTCCACCCCTGTCAGTGTGCTGCTTGTGTGCAAACATGCCCTACCTTACGGCACTAATGACCATGATTGATGATAATTTGATGATTGACCATATTTGATTGCTTGATTATTTCATGTTTCTGAGCGCGGCAATTGACGCGCTCAGAAACACGAAATAATCAAGCAATCAAATCAATGGCTAAAATGAGGAGAGGGTTGACAACCCGCCTGGTACATTGCCGGCCACAGACACGCTGCGCTCTCGCGTACGACGTCCTCACCGGGTGCCCGCGCCGTTCAGCGCGAACAGCAGCGAGCGCTGCGGACGCGCCTTTCCGGCCAGCCGCTTCCGCCGCCGCTTCCCGCCACGCGACGTCGCCTCGCGCCGCGCGCTCGCGTACGCCGCGCCGTAACTGTTCCACGCCGCGCCCCGCGATGGCCGGCCCCACCGGCAACGGGAAGCCGCACCGCACACCGCCGCGACCTCGCGAGGCGAATCGACCCAGGAATGTCGACGGTACCTTTTCAACCTCACTTTGGGACCACGCAATTTCCAATTGAGACGATGCACGTTCAATGTTCAATGCGATAATAAACGAGGATATATATGAAATTACGGTAATGAAAAGTTGGCGGGGAATTCAATTTATTGAACATTTGAAAAATAAAAATAAATTCTTCTTCTCCTTATGTTTCTTCATCTCTTTCTTTTTCTCCTTTGTTTCCTTCTTCTCCTATTTCTTGTTTTTCTCCTTCTCAGTTTTAATGTGATTGTTCTCAATGTGATTGTTCTCAATGTGATTGTTAAGTCTTAATTGGAATCAATTTGTCTCAATTTGAAGTTGGAAAGATATATGCTTTGCATTTTTAGACATTTTCTTATGTTACTCTCTTTGACGTCGACACTCGATATTAATCTTAAGCATTTCTTGACAACTGCATCACGGAACCGTTTCAGGTCACTCGACTAATCCGAGAGCCCGTAGCTCCAATCTGTCGAAACGCCCGACTCAGGTTCGTAAGCTCATGGAACAAGGTCTTCAATGATCTCAAAATCTTTACTAAGCGGCCACTTGTGTTAACGGTATTTTTCCGGAACCTACTAAGATAGGTTTCACCGCACTTTTGTTGATGTATATGTCATAACTACCGTCCTGGTAACTACCGTTGACTCAGTATGTTCCGCTTTCCAAGATAAAAATATAAAATTTTGATTTCTAAAATTCTTCTCTATTTGAAACAAAAAGCTTTCAGCAATCACTCTACATTGGGACAGTGAGATTGCGCATTGTGTGGGTCGTTGATATTCTGATATTGTAATTAATGTCTGAAAGATAAAGCAAATCATCTAGCACCCAAAACATTTAGGATGTAATCTTATTATTAAAGTTAATCTCGTCACCAACATTCACATTCCATAGAGTCACCACAAGGAGTTCTTTGATCTCCAATTGTTGTATGTAAATAGATGAGTAGATTGAATTAAAACCATTCCATTAATTATACCTAGCATCTTGCATTCATGCTAATTTAGACAAAATTTTATGTTTTGTTACTAATGTACGGGACATTGTACTTTTGCTCCGAATTATTCAGAAGGAATAATGTTACTTGCTAATTAGTAATACCACTTAAGAATGGGAGGAAGTGTATATGAAGTTCTAAACCTGAAGTCTATTCATCCGGTGACCAACCGGTTCCCCTGACGACTTTCGAATGAGTCACTCAGCAAGTGTGATTTGAAACATTATATTATTTGCCTTAGATCTGCTTTCCTATCTTCCTCTTCTCTGGACAAGATGTAATCTACACCGCTGCATACTTTCCACACTACCTGTGGTTATGGTATCAGATTAATACCGGAACAGGAAATGAATACGATGTTAAGACATTTCACCACTAGATGCTTGTTTCCGTGATTGTATTTTATGGATTGCCGAGTATCTTCTCGTAATGCATATGTGTATTACTTACTAGGGATGACTCGTTTTCTAGGCAGAGACCTCTCTTCCCTCACGTATTTGTCAACTAATATTTATTTTCGAAAACTGCAAAAGACGTTTCGTGATGTTGCAAATTAAGTGCTTTTAGAAGTTGTCTTGTTATTTAGAAAATTGAATTTGTTCATGCCGATTAAACACATTTTACATGTGTGGCCAAAATCTTGTGGGGAAAATCTATTCTTTTTGGACGACTAGTAAATTCGACTTAACGCCGACGCAAAGCAGGAGTTTATTATTACTAAACAAAGAAACAATCAAAAAAGTAAACTAGTGGTGCTGCAGAATGACCCATACTTTCTCGTAGTAAAGTTTTCTAATTTCCTTGGCGTGGACTGGCTTAACGGTCTTGCCCCATCCTCTTGCCAGCTGCCATCTATCGTTGCCCAAAGTACTTTTTTTCTACATTATCTAAACTTTTCGGTTTCATACTAGAATCGAAGTATTACTTTAATAATATTAATGATGCGTAAAACCTCGTCCTAAATAGAAATTTTCATTGAAAAATTTGAAGCCGTTTTTAAGAAAAGGATATAAAGCGTTACTGTAAATGCGAAATTTGAAGCTCTATTCACAGGAATCTATTGAGTTTTCGAAAAGCTTAATTTAAAGTAATTTAAAGCAACGGTATGAGAAATATTAAAAAAAAAAACACATTTGTGTAATTTTTGAAAAAACAAAAAAAGACACTAAAATAAACTTTGAGTCATATTAAACAATGCAATTAGTAATATTCATTTCAAAAGTTTGAAGAAAAAATTTGGAGCCATTTTTGAGAAAATGGCGTTTGAGCGTTTCTGAAAATGCAGAATTTTGAAATCAGTTTAACAGAAAAGCGTTCAGATTTCGAGAAACTTTCTCTGGCATTATTGAAAGTCCATGTACTCATAAGTATAATACAAAAAGTAAAAAAAAAATACATTTTTGTAATTTTTGGAAAAACAAAAGAATAGAGCAATATGGCGTTTATGTCATCATGTAGGATATATTTGGCACTACCCCTACCAAACATTTAAAGAAAAAATTGGAGCCTTTTTTGAGAAAATCTTGTTTTTATTAATTTTTAAAATTGCAATTATTGCACGCTCTATTGCACGAAAAGTACTAAAATTTTCAAGAAATCTACATGACCTTAATGAAGGAACTATTTATGGACAACGAATTTCATTTGAAGGAAAACTATCTGTCTTCAATTTTGTAGTTGTAGGAAGACACCGAAAGAAAATCAGAATTTTGCAATTTTCGAAAATTCAGAGTTAACCGTGGAAATTGGACATTGCCACCTTCATAAGTGCATTTTAATCTATTCTTACAAACTTTTTAAAGAAAACATTGGGAGCTGTTTTTGAGAAAATGTTTAAAATGTTTGGGGAGCTTCATGTAAAGTACCTCCAAACTTTAATGAATTTTTTCAAAATTTAAAAGCTTTAACTAGAGCCGGGTGGACACAGGTTTCTTCAATTTAGAAAAAATCCTACGCGTGGTTTTGGCGCTAGTAGTGTTCACAGACAGACAGACGGACGGACGGACGGACGGACGGACGGACGGACGGACGGACGGACGGACGGACGGACGGACGGACGTACGTACGTATGTATACGATAAAGTAATAAGTGAACGTACACACAAGCTGACATATGTTGACACATACACACAGAAATACTCTCGCATATTAAAGTACACCCACTCACACACACGATGTCTTAACAAAACATTTTCTATGGCAGTATTCCAATGAGTTACATTGGTTTCGTGGCCCCACGCACACCCCGGACTGTCATTAATGTGCACATTATTTGCAATGGCCTTCAACTCGAGGCAGCTTTTGTTCTCTCTATCCTATCCAACCATCAGCAGATTTCAGGGACCTGATCGCCCTGGTCGCCTGGAGTTGACGTCACAATCATCTGCTCATGACGTCACATTTAAAAGGCCGCCTCTGTCTCCGCGATCCAACACTGCACTTTGTTTCCGGCGCGTCACCCGCCTCTCGCCCCCGCCCCCGCCCCGGTCCGCCCCTTCCCCTGCTACGGCCGGCCTGCGACCCAGATGCCGCTACACCACCTGCGCCGGCCGGCGCGGCGCTTTAAACACCAGCGATTACGCAGGACAATGCGTGGGCGTTGTGAAAAACACGCCGCCTGCTGCCGGGCCGGCGAAAGTGTGCAACGCAGCCGTATGGCGCAAACATCTCGCTTTGCGTCTGATGAGCCACCATCCGCCGGTTGATGAATGGATGTGATAGAAGCCAGGAGGCAGCCATGAAGCGAAATGTAGTTTTTATTTCGTTAGTCTGCCAGCTTGGAAGGTCGAAGGGATTGGAGTGGGAGCTTCAACCGACGGCAGTCCAGGGAATCCGTAGTAGAGATGGTATTCATCATGAAATATTAAAATTACGGTTATCTTAGAGCTTTACTGATTAGGATTTACCCTTATTCTACGTTAAGACTTATTCACGTTGTCTTTGAAGTCTCTGGAGGAAAAATGTATTCCCTCCATTTCTAAACAATAAATGCAAACCTCCCATAGTCATGTTATACAAACATGAAATTTTAAAAATAGTGAAGGATTATACGGAGACCCATACTTGCCTGAACATGGACTAGTAAATTCATTGTGTGTAACATTGTACCCATTAAAATCCCCGAAAGACGAAAGTCGTACGGGATGAAAATAAATAAAAAAGAAAAAATTTACATTGAATGATTCTCGTTACAGATCTCCGCATACATTTTGCGGAGTCAGTGTCGGGCGGAATAAATGCAAATTATAGCCATGCTTTCTGGGGCCAATGGATACATTTTCAAATTCATATTTTCAATTTCATTTTCACTTTTTCATACTTAAGACTATCAGTTCGTCTGAAATTGTCAAAGTCATCAATACACGATATAAGTTAAAAAATAATGACAAATCCCCATATGATCGCATTTCATTATCAAGAAAAAAAATGCGTATAATGAAGCGTGTAAATTCAGTTTTGAGCGTAAGGTTCAGCAAAAAATATAAGTTCAATAAACGTTGTTGCTGTGAAAATTTCGATGCATTTTTTAAATATTTGTAGAATATGTAGTATTCTACAATAAACAACGAGTGATGTAGTTATCTCAATATCACCATAACATCAGCATAACTTATATTCAAAACTTTTCAAAAAAATGAATTTCAAGAGGTTGCAGAAAGTGAAATAGTAAATTTATGAGGTAGAGTAGAATGAATGTAGCCGCATGAAGGAGAAAACAAATGGTGAGAGATTCGTCGTTTGGCAATAGAACTTGTAGCCATTTTTCTAGTATTTTTTTATCTTCTTCATACCATAATTTGTGCCAATAATGCACTCCTGACAGGAGGGTTATTTCTTCCGGGAAGAGGATGGGGATAGGAAATGCGGCGACAGAGTCAGCAGTGGCGGGCTCTCGGTTCCACGAAGAAGCCGCCAATCGTCGAGCGACGCTGTCCGAGCGGCAGCGGTGCGGGGGGCTATTGTTAAGAAGCGCGGTGCCTGCCAGGTGTGGGCGAGGGGGAGACGGAGGGGGCGGTCAGGTCGATACGCGCGGGCGGGCGGAGGCGGGTCATTGGTCAGTGGTGACCCTGCCGCCGCGGGCGGCGCCTCGCGCTATCGAGCAGAGCGCCAGAGCACGGCGGGCGTTCGGGCGGGCGGACACGGCGGTGCGCGGATTGGGAGGGCGGCAGGTGGGCGGGGAATGGATGAGCGGAACGCCTGGTATGTCCTGGCCAGTCGCGGCTCGTGATTTTCTAGATAGGGGAGGCTGCAAATGCATTGCATATTGCATTGCATTCCCTGCTTTGTATTTCTATTCATAATCTCCTCCGAGAGCTCTTTCCGATTCCGGTAGCGGTAGCTGAGTACATCAACTGATGCCACTGCAGCGCCTCTGACCGGGAGGTCCAAGGTTCGAGTCCTGACGCGCGGTGGCAGGATTTTCGACACTAACATTTCAGCTAGGTCGAATTCAGTCGCTGTCTGGAGGAGAATTCTAGCGGCCGGCTGCTCTGATCGGTAGTTTTCCGTGGTTTCTCCGATCAACACCAGGCGAATGCCGGAGCAGTACCCTACCAAACGGGCCACGGACCGCGCGCGATCTGTCCTTCCTCTTCCTTGTCCTATCCTCTCCTCTTAGACACACACTTACGCTAACATGCACTACACTACCACATATTCCGGGAGATCGGTCGGGAGCTTAGAGCTTGTCCCGGCTGTGGCGGTGCCCCGCTGGTGGGAGAGTCCTCATTAGGGGGAAATCCCAACTAGCCGACGGTAGGTCGGTACCGGATCTCGCCATCCAGCGGGGGAAGATCACCGCCATCTCCCGAGAAAAACAACATGCACTACACTAACGGGACTAATGACCGAAGCCGTTGACGCGCCCGCAAACACGATAAAATCAATCAATCAATCTTCCGATACACACTCAAGGGAGTAGCTTTCCTACAGCATATTGGAAAAACTAGTTGATGCGCAATTCTTCTCACTGAGCTGCATAGTAATGCTATCTGGTGAGCACGCCCTTCTTCAGACCCTACACTCCACCCTTGAAGGCTGTCTGGCCGCAGCCTTCGTCCGTCGGTAAACCTGTGCAGTGAATGCATGACGTCGCGCGTCGTCGTTGTACACAGGCCTTATGGCGGAATGAAGTGGGAGCCTAACGCTTTTGTCTTCCCTGGCAACAGGTTCAAATGTGTTACGGATGACCGTTATCGAACTCACAAAATGAAACTTTTAATATGATTGTTATATAATATAACTCATAAATACATTATTAATTAATAAATACATTTATAAATATATTTTTAAATTTCTTTTGGGCGGCAATTTCTACAGGAGAGGCTCCGCCTTACAGCCTTTAATGACGATCCGCGCCTGGTCCTGACTTGTCGACTCCTGGTCTACCGTGTCCATCGACCGAGAGCATTCAGCGAGCAGCAGGAGATGGAGGAGGGGTGGAGGTGGGTGGCGGGGAGCTGCGGATGAGCTGAATGACTGGTATAAACGTATGCTTCCGCGGCTCGAGTCCATGTCTTATTGACTGTCCGGATGACGCCGCGTAGTTGGCTGAGAGGCACTCTCAGAAACGACCGATATGTCATGACTAGAGACCGGATTTTTATGTAATTAAATATTTTTTTTGTCTTTCTATTTATCGTTGTCAAAACTATAATCTCGGCGAATCGTTGCCGTCCTAATACAATATCTATTTTTATTGTTATATATTTTTACATCTTTAACACTACATTACATATTTTACAAATTTTGCTATTTTCACAAAATATGTTTTATTTTATCAATTTTCTTCCATGTTGTATATATATTTTTATGAAAAGAAGTATTTTCAAATATCTGATTTTTTTCCTACATTATTATAGACTGCCGTCGAAACAAGATTCGCTACGTTAATATGCTGTCGGATGTTCTTACAGTCTGGTGTGCCTGCTTCAGTTATCTCAGTAGCGAAAGTGCGAATCAGGGACTGAAATCATTTTCACCTTTAGGTGAGAAAAGTATTACTGACACCGAGTTTCATGATCATTAACCTTAATTTCCGAGAAACTGTGGCGATGGCCGACGTGTAACACTTCGATGAGAATGCTGCACGCTGCAGTGATTGTTTGCTGGTCGTAGATATCGCCAGTTTGTACGATGTCTTCTATTGCATATCTAGTCTGGCTGCTAAACTACCGTCCTGGGTAGCAAGAGAACCTTTTATTACTGACGGGAAAGTTGTATGGTGCAAAATGTGCATCAGCTAGTGCTCTTCTAATGATTTTTAAAACGTCTGTTTTATTACTGAAATTTGTTTAGGAAATTTTGATAAATGTAATTTCGTATTAGGGAGAGGCGTTTTATAATTAGTTCATTTTAATATTACATATTATATCCGATTGACATGTTTATTAAATATTCTCACTGTTTTCATTATATATTTATGTACATAAGTTGACGTTTGATACTTCATATTTTTCCGGTCTCTAAGTCTTGACGTACGTGTCGTGGTCAGCCGTGTCCTGCAGACGCGGGGATTTGGCGGGCATGGGGGGGGGAGTGAATGATCGGAACGCCGGGTATGTGTCGGCATTCCGTGTCCTGATTAGCCGTATCCACCAACTGGTGGGATTCAGAGAGTAGTAGGAGAGCGCGAGTGGATGAGCGGGAAGTCTTCCCTCTCCTGGCCTCCCGTGAACTTTTCCAGCGGGGATCTGGATGGGTGCAGATAAGCTGAAATGAACGGCAGGGGGCGGAGGACGGATGAGCCGAACGGTCGGGTGTAGGGGAGATAGCGAAGCAGCGCAGTGAGGACGGAAGAGTATCAGACGCAGTGGGCGTTTGGTGATAAGATTCGAATGGGCGAAATGACAGGTGGATGTGAAGGGGGTGTGGCAGCTGGTATACGTTAGAGTAGTCCGCTCATTGACTTTGTTACTTTGTCTCACGTGGTAAGGAGCTACAAGAGAATTCTGTGCTATGATTCCCTCCCGGTTGGAGTGCTCAGTGTGTCTATTGTTTTCTTTATTAGTCCTCTTAACTGTAAATATAAATATTGTTCAGTTACATCCACATTTCCTATTCTTGGATACCTTTCATTTTTCATTCAGTTCATTTACCCAAAATGCACGATCTTCACTAATTAACTTCCACCAGTCAAAATATTTCATTACTTTCTTTTAAACTTTTTTTAACTCAACTTCCTTTCTGTCCTTAGAGGTCAGTTATGGAGGCGCAATTATTTTACAAAAACTGTTTTTCGAAATAAAATTATATATTAGTTCTGCAAAGTAACCAACATCCAAACTTAAAATGATCGAGACACTCTAAACAAGAACTGAATAGATTTGACATTGACCAACCCTGAAACTAATGATGGAGAACATTATTTCCCGACGTACAATTGGGCAGGGGGACCTTTGACGTAGCAGAAATAAATGTCCGGGACCTGGTCTGTACTGCCAGAGTACATACCGGTAGGGTGGCGGTTGTATAATAGGACGTGAGTCATTGTCTGGTGGGAGAACTCAGAATGTCGGGACTTGTGGAGTAGCATAAGGACACTAGGCGACGAAGATAGGGGCCTCAACCATTAGGACAAGCGGTTAGGAGACAGGGCAGGGGGTGGCGGAGCGGCGGGGGCGAGGCGGAGGACAAGAGACTGCAGCGGATGGTTGGGCAACGAGTGAGGCGTATCACAGGGCCACCACTGTGGTCACCGCACTGTGTCCCGGAACGCGGCGCGATAAACCTTCGCGGTATCGGACTTTGAACCTCACCGCCGCTTCGCTACTTATGAAGGTGTTTTGTGATGTCCTGGATGGCTTTAGTGACTGCGTGTTGGAATTTAGAACCTTTTTGTCTGAACAAAGAAGAAGAGAAACAGGAGTGGCAATAGCGTTGGCTATAGTTAGTTGGAAGAATACACGTATAATACTTCCTGTGGTATGCAGGAAGTATCTGAACACCCAGTAATGTCGCATTGCTTTTGTTTTGTTACAATTAATTTATTGTATCACCCATGCAGTTCTATTGTGTAGCATGCACAGAAAAAAAGCCTTTCACAGTGAGCTCAGATTCTGATCTTATTGTTGGAAGAACACGGATTATGTAGAATTCAAAGGCTTCAATATAAGGATGATATCTGTAATACACTGAAATTTATATTCCACAAAAAAGGTAAATTTTAAAGGATTACTTACTAATAGATTTGCAATAAGTTTTCTAGTAAATGAAAAGATGCCATAAATTATAAAGTTGGCATGCTGAGTTGAACAGAGATGAATTTCGGAGGAGAAGAATTGAGTTGCCGATTTCGACGTGTTCTAAGAAACCAATCAGGGAGACTTGTTTTTAATTTAAATTTTTTGTGAACATTTTCCAATTTTCCTAGCGATTTAAAATATAAACACTGAATTTTGTGCGTGAGTTTACGTAGAGAAACTGTCAAAAGTCTTCATGCATTTCCCTTTCGATAAATCGCAGTACGTACGATTCGGAAATTCATATATACAATTACATCAATAATTCATTATTTTATAACTTCAATTATCCCATTATAAGACGCCTATAATGTCTTGAGGGTTGGCAGCTGGTCGCTGCATTACATACAGTACTATCCGGCGGTTGTATGTGCCAGGGCTCTATGTGACACGTTGAACTGTCGAGTTGGGCTTTGTGACTTCCTTGTTTGTGGCTGTTGCGCAAGACGCAGCCATGTTTTACCGGTTGAGATGGCTCAGGACACTGATGGCACTGCAGAGCCAGTGTCCAGGAGATCCTAGGCTTCAAGTCCCGATGGTTGCAGGATTTTTGACACCAACCTCCTAGTTAGGTCGAATTCACCCGCTGTCTGGAGGATAATTCTAACAGTCTGCTGCTCTGATTGGTAGTTTTTCGTGATTTCTCCGAACAAACCAGGCGAATGCCGGAGCAGCACCCGAACAAACGCGCCATGGATCGGGTGCGATCTTTCCTTCCTCTGCCTGATCCTATCTACGCCTCTTATTGACACTCACATATACATGCATTTCACTACCACACATGTCGGGAGTTAACAGTTTGTCCCGGCTGCAGCAGTGACTCGCTGCTGGGAGATCCCTGGTTGGGGAAAATCTCGCTAGTTGGCGTGAAGGTCGGCGCCGGATCTCACCATCCAGCGAGGGACGATAATTGCAACCTCCTGAAGAAAAATATGTACTACGCATACGGGACTAATGACCTTAGAAATTGAGTAACTAAGAAATATTGATTTTTTTCCTCTCTATGATCACAATGGTTATCGTTCCTACCATCGCCATAGTTGCTTCGAGTATTGTCGTTACGTGGTGCGCCACAAGAGGACACCCAAGATAACGACCAATCGCAGCATCCAACCTCAAGAACTTTCATTCAGGTAGTAGTCATAATTCAGAATCAGTTCAATTTTTTTTCAGTATCTTATTTACTCTTACGACTCTAACTTGAGTCTTTTCGTGCTCATTCGCAAGTCTGCCGAAGAAAAGTTGAACAACAGGCAGGCCACCCCGGGGCACACACGATCTCAGCGGGAGACAGCGCCCGGAGGGGCCCTCTCGTGTGCCGGTCTCTCCGATTTCCTTTCGAAACCCGACCCCGGCTCTTTTTCAGAACAGGTTTACGCGACGTATCCAGTTCGCAGGCGCAGATATCCACGTGTCAACGCCCCCATGGCATGCGCCCGCGACGGCCGTGCGTGCCCTGCCCCCTATCACTCAAGCTGTACGACCGTCGTGAACATATGACAGTGGCGCTGATTGCTATCTTGGGGTACTCCGCGCCGTGGGATGAAGGAATGCGATGGCGCAATATACTGAGGCTCGTTAAACTATGGCTAGTTCGTGATGATATTGAAGGGTATGCAGATTAACATTTATAATTGAAGGAATATTCCGCGAATGAATAGATTCAGAAATTGCTGCCAAATTACAACTGCCATTTTTGTCAATCTATCTGAACACTGATGCACTTGCACTTACGACGATTTCATTTCTAATCGAGGAGCTGGAGATTCAGAAGTACGGTTTATCATAACATTTAGTGCGGGGAATCATTTAAATAATTCTCTTACTTAAGAAGGATCGTGTCTTGGAAAGATAATTTGTAAATGAATATATATATATATATATATATATATATATATATATATATATATATATATATATATTCATTTACCTTATAACTAAAAACAATTCATCGATAAATTAAATCTTTGATTTTATACTATATGCTTTAAATATTGTATGTGGTTATATGTAACTTCGCATCAATATCACATTCATATTTACCAAATACAAGGTTGATAAATAAAAAAATTGAATGCCAGTTTATTAGAACGTGTACGAGGGGGCGTTATCGTATTCGTATTTTCAAGGAAGAATTTAATTATTTTTCTCAAAGGCGTCGAATACTAAAAAGGATTAACAAGCACTTACTGTTTGTGTTATTTAACTAATTTAACGTTTTCGACGAGGGTTGAAGAGTAATTTGTTGAGGTATTTGGTGAGATAAGGTCTTAAAGGAGAATTTGAAGATAAAGTCTTCACCGTGCACGTAGGACTTTGGTTGCGTGCGTGTAGATACCAGCTAACACTCCCATTAGTCTCTTGTATACTATTAATCTGCCATCTCTACCGGAATACAGGTTATTTTTTCTGAAACAAATTTAATAATTTTTTGTGAGGGAAGCTTCTATTGTTCAATTCAGTACGTAATATCTTAATAACATGCAAAAACAAAAATGGTATGTGGTAAGCACTAAATATGTATAAACAACGAAACTGTTGAGATATATCCGTATCCCCGTTGAGATATATCCGTAGTTCATCATCCATATACCCGTGCGTGAACATGCGTGTATGCACATACGCACGCGCATTCAAGTCTTGGAAATTTTCAGATTGTGCGTAGCTTAGTTATCGCACGTCGTATAATACAAATGTAAATGACTTAGTACTAAGGCGATTTTGTTCTCAGAAGCAAACTCCATTTCATTATCATATTGACTTCACGAGGCACACACTACGTTCAATCTTTTTCATCGATTCAATTTCTCTACGTCGGCCCCAAGTACATCTATTGTTCGTCGGATGTTTTGTCTCGTAAATTAATTAGGAAGCGAGTCCTCACATCACGCAACAGATTAGACCACATCACTTTCATTTCTTCCTTTTTGAATGCGAACAATGGCGGAGGCGTTTCTTCTGGCACCGCGCTTCTGTGTCCAATGCAGGTATTTGCATTTCAACACAGCCGACCCAGGGCTTTGCCTTCGCGCTTGGGATATTGACCTTGGTATCTTTTATGCACCCCGTGCACAAAAATAGGTTTCCTTGCGGCTCCTTCTAAATAATTACATGCAAATTTTAAGCGGAGCGCTCCATTTGACCGTGGAAAAAGGAATAAATGAATGCATGGCGTGATAAGGCGGGCTACCACGCCGCGGCGGCGAGACCTCCGAATGCAAATCATTGGCGGCAGTCTTTTATCCGGACCCCCCCCCACACACACACACACACACGCTCTTTCGGGTTCACGTTTAGCAGAGGTCGCGATAAGCTCAAAGGCCCAGGAAGAACGTGCTTTTGGAAGTGACACAGGCGAGACCGCCGAATGCAAATCGTAGGCGGCAGTCTTTTATCTGGACCCCCCCCACACACACACACACACATACATACACTCATTGGGGATTCACGATCCCATGTTCAGAGGTCGCGACGATCTCAGAGGCCCAGGAAGAACGTGCCTGTGGAAGTGTCACGCGCGTGCCATTTTGTAACGTGTGTGAATGGCTGGATTGGCTTGCAGAATCGAAGCATGTGGGACACGCGCTCGGTTTGCGTGATCGTGCCGTCTCGGACCGATCCCAACGTACGTGCTTCGACGCTAATATCGATTGAGAAATGTTGGGTCTGATTCTTTCTGGGTGTGCAGAAGAACGGATACCAGAACTTGTTTTGAATGGTATATCAATTCGCGAAGTCTCTTATAATAGTTTTCTTTTTCGCAAAAACTGAAAATATATGTGCTCTCTTTTTTTCCCTAGGTTAAGAGAGTTTACAAGCCAACGAAGTTTATCAATCTATTTTGTAAAGTGATCATGCTTTCAAGCACTTTGTACTGAGTTATTTCTAATTATTTTCAAATGCATGACGTATGTTTTCTCGTATCACCCCTATTCAACAATTTCAATAAAAATGGTAAATTAAATTTCTATTTTAGTAGCATTTTCCACTTTAAATGTTACAGAATGAACATAAGATAAAACATTACGATATAAATTCACAGAAATTATTTTGAAAATGCTTTATTATATGAAACTTACGTGAAATAGTACGTCGTAAAACTAGATATTTTTCAGCACATACTACATACGCATTTATCAATCTGAAAAATACATATCACGACTTGAAATCATATATTTCTTTATGTACATGTTCGATCGTCTTTGAATCTGGATGCATGGGAAACACATTTGTTCAAGGTGGATTCCATAAATTCATAATGAATGCTTTTGCTGGTGAGGGGAATATCCACCGAAACTTCCTCTTTTTTCCCTCAGATAAATGTGAAAAAGAATTTCATGGCTCCTGCAACTACGAAAATAAACTTTAAAAAGTAGACGCCAAAAGATGCTTCACTAACTTTACTAATAAATAATGAAGTCTCCCAAGGGAACAATTCGTCTCCTTCGCCCTCGGATTCTTCGTCATCCTTCTAAGACGTCTGCTGGAAGTGGATGAGGTAACAGCCCTTCCTAACGCAGGGTCTCTCGAGGGACAGGAAGCAGCAGACGTAAAATGGACGACTCCCTCGAGACCGTTACGCGAAGAAACGACCCACGGAGAGGGCGTAACCTTTCGCGTTTCCTGATCTCATAATTACACTCGCTTTATGGATTTAATCGCGACCTTCAACGGGGGCCGACTTCGCTTTGTGTTGCTGTTTTGCGTGAGAACACTGTCCTCTGAAGGGTTTTGCAGCCCCGAACTGTTGCCGGTGGCGTGTACGCGATTCCTGTAATTTGCGAACCACTTCACTGGATAGGTCATTAAACTGCAATGAAAATTAATTTGCATTTTTCTCCGGAATACAATATCGTAAAACGACTTGGATATAAAAATTCTTGCTTTCATTGCCTTGTTTTGGGTGAGAATAGTACAAAAAATGAGAACGTATGTAAGTCAGGTAACTTGTAATGTCATGTGTAATAAATGAATTGCAAATGACACTAATATCTGAATGTCGTGTTGATGCTATAAAAATGATGAGTCTGTTTTCAATTTGAGATACGTGTAAACTAGCTATATGTGGCGTCGCCGACTCGGTAAACTGTTTTAAAAGTATTGTCATGTGTTGAAAATTTCTGAATTTGATGCTTAACTTGATTCAAATAAGTTATTACAGTATCTAGCACGGGATTTTCTAATGAATCATAGTAGCAGATAATCTCTTACTTCTGTTTAAATATTCACAGCACCCAATTACCTTGCTTGTTGCCTCCATACGGAATATAAACTGGTGAAATTGCAGTTTCAAAATTGTAATCTCCGTAAAAACCTTACAGGTATTTGTAATGCGAATAGTTAGAATTTAATACAGCGACATTTTTTACGCTTTTTTGCTAATATACGCCAAAATGCTCAGAAAATATCACCTGTAAGCTGCTCTTCAGCGTTATTCTCTAATCGTAATATAAGATCATTCTCAATTAGTTCCAAAAATTCTGTCACAAACTTTTTTTCAAATACATTTGATTCTTCCCCCGTTTTGCTTATCACTTCTATGTTGTTGTCTCTTAATTTTTTGAAGAGTTTAAAACTTCACAAACTTTGTGTGATTTGTGTTCAGTTCTACTTCTATGGATACCCTATTAATATTTGTGTAAGCGATAGGCTATATGATCATTAAATGGAGACTGTTTTGTACGTTTATGTGAACAAGGTGTTATACAAATTTAATAAGAAGTTTTTAGACACAATAATTTGAAAATAGGTATTTGCACGCTTAAGGACGTAAATAGGCAGAGTCGAATATGCATGTAAGTTCATTCTCTAGCATAGAACAGCTCTGGTTTTCTTGGTATTCACGTGACGTTTTTCAAATTTAATAAGTTCCGAGGTAATGCTGTACGTACGTTTTTGCAAATTTATTATCAAAAGTACTGTAATGCGGATTAAAGACTTTCCATCTTATATATAACTTCAAAGCAGCATCACTATTGACAGTACTGCCGCGCGATTCTCTTGTATTTAGAGATGGCAACAATCAGTGTTGCCATTCTCTTGGGAGAAAATTGGCGTTCTGGAGCGAAAATTGCCTCTGGGTATTGGGGTTTAATCAACGTCATCTTCGTAGATCTACTGAGGTGGCGTTGATTTAATTCCCGACCTACGCACTAATATCGTAAAGCTAAAACACGAAAAGTCAGTTTTTGGATACTTATTAGAATCTTTCGACCGGATCCAGAAACAAATTATCAGTTTTCACCAGGAGACCGAGACACGTCGAAAGACACCTCATATGTCTCGATTGGTGCGTGGGAATTGGTATAACCGTGAGTGACGGATTAACGGACTAACTGAGGCATGAACACTCGCAGTTACCCAAATACTAGAGTATGAGGATAAACTTACGTGCATATTTTTCTTGTTAATTGACTGAATCAACAATTTATTTTACAAAAATAATCTATATCGTAAATTTATGCGTCCCTGAAATCGTATCGTTAAGTTTGAGCAAAAGTTTGAGAAAAGTTTTTTTTTTTTTTTGTGCGTATTATTATTTGTGGTGTAAGGATATGCTACCAATCGCAATTTGAGGGACAAAAGTTAGAAGGACGGCGATCGCTCTTGCACGTCTGTTTTTGTTGTTTTTTCCATTTATTTACACAGATGGTTATTTACACATGTATTATTATTTACACAATTATTTACACACATAGCTCAGTTTAAATTAACTCTACATATGTTGGATGGCTTAATAGCTAACTTAAGTTAAAACAAAACTAATACAAAGGTTGAGGTTACCCTGGGGGCTCTAGTCGGGATCTAATTCGAAGATGGAATCCCAATTCGATGAATCGGGATCGAATTCATTGTGTGACTGTTCATTGGTGACATAACAGGAAGCGTTTGAAATGATTCTGAGAAATTGATTTTGTATTATTTGAAGTTTCCTTTGATTGGTTTTTGCTGCATTTATCCAGATTGGATAGACGTATAGTATCAAGGGTTTTATTATGGTTTTCTATAAATTTTATGATAATGGGCTGGATCTGTGTATTAATGGCTTTAATTGTATTAATTTAATTCTGGCTTGAGTGATTTTGACATCTATGAGCTGCTTCCAATTGAGTTTTGTGTTCATGTTCAGTCGTAAGTATCTGATTGGTTTATTGAGAGGGAGCCAGTTGATGAATGTATTGTTTAGCAGTAGTGGTTGCGGGGGTGAGTGTGGACGGAGTGCGCACGTCTGTGAAGGAAATCGGGGCCGTGCGCTCGCCCTGGCAGGTCCACTCTTCGTAGCTCGAGATTTGAGGAGGCTGGAAATATCCCTGGCAGCTACGCACGGTAAAGATACACAATGTTGGAGATGGAGGAAAGCTTCAGAAGTTCATTTATACGAGCTGCCAGGTCTAAATCAATACATTATCAATTAATAAAATAAACTAATACAACTTGTTTATTAAGATGAACATATGCCTGAGTTCTTGCTCCCGTGCCAAAGATGCCGTCACGGGCGATCTCCGCGCACTTGTGTGTGATCAAGGGGACGCAGGTGACTTAATTTTTGTTGTTGAATTTCCAGAACTCAGTGTATCTTAACTACTGTAACAAATATCAAACTAAATCCCATTCCTTGATGGGACGTTTGAAATGAATAAAAAATTGGACTTAGTATTAAAGAAATTGAATTGTGTCCTATTTACCTAGATCTACCTTAAAGTATATCACTTTAAGTATGCTGAGAAATATGTTTTGAACATGTAATGTGGTGCGTAAATGTTCCTTTTCAATAAAATCATCAATAGATCTTCGGAATAATCATACTTGATCTGAATGTTACCGAAGTATATCCCGTGATTGTTAAATCCCTTACATTTTCTTGTCATTTTTTAAAAACTATTTATTTTAGGCCGCTTTATAAACAGTTAAGGTCATTTGCGACCACTGTTGATTTACATATTAATAAGTTATTATACCTTATAACAATCAAAATTATTAAATACAGAGTTACACACCAGAGGTACATTTTATAAATTATAACAAACAAATATTGCCACATTTTGGACATGTGATTGGATCTGTTTTTGTTTGCCAATTCTTAATCTTGTAATAATAATAATAATAATAATAATTATTATTATTATTATTATTATTATTATTATTATTATTATTATTATTATTATTATTGTCATTGTTATCCTTAGGAACTACTAAAGAGTTTAGTCTAAATTGTATTAGTTTAGGATAAATTATTTAAAGTATTGAATTAATACATGTACATATTGGTCTAAAATGAACTTACGCAACGAATAATTTACCAGTACGGTCGTAGCCCAAAAGATTACTCTATGGATTAGTCAGACTGGGCAATATTAGTCACTCCGAACAAAATTGCGCCGTGAGCGTCCGCTGCGGCTGTCCTGCCCGCCGCGCTGCGGGCGGCGCGCGGCAGGTTGGCAGGGGCGGGCACCGGAAACGCTTCCTGCCCGACTCGCGTGTCGCAAGCCAGGCGTGCCGACCTGCGCCGCCCCCGCCCCGCCGCCCTCCCATGCCTATCGCCTCTCTCCGCCCCCGCCCCCGCCCCCGTCCCCGGCCTCACCCTGCCCCGCCCGCTTCGGTTCGCACCGCGACCTTGCCACTCCTGTCGTCACACCGCACCGCGTCTGCTTTTCCCACCGCGCGCCATCGCCTGCTTCACTGCGCCCGCTCGCCCCCCTGAATCACGCCCACGCGACTTCCGAGGAATCTTCGCAGACGCTCTGTAAAATTTATGACTTTTGGAATACTACGGGTACACACAGACTTAGGTGGCTCAGGGCATAAGTTGATGTCACTGCAGTACCTTTGCCCGGAGGACTAGGGTTCTAGTCCCAACTTTGGTCGGATTTTTGACATTAACTACAGAGCTAGGTCGAATTCTGTCTGGAGAAGAATTCTAGCGGTCGGCTGCTCTGATCGGTAGTTTTTCGTGGTTTCTCCGATCAACACCAGACGAATGCCGAAGCAGCACCCTAACAAACGGGCCATGGTCCAGGCGCGATCTTTCCTTCCTCTTCCTTGTCCTATCCTTACTCCTTATACACACTTACACTCAGATGCACTACACTACTACACATGGCGAATGACCAGTCGGGAGCTTAGAGCTTGTCCTGGCAGTTCCCCGCTGGTGAGAGTTACCAGGTTGGGGAAAACCCGCAAGCCGCTGGGTAGGTCAGCGCCGGATCTCACCATCCAGCGGGGGAAGCCATCTCCCGTAAAAAATACACTAACAACACTTACGGGATTAATGGCCTTTGCGTGGACACGATCTTGATCGCTTATCAATTAACAATAGATAGGCGATTTTCCCTGCGCTTCCCCTTAACTTTATTGTCGAACATATCATGGATCAACGGGATAATGGCTTATGTAATATTGACTTATGTTAGCAATATCAATTGCCACGAGAGGAAATATCGGAAATGTCCAATTTCGAATTTTTTTTTATTTATTTCTTACGCCATTTTCTGAGTTGTTTGCTCTTCGTTGTTTCGTATCCCTGTGCCCCTTGTATCCCTATGTATATGCTCCTTCGACGTATTTCTTCCTGAATCTCCAAATCGTTGTTCTCTGGAGGGACAATAATTCTTCTCTGGAGAGTTTATCCGTTGATCCAGGTTCTCTTCGGTTTTCTTTAATTTGTTATATTTCACTAATTTTTTACAAGACTTCTTAATATCCGACTTCCTGTTCTGATTCGTTGTTTTTAATTTTCAACGTCTGATTGAGATTATGTTATATACGAGAAGAAGGTTAAGCCATCATGTAACGTTTAATAATCTTTCCTAACACTTCACATCTCAACCTTTTGTCTCCTTTTTCTCATAATAATGTTTACATTATCCTTTACTTGGTTTTCATAACCTTGGTTGTATTCCTTCCCATCTTCCTTAATTTCCTATTTATTTGTAACGCGCTCTAAAGAGGCTTACATTACCGGCGAAGATGTTTCATGAGTTTGCGTGAATAGGTGTCTGTGTGATGTCATTGGTTTCTCACATAACGTGGCAACAGTGTCTGCTGCGAAGCTAGCGTTGCCTGAAGAGTGGTTTTTAGCAAACACGCAAGAAGTGATTTTTCCTTAAGCTCGTTCCCACAGTAAACAGCGCTATTACATCCGTTCAGCAAACAAAGAGTCCCACTTGTTCTGGAGGTCAGAGCGAAGCAGAATCTATGGAGCTTGGGAGAAGGCGGAGTAAAAACATAAACTAAGGATCAACCCAGCGGGGTGAAATGTTTCGTATTGAAAGACATTTTCATTATCCATCGATCGTAAATATTTACCACTTAACATTATTGACTGTATATTGTCTCTCTTCGTCTTTTACTCGGTATGAATTAATTCTCGTTTCACCATGTTGTACTTCGTGATGAATAAAAAATATATATGGTAAGTTTCCCTTGCGAGATTGGCATTTGATGTGTTTTTATTCATTCGCGATGCTGGCACATTCCCGATTCCACGGCATTTTTTGTGTACCTGTGTATGGTAAAATGTACTTTTAAACAGCCACGAACTGAAACCATCGTCGTATTACCAGCGAACTACCTCGTGTGTAATAAATTAATTATTAACTTAAATTCTTATATAAAGAGCCGTATACATTGATCGACCCCTGTGTGGGAATGTGGAGTAGATGGTGACGAAAGGATCGGGCGCGGTTCGTGACACGTTGCATGCTCTGGCATCCGTCTCGAATTTGTCACAGGAAAAAACGGATACGGCCGATCAGAGCATTAGCGCCACTGCAATTCTTACGCAGGCAGCGGTCCGCTTCGACCCAGTAAGTACACATAGCTGTTGAAAGTGTAGTCTTAGGAGTATTAGGTATTTCGCCCTGAGAAAGGTCTCAGTATGACGGCCGAAACGTTGGCTACTGTGCCTTTCGACGTCTCTTGCACAGCGGTGTCTACTTACTGATGTGCAAAATCTTCGCACCGTAAGTCTCAAATCGAGGACCTCCTGATCTTCGAAGCTTCAGTGGCGGTTACATACACTAACACAGACTTAACAGTCGCACACAATATCATAATCAGATAACAACAGTAGAAGAAAGGCGGTGTCGACAACGGACCCCAGAATAAAACGCAAATTGAAAGAAAATTGTTCGTTTTGAGAATTAATTCTATATGTGGTCGTAATATATTACAACTATTTTATGCAAGTTTCTGTTCAAATAATTTTCAGCACTCATACATTGAAACTCGTTCTTGCCTTCACTGTTTATTGATTGGTTGTAAGTTTTTCTTCGCTGAACGCGTACTGCGAAGAAGTCATGGCGATGTAAAACAACTGCGTACTGCAAAGTAGACAAAATATTGGGACGACATGAATAAACATGGCTGCTGCTCCACATATTGAGAATGATTCCAAGATTATTGTATACTTGTATCTTTCCATTAATTCGTATTAAAAAATAACGAACGCAACTCGTACGATAGTGAATTTGGTACTCATTTCAAAATGACGTTCTTGGATCCTATCGTCATCTCGTCCGTCAACATTTCATTCGTACGCCAAAGACTCACTTTTTATATTAGTTATGTAAATATCTGCTTAGTTTTTGAACTTTGGATAGGACGTAAATATTTTGAACATTTTCTGTACTTGCGGGCCTTTCCGTCGGAACCCTGATAGGCCAAGTCTGTGTTTGTTTTTGAAAAACTAATTCGACATTCACTAGATTGATTCAAATGGCATTTGTTCTCTATATCCACAAATACTAAAATACGATTGTAACATGTTTATAGGTAGCTACAGCGTACGCTAACTCAAAAACATCAACAGCTTTTCTACTGGCAACCTTGGACCATAAAAAATTACATTTGCATTTCATATAAGAAACCACGCAAGAAAATCAATGAAACAAATTATTAACGCCGGCACAACAAATTTCTGGGCGGTTAAAATTCTTAGCTCGGTTTGGGCTACCCGACGTTTTCTGAACAGCGAGATAGTCTACTCCCTTCTCGTGTAGGTCGCTCGCTTTAAACGGACATCGAATGGTCAAATATCTCACGCGACCTCTCAAGAGATCATCGAAGTTCCCACAAGGATATAACGCATGACGACGGTTCGAATTGTTTTGTAAACGTCCGAAAAGGTTGAAAGATGAAATTGTCACTTAGGAATAAGAAATATCGTAGTAAAAAAGTCCTAGACGATTAAACCGTAACTCCTTACCTAAACAAAGATAAGGGAAAAACTGCGCTGAGATCCATTGTTGACCCGCCATAAGGGAAAAACTGCGCTGAGATCCATTGTTGACCCGCCATAAGGGAAAAACT
Organism: Teleogryllus occipitalis; assembly: GCA_011170035.1. Classification (NCBI taxonomy): domain Eukaryota; kingdom Metazoa; phylum Arthropoda; class Insecta; order Orthoptera; family Gryllidae; genus Teleogryllus; species Teleogryllus occipitalis. The sequence continues at coordinate 681,506 of BLKR01000022.1, read as the reverse complement.
GCGCTGAGATCCATTGTTGACCGGAAGCGGTATCTCAGTGCATCAACTGATGTCACTGCAGCGCCTCTGACCGGGAGGTCCTAGGTTCGAGTCCTGACGGCGGCAGGATTTTCGATACTAGCTTTTCAGCTAGGTCGAATTCAGTCGCTGTCTGGAGGAGAATTCTAGCGGCCGGCTGCTTTGATACGTAGTTTCCCGTGGTTTCTCCGATCAACACCAGGCGACTGCCGGAGCAGTACCCTACCAAACGGGTCACGGACCGCGCGCGATCTGTCCTTCCTCTTCCTTGTCCTATCCTCTACCCTTACACACACACACACTTACACTAACATGCACTACACAAGCACATATTCCGGGAGACCGATCGGGAGCTTAGAGCTTCTCCCGGCTGGGGCGGTGCCCTGCTGGTGGGAGAGTTCTGGTTAGGGGGGAACCTCACTAGCCGACGGTAGGTCGGCGCCGGATCTCGTCATCCAGCGGGGAAGATCACCGCCATCTCCCGAAAGAAAACATGCACTGTACTAACGGGACTACGTGACCAAAGCAGTTGACGTGCTACCGCAAACAAACAAGCAATAAATCAATCTATCCATTGTTGACCTCTCATCCACCCACCCTCGCATTGGTATACGACTGTTAAATGACGTAGAGAGAGAACAACTTGCGTTCACTGAGCCAATCCTCCCTGCAAGGACTGACGTTTTCGCACCTGCTGGTGGTGGGCGTTGTGAAATTCCGCGCCAAGTGCTCCGCGCTCCGCTTAACGGCGGTGACTCACCGACCGGTCCGATAACAGCCGGCGCTTACTCGGGCGCCGGTAGGCTCCCACGACACAGGGCTCTGCCCATGTTTGGCTTACCTGGGTAACGAAGTACGCCATCAAAGCAAGAAAATCACGTAAACATTGTTCATTTATAATGTCTCCGCTGTTTAAAATACGTTAAGAAAATGTCGTTATGTACGATTTGTAAAACATTATCGACACGTAACCATGAGTTTACTAGTGCTATAGAAGGAGTCAGTCCCTTAGGGACGTATCAAACAGGTTTAAGAAGAAAAATTTAGAATTTTGCAGATTATGTCAGAGTAAGGTAGGCAGCAGGCGCACATGCAAACACGCAACTCTTTACACTGCGACACATGTTACCACCATGTGTAGCTGGGAAAAGATGCTTCCTCGATTCTTAAAATCTAGCTTTCATACACCTAACGGGAAAACTTGTATTTCTTATACTACAATTTATGAAATAAGAAAGTTTTGGATGTTGTATTCCATTTTTGGAGGAAAACCCTATTCCATAGTATGTGTTGTCAGACATGTTCGAAGTTCACTTCCAGTGTAAATATTTTCACTTTTAAATCTATAGTTTAAAAAAAGCGGAACTTTCGCTACTTGTATTTAATGTACAGGCTTCATGTTATGAGTACGTTTCATTAAGAGAGTATTCGGCCTTTCCTATTGATTTTTATCTAGAATATTGACATTCTTAAATTAATGTCAACAAAAATCTTGAATAATAAACACTAATTCTTCTCCTTACATTTGCCAGTTTGCCGTTTTTCTTTCATAAAAGTCCAACAAACCTATCTAATAACCACGTCATTCCATAGTGGTCGAGCATAAGAATCTTTGGAGGCGACAAAATACGATTAATTACCAACAGGTTATTAAATTACTTTTATTCATTCTCTAAAAAATTAAAATGCTGTCTCCAGATCCATCATTTATCATAATTTCTCACTACAGATTTTTACCAAGAATCTTCCAGCTCTTAACTTTCCATCACGTTCTTTGTAATGTTTAATGTTTTGTTTAAAACAAATACTCAATGAGTTATTCAGAGAGTATAACTTCAATCCGAAAAGACACCCCCACTGTTCCATTTTTCTTCACTTTTCCATTACTTTCTTGAGAAACAGCAATTATTCCTGATAAAACACAGGTGTGCACAGCAACAACTTTTTGGACCCCTCTCGGTCCCCTCTTCCTCTGTTTTTTATTTTCTCATGACATATTGACTAGTAAATAAATAAAACATACCACGAGGAAAATGAAATTATGACTTTAATGAAACAAGTAAAATACACATTTGATTTAATGTTCACATGCAGTGTTGCATCCAGTTTGATGAGCTTCTTCTCCTAATGCCATGTATGAATTCTCCAAAGTGTCATCTTACAAAGAAGAAAATCAGAAATTGTTCGTATCTACAGAAATAAAATGTGTTATTACATAGAACCATCGCTTCACTTCAAAATTTCCCTGTCTCTCCCCCTCCCCCCTGTGGATATGCCTATGCTGATACATGTTATTGAAACACGTCATTGCTCTGAAATGACCCGACACTAGTTTTCTTTTTCTGTGCCGCTTTTCCTTTCTCGGTGTGGCGACGCTTCACCGTGACGTTCGGTGTTTGTCGCATGTCGATGCGACGCCGGCGTTTGTTTCGCCTGTCGCGCTCCGCTGCCGCCGGGAGGCGCTGGGGCGGCGGAGGGCGTGGTCCTCGAGGCGAGCGCGCCCCTGCCGTCCGTCACTGTCACAATGATGCATTTCCCAGAGCCACTTGATAGCTCTCCAAAAACGGCGCCACTGAATCATTTCATGTTCTGCGGGGAGAGGGAGGATACGTAGAATTTGACGCTTCGTGACTTTTGTTCCCAACGGTGCCTCGTGTTCAAAATAGTAAATATAGTAGATACGAAACTTGCTGACGAAAGAAAAATATCAAATTTTGTTCATTAATTTAATTGGTTTCATAGTATTGGATAGAATTGAAAGACTTTTTTGTTGCGAGTCCATTAACTACTTTTATATGATCACTGAATAATGAGAACCACAAAAAATATCCATTGACATTTTATTGCCATAATTCTCAGCAAGAAAATGCATCATGTTAAAATATGTGGAATTAATTTTTAATGACAATGAATAACGTTTTAGTTAATGCAGCTTTAAAGGTTTAAAGACTAGAAACTGTATACGTAAATGTGTTGTAGTCATTATGAACATCGTATTTTTATGACCTTTAAATCAATCCCTTTTCATTTTTATGACCCAGATTGGAACTTGAAGGCATTGCATTTTTTGTAAGGAATGTCTTGAAGCCAGCAGTGTAAGATTTTAAGACAATGTCCATGTAAGTATATTTTCGTGATTAATATCATTTAAATAATTAGTTCTCATTATTCAGATTTTACAAGATCTCGTTTGATCACAAATACAGTTCCATCACGTTGTTTTGTGAGATTTATTTTAAATATTTCCTTATTATTTGGATATTAAAACTATTGTAGATGGGAAAATATGTATCCCTGAATGTCTGCTGAACATTTGAAGAACATATTGCTCACGACATTATGACTGAAGATTATTTCTTTTTCCACTTCCTCATTATCACCGGTGTTATCACTATGTTCTATTACGTAATCCGAAAGTATGGAAGTCCTGAATTCCATAACCATATGCAAACTAGTATTGTAGCCTAACTTTCATATTTGCATTCTTCATCTACTATCTTCATAGGACATAGCGCGCGCTTCCCTCTACTTACCATTCGAAAACTCCACCAGCGCCTGTTCGGTGTGCGTTTCCTGCTGACGCGTCCCGTCTTCCCAGATCGCTATTGCAAGTAATTATTAAATTCTGCGGAGCATCCGGGTGGGTGAAACCGCGCTCCAGTTTGCATATCGCCCGCCCGCTCGTCGGGTGTTCACCAGCCCCGAACCCGCCCGCTCGCCCGCGTCGCACCGGTAGAAAGTTCGCAGAGGTGGAAGCGCGGAAGTCGTGCTGACGGTAGGTGCAAGCAGATGCGGCGATGAGGTGATAGACTGGGTTGGATGATGAGAGCTTTCCAAACTACAGTTCAGGGTACTCATTTGCATAGAAACCTCGAGAATGATGGTGGATGCAAATGCTGTGATGGAATAGTTCAAAGCTGAGGGGACGTCACAAACCCAATTTCCAAATTGCAGAAGCAACGTTTTTGGCAAGAATGTAAAGATTTTGTTTCATTGGTATTTTTTATGTCGCCCAATACGTGAGCAGCTTTTGCTACAATATATCACTGATCGATACAGAATCCTCGACATCTAGCCTTGGACGCGGAAGAATAAATGGAAGTGGTTGAAAGATGAAGGAGCGATGAGTTGATAGACGGCATAACTTTGCGGGCTGTTGCTCAGGATCCCCCAAGTGCAGAAATACACTTGGAGTTTTGGAAGCAAAAGTGGCTAATAAATGCGACGTTGGGCAGTGTGAGGTAAACTGTGTCGGATTAAGGAATTAGCTTTAGTGGTCTTTGACATATAGGAGTCTCGAGACAGAAGCGATGGTACCGCTATTTGAACGTCAAGGCTGCGAAAAGGTGGAAGTATTGGTAGAGTTTGGGCATGCGCTTTGGAAGTTGGAATCTAGGAACTCGGCTAATAGGGAGCTGGGGGAAGATGTGGTGAAGAAAGAAGATGTGACGTCACGAATTCTAGGTGAAGAGAATTGAAAATAAATAAGGCTACATTGTGTCGTAGGTTTCATTGACTGCTTGATTGTGAGCCTGTGACAATGTAGAATGAGAGGTGCTAGATCAAATCCGTAATTTTGCAAATTTTTTAGAGAAATCTGGCTAGGGCAAATGAGAATAATTTTAGAAGGTAACTTATCTTAATGGTCTGTTTCCTGGTTCCCTACATTAATAATTCTGGCCACACTACTCTCAATCAAATCTGCGTGTTGAGTGAAACATAAGAAAACAATCCTCAGTGAGGGTGAATTTACCCTTTTTTAGGTATGTGAGACCGAGCGAAGTGTCTCGGCGCGTAGCGCGCAGTCGGGAGAACCGGATTTGATCCATGGGCAGGCCATTCTGATAATTTTTTGTGGTTTCCCTGGGTCATGAGGCGAATGCTGAAATGGTTTCAAAAGGCCATGATCATCTCCCATCTCCAACTCCCGTCACCTGCCCCACCTCTCATCTTATAATCCATTAATAATAATAATAATAATAATAATAATAATAATAATAATAATACGCCACCACCAGAGAAAGCAACGGGAAACTACCCTCATCAAGTCCTCCCAAGAAAACCCCATTGGGTCACTTAACTTCCTTCTATAGAAGAACAGGACCAAAGAAGTTATGGGAGAGCTACTGGAAACTGTCCTACCGTGATTGTCTGTGAGCGGAAATTTGACCTTAGAACCCATTTCCGTACCGGTGTGACGCAATTACTTACATCACTATCACAGTGACCATGATTGTGAAGGCAATAACTGTGATTACAACTATGACGATTAACTTGTCACTGATTAGGGCCAATATCTGGCCCTGCAGTTCTGTATGACCTTCAAAAGCTTTCATTCTCACAGCGTGCAATAATTGTTGCTGCGTAAACTGTCGTCATGGTGTCTCGTGGTCAAGATTGCGCTGGAAAACATATCGGGGAAGTTGATGCTGAAAACGAGAAATAGGAATAAGGATCAGTGATAGTAAAATCAGCATTCAAAGAAACTAGAAGGAAGTGTTTGCGAGAATGTAGATCGAAGTCTCTAACTTGGATCTCTCTTTTCAAGAAAAATATTTCTAGAATCCATATTTTGAAATCTTTGTAATAAGAGTGTTACAGAGTTTCTGTCACATTCATATCATTTTAATGTTTCCTTTTACTTGTACAAAATAAGAATGAATTTAAAGAAAAAATTACCCTTTGCTATCAACGCAAATAAATCACGAACAACTTTTTCAAAATAATTACTCAAATTTAATAATGATAATGATGCTAATACTAAGTGAAGTGACTTCTTGATACCTAATTGTAAATTAAATATTTATGATATCGTTTATTCAATATTCTGTTGTATTCTATTGTGGCATTTTGAGTCAAGGCAATACATGACGGTTTTATGAGAAAAACGGTACATTCTTAAAAGAAATGCCCCTATACGATGAATTCCTATATCGTAGTTGTTTGAATAAATTGAGTAGCATTACAAATAAATTGGCTTTGAAAGGGTTCATAACCCTAATCTCCCTCCATCCCTAGATCTACCACGGGGAATGAATAATATCACTAAGTAAATATTACTATGGACACATTATCGGTTGCTATTTGACAACCGCGATTTCCGTTACGGCGAAGGTACATAGGAAGGTGGCCCTCGTGCGTAAGGCTGGATAAGGGGATCGCGGATGTAAAAGCGATAACGGGAGCGGAAGGGGCGGGGTGGTCGCGCTGGGAATCGAGTGGAAAAGCAGGAAGCAGCGCGGGATCGCCCACGCTCTGCTGCCGCGGACTCGTTACACTCTCAACCAGTTATGAGCAGGAAAGCAAACACCCAGTGCCCACATTCAATACGCCCACATTCGACCGGAGGTGTTTGTTTACAGCATTGGCTTCTACTAACCACTCAGATATCGGGAATGTGACTTAATTTTTGAATCCGTATTGGCAAATTTACGCAAGTATCATAGTTAGCAACATTCACTATACTGCGATGTATTCAGAGCTACCTCTGACAGGTCATCAGCTGTTACGGTGCCATCCAATCGGGATCTTACACGTCACTATAGTGACGTCACTATGGAGCGTTCAACATTCCGATCGGATGACACCGTAACAGCTGATTTACGTCAGAGGCGGTGCAAAATAAATCCAATATAAAGTATGTAATTACAACAATAACTTTTACACCACTTAATTATTGTGTGTTTGATAAGTGTCTTAGTGATTTCTCAACGTCTGGGCGAGAGCTTACCACCTTCTGACCTTTCCAGGACAGGTGATCAGTGTTGGTGGTTTGCCATTCGCTGTTTGAAGGATGGCAGGGTGATCGTGGTGATAACAGATGAATGATTATGGATGAGATACACATTTATGAGATGCCATTCACGCCACAACAACGTGGTGCAAATATCCATGTCTAATGCCGGACTCAAACTCGCAGTCTTCACTTCCGTGTACTTGAACGTGTCGCAGTGTTTAAGCGCCATCGGGACAGGCGCGTAATATTAACAGAATTAATTCAATGGTAATTAGAGTAGCGGTTGGGTCGGCCCAAGACGAGTTCTAGTTTCTCTCTGAAGTTTACGTTTGGCCAGTGCGATAATTGATAAGTGGTTTAAAAATAATTTTCAGACACTCCCGACTTCTTTTGGTGTAATCTCTGTAAGAGTCGAGATCCGTAGGTCTTTAGCTTGTCTTTAATGGCAACTAAATACAGTGGGCTGCTTAATATTCTGAATTTTACGTTCTCTCCATACTGTGTACGTACGTAGAAAAGAAAGCTGCGGCAAAAATCGAGTACTGTGGGACCCTCATATCGAAAAAGTGTAATATTGTTTGTGTATGTAGTAAATTACTTCAAATAATGTGTAGTTAGAATCCATGTTTTGTAATCCAAAAAATAGGTTCTTGGCAAAACGTCTTCTGTCCGTCCATAACCAACGCTAGCACCTAAACCGTTTAAACGATTTTCTCTAAAATTGATATTCCTCAATCGATCTGGTTGAACTCGAGGCTCTTCTAATCTCAAACGGATATTTTTATTTTGGGGGGTAATTTACATGAAACTTCAACACTGTCAAAATTTTCTCAAAAATAGCTTCAAATTTTTATTTAAATAATTTAATTATTTAATCCCAAGAATTATTTTTTCTTCGGATAGAGCGAAGTGTGGATAAAAAATTACACAGGTCTCGATTTTTGTAGCTCTCTGAATTTTCCATAATCGCAACATTTTGAAGTTATTGAGGTGCCTTCCTAAAACTACATTATTGAAGAAGATGTTTTCTCAATGAAATCTGTTGATCTGTAAATAAGATCATGCACATTTTTTTGAAAAACCTAATACTGGTTTCGGGCAATTATTGCTTGGATTGGTAGAAACTGTTCTCCATAATGGCTCCATTTGAAAAAAAAAATGTATGTATGGATAGAGCAAATGACGTTTAAAAATGATGCAGGACACATTTTCGGTGAACTCTGTTTTTCGAAAATTGTGACAGTTCGAAATAATGAGAGCAATATGTGCTGTTGAAGCATCACCAGTTTGTGTGCATTTTTATGCTATATTATCAGCCAGAGAGCAGCCTTTTTTCAAATTCAAAATATTGAATTTAACTTGTATCCCCGATCTGAGTGGTGCAGATGTGTGCTGCGACAATCACTTGTGTGTTGGGTTGTTTTGGGACACAATTTGTTGTTTTCGTCATGAAAATGAAAATTATTATGAGTTTCCCATTCCGTATTTCCTCAATAAACCGAATTAATAGTTCTGCAGTTTCTGATCTCCATCGCCCCTGTTGGGGGTTTGGTACAAGAAAAAACTAATTACAATGAAAAATATTCATCTCTCGTTAACAAGTTATTTCCCAATCTGCCCTGTCAGAAACTCTCATTCCTGCACATAACGTCACGTGCGAATTTACTAGGCTGCAATGTTGCTACTACTCGCAGATCTGTATACTGCGATATATGAAGTTTTCAGGCTGTACATGAGAAGTTTAAGTTTATCGCGGTAGAATTAATAATTTTCCCATGTTTTTTTATCATGTGAGAAAATTTGACAAATCACTTCTGGGATAAAGTTTAAATTGTCAGAAATATTGAAATAAGGTCGCGGAATGATATATTAGTCGGAAAGAAAATGTATTCAGCATTATATGAGAGCATGATATAGAATGAAAACATCGAATAACACATAAAGATCGGCGATTAAAGTTATGCTTTGATGGACAAAATAATATAATTCCAAATATGTTCTTAGAGAAATGATATTTATGTATATTTCACATGCACATTCGACGTGCATTTGACCAGTTCATATCGCCCCAGGATGTAAATTTTCTCCTCCGCCTAAAGTATGTGCGCTAACGCAAAATAATAATAATAATAATAATAATAATAATAATAGTAATAATAATAATAATAGTGACGGCTACACCTCCATTTCCTATGCCAAATAATCCCTGTTTTCTTCTGGCATAAAAAAGTAGAAAATAGGAAAACAATGCAGTACACATACGTCCAAACAGATAACGTTTTTTTAGCTTTAACGGTATCGCGAAGGAGATCTGTCCACATGCGTGTCGGCAGACACTAGTCAACAAGGCATGCAAGGGAACGCTGTAGAGAACAAAGGTAATAGAGGGACCATCTAATGGCAAAAGTCATTCTCTCTCTAGCGCACAGGCACTTGCTGCACATAACAGTTAGGAACAAAGTAGTAAAATGATCTGCGGAAACTCGCTGAGGAAAAGGTATACCTGTTATAGTACAGTTGAACCTTCCGGAAACGGCCTCACAGTGAAAAAAGACCACGGTATGTGGGAGGTAATGAGCAGGTAATTCTTTGTAAGTGGTTGCCGACCCCTCTGGCTGTGGCTCTCAACTAGCAGTTCACGTCTGGGGTCCCGTGATATAAAGGGGTACTACGAACACTTTCTTCGAATAACACAGAAATACAAGTATTAAATGCGTAATGTAGAATTTCAAATATAAATATGTGAATTTCATATAACTTACACTGTAGGAATTGGATATTTGGAATCTGAGGGGAGAAAAGAAAGACTTTAAATGATGGAATATAGCTTAATGTCGATTACTTTAAAATTCGAAGTGAATAGTGCAATTTGAAATTTAGAAAACCTACAATAACTGTCGCAATAGTTGTTTATTTCGTTCACTTAAAAATTACAAATGTGCATAACTGATGTGAGTTGTATGTAATAACATTCGTAAGATATTGCAATGTTTTTAATGTTCTCTCAATACTCTGAATTGTCAGAGTCCATATATTGTGAGTCATTGATTCCGAAAAATTAGTTGACAGCAAAAATCTGTCCGTGCGTCCGTCGGTTGTCAACGCTGGCGCCTAAACCGTCCTGACGATGTTCTGCAAAATTGACTTTCTCCCATCAATCGGAGCAAAACAGTTATTTTTTCGTTTCTGTTTTAAAGCTTTCAAACTTCCAATAACTTATTAGAGTATTACCAAACTTATGAAATCTTTTTATATACTTCTAATTAATAGGTATACTGGTGGTATAGGTGATGTTTCGGAGAATTCGCCACTGAAAGTTCCATTGCTGAAAATATTTCGGACCACGTACACTTCGTAATATATTATGTTGCATTCATTACTGAGTAAGTCAAAGTCGCTTCCTTCCACGTCCTGTTACTATCATTACTTGGAAATATCTGTCGATTTCTGTGCATGTGTGGTCTTACCATGGACAGAGTGTACTTATTGATGATTCATTTACGTGGTCTAAGCTTCGCTCCGATGTTAATCACCAGTGCAAGTCATTAGTGAGATTGACCACTGTTGAATCAATTAGTTATTTAATGCAAATTAATTGACAACATTAACAGTTGTAATAGTATACAGTATACGTGACTATTATGACTGAAGTAAAATAATATTAACCATAAGGTTTTCTTTATTCGTTTGTTCTTGAGAAAATATAAACTCAATTGAAAGAGAGAAATCGATTCATCTACTCAATCAGGGCACAAATAAAAGCATTTGAATCAATTATAAGAAGGCGAATGGAGTCTCTCTAGTATTATTACAGAATTAATTAGATACAATATTTAATTTATAATATTGTTATTCATTCTTTACTCGTTATGTGTTATAATCATGTAACATTTTAGACCAATGGGCATGACTGTTCGAGGTCAATTGCACATTCCTTACACTATAGAATTAAATATTGTTGTTATTAATTTTATTCTTTTTCTGTGAATATATTCAGAGAAAAGTGGCGTAAGTATGTGAAAATATAAGAGGTGTTGGTTCGATAAAAATAGTTAATAAACAATCCAATTTTTAACAGAAGGGCAATTACAAGGATTCTCCTTGGAAGGAAAGCACAGTGAAACAATAACTTATAAGACAATTATGCAGACGACGAAATGACAAGCGCTGTCGAATATACATAAAAAAACCTCGATAGAGACGTTTTGTGTTTAATGCGAGCGAGTTGTTACCACAAATCACATATTAGCTAGATGCGAAAGTGTTTGAAGCCTTAGCCCATTTGAGGTATTCCTTCCCATACTTGGGTTTTTCTAAGGCATCTGTGGGTAGTATCTCCAAGATGGAATATGGCAAGACTTTTTGCGTCTCTCTCGGTCCTGCCGCAAGGTGTCGCGACCGTATCAAGCAGTGCAGATCAAGCGACTCTAGCGGCATGACTGAGAAATATGCGAAAAGCCATGCCATATTCTATCTTGGAGATACTACCCTCAGATGCCTCGTAAGAAATACTCCAGTATATGCAGAAAGTTATCATGGATCTGAAAATCAATTCCTGATTTTTCCAAAATCCCCATAAGTCAAGGTACAGGAAGAAGACTCGGAAAATAAATAAAGAAGCCTAAAACGGGTACTGCGCGTTTCAGGGTTGTTCTGCCACAAAGCAAACGCTGCGAATACGAGTCTCGGGTATCGTTTCGTGTGATGGGAGCGTTCACGTGATCCCCACTTCCTGCCCGCACGTGTGGATGCCTCGCAGCGCCCGCCCCCGCCCCCGCCCCCGCCCCCGCCCCCGCACAGCCCCTGGGGCTTCTGCGCATCCTCCGCTTCCTCTGCTCTGCAGCGCCATCACGCGATCCCCACACTCGCATCGCTTCCGCTTGCCCCTCCCCGCTTCCTCCCACTGCAACCAGCCCTGCGTCGCCCCGATAGCCGCAAGCCTATTCATCACTAGAAGGCGGATTTTGATGAGACCTAAACCATCGCAAAAAATGATCAAGAATATGCTCTTAAAATGTTTTAAATATGCCCTAAAACCAAAGAAAAATGACGTAAAAAGTCTTACCAAAACAATGATGGATGGATGAACAACTCAAGCTGTTGGATACGTTACTGATGTAATCGAGGCTTCGTCCATTCGTTCGAGTGAACTCAGCTTTCAAATTTTTGGTTTGGACTATTCTTTACCGGCAAATTTCTGTCTTAAGTAATCCCGAAATCGGCCGAACCGGCAATGGCGCTGATACACGTCACAAGAATTACATACTCACAACGGCTGTCAAAACAATTTCTGAGCGAACAAATCGAATAGGCTGTTGAATAATTCTGTGAAGAATATTTGTTGGATCTCGTAAATATTATTTGAAGCAAGTACCACTAAAAATGACATTAAAATCGTCGAAATCATCCAAAAGTGCATTAAAAATGTCAGAAAAGGTAGAAAATGACTTATACTTCAAAATCGACAAAAATGCAAAATAATTACCTATAAAAATTCGCCATTTCCTTTTGTCTTAACATAAAATGAATTTCTATACTAAACGACATTGTTCTAAAGTGAAAACAAAAACAATTACATTTCATTAAAATCCGCCCCCTATTCATCACTGTCAGTGCTACAAAAAAAGCGGATTAACAGTGGCCTGCAGCTCCAGAAATGGTGCTGAACGAAACGGTTTTTGAAAATGTTGCACGCTCACTGCGCATGTACAACAAAATACTCTCGTATAACTGCAATTCTTCAATTTTTATCAGAAACAGTCATTACGAATACTCCAATAACATAATATAGTACGGGACAACCAAATATATATTATTGTCATATATTGTCAAGAATATCAAGGATAGGTGCTGTTCATAACGCAAAACGTAAATAGAAAATATTTAATGGTGGGAAAACTCTTTCTTGAAACCTTGCTGTTGTATAACGCCTGCTGCATCGTAGGCAGTGTCGAACTGAGTATGAGAATTCAGTCGGTACGTACGGTATAAAAAAAGGTGGAATAACACGATCAAAATTTAGATTTTTCTGGGAAAATTGAAACTGTTTCATTATCGTTGTATTTTTTTTTCAGATTTTCTGTTTATCTAATGAAACGATACCTTTCACATGGCGGGAGGCTGCATAGTTTTTGTTGTTGTTGTTTTTGTTTTTCAATTTCTGCGCGCATTAGAAATTCAAAAAGTGGATGTTTAATACCACTTTTTTTATAAATAATTCCAATATAACATTTTTACCTTAATTAAAGTTTTCAAAATTAGTTTTAATATTTCTAAAATCAGTATTTTTTAATATGCCTCGTAGTTTGCGGGCTTAGGCGTCTGGTCAAGCAGACCGATTGACTTTCGTTGCCCAGATGCAGTTTTCGGCAACGCAATACTGATTTGATTATGTGTACTTCACTCTTCAGAACAATAAATGTCAGTAGCAGTACATAATGCACATTTACAACGACCTTCAGAGATAGAAAATGTTTGCAGTCGCAAAGCTTCCCAGATTATTACATAAATTGGTTTCTTCAGTTGATGGATTTCATAGAAAGAATACGTTCATGCACACTTCACGTTTACATTATTATAGTTTACTCTAAGGAAGAGTTAATTTTTAGTTTTATTGATTATGTTTAGAAGTGTGGCAAAGGAGTTTTAATTGATCGTGATGAATTTACGTATTGAAATGATGACAGAAACGCGTCTACTACATATACATCTATACATCGCAGGTGCAGAAGGAAAGGAATAACTCAAAATTGTCATTTTCCAGGAGAATAATGTTGTCCTACGGACCCGTTTATTTCGTCATTGTTTACAGTTTTAACCAGCTGTCTTGTGCACTCTCTCCGCAATTTTTCTAGCATACTACTATAAATATACTACTTTATAAAGACTTTCCTTCTTTTAACCAAAAATGACAGTGATTTTCAAGATGTGTCGCTTTTCTTGTTCACCTACAACGTGTCTCCTCCATTCTCTCTCTCTCTCTCTCTCTCTCTCTCTCTCTCTCTCTCTCTCTCTCTTTCTCTCTCTTTCTCTCTCTCTCTTTCTCTCTCTCTCTTTCTCTCTTTCTCTTTCTCTCTTTCTCTTTCTCTCTTTCTCACTTTCTCACTTTCTCTCTTTCTCTCTTTCTCTCTTTCTTTCTCTCTCTCTTTCTCTCTTTCTTTCTCTCTCTCTTTCTCTCTCTCTTTCTCTTTCTCTCTTTCTCTCTTTCTCTCTTTCTCTTTCTCTCTTTCTCTCTTTCTCTTTCTCTCTTTCTCTCTTTCTCTTTCTCTCTTTCTCTCTTTCTCTTTCTCTCTTTCTCTTTCTCTCTTTCTCTTTCTCTCTTTCTCTTTCTCTCTTTCTCTTTCTCTTTCTCTCTTTCTCTTTCTCTCTTTCTCTTTCTCCCTTTCTCTTTCTCTCTCTCTCTCTCTCCATACACACACACACACACACACACACACACACACACACACACACCGCCCCTCCTGCTGGTCGTCAACGCGTCCGGAGCTACCCTGGCTCTGGTCCCATTTCCGCTGCCAGCGCAATCTTGTCTCCCGTCACCCAGGTGGGGCTCCCTGCCATGTCGCCCTCCGCCGCCGGCGGAAGCCGCACAACACGAGGCACGTGCGCGCCACCCGCGCGTGGCATGTCCCGCCCCCGCCGCCTCGGCACCCCTGGAGACCAGGCCGCCTCCACCCCTATCCTCCGTCGCTCTAGTTTACCGGGGGGCTTCTTCGCGTAATGGCTAGTGCATACGCCTTGCACCGCTGGGGCCGGTGTTCTCCAACCTGCAACACCCCTGGCAACTAGGCACCCTCCTCCCCTATGCTCCGTCGCCAATGTCACTCTATTCAAACCCAAAGGGGGGTTTCTTCGCGTAATGGCTAGCGCATACGCCTTTCACCGCTGGAGCCGGTGTTCTCCCCAATCCACGTGGAAATTGTGGTGTATAAAGCGATTTTGGTACATTTTCTCGGGGTTCCCACGTTTCTCCAATCCATGTGGAAATTGTGGTGGATAAAGAGATTTTGGCACGTTTTCTCGGGGTTCCGCCGTTTCTCCAATCCATATGGAAATTGTGAGTTTTCAGCACATTTCCTCGCGGTTCTCCCTTTTCTACTGCCTTTCATTCCATCATTTCTCCATCATTATTCACCTCATCATCGTCATTATTGCTCTCATGTACTCATCAGAACATTATTCATGGACCTCTATGGCCTCATATAGTCACAAGGTCTCTAAGCTCCGTAAATAAACTAATTAACAAAATTATTCCCTCTCCCTCTCTTACTGCGCTGTCACCCCGTTCACTCGCAGAACTAGTCGCCCTCGCCGACCCGGTCATTAGTCTCGTCTCATCCTCGTGGTTCCTACTCATACCCTCCTCGACAAGTTCTCCATTTCCGTCGTTCCTGTCTTGCCCACGTCCCGTTTCACTCTTCCCAGCCCCGCTGTTCTATCATCATGGTCTTCGCTGTGTCTACAGTCCTCAACGACTACCTTTCTCTGTGCTTCTACTAACCGTTTCCGCTACCCTCGTAACCATTGCCATTTCTACGGGCTCCGCAACTCCACTGCATTCACTACCCCCGTCATTCATATTAGCCTACCCTCTGTTTGATTCACACCCGACATCCTCCTACCAGTCTCATCCTCGCCACTCTTGCCATCTACGCTGTAGTTGCTGCCTAGGAGGACCTCTGGCATCGCTGCTGGCCGCCCCGCTTTCAGCTCTCGTTGTTCCAGCTTTGGCCTCATAGACCGTTATTCCCTTCAAGCTGCTGGTATACCACTGTCTCAGGCCATGGCAGCGACCGAATGTTTTGTCAACTGTAATAGTTGACTGTCGCCTAAATCCGCAAGGCTCCGCGAATTGTATTCTTCCAGCGGACGCATGGGCCGGAGCACCAGCTGCTTTTGCTGCGGTTGTTTCAATTCAGGGAGTGGAGTGAGAGATTAGAGGCAGTTATCACGAGTGACTTTTATTTGTTCCGATACAATCTTCAAAAAGGATATCGTAGGATACAAAACATCACGGAAAGCATATGACCATATTAAAATGAATTCCCTGTTAGATAAATTAAAAGTGAGGTCATAATTTTTGTCATCCATTGAAATAAACTCATTATAGACCAACTTTTAATCAAATAATAATATAAATAATATACCATGTAAATTATAATTCTATGGATAAAAGTTAGAATCTACACTATTCTATGATTATAAATAATTACTCTAGGAATATAAATACATTGAATTCCGGCTAACTTTCTCGAGTTGATGGAATATCAAAACAACAGAATGTTCCAAAGTCCCTGCCACAAGTTGTCAACATTCGTGAAGTGAATTCGAATTATTTATACGTGTTACTCACCGATTACGCTTCCTGATTTAGTTTGGATCGTCCAAAATGTATGAACACTCGTCGTTTTAGTATATCTCAAACTAATTGAACGCACGTCAGGACCGATTATACCATCAATGCTGTTCGTCCACTCGCTCTGTTTCCCTTCCTTCTCCACCCCCGCTTGCCCTCGCCCCCATCCATCACGACGCACGCGCGCGCGCGCCACGTGCCCACGTGCCCTTGACGCCCGATCGGCGCGGGGGAAGTCCCTCGTGCGCACGTGACCCGCCGGTGTCTGCTCCTCATTAGGGCCTCGTGTATGGCCCGGCCGCTCGGCCGCCCTCCCCGCACCCCCTTTGTGTAGGCGGCGCCGCGTGCTGTTTGCTTTTACGCTGTCACGTTTCCAAGTCTATTTCACGTGAATCTGCCCACGCTAATGTTAGCGGCCAAGGTCGCACTGTCGATGTATGTTTTATCAGTTCAAACGTTAGGGTTTGTGTTTCGACATGAAAGGGAATCGTTCACAACTTGTTGTTGAATGCCACGTTTTGGTGAAATGTTAATGGAAAATAATGCAGGAATGACCTTCGTCAGTGTGGTGATTTGAGATAATCGGTAACAGTTAAGTGATTGGAAGTAGGTCGTGAAAGAGTGCAACAATAAGTCTGTATAATTTTCTTGAATTATTTGTTTATGTATGGGTATAGCATAAACTGCAGTTAAAGTACGCACTGCGATGAAATATTTAAGTAGAATTGCGAATCTGGATCAAATGCTCGATCACTCTGGCACGTCTTGCCCAGTATAGAAATCCAATTACTTTCCAGCGAGTTTCCCTCTGAGAAATAATTAAATTAACCTAAATTTGTAAGATCTGAGTCTTCAATGTCTATAACTAGATTACTTTATATTTGACATAAAAGCATAAATGCATTGAGATAACTACGAGATAGTCAACACTTTTCAAATATCAACATTTTTCTTAAGGAATAGTTTTATATCTCTATCATTCCGTCAACTACACGCATTTACATTCCATTCTCCATTTCTTCATGAATTTTGGGTTTCTGTGCCACGATAAAATTTTCAGGACGCTGCCAAGTAACGGTTCTTCCGCGAGATTGAATAATAACGAGAGATTGAGATCAAGTGAAGGGAGCGTTTGACCTGTTTAAATTTGCAACTGTGCGAAAGTTATGTGCTCATCCATCAATATTAACCTGAGTTTCTTGATATATTGAGAGAAATCGGACGTTTGTTGACCGTAATACTTCAGGTTGTGTTTTATATATTCAAGAAAATCAGGAAAAAGCGAAAACTGTTGGTAAAGATACGAGTATTTTTATATTTCGTTTTATCTTTATCATTACTGATTCTGTCAATTAGACGCATTACATTCCATCCTCTACTTTTTTAAGTATTTATTCTTAAAACGTTATATATTTTATAGATTGAATATAGCATGCTTATATACTTGATGTTAATAAAATTCATTGAACTTCACGTATAATAAAAGCTAGGTGACGTAAAATGTATCTTTTTTCGTTTGTACTTTATTTTATCTCTTAATTTTGTATGAATAAATTCATATGCACAGTACCGCTGAAGTAGAGTTTTGTAAAATATATATTCTTTAATGTAGACTGACATTGATTTCAGATTTCAAACGCATCCTTACGAAAGTAGAAAACGACGATTAGGAATACCGGAAAAAGTAACTTTGTGGTTTTGGGTATCTACGCCTCTTGAGTGTTTCGGATCAAATGCTATTGAGTTTAGGCCGCCATTATGCGAGGAAGTGCTTCCACGAGCCGTACCTGAAATCTGGAGTAGGGAATGGCTGGCTTGTGAATTAAAACACCCAAAAGTAATTCATTGTTCAAATCTATTTTCCGTTGATATTCCTCGTCATATTGAAAATCGAATACATCCGCTGGTGATAACTTGTAATACTTTTCATTTCTCACATTATTGTATTTTGTATTGAAGATTTTCAAATAAATGTTGCTGATATTCATTACCTCCTAAGAGATAACTTAGAAAGGAATTACCATCACTCACAGATTTAATTTTCTTGAGTGAAAAAGGCGGGTCTGAAAGAGAGAAAAAAGGAGGAGAGAATGCAGGTCACAGTAATACCTCAGACCGGTACCTCGGAATGCTCCACGTCTTGAGAGCATTGCGCAAAGGCTCAAGAAATATGAATTCAGTCGTTAAATATCAAGACCTATTTTTCCTTTCACGTCTTATTCACTCCACTGCTTAAATTAAATGTCACTGAAAGACTGAAAAAAAACTGAAAGAGTGAAAAGTTGAGGCTAAGGAAAAAAACACAAATTAGAAGAAAGAGGGACTGTGTTCTGTACAGTACGTCAAATCTTTACTTTTGAGTGCTCCAGAGCCTGAGAACCTTACGCAGACACACAAGAACAATTTATTAGGTGCGTAATTAACATACTCTCGTCCCATTTCTTGTTTATTGTCCCTCAAACTTTGCCCAAACGTCTCTCAAATGTGATTCTCCCAAATCAAAAGTCACGAGATATATATGTTCTTAATTGAGAATGACAATGATTACGATGCATCTGTTGTTGATTGCCAAAATATATTAGGCGTAGACGAGAGAGGTGGGTTTTACGTCTTTCCTTTTCTGGAGTCGGTGATCAAAAGAGATTTCCCTTCACTTTCCACTATAGACGTGTGTATCCAGGGGTGGTTATGGAGATAACTTTATGCAAAATAAGTGTTTATGAAAGGAAAGATGGTTCAAATGGGTTGTTGATTATATGATAGGTAGTAAAGCCAAACAACCTAGAGAAATCACCCATCCCTTACATGAGGCTCGAAGGCGCAACCTGCATCGCTTAACGTGGTAGTTCCAAGTTTCTGAGCCACCGAACAGAGTAGTAACCGACTAGCATCATGTATTAAGGCTCCCGCTGACCAACGCGGAAGATCCTCAGCCTACGCGGATTGGCCGCAGCGGATGTTTCGCGTCACATGTTGCCTTATGAGCACGTTCAGATCTGAGCGGCAGGCGAGCGTCGCGGCAACGGATTGGCAGCGTTTAATCGGCGGCGAAATTTGTAACCCAGTTAGACGCGTTTCTTCCGCTGTAGCTCGAGTTTCGTGGAAGTCCGCCCGTGTTCGGTAGTTTTTCGCTCACCTCTGGGTCGAGCGACCTTGCCAACCGTCACCAAACGCTGACTCATAATTGACGCTCTGGTGTGAACGGTCTCGCGAATTCCGCGGCCGCGTCTAGCTCGGAACTTTCCGCGCCCCACCCGCTTCGGATCTACCGCGCCGGTCTGTGGGAGCCTTAAGGTTCTGCCAAAACTTTTAGCAGATCATCGTTCCAGCTAGAATCGAACAGAAAGAATGTAGGAATGTGAAAAAGAGCGCTTGCCCCACCCAGTTCCCGAGGGCCGCCTGAAGGGAGAAGCGCCGGCCGCTGCCCGCAGGGTTGACGACCGCGCCCGTCGCAGCGCTCCCTTCGCTCGGAGAAAACTCGTCCACCGCGAGGTTAAGCGCCCCGAAGGGGAGGGGCAGCGAGGCGAGTAACTCTTCGCAGACGAGCGACTGTCGAGGCGCCCTCGCGCACGCCCAGCTGCTCTTAATTGCGCCGCACAGCTGCGGAGGCGGCGCCGGCGGAGGGGGAAGAGTCGGGGAGGGGAACGGGACGGGACGGGGCATGGTGAGGCGTGGAAGGCGGGGGCATGGATGGCATGGTGTGGCATGGGATGGCGTGGCGGCGCGGGGCGGCGTGGAACGGGGCGGGACTTGGCATGACATGCCGTGGCGTGTGGGGAATGGCTTGGCGCGGGAGGGCGTGGGCGTGGCATGGTGCTGTAGTGTGGTGTCGTGGAGTAGCGTGAGTGGAGCGGGGAAGGACTTGGGAAAAATGGGTCGGGGAGGGTGTTGCAAGTGGGATCTGGGAGCGGCGTGTGGAGGGTGGCGAACTTGGTGAGATAATATTAGTGTGGCAGGGACTGGTTTAACAGGACTGGTTTGGCGGGACGTGCGGGGTGGGACTTTCGTGGAGGGTTGTTGGGACTGCGCTTGATGGCCGTGGCGTGAGGGGCGGTGACAGGGCCGGAGAGGGGAACGGAGACGACAGGCAGACAATGTTGCGGTTTCCCAGAGGTCAAACGATCTCCTCTTCTAGAGACAGTGTCATTGACACTTTCTCTCTGACATCCTCATGCTTCAACTAACAATTCTAAAGGTTGTGCTCTTCCGTGATAACTGTAAGGTCTGTAATGGCGTTCGCTGCTGCGTGGAATACCGTATTGTTATAGCCCCCTTGTGTGTATTGGTATGCATTATCACCGTAAATTACTATTGATGTATTGAACTCTATTCTGTACATAGATATTGAAACTTTTAAACATGTTATAACTTTATCTTATGTGTGAAGAAAAGGGAACTTTGTGCCACAATTAGCTAGGAATACTAGAGTCTCATAAACTACGGGATTTCCATTATCTTATTTGCAGATATTATGTTTTAATCAAATGAAAGAATAATAATTGTTTGATGTTAGATATAAATATTCGAAAAGAAAGTAAATAGGATTGAAAAATGAAAGCAGCTTCGAAAATTTTCATCCCCTTCTTTACCAACTTCTCTACAAAATACGTTATATAATTGTAGTATCAAGAGAGGGAAAACGCATTCTGTATTCAATAGCAGATAATTGATATTTTATCAAAAGCAGATCCTCGGAATGCTGCGAGGACGTGAGGTTTACCGTCGTTCTTTAAAGACTATCTTACGAACGCACCCATAATAAAAATATTACTTATTCACGTCGGGTCACAAACATCGGAAGAAAGCGAAAGTCACGCAGTGAGAATCCTCCATGAAGAGGCAATGTCCTTTCCAACATAGCACTTTGTCGCATTTCCAAAGGTCGGGGAAAGGCAGACGAGCCTAGAAAAAAATCCAAACCCTTTACTTAAAAATTTTATATATATAATATATATATATATATATATATATATATATATATATATATACATAAATGTGGGTGGAGGCGTATGGTTCGTTCCGCTCGGCCGCACGACACGTAATAAGAAGCCGCGAGAACTTCCAGGCCGGCGCGTCTTCGCAGTCTGCGGAGTTTCACCGGGCGCTGGAGTTCGGCGTCAGCATTTCGTAAATAAGCGGTTTACGATGTTTTCCCTATCACCCTGCCACCGCCCGGTCGCCGCCTCGTACTTTCTCGGCGGCCAGGGCAGGGAGGGGCGGGCCCAGCAGAGCGCTCGGCTGCGGCGATCTCCGCCACCGGGGAAAGTCAACGCCTCCTGGCGCCCGCATCGCTTCCGAGTGCGCGCGCACCGCGCAAAACAAATGCCGGTGGCCCGCAAAGCAATTTGGCCCCGGTGCACTGGACCTGAAGACAGACCTGTGAGAGGCGAGTGGCGGAGTTGTGTTTTAACATACGTGCCAAGGATCACATGTCATCTTTCCTTCCTCATCCTTGCACGCATGCGCGCGCACGCACGCGTACGCACGCGCGCGCGCGCGCGCACACACACACACATACTCACATGTCACACACATGATGGGAGACCAGTCGGAAGCTTAGAGTTCATCGCAGCTGGGGCGGTGCCCCGTTGGGAAGATATCTCGAGAGAAAAGCCTTGCAAACCGACGTATCGGTCGGCGCCGGATCTCATATATCTTCGGGGGAGGAAAACAGCGGCACCTCCCGGGAAATAACATGCATTCATTGCCCTAATGACCACAGGAGTTGTCGCTCCAGGAAACGCTAAATAATCAATTATCAATCAATCTAGAAACCGTATTGATCAAGATATTGAGAGAATGTAGTGTTTTATGCATGTACGTACGTCATAAGGATCGATTAGAGCAGTCGCTCTTTGGGGGATCAATGGATACGGACGTGATACATTAACAATAGTTATTTCACTGGAAGGAATTAAAGCTTAGAATTTATCGACCCTGCATCAGTCGTGTCCAGCGTATTTAGTCTTCAATGTGAACAGGAGCTCTTAATTACTTTTAACTTGAGGTAATGAATAAAAAATATCAAAATACAATCCATTCCGAACTGAACATTATTGGCTTCTATTATACTTCAGTATCTAAGTGAAAAGCAAGTATGAATCAGTTCACTTCACCTTCGTTTCCGTTTATATTGCATAACTTTAAATTCGGTTCTGACTATCTTTTATTGCCTTGATGTAAGAGCCAATTACAGAGAAAATAAAACTTTTTTGCGAGAAATCATAATTTGTTACCGAAGAGATGGCATAAATGGAAGAAACTAAACACATAACTTATGTTATGAAACATAACCCTTGTAATAAATGTTATTCGAAACATTTGCCACTGTTCGATGCTTTGAAACATTGAATCTGTTCTTCTGCAGCAAGTACTTTCAGACTGAGATTTCAACCTTCCTTCATCTATTCCCCCATGAATTTTCCATGGGGTAAACATTTTTCTCTAAGCATATGCATGTAGGATTGAATAAAAGGCAATTGATTTTTTTTCTGAATCAAGTGAATTATTTCTTATTATTATGACACTTTACGGGTGTATATTACTACGGAAACTTGAAACCTCTCTTCTCCAAAAAATCCAGAAATAGAAAATTTTGACATCACGAGGTTTGAATGTCTGAACAAGTTACACGTTAAGAAATTTAATTCATAGTAAAGTAAGGTAAAGTAAAATGAAGAGAAGTAAATAAAATGTAAGATATCAAATAATTAGAGTAATTACGTAGTAAGTTTTGGTTTTCTTGGTTCCTCTGTCTATTATTGCTCTTTGTATTCTATTGAATTGACATGAAATTTGTTTAAAATACTGTTTGCGACTTAACGAGGGCAATTCAGCAACTCCAATTCATTTCCACCAAATTGTAGAAATATATTACACATTACAAGGATGTTACCTTCTAACTGCAAAATGCACGTTGCAAATTGCGCAACGCACGAAACAGTACGAAACAAAATGTAGAGATATGACTTACTGTGCCTATTTTTATCACACTCTGTGGACTTAGTCATTTCGAATAAACGTAAAGAGATATATTATGTAAGATACAGGCGCAAATTACAGGCGATGGTTACAGGCGCAAGCACTTTACGACCGATACACATACGATCGGACGGTCTGGAATGCTTGTAGTTATTTGCCTGCGTAAAGACCCTGATCTTTGGTAAATAAACCACTGCTGATTATTCTGATTATTCAAAGCGACCTTTTTGTGAAATTTGGGGGATGGGAAGAAACGTGTCCACCTTTTGTGTATGACAACTGCGCTGTAGCTTTGAGAAAACTTTCCATGTTCCTTTGCGACCGTTAAAAATTGTTATTTGAGTAATTATTTTGGGAATGATTTGAATAAATTGTTCATGTTCATTGAATGAATTGAGCGCGTCAGCTGCTGTCATCATAGCTCCCGCAAGTGTAGTGTGTGTTTTTATCAAAGGAGGTGTTCTTCTTTCTCTGAATGTTGAGATTCGGCGCCAAGCTAATCGTCGTCTTACGGGTTTTTCCCGTCCAAATATCTCCCACTAGCTCACATTAATATTAGTTTAAACATATTTCATACTAATCCCATTCAAGTTTGTACAATACCTATCAGTTTTACATTATTTTCACTCCAAGAAATAAAAAAGGACAATATTTTTAAACATCATTAAATCAGGACATTAGGTGCCTAGGTCAGTTAACGCTGACAAGAAACAAATATGACCGAAGAGTTGAGAGCAGACAATACTTCCTGCGCTCATCCATCGCCATTTTCTTCGAATTGCGCGGTCTCGTTGTACTGCTATTACGGAGAAAGTACAAAAAGAGCGCCGGGGGCGGCGGGCAGTTCTCGAAAGCCCGTCCGCGGAGCACCCGTCGAACGGTGCTAAACGAGAGGGGCGTGGCCGCGGCCATCGCGTGACGCCACCCAGAAGTCGGACCTCTCGCCTCCCGCGCGCGGACCTCACTCCCCTCACCGACATCGCGATCGACAATTTGCTCCACCGCCTACTCGCGAGATCGCCAACCCGCTGCATCGTGAACTCGCTCCTACACCCAACATGCTGCTACTTACGTGTTGCTTCTTTACCCCCAACTCGTTACTGTATCGCGAACTTACTCCTATATCCAACACGCTACTACACCGCCAACTCGCTTCTGTTTCACCAACTCACTGTATCGTGAATTTACTCTTATATCCAACATGCAATCACTTCGCCAACTCGCTTCTGAATCGCCAACTTGCTCCTATATCCAACATACTACTGTATTACTAGCTCGCATTTGTATTGTCCATATCACGATCGATAATTTGCTCCGCCGCCTACTTGCTAGATCGGCAACCCGCTGCATCGTGAACGCGCTTCTACACCCAACATGTTACTTCATCGTCAACTCGCTTCTTTATCACCAACTCGTTACTGTATTGCGAACTTCCTCCTGAGTCCAACATGCTACTACATCGCTTCTGTATCACCAACTTGTTAAAGTGTCGCAAACTTGCTCCTTGGATATCCACGCTACTTCATCGCCAACTCGCTTCTGAGTCGCCAACTCGTTATTGTATCGTGAACTTTCTCCTATATCCAATATGCAACTACATCGCCAACTCGCTTTTGTGTCGCCAACTTGCTTCTATATCCAACATGCTACTAAATTACTACCTCGCTTTTGTATCGTTAACTCGTAACCGTATCGCGAACTTGCTCCCATATCCAACATGCAATTACATCGCCAAATAGCTTCTGTATCGCCAACTCTTTATTGCACCGCGAATTTGCTGCTATATCCAACACGCTACTATATCACCAACTCTGTGCTTTAACACCAAATTATAACTGTATCGCCAACTCGCTCCTATATCGCGAACTACTGAAACACCAACTTGCTACTGTATGGTCCACCGACGCGTTACTCTTTCGCCAACTCACTATTGTATCGCCAACTAGCTGCCATATCAACCCGATACTATATCGCCAATTCGTTGTTTCCCTGTTATACGTATCCATTCTGATTTTCTTCAGCTTAATACACATCACCGATAGGTTTTCGAGATGAGCTCTTAGTTCTCTGGCAGACGTCACGTCCAGAGTTTTGTCCTGAATGTTGATGTTTCAACAATCGTTCTACGCTTGCTTTAGAGCGGAAGCATTTATGAACAAATTATCGACTTACCTTCGACAGTATATTGTAAACTTCCCCCAAAGTAACATTTATAGCTGTCGTTGCTTCTCCTCGATATCACTGCCGACCGCCCCCACCGCCCCCACCACCCCCACCGCCCCCACCGCCCCCACCGCCGCCACCGCCGCCACCACCATCACCACCACCACCGCCACCACCGCCACCACCGCCACCCCCGCCACCACCGCCACCACCGCCACCCCCGCCACCACAGCCACCCCCGCCACCACCGCCACCACCACCACCACCACCACCACCACCACCACCACCACCACCACCACCACCGCCGCCACCACCGCCACCACCACCACCACCACCACCACCACCGCCACCACCACCACCGCCACCACCACCACCGCCACCACCACCACCACCACCACCACCACCACCGCCACCACCGCCACCACCACCGTCACCATCAGCCAGTGTATACTTCTCACCCACATCCAGTCTCCAAAATTCCTTCCTCTGCCCCGCCTCCTGGGTCCCGCTGCTGCTCCTGAGCGCTAGTCGTCGCCGCCGCCGCGGCGGCGCCGGGCGCCGGGCGCGAGGACCGGTCGGCCCGTGCTGCGTGCCCGCTGCGCCGTGCCTCCGCCCCCATCGCCGCCGCCGCCGCCGCGCCGCCCGCGGCTGGAAGGCCAACCCAGTAACACAGAAGTGGAAGCTGCGGATTGAGTCACCGCTGCGCGGAGGTCGCGGTGCCGACCGGTGTCTGCACCGCGTCTGCTCGTCCACACGCGGTCGCCCTACCCCGGCGCAACGCATGGAAAAAGCGCGCCGCGCCGTTACTTCAACAGTTTAATATCATGACCTTACTCGTTTTTTTTTCCTTCACGTGTGAATATTTTCAATGTAAATGTTGGATGTAAGTGTGATGTGTTGAAAGGCAACTCGAGGTAGGCGTTTCACCATTCAAACTTCATGATTGAACAATATTTATTCAACATGCAAATTCGAATAAAAATTTGCAAATAATTTACTTCTTGATGCAAACCATTTCTAATGAGTAAGAAAGTATTTACATCGACACTCAGCAAAGGAATGTCCAAACTATTTTGGGGATAACGGTTGGTCCTGGGCACTGGAATTCAGCGGAGATCATGTGTCAGCGTTCATTCTAGCATCATTCTCTACAATAATGAATTGTAAAAATAGACATGCGCACAGAGTGGGAACAGTGAGGCCGTAGGGCCGTGCCCCCCCCCCCCACTGAAAAGTTTGTTTGGGAACCCGCAGCCTTTCGTAATAAAACGCGTTATTCCCTAAAATAAGTTAAAACCCTCATAAATATGACGAATATAACGTACAACACGTTTTAAAATTTAGTTATGACTGATAGATTGGCATATTAGTGTGTTGGTAAATTGTTATCTTATCTATGAGTAAGTATTATTGTCTAAGAATATGTATGTTTTTGGCGTTTTGAGGTTAATTAATTAGGATTAATTCGACTTTTGCCAGCTACCGGTGTTCCCAGGCCTGGTCCCTATTTTTGAACTATTTATTATCCACGCCTGGGGTAAAGAGGACGTGTGGTGAGCATGACGTGTCTACCTGAACCTTTTTCTTTCGCCACACAACCATAGAAATTGACACGATTTGAATTAGAAAACTACAGCTTCATTTTTGACCCGACTGGTAATGAAACTCGGGACCGCCTCACAGAAAGCTAGCAAGCTACCCATTAGCCGCCCAGGGGTTTGCTTAAGGATATAAAATCTGAAAAATTTCCTTGTTTTCCTTTACTGTGAAAGTCAACATTTGTGTTGTAGTCATTAACTCTGAATCTCTATTTTTCAACAATTAAAGTGCGTTTTTATCCTGATGCTACTTTTTAATTTTTGATATTTCAAAATAATTGTATTATGATATATATATAGATATATATACATATATATATATATATATATATATATATATATATATATATATACACACACATCAATAAAACAGACATATAAATTTACGTATATTACATTTTAAAAGTCTTGATTTTATAATGTAATATAATATATTAAGTTTTTATGTATGTTTTATCGACCTTTATCTCATCTCAATCCATCACAGACAAATATGTTTTGTATATAATTGCACTAAATGGTGAAATCCAAAGTGGGAAGAAACTTTTGCATCTAACGTTGAAACGTGTGAATTTGGACTCGATCGCCCCGTAGAAGCATTTAAAAATACGTCAAAAACAAATCGGTCGAAAATTTCTAAAAAAGTTAGAGGCGAACCCTCCTATAAGCAGCCAAAACTACATTTAAAAAAATAAAAAATATACTCAAAATTCTTGTACAAGTAGAATGTCATATCTGAATAAAAACTATTCCAGAAAAGAAGTTGTACCCTTTTTCGTTAGTCTGCGCTCGCCGCTTTTTGTAAAGAATCAAAGTATAAATTATTATGACGACTTACAGAAATAACAGCAATTTCTTCAGGTATTTGTAACGAATTCTTTTGGAATTCTGGAACATTCTCAAGACTGATCTGCGGGGGTATTCAACTGAAGATTAAAAAACCGTAAAACAATTTATGGTGTTACCATTTAAGACATTTCACCTTCATTCTCGCGTTGCTAACCTTCGATGCATCACTAGTTCTTCCTTCACTTAGCAACTCATATAGCACTACTACGGGTTCTTCAGGGCAACAACCTACAAGAAAATGAGTGGTCTGTGGGCAGTCATATGGATTCATCACCTACGCCGCCGAGTCGACTACCGGTTCTTGGGTAATTGCAGCCGCGCGAGGGCCTTCTTGAGTTTGAGGAAGTGCAGGGAAACTGCTCGGCGGCGGCACGTTACAGCAGAGTGCTCTCTAAAATACAGTCCGTGTTCGCTTTTACGTACACGAGAGTACTTGACATTTACGCTGCCAGTAGTCAGGAAGTTTCGTACATATAGTGAAGTTTATGATCCGAATTTTCGAATCTCAAGAGATACTCGATATATTTCTCCTATTTATTCTTCGCCTTATCCATTCAATGTTCACTTTACATTGCATTTATATTCGTGTAACGTAGAGTATCATGATGTAGATGACCAGAAATTCACTCTTCATTTTCTTTCTTTCTTTCTTTCTCTTTCTCCCCCCCCCCTCTCATACACATATACACACGCATTACTAATGCTAGGACTTATTTCAATTATATTTTTATTTATGTTAACTTAATTTCGTAATCCACTTGGGAAATGTCAATGGATACTTCAATAAAGAACATAACGTTGAACTAATTTGAGGTCATTCATTGAGTTTACGAGATCTATTGAATAACGAAACGTTTTAACTTTTTTAATTAATCGTTTATTTTATAGCATATTTTACAGTTGTAGTGGTACATTTCGAAATAAAAACCCGTTCTAAAAATGTGATAAATTATTTAAATTGAATTCAATAGCACATGCGTTCGGTTGGTGCAAATTCCTTCAGTGCTATTTCAAAAACCTTAAACTGAATATAAATAGTTTTTAGTTGCTAAAATATTTGACAATGAGATGAGATTTTAGAGAAACGTTACCGAGTGAACAACATGAAGCCAACGGAGGTTTCGGTATGTTTGGAAAGTGTGTGTAGCCTGAAGTCTCAATTTATTTGATTGGTTGGTTGGTTGGTGATTCCGGGCGGGTCAACAGCTTAGGGCATTAGTCCCGTAAATGTAGTGCATTTTTTCCTCGGGAGATGGCTGTGATCTTCCCCCGCTGGATAGCCAGATCTGGCACCGACTACCGTCGGCTAGAGGGGTTTCCCCCTAACCAGGACTCTCCCACCAGCGGGGCCCCGCCCCAGCCGGGACAAACTCTAAGCCCCCGACCAGTCTCCCGGAATATGTGGTAGTGTAGTGCATGCTAGTGTAAGTGTGTGAGTAAGGGGTGAGGATAGGACAAGGAAGAGGAAGGAAAGATCGCGCGCGGACCGTGGCCCGTTTGTTGGAGGTACTACTCCGGCATTCACCTTCAATTTATTTGATATCAATCCCTAGACCTGCTCTCATTTCCATCTGAGCATAGAAACAAGTGACGGGTACTTGGTAGTCGACCATGAAACAGTGAGTAGGTAGAGTTCGGTGGGCGACAGCGATCGTAGGCGATCTTGGCAACACGCGTCACGCTTGGCCAACGCTGCGAAATGGACGTCAGCGCTGCGTATTATTCGCGCACGTTTTCTTGAGCCGCGGAATACCTACCCCCACTCCTTTTCCAACATTAGTTGAATTAAGAATAAATGATGCCAACAAGCGTTGTAGACAAAATCTGATAACCAGAAATGGTTGCTCCCATGCAATAGAAACTATTTTGCATGGAAAAACGAACTACAAATTTGATATAAAATTGCTTTTGTGAAAATAACCAAACCCCCCACTCGTCTTGCAACAGGCGAATCGAGGGCTCAAGAAAACGTGTGCGCGTAATACCTGGCGTCGCCGTTACCGCAATCTTAGAGATTTCGCTGCGTTCGCGTTCGACGAGTCTTCCCCGTTTAGGAAGAGTGTGTGGGTTAAAGCGCCGAGAGCCTTGGGTGACGTTTTCGAATCGGCGAAAGTGGGCAACTGTATGCTGCAAACACAGGTGTGATCTCGGCCTCCGTTGTTTTGTTTTTCTACCCTCTTTTCAAAACTTTTCTTGTGTGTAGACGCATGAATATTTTCACTTGATGGAGCAGAGACTTTGGTTTCATGTAGATAATGTTGGGATGTATATGCGTTCATTCAGCACTTGAATATTTTTGTCACGTTTCATCACGTGAAAAAATTATTTTTTTCTCATGTGTGTGACACAAATTGTATTTTGAGGCATTGATTAAAATATCTCTGTATTATTTGCACAAAATAGATCCCTATCACTGTACATGTATGCTGTTAATACCAGAGAGACGGAGTTAACATATTTCTAAAAAGAAGAAAGGAATACTGTCCCGATGTGTCAGAAAGGTCAAACAATGATTTCTCTAACGGTGAAGATTTGGTACTTCAGGAACGATTTCATGAAAATTGTAGGATTGCATATCTGGTATCGACCGCTTCGATCATAGATTTCAATTTATTAATAAAAAACGTAAATTCTTCATACCCTAATACTTTATTCAGTTCTATTTTCCCCTACATTTATTACTTTAAATTACCTTGAAAACGAGCTCCCTTTTATTGCTATAACTTTTCCAATAGAAATCTGTTTCGCGTTCCCCCCTAGTTATGAGAATCTCAAACCGTACCCTAGACACTAACATGCTCATGGGAGTCAGGTGAATGTGTCTCCTTAAGACACGCACGAAAAGCAAAGGTCAAATATTTATGCTTTGACCAGGACGAGAACCCGACGCCTCGTTTGCCTACTTCAGCCTTTCTGTAGACCTAACATGCACAATCAGTCAGGATCTATCAATCTATCAGGACGGCTGAGGTCGGTCGCGTGCAGTGGAATATTGAAGCGTGCAGTGGCAATCTCGATCCATGAGTCGCGTTTTCTAGTCTTGCTTATGCTTTCCCACACATCGTTCATTACCTTTCGAACCCTATTTTTTCAGGCCTGGCTTGTGTTAGTGGCGTACAAACTTGCGTCAAACGCAAGTACATGTCGCACCTAGGCGATGTCCTTTAACCTGTGTGTTGCGACGTGGTGGGACAGCATGTATCTCACCCATTAGTCCTGATCCTTCCTTAAGAGACACACACTCTCACACAAAACCGGATAGAGTAGCGAAAAAGGGCTCTTCGGTGTGCTTTGGCAGCACCGTCAGAAAAAGGTGATGAATATAAGTGCTGCCTTCGACAACCGATGAGAGGGAAGGCCCTGACCCGACTCCAAGGTTTGCAAATTAAAGTAAAAGAAGAGGCCGGGATACTTTTTCTGGAATCCTCCACGTAGGAGGCTAGTAAAGTACACGAAAGGACAGTTCACAATAAGAGCTGTGAGTCTAGCGTTTTTGTCTAAAACATACGCACACGAAAGCGCGTGTGTGTATAACTAGTCACCTACTTATTTTGAAAAATTGACGACTCAAGTCGCCTGTTTGACATGGAGTGTGCCCGGTGCTCAGCTCGAAGCTGCCTCAAAGCGGCATAGGCCAGAACACCACTTCAGCTCGCTCAACGCTGCGTGTAAAGACGGCTCCTCCTACCTCCGGCGAAGTGTGTGTTCGGCGTCCTCTCTGTAATCCCAGCCCCCGTCATTTCGCTCACAATCGTCTATTGTGGTGACCGGTGATTCACGCCCGGCGGTGCCTGTGGACGCAGTGTCGAGAGGTGGCCTTCCCGCCGCGCCGGCCCACGTGGGAACGTGGGCAGCGAAACCCCACGCGGCATCCTCGACGCCTCACCTACGTGCTTGGGTTGGAGGTCGCCCGCGTCAGAGTCGGCTGCGCTGTTTGGGGCGACGAGACTTGGAGGTTGCGATGAGTACCAAACTCCCACCGCGAATTTGCTGGATAGGAGTTCAGACACCGAATCAGCGACGATGCTCTCCGTGAAAAAATCGCGCAGAATTTACGACTTGGAATTTGGGAAACAGTTTTTTTCTTTGTTCGTATATTGTCGTTCTTACTCAAATTACTCGAAGTACTCAAAGCCTGTAACTACGAGGTTGTGATGATAACTATTGCCACCGCGAATTTGCTGGATGGGAATTCATGCACCAAAACAGCAGGGACGCTCTCCGCTAGGTTGTGTCTCCGTAAAAAAAAACTTTAAAAGAATTTATAAGTATGTCTTGGATTTGTTTCGGAAAAAGGTTGTTTTTCGTTGTTCGCATTTATTCCTTCTTACTTATTTACTCCAAGTAATTCCTTCTTACTCAGTTACTCAAAGCTTGCAACTGCGAGGTTGTGATAAGAACTATTGCCATCGCGAATTTACTGGATGGAAGTTTAGACACCAAAACAGCGGCGACGCTCTCCGCTAGGTGGTGTCCGCGTAAAAATTGCTCCGAGTTTATAAATATACAGTATCTTGAATTTGATTCGAAAACTATATTTTTTGCTTTGTTCAC
Source organism: Teleogryllus occipitalis (assembly GCA_011170035.1). Taxonomy (NCBI): domain Eukaryota; kingdom Metazoa; phylum Arthropoda; class Insecta; order Orthoptera; family Gryllidae; genus Teleogryllus; species Teleogryllus occipitalis. Next base: position 649,252 of record BLKR01000022.1, on the reverse strand, counting down.
ATATCTTCTTTCTTACACAAATTACACGAAGAACTCAAAGTCTGCATTGGTGTCGGTTTTTGAGTTCGGTGTCGGTGAAGTATTAGTGCACTTCCACAACAACATGTGTAGTATCTAACAAGGAGAAACAGTGACTAAGAGAATGGCCAACATTGTAAAGTGTTAACTTTTCGAAAATACAAGAGAAAGTTCGTTGGAAACCTGAGGATATGTATGCAATTTATCGGCTCCTTTCGAACAAAAACGATAGAACAAACTAAACAGAGTTGTTTTCCTTTCAAGTTTGAATCTGTTTTCTTTCGCTTCATTTTAATGGTAATTTGTCCGTTTCAAGTACAGAACTTGTCTAAATGAACATGAGAACCATTGTTCATATAGAATACACTAAATTTGTTTACCATTATGCTCGATCACAACCCTATCAACGATATTGTAATAATATGGTTTTCTATAAATATTAGTGACAAGAACTTCTTATGTGTTTCATGTACTCTGCTTGAATAACAACTTCTTACAAATCACGACTCACAAGCATAAACGTGTCGTCAATTAAGTTATAAAGTAGCTAATATTGAACCACTTTATTGTCAGGCTGTTCTTCTTTCTAAAATGACAAAGTAGCCCCTCCATGCTAATGGTGTGCAATGCTCAGCGATTCCTTTACTTTTATGCAAGGTACCCTCAGGCCATTTTGCCGCACGAGTCAAGAATTGGATTCTGTGCTGCCAGGGGCAGTGTAGCAACACCAATCTTTCCACCTCCATGCTTTCAAGGACCAACCAACATCCAACAAATGAGTTTTGTTGTAATCGGTTAATTTGAGTCTGCGTTTACATTTCATGGCGATCAGATTTATTTAGTAATCTGTTTCTAGTATCAGGAAATGTTTGCAATGTTGTTCGGTTGAATTGGTATTACCTGAGATTATCAGAAAAGAAAAGAATATGTTAAAAATTGCTCAAAAGCGTTATGCATATACTTTTATTATAGTGTATACTTAATCGCGAATGGTTTAGATTAAATAAAAATGAAGTAATTTTCACTCATATACCGTCAGTATATCAATGCCAAAATATTACTTTTTTTTTATTTTCTAATTGTTTTAGTAGGATAATGGTCGTGTGGAGAATATATTTATCAGTTGTATGAAATTTGTTTAATTTTTTGCTTGGACATGTTCTTTTCAATGTGAATACATGTGATGGCGATGCCGCACTGATAAAAAATATTATACAAATGTTAACACAAATCTATAGCTTGTATTAATGTTGATAATCGATGTGCTATTTCGGTAAACACATAATTTAGTAATTAAGAATTTTTCAAATAATTGATGTATTGAAGTGATATAATTCAAACACGTTTGTCTATTAAACAATTTCAGTACTATAAAATAATATTAAATCTTATATTAGCTCCACTAATATATATCTTTCGAGAAACGTCTATTGAGACATTAAGAGAAAAGAAATGGCCCCAGTGGAACATGAGTGTTAGTTGAGCTTGCTGTGGCGTCGGTGAAAAATTACATAAACCAGAACTAATAAGAAAATACGTTGCGTAAATATTCAGACGCCTCTGGAGTACTCTATTGTTGTTAGAGCAGATCAACCACGTATCTTGAGAGTATAACTCAGCATTATTACTAGTATCACTACATACTGTTACTACCATTATTACACTGCAAAAAATATAAACGTTATTCGTTAATTCCGCGAACTCGATGTAATCGTGAAATAACTCTTTTGTACATAAATAAATATAGAAATAAATAAATAAACGCTTTATTTGATTATCATCACAAGTTTAATTTGTGGGAATGGTGTAAATATATACCAATTAAACGATTACGTTTTCCTTCGGGTAAATATAACATGTAGCCTTGGCTGCATATTCAGGTTAGGTGAGCAAACCATATGAACGTAATTTTTTTTCCCTAGGGCTTTTATCCAGCCTACAGCCGGTTGCCCTTTACGTCCCGAAGGGACAGATTTTACAAATTTCTTATCGACCATACACTAGAAAAACACTCTTGCGGGCTCCTCTGATCTGGGGTCAGCAGAACGCGAGGCCCTCCGCGACAACACACACAAAGTCAAGGGACAAACCGCCATGCCCAAGGCGGGACTCGAACCCGCGACCCTTCGGACCGAAGCGCTGAGTCGGTACTCGCTCTTAGCCACCTCAGCCATCCAGGTCGGCTGAACGTAATTTACCAAGTTGAATTAACAGATTTCTTATCGGATAACTGCCCATTTCTGCGCCCGCGGCTGCTCACTTTTCCCCAGCGTTTCTCAGGGCGCGGCGATCGTTCCACGCGACGCGACGGAGTGCGCGAGATGCTCACAGCCGCGGCGCCAGGAGGCGCCACAGATCTGTTCTTTTGCTGCTGTCGGTGTGGGGCTTATCACGGGGCCCGCCGCCCGCGGAAGGCTTTCGAAGCCGTAAAACCTCGAGGAAGAGCAGATCCGGGTCGCTCCAGCGGTCAGCTGGCGGTCGGAACGCGAGACGCGGTGGGAGGGAGGGAGCTCATTTGTGGACGCGGCATCGGAACGGAGAAACGAAATCTATCTGATGCTGAGGCGGGTGCTGGGAAATGGTGGGATGGGGAAGACTCTGCTCAGAGAAAACTGTCTTCGGCCAAGAAAGTTTGGTTATGTTTTCTGTTCACACGTTGAATTTTGGGGCAATGTTTCAACCTAATTTGTCGATTGAATAAATTCCACAGTGTCAGCGTGACCTGTGACGGTGAAAATGCTATGTGATTTGTGACGGTCAAACTTCTGCCACGTAAGGAGGCTCTTAAAATACCTGATACAAAAATACCTAACAAAATAATAAAGAAAGTTTATTTACTTAAAAATTAAATTGTTCTTTTGATTGAATTCACGATATGAACAATGAATGGCAACCTACAAAAATAGACTACAGGAACCTAGAAAAATAAACTACAACAACGTACATAAATAATCAAAAACAACAAAATACTAAAACAAACAATAATGAAGAGAAGGTCTTGAGATAAATTGGGGGGATGGATGTTTTCGGAATAATTTGAAAGTGATTTTTGTTATTAACATAGTTAGGAAGTTTTTATTATTAATCCATCTGCTATTCCATTTATTTCACATTATTAAATGAAATTAACTGCTTCCCAATTAAATTACTATTACATAAGAATATATTGCTGGAAAGTGTATTCATGTTTTCCTTGCAGGTGTCCCTATTCCCCTCCTCTGGTTTGAACTTTGTACCCAAAAAGAAGTTACTGACACGCCCCCTAGGAAGTTATTTGTATTGTACACCTAGACAACTACCAGTGGCTATTTGGCCTGACCGCTCGCTCCGTCGTGTGTTCAGCAGGAGGTGGCGCGCGTGCTGCAGCAGCTGGACCCCGCGGGGCGCGGCGTCATCGGCTTCGCGGACTTCTGCCGCGGCGTCTCCGCCGTCGTCGGTGAGTACCCAACGCCCGCTCCGCCAGCAGAGCCTAGTTGGAGAATAGCACGCCTGCGCGAGTGCAGCTGTACTTACGATTAAGCTGAAAAAAATAGACGCCGCTGCCTTCGCCGCGAGATCGCCCGCAAAAAGAATGATCTCGCCGCTGCGACTGCACTGCCCACGCAGGCGTTGCAAGTGCCTTACGTTACGCCTAGCGTCGCAGTTCGCCCTAAGACCCTACGTTCATTCCATAGGCAGATGTTTTAGAAATAAAACTTTGTCGCCCGAGCGATTTTTAAGTGCTATTTTTGATGTCAAAAGAGCTGGAGAATTTCGCATCTGCGGGGGTGCTGTTGTACTTACGATTACGCTGAACGAAAATAAATGGTGATTTTTTTAGAAAGAAAAGTTTGTCGCCCGAGCGATTTTTAAGTGCTATTTTTTATGTCAAAAAGGCTGGGGAATTGCACATATGCGGGGGTGCAATTGTACTTACGATTACGCTAAACGTAAATAAACAGTGATATTTCAGGTGGATTTCGTCCGAGCGATTTCAAGTGGCATTTTCGATGTCAAAAATTACCATTTATTTACGAGAAACTGAGAATTTCCAATATTTATAATCAATAGATATCGCGAACTTGTTCAACAATGTTAATGTATTCAGACAATCGTCTTGGAAATGGTAGGTAGTTTTCATGGCAACAAATTTTATCTCAGGTTTCTCATGGGGATATCGGAGGAAAAATTTTCTCCGTGTATACTTATGTATACGAGAATGTAAAATTCACTCCCCCTTAACTGTCAATTGTCGCAAATTTTCCTAGTTTAATGGGATACGAAAATAATAATAATAATAATAATAATAATAATAATTATTATTATTATTATTATATTGAAATAAAAGAACTCTGGGGCCTTTCTCTTCCACCAATTGTTACATTTTCATAATGTGCTTCAAAAATTAATATATGAAATAATCAAATATATTTTGCGCAATTTTAGAATCCAATTTTAGAATCGATTATCATTTCTTGACTTTTTCAATTAGTAGCGTTCAACAAAATGCCATTCAGTCAGTGAAATTTGCCGTAGCCTACTGACCTTCGAATATCGGTTTCGTATTTCTTTCAAACCTCGAATACGTCTTTGTATTTCATAACTAGAACTTTTCTTTTTTTTTTCTTCTTCTTCTTCATATTAGAAATATATTTAAGGTTTGTTGTATATAATGTAAATGTATCCAAATGAAAAACTGTTAAGATTTGTTTGTATTTCTACGACCCGGGGTTTCATTTGTAAGAGTTCAGCATGTTCCATCGTACCGCGTATCCTTGCCAGGCAATCACTGCTTTAAAAGCTCCGACCAGTGTTTGGAGACTTCGCGCCACTGCGCGGCCCGGCGTGGCGCGGTGGCAACGATTCGGAGCCGTTACTTGACCGCGGCTCCATCTCGCGCACCTGCGGGCCTCTGCGTCGCGCCTCCGCCTCCGCCGCCCTTTTTGCTCGCCTCGGCCCTTGCGCCGCGCCGCGCCGCGCCGCGCCGCGCCGCGCCGCGCCGCGGCGTCGCGTCGGTCGCCAGTGGACCGGCGCGAGACGCCGCTGCCTTCGCCACGAGATCGCCCGCAAAAAGAATGATCTCGCCGCCGCTGCCCACGCAGGCGTTGCAAGTGCCTTACGTTACGCCAGGCGTCGCAGTTCGCCCTAAGACAGTAGTACGTTCATTCCAGTAGGCAGCCAAATATTCAACTATTTATTTATTTATTTATTTATTTATTTATTTATTTATTTATTTATTTATTTATTTATTTATTTATTTATTTATTTATTTATTTATTTATTTATTTATTTATTTATTTATTTATTTATTTATTTATTTATTTAAGGCCGCATCAACATCTAAGTTATTAGCGACCACTATTGGAGTTAACGTTATGGTAACTATGAAGACTACGATGATGATAAGAGGTGAAAGGACGGACATTAATACAACCATGCCGGAGGCGGGACTCGAACCCGCGACTCCTTGGTTCGAGATCACTACCACACTACTGCCTTACCGATCTCGGCCACCGGATCGGCATTTATTACATTTATTCTATCTTTTCTAGTGAGGTAATTCATTTCTTTCGTAGATAAAACATATCTTTATTGACGTGTCTAATAAATTACTATTTATTTGTTATATTTTTTATTGGTGTAAAACTTAAGAAGTAGCCTTCGTGATATTTACCAATTTTGTGTTCAGTTTGCTCAATTTTTCGAAAGTTCAATTTGAAAGTATCTGATAAATGTACGAAATGTGATTAATATCATTAATTTTGTTTACATTATTATTTCTAAGAATGTGTTGGGTACTGAATACATTGCTTTGTCTGATGTAATTTGCGCAGCTTCATTAGCTCACTTTGCATATACTTCACTAGCTCACTTTGCACATACGTAAGAAACGATCAGAACTTTTGTGCAGAAAGAGAAACGAAAATAAATTGAGCACCCACTAACTATTCAATGTAGAATAATGTAAATTTGTCAACATATTTTGTCGAATGAAATTCTTCGATTCGTATGTTTTAATAACTCACATGGTTTGCGTGTCAATTTTGTCTCGTTGAGCTTCCCGTGATGAAAATTGATGTAGAGAAAACCATAACAAAATTTCATCAATCATTTCGATAGTAGCTCTTTTTAGGACAATCTTGATCAAATGTTTGGCGCGATATACGTTTCTTTTCCGCAAATTAATCGTAAGTAATTGAAAATCTACAATGAAAGTTGATAGTATCGAAATTGTGGTCGTAATATTTGTTCTATTCATGTAACTATCAGACTGATGATCTTATCATTGAAGCCATTAAACTTAACAGACGAAAGTGTTGTGTTTGCCGAACTGTGTAAATGGATTGTGGATGGATGATGAGTAAGGATCGGAGTTTTACGTGATGCACCTACAGACAAAGCGGATTGGTAGCTTTCCTTTTTACTTCTAAAATGTTATATAACCCAATATAAAGCATTTCAGAAGCTTGCCATAAATTAAATATATTGTTTACAGTTAAATAAAATACTGTGCAAATTGTGCACTCTGCTACACTTTGCTCCAAAATAACCTGCCTTTTATTTTCTACGTAAGGAGAAGAAAAGCGAAGGAGACCCATCGTCGTTTATTACCAGTTATCGCGACAGAGCTGTCTTTTTACTGGAAATCTTGCCAATGTCAAGGGTGCTTTAAAACGGACACCATTACGTTCTGATGGATTTAGTACGTTGCTATTTCACGGCTAACATTTGCGCCCTTCTGATGGCAAATTTGATGTTTTCTCAACCGATGCGTTAACTCGCTACGTCGGCCGTTAACGTCAATCAAATCCTGTAGTCCATCGCACGGCATAGAGTTGTTGAATTGTGTTGCATAGAGTATCAAAAGTAGTACGTGAAGAATAACACATCGCTAATGAATTCATATTGTTGATGAAGAAAGTGCTTACTAAATATCCTCCAAATGTTTTTGTATACAATGAAAGCACTGTCGATCTCTTTTTACCACCTCGAGACTCGTTGAGGAACGTGAAGAAACCATTATGTGTTTTATGCTGAAAACATTTTTTAAAAAATGAAATTCGTTAGTAACATTGGCGAAGATTGATCTGTTGTATCGGAAAAGGTGAAAAAACTTTTACGCAATATCATTTTGGAAAGAGAACCCTTGGGTGTTCACTCCTTCAAAACTCATGGGGCGTCTACTAACGTACTAGAGGTGGTGTAACTGCCAACCGCTGATCATTGGCGAATTTTCATAAAAGCAAATAAGAGTCTAAAAGGATTTGCTTTCCGGGAGTTGGAACAACACAGAGAACAGTGATGATGTGAACCCGATGACAAAGAACATTGATGTTGTGAATCTGTTTAAGAAAATGTAGTTTCTATGAATCGTAACTATTTTCCCCTTAACATTTCTTGTGGACTTGTCATGTCATGTTATGAAATAAAAACGTGTACTATAGTTGTACTTAAATAAGCACTAATTTTTTTGCACCTAAACATGCACCTATTTTTAATATTTTTGGAACATAGTTTAGCATCGAAATTAGAAAATATTTGCACCTAAAAGTCCGGCTTCTAATGACGAGTCTTGGGGAATAGAAAGATTATTGAGATGTTCTTCCGAATTAAGATACGCTCAACATTCGAGTATTGTTTGTTTTCTTATCAATAAAATACTATATGGATATTGGTTGGTTGGTAGTGATTTCGGGCGCGTCAATTAACGACATTAGTAGTAAGAGTATGTTTTCCTCGGGAGGTGGCTGTAATCATGACGAGATCTGGCACCGACCTACCGTCGGCTAGCGGGGATTCCTCAACCAGGTATCACCAGTGGGGCACCGCCCCAGGCGGGACAAGCTCTAGGCTCCCGACCTGTCTCCCGGGGTTTGTGGTGGTGTAGTGCATGTTAGTGTAAGGTGTGAGGATAATGTAAGGAAGAGGAAGGAAAAATGGCGCGCGGTTCGTGGCCCGTATGTTAGAGTACTGTTCCGGCATTTGGAGGAACCACAGAAAACTATCGATCAGAGCAGCCGGCCTCTAGAATTCTCCTTCAGACAGCGACTCAATTCGACCTAGCTGACAAGTTAAGTGTCGAAAATCTTGCCATTGTCGGGACTCGAACCTAAGAACTCCCGGTCAGAGGCACTGCAGTGACCAGTTAATGCACTGAGCCACCTCTCCCGCTCTATTTAGATATTGAATACACCGTTTTCTTTCATGGACGTAAACTCTTCTTTAACATTTAATAAATGTTTTCCTTGAGAGAATGGAGATGGTGTCGATAAACTATAATAGGCGTCAAATAGCCTCAAGATGTTATCGAAATGTTTGTAGATTCATTTAGAGGATCGAATATGGATTTACTTTCTGAAGAAAGTTTTTTGATACAATCTGAATGTTTCATTTCACTTTTGTGCATTGTGCATCACGGAATCTCTCTTCGCAAAGAAATAAAATGAGTCATCTACTTTCTTGAGCGAAAATATCCTGCAGAGTTTCGCAAACCACTCTCAAATGCCAAAATGGATATTGAATTAAGATGGCCTTATACAAATCAAGAACTTTTCCAAGACAACTTACGACAATAAGAAACGTGTATTATTTTTTCTCGTGTATTATTATTTTTTTGTTTTGTTTGATTCTTATTATTTATAAGGAAGGAAGGAAGGCCATTCTAGTTACCTTGAAGGTAATGTGTAAGTAATTCATTACGTCATATAGACTTTCTGTGCATAAAATGAATTATGGAATGAAAACTCCATGCGAGTGTAAAAGAACTTTTATAGTTTCTCGAAATATGTCAGGGTTCTTTAGGAGAACGTGGACTTGGATAACTCCATTTCGAGGTTTTGCTACAGAAGTACCTAGTGAGCACCACTTATCTCGCAGAAACGTCATCTCCTGAATTCTTTTCTCCTCGGCAGTAATTGAAGTCTCTCGTTTATGGTGCCTTCAATTATCCACGATCCAATTACCTGTGCAATTCCAATTTCAACTGCCGCATTTCTCCACGAATTATTACCGGTGCTCAATTATTTCTCCGTTATTTCCAGACAGAAAAGAATTATATATATAAAATTTGTCAATTTTTCCCCTATAGCTTTTATCCAGCCAGCAGCCAGTTACACTTACAGCATGGGTCGCATATTCGATCGTACACTAGACACCAACTCACATGCGAGCTCCTCTTATCTGGCGTCACCAGAACGCGATGCCCTCCGCGACAACACATTCATGAGAGACAAGGGACGAACAACCATGCCTAAGGCGGGACACGCACCCGCGGACCTTCGGACCGAAACGCTGAGTCAGTACATGCTCTTAGCAGCCTCGGCTATCCAGTTCGGAAATTTGTAAAATTTATATTTTTAATTTTAAAACGCACGTGTATACCTTAACCGTGCTCAAAGTAGATTTGAAGCTATGTGAATAAGACAAAGAATGATGGAATAATGGAAGTCATCTCCGTCAAATTTATAGTTGACGGAGATGACTTCCATTATTCCATCATGTAATTACGTCAATATCATCATATCACATCAGAATTCTCACAATTCAAGCCAAAGACTGTTTATCAGTATACAAATATGATAAATAAATATATCTGTAGGAGCTACTTCTGAGAGATATGCTCAACTATATTTCTTGTGTGTATATTTTGACTTTGAACACAAAGATAGTGCTAGTATCAGCTATTATATCATACTTTAACTTTTGTAAAAGTGTGATCATGGGAATTACTCAGATATTCTACTATCTTCTGACAGTCTTTGGGATTTAATTAGTTTAGAAGACAAAAAATTGAATAGTGCACCAGGAAAGTCTCTCCGCGCTTGGCCGAGTCAGAACCTCCTATTAAAAATGAAAATGCTGTTTGTAACAAACATATCGCTATGAAACAAGAGAAGGGGACAACAATTATAGCATCGGTTATGATTGTGGTGAATGCGGTATTTACGTTTCCTCTTGTTTCATGCTGCTGCCAACATAATTCTTGTTGCAAGCATCAACGTGCCACTGCGAAGAGATTCTCTTGGCGCGCTGTATAATATACATAGGATTGGAATGCTCTTATTTCACGCGGCCGCATTGAGGCCTTGCAGAGCGATGCGTATCGTCCTCGACCGCAGCGCGCGCCCATCCGGAAAATGGCCGCCTCCGCTTGCCCGGGGCTGCTCGTCGGCGATTTCGCATTCTTCGCACAAGCCCCCGCCGAGGTCTGGGGTTGTCTTGCGGTCGGGTAGTGTCCACCGAGACGGTCATCCGCACGCCACGGTCGGGTGGTTTGGCTTCTGATTTGGGAATAGAGAAGGCAGCCGCTGGGTTGATTACAAGGTCTACCTCGATCTACATGGTTTCCTCGAGCTACTTTACTTTACAATCACTTGATGTACATCATCAAACGAGGATACGTTGGCTCGAAAGATTTCTTCCAAGTTACATATTTCAATATTCTATAAAAATATCAGTGTTCTAACAGGAGCTCCCATGGAGTGATAGTTGAAGGTATTCAAAACGGACTTTGGTACATCGTATTTGAATACTTGAATATTTGAATTGTTCACTAAATGCAAGCGTTAAGGATTGAACTCTACGACTACATTGCAACAGACACATTTTATACATACGTCAATCGTGTTTAGGGCTCATTACTCGCCGAAAATGAAATACGTAAGAGTAACTATACAAAGATTGCGAGATCGAAATAAAATACTTGAGGAGACGGAGGAATGTGAAAATCCAGTGCCCGGATGAGACTAAAAAATCGACTTGCAAAGGGCTAGAGGACAATCGGAATAGGCAAGTGAAAGGTCATGCCAAAGGCAAGTGAGAGAAAATAGAACGATGAGAACGAGAGGGAGAACGAGGTGGAGACGATATGGAGAACGAGGTGGAGAACGAGGTAAGAAAGATGAACGACTGGGAGAACGAGAGGGAGAACGAGGTGGAGAACGAGGTGGAGAACGAGGTGGAGAACGAGGTGGAGAACGAGGTGGAGAACGAGGTGGAGAACGAGGTGGAGAACGAGGTGGAGAACGAGGTGGAGAACGAGGTGGAGAACGAGAGAGAGAACATCAGGCAATTAAGTAACCGATCCTGAGAGAGAACGAGGGACTGAGCGGCGCGAATGAGACGGTTCTGAAAGGCGAATGCACGCGTACGACGCGCCGCTATTAGAAACAGCGGCGCCAGCCAAGCGACCAGGCGGCCAGCAGGCTGAGAGGCGTCATCTTGTTTACATTACGCAATTAGCGGTGGCCTCCCGCTGCGCGGAGCCGGCCGCTCTCTTTCCCGCGCGTGGGGCGGCGCCGCGCCGGCCGGGACGCGCACAAGAGGCGCGTTGAGCGCCGGCAGCCGAAGCGCGAACGACAGGGTCCAGCGCCGGCCAACGCCCTCGGCCGCGCGAGAAAGCGCGGTTCTCACGCTGGGCACCTCTCTCGCCAACCGCATTTGGATGCACCACGTGTGCCTGCCAAGCAACCCTTGCTCTTTAAGAATTTTCAGGAAATGGGTAATTGTCATCACCCTGTGCAAATAAAAATTTCGCGGTTTTTCATCGCACGATTACATAACTATCTCTTCTTACGAAGTTCTTGGTAAGGCAAGAAAAAAATAATTAAAAATTGTTTTGTCTAGGAGAAAGTCGAGTAAACCGGAAAGCCTTGTGTTTAATTTTACAAATTCTATACAAAAATTCTTTATTATATTCCGAAGTATTGCCATCAAGATATGATACCTACAGCATTTTTGTCAAATCCAAACATCGAAAATTTCGTATTTTCAATTTACAGCTGCTAAAGAACGTGTTTCCCTATTTACCAGCAGTTTTCGATTTACCTGATTTACCTGACTGTCCTCTAGTATTGATTATGTTCCAAAGGAAGGTATTTGTAATCGCGTGAAAGTGGCGCCAAAAATCAGGGTGATACGAGACGATTTGACCCCGAAAGGTGGAAAACTGAATGAAATAAAAAATTGATACTTGCATGTTGGTTTCGGAATTTAATTTTTTTTAATTGGAAGAAAGTTAAGTTATTTTTAAATTGACTTGGTGGGACTCTATTTAGCGTGCATTGTGTGCGTTTCTTGCTGATTCAATTATCTTGAATTTCATTCATTAACAGAACGTATTTTGTAATGTGTCGTGAAGTGAAATGTATCTCATTTATTATTTCCAACCTGTTTTCTGTTTACTCTTTTTGTGGAGAAAACTGCAGATGGCTAATCCTTTTATGGATTCAGATATTCCTTTGTGCAGCAAGAACTTTCTAAATATAGATATATTAAGTAATATGACATCACAATCACTTGCATATACGGTCACATATTTCAATATCATGAGCCTTCAGATACACAACACAGGAATCGCTTTCCAAAAGTTGCAGTATTCTGGTATTGTTCTTATGATATTGAGTAATAAATACTTACGTTTCTTTTTATTATTTTTTTTTAAGAAAATTAAGAGCCCATATTCTCATCTTCTGTATGTGCTCTGAAATGGTTTACGAAAGAAAATGTATTGTGCATAATAAGAGTATTTTATCCCGAAACTCTCCGCATTGTTCCCGTTTTCCGTAATTTGCATCTCGATGTCATAAGCAATGGAGGGATATGGGAGAGTTCCATCTCCGGGGACATTGTTATGTCGTGCGTTCGTTACGGGAAAGTATCTACATCTTTAGAGCTGAAATGTTGACTCATTCTTCCGCACACCCACTCCCCGAAGTGTTTTATGACGGGGCTATTACGTTTATTAAAGAAAATTACACCTAAATTGTCGTTGTTTGTAAGGGACCGAGCTACTCTCCCGAGTAGGTGTGTACTCTCTTTTGTTTCTGGGCTATCTTGAGCACGAATTACTTTCACGAAGCTTCCTTAGATGTTTTGATTGCACGAGTTGTGACAGCAAGGAAACGAACCAAGAGACTGAAACAATTTGTCTGGTGTAGTTTTGCTGTAGAAATGTAAAATTTTATAGACAATTGTCCGTAAAGATAACTTGCACTTGAAAATTGCCAATTGAAAAATATATGAGAATAATATATAATATTTCATGGAACTACTAAAAAAGTGCAAGAAATCAGTTCACGTCAAATAGTAATTAGAATGACTAACCAAGTTCGATTATTTTGCCGTCCCTATGGCTATTGATCTTTGGACTGAAGGAAAAAGATATTTTATTTTTATTTATTTATTTCAAATTTATTTTCACTATTATTATTATCATTATCATTATCATCATCATCATCATTGTCGTCGTCATCCATGTATGGTATTCGCTTCTTTTGCATACGAACAAGAAGCACCAGACCAATTTCATTTTCATTTTCAAATAATATTACATAGTTTTTTCACTGTTTGAACGTTTTCGAATTTTAAAAATATTGCGTGAAACAAGATTTTTCACCATCTGTTTTCTAACCTTCACTATACGTAAGCGTTTGTAATTATCATGATACTCAACGTAGAAAATCTTCCTAGATGAAACCATTCCAACAGATTCTGAACACATCGGCTTGAATAAACTTCAACGAAGAGCTCCAGCTGCAATTATCGTATTAAAATAAGTATGTAATTGGGACATAACAACCAGTTGCGCTCGCACTGTCAATTGCACTACAATCTGTGTACTATAATTGGCAGATTCGGTTAAATGTCAGAACATTTTACATGTATATGTTACCCACTATTTGAATTATACCATACACTCTCTTACGGTATCCAAAATTCCAAATTCCCAACTGCTTCTGTTATTGATAGATAATGTAAAAGTGGCTTTGAAGATGCAAACCGTTGACTCTCACAATAAGTATTTTCAGGTATCTATATTCTTTGTAGGTACGTGTTTGAGTGAATTTCTTAATACCCTTTGTCTTTTGTCCTTTCGTATTCTTCTTCCTGTATCGTGAAAACATTTTTTCTTATAAATATTTCGAACTCAAAAACAAACAGTGCGATTGCCAAAGCAACGTCAACGCCATGCGTGACCATTTACTCGTTGTGTAATTGGCTAAATTAAATTTCTGTCCATTAGTATGCGAGTCTGTTGAGGTGTGGAACTCTCTGTCACAATCTCACTCCGTCAGACTCCCGCTCCGTTTACGTATCCCACTCTCTCGTCTTTCGGTATCTCTTTCTTCACGCTCCTCTCTTTCTCTCCTCTCTCTCTCTCTCTCTCTCTCTCTCTCTCTTTCTCTCTCGCTCTCTGTATCTCCTTTTCTATCTCCCTCTCCTTCTCTCCCTCTCTCTTTCTTTCATTCTCTCTCCCTCTCTTTCTTTCCCTCTCTCTCCCTCTCTCTTTCTTTTCCTCTCTCTCCCTCTCTCTTTCTTTCCCTCTCTCTCCCTCTCTCTCTCTGAATATAACGTTATTTTGTGAAGGGTCGGCACTAGTTCTAACTACCTCTGCGCTGCCCTGATGGTCTCTTCTGTTGAGGGAGCAAGGAGCTGCCACTGCCCGCGGCCCCGTTGCGGCTGGACTAATTGCCGCCGCCCGTTATTGGGATTTACTGCCAGACGTCGCCCGGGAAACTACGCTGGCTGGGTCGCCCGCCTCCGCGCGCTGGCCTGACGCTGCAGTCGATGCAACGGACGGACTCCCTCCCCCACCCCCTAACCCTCATACCTCATTATTCCACTATCTTCTGACTGTCTTTGGGAATTAGATTTTTTGTCCAGTTTTGACTACGACTGTCCAAAATGAAACTGAACAAAAAAACTAATTATTCATATACAAACAAAACATCGAGAACAAAACATCGATGTTAAAAAATTGGCTTTAATATATCGACGTTTAAAACATCGATGTTTCTATAAAATATTGATGTTTGGAAAACATCAACATCGACGTTGAATCCCTAGAGCGAATGCTTACGTCCCTGCATCGTTCAGTTTTCGATGAGTTTTCTTTAATTTGTTTTGTTATTTGATTCTACCCACATTTTCGTACTTTTAGTTTGGCAATTTTGAGGTCATGTGAATGTCAAAATAATCACCAGATGACTATGTGATGAATGTCTTCTCCTAGGAATGAAATGAATCTCTTTCTCAGAAAGTTGCTTTGGTGATTATAAAATCGTGAAATTTTGATTTCATGCATTTTCCCCCATTGAATATTGTCACAAGAACGGTCTTCTCAGTCAGAAATCTTTGCACAGTTGAGTACTTGCCACTCGTTGCTATAATTCTCGCTAGATGCAATAATATTTTCCTCACACTGACGACAGGACATACTGATATTCACATACGTCCGTATTGCGTCAGGAACTTCGGTCAATGTTGCACATGGTACTCCACATGGTTTCCGTATGCCACGTTTCCTCTCGTGTGCTGTTAGCAGAATGTGGAGCCCTCAACAACGTGCCGGTGAATCTAGGACGAAATTCTCTCGACGGACATCCCATCATAACCATGAAAGCAGGAAGGAAGACTTATTGTAAAGTAACGGTATGTCCACTGCTACAAAGCTACTCAAACAGGTTGGCCATCCAACCGGAAAAATAGGACGAATATCCTCGACATGACATTCACAACAAGGAAATGAGGCTTTATTTTAATTTATACGTCATTTACGAGCTGATTCTTAGGTCAAGTCCATTCTTCCGTTGTGTAGTTAATTATTTAACATAGTAAAAAGTATTCTATGCGCAGAACGTAACTGCAATTAATACTCGATGTCTTATTTTGATTTCACGGAAAAGTTTCTCCGCTCAGGAACCACCTTCTGGAATTTATAACGTTAAACTTATTCAGTGACATTTTTATTGTGCATTGCACATCTGTACTGTCAGAAGTACACGAATTGTGAGTAGGGCAAAGTTTTCTCATCTTCGATTCATTCCGCTTCGGATGACCGTTGTTTTCGTGAGAAACAATTTTATTTCATATAATTCTGCGTTACAAACATCCTGCGACAAACTCGAGATAGCAAAAGCATTCGTTCTGTCACCGATTTCTACCTGCGTCGTGAAGCCGAATTTCACAACGCCGGAAGCTGCGTTACTGCCCCATTGGCTCCCGTGGATGAGTCTGTGTTTCGTGGTCGTCCGCTGCCGAGCAATTGGCCGCTGGCTACGTCGTCCCACATCGTTTTTTAAAATCTGCTCAATTGCAATACAATTTTCAGAGGTTTGAATTAATATAGACACACAACATATGTTTGGCAAGTTGCCAACAAGTTTAGAGGTACCGTATAGAAAATTACCTGTAGTTTTAGGTATTTTTATTAAAATAACAAAATTTGTTTATTTTGAATTGGAAATTGTTTTTTGGTTTTAATGTTTAATGGTTAAGTTTATTGTTGTAAAGTATAATATGAATATTTATATTTAAAGATTGTTTGTCATACTTGAGCTCAGAGGGCTCAGAGCTAATGGCTCCGTTGAACTTTGTCAAAGGGGCCCCACAACCAAAGGATAAAACATTTTATTTCTGTAAATATTTTATATTTTCAATTCCAGATTTTCTTTTTACCCCCAGAATTAGAGATTTTAAACAAATAATATTTAGTTTAGGTTTCTTTAGAACAACTGAGATCATTAACGACATTTAATATTTTATGCATAAGTAACATTTAAAAATTTATAATAAACAGAATAAATAATTAAAATAATTTTTCATAATAATTAAAAATAACTTTAGTAATTTTTATTGCTTAAAAAAAGAAATTATTAAGTTTTGCTAGAATCCAATTTATAGGACGTAATAAACGGTACAAAACACGCCATTATGTGTAAATGTTTTCTTTCTTTTTTCTTCTTTGTGTGTGAGGGAATAGTCTAAAGAGGTATAATTCTTTACTCTATGGTGAGGGCATAGACTAAAGAACCTAGAGTAGCCTCTTTAGTCTATGGAGAGGGTCATCTAGGGACCGCGACCCAATTTCAACACTTCCTTTTAAGTTGCTCTTTCTTCTTTCTCCAGTTTTCCTTCTTCTCACTACGTTGAATTTTTTTGCACCAGTTTTCCTCTCCTTCCTTCCTTCGTACATTTCCATTTTTTGCCATTTATCTTTAACAATATCTCTCTCCATTGGTTTTTCTTCACTTATATTGCTCCTTTCCATATCTTTCTAAACTTCCTAAACTCAGGTTTTGGTAGATTTCTTAATCCAAAGATACATGAATTTTTGTTAGCCTGCTATCTTCTCTTCTGAATTGTATCTGTTATTTTTTCTAGGCTGCGATATATTTCATCATTGCTTCTTAATTTCCCGAAGTCTATAGTTTTCAGGGAACCAAGCATTTTACGTATGATTTTTCTTTTTAATACTTCTAATTTATCTAATTTGTAATTCAAAACAAGACATTTATTGCCTTCAGGCATTCCGGTTTGATTGGTATATTGTAGTGCTGTATTTTGGGACTCTTGATAGACATTTCTTGTTTTTTTTTGTTGTTGTCGTTGTGTTGTTGTTTTTTGTTTTTTTAATAATCTAGTTTTGAAAAACCACTCCTCAACTGTTGTTTCTCTGGTTTGTTTTCTTGAATAATTACATATACGAAGCATGTATCTATCAAAATTGTTCATCAAAGTACCCCCTCCCCAAGAAAAACAACTTGTTTTTTGAGTGTTGTCCCTTTCCGCCATTTGGCGCCGCCGTGCGTCGGCGGATACGCTTGATTTCTCCTCTGCGGGCGGAAGCCATCAGCGCCCGCAAGCGCCTCCCCGGCCCAGCCCCCACGCCGACGCGGCGCGACGCCACGCCACGCCTCGCCACGCCACGCCACGCCACGCCGACGCCGCAAAAACGCGGCGCCCGGGGAATGAAGCTGCTTTCTAGAGATAGGCGGAGTAATGCCCTGGGGTTTGGGGCGAGAGGGATGGATGGGCTAACTCATTTTCGGCCGAGTGGGATGGTCGGCCAAAATGTGCTCCTTTTGGTTTGCGTCCGCCACCTGCCCCGATGTGGCACATAATGTCGGAGTTACTGTCTATTATTCGATCTTCCATGGGTGTTTGATACGGGTACAATAGGCGACCCGGTTCCACTGTGCGATCTGGTTCCGTTCGCCGATTGATCTGCTCACTGTTTGGTGAGTAAATAGAGGCCGAAAAGGTAGATAGATAGTGCTGGCAGCAAAACTCTTAAATTTAAACCTGGCTTGCCCTGTAACTCGTATGCGACTACGATTTTAGTTGCCACAGTTTCAGATCCGCCTTTTACGAGAAAGAGTCTCTGTCATTTAGACCATACATATTTGGTGTTAAATCTAACTGGTGTAACACAGTTCTAATTCTGTTAATATTATTTAATGAGAAACAATATTAAGTAGAAACTATATATTATAAAATATAGTATTATAATCTACGACAAGACACAAATTACTTTCATTAAAAAATATTTTAAAAAATTAAAAACGCAACCAACACAAAAAACAACACTCAAAAATCTACTGAGAATTGGATCAAACCTGACGTTAATAATAGTGTGTCTCTAGGAAACATAATACCTATGGTTTTTCCTTCGAGTTGACCGGAACGTGCCTTCGCACAGCCCGATGTATCCGGCCAACTTCCAGCCGCGCAGCACGCCGCATCGCAAAAACAGGCGAAGCGCCGCCCGTGGGAGCAAAGGTGCTTTCTACTTCTGATGCATCTTCTTTCTTTTTCTCTTTGAAGATCAACGAGTCCCAAGTCGCATTTCACTCCCAATACAGCTTCAATTACTTTTATCTCGTGTAATTGAATTTAATTAACTGATATTACATCTATTATAACGATTAATTTTATAATTGATTAAAGTGTTATTGACTGAGACATTGATATCTGCATTTGCCAACATTTGTAAACGGGTGCACGAATCATTGTGACGATAAAAAGTGTAATTTTTCTTCTCATTAATGAATGTAGTAAAAAGACGAGGACTGTGAATCATACCTTCAATATTGTAGAAAGAATGATTTCTTTATTTATTTATTTATTTCCGGTGATTATTTGGAAGATTATTTGACTTGTAATTGTTTATTTTTTACTCAAATAATAGTACAACCCACTCCGGTTAAAGTGAACTTCTTGGGACTAACATGTTTGGTTCACCATATCAGAAGTTCACTGTATCCGATGATGTCAAAATTAAATGGAATTGTCCACAATTATTGATTTTATTAATATACCGCAAAATTCATTAACAGCACGAGCTGAAAATTTCAATTTCTTTATTTGTATGTAAAAAAGAGTCAATTATTTTGAATTGTTTGCTTCGTACATTTTTCATTAAATCCTTCTCCAGAGTTCGTGCTCCCTTCATAATTGATTCTGCTTTGCCCTCTGTTTCTAAAAATCGTAATGCAGTCATGACAATTTTCAATGCCTCTTGTTCTGATGGAACACCATCCCACTCTCCGAAGGCCCTTTTAATCGCCTAATTATAAAAGAGATCCAATTCATTTCCAGAACTTATTTCCTACGTTCACTATAGCCGAGGTTCATGTTCACTATAACCGAATCTTGTTATGCCTATTTGTAATATAAGTGAAACGGGACGAGTGGTTTGAGTTCACTATAACCGAGGGTTCACTATATCCGAGTTCACTATAGCCGGGGTCGACTGTACATTCTTTGTGTTTATAATAGTTAATTTATTATTGTTTTTATATTAAAATTATTAACGATTTTATTATTGATGTAATATATTAATTATTACATAATTTTTAATACAACGGCAACGTAAAGTTTAATTAATTGAATAATATTATATTGTGTAATCAAAATAGTAATTTAAAATCGTTCCTTTTCATACATTTTCTAGTATCAACTCGCAGGTACTCCTACTCATAATTTAACTCCCCTTCCCTTACATTTCCTGCGGTTAGACACGCGCGCCTGCTTATTTCATCGCGGAATCCAAATATTTGCCGAGCGCCGCAAACACATCTCCAATCATATAATCGGGGGATACGGTCGATTTCTCCCGTGCGGCGGCCTGCGGGGATCATCGCGCAACTGTGTTGATCCGCCCCGCAAAAAACAAGCAGCGAACTGCCGTGGCGAGGCTTTCCACTCCGTGATGGCGAGGCGAAGTCCCTGGTGCCCCGGGCAGTTGTCTCTTCGTGATTCATTTCTCCATGATACACTTTATGACAGGAGCGGATGCACGAGGAGATAACTTGAGGGACACGTGCACCCGCTTGGCTCAACAAATGTTTCAATACATGTTCCTCTTCGCGGGTATGTTGATCATGGCATGTTGGTCAGGGAAATACAAATTTTCCTAGTTGGAGAACTAACGTAGTTTTTCTTCACCTAACCAACATTCCATAAACAACATATCAGTTATCAATACATGGTTGTGAAATGCAGCATATATTTTCCTGTAAAGAATCTTATAAACTTATGCACGTATTCTATTGCTTATGTTTCAGAAATTATTTCTTTATTTATCCTTGAATCAAAATAGCCATTTCGTGTAGATTGTTGATTTAAAAAGTTTCTCGTTTCAAGTTATTTACTCATTAAAATCTAATAAGATATTGAATTTGTTAAATAAGTATGGGTTAAATCACTAGAGTTAATTTACAATTATTGCAAATGAAACTTTTCCATGAAAAATCATTAGTGCATACGCCCTATCCTTAGTCAGTTTGTTGAGCTGTGCCTGCCTTTTGACTGCTGTTTCCAGTTTTTCCTCTCTCTCCGCCCTTTCCCTTTCCGCCAATCCACTGATAACAACCTCTGCATTTGCCTCATTAATTATCAACTTTGTTGTAAGAGGAAAATTAAATATAGGTCATGTCAGTATTCTAGACTGAAATACATTTCTAAGTTGTTTTTTCAATCATGAAATTATTTAATTTCAATAATGTCTTAATGGGATGAAATTTATTTTCAATTAATTTTGTATCTGAAAAAATCGTAAATGAACGAATGGGTCAATCATTTAAAAAACAAGCCAGTGTGATTTGCACACTGATGTGTCTTATGTCATTTTCCTGAGTAAAACTTCCGAACAGATCAGTAGTCTATTAGTAATTCTGAATATTTTCTATTTTGTAGAGTACGCTACAGAACTAGAAATTTCCGTTTGCATTAAATTCAATGCCTTCAACAATGCAATGATTACTGTATTTCTTCTGTGCTAGTTACACTAGAATGTCCAGGATTACATGTTTGTCACGATATAATTCATTCACGGTAATCGTACATCTAGAGGAGACCCTTTCGCTCAAATAGCACCCAACCTCCTGCGTGGCATATCACGTAACAGCCACGCCATCAGATGAATATTCTGGAAGGGCTTCGTCACACTTTTTTCGCACGAACTCCAGTCGATTACTACTCCGGCGGTCGATTCTTTCGCCGGAGGAATGTAGGTGGTGTGCCTGCTTCCCCCCTTCCCCACCCCTCACCCCCTACTTCCTCCGCTTGCCGCCTCAACCGCGTATTATGCGTCCAGGCACCACAGAGTTAAAATTATCTAAATTATAATATCTTGGTGGCCCACAGCAGGAAAAATGCTGCTGAAAAAACATACAAAATGAGTTTCCAAAAACCAGCACGCTTCAGAACAACAAATAAAATATTCTCGTGCAACACCAACAAATTTAATATATTAATATAAATATTCTTTACAGTAACATAGTGTAGTATAGCTATGTTATAAGCAGTTATAAGCACTGAGTATGAGAATTCAGTCGATATGCGCAGAATGGGAATAAGCGGGAAAACACAATTAAATACTTGTGTTTTTCGGTCAAATTCGAAACTGTTTCATGTTTTTTTATGTAGTTTCTAAGTATCTAACGAAACCTTAGACACCCCTCGCATGGTCGAAGGCGGCACATTCTTTTTTAATTTGTGCACGCATTGAAAATTAGTAATGTAGATCATATTATTTGGTACGTTATGTCACCATTTCCTCAAAATGTAATACGAATAATCCCTCACTCAGAGTAATACTCACAAGGTCGTTAACTGGCTCCGAAAACTCTGTACTGTTCATGAGAACAGATGGTTTTAAAATTATTATAGTTATACTTAAGGGTAAATTTAGAAATTGATCACCACTTTTAACGCTAGCGGATTGCAATCAACACTGAATAAAATTCAACAACAAGAAAAAGAAACCTGGAAATCCTTGTATTCTTTAATATTGATTGAAATGTTCAAAGTGGTTCAGATTGCTTAATTAACATTTGCTTTGTTGTACTAAGTGTAGGAAGTGGTATCATTCCTTATATATGCATTAGCACACTTATGGTTTTGCGCAACTTATGCAACAAAGTTCTCTGAGCAGATAGACACTTTCAAATACTAGTAATTTGTACTGCAATGCATATTTCTTGCCCGACCCCCACAATCTCATCATCATTTCCGTGCTTCGTCATACCGAAGTAGGCAGGGGTATCGGTTGGCACTCAGCAACGCAGTCGGAACGCTAAGCAGGGGCAATGAGGACGATGTGCATCGGAGCTTGATGCATCGGAGCGCACTGTTAGTATAATGTACCAACATAACAATTCGGCGATGAAAGTTGGTAACATGTGCTACCAGATAGCTCCAATAACGGCCCTGAGCGATGACAATGTGCGCGCAATGAACACATCAAAACGAATTCGGGAGATATTGGGTTTCACGTTCTTCATCCCAGAGTAGGCAAAGGGTCGGCGCTCACCAACGCTATCGGATCATTAACAGCAGGCCCAACGCGGACAATGTGCCTTGATTCTTTGGAGCGCACTAATTTAGCGACATAACAATTCAGCGATAACAGTTGATAACACATGCTACCAGATAGATCCAACAATGGCTCCGAGCGACGATAATGAGTGCGCAATGAGAACAGCAAAATTGATCTGGGCTTAAGCGTAAATAGTGGGTTAAGAACAGCATTTGTCGCCCCTGAGTAGGCAGGGGTATTAGTTGACACTCACCAACGCTATCCAAACCTCAGCAAGCGCAATGAGGACGATGGGTGCTTAGGCTTAGGAGAGCTATACTTAGGTATAGCTCTCCTAAGGTATAGCTCCTAGGTATAGTATGCTTAGGAGAGCTATACTCGCTAACAAAACAATTCGACGATTAAAGTTGGTAACACATGCTACCAGATATAACATCGGCCATCGGATGTAGCTCCAACTTCGGAGCGACGACAATGAGCGCGCAATGAGTACAGCGAAATTAATTCGGGCGTTAGTGGGTTAAGAACAACTTCGTCGTGCCTGAGTAGGCAGGGGTGTCATTCGGCACTTAGCTGTGCGGACGGATCATCCTCAGCAGGCGCAATGTGGGCGATGTATCTTGATGTTTTGGAGTGCTTCACTAGTATAATTTAGCAACAGAACAATTCGGCGATATAAATAGATAACACACGCTACCCAATAGCTCCAACAACGGCCTTGAGCGCAGACAATGATCGTGTAAGCAGAATAGCAAAATTAATTCGGGTGCTAGTTAAAAATAGCATTGTCATCCTATTTTTAGCTAACTTAGAAACTTGGCCATATAACTTAAAAATAGTCTTTTTCAGCAACGCTGTCGAATCCTCATCAGCCGCAATGAGAACGATGCATCTTGATGCTTTGGGGCGCTCTAGTAGTAAAATTTAACAACAAATTCGCCGATAACAATTCGGCGATAAACGCTGGTAACAGATGGTAGCTCCAACAACGACCCTGAGAGTCCACACTGAGCGTGCAAAGAGTACAGCAAAATTAATTCGGGCGTCAGTGGGTTAAAAACAGGCTGGAAGACAGGGGTGACGGCTGGAACTCAGCAACGCGGTCGAATCATCCCAAGTAGACGATGTGGCTGGTCGTGCGCAGACAACAAAAGCGCAAATTCGACAAGCTGCGCGCAGGCGGCGCGGCGGCTGTGCTGACTCACCCGCGCAGTCAGCTGCGTTCGGTGCGTTTCCGCGTGGCGCGCGCTGCGTCGCAGTTGACAGAGACGCACAAAAAAACGAGTAGCGCGTTGGAATACAACGACCCGCCTCCGAGGGAACTTGGAGCGGGTCAGGGTTTTTTTCCTGCTAGCGAGTGTGAAAGAAGTGCTGAGTGCAGTGTAGATATCATTGTATGTTGGGAGACCAGGCGGGAGCCCTTGCTTGAACGGTGCTCAGCTTTTGGGAGATGCCTGGTTGGGAAAAACCCCGCTAGCCGACGTAGGTCTCGCTATCCAGCGGGACATCCCTGCCATCTCCGACGTCAAAAACATGCACTACACTTACGGGACTAATGATCTTGTTAGTCGAATCACTAGTCAATCAATTTGAAGAATTGCTTTTATGTGTTGTAACACCTCTCGTGTTATCGCAACTCCCTCATATAAAGAGAGATTTTTTATTCACATTTGTACATTTTTTTCGTTTTGAAGCTATACTGTGTCTCGGACATGCCAAACTTCTAAGTCATGGAGGTCAAGAATGATCACTTTTTGTAAATTAATAATATTAGTATTATGTATAATTCAAGGAAGTTAGAAATGTGACATTTACCTCTGATTGGCAGGCAGCTCACATGCACTTATGTTGGGCAGGTCACTTTATGTCTCAGTGAAAGAGATTACCGTGTATCCTGTAGAAGCTGGGAGTGTATGGTCGCCGATTGATTGTTAGTGATTTCAGGCGCGTCAACTACTATGGTAAATTGTCCCGTAAGTGTACTGTGTGTTTTCTCGGGAGATGGTGGTGGTTTTCCTCCGTTGGATGGACAGATCCGGCGCCGACCTATCGTCATATAACGGGGTTTCCCCAACCAGGTATCTCTCACCAGCGGGGCACCGCACCAGCCGGAACCAGTTCTAAGTCCCGGACCGGTCTCCCGGCGTGTGTGGTAGTGTAGTGCGTAAGAGGTGAGGATAGGACAAGCAACTGGAAGGAAAGATCGCGCGCGGTCCGTGGCCCCTTTTGTTCGGGTACTGCTCCGGCATTCACCTGGTGTTGATCGGAGAAACCACGGGACTCGAACCTAGGACCTCCCAGTCAGAAGCGCTGTAGTGACATCAATTATGGCCGCCGAAATCCATGTTGCCTCTCGATAGCTTCAATCCCTACGGCCCTCCTGCCCCAGTGAGCGCCCGCGCGCGCCTGGGCGATCACCCGGGCTGCCTGCACGCGCCATGCGGGCTCGGGGCGCGCCCGCCGACCGCCTGCCCTCGTTGCGCGATGCCCGCCCGCAGGTGGGAGGGACAATGCGTGCAGGTGGCCGCCATTGCGCAAGGGATTCGCAGCGACGCGGCGCGCCCGAAATGCATTATACCACCGCTAGCCCACAGACGCGCGTGTCGATGGGATGTTTGAGGTTGAGTGTTTCGAAGTATCGCTCGCTGGTTAGTTGCGTCCCCTTTGTTTCTTTTTCGTTTCTTCCCCGTCCCTTCTTAACCTTTCTTCGTCCTTACCGCGTCCCTTTCTCGTCTTCTTCGTTATCTTTCCTCGTGTACTCATAGTCCCTTCCACGTCTCATTGTTATTGTCACTGCATATCCTTCATATCTCCTCCATGTCCCTTTCTCGCCTCCATCACGTCATTTCCTAGCCTCCTTCACATCCCTTACTCGTCTCCAGGTCCCTTCTTCGCCTCCTTCATGACTCTTTCTCGCTTCCTCCCCACTCTGATCATGGATGACCCTTCTACTCCTTGTCGTCCCTTTCTTGTCTCCGTCCGTCCATTCCTCATCTTCACGCCTCTTCCTCGTCTACTCATCCCTCATCTTTTTCACGTTGCCTTCCTCCCTCTCCTTCACGACTCTTCCTCCACTCCTCCAGGCCATGTCTTCGGCTTCTCCATGACTGTATCTCGTCTCATCAATGTTCCTTCCTTGTTTGTATCTTCCTCGGCTCTTCTGCTCATGGTTACTTCCTCACCTCTCCTTATATTTTCCTACTTTCCTCGTCCGTTCTTTAATCCTTCTCTTTATCTCACAAACATGTAGTACCGTATTTCACATGATCATCATTTTTCTTCCCCACTTTTCCTTATCTCTCTTTTTCTCTTCAGCTTATTTTCACTTCACTTCGTTTACTTTTTAGTTTCTCTTTGGCGTCCTTCAATTCAACTCCCGTAGGAATAACAGGCAATGTCTCTTTACCCATCACTCCACTTTTTTTGTAGTCTTTATAGAAAAATCGCAATTCGGGAACATGAATGTTTGGAGGTTAATTATGTTGACTCATTCTTCTCTTCTCGTAATAAACTTTACAGAGGTCCTCCAAAATATGAATGTACTCAAAGTTCATCTTTTTTTCAAATTATTCCTACAACTAAAATATTATAGATAGAGATTTTTCCCTTAATGAAATCGTTTTCTTGAATATAGATTTTAAAATAAAGTCACGTATAAGGTATACGTGCTGTTTTAGCACTTTTTTGATATCAGAAGTATTAATCTAATCGTTTTTAAATTACTAAATGCTCACATAACATTTACAAAACTAAAACTGATTCACAGAAAAATAATTCTAGGAAATATTTGTAGATAACCAAAAGGATAAATGTTACCATCATAATTTCTTGAAGTATTTGAAATTTTGTGCTCTTGGTTTTCTTTTCAGAAATTTAACGGCTTGTTTTGTTGTTGTTGTCCAATGTCCTAAATTTCATGAACCTGAAGCATAAGTAATTATTAAGAAGTGTGCATCTTATTTTTAATTTATTTATTTATTTGTTTTTATTTTATTGAGAATTCAAGTTTAGATGCAAGAAGTATTTATTCACAATACTCATATGAATCTTATTATTTCGTTGTTGTGTACAATCATGTAAAAATAAAAAAGCATACTATTATATTTTGTAGTGAATGTTTGTTCATGTCCAAACTTACGACTATAATACATCAAAATCCGAAAGCGTGTTCTTTCATTTTATCATGGACCATGTATCATTTTCGTCCATTAATTGGATAGTATCGCTTGCTTGTTGTCTTACAAAGAGTCGATGGACTTTTATTTTAGTGATCAGAGATCCTTGTTGACCTAAAATTCGAGGTGATTGCCAGGTGTTTTGCTTTGCAGTGGCTTCGCGAGGTCCTGTGGTTAGGCGGAAACAATTTGAGAGAACCGGTTTTGAAGTTCGCAAGTACGCGGACTGTAGTTACTTTGCTCTACTTGGTTTCTTGGATTTCCCGTCCCTTACGTTTTATGCCCGATGTGTTTTTGAATATATTAAGCACAGCACCATACGAAAAAAAAACTGTAAGTTTTAATTAGGGCAGTGGTATGCAGATAATGCAAATTTTGATATCATTCATCTCATATTCAGCTACCAACAGATTTTCTTCGATAGTATTCGGAATAAAATTATCACTACTTGTGGTATTTGAAAAATGTTTCATAAGCGTTTGCAACAGTCAGTCACTTGAGGCCATGGAAATGTAGATCGAACTCTTTGCAAAAATATTTTTTTCTCCTTTTGTACTTTCGTTCAAACAATATAGGGACCAAATTGTTAGCAACAATACACCAGAGGCCTATGCTGATGAAATTCTGTGCTACTAGTGAACTTACAAATGGGCAATACATGCAGTCTATAAAGAATAATACAATAGATCAAATGTATTTAAATCTAAAGTTGTTAAATCCATACTTCTGCAGACACGAATTTTCTGCACATTGTGTTTCTGGACAATCGTGCGACGGGAGTTCCTATTAATAAATCACTACCGCACACCACAAAATAACCTAAGAACACAATGATTTTCCTGTCCTGCTCTGTCTCCCAAAATTACTCGAATTAACAAAAGCATTCCAACCTTCGACCTGGATGGCCGAGGTCGCTAGAATGTGTGCCGACTCACTCACCGTCTCGGTCTGAAGGGTTGCAGGTTCGAGTCCCACCGTGGGCATGGTTGTTTGTTCCCATGTATTTCATGTATGTGTTTTGTCGCGGAAGGCCTTGTGAGTCTGCTGACCACAGACCGAGGACCCCCTATGTGTTTGTGTAGTGTAAAGGTTAATATTTGTCCCCATGAGGGACATTAGTGGGTCCCCGGCGCGAGTAGTCGAAATCGTCATCCCCTGAAGCAGGGAAAAGTCACAGGAAAAACACAAAACAAAAGCATTCCTACATTCTCAATTCGGGTTTTGCGAAACATCGTGTATTGGGCGAAATTTACCAGGAATTGTGGTTTATTATTAATTTTTAATAATGTAAGAAAATTTGATATGGAAAGTCATTAACACACATATTTTGCCTCCCTTATGATCTCTAAATTCGTAAAGAAAGAAAGAAGAAAGGAAGAGCACACGAACCACAAGAGCAAAAATATTGCTTTGTGCTTATGTTTGTAAGAATTAACGGAGCTATGTCTGGAATATGCATCAATTTGAATTAATTTCCTAGTTAAATAACAAAATATGATTTAACTGTCCTGTAAATGTGAAAATCGTGTCCAATTATTTCGCTCATATGTTAATTTAAATTGTATCCTTTGAGCGGAAGCTTCCATGAATTATTCACTTCGCTGTAATTGTTAATAAAATGAAAAGTTGTTTTCGCAAGTTTCACTTTCGTGTGGTACCGATCTTACATTGGATGGGCCCTGAAATGCATTACATCCATCTCGTGAACTAGGCCTGGCATGGACTGAAGATTTCTTGGAAGCCCTGACACTCCCACAAACACAGGGCAACGCCGTGCTTGCCAAATTGCCGTGTATCTCCACAGCCATAACCGCACGACGCCATTACGTCATTCGCCTCGCTAAGGGACTTCATTTTGTAGGTCTCGTCTACATGTTGCAGACAAACGTTTCAACGGCACATTAAAGTAAGAGCACGATTTAATTTAGGGTTACACGTGCTTGCCGGAGAAGAGAAATATTTTTATTTATAAAATCATTAAAATTGATGATATTGACACAGTTTGCTAACAGAAGTTAACGTTTCAATTCGGAGATGATACATTTTATCGATGTTCTAAATACAATGTGCATATTTGCAATATTAAATCACACGATTTTTTAATGATACTTTCTGCATGTAGCTAGATGATATTAGTGTCATCTATGTATCTGTCTCAAGAGGGAGCGATGGACAAGACCTGTTTTGGATTACATACACTTGCCAGAAAAGTTTATTTGTTTTCTGGGTTCTATTTCTGTTAGGGAGAAAGAACTGGAAGCATAAACCATCTGAAGACCGTATTTTTCCTATTTCAAACACATTTTTACTATAATATAACTAAAGGTATAATTTACCGATTATATTTTAGCGTCTAGAAACGTTAAAGTCCTAGCTTTTCGCGTATGCGTTGTTCCAATATTTTTTCAGCAGGTTTTTACTTTCTCGTATACATACGTATATACGGAGTAATATACGTAGTATTGAGAAAGTTATGTAATGCAGAAATTTCAACTTTACAAATTTTTATTACTTACTCACTAACTTATTCTAAACTTACATACTATACATTGCCCACTCTAATCTGGTTCTATGTTTGCGAATTTGATTTGAAAGGCATCGAAAGGGTATTTATTCTTAATTCTGGTTCTATGAGTTGGATTTTTGTTAGTGAATGCTGTTGATGAATGCTGGTGATTTGGTGAATTGGTGAATTTTGAATTTGGTGAATTAGTGAATGCTGGGATTTGATATATATTATGATAGTAATTTGTATGTGATGTGATGAGGAAAGACGGTGACGATGGCGATGGTGGTGGCGGCTCGCAGGACAGCGGTCGCTCCGACTACTGGGGCGTCGCCGCCGGATCCGGGAACTTTCACCGCGACCGCCCGCGCCGCCCACGGAACACCCCAGGCCGTTGACACGCGTGGCAGCCACGCCCCCTGCCTACTCCGCCCTCACCCATCAATGCCATTTCCCGCGGTAGCTTTTCTTCTTCTTCTTCTTCTTCTTCTTCTTCTTCTTCTTCTTCTTCTTCTTTCTTGTCCCCTCCATAGTACCCATGTGGAGGCGCGAATTTATCTTTTATAGTTCGGACACATTAAGCTGCTGCCTTGGGGCTTAAGAAGCTAGGTTAGCTTTGTGGGTTGGGCTTAGTCTTAATAACGAACTAAAAGCTTAATTTCATCTATTGTAAAATTAAAATACCTACACGTTGGTCTGCCTAAGTTACAGTAACATGCGATCTTAACTAATTACTGGAGGATCCTTTTTTTTTCCTTTTTTTTGATAGGTTTTTTTTTTCTTTTTTACATTCATACATTATTCACACTTGTTTAGCATTATATTCTTAACCATTCATTCTACTCATTCACTTCCACTGCACTACACTCCCTTGGTAGAAAACGTACAACTCACACTCAGCGAATGAAATGCAATCTGATATAGACTTGCGAAAGTTCAAGCATTCGGAGTTGACTCGCGCGAGTGAGCGTGTCTTTATGCAGGGCGCGCCGTCTGATTTGGTCGTTAACCCCATAAGTGTAGTGGATGTTACATTTCGGCCGGTGGCGGTGATCTTCTCTGGCTGAAACTTGAGATCCGGCGATGTCCTACGCTTCGGCTTGCTGGATGTTCCCCCCTCCACTGGGGGACCACCCATGGCAGGATCAGTTTCGTCTTTTACTGAAAAAATCCCAGTTTTGTATTGTGTTATTCCTCCTATTCTCATACTGCGCGTACAACTGAACTCTCACTCTCAGTGCATAACAGCTGCTTATTACACAGCTGTCGTCACGCGAAGGAAGAGGCCGTCTGCCATTAAATATTTGCGACTCACGTATTGCGTTCTGGAGCAGTAATATTTTTTGTTTTCTTGGTATGTAAAGAATTGTTCTATTATATATTGTATTAAGGTCTTGCAAGTATTTGAGAAGACTCTTTATGTTAACATTTTTAATTTGTTGCTATGTTATTCTAATTTTTTTTTAATTTTGTGTTACTTCTTGGAAAACCATTTTGTCAGCTGCTTTTTGTACTGCTGCAGGCCACTATTCTTTCCCATACAAGCAATTTCTAGTAAGATTATCGCAGAATTTGAGTATTTTTTTATTAATTGTCTAGTACTTTATCACCGACTAGAATTTTATATTCAGTTTAATATGCCATGTTTCAATTTTTATTAACTTCATCTAACATTTTTATTTATTCGAAAATTTAAGACATTTTAAGGTTTCAGGGAAAGAACGATCATGGACGGAAAGAAACCTATTCAGTTAGCAATGTCACTTGATAGTTCAAGAGGAACGTTATGATCACGTCAAATTCCTACCAAAAAGAAACAAATAGGGTCACTGTAAATTATATGTAAAATAGGTATTGTGTATGATTTAGGATATCTTCTTTTTCTTCTCTCTTGTTCTTCCATAGACTGAAGTTAGATGTCTCAATTGGGTTTTCTTGGGAGGACTTAATCAGGGTAGTTTCCCATAGCTATCCCTGAAGGTGGCGTATTATTATTATTATTATTATTATTATTATTATTATTATTATTATTATTATTATTATTATTATTATATGATAGGATGAGAGGTGACCGAGACCTTTTGAAACCATCCCAGCATTCGCCTTATGACCCAGGGAAACCATGAAAAATCCCGGTCGGGATGACCGGCCCAGGGACCGAACCCGGACCTCCGGACTGCCAAGTCAGCGCTCTTCGCACTGAGCCACGTCGCTGGATGATTTATGATATGCAACGTTTCAAACCTTACTTCTAGGCTACTAGTTATTCTGGAGTGTGACTTTCTTTCTCTGTGTCCTTTTATTTGAATCTGTGATTTGAGTGGATCATTTGCATCTGGAGCTGCTTCCCTTTGATGGTGACAGCAGCCGGGCCCTTCACTGGTACCATGCCGCCCTCTGACGTCCCCGGCGGGTCCGGATTATGAGAGGCGGCAAGTCGTGTATTCTGTAATTTATATCCGGCTTTGGGAGGACGACAAAGTGAACTAACGGTAGTAGAGACAGACTTCACAAAAAAGAGTAATAAGACAACCAGTCGTAAAGCTTGTTCATTAGTGTATTGTTTGTGGAATCAAGGAAGCTTTCAATGTATTGATCAGATCAGACGTAAATCACTTAGGTCAAAAGACAATGTCAGTATAAGTTGTTGGAAAGATTTAATCACAAGAAAATTCAGTTTTTGAAGGCAGAATGCATTACGGAAACGTTTGCCCATAAGAAAAAGAAATGCATGTGATTCTCAAAATACATTAAACAGTAATGAACGAGAAGCCGGTGAATACATTTATATAATGGAAATTCCGATAATTGAGTAGATTCTTCTTGTGTCTAGAGAACAGTATTATTAAGTTGAAGATAATTTCAACATTTATCTAAATAGTTCATGAATTTCAGGTGTGCATAGCCAACAGGAATCGGAATCAGATGAATGCCATAATCGTAAAATATAAATAAACACCAATCAATAGTTTGCAGTTGCCACTACATAAATTGTTGAATATACAAAATACAAAATGTTTCTTGTGTATATAAAATATTTATTTTGGGGCTATTAAAAAATGATCATAAGTTCCCTTATTAATCATTTGTGGGTTCTGGGCATGGGGTCCGAAGAAGCAAAAATATTTCAGCAAATTTTTATTAGTTTTTTGAAGGCTTTTAATGGAATTTAAAGTATAATAATTAATTCTTTTAGATATCATTACATGTTGGATTTTATATTATTGTTTTAAAAGTTTAATACTCATGAATGATTTTGTTATTTATTTATATTTTTATGTTTAATGTAGTTTTAAGATATAAATATACAGCAATCGTACCTTACGTGAGTTCGGAGACACGAGTGAATGAGTGAGTGTGTATTGATGCTGGGCACATCAACTACTTCGGTCATTATTCTCTTAAGTGCAGTGTATGTTATATTCCGTGAGGTGGAAGTGATTGTCTCTCGCTGAATTTTGAGGCAGTGAAATCCTGCGACGATTACATGTCGGATTGCGGGTTTTCCGCCTCCAATGGAGCACCGCCAGCTCTTTAAGCTGTCTATTGGTCTCCCGATATATGGAGTAGTGTAGTGCATGTACGTGTGTATGTGTGTGTGTGTACGTGTGTATGTGTATGTGTACGAAAGTAAGGGGGACAGGAAGGATAGGACGCACGCGGTACATGACCGGTTTGTTAGGGTTCTGCTTCGTCTGGTATTAATCGGATAATTTTTCTTTCAAATTTTCGTTCGGCAAACCTTTTCACTATATTTATAACTGATTTATCGGTTGAACGCAAAGTGAATTTGAGTCCTCTAACCGACCCCACCGCTCGATGACGTAAGCTCAAAAATATGCAACTTGAACACGATTATCAGATGATTGTCTATTTTAGAATAAATTCGCTTCTCAGCACCCAACCAATGAGCTGTGAAATATAATGAAGCATTTACGGACGGAAAAAAGTTTAATCATTATGATAGCATTTTTTAAAACTTTTCGCATCAGAAATTCTGAATGTTACTAAAATTCAAGTAATAAGCAATACACATGTACTGTTAATCCCCTGGGCAACCTTTTACTTCCCCCCTTCACTGATTTAGAACTTCTATTGTTCCCTGCTCCGGAGACCATGCAACCATCTGATAACATTATACCGAGAATCGTCTGTATTTTCGTGTAATAAGTGCGAAAGTCATAATTGTTGCTTTCTGAAATTCCAACATACGCTCGTTCATTCTGCATTCTGCCAGCACCCCATTCACTTTAAATAAGCTTGTTGTTTTGCTAGATAGCACGAAAGATACCGCTGGTGAGCTGCGCAGAATCTCCCACCGCCGCCCACCCCAGAGGGAGCGGGTCGTCCTGTGGCTGTTGTATAATGCATAAGCAGAGCATAAACCCGTGAAGAGCGCGCCACACTTTTGCCCACGTGCGCTCGCATTCCACCTCGAACCACACCGCGCCACATCGCGCCACACCGTGGCGCAGGAGTTACCGCCTGACAACTTCATTTGGAGGCTGTGGAAGCCGAGGAAGAAGCCTTTCAATTCAGATTACGTTTTGGGATGAAGTAATGAATAAAGATCACTAATTATATGTTATTTCAATATTGTTGGATCGCGAAGTATCGATTTATCTTGTGACGTAAATTCAAGCCTTCAGCTGATTTGAATGAAAACATTGCTCACAAGTTACATCTGTGATGGTTCGCCCAATTTATAATTTTAGTGCATTCCTTCACCCCATGGTGAAATATATTAACAATTTCTATTGGCAGTATTCTTTTGTCAGTTAATTAAAATTCTACAGTGACATATTCACCTCTGAACGTACCATGTTCATGGCAGGTTTTCCAGAAGTTTTGAAGCTCCCATAATACCACAGACTCTTGATTCTATTAGTGAACCAGTCTGCCAGCTAACATCATCCCTTTCAATATATTGCTTCAATCCAAGCCAACCCAGATATTGATCAACAATTGTTCCGATTTTGAAACATTTTATTTCGTAACGAACTCCCTCGTGCATGGTATCAACGGAATTACAAAACAGACGAGAAACAAAACAGAATACCCCACCCCGTATGTAGTACCTTTTCTCGTCATCACGAGTCGCAAACTCGACGTGGAGGGTTGTACCCGGCGCATCCGCTGTGCGGCTCGGCACTTTTACGACGGTGCGCCGTGTGCTTCTGTAAATAAACCACACGGCGCAGCGGCGGCGGCGGCGGCTGCGCGAACATCGTAGGCGCGCGCGCCCGTGCGTAAGCGAGCGGCGTGCTTTCTACTCATAAACGGATCGCCCGGCGCGCCATTGTGCGTTCGCGCTCGGCGCCGCAATGGAGGTCGGGGAAGAGAGTGCCCGTGGGGTCGCTAGACGCGTGTGATTTTTTATTTATTTATTTATTTATTTATTTATTTATTTATTTATTTATTTATTTATTTATTTATTTATTTTTTATGAACATCGTAGGTTCGTTAAATCAGTCAATGTAACTTTCGAGGAGTTCAAACACTAAAACCGGCTTATGTGGCTCAGGGTCACTGTAGTGCCTCTGAATGGCAGGTCCTAGGGTTCGAGTTCCGACGGTGGCAGGAGTTGCGATACTAGCTAGATAGCTAGGTCGAATTCAGTCGCTGTCTGAAGAAGATCTCTAGCGGCCGGCTGCTATAATCGGTAGTATTCCGTCGTTTTCCTGTACCAGGTGAATGTCGGAGCGGTACCCTAACTAGTGGGCCAGGAACTACGCGCGGTCTTTTCTTCCTCTTCCTTGCCCTATCCTCATCCCTCACACTTATTCTTACGCTTACAAGCACTATGCTGCCATTTATGTTAGGAGGCAAGTTGGGAGCTTAGAGCTTGCCCGGGCTGGGAAGGTGTCCCACTGATGTGAAATATCTGGTTGAGGAAAACGCCGCAAGCCGACGTGAAGGTGGGCGCCGTATCTCGCCATCCAGCGGGGGAAGATCACCGCCCCCTCCCGCGATAAAAACAAGCACTACACTTAAGGCACTAATGCTCTTAGCCGTTGACGTGCCCCATAACAAGATCGCTCACGATCTGAATGTAAAAATCCTACCTATGCAAGAATAAGGAAAAGATACTTCCAAAATTCTGCCTACAAAGAGAGCTCTGTGTTAGCAAGCGTCGGGGCAGGAACGGCGGTGGAATTGAATAAGACAACCGGATTGAAATTGGGCGGAAATGCGAGGTGTCGGGGCGAGGAAAAGACGGGGAGGTTCGGGGCGTGACGGCGCGGGGGATGCGAAGGACGGGTCGGGACGACGACCTAGCCGGAAGAGAACAGAAAATGCGCTTCCGTCGGGCGTCGCGCGTCCTTGAGACGGCAGAGGCGGGAAGCGATGTGGTGGAGACAGTGCCGAAGCTAGACAATTTTGGCCCCGGGGCAATGCTGACACGTATTCCCCCTCCCCAAGTCTAAATGTGAAAGTTGTATCAAGAAACTATAAGTTATTTTATTTCAACAAATAACAAAAATTACGTTTAAGCAAGAAAATTTTTGGAAATACATTTTAAATAATAGTTTTTAGTAAAAGTGTTTAGTAATCAAATAATACAATTTCCATGGCAAGTTGTAAACGCTAAAAAAAATTCGTTGTGTTAAATTAGTATTTAATAAAATTTCTTGTTAATACATAAATAATACATATGAATTTCAGCAGAACCTTTTCTCTTGTTAGCGTCATTTGATTCGTTTCATCGAATTCTATCTTACAAGTAACGATTATAACTATTTAAGGTAAAAAAATTAATTGAAAATTTTATGAAATATCAGACTACTGTACCGCGGATTATAAAATTACGTTAACGATTTTCTGGAAGTCTAATTTTTTTTAAGTTGTTACTATTTTTTTCTCCATCAGTCACGGGGCCCTTGTCTTATGGGGCATGGTGCGATCGCCCGGTCTGCCTATGTCTAGCGACGGCACTGGGTGGAGACGGGCGGCCGGACGGAAGACGTGACGGGGACGAGTCAGGGCGGGGCGGGGTGGAGCGTGGCGGGCGGGGCGAGGCGAAATGGGGCGGAATCGGAAGAGCGGGGAGAATGCCCTCCCGCCGAGCGAGCGCCCAGGAGAGTGGCAGTGGGGTTGGGGATGTCCAAGCGCTTGCCATTCGCACGCCCCTCCCCGTGCGAGGCTTCGAAGAGGGAAGCTTCGCATGTGTAGCTTTCCCAGGGTCAGCGTTTCCTCCCGTCATGTTTGGGCACAAACACAATTCGTTCCCGCATTTCTCAGCGCATAAACCGGTTCTTTTTTTTTCCTAGGGCTTATATCCAGCCGACAGCCGGTTGCCCTTTACGTCCCGAAGGGACGCATAATCGACCATACACTAGACAGACATGCGGGCTCCTCTGATCTGGGGTCAGCAGAACGCGAGGCCCTCCGCGACAACACACACAAAGTCAAGGGACAAACAGCCATGCCCAAGGCGGGACTCGAACCCGCGACCCTTCGGACCGAAGCGCTGAGTCGGTACTCGCTCTTAGCCACCTCGGCCATCCAGGTCGGCATAAACCGGTTCCTACTTCTCAATATTCAGTTTAATCAGTACAATATATTATATTCTGTAAACCGGGAATGGTAGCTCAGTGCATCAACTGATGTTACTGCAGCGCCTCTGACCGGGAGGTCCTAGGTTCGAGTCTCGACGGCGGCGGGATTTTCGACACTAGATTTTCAGCTAGGTCGAATTCAGTCGCTGTCTGAAGGAGAATTCTAGCGGCCGGTTTCTCTGATCGGTAGTTTTTCGTGGTATCTCCGAACACCACCAGGCGAATGCCGGAGCAGCTCCCTCACAAACGGGCCACGGACCGCGCACCATCTTTCCTTCTTCTTCTTCCTTGTCCTATCCTCTCCCCTTAAACACACACACACACTTACACTAACATGCACTACACTAGCACACATACCGGAAGACCGGTCGGGAGCTTAGAGATTGTCCTCTCTGGGGCGGTGCCCCGCTGGTGGGAGAGTCCTGGTTAGGGGGAAACCCCGCCCGCCGACGGTATCTCGCCATCTCGCCATTCAGCGGGGGAAGATTACATCTCCCGAGGGGAAAAACATGCTCTACACTTACGGGACTAATGACCTGCTGAAGCTGTTGACGCGCCCGGAATCACCAACCAATCAACCAAACCAATAATAATAATAATAATAATAATAATAATAATAATAATAATAATAATAATAATAATAATAATAATAATAATTTGGATTCGGTTAACATGTGTATCGGTAATTGACGTTACATGGTTTCTAATGGAACTAAGGTCAGTTTAAATTACTTTCAATTACAGATGGTAATCCTTAATATTCGTTAGGGTGGGATAACGGCTTTCACAACCTTCTGTCTTCGTAAGTCAAAGAGGTCAACTCCATCATGAGGTCAAATATCAATAGATAAGCACAGCATTAATATTCAAATGGACTTATTTGTTTGTTTGATTGTTTTAAAATGTTTTACTTCAAGTCAAAGTTTTAAAAAGCAACGTGGGTTGGAGGAATGTACAAACTGTTGTCTAGACACATCACTGAAATTGCTCCGCGAATTTGTTCTAAATAACTGTGAACTACAAAATAAAATTGCAGAACAAAAGTAATTACTTTGACTGATTACACAAAAATGTGTACACGTTTTTAGTAGATTATACTAGGGACTACACGTTTTAGGAAGAATCATTGTGGCGGAAATAGTAATTATATGAAGAGGTCAATGAGAGAGAGTTCTATTCCGTAAACCAACTGTATCACCACCAAACTTAACTTTAATATTAATCCAGCTGTACGTATCTCAAAACTACATTGATGTGGCTTGTGATTATCTCTCGCCGTTACTTCATATATTCAAGCTACAGAGAAGCGTTCCGGACTTGCATTATCGAGTTGAAATAGACAGACAATACTGTTTCAAGGCTACTGAACTCTCTTAACATCCAAATATAATTTATTAAATATTGAGGTGTGGCAATGGCCAGAAAATTTGGAGTAAATGAAAAGCTACTTCAAATGAAAAGTGAATTAGTCAGCAATTAATATCTTAAAGCATATCAAAGTGCATTGCCCTTCACAAGAACTGAGAAAGAGTGCACGTGGATTTCGCGACCCTGTTCCTTATCTTAAATCGATTACTCACAGGATATCCCAGCGACGACGTGTATCTAATAGGATTTTACGGATCTATTCGTGTCGCGTCTCCTCCTAATGTTATGCAATAGAACCGGCCGACTTGCACGCTGAGTCAACGAAAACGGAGGAGGCGCGTTTACAAGAGTCGCAAGTTGCATAAGCAACACCTTGCCTGCAGTGTGAAAGGGACTGCGACGGTCGCGCGGCGACGAAGAGAAGACAGGAAACGAGAAGAGGGCCAGTGACGTCACTGACGCAGTGACATAACTAAGAGGAGGACAAGCCTGGCGCATTATTGAATAACGGTCCGAAGAAAATGGGAAAGGAGGAGGAAGTAAAAATGTAAAGTGATCAGAATAATACAACGGCAGGACAGGGATGAATGGAGATAAGACGACCTGGGTAGCCGAGGTTGTTAAGGTGAGAATGACCACGTAGAAGGAAACAGTTGCGAAATTTATTTTCGATTTTTGGTGAATGAAAAGCTGAAAAAACATTATGTAAATTAACGGATGACGTGCAGAAAATTTACGTGTTTGATTCACTTTGCAATGTGTTGATCACGAATTTGTTATCTAGCTCTTCAGCTTAAAAGACCACTCTAGGATGGATGGGACGTACCATCTTGGTAATGGGTTGGAAATTTAGAGTGACGGCAAATCTCTTTCAATTAATTGTAATCGATTAATTATAATCGAACAATGACCAATTTTGGTTAATCGGTAAATTTGTATAAAAGTAACAGTTAATCGTTTAATTGGAGTAAATAATACTTTTGTAGGATGGCAAAAACATCTGTACATTTTTGGCATTATTTAAAGGAGGATATAAAAGAATATGAACAGCGATGGATTGTCAGGATTGTCTTCTCCATCCATTATTGTGGATAGTTAAGATTTAAATGTCAATACATACTTAACGTATTTTAAAAGGAGCTGCTTTCCATAGTGTTTCCCACAGGTGTCGCTGACAAAATAATTGTCGGGAGACACGAGCCGAGTAGAGCCTTTGAGCCCCCTCCGGTAGCTGATGCGGGGGAGTCTCGGCGAAAGGCGCCATAAGAAGAAACATTTGTACATTTTGACAGATGACACCATCAATTGGACCCAACAAACAAAACAATAAAATACTTGGGCTTAAACTTCGATACTGGACTCAACTGGAAGCAACATATAGAGGTAAAAACTCAGCAAGCCAAAACTAAACTAATTCAACTACGACCCTTACCGAATCAACACAGTCACCTCTCCACATCTAATGCACTATTACTCTACAAATCAATAATCCGGCCGACTCTACTTTATGCTTGCCCCATCTGGACCAACGCTGCCAATACAAACCTAAACAAAATGCAAGTGATCCAAAATAAGATATTAAGATTAATCACAAAAGCACCTTGGTTCATCAGTAACAACCAACTACATAATGATCTGAATATAAACACAATAAAAAATCAAATAGCCTATCTTTCACACAATTTCTATACAAATCTTCCCCAAATATAAGCATCATCCTTCTATAAACTGGGCTAAAACCCCAATTATGCAACAAGAATTAAAAACAGATATACACTTCACTCATTTTATAAAATGTTCGAAAACCTGGAATAATCTGAGGTTCTTCCTGCTTCCTTTTCCGCTATATATTTTTTAAAATAATTGTAATGTGTATAATTTTAAGTTAGTTTAAGTTAGTATAAGATAGATTAACTCTATCAAACATTTGCACAGTTAATATGTAAACTGAACAATGTAGTGTCAAACTATAAAAATAAAAATAATAATAAAAAAAATTTTTTGGCAGATGAAGTGCAGATGAAGATCCATTAGTCCCGGTACCCCGCGAGGAAGGAAGGAAAAACTGGGATGGGGGTCGGCTTCAGACCGAAAGGTTACGTCGATCTAAGAAAAACTTTCTTCTTCTTCTTCTTCTTCTTCTTCTTCTTCTTCTTCTTCTTCTTCTTCTTCTTCACTTCAAGGATTAGGCTCTAATGAACCTGTTACGGTGCCCATTTTGCTCTTGGTCTTCCAATATCTCTTCTTCCCACTGCTCAATAATCCCTTGCGATTGCTGGTAGTCTCGTGTTCGGTATTCGCTCCAAATGTTCGTACCATCTTTGTCTGTTTCTTCTCAGAGTATCTAGCAATGGTTCAACCTTCAATTCCTGTCTTATATCCGTGATTTTTTATCTAAAATTGTAAAACGAAGAGTGCTCCTCATGAACTTCATTTTTGTTACCTGGATTCTCAATTTGTCCTTCTCTAACATTTATTCTTATATCACCTCCATACA
Source organism: Teleogryllus occipitalis (assembly GCA_011170035.1). NCBI lineage: Eukaryota > Metazoa > Arthropoda > Insecta > Orthoptera > Gryllidae > Teleogryllus > Teleogryllus occipitalis. The sequence goes on along the minus strand of BLKR01000022.1, from coordinate 608,547 downwards.
TGAGTTCTGAAATAGCAACAGTATTGAAAAAACTTACCCGCGTTTCTCTCCTTGTTTTATTTTTTAAGTTGCTGTGAGTTGTAGGTACCACAGATGCTTCTGAATCTATTAAGTTTTTCGTCTAAATCAATGTCCTTTTCAGAAGATCCATAACAGCCTAAATATTTGAAGTATTTTACTTGTTCAAGTATCTTTTCTTCTATTATTATTTTAGTACTCACGGGATACTTTCCTTTGAATGCTAAAAAAAATTTAAAAAATTAAAAGCGGAAATTTCGAGTAAGAAATCTAGTTTTCCCTACTTTACACTCTAGGTCGAAGTGTGGGCGCGCCTTTTTATAGTTACAATGCCCATGTTTTCGAACGTAGACTTAAACATTTCAATCAAGAAAATTAATAAAATAGGACATGAGGGAGTCTTGTGCAGTTGGCAAATAGAAAAGTTTCCATAGGATAATCCGGAAGTTCCTTTTCGTGTCCACTTTGCTTCTCTGAAGGTGCCTCTTGCGTTGTCTTTGGCCATCAAATGTTTGTTTCAGTCTGCCGCCAAGGTCTTGCAAGTGCAAATCTGATTATCGAGGATCTCTCATGTTCTTAGTTATTAGTAGACATCGGATGTTTAAGCACTAAAAAATCATCTTTTAGGCGCCTAAAAAGGCGCTGAAAAAGTCAAGAATAAGGAGAAAAAAGGCACTGTCATAAGTTACATACACAATAAAATGGAAAAATTGTATTTTTTGTCTATATTATTTTGTAAACTTAAATGCACAAAACCAGTTCGTATATTATAATGTAAAACTATATTTTGACATTTACAACTTTTCTACATTTTTTTCTTAGTAGTTCCCATTAACTAGTAATATTTACATATTATCAGTAACTTTTCAAGGATCACAATTTCAAATTTGCGATGACTGGGAAACAAAATCAGTTTGAATGCGGACAAGGATGTCTGAACGATGTGACAGCATATATTTTAGCAGTCCAACACTAGCATCACTGAAACCTTCTGGGAATTTATATTTATATCCACTTAACATTTCGGTTCCCTCGGTGTATTGTCAATCGTCCATGTTCTTAGATCATGACTGGTATTTATAAAATAGGGAAGTGGAGAAAAATCAGTTGGTATACTTTCAGGAATTCTCTCGTAATTTTAAATTTCAAGTCGTGAATTTAAGGTTTCGTAATGAATGGTCACGTTGGACCATCGCCGATTTTCCGGTATCTTATAATTGTATATTAATGTAATAAATAAAAGGCAAAAATAGTCCTAAAAAAGTATTTATGCCAAAAATAGGTATTTATGCTAAAATAAGCAAAAATAAGCATTATAAAACTTCGTCATATGTCATTATTTGTCATGATTCGTGGACATACATTATCAGCCTTTGAATAAGTTCTCTAGAAAAAAATAGGCATTTCTCTAAACATCCGATGTCTAGTTATTAGTATTCAAGAAGTATTCAAGGAGTGCATAGGTAACTCTATTCACTGGTGATATCGTTACAGAAAGCAGAAAGAATTAAAGATTTATGTTTTTGTTTTAACAATTGTGAAATTGATATTCCACGTCCATGGCATTGTGAAATCTGTAATACGGTAGAATAAAAAAATTAATGTAAGTTATAAGAAATTAATATAAGAGTAAGTTTCGCATGCAAGATTTTAATAGTCGGCCATAATTCATTCCCAGTCCTAGAGTGATATGCAGTTTCACATACATCACCAGTTTTTATTATTTCGCGTGTAATAACAGATTAAACTATGCGGCAAAAATTCGTCATTTCTTAAGAGAAGGGGGGTTCTTCGAGAAGAAGTTACGGTTTTGCATGTGCGAGTGTCAAAAGAATTGATGCAGCCTTTTGCAAAAACATATTAGTAATATTCGGACTCGATATCATTATTTTAGTTTTTCATAACCATTACTACGAGATGTTGCTACTTTGTAGCACCATTAGGCAACTACCATTCTGGGGAGAACGCAACGAGAAGAGCGAAAGTTGACGATTTTCGCAGAGCATTTCCTGTTGCTTTGGCGCCCTAGACGAAAGTTGGGCCCAGCGAAGCAACCGCTGCCATATCGCCCTCGCCCGCCGCTTGTCATCCTGCATCAACTAGAGCATCGACGGCTTTGTGGAAAGCGTCGAGGAAATGGGCGTCCCGACGCCCAGACGCACGACCGCAGGCCGCGTTTTCTATCCGTTGTTTCTACTCGTTCACGACCGACGCATCGCGTGCTCTCTGGTATCTCACAAAGACGGACGGGAATTGAGTAATTAACAGAAGTAATTTCTGCAAGACATGCTCCACAGAATCTTAAACGAATTCTTCGCGTATATGCATGTAGATAACTCGCCATTCTACGAAATGTGTCAGTATTGCAATTTAACGCTATGACAGTGAAACATGGATGTGGCATAAAATGATAACGCGAATTCCTTGCCTCGGATTTTCTTCTTAATACTAACTCTTGAAAGAATTTTTAATGTTGGTGGTTTTTATAGATTGTACATTCACGGTGCCTATTGATTTCATGTAAAATAACTCCTTTAGATCCTACGGGCATAATTGAACACATCAACACGTCCAATATTTTAACGTAAAATATAAGTTTTAAAGTGTTGCGACTGTACATACCACTGTTGAATGTCTCAAATCTATTTTCGTGTTTTTACTGTCATTTATGAGCCTGAAAGAAATACTTGGAAATTTTGTAAAACATGGCGGCATACCTTTCGATTATACGAGTAAAACGTGCGTATTTTTTTTTTTTTTTTTAGTCCAAAGAACAAATAAAAGTATTTTTCCTGTTTGTTTAGCATACATATTTAAAACGAATGTTCATAAAATAGATATGTATTGATAGTATGAAAATAGATAGTATGATTATATTAGTTTTATCTTAATTATTATCATCTCTGAAGCACTTAGCGAAAGATGCACAGCATCTTGTGCATTATTATGCACAATCCTTTTCAATAATTCTTAAAAAGCAAAACAGTTTGCGGTTTTGCAGAAATTGCGAGTTGAACAAACATTTGAAAAGTAGCTGATTCCAAAATGATAATTTATCAATATGTTTGTGAATTTAGTTAATACTTTTTCATTGTGCCAGTTGTATTACGGATTCCACATTCAATATTTACAAGTACAAGTTTACATTCACAGGTTGTCTGCTACCATGCAGCAAAAAATGAAAAAAGTCAAAAGCAGACAAGCAAAGATGTTGCAATAGCAAAATAATTTTTTTCTGAGATAATGATGTTTACGCCTAGGTATGAGGAAACATTGCAATTTATTTTCGTTTTCTATCGATAAAAGAATGAATTTGCAGGTTAATAAATGATTTAAGGCGGTGTAGAATATTAGGGTGTTGTATAAGACAGGATTCTTTTATTATTTACATTTATTTTAAAGTAAAAAATAAAATAAATCCATAACCTAGACTACTTGATGTTTTGCAACCCTTGTGACGTATTCTGCAGAATTTTGAACATATTTTTTTCTGAAAGAATGAAAACATAAAATTATTAAACTAGAGGTTCTATAACATCACATACTTTCTCGTATTATTTATAAGTTTATAACTTTTTAGAGAGTTCAACGAAAATCGGACCTACGCCATTTTTATTTGCTTACTCTGTTACATCGAAAGAAAGCTGTAAAGAAAATATGCTGCGCCATTTTGAGAAAATTTTGAAAAGCTTGAGACGTTATGTAGAGTAAAAATATCAATTCGAAATCGATTATCGAAAATCAAAATATCTTTTCAAATTCAAGGGTCCTCAACATCAGTCAGATCAATTGTAGAATTTTAATTTTCGTGGAAATTCTGCCTACGAGTTAGCCGCTGGCCTTGTTCACCGACGGAGAAATGTTTTATCGTACTCCATTTTTCGATGTCAAGGACCCGCGAAATATGTATTTTGACTACACTTTGTCATAGAATACGTTATTTACTGCGTGTAGGAATAAGTGAAGAGTTATTCCCTTTTTTAGTATCTGATACTAACAAAACGATTTTTTTTCTGTCCAAAAATCGCCGTGTTTTTCTGCAGCATTACAAAACTTTTTCTATTAAGTAGTAAATGAGAAAGTAAAAATCTGAACTGGTTTTCTTTATGCATACATTTACGAAAAATTGCTAAATAATTTTTTTCTCCGAATTAGGTCGGGTCTAAAGCAGTAAATTGCTCTAGTGTTGCTACAACATAGCAAATACTTTCTCGCAGCAAGTGTGGTAGTCATAGAGAATTACAATAATCATGTTGGACTCGTAGGCCTATTACTAATATATCAACAGATAAAGTAAGTGCTAACAAACTGTGACGACATAACGAAAATACGATAAAGCAATATGAAATAATGAAGTGTGTATGAATCGACCGTTCAGATGCGGCAGAACGAGCGCGTTCACCCAGCCACGGTGTTTTCTAGCGTGATAGTCGCCAACCAATGCTATAAATAGCCTGAAGCCCTCCGACAAGCACGACAGTTGTGTACCCCCCGCCTGTAGACCTCAGCCGCCGCGCACCCGCGAGGGCACGTGGTCATGGGTGTTGCTGGCCGGGGAACGGGGAGAGGACCAGTCCTTTCCCTCGATTATTTTCAACTATACCAACAGTTTTATGCGATTTCGTTGTTTGCTGTCAACGTAAACGACGTATTAATCCAATGATCTATACATCAGTATGCATCACGCCAGACGTATGGTAGCGCTACCAATATATGAGGACTTTTAGTTCAGCGTGACCCAGAAACAGTGGAATAGTGCTCTCTCTCTCTCGCTCTCGCTCTCTCTCGCTCTCTCTCGCTCTCTCTCGCTCTCTCTCGCTCTCTCTCGCTCTCTCTCTCGCTCGCTCTCTCGCTCTCTCTCTCGCTCGCTCTCTCTCGCTCTCTCTCGCTCTCTCTCTCGCTCTCTCTCTCTCGCTCTCTCTCTCTCGCTCTCTCACACTAACACACTCCCACACACTCACACACTCCACACACTCTCACACTCACACACTCACACACTCTCACACTCTCACACTCCTCACACTCACACACTCACACACTCACACACTCACACACTCCTCCCACACTCTCTCCACACTCTCCTCACACTCTCTCACACTCTCTCACACTCTCTCACACTCTCTCACACTCTCTCACACTCTCTCACACTCTCTCACACTCTCTCCACACTCTCTCACACTCTCTCACACTCCTCTCACACTCTCTCTCCCACACTCTCTCACACTCTCTCACACTCTCTCACACTCTCTCCTTTTGCTCTCTCTCTTCAAGATTTGTTGGATGTTACCTCGGATTAGTTAGCAGCTTGATTTATTGTACTTGGGGAACGTTGCAGGACTATCTTTGGTGCATTCAGTTCAGAATTTGAGAATTGATAGATTAAAATAGTTAAGTATTGCATATGTCAATGTAAGTGTGACTCTTTTGTGAAGATTAGATTTCTAAGTTTGTCAGAGAAAATTGTTCAATTAGTGAATATTAGTGACTATTAGTGACGTATCTTCACCTTTTTATCTACAGTACGTCTAGTTAATTTCAATAAATCAGTAAAAAAATTTCTATTGTAGAATTCACGACAATTGATGAATTATAATATATTAGTAAGCTGTGTACATTTTATACTACTTTGTTTTTTGTTTATTTAGATATAATCTGATGTATTGTAAAAATATTGTTGTATCTGATGTTGTTCTATAGTTGTACACTTTGATGATCCTCTATATTTGACTTGCCAGAGACGTCCATGCACGTGATCGCTGGCCCCAGGCAAGTGATTCGAGACTCTTGGAGGAGTCGTCTTTATTCAACTTTCTTAAAGATATTTGCTTGTTTGGAAAATAATTATTTCAAAATAAAAATCAATATAAATTCAGATAAATAATTTCAAGTATTTACTTATTTATATATGTAGAATGGAGAAAGTTAATTCTCATTCTCCCGACCGTTTGTCCATATCTCCGTCTCTCCGCCTATTTTTCTGCCTGTCCGTCCATGTAAGTCTGTGTGTGAACAACACTAGCGTTGTTCGGATTTTCATTAAAAATACTAAATTTTTGAAATTTGCAAAAGTTCACTTTCTTTCGACGTCCTCTTACAACTACATTATTAAATACAGGAATAGTTGTTTTTTTAATGGAATCTATTCCTCAATATTATAATTTTTAAATCTTTTGTGATCACTTTATTCGCAATTTATGTAGTTTTCGAGTAATTTTGAGAGAATTCAAAACAATTCTTGCACAAATACGCAGGGGCGCCCAGAGAAAACATGCCCGAGGTATTAAATCCATAGGGCCCCTTGTTTTGAACAAAAGTTTCTCTTATTTATTATTATTATTATTATTATTATTATTGTTATTACTAATTTATTTTAAAGTGAATTATATTTCAACTACAGTTAAATAATGTTGATTTTTTCAAAAAATGTATTTAAGGAAATTATTTTGTATACTTTTCGTTGTTATTGTAGTTTCCCCAGCTGCCCAACCCTCTTAGCGCTCCTGCAAATATGTAACACGCTTTTCTCATAAACCGATCCAAATTTTTCGCTGAAATCTTTCTATAAGGATAAACTTGATAATACACTCATGTCCATGGTACCACATTCAGTTCCATATTCATTACAAACTCTAAATCTTTGACCTCGGGAAAGAGGCTGATTATTTTACAGCAGAACATAAACGTAATTTTACAGCAGAGCAACAAAAAAAACTTTAAACTAATGCTGTAAGTCAAGAATTAATGATATTCAGACAAAACCTACATACTCATAGTTTCGTTTAAATATCACCTTAATTTGAATATCATTAATCCTTGATTTACTTCAGTTGAAAGTTGTTTCTTCCTCCCCTGTAAAACTAATGGTTTATGACTTATCGGCTTCTTCCCCGGGGTGAAAGAAATAGGGTGAGAATTCGCAATGTTCTTCAGAGGGTGACACAAAAGCCTCCAGGAGGAAACTATCTACACACAGGTAGTTAAACGAGTACCATCTTCGCTTACGCAAAACAATGTGAATGAATCTACGAATGGTATCAAGGGTGTTTTCCTGTCCAAGTCCTATGATTTAGATACCTTCATTTGAACATTTCATGGTGTGGAAATCGAAATAATAGATTCGGCTCCTAAAACGGATTAGTTGTTTTCTTGACAAGTAGAAATTAACACTTTTCCGGCAGGATACAGCCATTTCTCAGGAGGGTGTGGGTATTCCCGACACTACGTCCCCCCCCCCATTTGCACCTTCTCTCAAAATTTTGTTTGAAAAACACAATAATTTGATCTTCTAATAATTTCTTGAAAAAATATTTTTAACAATTTCCGTTTGTGACAATAAAGAAAAATCTTCATTGTTATCTCTCATATTTTATTACTAGTTCTTGACAATGTTGATTATAAGTTGTGGATAAGTGTACCGTGAATAGCTCTACAGGCCACTGTCTCCTTGTCTGGAATGTGTCGCTCCGTATCGGCGGTTTTATAAACTACGTGAAGTTCGTTGGTGTACCGCCAGAGCGCTCTGAATATCTCTAAATTAATTTTCATCCATCAGTTTACGAAGTATGTACTGACCATTAATATCTAATGTTCGTGATAAAGTTCCTCTCATCAAAAAGATATTTCCGGAATAGTGTAATGTTTTATCTCATTCATAGCTGTTTTATTCTCCGGGGACATTTCCACTTTCATGCTGCAATTCGCGTGACCAGAGTCGATTGAATTACTATAAATTATTTACCCTGAATATTAAATTAAAACAATGGAAATGAGATATTTAAATGTAATTAACAAAGAAGTAAAATTGTAGAGTATTGTATTTTCGTATATGTACCATTCAATGTACGTTTCAGGACACCCGGCTCTTGTGGCTGTGGGGTTAACGTGCCCGTTCCGTGTGATCGAATCTTGGGTTCGAATCCCGTCAAATCGCGGGAAATTTTCACTCTAAGTAAGACATTTAAGACTGTTTCGTGACTCTCACATGGGACTATGGAAATGTGCAAATGATGAAGGAGCTCCCCTTGAAAGTCTTTGAAGAATTTCTCTTACCACCAACCACCTCTGATGCACTTTGCCGTCAAACCCTCATTTTATACCTCTTCATTTCCATTATAGTTCTTGGGCCCTTGCTGATAAATCCTTCAAACCGCACTGTTTACTAAGTTCTTCATTCTTTACTTAATCCTTCAGTCGAATGGAATTTTTTTCTTCAAAAATAAATTTCAAGGATCAAAATTGTCCCCAAGCTTGTCCAATTCTTCTCTTCATTTCATTATTGTTATTATTATTATTATTATTATTATTATTATTATTATTATTATTATTATTATTATTATTATTATTATTATTATTGTTGTTGTTGTTGTTGTTGTTGTTGTTATAGTTTAGACAAGATTATTTATCTTTCTTCACATCACCAATGTTTTTGTTTTCTATTGTAATTTTATGTTCTACCCAATTTGACATTAAAGTTGTTTTTGTTGGGTTCATCGTTAGCCCTACTTCAATACTTTTTGGGCGTATTTCATTAATCATTTGTTGAAGTTCGGCTCCCGTGTTAATCCTGAACACGATTATATCGTCTGCGAAACGTAAATTAGGTAACCTTTTGGAATTTATGATTAAATCGTAATTTGTGACTGTCAAGTTTAGATTTCTGAAGATATATTCCAGCCTAAGACATTGCAATAATATACTACTAGACCCATGCTAGTGTAGCGATGCAAATTGAATCATTTCCTGGTAGCCTTCTTGGGAACAATCATATGAGCATTTAGCCGGATTACAGTGGTATTTCATTATCGTTTGTATATTTTTTGCGGAAGAGGAAGATTCTGTACGATAAGAAATAAAAAGGAGAAGTAGCGCGCGGCTTACAGATGTACAAATCGTGCGACGAAAGCAAGAAGTCTGTAATTTCTCATGTACATCATTTAACTATTGGATGTAACCTATTGAATGCGCTGGATACTTTTACTATTTAATCTGGTGGTCGTAAATGAGAATAAAATTGATGAATTTTAATTTCACGTGAAGGAGCATTAGCTGAACTCTCTAAATTACCACTTATTTTGCAGAGAACTTGCGATTTCCCTAAATAGGTAAAGAAGTATTTATATTCTCAAAATTCAAACTTAATACAGGAATATCTAGATTTCTGTTTAGAGGCTGGTGAGAACTTCGAGAACAGATATATAGTAATACCGACTCACATCACCGTTTCCTGTATGTGTTTGCATCCTCCATACCAATTTATTTTTTTTTATATGAGAAGCGTATTAAAAATAACATATTTAAAGTTTGTCATTTAGTAAAGAATTCTAAAAATTTAGCGTAAAGTGATGTACACTTTTACTGTAAAAGTTTCAGAATAAGCCAAATACACAACTTTTAATCGAATGTAGATGAGAGGATTACATTTTAGAAATGATTACAAAAGTTTCTAAAAGAAATGTCTCGATATCCACAATGTTTTAAGAAGGAAAATATCCCAAATCAATGAAAATCACATATTTTCAAGGACATATCTTTAATGGCTTCAATATAAAATGAACTTCTCACGAACTAGACAACATCGTGGAGTACATACCAATCCATTTTTAGAGTAATATATTTGCTAATAAAATCGAACGCATATGTTTTGCTTTCAAACGTGCCCAAAACTAGGTGGGCGACACGCTTTAAGCAACAGTGATATTTAATGCTTTATGAAGTTGGACGATAAAGACGTATGATATTATGTCAGAGTTACATAAAAGTTTGACGTCTGAATGTTACTTTTCCTTATCTTACATTAAACAATGAGTAAATATTTCAATACATCTTCCACTCTATGTATTCATACCTATGAAAAAGCGAAAAGGTCTGTAAAATTTCGAAGTATTTGAATTAGGCGCGAAAATTTGCCATCATCATGCCTGCCAGCGAGAGCTTCAGTTTGCAACGGGGAAGGACGGCCATTGCCATAGGATTGTGGGGCCTTGATTGCAGCACGCTCATAAATAATTTTAGTGAAATTTGGTCCCCTTGTCTTACATCTCTTGGCCCCCACCCTGATACGCGCTGGTAAAATGTAAATAAGATCACTAATGAGTGACTTAGTCGTGGAAGCGAACATAAAAAATGAAATTAGTGGCGCTACAACAGAACGTACTTTCTCCCTCGCTTTAGTACTTTTTTTTAATTATATTTTATTTTGCAATTTGTTTGTGAACAAACATTTGGCAAAATTACATAGATTTACATAAACAAATACATGAGAGGAGTAAAAACCCATGACCGTACTCCACCAATGATACATTATTAATACAAAATAACTATTAATTATAATTTCTGAAATGAATAATTTAAAGTCGATTTGGAAGGTCTAGAGTATAGTAATTTCTGTCAATATTAAAACATATCAGCCATCACTTTTAAAACTTCTTGCCAATCGTAGCGCATGGGGAGCGGAAATTAATTATTTTAAAACTAATACATCAACATAAATTCGACAATTCAAAGCTTCGTTCCTTTCAAGGATATACATTATCGCCCAACAGTTAGAAGTTGACAATGTGAATTCCCTTTCGTTTTGATTTATTTGTTTCTTTCCTGTTCAGCAAATCATGCCTTTCAGAGAGTTGAATTGGTACATGACATTGTGGATTTTAATCGTAATTTTTGCTGTTTATCTTTTAGCTAAATTTATGAATTTCCAACTTCGGTGTCAAGGCGTCGCCATTGTCGCGTGCAATCTGATATATAGCGGAAGACTGAGATAAATAGGGGTGGATAATTCGAGTTTATAATTTCGAAGTCATGCAAAATTACTCAAAACTATTCATATTTTCAATAATATTACTATCTACGTTTCTATCTAATAAAATAATTTTAAATTATAGATTTTATTATGGAAAAAATTAATCACTAATATTGTAGTTACGCAGAGTTAATTTTCTTTGAAATTTTTATAATTGAAAATTAACATAACTTTGAGAAATATTTCTCCACTACATCTGAAGAAGTACTTTATGACTTATCAGCTTGTTCCCCGGGGTCAAAGAAATAGGGTGAGAATTCGCAATGTTCTTCAGAGGGTGACACAAAAGCCTCCAGGAGGAAACTATCTACACACAGGTAGTTAAACGAGTACCATCTTCGCTTACGCAAAACAATGTGAATGAATCTACGAATGGTATCAAGGGTGTTTTCCTGTCCAAGTCCTATGATTTAGATACCTTCATTTGAACATTTCATGGTGTGGAAATCGAAATAATAGATTCGGCTCCTAAAACGGATTAGTTGTTTTCTTGACAAGTAGAAATTAACACTTTTCCGGCAGGATACAGCCATTTCTCAGGAGGGTGTGGGTATTCCCGACACTACGTCCCCCCCCCCCATTTGCACCTTCTCTCAAAATTTTGTTTGAAAAACATAATAATTTGATCTTCTAATAATTTCTTGAAAAAATATTTTTAACAATTTCCGTTTGTGACAATAAAGAAAAATCTTCATTGTTATCTCTCATATTTTATTACTAGTTCTTGACAATGTTGATTATAAGTTGTGGATAAGTGTACCGTGAATAGCTCTACAGGCCACTGTCTCCTTGTCTGGAATGTGTCGCTCCGTATCGGCGGTTTTATAAACTACGTGAAGTTTGTTGGTGTACCGCCAGAGCGCTCTGAATATCTCAAAATTAATTTTCATCCATCAGTTTACGAAGTATGTACTGACCATTAATATCTAAAGATCGTGATAATGTTCCCCTCATCAAAAAGATATTTCCGGATTGTGTAATGTTTTATCCCATTCATAGCTGTTTTAATATCAGAGGATAATTCCATTTACTTACTGCAATATGCGAAACCTGAGTTGATTGAATTACTATAAATTATTTACCCTGAGTATTAAATTAAAACAATGGAAATGAGATATTTAAATACAATTTACGAAGAGTTAAAATTGTAGAGTGTTGTATTTTCGTATCTGTACTATTTAATGTACAATGTAGGACACCTGGCTCTAGTGGCTGCGGGGTTAACGTGCCCGCTCTACGTTTCGGAGTCGTCAGTTCGACTCCTGTCTAACCGCGGGAAATTTTCTAATGTAGTAAGCAATCTAAGGTTGTTTCATGACTCTGACATGGGACGTTGGTAATGTGCAAATGATGAAATGTACCCCTTGAAAGTCTTTGAAGACCTTCCTCAGCATCCACAATCTCTGATGCACTTTGCCGTCAAACCCTCATTTTATAAATAATGAAGTGCGCACGAAAGTGCCTAACAATAAAATTAAAGTTCTTTGCTATATTCTGATACTGTTTTAGTTCTTTTCTTGTATCTCTGAGTATGATATCGTTCACACTGTTCACCCCACAGGGAGCATACGCAGTCTTCTTTCACTTCGTGATCATGTGAGCTTGCGCAGGTTTTGAGATGAAACCTTTTGAGGTGATCACGTGTCTCAATTCCTGATATGTTTCCGTCCATTTTCTTTCCATCATGGCATCTGTTGAATAGAATTCCGGCCATATTTCTCTTTTCTGAAGTGATGAAGTTCGCCTCATCAGAAAGATATTTCCGGAATAGTGTAATGTTTTATCTCATTCATAGATGCTTTAATCTCAGAGGACATTTCCATTTACTTATTGCAATATGCGAAGCCTGAGTTGATTGAATTACCATAAATTATTTAGCCTGAATATTAAATTAAAGCAATGGAAATGAGATATTTAAATTCAATTTACAAAGAAATAAAATTGTAGAGTATTGTATTTTCGTATCTGTACTATTTAATGAACATCTCATGACAACCGGGTTTTGTGGCTGTGGAGTTAACGTGCCCGCTCTGTGTGGCGGAGTCTTAGGTTCGAATCCCGTCTAAACGCGGAAAGTTTTCACATTTAGGATGACATCAATGTTTGTTTCGTGACTCTGACTTGGGACGTTGCTAATGTGCAAATAATGAAGGAGCTCACCTTGAAAGTCTTTGAAGAATTTCTCTTACCACCAACCACCTCTGATGCACCTTGCCGTCAAACCCTCATTTTATAAATAATGAAGTGCGCACGAGAGTGCCTAACAATAAAATTAAAGTTCTTTGCTATATTCTGATACTGTTTTAGTTCTTTTCTTGCATCTCTGAGTATGATATCGTTCACACTGTTCACCCCACAGGGAGCATACGCAGTCTTCCTCCACTTCGTGATGATGTGAGGCTGCGCAGATTTTATGATGAAACCCAAGCGTCGCCAGTCTTCTGATCACATGTCTCAATCACATATCCCAATTCCTGATTTGTTTCCGTCCGTTTTCTTTCCATCATGGCATCTGTTGAGTTGAATTCTGGCCATATTTCTCTTCTCTGAAGTTCTTGATCTCTTCTTTCTCCTAGCATTTGTGTATTTTGCATGGTGGATGGTAGTAGTAATTGGTATCTTTAAGTCCTCAATATAGAATGGTTCTCTTGTCAGTTCATAAACTACCCTTGATTGTGTAATATTTGGAAGACACAAGACTTTCTTCAGGTATCTGGCTTTGGTTTTCTCTATGGATCTTAGATCAGCTATTGATAGTTTTTCGCATATTAATTGTATTCCATATGTTATGATTGGGCTAATGACTGCATGCAATATTTTGATTGCTGATTCTAGTGACAGTTTGTGGATATTTTTATTGAGTACATGGCTCTAATCGCCGTTGTTGCCTTTTCTCTGATATGAATTCTGAATGAGCTGCATGTTGATCCTAAATATCGGTAATATTGAGCTATTTCGAGATATTTGTACTTCAATTTTATTTTCTCACTTGCTGCTTTTTTTTCTTTCTTTCGGAAGGTCATCTGCACTGTCTTGGTTTCATTGATTTGGAGGTAGTTTTCTTCTGCCCATGCTTCTAAATTTTATATGGCTTGTTGGAGGCTTGTCAGGCTCAAACCCTCATTTTAATCCACTTGAGAAACTGGGTGAAGGTGAAATTTCGTAGAGTGCATGGCCAGATATACTAGGTGGTATAACCAGAATTTTTCTGTGGGGGAGGAGTGACAAATTTTTTTTTCATTAATGCTGAATTTAAAATGTTTTTATATTTTCTCTCATAGTTGTTTAAGGAATAGGAATTGAATGTAATTTTGTGTTCGTTTATTATGATCAAACTGTCATAATAAGATTTCCACTAGATTACCACGCATTAGGTATCTGGCTTTGGTTTTCTCTATGGATCTTAGATCAGCTATTGATAGTTTTTCGCATATTAATTGTATTCCATATGTCATGATTGGGCTAATGACTGCATGCAATATTTTGATTGCTGATTCTAGTGACAGTTTGTGGATATTTTTATTGAGTACATGGCTCTAATCGCTGTTGCTGCCTTTTCTCTGATATGAATTCTGAATGAGCTGCCTGTTGTCTGAAATGTTGATCCTAAATATCGCTAATATTGAGCTATTTCGAGATGTTTGTACTTGAATTTTATTTTCTCACTTGCTGCTTTTTTGTCTCCCTTTCGGAAGGTCATCTGCACTGTCTTGGTTTCATTGATATGGAGGTAGTTTTCTTCTGCCCATGCTTGTAAATTATCTATGGATTGTTGGAGGCTTGTCAGGCTCAAACCCTCATTTTAATCCACTTGAGAAACTGGGTGACGGTGAAATTTCGTAGAGTGCATGGCCAGAGATACTAGGTGGTATAACCAGGATTTTTCTGTGGGGGGGAGTGACAAATTTTTTTTCATTAATGCTGAATTTAAAATGTTTTTATATTTTCTCTCATAGTTATTTAAGGAATAGGAATTCAATGTAATTTTGTGTTCGTTAGTTATGATCAAACTGTCATAATAAGATTTCCATTAGATTGCCACGCATTAGGTTTCAAATTCATTCAAAACGCCCTACCTTATTATAGGTTCCTTATTATATTAGTCCTTATTTACGGGATTATGGACTCCATCTCCTGGTGTTGAGCAGCATTTTAGCCAGTACAAAGCTTAATTAAGAGAGAAAAAGAATAACCTCTCGTTTGAAGATAAAAATTGGTGCTCTTTAACCCAATACTTTGTAAAAGGCCAATTATCAGAAAAGGATAAAATAATTTTTTCACCAAGCCAGTAATGTTCATAATAAGGTCTACTTTAATACTTTTATTATTTTACTTATATTGAATTATGTTACTTGTTTAATTATGTTACTAAAACAATTTTTTAAATATTTTCACAATATTTTAATCTCTTTATGCAATTACTAGACAATGTTTTATTCCATCTTTTGCATGTTCTTAGTCCATATCTGTGAAAATATTTTGGTAGATGTTATTCCAAGTGGATCTTAGTCCCGATTATTTATACCGCAATCAACTGAGATTAATGACTTTCATTTCTACAAAACAATAGTGTTTGTATGTAATCGGCCTCTCGGCATCTGGATGCGCCACTGCTGGATCCTAATCAATAATTAAATCGGTTATTTTGAATAACCTCGTAAGTTACTCTGTTTCGCATTTTCGCTTTTTGAAAGACAATAGAAGCTGCAGGACAGATGCATCGTTCCATGCGTAAATCCCGTAAATCCAGGGCCGTTTTGACAGCATTGGTTGTCCTAGGGCCTAGGGTAATTTGGTGGCCCCTGTTCTTACTTTCACGGATTTCCCCCCCCCCTCCCCCCATTTCGATGCTGAAATATAAAGAAATTTCTATCAATTCATATTGTATTTTTTACTTTTTTAAAGTATTTTGAAACTATTTCTTAGTTTTTCAATTTAACATTATTCAAACAAAAAATTTGGGTAGGCCTTGGAATATTACAACATTGAGTGCTCTTATAACTTCTATTAGAACCCTTTACAGTTTTCTAATGGATAACTATGTTAGAAAATAGCACTCGATACAATCGCGTAATATCATAATCTAAACTTTTGATCAGCGGACGTTCAGCAAGTGATAGTGATTACTTATTAGTGCGATACTAAGAAGTGATAATAAAACCACACCAAGTTCGGTGTGGGCCACGGCCAAAATGCCGCATTGCGGCATATCGCAACGAAATAACGACTTGTTTAATTTCGTGTAGCAAGATCTGGTGATAAAATGGACAACATAAGTTGTCCTTCAACAGGTCAACTAATACCTGCTGCGATGGCTGTGGTAAATGAAACAAATCTAAATGAAAACCTCGGTGAAATGCAAAATACTGTTAATGGTTCGGACTCAACTTAACCAGATACAAAAATCGCCTTCTTAGAACAGCAGATCGCAATCCTTCAGCAACAAGCTCAAGAACTAAGGGAAATTGTAAAATCACAACAAGAGGTAGTTTATTCCTTCCAGCAAAGTGTTCCTTGTATCCCCCAAATGACAATAGTATTCTACCTATTCCAAATTTGGAGAAAAGCCAAAATGATTATACCACCCCCAAGCGAAAAAGAACAGATGATCAGTTTATTGAAAATAGTGCTAGATCAAACTTCAGACATAACATAGGTAGTACTGAAAGCAGACTTCCAGCAGCAAGTGAACTAGAAGATAAAGACGTAAGTGATAACACTTCAAACTTAGAAAATATTACCATTCCTCCAATCAATATCCCAAAAACTGCCAATATCTTACGTAATTTCTCAACTTTTATATCAGACATAAAATCCATTTCTACTAATGATTTTGAAACAAAAGTTAAAAACTCTCATATATCAATATTCTTCAAAACCATAATAGATTTCAGAAATTATAGAACCCATTGTGACTCAAATGAAATCCCATACTTTACATATAGAGATGCTACAAACAAAACACTCTCTGCAATAATGTATGATGTACCATTATCATATTCCAATGAAGAAATTAAAACAGAGTTACTTAAAAATTTCCCAGTAGTATCTGTCTATAGACTGTTTGGCAAAAACAGAGAATCAATAGAAATCTGTGCATTAGAAATCTATGATAATGACCAGGGAAGAGATATTATGAAATTAAATAAATTATTCAATAGTGTTGTTAAAATTAAATTTAAAAATAAAATAAGCCCTATTCAATGTAAAAATTGCCAGAGGTTCAATCACACGCAGGCAAACTGCAAAATGGAACCTAGATGTGTTCGTTCTACTGACAACCACCATTATTCAAAATGTAACAAACCAAAAACAGCAACTCCAAAATGTTGTAACTGTTTCAAAAATCATACAGCAAAATACAGAGGTTGTCCAGTTTTTTCCTCAAAATTCTACAAATAATCAAAATACTAATAATCAAAAATATATCCAAAACAGAAGAAAAACAAATAATTTTCAAAATAACAGGACTACTCAAGAATTTAACAACACATACTACTTTACACCTGCACCAAATACTCAAAGTGTAAATCACTTCCCACATTTACCTACACCATCTGGAAGATGTCAAAACATTCTACAACAACAATACAATACCTCAAACAACAGGTATAATCTCACACCTATTATTCCTAATGTAACAACTCAGATAATTAATGCTATAATCCCCCATATTCAAAATTTAATACAACAAATTCTTCCAAATTATAGAAATAATGGACCACAAACTTAACTCTCTTAAGTTATTAAATTGGAATGCCAATGGACTTCAAAACAAATACTTGAGTTCAAACACTTCCTGCATGTACATAAAATTGACATTGCATGCATCACAGAAACACATCTAAATAATAGTATTAAATTATATATTCCAGGTTATCAAGTTAACAGAGAAGACAGAATATCTAATCATTCTAGTGGAGGTGTTGCTATCATTATTAAAAGAACAATAAAACATCAACAAATTTATGTACCCACCTCCAATAAATTAGAACTTTTAGCAATAAATATACATTTAATTTCAGGTCAAACAACTTTGGTAACAGCCTACAAACCACCAAAATATAAAATACCAATTTCAATACTTAAATCAATGTTTAATTGTACAAATCAAATTTTATTATTTGGGGATTTAAATGCAAAACATACAGAATGGAGTTGTAACACAACAACTCCTCAAGGTAAATTGCTTCTTGAAACTGCGATTCAAAACAGTTGGCAAATACATGCCCCTCCTTTTCCAACATTTTATTCCTACAATAACAAGGTATCTCCTGATATATTAGATATCATTGTTACTAATAATTTTACACTACCAATCTCTCAATATCCTATTCCTGCTCTAAATTCAGATCACAACCCAGTCTTAGTGGCAATTAATTCATCATACTCTCCATATTGAAATAAAATTTTCTACTTACCGAATCACTCAACTGGAAACTGTTCCATTTAAATATATTAAAACTAGATGTGTATCCAAGAAACCTTAATAATGAAAAAGACATTGACCAAGCAATTACAAGATTTCATTCTAATATAATAACAGCTATCAAATTATCTTCAGAACAAAGAATTTTAAAAAAATACAATTAACAAAACTTACAAAAAACAATTAACAACCATTGGACTACACACTAATTATTAAGATTAACTGATCATATTATAACTAATTTTCATAATGCACAACATACTTTGGCCTTATTTTTGGACATCGAAAAAGCCTTTGATAGAATGTGGCATACTGGCTTACTATACAAAATGGGACAATATGGTTTTCCCATTTACTTACAGAAAATAATTAAAGGTTTTCTTACTTACAGAAGTTTTAAAGTTCAACTCAACACTGAAATATCAACAACTCGATTTATGACAGCTGGAATTCCACAGGGATCTCCATTATCTCCAACTCTGTTTAACATTTTCATATCTGATATCCCTTCACTAACAGACTCAGAAATAGCGTTATTTGCAGACGACACAGCAGTCTATACATCGCATAAAGATCTACCTGTAGGCAGAGACAACCTACAGGATGACTTAAATATTCTTTCTGATTGGTTTAATAAATGGAACATAATTATTAATCACTCTAAATGCCAGGACAAAATTTTCACTTTAAGAAAATCAAAATTAATCTATCCTCTAATTCTAAATGGTAAAGCAATTAAATGGCTCCCCACCTCACAACCTGCAAAATATCTGGGACTATATTTTGATCGAAGACTCACATGGAGAGATCATATTACAATGTAGCTAAAAACACTTTTATCAAAATGATTCAATTATATCCACTCATTAACAAAAACTGAAAATTAAACATAGAAACATCCCTATCAATATTTAGATATATAATACGACCGTCATTGACATATGCTAGTCCCATTTGGGGAGGTGCAGCCCCAATTCAATTCAAAAATTGCAAATTATACAAAATAAATTTCTACGATGGTCTGTTAATGCACCATGGTTTATAAGAAATGAACAGTTACAAAAAAAACTCTCAATTGAAAACCTACAAACATGGATACTAAAAATCTCAAAAAATTTCTACTCATTCTTACACTCTAGCCCAGCCTATGAACGATTTAAACTAGGAAAACATCTTCAACATATTCAAAAATTAAATTTAAATTTTCAAAAGATTTACTACAACGTCCATAATTTGATTACTGTATATAAAGAATATTATTCTACTGCCAATATATTATATCATTGTTTTGTTTCTCAAAAATAAAAATGTAACTAATTAAAACAAGATGTTAGAGGTCCCTGTAAGGGTATCCCTCAGTATTTATGTACATAGTTAAAATGTAGCATCTAGTTAATTTGTAGATTGTTTATTACTTGAAATAGTTATATATATATATATATATATATATATATATATATATATATATATATATATATATATATATATATATATATATACAATACCTTGAAAGATTCTGTCTGTAATCGAACAAGAATAATAATAAATTTAAAAAAAAACTTAAATATATATGTTTAAGTAGTAAGAATAACATACGTATATTTACATTGAAAAAGACTGCAAATTAAATAATGTTAATTTTTTATTGAATTGTACAATATAAAATTGAAATACATCAACCAGCAACATTCCGTATTATAAATATTGCCCAATGATGCGAGATACACTTCTGTCATACCAATTTTTACTTTCTCGTATACGTACGTATATACGGAGTAATATACGTAGTATAGAGAAAGTTATGTAATGCTGCGCGAAAAAAACGGCGAAGTTTTGATTTACTAGGTGATTTTATTTTTATTTATTTTTTATTTAGCGTATGGCAGCGTACAGGGTTACATATCAGAAAAGGTTGTTAATTAGAATAAATAAAATTAATTGGATTAAAACAATGATAAATGTACATAACATAAAAAAAACACAATCACAATGTAATGTCTAAATTTGTGATCCACTTTACTGCTTCTGTCGAGACTTTCACCAGGTCCATTGTGTTTCCTGGAAACTTCCTGAGAGAACATTCAAAAGTTATGTGTTTCACTGTCTGTCTTGCTTCACCACAGTCACAAGATGGGAATTCGCGCATACCCCATTCATGGTGGAAATAACACCATGATTATTTCCACCATGACCCCATTTATGAAGTGTTACTAGGTGATACTAGGCGAATATGATACTAGGTGGTCATCATAGTGTGTGTTGGTGTGGTGAGGAGGAGTGTGTTTCTCTCACTCCCCGAGAGGTGCCTGAAATGGAGGAGCATTCAGCACATGTATTAATTATGTTTTTATGTTGTGGTTGCAAAACCTAACGATGGAAATAAATTTTCCGAAACGTCGGCAAACAACCAACTTATAGTTCGTGTTTACTTATAACCAAGCCCCGTAAACCTGCCTTCCAATATTTCATCAATTGTTCGTTAAGAATTCTTCATATCTTCATTCATATTCACTAAATTTAAGTTCCGGGAATCTGTGTACGATTAATTTCAGTAAAAATATGAAGGCGACAATAGGAAGCGATTTTGGGTAGGAATTTTAATTACAATATTCAAAGTATTATTTTATTCGTCATTCTAATTTGTCACTCACGGTCTCCGTTTCTTCAGTCACTTGTAGGTGGGTTCGACGATAGAAGGGCTGTGAAAATGGAAAAGTGGACGTTTTCGTACAGTACCGCATCCAAGAAAGGAAGTTCGCCCGATTTAAACTTCCTTTTACGAATGATATCGGGAGTTGTGGCGAATGCGCGCATGCACACATTGGCGGCGGAGCCGCGTTCGCTAAATCGTGAAATAGTAGGTTTGTCAAGAAGAAGCGTGTACATTTGGTCCTTTCCTCCGTTTTGGTTACACATAACTAATTCGTGATTGTTTTGATTAAAAGGAATAAATTTATCACTTGGACATGTAGAACGGAATAGAAAGCTGCCAAACTTTCTAAATTGTAAAATAACATAATTTTAACTCCCATCCACTTGTATAAAAAAAATTGAATAAAAATGTTGATAAATGTGTATTAGAGTCATTATATTGATAAATAAAATTGCTAAATGAAAAAAATTGCAAATCACTATTCAAATGCAATGTTGTACCGCAACTAGGATTTGTCTAGATAGAAGGAACAGATGTTGTAGGATCCAGGATCCAGTCGACTTGCAGGTTTCTTTTAAGACTTTTTCATGGATGCTGAATTTAAAATTTATTTTACTTGTTGATTTGTAGATATATATAATGCATTTAGTTGAATTCTTGATGTCGTTACTACAGAAAATTACTACAACCACATCTGCGAATACGTATCATCGGCGCTGTCGAGGGCCCCTACTCTGGTGATGATGATGATATAAGCCCATTAAATCCGTAAAAGGGCAGGGGCCTCATCTGACAACACAGGGGTGGTTCTGCTGTCCTTAAGCGATTTAGCGGTATCACTACAGTACTACTATCTAGTACCTGCCTATTGTACACTTCACTATATGTTATTTTAATACTTACAGCACTCAGTTTTTAGATACATTTTAGTGTTACTCTTGTTGGTCACTTTGCATTTAACTTTGTTTATACATTTACTCTTATTTTAGTTTTTACTCCAAAACTTACTTTAGTATTCACACTTGGACTAACTCATATTTAGCACTTTCTTTAACTAATGCTTTGTGTCATTTGTTTCTCATGAGCTTTCCATGTTTCCCTGTTCCTTGGTATGGCCTATACTGCTTGATCATGTATTGCCATATACATTCTTAAACACATCAGCCAATCTCTGTTTAGGACGTCTTCTTCTTTTTCCCTGTCTTGGGTCCCAAGTTGTTAACTGACATTTGTCATCTTTTAATCTTGCCACATGACCACTTCATTTCCATTATAGTTGTTGGGCCCTTGCTGATAAATCCTTTAAACGGCACTGTTTATAAATTTCTTCATTTATTACTTTATCCTTCAGTCGATTGAAATTTTGGTCTTCAAAAATAAATTTCATGGATCAAAATTGTCCCCAAACTAGTCGAATTCTTCTCTTCATTTCATTGTTGTTGTTGTTATTGTTATTATTATTAATATTATTATTATTGTTGTTGTTGTTATAGTTTGGCCAAGATAAGTATATTTCTTCACATAACCATTGTTTTTTCTATTGTAATTTGATGTTCTACCCAATTTGATATTAATGTTAATTAATGTCATTAATGTTAAACATTTATGTTAACATTAATGTTAAATGAATTGAACACAAAATTAAGTTCATTACGCTACGCGTTCAGAATTCTTACAAATTCAGTCAGCCTTCATACCGCTCGTTGTGTATATTTCGCGAATGTTCATTCCCGCCTGAGATATGGCATAATATTCTGGGGAAATACATCTTATAGCTCCCAGACTTTTAGATTACAAAAACGAATTGTACGAATAATAACCAAATCCCACCCACGTCTGCAGCGCCTCTGACCGGGAGGTCCTAGGTTCGAGTCCTGACGGCGGCAGCATTTTCGACACTAGCTTTCCAGCTAGGTCGAATTCAGTCGCTATCTGGAGGAGAATTCTAGCGGCCGGCTGCTTTGATCGGTAGTTTTCCGTGGTTTCTCCGATCAACAGCAGGCGAATGCCGGAGCAGTACTCTACCAAACGGGCCACGGACCGCGCGCGATCTTTCCTTCCTCTTCCTTGTCCTATCCTCTTCCCTTACACACACACTTACACTAACATGCGCTACACTACCATATATCCCGGGAGTCCGGTCGGGAGCATAGAGCTTGTCCCGGCTGGGGCGGTGCCCCGCTGGTGGGAGAGTCCTGGTTAGGGGGAAACCCCACTAGCCGACGGTAGATCGGCGCCGGATCTCGCCATCCGACGGGGGAAGATCACCGCCATCTCCCGAGAAAAAAAACATGCACCACACTATCAACAGCTCATTACAGTATCAACAGCTCATTACAAAAAATTCACATACAATGCGTGTACATTATTTTACAACACTTTGCCAGATGACATTAAACGATTAAATTCGATAGAAAATTTTAAATCCCAAGTGAAATCGTTTCTGCTGCATAACTGTTTCTAAACAATTAGAGACTATACTGAGCATCACAAGAAAAGTAACATTAATTTTAACAATGATACATAATGCATTATTTACCATTTGGACTCTATAAATGTGTATTAACAACCTGCAACAACTATTGTACTATAGCCTCCGGGACAATGACCCCCATCTCGATCAGGTTTTTCGTCCAGTTTCCCTGATCCATTGAGAAAATGCTCAGATTGCCCCTTGTTTTGCTTCTGGACATAAATGTAACTTCATTTTCTGTGCACGTCTTCTAAAATTCAGTGGGAAATACAATTATCTAAATTATCGTCTACATTTTGTCGCGGCAGGAAGTATTATTCCGAAGGACAACATGGATAAGAGCCAAAATGTATTGCTTATTTATCCTTGAAAATAGATTTTATTACATGGGAGGTTTTTTTTTTTTTTTTTTCAAAATTTAAGTAGTATATGACTTAGTGTAGGGATCACAGAATTTTAAAAATGTGCACACAATTCACTTTTCCCCATAGCACGTCATACGCAGTTTTAACTGTTTTTTTTGACGTTAAATAAATAAATAAATGTTTTTGTTGGTTTCATCGTTAGCCCTACTTCAATACTTTTTGGGCGTATTTCATTAATCATTTGTTGAAGTACTGCTCCTGTGTTAATCCTGAACAGGATTATATCGTCTGCGAAACGTAAATTTGGTAACCCTTTGGCATTTATGTTTAAATCGTAATTTGTGACTGTCAAGTTTAGTTCTCTAAAGATATATTCCAGCACGCTGATAAATATTTTTATTGAAATTTGGTCCCCTTGTCTTACATCTTTTTGGCCCCACCCTGGTACGCGCTGGTATAATGTAAATAAGATCACTAATAAGTGACTTACTCGTGGAAGCGACCATAGAAAATGAAACTAGTGGCGCTACAACAGAACTTACTTTCTTTCTCGCTTTAGCACTGGTTACATATTATTATAATTCAGCAATTTCTGTCAATATTAAAACATATCAGCCATCACTTTTAAAACTTATTGCCAATCGTAGCGCATGAGGAGCTGAAAATAATTATTTTAAAGCTAATACATCAACATAAATTCGACAATTCAAAGCTGCGTTCCTTTCGGGGATATACATTATCGCCCAACAGTGAGAAGTAGAGAATATGAATTCTCTTTTGTTTTGATTTATTTGTTTCTTTCCTGTTCAGCAAATCATGCTTTTCAGAGAGTTGAATTGGTACAAGACATTTTGGATTTTTATCGTAATTTTTGCTGTTTATCTTTTAGCTAAATTTATGAATTTCAAACTGTGGTGTCAAGGCGTCGCCATAGTCGCGTTCAAAATGATATCTGGCGAAAGACTGGGTAAAGTAGGGGTGGGAATTTCGAGTTTATAATTTCGAACTCATGCATAATTACTCAAAACTATTCATATTTTCTATAATATTACTATCGAATTTTCTATCTAATAATATAATTTTAAATTATAGAAATTATTATGGAAAAAATTAATCACTAATATTGAAGTTACGCAAAGATAATTTTCTTTGAAATTTCTAAAATTGTAAATTAACATAACTTTGAGAAATATTTCTCCACTACATCTGAAGTAGCAGTTTATGACTTATCAGCTTCTTTACCGAGGTCAAAGCAATAGGGTGAGAAATCGCAATGTTCTTCAGAGGATGACACAAAAGCCCCCAGGAGGGAATATCTACGGACAGGTAGTAAAACGAGTACCAACTTCGCTTACGCAACACAATGTGAATGAATCTACGAATGCTATCAAGAGTGTTTTCTTGTTCAATTCCTACCATTTGGATACCTTCATTTGAACATTTCATGGTGTGGAAATCGAAATAATAGATACGGCACTTAAAACGGATTAGTTGTTTTCTTGCCAAGGAGAAATTAACACTTTTCCGGAAGGGCACAGACATTTCTCGGGAGGGGAGGGGTCCCTTCACTACGACCTCTCCCCATTTGCACCTTGTCTCTATTTTTTTTTCAAAAATTGTTTGAAAAACACAATTATTTAATATACTAATAATTTATTGAAAAAATATTTTTAACAATTTCCGTTTGTGACAACAAAGAAAAATCTTCATTCTTACCTCTTATATTTTATTACTAGTTCTTGACAATGTTGATTATAAGTATGTGTCGCTGCGTATCGGTGGTTTTACTAACTACGTGAACTTCGCTGATGTACCGCCAGAGCGCTCTGGATATCTCAAAATTAATTTTCATCCATCCGTTTAGGAAGTACCATGGTGGAAATATGGTACCATGGTGGAAGTACCATGGTGGAAGTACCATGTTATATCCACCATGGGAAGTACGTATCCGTCCGTTTACGAAGTATGTACTGAACATTAATATCTAAAGAACGTGGTGAAGTTCCCCCATCAAAAAGATATTTCCGGAATAGTGTAATGTTTTATCTCATTCATAGCTGTTTTAATCTTAGAGGACATTTCCATTTTCTTGCTGCAATTTGCGAAACCTGAGTTGATTGAATTACCATAAATTATTTAGCCTGAATATAAAATTAAAACCATGAAAATGAGATATTTAAATGCAATTTACGAAGAAATAAAATTGTAGAGTATTATATTTTCGTATCTGTACTATTTAATGTACATCTTAGGACCCCCGTGTTTTGTGGCTGTGGGGTTAACGTGCCCGCTTCCTATGATCGAGTCTTAGGTTCGAATCCCGTCTAACCGCGGGAACTTATCACTGTAAGCAAGACATCTAAGATTGTTTCGTGACTCTCACATGGGACTATGGAAATGTGCAAATGATGAAGGAGCTCCCCTTGAAAGTCTTTGAAGAATTTCTCTTACCACCAACCACCTCTGATGCACTTTACCGTCAAACTCTCATTTTATACCTCTTCATTTCCATTACAGTTGTTAGGCCCTTGCTGATAAATCCTTTAAACCGCACTGTTTACTAAGTTCTTCATTCTTTACTTTATCCTTCAGTCGAATAGATTTTTTTTTTCAAAAATAAATTTCAAGGATTAAAATTGTCCCCAAGCTTGTCCAATTCTTCTCTTCATTTCATTATTATTATTATTATTATTATTATTATTATTATTATTATTATTATTATTATTATTATTATTATTATTGTTGTTGTTGTTGTTGTTGTTGTTGTTGTTGTTGTTTTTGTTGGGTTCATAGTTAGCCCTACTTCAATAATTTTTGGGCGTATTTCATTAATCATTTGATGAAGTTCTGCTCCCGTGTTAATCCTGAACACGATTATATCGTCTGCGAAACGTAAATTAGGTAACCTTTTGGCATTTATGTTTAAATCGTAATTTGTGACTGTCAAGTTCAGATTTCTGAAGATATATTCCAGCCTAAGACATTGCAATAATATACTACTAGACCCATGCATAGCGCTAGTGTAGCGATGCAAATTGAATCATTTCCTGGTAGCCTTGTTGGGGGCAATCAAATGAGTATTGAGCCGGATTGCAGTGGTATTTCATTATCGTTTATATATTTTTTGCGGAAGAGGAAGATTCCGTACGATAAGAAGTAAAAAGGAGAAGTAGCGCGCGGCTTACAGATGTACAAATCGTGCGACGAAAGCCTGAAGTCTGTAATTTCTCATGTACATCATTTAACTATTGGATGTAACCTATTGAATGCGCTGGATACTTTTACTATTTAATCTGGTGGTCGAAAATAAGAATAAAATTGATGAATTTTAATTTCACGTGAAGGAGCATTAGCTGAACTCTCTAAATTACCACTTATTTTGCAGAGAACTTGCGATTTCCCTAAATAGGTAAAGAAGTATTTATATTCTCAAAATTCAAACTTGATACAGGATTATCTAGATTTCTGTCTAGAGGCTGGTGAGAACTTCGAGAACAGATATATAGTAATACCGACTCACATCACCGTTTCCTGTATGTGTTTGCATCCTCCATACCAATTTATTTTTTTATATATGGGAAGCGTATTAAAAATAACATATTTAAAGTTTGTCATTTAGTAAAGAATTCTAAAAATTTAGCGTAAAGTGATGTACACTTTTACTGTAAAAGTTTCAGAATAAGCCAATATACACAACTTTTAATCGAATGCAGATGAGAGGATTACATTTTAGAAATGATTACAAAAGTTTCTAAAAGAAATGTCTCGATATCCACAATGTTTTAAGATGGAAAATATCCCAAATCAATGATAATCACATATTTTCAAGAACATATCTTTAATGGCTTTAATTAAAAATGAACTTCTCACGAACTGGACAACATCGTGGAGTACATACCAATCCATTTTTAGAGTAACTAGCTGACCCGGCGAACTCTGTTCCGCCTTAACAGCCTGTCCCATCTTTTTATTTATTTATTTAGTAAAAAACAGTCAAAAACTGAATGTGACGTATGGGGGAGAAAATCATTTTTCTCGCGTCGCACTCACTGTGAGAAACTGTACTATCCTTGTTGCACTGCGTACGTGCAAAAACGTGCGTTCTCACACAGGAACGCTGTCGAACGGGGTAAACAGTATCCTATGTCCTTCTCCTGGCTCTAAGCTTCCTGCTCACCAATTTTCAGCCAAATCGGTACAGCCGTTCTTGAGTTATAAATAGTGTAACTAACACGACTTTCTTTTATATATATAACGCTACCCGGGAACTCGGTTCCGCCTTAACAAGGGGCCATCTTTTTCTCGCGTCGCACTCACTGGAGGACTGTACTACCCGTGCACTGGAAATCCTAAAAGCGTGGTTCTCACATGGAAGGTGGGAACAGCATTTTTGCCGCGTGTCCGCCGCGTCAAATTCTTGGAATCCAGGGAAATGGATGTCCAAAAATGCCTGGCAAAGCGGTCCGTGTGGGCCGTGTGCAAAACCCAGTGACGTTTCAGGTCACGTGGGTGGGGGCTATATAAGAACCAACGCAGAGCGCGGGGGTGGGGTTTGTTGAGCTGAGAGGGAACCCTCGTGCGAACGCACAAAAACTTGCGCCCAGGGCGGTGCGGAGCCGAGCTAGGCTCGTGCGGCAAACCATGTGTTGGGACGCCGTTGTGGACTATATCCACGGGTGACAAGAGGTCGCCGGAGCTGTCTGCTGTGTGCGGGAGGCTCGCTGAGGAGTGGCGCGGGCCACGAGTCAGTTATTCATTTTTAAGGATCGCTCCTGCGATCAGGAAAGTAAAGATCTACCAGAGCTGTAACTTAAAGTAGTACTGTACATATTGTGAATAAACCTGTACATATTTATCATTGAAGCTCGTGTCTGTGATTATTGTGTATTCCCACGACGTCACAGACGGGTAGACATAAGTGGTGGCAGCGGTTATAAAGAACCCACGGGGGAGTACGTGCACCCACCAAATAGTATAATTGGTGGCAGCGGTTAAACGAATTCCACGGGGAATATCATTCACCAAATAGTATAATTGGTGGATGCGGTTATAAGAATTCCACGGGGAAGTGTTGCTCAATTGTGATAATAGCAGCAGTTAAAACATTCACGCCGGAACGGCACGGCATTGTTGCACCATACTCATACGTGGTCGCAATATTACGAACAGTGGGTGGGCCAGTGCGTGGGTGTGTCGACGGGCAGACATAATTACGACGCACGGGAGCAGAGAGGGTCCGCTCCGAGCCAGACGCCCACGTCTTCACGGCAACGCCGGAAGGAAGGAAGGAAGGAAGGACGGAGAAGGAAGGACGTCTCAAGGACAACCGGCTTTGATAAAATCAAGAAGTCAGCAAGGATCTGGTGTAAGTATAGCTATCTGCATTGTAAGGTTCAGTTCAGGTTTCAGTTATGGCTTACTTACCGAGATTCGGGAAAGATTGTGTAGTGCACGTGGCACAGGAATTAGGACTCCAAATTACAGGTGGAGAAACTTTGGTAGTGCTAAAAAAATTGATAGAGGAGCATTCCGATTACGAGGAGGAATTTGTGAAAGGGATAGCTCAGGCATATAAGGATGAACGTGAACGAGAAAAGGCCGAACGCGAATTAGAGAAGGAACGCGCCTATAAGGATCAAAAAGCCGAACGCGAAGCAGAGAAGGAACGTGCATTTCAGTTAGAAAAACTGAGAATAGAACAGGGCCAACTGGCGGGTAGAGCTAGTCCGCAGTCCGAAGTAAATAGCAAAATGCACATTCGATTAAATCAAGTTATGAGCCGATTCAAAGGGGAGGACGACGACATAACAGCATTTTTAAGTGTTTTTGAGAGTCAGGCGGAACAATTAGAAATTCCAGAAGAAGAGTGGGTGGCAAATCTTATGGGACTGCTCCCACACCAAATCAATGCATCGCTAACTTTAGAAGGGCAAGGTAGAAGAACAGAATATGCCGATTTAAAGAGTAGGTTATTAGAAATGTATCGATTCAATGCCGAGAAGTTTCGACAATTGTTCGCGAAACATGTAAAAGCCGCGAATACTACCTGGAACGTATACGCGAGAGAGCTGAAAAATTATTGCAAAGAATGGGTAGCAGGACTAGATATTCATACGTTCGAGGACTTAATGAATCTAATTGTAACCGATCAATTGAAGCGTCGTGTGCCTATTGATATTAAAGAGCATTTTATTGATGAGTGGGGGAATTTAAGATGCCGTTAGAACTAGCTCGTAAACTAGACAACTATGAAAACAATAGGGCAGGCTGGAAACGGTCTTCGTTCAAGCCTTATAGGAAATCGGAAGCCGTAGGGGAACAAGTTGCAAGCACGAGCAAGACGATGCCGATAGTACCGGAATTTCAGGGGAAATCGAGCGGTAAGAAAACCGATGTTAGGGCAGCATACGAGAAGCCAGACAAGCGGAAATGCTACGGGTGTGGTGCCACAGACCACATGGTCCGTGAATGCCCGCAGCGCCGCGTGGCCGAAAAAATGAATCATGTGGCAGACAAAACAGCTACGGAATTGTTTTCACCGTACGTGTTCTTTGGAAAAATTAATAAAATTCCCGGGAGATTTTTGCGCGACTGTGGTGCCAGTTTCGATCTTGTCCATGAGAAATTTATTAGCGACGAGAATTTAACGGGAGAAAGCGTGTGGATTTTGCAACCGCTTGATGCCTCACCACGAAATCTCCCGGTGGCAGAAGTCACTATTGAAGGGCCATTCGGGAAAGTAGTAACTAAAGCCGCAGTTGTGCCTCGGGAATGCGACAGCGGATATTACTTATTAAGTAATAGAACAGCTGCTCTGTTGGAAGAAGTAAAGGCAGGATTTATTGAGCCACAATTAGTTGCAGCCGTAACGACGCGGGCAAAAGCCGCTGAAACGTCGCGGGTGACTCAAGAGTCGGGGCCGGCTGACCGACACGCAGGCGAGTTTGACGCGGACGAGCAGGTAGAAAACCTTGAACAATTGAGGCAGGAGGGAGCCGTTAGTGAAAGGGACGCCAGTGCAAGTGTACTAACGCCCGAAGTGAATGAACTCATAAATGTTACCCAGACTGAGTTCGCAGCTTCACAACAAAGTGACCCGGAAATCAAAACATTATACGACGCGAATAAGCACAACGTACCGGAAGCAGGGCGAGAGTCGTATTTCGTGAAAAATAGTATTTTGTATCGGTCAAGACACAGCAATCGCGGAGAAAAATTTAATATGTTAGTAGTTCCGACTAAATATCGGGCCGCCGTTCTCAAGGTGTGCCATGAAACCGCGAATGCACATTTAGGTTGCACTAAGAGCAAATCCAGCATGTCGCGATACTTTTATTGGCCTCGTTGTTTCCAGGATATGGAGACATATGTGAAAACTTGCGATGTGTGTCAAAAGGTTGGTAGGCCAAATGATCGTAAAAAAGCACCGTTAATGTTAGTACCGCCGATAACGGAAGTCTTCGGTAAAATAAATATTGATACTTGTGGACCTCTTCCCGAAAGTAAAGAAGGCAACAAGTTTATTTTGACAGCCATTTGTTTAGCGTCTAGGTATCCGGAGGCTATTCCAATTAAAGATTTGCAATCAACAACTATCATTAGTGCCTTGTTGACATTATTCAGTAGAATCGGGTTTCCTAAGGAATTACAAACAGACCAGGGCACGTGCTTTACAAGCGCATTGACAGGTGAATTTGCTAGGAAGTTTGGGATCAAACTGGTGAGAAGTTCGCCCTACCACCCGCAGTCAAATCCTATCGAACGCGTGCATAGAACGATGAATCGCTTAATCAAAGTGTTATGCTTGGAAGCAGGAACGGAGTGGGAGGACCAAATGCCCGCGATTTTATTTGCTTTGAGAACCACGGTGCACGAGAGCCTCGGATTCACTCCAGCTGAATTAGTGTATGGGAGGAACCTCAGAACTCCCATAACTTTATTATATGAACACCTTGCAGGCGAGGACGATGAGGAAGAAAATTCCGTCGTCGAATATGTGTTCAAGCTAATAAATAGGCTTCAGAAATCTCGCGAATTAGCTCACGAGAAGCTTGTTAACGAGCAGGAGAAAAGAAAAACGTGGTACGATCGGCGAGCCGTACACAGAGAATTCGCGCCGGGCGACCGGGTGCTGGTGTTGGCCCCGAATCGCACAAAAAAGTTATCTGTTCAATGGATAGGACCGGGAGAAGTAGTAGAGAAAAAATCGGACACGAACTACTCTGTCCGAATGCCTGGGAAAAAGGAAGAGCGTATCTACCACATTAACATGTTGAAAGCGTACGTGCAACGTACCGAATATCTGAATTATGTAGCAGATCGCAGCTCAAACTTTGAAGTTGAGGAAGACGAGCTGGATAAGTACGCTATTAACCTTGATAGTGTCGACTTCGATGCGGAAGCTATGCTCGAAGGAACAGAAGTCGAAGACGAGTTCCGCGACAAACTGCTCAAATTAATTGTAAAGTACAAGCATATATTTTCAGACAGACCAGGGTTGACGGATGTCGTCACCATGGACATTGAATTGACGGACGAGTCGAAAAAGATAAGAAGTGCGCCTTATCGAATGTCGCCGCGTCAATCAAAAATTTTGCAGGAAGAAATCGCGAAGATGTTACGGGATAACATAATCGAAATAGGCGACTCTGATTATGCTTCCCCTATGATTCTTGTAGAGGCGCCGGGACGAAAACCAAGACCGTGCGTAGATTATCGCAAGCTAAACCAAATTATAAAATCAGAATATTTTCCGTTGCCGAACATGGAGGAGAGGATAGAAGCAGTAGCGGCAGCTAAGATTATTACTACATTGGATTTAGCAAAATTTTATCATCAGATACCGCTCACTCCGAGAGCGCAAAGATATGCGGCTTTCTGTACAAGCTTTGGCACGTATAGGCCATTAAGATTGCCCTTCGGGCTAAAAAATGCACCTTTTCAGTGTAGTAGGATGATGGCAGCTTTATTAGCAGGATGTGCAGAATTTGCAGTCCCATACTTGGATGACATCGCCATTTATAGCGACACATGGCAAGAACACCTTAGACATTTAGAGCAGGTGTTTCTAATATTAGAGAAAGCGAAGTTGCATGTGCAGCCAAGCAAGTGTAAATACGCGCGTAAGAATGTGCAATACCTAGGCTACATGGTTGGTAGTGGCATGATGCGGCCGGTAGAGGCCAAAGTAAAAACTATTAAAGAGCACCCCGTACCTCAAACGAAAAAGCAAGTGCGTGCTTTTCTCGGATTAACGGGTTACTACAGGAAATTTATTCCCGATTATGCGGGTATATCAGCGCCATTAACGGACTTATTGCGAGGTCGCGAACGGCAAGGCAGGGTAACGTGGACGCCAGCATGCGAGATGGCATTCGAGAAACTGAGAAACGCTCTCTGTCACGAACCCGTCCTTCACGCGCCAGATTTTAATAAGGATTTTATAGTGCAGTGTGATGCGTCAAAAAGAGGTATTGGCATCATTTTGGCACAGTATAATGATAGAGGAGAAGAAAAACCGGTGTTATACTTAAGTCGTAAATTCACAGATTCGGAATTATTACGATGTACAACAGAACAGGAGTGCACAGCCATAATATGGGCATTGCAGAAATTAAAGTACTATTTGGATGGAAATGCAAAAATTAAAGTGGAAACAGACCACAACCCATTAGTATGGCTAAATAATTGTTCAAGTAAGAACCCGAGATTGATGCGTTGGTCATTAATGATCCAAGCATACAATTTAGAAATTATTCATAAAAGGGGTAAGGATCACGTAAATGCTGATGCCTTAAGCCGTATGTTTTACTGATACATGGAACCTGAACTGAACTGGGAATGCGGAGGGCTACACTGAACCGAATC
The DNA here is from genome assembly GCA_011170035.1 of Teleogryllus occipitalis. Classification (NCBI taxonomy): domain Eukaryota; kingdom Metazoa; phylum Arthropoda; class Insecta; order Orthoptera; family Gryllidae; genus Teleogryllus; species Teleogryllus occipitalis. The sequence goes on along the minus strand of BLKR01000022.1, from coordinate 574,941 downwards.
ACTTGATTGCATTGTATAAAATCAAGACAAGAGAAGAATCACTGTATATATGTAACAAATTGTTGAAAGTGTATTGTTTGTGTATTCTGTTTGTTTCATGTGTGTCTTATGTATGTGCAATTATGGGTACAAAGTGAAGCTCTGAAGACATTGTTGGTTCTGGGGGTATCAGGGAAAGTATTACATCATTTGATTGTGAATACTACGGAGGTAATTGCAGCAGACTGTATGTAATTTAAGATTGTAGAAAATTGTATATATTAGAATGAAAGGAGGTACGTGAAGTAGGTTAGTTATTTATATTAGCTAGATTTTGATAAAAAAAAAATATGTTGTAAATATAGAGTAGGTTAGAGAGATCAATAGAGTGTGAGCCCAATGGCCAGGTAAATGGTATAATCATATCCAGATCCACAAATCTAGTTGCGGGACGAATTTTTTATTGTGGTTATATCCTGCATAAAAAATTCAAAATAGGGTATGGAGAAGTATGTAACGTATTGTAGGACTACAGTTAGCAACCGCCACAAAGGGCGGCGGCAGAGGATTAGACGCCAGGGGCCAGGCAGGATGTGACACGCCGAGGTATTCTGAGAAATCCTAAGAGCTAGGGAAAGGGATGCCCAAAGTACGGGACAGCGCATTTTTGCCGCGTGCCGCGTGTCAAATTCTTGGAATCCAGGGAAATGGATGTCCAAAAATGCCTGGCAAAGCGGTCAGTGTGGGCCGTGTGCAAAACCCAGTGACGTTTCAGGTCACGTGGGTGGGGGCTATATAAGAGCGGACGCAGAGCGCGGGGGTGGGGTTTGTTGAGCTGAGAGGGAACCCTCGTGCGAACGCACAAAAACTTGCGCCCAGGGCGGTGCGGAGCCGAGCTAGGCTCGTGCGGCAAACCATGTGTTGGGACGCCGTTGTGGACTATATCCACGGGTGACAAGAGGTCGCCGGAGCTGTCTGCTGTGTGCGGGAGGCTCGCTGAGGAGTGGCGCGGGCCACGAGTCAGTTATTCATTTTTAAGGATCGCTCCTGCGATCAGGAAAGTAAAGATCTACCAGAGCTGTAACTTAAAGTAGTACTGTACATATTGTGAATAAACCTGTACATATTTATCATTGAAGCTCGTGTCTGTGATTATTGTGTATTCCCACGACGTCACAATATATATATATATATATATATATATATATATATATATATATATATATATATATATATATATCGATATATTTGCTAATAAAATCGAACGCATATGTTTTGCTTTCAAACGTGTCCAAAACTACGTGGGCGACCCGCTTTAAACAACAGTGATATTTAATGCTTTATGAAGTTGGACGATAAAGACGTAGGATATTATGTCAGAGTTACATAAAAATTTGACGTCTGAATGTTACTTTTCCTTATCTTACTTTAAACAATGAGTAAATATTTCAATACATCTTCCACTCTATGTATTCATACCTATGAAAAAGCGAAAAGGTCTGTAAAATTTCGAAGTATTTGAATTAGGCGCGAAAATTTGCCATCATCATGCCTGCCAGCGAGAGCTTCAGTTTGCAACGGGGAAGGACGGCCATTGCCATAGGATTGTGGGGCCTTGATTGCAGCACGCTCATAAATAATTTTAGTGAAATTTGGTCCCCTTGTCTTACATCTCTTGGCCCCCACTCTGGTACGCGCTGGTAAAATGTAAATAAGATCACTAATGAGTGACTTAGTCGTGAAAGCGAACATAAAAAATTAAATTAGTGGCGCTACAACAGAACGCACTTTCTCCCTCGCTTTAGTACTTTATTTTTTTTAATTATATTTTATTTTGCAATTTGTTTGTGAACAAACATTTGGCAAAATTACATAGATTTACATACACAAATACATGAGAGGAGTAAAAACCCATGACCGTACTCCACCAATGATACATTATTAATACAAATTAACTATTAATTATAATTTCTGAAATGAATAATTTAAAGTCGATATGGAAGGTCTAGAGTATGATGGCGTTGAAGTCGTCTGGTGGAATCACTATTGTCTAGTAAGTTGATGGCTAGAATATTCGGATGATTATGTAGTCCTTGTAGGTATTTTGCACTGGTATTCTTGATTTCTTCTTTATAGTTGGAATCTGTAAGTCTTTGTGTAATGTTGCATTCGTTACGTACCAGGGGGCATTTACACATTTTCTTAAGGCTATAGACTGGATCGCTTTAGTAATGGTTACATAATATTATAATTCAGTAATTTCTGTCAATATTAAAACATATCAGCCATCACTTTTAAAACTTGTTGCCAATCGTAGCGCATGGGGAGCGGAAATTAATTATTTTAAAACTAATACATCAACATAAATTCGATAATTCAAAGCTTCGTTCCTTTCGGGGATATACATTATCGCCCAACAGTTAGAAGTTGACAATGTGAATTCCCTTTCGTTTTGATTTATTTGTTTCTTTCCTGTTCAGCAAATCATGCCTATCAGAGAGTTGAATTGGTACATGACATTGTGGATTTTAATCGTAATTTTTGCTGTTTATTTTTTAGCTAAATTTATGAATTTCCAACTTCGGTGTCAAGGCGTCGCCATTGTCGCGTGCAATCTGATATATAGCGGAAGACTGGGTAAAATAGGGGTGGGAATTTCGAGTTTATAATTTCGAAGTCATGCAAAATTACTCAAAACTATTCATATTTTCAATAATATTACTATCTACGTTTCTATCTAATAAAATAATTTTAAATTATAGATTTTATTATGGAAAAAATTAATCACTAATATTGTAGTTACGCAGAGTTAATTTTCTTTGAAATTTTTATAATTGAAAATTAACATAACTTTGAGAAATATTTCTCCACTACATCTGAAGAAGTACTTTATGACTTATCAGCTTCTTCCCCGGGGTCAAAGAAATAGGGTGAGAATTCGCAATGTTCTTCAGAGGGTGACACAAAAGCCTCCAGGAGGAAACTATCTACAGACAGGTAGTTAAACGAGTACCATCTTCGCTTACGCAACACAATGTGAATAAATCTACGAATGGTATCAAGGGTGTTTTCCTGTCCAATTCCTATGATTTAGATACCTTCATTTGAACATTTCATGGTGTGGAAATCGAAATAATAGATTCGGCCCCAAAAACGGATTAGTTGTTTTCTTGACAAGCAGAAATTAACACTTTTCCGGCAGGATACAGCCATTTCTCAGGGGGGGGGGTATTCCCGACACTATGTCCCCCCCCCCATTTGCACCTTCTCTCTAAATTGTGTTTGAAAAACACAATAATTTGATCTTCTAATAATTTCTTGAAAAAATATTTTTTACAATTTCCGTTTTTGACGACAAAGAAAAATCTTCATTGTTATCTCTCATATTTTATTACTAGTTCTTGACAATGTTGATTATAAGTTGTGGATAAGTGTACCGTGAATAGCTCTACAGGCCACTGTCTCCTTGTCTGGAATGTGTCGCTCCGTATCGGCGGTTTTATAAACTATGTGAAGTTCGTTGGTGTACCGCCAGAGCGCTCTGAATATCTCAAAATTAATTTTCATCCATCAGTTAACGAAGTATGTACTGACTATTAATATCTAAAGATCGTGATAAAGTTCCCCTCATCAAAAAGATATTTCCGGAATAGTGTAATGTTTTATCCCATTCATAGCTGTTTTAATATCAGAGGATAATTCCATTTACTTACTGCAATATGCGAAACCTGAGTTGATTGAATTACTATTAATTATTTACCCTGAGTATTAAATTAAAACAATGGAACTGAGATATTTAAATACAATTTACGAAGATTTAAAATTGTAGTGTGTTGTATTTTCGTATCTGTACTATTTAATGCACACTGTAGGTCATCTTGCTCTAGTGGCTGTGGGGTTAACGTGCCCGCTTTGCGTTTCAGAGTCGTAAGTTCGACTCCTGTCTATCCGCGGGAAATTTTCAAGTATAGTAAGAATTCTAAGATTGTTTCATGTGTCTGACATGGGACGTTGGTAATGTGCAAATGATGAATTTGCTCCTTTGAAAGTCTTTGAAGACCTTTCCCAGCACCCCCAATATCTGATGCACTTTGCCGTCAAACCCTCATTTTATAAATAATGAAGGGCGCATGAAAGTGCATAAAAATATAATTAAAGTTCTTTGCTATATTCTGACACTGTTTTAGTTGTTTTCTTGCATCTTTGAATATGATATCGTTCACACTGTTCACCACACAGGGAGCATACACAGTCTTCTTTCACTTCGTGATCATGTGAGCTTGCGCAGGTTTTGAGATGAAACCTTTTGAGGTGATCACGTGTCTCAATTCCTGATTTGTTTCCGTCCATTTTCTTTCCATCATGGCATCTGTTGAATAGAATTCCGGCCACATTTCTCTTTTCTGAAGTGATGAAGTTCGCCTCATCAGAAAGATATTTCCGGAATAGTGTAATGTTTTATCTCATTCATAGCTGCTTTAATCTCAGAGGACATTTCCATTTACTTATTGCAATATGCAAAACCTGAGTTGATAGAATTACCATAAATTATTTAGCCTGAATATTAAATTAAGAAATGGAAATGAGATATTTAAATACAAATTACAAATTAAAAGTTAAATACTAAAAAAACATACAAATTAAATACTGTTAATTTTTTATTGAATTGTACAATATAAAATTGAAACACATCAACCAGCAACACATCATCCGTATTATAAATATTGCCCAATGATGCGAGATACACTTCTCGGTAAACAATTTTTACTTTCTCGTATACGTACGTATACACGGAGTAATATACGTAGAATAGGGAAAGTTATGTATTGCTGCGCGAAAAAACCGCGAAGTTTTGGTACTAGGTGATACTCAGCGAATATGATACTAGGTGGTCATCATGGTGTGTGTTGGTGTGGTGAGGAGGAGTGTGTTTCTCTCACTCCCCGAGAGGTGCCTGAGATGGAGGAGCATGCAGCACATGTATTAATTATGTTTTTATGTTGTGGTTGCAAAACCTAACGATGGAAATAAATTTTCCGATACGTCGGCAAACAACCAACTTATAGTTCGTGTTTACTTATGACCAAGCCCCGTAAACCTGCCTTCCAGTATTTCATCAATTGTTCGTTAAGAATTCTTCATATCTTCATTCATATTCACTAAATTTAAGTTCCGGGAATCTGTGTACGATTAATTTCAGTAAAAATATGAAGGCGACAATAAGAAGCGATTTTGGGTAGGAATTTTAATTACAATATTCAAAGTATTATTTTATTCGTCATTCTAATTTGTCACTCACGATCTCCGTTTCTTCAGTCACTTGTAGGTGGGTTCGACGATAGAAGGGCTGTGAAAATGGAAAAGTGGACGTTTTCGTACAGTACCGCATCCAAGAAAGGAAGTTCGCCCGATTTAAACTTCCTTTTACGAATGATATCGGGAGTTGTGGCGAATGCGCGCATGCACACATTGGCGGCGGAGCCGCGTTCGCTAAATCGTGAAATAGTAGGTTTGTCAAGGAGAAGCGTGTACATTTGGTCCTTTCCTCCGTTTTGGTTACACATAACTAATTTGTGATTGTTTTGATTAAAAGCAATAAATTTATCACTTGGACATGTAGAACGGAATAGAAAGCTGCCAAACTTTCTAAATTGTTTCTAAATTTCTAAATAAAAATGTTGATAAATGTGTATTAGAGTCATTATATTGATAAATAAAATTGCTAAATGAAAAAAATTACAAATCACTATTCAAATGCAATGTTGTACCGCAACTAGGATTTGTCTAGATAGAAGGAACAGATGTTGTAGGATCCAGGATCCAGTCGACTTGCAGGTTTCTTTTAAGATTTTTTCATGGATGCTGAATTTAAAATTTATTTTACTTGTTGATTTGTAGATATATATAATGCATTTAGTTGAATTCTTGATGTCGTTACTACAGAAAATTACTACAACCACATCTGCGAATACGTATCATCGGCGCTGTCGAGGGCCCCTGCTCTGGTGATGATGATGATATAAGCCCATTAAATCCGTAAAAGGGCAGGGGCCTCATCTGACAACACAGGGGTGGTTCTGCTGTCCTTAAGCGATTTAGCGGTATCACTACAGTACTACTATCTAGTACCTGCCTATTGTACACTTCATTATATGTTATTTTAATACTTACAGCACTCAGTTTTTAGATACATTTTAGTGTTACTCTTGTTGGTCACTTTGCATTTAACTTTGTTTATACATTTACTCTTATTTTAGTTTTTACTCCAAAACTTACTTTAGTATTCACACTTGGACTAACTCATATTTAGCACTTTCTTTAACTAATGCTTTGTGTCATTTGTTTCTCATGAGCTTTCCATGTTTCCCTGTTCCTTGGTATGGCCTATGCTGATTGATCATGTATTGCCATATATATTCTTAAACACATCAGCCAATCTCTGTTTAGGACGTCTTCTTCTTTTTCCCTGTCTTGGGTCCCAGGTTGTTAACTGACATTTGTCATCTTTTAATCTTGCCACATGACCACTTCATTTCCATTATAGTTGTTGGGCCCTTGCTGATAAATCCTTTAAACGGCACTGTTTATAAATTTCTTCATTTATTACTTTATCCTTCAGTCGAATGAAATTTTGGTCTTCAAAAATAAATTTCAAGGATCAAAATTGTCCCCAAACTAGTCGAATTCTTCTCTTCATTTCATTGTTGTTGTTGTTATTGTTATTATTATTAATATTATTATTATTGTTGTTGTTGTTATAGTTTGGCCAAGATAAGTATATTTCTTCACATAACCATTGTTTTTTCTATTGTTTGATGTTCTACCCAATTTGATATTAATGTTAATTAATGTCATTAATGTTAAACATTTATGTTAACATTAATGTTAAATGAATTGAACACAAAATTAAGTTCATTAAGCTACGCGTTCAGAATTCTTACAAATTCAGTCAGCCTTCATACTGCTCGTTGTGTATATTTCGCGAATGTTCATTCCCGCCTGAGATATGGCATAATATTCTGGGGAAAAACATCTTATAGCTCCCAGACTTTTAGATTACAAAAACGAATTGTACGAATAATAACCAAATCCCACCCACGTCTACAGCGCCTCTGACCGGGAGGTCCTAGGTTCGAGTCCTGACGGCGGCAGCATTTTCGACACTAGCTTTCCAGCTAGGTCGAATTCAGTCGCTATCTGGAGGAGAATTCTAGCGGCCGGCTGCTTTGATCGGTAGTTTTCCGTGGTTTCTCCGATCAACAGCAGGCGAATGCCGGAGCAGTACCGTACCAAACGGGCCACGGACCGCGCGCGATCTTTCCTTCCTCTTCCTTGTCCTATCCTCTCCCCTTACACACACACTTACACTAACATGCGCTACACTACCACATATCCCGGGAGTCCGGTCGGGAGCTTAGAGCTTGTCCCGACTGGGGCGGTGCCCCGCTGGTGGGAGAGTCCTGGTTAGGGGGAAACCCCACTAGCCGACGGTAGATCGGCGCCGGATCTCGCCATCCGACGGGGGAAGATCACCGCCATCTCCCGAGAAAAAAAACATGCACCACACTATCAACAGCTCATTACAGTATCAACAGCTCATTACAAAAAATTCACATACAATGCGTGTACATTATTTTACAACACTTTGCCAGATGACATTAAACGATTAAATTCGATAGAAAATTTTAAATCCCAAGTGAAATCGTTTCTGCTGCATAACTGTTTCTAAACAATTAGAGACTATACTGAGCATCACAAGAAAAGTAACATTAATTTTAACAATGATACATAATGCATTATTTACCATTTGGACTCCATAAATGTGTATTAACAACCTGCAACAACTATTGTACTACAGCCTCCGGGTCAATGACCCCCATCTCGATCAGGTTTTTCGTCCAGTTTCCCTGATCCATTGAGAAAATGCTCAGATGGCCCCTTGTTTTGCTTCTGGACATAAATGTAACTTCATTTTCTGTGCACGTCTTCTAAAATTCAGTGGGAAATACAATTATTTAAATTATCGTCTACATTTTGTCGCGGCAGGAAGCATTATTCCGAAGGACAACATGAATAAGAGCCAAAATGTATTGCTTATTTATCCTTGAAAATAGATTTTATTACATGGGAGGGTTTTTTTTTTTTTTTTTTTTTTTTTTTTTTCAAAATTTAAGTAGTATATGATTTAGTGTAGGGATCACAGAATTTTAAAAATGTGCACACAATTCACTTTTCCCTATAGCACGTCATACGCAGTTTTAACTGTTTTTTTGACGTTAAATAAATAAATAAATGTTGTTTTTGTTGGGTTCATGGTTAGCCCTACTTCAATAATTTTTGGGCGTATTTCATTAATCATTTGTTGATGTTCTGCTCCCGTGTTAATCCTGAACTCGATTATATCGTCTGCGAAACGTAAATTAGGTAACCTTTTGGCATTTATGTTTAAATCGTAATTTGTGACTGTCAAGTTTAGATTTCTGAAGATATATTCCAGCCAAAGAAATTGGAATAATATACTACTAGACCCATTCATAGCGCCAGTGTAGCGATGCAAATTGAATCATTTCCTGGTAGCCTTGTTGGGGGCAATCATATGAGTATTGAGCCGGAAGTTTGTCATTTAGTAAAGAATTCTAAAAATTTAGCGTAAAGTGATGTACACTTTTACTGTAAAAGTTTCAGAATAAGCCAATATACACAACTTTTTATCGCATGCAGATGAGAGGATTGCATTTTAGAAATGATTACAAAAGTTTCTAAAAGAAATGTCTCGATATCCACAATGTTTTAAGAAGGAAAATATCCCAAATCAATGATAATCACATATTTTCAAAAACATATCTTTAATGGCTTTAATATAAAATGAACTTCTCACGAACTGGACAACATCGTGGAGTACATACCAATCCATTTTTAGAGTAATATATTTGCTAATAAAATCGAACGCATATGTTTTGCTTTCAAACGTGCCCAAAACTACGTGGGCGACCCGCTTTAAACAACAGTGATATTTAATACTTTATGAAGTTGGACGATAAAGACGTATGATATTATGTCAGAGTTACATAAAAGTTTGACGTCTGAATGTTACTTTTCCTTATCTTACTTTAAACAATGAGTAAATATTTCAATACATCTTCCACTCTATTTATTCATACCTATGAAAAAGCGAAAAGGCCTGTAAAATTTCGAAGTATTTGAATTAGGCGCGAAAATTTGCCATCATCATGCCTGCCAGCGAGAGCTTCAGTTTGCAACGGGGAAGGACGGCCATTGCCATAGGATTGTGGGGCCTTGATTGCAGCACGCTCATAAATAATTTTAGTGAAATTTGGTCCCCTTGTCTTACATCTCTTGGACCCCACCCTGGTACGCGCTGGTAAAATGTAAATAAGATCACTAATGAGTGACTTAGTCGTGGAAGCGAACATAAAAAATTAAATTAGTGGCGCTACAACAGAACGTACTTTCTCCCTCGCTTTAATACTTTTTTTTTTAATTATATTTTATTTTGCAATTTGTTTGTGAACAAACATTTGGCAAAATTACATAGATTTACATAAACAAATACATGAGAGGAGTAAAAACCAATGACCGTACTCCACCAATGATACATTATTAATACAAATTAACTATTAATTATAATTTCTGAAATGAATAATTTAAAGTCGATATGGAAGGTCTAGAGTATAGTAATTTCTGTCAATATTAAAACATATCAGCCATCACTTTTAAAACTTCTTGCCAATCGTAGCGCATGGGGAGCGGAAATTAATTATTTTAAAACTAATACATCAACATAAATTTCACAATTCAAAGCTTCGTTCCTTTCGGGGATATACATTATCGCCCAACAGTTAGAAGTTGACAATGTGAATTCCCTTTCGTTTTGATTTATTTGTTTCTTTCCTGTTCAGCAAATCATGCCTTTCAGAGAGTTGAATTGGTACATGACATTGTGGATTTTAATCGTAATTTTTGCTGTTTGTCTTTTAGCTAAATTTATGAATTTCCAACTTCGGTGTCAAGGCGTCGCCATTGTCGCGTGCAATCTGATATCTGGCGGAAGACTGAGATAAATAGGGGTGGGAAATTCGAGTTTATAATTTCGAAGTCATGCAAAATTACTCAAAACTATTCATATTTTCAATAATATTACTATCTACGTTTCTATCTAATGAAATAAGTTTAAATTATAGATTTTATTATGGAAATAATTAATCACTAATATTGTAGTTACGCAGAGTTAATTTTCTTTGAAATTTTTATAATTGAAAATTAACATAACTTTGAGAAATATTTCTCCACTACATCTGAAGAAGTACTTTATGACTTATCAGCTTCTTCCCCGGGGTCAAAGAAATAGGGTGAGAATTCGCAATATTCTTCAGAGGGTGACACAAAAGCCTCCAGGAGGAAACTATCTACACACAGGTAGTTAAACGAGTACCATCTTCGCTTACGCAACACAATGTGAATAAATCTACGAATGGTATCAAGGGTGTTTTCCTGTCCAATTCCTATGATTTAGATACCTTCATTTGAACATTTCATGGTGTGGAAATCGAAATAATAGATTCGGCTCCAAAAACGGATTAGTTGTTTTCTTGACAAGCAGAAATTAACACTTTTCCGGCAGGATACAGCCATTTCTCAGGAGGGGGGTGGGTATTCCCGACACTACGTCCCCCCCCCCATTTGCACCTTCTCTCTAAATTTTGTTTGAAAAACACAATAATTTGATCTTCTAGTAATTTCTTGAAAAAATATTTTTAACAATTTCCGTTTGTGACAGCAAAGAAAAATCTTCATTGTTATCTCTGATATTTTATTACTAGTTCTTGACAATGTTGATTATAAGTTGTGGATAAGTGTACCGTGAATAGCTCTAAAGGCCACTGTCTCCTTGTCTGGAATGTGTCGCTCCGTATCGGCAGTTTTATAAACTATGTGAAGTTCGTTGGTGTACCGCCAGAGCGCTCTGAATATCTCAAAATTAATTTTCATCCATCAGTTAACGAAGTATGTACTGACCATTAATATCTAAAGATCGTGATAAAGTTCCCCTCATCAAAAAGATATTTCTGGAATAGTGTAATGTTTTATCCCATTCATAGCTGTTTTAATATCAGAGGATAATTCCATTTACTTACTGCAATATGCGAAACCTGAGTTGATTGAATTACTATTAATTATTTACCCTGAGTATTAAATTAAAACAATGGAACTAGTAATTTCTTGAAAAAATATTTTTAACAATTTCCGTTTGTGACAACAAAGAAAATTTTCATTATTATCTCTGATATTTTATTACTAGTTCTTGACAATGTTGATTATAAGTTGTGGATATGTGTACCGTGAATAGCTCTACAAGCGACTGGCTCCTTGTCTGGAATGTGTCGCTCCGTGTCGGCGGTTTTATAAACTATGTGAAGTTCGTTGGTGTACCGCCAGAGCGCTCTGAATATCTCTAAAAAATTAATTTTCATCCATCAGTCAACGAAGTATGTACTGACTATTAATATCTAAAGATCGTGATAAAGTTCCCCTCATCAAAAAGATATTTCTGGAATAGTGTAATGTTTTATCCCATTCATAGCTGTTTTAATATCAGAGGATAATTCCATTTATTTACTGCAATATGCGGAACCTGAGTTGATTGAATTACTATAAATTATTTACCCTGAGTATTAAATTAAAACAATAGAAATGAGATATTTAAATACAATTTACGAAGAGTTAAAATTGTAGAGTGTTGTATTTTCGTATCTGTACTATTTAATGTACATTGTAGGACACCTGGCTCTAGTGGCTGCGGGGTTAACGTGCCCGCTCTGCGTTTCGGAGTCGTCAGTTCGACTCCTGTCCAACCGCGGGAAATTTTCTAATGTAGTAAGAAATCTAAGGTTGTAATGTGCAAATGATGAATTGGCTCCTTTGAAAGTCTTTGAAGATCTGTTCCAGGTCATAATCTCTGATGCACTTTGCCGTCAAACCCTCATTTTATAAATAATGAAGTGCGCATGAAAATGCATAAAAAATATAATTAAAGTTCTTTCCTATATTCTGACACTGTTTTAGTTCTTTCCTTGCATCTTTGCATATGATATCGTTCACACTGTTCACCACACAGGGAGCATAGACAGTCTTCTTTCACTTCGTGATCATGTGAGCTTGCGCAGGTTTTGAGATGAAACCTTTTGAGGTGATCACGTGTCTCAATTCCCGATTTGTTTCCGTCCATTTTCTTTCCATCATGGCATCTGTTGAATAGAATTCCGGCCATATTTCTATTTACTGAAGTGATGAAGTTCGCGTCATCAGAGAGATATTTTCGGAATAGTGTAATGTTTTATCTCATTCATAGATGCTTTAATCTCAGAGGACATTTCCATTTACTTACTGCAATATGCCAAGCCTGAGTTGATTGAATTACCATAAATTATTTAGCCTGAATATTAAATTAAAGCAATGGAAATGAGATATTTAAATGCAATTTACAAAGAAATAAAATTGTAGAGTATTGTATTTTCGTATCTGAACTGTTTAATGAATATCTCATGACACCCGGGTTTTGTGGCTGTGGGGTTAACGTGCCCGCTCCGTGTGGCGGAGTCTTAGGTACGAATCCCGTCTAAACGCGGAAAGTTTTCACATTTAGGATGACATCTATGGTTGTTTCGTGACTCTGAGTTGGGACGTTGGTAATGTGCAAATGATGAAGGAGCTCACCTTGAAAGTCTTTGAAGAATTTCTCTTACCACCAACCACCTCTGATGCACATTGCCGTCAAACCCTCATTTTATAAATTATGAAGTGCGCACGAAAGTGCATAACAATATAATTAAAGTTCTTTGCTATATTCTGATAATGTTTTAGTTCTTTTCTTGCATCTCTGAGTATGATATCGTTCACACTGTTCACCACACACGGAGCATACACAGTGTTCCTTCACTTCGTGATGATGTGAGGCTGCGCAGATGTTATGATGAAACCCATGCGTCGCCAGTCTTCTGATCACATGTCTCAATTCCAGATTTGTTTCCGTCCGTTTTCTTTCCATCATGGCATCTGTTGAGTTGAATTCTGGCCATATTCCTCTTCTCTGAAGTTCATGATCTCTTCTTTCTCCTAGCATTTGTGTATTTTGCATGGTGGATGGTAGTAGTAATTGGTATCTTTAAGTTCTCAATATAGAATGGTTCTCTTGTCAGTTCATAAACTACCCTTGATTGTGTAATATTTGGAAGACACAAGACTTTCTTCAGGTATCTGGCTTTGGTTTTCTCTATGGATCTTAGATCAGCTATTGATAGTTTTTCGCTTATTAATTGTATTCCATACGTCATGATTGGGCTAATGACTGCATGCAATATTTTGATTGCTGATTCTAGTGACAGTTTGTGGATATTTTTATTGAGTACATGGCTGTAATCGCCGTTGTTGCCTTTTCTCTGATATGAATTCTGAATGAGCTGCATGTTGATCCTAAATATCGGTAATATTGAGCTATTTCGAGATATTTGTACTTGAATTTTATTTTCTCACTTGCTGCTTTTTTTTCTTTCTTTCGGAAGGTCATCTGCACTGTCTTGGTTTCATTGATTTGGAGGTAGTTTTCTTCTGCCCATGCTTCTAAATTTTATATGGCTTGTTGGAGGCTTGTCAGGCTCAAACCCTCATTTTAATCCACTTGAGAAACTGGGTGAAGGTGAAATTTCGTAGAGTGCATGGCCAGAGATACTAGGTGGTATAACCAGGATTTTTCTGTGGGGGAGGAGTGACAAATTTTTTTTTTCATTAATGCTGAATTTAAAATGTTTTTATATTTTCTCTCATAGTTGTTTAAGGAATAGGAATTGAATGTAATTTTGTGTTCGTTCATTATGATCAAACTGTCATAATAAGATTTCCATTAGATTGCCACGCATTAGGTTTCAAATTCTTTCAAAACGCCCTATCTTATTATAGGGTCCTTATTATATTAGTCCTTATTTACGGGATTATTGACTCCATCTCCTGGTGTTGAGCAGCATTTTAGCCAGTACAAAGCTTAATTAAGAGAGAAAAAGAATAACCTCTCGTTTGAAGATATAAAACAGTGCTCTTTAACCCAATACTTTGTAAAAGGCCAATTATCAGAAAGGATAAAATAATTTTTTCACCAAGCCAGTAATGTTCATAATAAGGTCTACTTTAATACGATTAAATCTTACTCTAAAGCAACTGTTGAAATCTTTGATCTTTAAAGATCTTTGACCATTGTGTTTACGTTACTTGAACAATTTTCTTAATATTTTCACAATATTTTAATCTCTTTATACAATTACAAGACAATGTTTTATTCCATACTTTGGATGTTTTCAGTCCAAATGTGCGCTAATATTTAGGTAGATGTTGTTCCAAGTGGATCTTAGTCCCGATTATTTATACCGCAATCAACAGAGATTAATGACTTTCACTACTACAAAACAATAGTATTTGTATGTAATCGGCCTCTCGGCATCTGGATGCGCCACTGCTGGATCCTAATCAATAATTAAATCGGTTATTTTGAATAACCTCGTAAGTTACTCTGTTTCGCATTTTCGCTTTTTGAAAGACAATAGAAGCTGCAGGACAGATGCATCGTTCCATGTGTAAATCCCGTAAATCCAGGGCCGTTTTGACAGTATTGGTTGCCCTTGGGCCTAGGGTAATGTGGTGGCCCCTCTTCTTACTTTCACGGATTCCCCCCCCCCATTTCGATGCTGAAATATAAAGAAAATTCTATCAATTCACATTGTATTTTTTATTTCTTTAAATATATTTTGAAACTATTTCTTAGTTTTTCCATTTAACATTATTCAAACAAAAAATTTAAATATTAATGTTTAAGTAGTAGGAATAATAATTATAATTACATTCAAAAAGACTACAAATTAAATACTGTGAATTTTTTATTGAATTTTACAATATAAAATTGAAACACATCAATCAGCAACATTCCGTATTATAAATATTGCCCAATGATGCGAGATACACTTCTGTTATAACAATTTTTACTTTCTCGTATACGTACGTATATACTGAGTAATATACGTAGAATAGGGAAAGTTATGTACTGCTGCGCGAAAAAACAGCGAAGTTTTGATACTAGGTGATACTAGGCGAATATGATATTAGGTGGTCATCATGGTGTGTGTTGGTGTGGTGAGGAGTGTGTTTCTCTCACTCCCCGAAAGGTGCCTGAGATGGAGGAGCATTCAGCACATATATTAATTATATTTTCATGTTGTGGTTGCAAAACCTAACGATGGAAATAAATTTTCCGAAACGTCGGCAAACAACCAACTTATAATTCGTGTTTACTTATGACCAAGCCCCGTTAACCTGCCTTCCAATATTTCATCAACTGTTCGTTAAGAATTCTTCATATCTTCATTTATATTCACTAAATTTAACTTCCGGGAATCTGTATACGATAAATTTCAGTAAAAATATGAAGGCGACAATAGGAAGCGATTTTGGGTAGGAATTTTAATTACAATATTCAAAGTATTATTTTATTCGTCATTCTAATTTGTCACTCACGATCTCCGTTTCTTCAGTCACTTGTAGGTGGGTTCGACGATAGAAGGGCTGTGAAAATGGAAAAGTGGACGTTATCGTACAGTACCGCATCCAAGAAAGGACGTTCGCCCGATTTAAACTTCCTTTTACGAATGATATCGGGAGTTGTGGCGAATGCGCGCATGCACACATTGGCGGCGGAGCCGCGTTCGCTAAATCGTGAAATAGTAGGTTTGTCAAGAAGAAGCGTGTACATTTGGTCCTTTCCTCCGTTTTGGTTACACATAACTAATTCGTGATTGTTTTGATTAAAAGGAATACATTTATCCCTTGGACATGTAGAACGGAATAGAAAGCTGCCAAACTTTCTAAATTGTAAATTAACATAATTTTAACTCCCATCTACTTTTATAAAACAAATCGAATAAAAATGTTGATAAATGTGTATTAGAGTCATTATATTGATAAATAAAATTTCTAAATGAAAAAAATTACAAATCACTGTTCAAATGCAATGTTGTAGCGCAATTAGGATTTGTCTAGATGTTGTAGGATCCAGGATCCAGTCGACTTGCAGGTTTCTTTTAAGAATTTTTCATGGATGCTGAATTTAAAATTTATTTTACTTGTTGATTTGTAGACATTTATAATGCATTTAGTTGAATTCTTGATGTCGTTACTACAGAAAATTACTACAACCACATCTGCGAATACGTATCATCGGCGCTGTCGAGGGCCCCTACTCTGGTGATGATAATATAAGCACATTAAATCCGTAAAAGGGCAGGGGCCTCATCTGACAACACAGGGGTGGTTCTGCTGTCTTTAAGTGATTTAGTGGTATCACTACAGTACTACTATCTAGTACCTGCCTACCTGTACATTTCACTATATGTTATTTTAATACTTACTGCACTCAGTTTTTAGATACATTTTAGTGTTTCTCTTGTTGGTAACTTTGCATTTAACTTTGTTTATACATTTACTCTTATTTTAGTTTTTACTCTAACACTTACTTTAGTATTCACACTTGGACTAACTCATATTTAGCACTTTTTCTCACTAATGCTTTGTGTCATTTGCTTCTCTTGAGCTTTCCATGTTTCCCTGTTCCTTGGTATGGCCTATGCTGCTTGATCATGTATTGCCATATACATTCTTAAACACATCAGTCCATTTTTGTTTAGGATGTCTTCTTCTTTTTCCGTCTTGAGTTCTAGGTTCTTAACTCATACGTCCATTTGTCATCTTTTGATCTTGCCACGTGACCACTTCATTTCCATTATAGTTGTTGGCCCTTGCTGTTAAATCCTTTAAACGGTACTGTTTACTAATCTCTTCATTTATTACTTTATCCTTCAGTCGAATGAAATTTTGGTCTTCAGATATAAATTTCAAGGATAAAAATTGTCCCCAAACTAGTCGAATTCTTCTCTTCATTTCATTGTTGTTGTTGTTATTGTTATTATTATTATTATTATTATTATTATTGTTGTTGTTGTTGTTGTTGTTATAGTTTAGCCAAGAAAAGTATATTTCTTTGCATAACCAATGTTTTTGTTTTCTATCGTAATTTTATGTTTTACCCAATTTGACAATAATGTTGTTTTTGTCGGGTTCATTTTTAGCCGTACTTCAATACTTTTTGGGGGTATTTCATTAATCATTTGTTGAAGATCTGCTCCCGTGTTTGCTAACAGGATTATATCGTCTGCGAAACGTAAATTAGTGAACCTTTTGGCATTTATGTTTAAATCGTAATTTGTGACTGCCAAGTTTAGTTCTCTAAAGATATATTCCAGCACGCTGATAAATTGTTTTACTGAAATTTGGTCCCCTTGTCTTACATCTCTTTACCCCCACCCTGGTACGCGCTGGTAAAATGTAAATAAGATCACTAATGAGTGACTTAGACGTGGAAGCTACCATAGAAAATGAAACTAGTGGCGCTACAATAGAACGTACTTTCTCCCTCGCTTTAGTAATGGTTACATAATATTATAATTCAGCAATTTCTGTCAATATTAAAACATATCAGTCATCACTTTTAAAACTTATTGCCAATCGTAGCGCATGAGGAGCTGAAAATAATTATTTTAAAGCTAATACATCAACGTAAATTCGACAATTCAAAGCTGCGTTCCTTTCGGGGATATACATTATCGCCCGACAGTGAGAAGTTGAGAATGTGAATTCCCTTTTGTTTTGATTTATTTGTTTCTTTCCTGTTCAGCAAATCATGCTTTTCAGAGAGTTGAATTGGTACATGACATTTTGGATTTTTATCGTAATTTTTGCGGTTTATCTTTTAGCTAAATTTATGAATTTCAAACTGCGGTGTCAAGGCGACGCCATAGTCGCGTGCCATCTGATAACTGGCGAAAGTCTGAGCAAAATAGGGGCGGGAAATTCGAGTTTATAATTTCGAAGTCATGCAAAAATTACTCAAAACTATTCATATTTTCAATAATAATATCTAATTTTCTGTCTAATAATGTAATTTTAAATTATAGATTTTATAATGAAAAAAAATCACTAATATTGTAGTTTCGCAACGTTAATTTTCTTTGAAATTTTTAAAATTGTAAATTAACATAACTTTGAGAAATATTTCTCCACTACATCTGAAGCAGTAGTTTTGTTTTCATATAAACTGCGCGAACCACCAAATAAACCGAGAAGGATCTTAATTGCGTACATCCCTGTTCGATTATTTGTTTTCATGCGAATTTGTATAAAAGACCTATTTAGAAGTAGCAACACTATAAATAAATTTACATATTAGTTTCTGCATTTAATCAACCCTTTTCTGTAAGTAACAAGCTTATGATTTGCAGTAAAGAAACGAAGTGTGTGTCAGACCAACAATAATACGCGATTTATGCCAGAATTGATGTCAGTACGCCTTTACTTTGACATTTTCAAATAATGAATTCATTACATATATATTTATATAATTTACACCACACAAGGCTTCGCATTGCAGTTAGAGAGAATACTCAACTCCAAAATGAGATACATATTTGATCAAATCATCATCTATTAAATGGATTGATTTATTTTGTTTGATGCTTTTTTCAATTGCATAATGCGTGTTTTTAAATCAAACTTGTATTCTCTCAAAATATTTCATGTTTCTTAGTAATGTAAGGTTTTAAGGTATTTTGCGTGTTTTGCGGAAGAATATAGTCGGTAGTGTCTCATTATTTTCTTTGATGCGAATGTTTTCTGTGAACTATTATTCATGCTTTCTATTAATAAATATTTTTATAATACTATTAATATAATATAATAAATAATATTAAATTAAATAAATTGTAAAATGGTGTTGTCACGCAGACGCCGCACAGTGTGTAATTTTGGCAATCTAGGTGGACTTAATCCAGAAACTACAAAAGTATGGATTGTTTATTGTTCTAGCTAACATATATTGAAAATAAATGATAATTCTCACACATGGAACAAGTTTTGTTACAATATTTTGACTACAACTATTTTTTTGCAATAATAAAACTCGCGCATTTTACGACTTAACACAGAAAAACTCCATTAAAACTTAAAGTAATGCATATACAGTGAATAAATGTAACTCATTATTCTCAATATTAATTTTTAATATTTCAAGAAGAAAATAAAAATATAGATCAGCCACTATGGAAACAAATTAAAGAATTACAGTAAAAGAGAATTATTACATGCTAGTACTATGTTCAGTCGCCATCCGATGAATCTTCGGATGAGGTGATGCCATGTACTTCTTCAGGGTCTTGTTGATCAATGTCTATCAAATTAACAATTCTTAATTGTATTTCTTCTTTTTTGGTTTTGGAGATCCCTGTAGACTTGCAAGGTATGGATCCGATGTAATGAGAAGCCTGTTCATGAGATCAGTGTTTGTGTCTTTTCTTGATGTTTTCCTTGTAAATAGTTCCATGAACTTCCTGTTGTCTTTATTCCTTGCTTCCAGAGCTTCTTCAGATAGCTGTCCAATAGGTAGAATGCAAATATCAACTATGTCGCTTCCGTGGAAGAGAATCTTATGTAGAGTTACAGGCATGCGATACCACTGGCAATGTTGGAGATATAGGTCTCGTGTGTCATAAATAAATTTTTGAAAAGTATTGAAGTTGATTTTTTCACCACTGTTTAGGCATTTCAATATGATCCCAATTTATTATGTCCAGATTTATTCCAGTTATTTCCGAAGATATCTCGGGATTTCTGAAGAACTTTCAGGCAGTATTTCCATCATTAGTATTGCCACTTTGTGGTTTAGGCATATCGACCAACAGTCCTAACTCCTGCCGAAATTTATCTTGGATTTTTTCTTTCTTTGAGCTACTTTTTCTTTATTTTCAGTTCCTCTTACATGACTTGTTTGAATTTCCAGACGATACGAAATGTGCAGGAGACATTCAAATAGCCTTATCCAGGAATGAAGAGGAGATATTCCGAAGCAGAGATATTCTTTCTTCACTTTTTTTGTGCGTAGAGCTTCAAAATTGTTCATTTCAGTCGGTTTCGCTCCGCACAAGTAGCAAGTCTGTGTGGAAGAACACGATGAAACGGCATTGCAGACTTTGCCATCCACCATGCAAAAAATCATTCTTGGTGTAATGGAAATTTCTGAATGGAGAAATTGTATAGTAGTGGGAGTTAATAACCCTATCTGATGTTCTACTTTGCTTACTTCAGTGTTAATTACACTTGACGTTTCTTTCGCAAAAATAAATTTTATAGGGCGACAGTACTTAGTTGAAGACGGTGTGGAATTTTTCCAAATTACATTTTCGCCACCAACAGTCTGCATTTGAATTGGTTCCTTCACTATGTTCGAAGAATCTCTTTTTCCTTCATTCCTTAATTTTATTCCGGTAGCTGTTCCCAATTCTTCTGTGGACAAACATAAGAGCTGTTTTACTCTCCGTCCTTTAGCTCTAGGGCCACACGAACTAAATGGCTTAACTGGACGGCCAACGCCTCTAGTAGTATCATCTAATTGTGATGTACTTGGAGCAATTGTCGATAAATTTATTGAAAATTTGATGTCTTCCTGCATCCACGATGAGTAATTTTCTAGAAAACGCTGTTTATGCCTCGCACATTTTTTCCATTTTCTGATGATAAACTGACACAAAATTTTAATTTCAATTTTTATGGGCATGATTGAAGTGTCGGTAATAGTTTCCTCACCTAATTCGTGTAAAACATACGATAGCATGGCGTCATACCTTGCTTCCGTGGAGCTTTCACACCACACATGAAATAGCGTCTTCCGTGAAATCAAGCGCTCCACTGCGAAAAAAAAAAAAAAACTCGTGAGTGCGCAGGTATGCGCAGCTGATCTTTCATGGTTCACATAGCCAAATGAATAAGGTTTAAGACCTACATAGTCGCAAACGTCAACTCCTGTAAACTCTGTATTAAAAGTCTAGATACATTTGTAAAATGGCGCGAAAGTAGAACTAAAATTACTTACTTTTTCAAAAGACCCCCACGAGCAATCGCAGACACTTTTTGCTTATCTTTAGTCACTAATAAAAAGAAGAAACACCCAAAAACACAATTATTTAATCACTACCTCTCTGTGAGTAGAAGGCGATGAGCACTTGTCTCCAACACGAGATGTATTGAAATGCGACTGTTAGAGCTAGAGCCGCGCGGTGTCAGCGCGAGATCGTGCAAGTTTGAACTTGTTCTACTGCCGCCTCAAGCGATGCAGAAGAAAAACAATACCCAATTCATACACTATGGACATTCTAAAATCAAACAAATACCCAACTTAATTCATTTGAGTACTTTGGAAAATTGAATTATGTCCACCTAGATGGCCGAAATTACACACCGTGCGCCGGTTTGAATTTCGCGCCCAGAATTAAGATTTTAAACTCGGTTTTCTCCAAAGCAATTTGTTTTTCTGGAAATCTGGATCTCCCATTCGTCATGAAATTCAACATAGAATCTGCTATTTTTTTTTGAACGAGAGCTTCCAGAAATCGTTTATATCTATTTGTTATTGATGAGTTAGTGTTTCCGGGCGCGTCAACTGCTATGGTCATTGTGACATTTAATTGTTTTTTTTTATGATTATGAACACAATACGTGCTAATTTTTTTGGCATTGCATTACAACAAACAACCAGAAACACTGTTTTTGATATGCCTCGTTTTCTTCACTTTCGTTTTTGTAGTTGATCTTCCTAATTTTATACCAATGCGCGTTTCCTTTGTAACTTAACTTCAAGCTGACATACTAATCAGGCAGATACCTACATGAATTTCTATTGCATTCCGCAATGCAGTTCTTCAAAACATTTTCGGAATCACCGATCGTTCAGAAGAGGAAACCTCGCGGCATGGAACCCCTCATTACCCCTCCCTTCCCCTCTGAAATGAACAAAAAGAAAAAAATTATTTTCTTAAAACTTCAAAACGATGTATTATTTGGAAATTTATTTTAACAATATTGACAAATGTATTTTTAAACATTAATGTTTTAAATGTTGGCTACATGTTCAAAATGTTTTATTTTCTAAGTTTCATTTCAATTTAAAAAAGATGTATCTATACCTGTGTAATGCAGTCATGTTTTTCTACTTTTTAATGACGTTTCTAGATATACAATTTCAAATATATTTGTCACTATAATGAAATTCATTTCTATAGTGAAACAGTACAGATAATCATTATATATCACAACACTTTCAAACTTCCAACGGGATGAATTGTAATCCGACGTGACGACGTCAGTGAATATTATGATAAAACGTGAGTAATAAACTTTCTCTGACGGGAAACGCAAACACCAAAACTCCACGAGCAATGCAACCGAGAGTATTATAAGCTCTATCATGAAGATGAAGCGACCGACTTACTGAAAGCCTTTCGTACTTTCAAAAACTTCTGCGATAGCAGTAGCGTATGTGAAACTTCTAGAGAAAGTCACAGGAAGCGGCAAGCGCGAGCATTGAAATGCTAAGCCCCTGTATTGTCTCCCACGGGGCTTTTCATTTATCTCGAAGACCCGTTTCACTGTCTTGCTCCTCTCTTGTTTTCAAAGCTTCATGCCTCCGTCACGCTGCTTATACCGGGCAGGGATGGGAAACGGAGCTCAGCGTAGAATTGAAATAGAAGACGGGTATAGGATGTTTCCTAGGATTTCCAAGTTAAATTTTCAACTTAAATTATTAATGTTCAATATGCAATAATAATAATAATAATAATAATAATAATAATAATAATAATAATAATAATATCAATGATGATGATGATGATGATGATGATAGTGATGATAAAAATAATATGAAAAGCACAGAGAAGTTAATCTGAGGGGAATAGAACAATTCTCGGCGCCCTAAAACCGGATCCCTGGAGAAACGGAATGAAACGCCTCGCGCCGTCAGAAAGAGCAAAGTGTTTAGCGAAGGCGTGAACTGGTGAAGTAACTCTACAACGAGTTAACTTTAATTGAAAATAGCTGAGCATCCTGGGAAGGAGGGTTAAGCGTTATCTCATCTCCAAGCAAAGCAGTCAATAAGCACTAACAGTCCGCATATCTTTTGGCCATGGACTCTAAATGATTCTTACAATATAGTTTTTGAATTAAATGAACGAGTGGTTTCTATGGGCTCTATTATTGATAATAGAGTTCATTGAACAGTCATACACCTATTCGTTGTTAACCAAAATATTTGGGATCCTAACAAGCCGCCATTTTCATTCTGTGACCAATGTAATATCTGACCCTGCACACACCTAACGAAAACTCGGAGTCTGCACTAGAATGCCCTACAATATTTGCATCTTGAATTGAAAATTCTTGCTTTTTTCTTCCGAGGCTATTGACCCAAAGTGTCCCGGCATAGTCCCTGCGGCGCGGCATTAAAAATGCGGACGTAGCGCTTAGAGCAGTTGCCTTGTTATCTCGCGGCGCCCTTTTCATTCCCCTTTACACCTCTCTTCCCACCGGTATCTGAGTGAGGGGACGCGGGCCCTCACTTCGCGCCAGATGAGATGAAATCGCGCTCTTCCAATTGTTTCTCCGCTGTCCGTGAAACAGAACGAAATGTGAAGCAGCGTGGCTAAGTGTATTGATCGAAGCAGTAGTGGACCGTGTGCAAGTGTTGATTCATGGCGAGTCTACTACTTGTCATTAGTCCCATAAGCGTAGTGCGTGTTACATCCCCGGAGGTAGGGTTGTTCCTCACCCTTTGGAACGCGAGATCAGTCGCCGATCTACACGTCAGCATACGTTGGTTTGCCCAATCATTTTTACTAGAAATTATTTTTTGTCTTTCCCGATATTTTGCTCCTCGAGCGGCTTATGGATTGATATTGATAGATTATTTCGAGTTTCTGGGAATGCCAACGCTATGATCGTTAGACTCATCGAGTAGTGCATATTATACCTTGGAATGTGGCGGGGTTCTTCTCCCGCTAGAGAGAAGCGGCGTCGACCTACACATCGGTTTGCGGGGATTTCTTTTCCAGGTATCTCCACCAATGGGTCACTACCCCAGCCGGGACAAGTTCTTACACATCCGACTGGTCTCCCCGTATAATATGTGGCGGTGTAGTGCAAGTGTATGTGCGTGAAGCGAGAGGAGGAACAAGGATGAGGAAGGGAAGATCACCCAGTCCGCGGTCCGTTTGATGCGGTACTGCTCCGGCATTCACCTGTTATTGATCACAAAACTACCCATCAGTTTAGCCTACCTCTGTAGAATTCTCCTCGAGACAGTGGTTGAAGTGGACATAGCTTCTTAGCTAGCGTCGAAAATCCACCACCGTTGGCTCTCAGAGGAACTGCAGAGGTTCTCCGGAGCTTCTCCGGCGCGGGGCCCTCCGGGATTGCGATGCAGAGGCAGCGCGCCACCCTCTCACCCTTTGGCGGCCGCCCGCGAGAGCCAGCGGCGTGCCTGCACCGGGGGGCGTGGCATGGCGGCGGGGGAGGGGGCGCGGCCGGGAACCGGAGGGCTCAGGGACTTCATTATCGTTTTACGAGCACCGGTCCCCGGCATCCGCTCAATTTCCTGCGGCGCGCCCTCCTTCCCCACCGCGCCCCTACCCCAGGCTCGCCCCCACCCCCCGCGGCCCCGCACCGCCGCCGCCGCCCCGGCGGCCCCATTCTTACCCAGTCGCGGCGACCGGCGCGCGGTATAATCACCTCCGCCTCTCCCGTCATTCCCCTTCATTTCCCTCAACATTTCAGCTCTTGCTATCCCCCACCATTGTTCAACATCATCGGCATTCCTGACTATTCTTCGGAATTCCCGTCATCCTTCACCGTTCTCCATCAACCCGCACCATTCGTTTTCGCTGAAGGCTATTCTTTTTTGTAGGTTAGTATCCTAGACTGTCTGTTTAACTTCTATCATCACGAGAATGGTCCAGGATTTGTTTATGTGTAGACAGTTTTATTACTATTGTCACATCTATTGGTATAATTTTTGTTATCCAATAATAAACAATAGTAAACGTTCACCAATAAATGTGACGATAGAAATAAAACGTTCTATAAATTAATCCTGGACCATTCTTCTGCTATTGTTCATTGTTCCATGCATGTTTTCGCTTATTTGTATGAATCTCACTGTTTGCCTTTACGTTCCCCTTACTCCTTGCCGTTCAATTCTGAATCACCATTCCTTTAATTGATCCATTTCCCGCTAGTTCTCACCTTTCCCTGTGGTCATTTACCTGCCCCCAATACCAATTGCCGTACCCCGTCGTCACTATGTCGTTCTCGCTAACCCTGATCATTCCACGCCACTCCAGGCGATTTCGTGTCAAACATTGGCCATTACGGGCATCACTTGATCTCATCATCAGTCGCAATCGCCATACCGGGACATCGTTACAGCACATCATCCGGTCCCCTAAACCGCAGGTATTATACGCTCACGTTTTCTTGAGCACCGGAAAACCTACCCCCACTCCTTTGCCAACATTAGTTTAATTAAGAATAAATGATAGTACCGAGCGTTGTATAGAAAATCTGATAACTAGAAATGTTCGTTCCCGTGTAATAGATAATTTTGCATTGAAAAACGAACTACAAATTTGATATTAAATTCCTTTGGTCAAAATAACCAAAGTTCCCACACCCCTCGCAACTGGCGAAGCGAGGGCTCAAGAGAAGGTGTGCGGATAATACCATTGTACCCTGCCTGCCCCCCCTCCCTTTTCCGCCCTTTCTCCCCCTCCTCTCGAGGGGCTTATTTTAGGAAGTAGACGCGTGGGAAGCGGGGCCCTCTTCCATTCTGGTTTTAATAGAGTTTTACGGTTTCCGACTTTATTTTCTACCTCAGTCCATGGCTGCGTCCCTTTGTTTTGTTTTATTTCTGTTTGGCGGGGCATTCAGAGGAGCTGTGTAGTTTAGAGGGAAATTCTGAAGAAAATGTGTTAATGTTTATGAACAGATGGCAAATAAAGGAAACGAAAACTCGCTTAATTATGTAATTCGTAAAAGCTCCAAAGCAAATATGGATAAATGAATTGTTCTAACAATATTTTTTTCCATCAAGTCATTAATTTACGACACGGCTTATTTTTGGTCAATTTCTGCCTCTCCACATTTTCTTCTTTCATTTTCGACTTATTGTCATGAAATATGGTGTACTTACCAAACATTACATTTAGATAGCCTTACATTTTACATATTTTTCAATATAATCGTAAATGACTTACCATAAATCGCTTGTTGCGCCCTTCACTTACTTTCTCCGACTATCGATTCGCTTCAGTCCGGTGAAAATAATAGGCACACTGCATAACGTGCTGCGAAGAATGGTAGCACTTTGCCATTTGAAATTCGCTGCGCACTTGTTCCTTTCCCCTTCCGCCCCCGGTTGTCGCAAGTCGCGACAGTCGCTTGTCTAGCCGGTAGCGCAACCGCGCCGCGTGGCGAGTGCTGCTGCTAATAATAGGCGTTCGGAAGTTGTCAGCTGCTTTATTGCTGCATGTTCTCCGGGCGGCAATGGCATTATCCCTACAGTCGCCTGACATAGGCCTTTTCTGACAATACTGAATAATGGAACAATACAAATATGTCATATATAAATATTATAAAAAATAATAATAAGAATTTGGATTTTCAGAAAACATATTGCTGGTTTGAACCTGAAGTTTACAACCGCATGATCTCCTAAACTCTCGTTCATTATCCTAAAACATTCCTTTCATTCCGTACGCCCTGCTAAAAATAGTGGTTCGGAAGCTGTCGGTTGCTTTATGGCTGCATGTTCTCCGTGCGGCAACGGGACCGCCTCAGCGGTCATGCGATCGTTGCCGAGCGGTTTATTTCGTTCTACTTCCACAAACGGCGGAAAGTGCGGTAGCAACCCGCCCGGTTAAATACTTCAAAACAATTCCGCGACTTCCTCTTGCGCTTTGCGTGCCGCCGCCCGCGGACCCGTTCCGCAGCACGTGACCCGGTCCTCGAAGGTTCCTCTGAATCATGGACGCTCAGGACGGAGGGAGGTGTTGCAAGTTTGATGCGACCCGCAAGAATTCGATTTGGCGCGGGACGCGCAGCTTGCTTTATCGAAATCCATGTCCGAGAGAGGGTCGGACCGCATGTGACCGTGGGCTGTCCATTTTTCTGTCGATTCCACATCTGATGTAGAGATGCATTTACTGAGCATGGTTCCATCAATAAATGATGCATTTTAAATAAAACATGCCTTTTTTATTAAGGACTGTGTTACCGTTTAGATACATTTAAAGATTTGTTAAGTTTAAGTTTATTATTGTTAGTTAGCTCAGCTATTCAGTAATGACATGGCTTTTGCAATGCAATATTTTCCTCGCGTACGTGCTTTATGTGAAATAAGTGGAATATAAGAGTGAATCTTAATTTGTTGAACTCAACTATTTCATAACATACATTTAAACTTGTGAATATCTAAATATGATGTTATGCTGATATTATGTTTACGTTTAATCCATTCTAATTGCCAAATTCAAATATATCGCTACTATTTCAATCTAATTATCCATTAATAAAAATATCAAGAACCTTTTAGCATTTACGATGTCGATAACAGTCATGTGCACGTGGTGTACTATAGACAAAAGACGATTCTTTTCAGACGATGTCAACGGCTGACCATTGTCTCTTTAACCCATTAACCCAGATCTTTAACCCATTAACAAGTTGACTTCAGTCATGTGCGACCATCCGAAAAGGTGGGACAGGAGAAGCATGCGAAATTTGGTTGCCTAACCAGTAAATTTTTTATGGTTTTTACCATGTTGCTTAACAATAACAGTAAAGGTAATGATCACTATGTCAATAACCTACTAAAAATAATCGTTTACTGCCGTTTATGTTGCTGTACGATAACCATGTAACATGCTTCCCAGGTTGAGATGCCGCTTTACCGTCAGAGATTTACCTGGTCTGCTTTCACGGTAGTGTAATTGGCTGTGACTGCCTCCCCACCCGAATGTTGATTATTTCACCCGGGAGGCGTAGAGCAACGCCCTCTGTATTCTGTCGCTCTTTAAACTTTCCAAAGCCGCGCGACCTCCATCGTTCGCCCGTTCACTCGCCGCACCCGCCCCGCCAAGCTTCAAACGCTCGTGACGTCAGCGCGGCCGCCAGCTCCGCTGCTGCCTGCCTCCGCCGTATTTTTAGGTTGCGGTGTCGTAATTCTGTTGGCAGCACTGGTTTTAATAGACACCGTCCGGCGTTTTGCCTGGAGTCTGCGACTCGCGACAGTTCGAGCACGGCTGCGCGCCGTTCACGTGAAAGTCGCACGAGTTGAAGGCTATAGCGACACGACCTCGGTTTAAGTGTGTTGGATTGCCCTGAGGAAGAGAACATTTTTATACTATCCATTGTGACACGTAATATCTTTATTATTTCTCTCTTGGTATAATTTTATTCTGGAGGAGTTGTTTGAATATTTCGCTCATGTACTTATTGTTCTCACTCATTCATACCTCCGCGACAATGTTCAAACCTATCCACATAATACAAGAATCTGCAGAAAATAATAATAATAATAATAATAATGATAATCAATAATAATGATAATAATAATAATAACAACATAATCACGTAACGTGAAGATTGCATTAAGCATAAGTCACTTTAGGATTGTAAGGTACTGTAGAATCGTAGGATCATAAGGTACCTATGAGTTAACAGCGAAAACTGTTAAATTGTTTATTTCTAATCTCTTTAGCCGTTTAATAGTTAAAATGAAAATTAAGAAATAAAGAATACGATTTCGAACATCTACGGGCACAGATTCACTTGTGCACGGATGTATTGACAAATTTAGAGTCAAGGCACAAATGAAATTGAAGTTTCTGTAAATATTTGTTGGAATGCAGTCCGTGCGTCAAAACTAGTATAACAAAGCGTAAGGAATAAACGTATTGTCTAATGGTAGAACGTAAACAAATAATTCCGATGAAAAAGCAAAACATTTTAATTTAGAACAGAGAATTCCTCGTAATATTGGGGTAAATTGTGAAACACACTTGATGCGATATTCAAAGCGTTATCTTTGTAATTACGTAAATAAACCGTGTCTAATATTCAGTACGTGTTGACTCGGTAACGTCACATAAATTAATAACAACGTTGACTGCATCTTCAGCACAAATACATTCTAATCATTTGATATAAATCACCTCGCATTACTGATGTGTCACACAGTAATTTATCCCACTTTACGGTGAGATTTTTCCAAATAATTTATTGCACACTCTGGTAATATTTTTCAAACAATCTCAAAGGAGTTCCCCGATAATTTTTTTTTTGGGGGGGGAGGGGACTCGATAACTAAACTCTCTACAGTAATAATTCATTGCTATATTTATGATCTAATCAAAATAAGTACGTGATTGGTACACGTAACGATACATGTGATATATTCCTCCAATCACGATCCACAGGCGCGAAAAGAACCGCTGAACTCCCCCACCCCCCACCCCCACCCCCACACACATACACACACTCCTAAATGTCAGTCGCATGATTGTCCAGTAATACTCTTGGTTAACCAAAATCGAATGTTTAAGTTTAGTAATTTACATTGATTTAGAAAAGTACTTGTTGGATTTTCTGTTTTTAATGATTTGTAACTACTCGGTTCTTCGTTTTAGACTCGTCTTTCAATGCTTCCTTTCAAAAATACTCTTAGGATTAATACATAACTGAATAAGGCGTAATAAATAAATTAAAAGTTTGTTGTACCATCACATTTATGCTCCAAATATCAGCTTTCACATTAACTACTTTTTTCTAGTTTGCTTTGTCTATTTGCTGTCAAAGTTGTTTTCTATGTAGCTGTAGTCATCCATCGATGCATCATGCCAAACCTCACGCGTGCCGAAGCTCCCACCTGATCGCCGCAGCCGTTGCTTCCTGCGGCGAGGCGGGCAAGGCTTGACTGAGAGCGTCCAGCGCGGGCGGTGTGTGAGAACGAGGGGGGCCGGAGGGGGGGGGGCGGCGCGGCGGTGCCAGGTGAGAGCGTCTTCTGCGCATGCGCGGCGCGCGGCGCCGAGCGCGCGCTGGCCCGCCGCAGTCGTGGCGGCTCCGCGGCCCAGTGCAGCAGTGCGCAGGTGCTTGGGTTAGCGGCCGTGGTCCTCTCGCTCCTGCGGCTCGTAGACGCTCGCGCTTTCGCTCGACAGCGGTTGGCGTCGTTGCGTGTGGTGGTGTGTGTTTGTGCGAGTGTGTTGCGCTGTGCGAGGAGGTTCGTCGTCCATGAGGTAGTGTGCGACAGCTGGTGTTGAACGCTGAAATCAAAGCTGGAAGCGACCGCGTCCGGCGCTGTGGCAGAAGTTCGGGCCGAGACAGGTAAGCGGGCCGCGAGATGCCTGCAGGCATCCGGTTGGCTTTGGGGGCGCGCTTGGGTTCGGAGCCGTGTGACGCTGCAGGTTTTTCGTAGCTATCGTGCGAAGGTGGTTCCTTACAGCTGCACACCTGTAGACGGGAGTTCTCTGATGTGTGTTTAACAGCATATGTTTGACGTTTCGAGAGGGTTGTGCGTCTTTTTGTCTAGTCGGAAACTGGTATTTGCAGTCTTTTGTTTATTAATGGTGTTTGGAAGTTGAATATTTAAGTGAATTTAGGATAATTGAAGTTCGTATGACAGTTGTCAAAAATAGAAATACACTTTTAGCCTAGTCAACAGTTGCATGCGGTTCGGAAATGATCCTAAATATGTTGGAGGTACGCAAATCATTTCGTGGCTAAATATTAACAATAAGAAATAGAAAACATACGTATATTACCTACAGAGATTAAGACTGTCAGTTCGCCGCAGACTAAGAAATTGTGAATATTTAAGTAAACATACGCGACATACGTGCATCAGATATGAATATTTATGACATTGAAATTATTTCTATTTATATACAACCTTCGCCGAGGAATTAATATTTAAATGGAAGCGCAGGTGTAGTATTTAAATCCATTCTAGTTCCTAGGGAGCCAGCTTTCGCTTGAGCTTACAGATCAAGCCCCCATGCATTTCCGATTACTAATCAGTTCCAAATATTCATGAAACTTTTCTCAGTTTGACCGCCACCTCCAGTAATGTAAGCTCCAAGGAATAAAATGATAAACATACCGTAAATGAGGTTATATTTTATGGAAGGTTTTATCTCATTGATGAGTCAGCGTCTAGTTTATTTTCGTTGTAGCACACGATTTCGCGGGAAGGAATGTCAAAGCATTCAATGTCACTTATCACATCATCATTCTTAGTTCGTTTTCCTCAGTAAATATTACTGAAATGAGTCATCATCAAAACATTCAATGTATATGTCTAAAATAGTTTAGAAGTGCAAATTCGGATGTCAATGATAACTGGATGGAATCAAATGACCAATAATGCTTGTTATGCTGTCATCATAGTTATCAAACATAGTCTATAAAACAGTATTATCTCAATACAAATATTACGTTGCCAGCTCTTTTTACCAAAAGAAAATGCATAAATCGGTTTTAAATAAGAAATACCAGATTACAATGTTTGTTTAGTAGCGCATGAAGCAGTTGTTTTGGAAAGGTGGTAGTACCGATTGCAAAATCCAAATTTTGTTGTTTTTTATTCTAATTTTTAAGCAAAATTCATAAGAATGTTTTCAGTGTTAAATTTTATTGTGACAGAAAATATTCGTTTGCAATTGTAATCCAATGTCTACGAATCTGTGAGTGGGTTAATAAACACAATACGGTGCAAATTCATGTTTACGTTCTGTGCTTGTATAAGTCATGAGCCACCGGACGTACGTTGATTCGGGCAATTGGCATAGGCGTGCCCCGTGTAAAACAAGGAGCCAACTACATTTCTGCAGCTCTCTGGGCCCTCTTTTCCATTGAACATTTTAAATTACATATATTTTTATAGTATTTATAAAAAAATCCACGTACAACAAGTTGTTGGATATTAATTGTTTCAATTAAAAGTTACAACACGTTCAGGGTGCAGTTTGTGATCTGTCTTCAACTGTTGCAAATTGTTGAAATTACAGTTACACGGCGAGTATTTTACTTATCATTACTTTGGATGTAATAATATACTACAATACCAAAAAAATCACACATACTTAGTTAAAAACAATGCAATGAATAAAACAAATCAAATAAAAATAATACAATTAAAACGTTAGGGACGCGGTTCAGATATAATTATAAATTTAATGAAAATTTGTATAATTAACAAAAACAATGGATTTTATGTTGAACAACTTAGTGTTACCAAATTGGTTGGAGGGCTTCTTTACCAAATGTGGAAAGTCAGGAATCCCCCCCCACACACACACACACAAAAATATCAGTAATTGATCATATTTAAGGTCAGAAAATGTTTTATTACAGAGAGGTAAGGTGCGCCTTCGAAATTTTCAAAGGAACCACGCCCCCTAACCCCTCCCCCTTGGGCGCCAGCCATCCGAAGGTGATTTACTAAGTATTTTCAAATAAACTCTAACCACGAACTTGGTTTCCGACTCAACTTCCTACGACCTCTGGAAATTATTAGATGTTTGTAGATCATGGAGATAAAAACCTTTGGCCAAAGAGAGTGGATTTCATTTGCCAGTCTTCAAGAAACAATTGAGGCGGAAGCTAGAAGAGGGGCCCATAAGGACTATGCGCTCTTCTTCCGGAGAATGCAGAAATGAATTCTGTGAACTTTAATCTACATCCAAGCAAATTTTCATGATTTTATCTGTTTGTTAGGTTGGTAGAGTAATATTCCTTTACATGAAGAGAGTTCCCCAGAATATTGCACTTTAACCTGTCTTTCGAGTTCCACTTAATCCGGCAAAACTTACTGATATTCGGGACTTTAAAGAAGAGAGCAAAAAATGTTACCAAAACTTTTTTGAAGAGTGTACTCCTCAAGGAGTGTCTATTGGACATGTCGACAAAAGTGAGTCCGGATCTGATAGCTTACAAGATGAACAGTGAGGAAAAAAATAGATAACAAATCATATTATAATTTGTTTTAGCAGTTTATAATATTAAGCAAATTAAAATTTAATATTATTT
Source organism: Teleogryllus occipitalis (assembly GCA_011170035.1). Taxonomy (NCBI): domain Eukaryota; kingdom Metazoa; phylum Arthropoda; class Insecta; order Orthoptera; family Gryllidae; genus Teleogryllus; species Teleogryllus occipitalis. Next base: position 541,890 of record BLKR01000022.1, on the reverse strand, counting down.
ATAATCTTCATAATTTCAATAATGAATATAAAGTGTTCTCAAGAAATGCCTATGACGCATTTGTTCTTTACGTCACATGTTTGAAATTAAGGAAAATTTAATTACGTTCGAAATGAAATTAATTTTAAAAATAATTATAATATATTAAAATAATATGTAATTTGCAAATAAATAGCCCAGTTTGTAGAATGTTATGATAGAAAATTTGCAATGCGTTTTTCTCAAAACACAGTTTTGGAGTATATGCCCTTCGTCTAGCTACCGCCTCAATTACATTCATCTTGCTTTTGAAGCAGTCTTTTTGCAATTAGTCATGTGTGAAACGACCAAGCTTTTTGCGGCCACTGCTTACAATAGTGAATATGCTTTTTTGAATTATTTTACTCGCATGCAATATATTATGCTACAAACTTGTTAGGCCATGAATGTGGAGCTGTAGATACGGTACAGTACGTGTTGATCCTGGCTCTTTTATAAGCGTGCAATAATTTTAGTGACATTTACTTAGCTACGTGAAGGCGCCACCACACGCGGCATTCCACGAATACCGAGCAACTGCTGCACTTAACGCTGTGAAGTGGGGGATGAGTATCCTATGGCCTGAGCCTCGCCATTAATAAAGACTATTATTATTATTATTAGTATTAGTATTAGTATTATTAGTATTAGTATTATTAGTATTATTATTATTAGTATTATTATTATTAGTGTTGTTATTGTTATTGTTATTATTATTATTATTATTATTATTATTATTATTATTATTATTATTATTATTATTATAGTATCTTGGTTTTCACAGAGCGCTAATCTTTCGGCCCTCGCCGTTTCCGCAGCGTATCGAGGTCACGGTGGTGACATTTAAGCTACCGATTGAACGAAACCGTAAGAGCTGATCAGCTGTCATCGGACAGGTTACAGAAACCCAAGTATAGAGCGCTGGATCCGGTCGGGCGCTGACCAGCAGTGGCGCGTTGGCGCCTCGGAAGAACCGCTAGGGCTCGCCTCGCCTCGCCCGCGCCGTCGCGTAGCGTCGTCACCCGCCGCCCGGGCAACGTAGCGGTTCCCGCCCGCGCTGCGTGGGCGATGGCGGGCATGGGCGTCACCGCCCCCGCTGCCCCGCATTCGCTCCCGGCTTCCCGCGTTCTCCTTCCCCAAGCTGCCAGCTCAAGAAACAGGATTAACGTCATAAATCTTTGGTAGGCACACACGTGTGGAGGACAAGTTCACTACTACCTCATATCTCCCCCCTCTGGCACTTCAGGTGTTTGTGTGTGGGGGTGGGGGAGGGCTCGTAGTGCTAGCGCGTGCACCTTCAGTCGTTGGGCATCGGGTTCGAACACCGGTCAATCTATGTGGAATTTGTAATGGACGAAGCGAAGTTTCGGCATGGTTTCTCGGGGTTCTCCCTTTGTTCCTACTTCTCGTTCCACCATTCTTCTCCTTATCTTTCGCATCATTTGCACTATCAACATTACGTGTTGCATTACAACTCTCATGGACCTCTGTCTGGAAAGCTTTAATGGTTTCCGCGGTTGAAGCGTCTATACCCCAGAAAATTAATACTATATAATAATATTAATTGTAATAATTTATATATAATGTAAACAAATATTATTTATATATATATAACACATAAATGTTAAAATATTTACACATATTTAGGGATAAATGTATAATTTTTGTTTCGACATCATTTGTCTCTTATTCTGAATAGACGTTATTTCATCGTGCATAGTGGATTGTTTGGGCATTAAAAATGTGCAAAGGCAGGTAGCATTTTTAAATTTGTTGAGAGTAATATCTTCACTAGTATTACATTAGCCGCTCTTTATAAATGATGTAACGCAAAATTGAAGTTTCTGAAAATGAAATTGCGACCTTGCCAAGTCATCCTAGAGTTTTAACGTCCTTCACAGAAACTTCAAAGGCTAGAGAATATTACTCGGAAGCAATAAAACTTTGGGGACATAATTCGGTTAAACGGATCCGCAGACGGTAAAATGAAATTACTTTTGAAGCGGTTATCTTGTGGAGAGAGAAAATCGACTATGTAAAAAAAATGCGCAGATCCCAGAATTAGCAAAGGGAGTGTCTGAAAATGAGGTAAAGATATTTTCCAACTCCGAGTTATATCTCGTTTTGCGTTATTAGAAATGTCCTGTCGCAATTATTAAATTGAAATCTTGAATGTAATTCATGAAATTATTTTGTACACTCAGGCAAACACGTTTATGGAATTTTCTTGTACTCTTTACTTCTTGGTTCGGTGTTTCCGAATAGAAATTTCTCGACAATCTTTCAACAGCTTCAAGATTTGACTCGTATACTTAGGAGACTAAACGACATTCGCAGAAAAACAATAAACAAGACTCAAACGACCCGGGATTCAAGCAAATTTAATTGGTAAAATGACTAAAAAATGACAACTAATGTTTAGTTGGAGAATAGAAACCTTGTCACCTTTTCTAATAGGATTAAGGAAAGCTGTCACGAGTGACACTAAGGCTCTTACCATATGTCAGTCGTTAGACTGAGAAACTGTACAACGACACCACCATCACCTTCTACTCTTCGACCGGTTTCCAGCGAGGGTACTTTTTATTTAATTATGAACCAGTGACTAAGAACCGAGATTGTGTTTACCATATTGGCAACGCACAGCTACACCTCTCCGCGAAGTGAGTCATACGTGACGCGCGGTGGACCTCGAAACCTGCCGTGGGCCTTGGATGGCGATGACGCCCGTCTCTCTCCCACTGGCAAACGATTTGAGCCTGTGCTCGCAGGGTAGAGAGGACGCCACCATCACACAAAAGCGTTCTAATACGAAGACAACGAAATGAATTTATTATCAGTTCTTGAGAGATCGATTGGACGTCAAAACTCGCAGTTTGGAGGGAGGAGACATTTTTATTTAGTGCCCGGAGGCAAAGTAATGGACCTTTTCCGCATTTGTTCAATTGATACTGTGGGTACTAGACGAAAAAATAGATCTATTCAAGTATGACGGACCGAAAAGATCTCAACAAATGTTGTAACAAGTTTATTAAGTTATTAGATATTTTAAAATGTAACAAATAATACGAGCTTTATTATGTTCATTATTATTAAATGAATTTTACCGTAGTTTCCGATTATTAAAGTGCTGAAATTTGAATTGAATAACATATTTGAATAAAATGTGGCATTGTTAGGAATGTTAGTTGGAACTAAGCGGTTAAAAATAATGCAGTAAGTGAAAATATTTAACTCACCTAACATACGGTGAAAACGAAACACCATTCAAAATCCTCAACAAAACATTGTCACTGAAATGTTACAATTAGAGCAAAGTCTTCTCACAAAGTGCTGAGGACGACTCGATATGCCGTTCGCTGCATGGCTGTGTACAATGTGTCCTCCTCCTGCCAGGTCGCCAGCGCTAAAACTTTTGGACTCAGCTCTTACGCCGAAATCGATTTGACCTTCACTACAACTTTGCGAAGAAAAGCTCTGTTGAAAAGAAGAATGGTTTGTATTCGGGGATTCCCAAGATTTTTTTAAAACTTCGAAGCCTTTTTTCTCGATTATGTGGTAACGCTACTTACCGAAAGCCATTATTGAAAATTGGTAATGAAAACCCAAATGCGTTTGCCAAAAAATCTCCAACCCGGTTCCGAATTCCAGAATTTGAAATGATTTCCAAATCTCTCCACGACATCATGCAATTAATATGTCAGTAATAACATGGATGTTAATTATAATGTAATGATATTTCTTTGTCATTAATTTCGTATCGTTAAAATGTTCACGGCATAGTTGTATAAATTTATCTGGAAGCAAATAAATCGGTGTTTGTCCTCAATTCTTGGGAGTTTACCTTGACCTCCGGAGAACCCACATGCATAATGCGGGCTGTACTGCACGTGCGCGATAAACGATGAAGGTCGCGGTTGAGTCGCCAGACTGAAACGTTAGAGGGGTTTCCTCGAGCAAACGAAACAATTGTTGAGAGTTGAAATTATTATTTTGCAAAATACTGCGATTTCGTTTTTAATGTGGCAATGTGCGTTTCGGAATAAAATTCAACTTTCATTGAATACTTCTTAGTTTAAAAGTTTTGATCTGCTAAAGCATTCTTTAAGAAGTACATAAAAGTTGTTTTAGAGGTTTAAAACTGGACGCAATTTCAAGAAAGGTAGCAAGACGATTAGTTTCACTGTGTATATTGAAAATATGCTTGAGATAAACACAAGTTATGCAGGAGAAGGCGTAAACTTGGTTTTTAATGTTAGCAATTTATATTCTGGTCGATGTCCCGGCGATTACGCCAGATTTCCTTTGCATGTTTCAGGGATTCCACACTAGATCAAATAATTATTCAGGCCTTAAAGGAGTTCCCACGAGGTCGTACAAAAACGCTAGATTACCGTATTAAAAATGGTGTTTCCCGCAAGAGACCCCTTCCATTTTCATTTTCATTTTTGTTTTCTGAAGCGATTCAATTCAGTATCCTCGGATTGCAGTAGTCTCTCTACGACATCCATTCACAGGTCTTGTGTTACTCCCCGACTAGTTTCATTATTTTGGTTAAAAAACGAAACACTTCAGTTTTTTAGAAAATTAAATAACAAAAATAACTTATGTATCGTTATGAATTAAATAAATACTCCATGAATGTGAACAAATAAATTACATTTATATTTACTGACCCTAAACAGCGTTGAACTTAAAACGGGCAACTCGCACAGCACCTCCGTTAAATTAAAACGTATATCTTCCCGTTTCACTTGGGGATGACACAACGGGGTGGCCCATCTCTAACAACCAAGAAAACACGGCGCCGCCGCGGAAGCATTCTCTTACGCGAAGCCCCAACTTCGACGCTCCCCATCGCCTTCCACGGCGCGCCGTGGAAGCGGCGGCGGCGGAGACCGTCTTCCGTGCGTGGCGCGTTGCGTAAAGCGCGTGTAAACACGGCCCGGCGTGACGCGCCTCCCCGCGCCGCGGAGGAAGGCTCCGCCCGAATGGAGGTCGCCCGTTAGACGGCGCGCCGGCGGCGGCTGGGGCCCCGATTCCGACGACCATACTAACCAGCACGCCGCCCGGCCCTCGGTGTTCCCACTTGAGGGTAGAGAGGTTCTGAGTGTTGTGGCCTACTGGTGTCGCGGTGTCAGTACTAGCTCTTATTTCTGACTGAAGGTGAATTCGATTAACTTGCAGGTATCCAAAATTTTAACAGGTTACAAATTTATCTAAACCACATCCAATAAAAGAAATTGGAATCTTGACAACATAAAGTGTTCAGGAGTACACGTTTGAAATTTGGTCAACCAATAGTTTATGCAATTCCCACTTTTTGCTGACAATTAGATGAATTCGTATGCATTCTTTGATTTCCTTCGGTCCGCTCTCCAATAGTTTTGCTTAACTATCTGTACATCTAACACATTCATTTACCATGGTAAAATCAGTGTAAAGATAATATTATTCCGTATCCCTCACATTTTTTTCAGAATACTGCAACACCCCAGGTAATTACTATTAATGGCTAATTCTAGAAAAATCTGTTACAATTTTGTTCATTCAATCGTACTGGTAAATTAAGAACAGTACAAATGTCGATGACCGTACTAACAGGTATTTTGCAATACCCCGCAAAGAATATTGATGCTGTTCTTTTCCATCTTGAAAATAGCTTCAGAGTTAACTAAGCAACTTTTACCATGTTTAAAGTTTCAAATTGAAGAGAATAATCTAAAATACAAAACGCGTGAAAGCATTTACTTCATCCCACACTGGCATTCCCAAACACTTAATTACCGCGTAATGGTTTATCCGCTTGTGGACAGTTTAGACAGCACATTTGTCCTGGGTTTCCGATAGAGTTTCCCAACACGCAGGATACCGTTTTGCAGTCCGTCCGCAGCAGGGGAATGCAGCGTCTGGCTCTGGCGCAGTGTCGAGCGGGAGCGCGCGGGTGGAGAAGCGCGTCCAATCCCCGCGCTCAGCGTTCGTGCCTGCGGTGCCGATGCCGTTCGTTACGTGGCCACGCGATTCGCGATAGCGCCGTGCTCACCGGCGTTGCCGCTGGAAACCGAACGCGCGGCCTTCGCGGCTGTTCCTGCGAGGAAGGCTACACCGCCGCCGCTCTCACCGTCGTCCACGCCGGCGTTGATTCTGACACCTCGCCTTCCCTTGGCATCGTCATACAGCTAATACATTCTACACGCCTCGTCGTCAACGTTACTCGTCGTTTCTGGCCGTTATCGTTGCTCGTCGACGTTCGTTTTGGACGGAAACGTCATCGTTCTCGACTCGTCGGCGTCGTCGTTACTCGTCGTCGGCGTCGTCGTTACTCGTCGTCGGCGTCGTCGTTACTCGTCGTCGGCGTCGTCGTTACTCGTCGTCGGCGTCGGCGTTACTCGTCGTCGGCGTCGTCGTTACTCGGCGTCGGCGTCGTCGTTACTCGGCGTCGGCGTCGTCGTTACTCGGCGTCGTCGTTACTCGGCGTCGGCGTCGTCGTTACTCGGCGTCGGCGTCGTCGTTACTCGGCGTCGGCGTCGTCGTTACTCGGCGTCGGCGTCGTCGTTACTCGGCGTCGTCGTCGTCGTTACTCGGCGTCGTCGTCGTCGTCGTCGTCGTTACTCGGCGGCGTCGGCGTCGTCGTTACTCGGCGGCGTCGGCGTCGTCGTTACTCGGCGGCGTCGGCGTCGTCGTTACTCGGCGGCGTCGGCGTCGTCGTTACTCGGCGGCGTCGGCGTCGTCGTTACTCGGCGGCGTCGGCGTCGTCGTTACTCGGCGGCGTCGGCGGCGTCGTTACTCGGCGTCGGCCGAGTACGGCCGAGTACTCGGCGTCGTCGTTACTCGTCGTCGGCGTCGTCGTTACTCGGCGTCGAGCAGCGGGCAGCCCTAGTGCACGTGAGGGAAAGGATCGGGCTTAGTGATAGCGCAGTGGCGTCACCTTGCATTGGTGTCACCTCGAGCAGTGAACTTCTGACGCGAACTCCTTATCAAGCGGTTGACATAATTCGAGTTGACTCAATACTGTAACAATTAAACAAATAAAGACATGGTAACATAGAAGTTTTATGGTTTTGATTTCTGAGCTGCATAAGTATATTTGTGTGTGTTGTGTTCTCGTGCGTAGTATACGCCACGTTCCCGCTTCTACGCATTGTTTTTCTTTGTTTCCTCCACTTCATTTCTCTTGGGTCACGCGACGTGCCTTCACTGGTTTCACGTGCGAATACTTAAAGTAATCGTTAAGTTACGCCTTATACTTAAGGCTCAAAGATAACAATGCGGACTGTGTTTGCCTTATCCTACTGTTTTTCCGAGCTGCAGGAAATGCAATGTTCATTTTGTGCTCAAGTGATACAGCGATCCAGGGATACAAAAAGAAAACAAAAATTTTAGGAAAAATGCGAGAAAACAGGCTAAAAGTAATAAGGCCGGTATTAATTCGCGAATATGTCGCCAAAGAATTTCGTAAATATTTTATTAAGAAGGAAGAAAATGGAAGAAAGAATTTGATATTACTCCAATTTCTCAGATGCCTTGTTATGATAAAATTCCTTAGAATGGTCATAAAACAATGATAAATGCATAGAAAAGTACAAACCGTAGTAATGAATGTAATAGACATTGATGACGAGAAATTGAATTGCATTGTTTTACTTGATGTAACAACGTAAAGAACACACAGTAAGTCCATATGTGGGAAAGAGACACGTGAAGAAGGGCGGTGTTTTCGAGTTGTCAGTTCAGATTGCTTATCGACTACACCAAGAAAAGCTTTTGTAGTGCACCTTAAAAGTACTTCCACGGGTATGCTAAAAATACATATAGCAGAGTATTGCCGACAGTTTTAATCTTTCGAAGTATATTCAGGTAACTTTCACTTTGACAACATATTTTACTACCTTAACGGAGCGCCTACAGCGAGTGTTTTCATGTTAAACTTTTTTCTTTGTGTTATGAAAGTTCATAATAAAAAGTTTAAGTCGTAATGTAGTTGCTTGGTGCGACCAACCTCGGGCATAGAAAGCTACTTGAAAAAAGTATCGATAGGAGTTTTTTGTTTTATTACAAATATAAATTTATTCGTCATTATTTACTTTCAGATGATTAATCAAGTCGTATCCATTCATTTTCTATTGGCAAATTAGTGTAGTAAATTCGTTTCGTCACTTTTAAGTGCCTTAAATCGCCCCTCCTCCCTAAAACATCTTGAATTCGTCCTGAATATCTTAGAAGCATCGCGGTAAAATGTCTTGTGAGGAATGGAATGAGTTTTAGTCACTTACGTAAGTGCTGACATTCTCTACAAAGGCTTAGGTTATCCAATTAAAGTAGGATTAGAAAACGAAAGTCTAACATTTCCCTAATCATAGAAGTAAAATGAGGAATGTTGTAAAGGGTTGAAATTTTATGTATCAGGAATTTACAAGGCACATGTGTTGCTCAACTTAAATTGAAGTTTAAAACAATGTAATCATTATGATTGTTTCGCCTTCGCTTTTTATGAGTTGTTTGATTGCCTTTGATTTATATTCTGTTCATAAATAGATGTAAAGTGGAATTGTTGGAACGATGGCCAAACTCCTCCAAATCTTTCCATACAGAAGAGTATTTTTCTTCATTGTAGTGGCAAATTTTCCTAATTTGAAAGGTAGGAGAAAGAAAAGATTGAGATTATTTGTTAATTTTCCTCGGCTTAATTAGCCTTTTATAAAAGAAATGAAGATCTCCGTAGACTATAATGTTTCAAATACGAACAGATCAGTCTCGAAGTTATAATTCAGGATTAGATACACATTATTTCAACGAGAGCGACATTCCTGTGATTCTTACGTTATAAAAACTTCTTAGTTACGAACCTTCATTGGTACACAATTCGAATTATATTGATCTGGTTACTTTACTACACAAGTGTCAATGCAAAACGTGCTTATGACACAAAATAAAATTAGGATAAAGAAAATGTGTTATTTCCAATTTTATTAATGAAAATAAAACGTAATTAATGTTCAACGGGGGCGCATTTTCCTCGAAGAGACGCAAGCGGCTTTCACAGCCACATTTCCCCACAGTTGCTGCAGTAGCTCCACATGTGAATCGGGCAATGCCCGCGGAACCTCCCGCTCAGGTGCGTGGCATTGCGTGCGCGCCGGTGCGTAGGGGAGCCCGCGGAAGCGAGCCGTGTTGTGCCGCTCCAGATGGCCCTGCTGACGCCACCCTGTGTTTGCCTCTCCATTTCCCCCCGCCCCACCTCCGCTACCGAACGATCCGCAGCCTTCCACGCTCACGTCACAGTCCACGCCCCCGGCCCAGCCCGTTTCCTAGTTCATGCCCCCACGCCTACCTCCGCCCCACCTCCTTCCCAGTCCACACCTCCGCACCACCGCCAACCATTCCGTTTCCCAGCCCACACACCCCCAGTCCCTTTCCCAGCCCACACTCCTGCCCTACCTCCGCCCAGCTCCTTTGCCAGTTCACACTCCCACCCCCACCTTCACCCAGCACCTTCACCCAGCACCTTTGTCTATTCACACCCCCGCCTCCACCTCCACCAACCCCTTTGCCAGTTCACACCCCCGCCTCCACCTCCACCAACCCCCTTTGCCAGTTCACACCCTCGCCCTCGCCGAGCACCTTTCCACGTCCAAACTACGGCCCAGCCCTCGTTCCAGTTCACGCTCCCGCTCCAGTCGTAGTCCACGTCCACGTCCACGCTCCCGTCTCAGTACACCCTCCCGTCCCAGTCCACGCCCTCGCCCCAGACCCCGTCTCAGATCCCGTCCCAGTCCACGCCCCAGCACCTACATAATCCTCGCCTCCGTTCCAATCCACCCCCGCTCCGTCCAAGTCCGCGCCCACGATCCAGTCCGCATCGCCACTTGGCCACTCCAGTCCCAGTCTTTGTCCAAATCCATACCCCCCCCCCGCCGCGCCGTTCTCGCCACCGCGATCGCCTCACGCCATTGCCGTGCCTCGGCGCCGTCACGTTACGCCACGCCCCTCCTCCGTGTTGGCGCTTTCATCCAAGTCCACCAAGGAAAGAAAAAGCTCAGCGCAGCTTTCCCGTGCGCCTGCTATCGAATTTACCTGGAACCGGTAATTTTCCGGCTCTCGAGCGCGGGTGCGAAGCGGCAGGAAAGAGTTCTGGCAGAGGCCAGTAGGTCGGTGATAGGTGGCTCTTCGCTGTGCGGTACAACCATGAAGGAAAATTTTCATTCACTGTTATTGTCCGTTTTAAAGCGATTAATTTACACATCTTGATATATGTATGTATTACGTTGTCTGTAGGTGACATCTTGCAATGAAAGGAGAATTCGCCCATGTCAGAATTTCAGCTTTCGATAAATAGTAATTTTTTGGGGACATAAAGCAAGCTTTATCCTTTCAGTAAAGCATTTGAATAAACATTGAATTCTTGAAACTTGAATTGCCTTCTCGTCGAATTCTTGAAACTTCTCTTGATATGTGCGATTGAGGTTATTAAATTGAGATTCAGATGGGGGGAATCCCTTCGTAATTAGTAAATTCTAAATTAATTTCTTGCTCAAACGTTTTCGTAGCAAGTTAAATATTTGTGTTCATTTAGTGAAACATTTGATATCCTTTTGGATTTGTTTTTACAACTTCAGAGGTAAATATTTATCAAAGATCAAACTGCTTCTCGTTTCAAAAGGTGGCTTTTATTAGGGACATAATAAACTAGTTTGAAACTGTCGTAATTTGCATACTGCTTCTACGTTCGTATTTTCTATCAGTATGCAAAAATCACATGCTAATGATCAGTACGATTCAAATTGATGAAATGAAATTTTCATCATGCTGATAAAAAATGCTCAAAAGAACTGGTACAGTGATTTCGTTCCTTCCAAACACTTATGATTGATTAAAATTCACCAAAGAAATGGAATTAAGTCTATTCCTGAAAAATGGGTTTCCCGTTAATGTGATGAAAACGTTCTCTTCCTTAGCATTCACAGTTTTTATAGGATATTCTTAGTTCATTTTATTAAACCCATTAGTCATATTTAAGGTTGTAAGAATTCTGGGATTGACTTTGCTTAATGCATTAATAATAAATGTCAAACTCCAATACAAGTTATTTTTCTTTGAAATGCAAGTAAATTGTTTATAAAATAAAATGTTACTATTACTTAAATTTAATTTGCCTTAATAATTTTAAGACGGACGTTCAATCGCAAAAATAAGCGAAATGTCGCAAGTATTCCCTCCAAATGCCTTAATGTTTCCTGGCAAATCTCAAATTCATATGCTTGGAACGTAGGTTTCTTGTTCTTAATGAATAGCCAATCACATGCGATAGAGGTCGAACTCCAATTGACTTTCAGTATCGGAGCATTCCTCAGGGCATGCCTTCCAAATGAGTAATAACCTGGAGTCAATGACGTCCCATGCTAATCAGAGTAAAAAGTCTCCTTTATCAGTAGAGTCGGATAATAGAACCGTGCAAGGCACTAGAAACGAGATGAAATTTCAGCAGTGAATGTTTTTGATACTTGCTTTCTTATCATTTTGGAATGTGAATGTGATACTCTTTTCAAAAACATGTGATGAGGAACTTTACACCGATGTTTTGTGTGAAACATGTTTGCAGAGAGAGGGAGGGAAAGTCAGAGTTCACTGCGAATAAACTAGTTTCAAGGCAAATTTGTCAGTCCTTTTTCTAACAAAAATATCGAATATGAATAATATCCACGCGCAAGAATGAGTTTGCTGTATGAAGAAAGAATAATCTTCGTTTGTTTTCAGAACACCCCGGCGATATTAATTTAAAAAACGAGGGAACACAAAGACAAACAAATTTTCGAATGCTACCATTCACTTCCTCGCAGTGGTTCTACCACCTTTGTGTCCGAGGCCTTTCTTTTGAAAAACGCTTTAAAGTAACGAAAACGTCAGAACTGTCCCTCTCACAATAGACACATTGTAACATTAGTCGCTCTCTGATTCGCTTTTTTCTGAATTTAAAATGGTGAATAAAACGAGTCAAAACCGAGTCGGAATGTGATATCAGTGTAGTTTCTGTAACGTAAACATTCCTTTATCAGCGGAAAGGAAGTGTCAAAAAAGTTCGTATGTGAAGGAGACGCCTTTGAAGGAGATAACAGATCCACAAGAGATTCTCTGCGGGAAAAATAGCATAATGTCGTGGATACTTAATTGAAGTTCGTTGCAAGAAATACAAATGAGCGCGATAGAAGGGAAGTTTATCAAACTACTTTCACGTTAATTCTGTGAGACCCTGGTATTTGAATACTGCTCGTATAACATTTACAATTAACTTATAGATCAAATAAAGTAATACTACACACACAACTTGATTAAGTTGTTTAAGTAGAAGGAGCCTGCGCAAAGATATCGAGTTGTCTGGTGGGTAGGTATCAATGTACACTGCACTTCGCAACACATTCCTTCGGTACTCCGAAATCGTTCCACAAAAGGAAGTCCCTAAATCGGATCAAATGCAAATACTACACACCAAGGACAAAAAACCTCATGTTCTATGTACAGCTAACCAACTGCATGGTTACATATTAGATTACTTGATTGAGTAGACCCAGAACACAGAAGTAGCAACGAGAGTGTGTATGTATATATGTAATATATATATATATATATATATATATATATATATATATATATATATATATATATATATAAGAAAATATCAATTCACGCGTAACCGTTGTAGTAAATGTGTGGATTTATGTCCGGTATCTGAAATCTTGTCTATTTTCTTCCCGATATGGGCTGTGTTGTTGAGGAATTCTGAATTTGACCCCATATGGGTACATAACGCTGCCAACTATTTTTTATTCACATATTCGCCGCTAGAGACTGGAACAACATCTGAGTCATTTGATCCGTTACTTGCGTCGTTCCTTCAGCGAATCTGCCATGTCAATAGGACGTGAATTGTCAGAAGATTTAATATTGCCTGGTATTTAGCAACATTTCTTTTACATGCCACAAGTGTGACGCTGCATATTCACGGATTTTGAAAAAACTCCAACGGAGTTTTAGTCCTCGAAGTTGGATTTAGGAATTCAATGTTTTAAACCTCGCACCGCTGATGCCTAATTAATAATGGTGATAATAATAATAATAATAATAATAATAATAATAATAATAATAATAATAATAAAATTGAGGCGCTCAGGATAATAACGGCAGAGCCCAACCGACCTCGCATTTTCAGTTAGAAGTATGGCGGTAAACTCCTACCATGTACCTAAAAAATGTACCATTCGCTGAAATATCAAATGAATTGAGATATGGAAAAACCCTCAAATTCAACCTTCAAAAATGTGTCCGTAGTGAAAGTGGACGAAAACGGAAAGTCATTTTTGTCGAAACGAACCTCGGCTGAGATCTGCCGTTAATATTCTGAGCGCCTCAATTTAGTCACACAACACAATCTTCCCGATAGTTTCACAAGCATTACCTACGGATGGTTGTGAAGCAATCACGTACTACGAGCCCTTAAACAGACGTGCGTGCTGTGCAATCCCCGAAGCTGCTCCGCCGCCCGTTTTGCGCTCGCAACCCCACCCCCACTTCCACCCCCACCGCCTGCGCTGGAATTCCGCGCGAATGCCGCCACGCGAGCGGGGGCTTCCGTGCGCCTCCGGCTGGCGCTCGAAAGCGCAGAAGCATCCGCGGGGAATGCGGCGCGCCAACGCGGGGATGCGCTCGTTATGCACGGAAGGCGCGAAGGAGGGGGGACGGAATTGAATGGTCCTTAATTAGTTTGTTGAAATTACTTGAAAATGTTAAGCGTTTTTGTTTGTTTTTTGTTGGTTTGTTTTTTGTTTCTTTTTGTTTATTTTTTTAAGGTCACATCAACATCTAGATCATTAGCGATCACTATTGGTGTTAACGTTATGGCAACTGTAAAGAGGAAACGATATGGTTATGATAAGGGGTGAGAAGACGAACACAAATACAACCATGCCCGAGGCAGCACTCGAACTCGTGACCCTTCGGTTCGAGATCGCTGCGACACCACTGCCTTAATGATCTCGGCCACCGGATCGGCTTAAGCGTTTTCTTTCGCCCTCGTATAAAATTTAAGTTGGTAGGAATACTTAAGTGCAAAATTAGTATCCCGCAATGTAATGTTCTTTCTAAGCTACCGATCATCGTTAAATTGTTCAAAATTAATGGAAAGATTAATTCGTTAGACAATTGAGCGTTTTAGTATGAAGTACCAGTAGCGGCGCAAATTATGTTTTGCCAATGGCAGATGAACTGAGCTTTAAAATGTTTTTACGTTACCGTGAAAATCATACGTTGCTTGAAAATATGTTGATAGCTTTATGTGAAATTTAATTTTTATAATTATGATTTAAGACATCGATCGTTGTTCATAAAATATTTTCTGTGTACGTTCTGAAATTAATCTTTAGAATACTGCCCATCCAAACTTGTTATTAATTTAAATCTAGTCGTGTGTATAATGCAAAATATATATTGTTCACCAGATATTCCCAGCCGTGGAATGTGATATACGAATAATTAAATTCTATTACGTGTCCAAGACTAAAATCTACAAAGTTCTATTTATACTCTTAAATTCTATACTGGTTTTAACTATCGCAACCCAAAGTATCTTCACTCTGTGTTCGCATCTTTATACACACTCAAAACTTTTAGAGCTATAGTAATGTAACATTGTACCCTTGTGTCTATAGAGTTTGATTCGAGAATTTGAAAACGGACTGAATATAATATTTTTATGTATGCAAGTACTATTATGTACCGCGTGCGCAAGAAAGGAAACAAACAAACCAGTATTCACGGGGTGTTCTCCCATTTGTCCCCGGCCCTCTGTGCAGGAAGGATCCCAGTGTTACCCGCATTGCGGACGGATATGCGCCGTAAAACATCGGTTGTGTGAGATCTCTAGTGGAAAGATTTTCCTTTTCTTCTTACGTGAACGCAGTTCCTGGATGCATACAGTAGTTGCTTATGCATGCGGGAATGCAGATTCTAGTAATTCTCGCAGTATTTTCCCGCATATTATGAAGAATGAATATCCTTCCCGATTTCACATCCATATTTATAACCAGTTTCGCAGTAACACTTCAGAGAAATAACAAGCTTCTGGATAAAAGAAGAAAATAAAAAAACAGTGAAATTATTATTACATCCAAAACAGTATGTTTTAGCCTTGTGTGCTGCAGGCTCTGCATATTTTTATTGTAAACAAAATTTATTGGCTTTATTTTTCGCGTTATTTGCATTTTTTCAATTAAAAACTACACGAATTTTCATACTATGATGCATTTTTCAATTATCTGGCATAAATTAATTTAATATATTGGCGTAGGTATTAAAAAATTGCTGTTGAAAAATGTAATGCATATTTTCCCCCACTCGCGCTGAGTGATCTGATTTGCATTAAGTAAATAACATTCACTTGAACAAAAAAAAAATTAATGAAGAAGTAAATACATTGACGAAAGGAAGTTTCGTAACACAAACCTATGTACCAAACCTGAAACGCCTCCGTTTCTCCTTCTAATTTGTAAGTAATTTCTGCTTAAAAATGTGTTCAAGCTAAACGTTCTTAATTTGATTCGTGCCACTTTTGTAACTTGGTATCGAATCGGCTTTCAAATACAGTTTGTTGAGGCTAGGTTGGCAAGACATCGATAACATATTGTTGAAATGTAGATTTTAATGTAATTATATTTAATGGAAATCCCTTACAAGTTCTATGAGAATGAGCTACGCTCTAACACCTCAGATTTAATTTCTCCGGCGCAGCATCACTTGATATCGGAAACGGTCACTCCAGATCGAACTTCGCCATCCAGAGCATTTCCTCTTTAGTAGACTCAATTTCTTCTTCCCGCGACCCGATTTTGATGCCAATTTAGAAAACGCTGCCCTAGCACGAGAGGATGGCGGTTTTCGCTTCCGACGCAACTTGGCGACTAACGCGTTTCTCCGCGACTGCTAGAATCCATTAGGCAGGGCGACTTCCTTCGCTCTCCCGGCGGCGTCGTTCTCATTAAAGTTTTCGCACATCGTTTGCATAACAATAGCTCCCCCGCGCCGCAAAGGCTTCGCGCCTTCCGAAGGCGGCTCCTCAGGCGCTGGGACGGGCAGCGCCTCGCCCGTCCACACCCGCCGTGATTCCCCGTCGCCCACGCCCGAACACAACGCTCTTGTAACGCGGCTTTTTGTGATTCGGGACGTCAGGGTGAAACTGGAGCGGAAACTTGAGAGGGAAGATTTTGTGAGAGGAAGGTCTTTCCGTCCGACTCTTCCTCTGTCATTCGTTTTGTTTAAAAAAAAAAAAACTTTTGAGTGATACACTGTTTTGTGAAGCGTTTACTTAACATGCAAGTCGAAAAGAATAGATGTTTTTTATTTTATCAAACCGTCGAAAATAAACTAATAAACGATTTTTCGAGAAAGATAAATTATTTTACTCTCTCCTCTAAAATTTCATTTTTGAACTGTTTCATCATCCGTCAAACTGATCCATTTATAGCCCGTCGATATATTTTTACCGCGCCTTTGATGGTATACAGCCCTTTCGAAAAAGAAAAACAAAGAAAAAAAATAATACTTTGCGATCATTACTTTACAGACAGTCGCCAAGTCTCTGTGTTTGAAAAAATCTGTTTTTATTGATTGAAGTGGTTGTTTGAGAGTCTCTAAATAACTCGTGCATTACCCTGATTTTCAGAAACCCTTCTACTGCGTTCATGCCTGTCAGCAATAGTGGTATGACTGTCAAAGCTTTAAACTAGTTAAACATAAGTCGGCTTGTAGAAAATTCTTGTGATTCTCTTAGTTATGCTATAATCTTCTTTTATTTTAAAATTAGAAAAGAAAAATTATAAAATTTCACTTTCCAATTAATATAGATTCATTTTCTAAAACATAACAAAAATGCAGTTGACATTGGTTTCTCCTCAAGTGCTCCAATAGTTGATTGGACTCTGAGATTTTAACGCAATAACCAACTCGTTGAATCTTTGGTTTCCAGAAAGACAAAAGAGACTTAAAAAATAAAAAATGTATATTAAGGAGGATTTTCTAAATCTCCTCAAAACATTAGGATTTTTCTCTTTTTTTCTGTCATTAGCTCATTTCTCTTTCCACATTTTGTACTTTTATGTTTTATCTCTTTCTTATTTCGTTTCCTTTTTACATTTCTCACCTTGCATTGTTGATTTCTCACCTTGTATTATTGATGATTGAGAATTGTTAATTTTATTATGTTGTCTTATTTGTAATTTGTTCCATTTTATTTTCTCCTCTTAATCTTGAATTGCCCTGAGTATCATTTCCCCTTTTCGAGAAGTATTTTCTCCGCCTAACAGTGATCGAGGGGTACCGCGCCATAACGCACCTTGCGGAGCG
This sequence comes from Teleogryllus occipitalis, assembly GCA_011170035.1. Taxonomy (NCBI): domain Eukaryota; kingdom Metazoa; phylum Arthropoda; class Insecta; order Orthoptera; family Gryllidae; genus Teleogryllus; species Teleogryllus occipitalis. The sequence continues at coordinate 524,484 of BLKR01000022.1, read as the reverse complement.
TGGTAGTGGTGGAGGAGGTTGCGTGCGCGTGTGGGCGCGGGCGCTCTCCCCATTGTGTTGGCAATGGCGCCGCGTGCGCGCCCCCTTGGCTGAGCCGCCGCCGCCGCCGCGGCGCGCCGCCCCCGCCGCCAGCCCACCGCCCCGGTGCCTGAGTAGCACGAGGAAAAGTCGCGGGAGGGATTTTTTTCCATTTGGAAACGCATGCGGATTGGGAAGAACTTCTTTTCGCCCAACTGGCTCTTGCTGCACGGTTTCTGGCTTTCGGTTGTAATATTGTCTGTCGACACGCGAGCAAAAGCTTTGGAACGAAAATACCATCATATGTTGTGTTTGTTGTGGGATTGTCGTGTGATAATTATGGTCTCTTCCTCTTTGAAATACAATGATATTTGAGAATTGAGAGTCGGTACCCAGACGAATAGAAGAGAAAAGAATTGTGTATTTTTTTTGGCTAGGTAAGGGGTGGCTGAAACGTGTTTCATTAGTGACTACTGAAATAATTAACATTGTAATGTCCATTCTTTGTTTGTTTTTAAATAAAGGTACCGAATGCCATGTAAATGACTCGTACAATTTTCCTCGTGGTTGTTTGCAATGGAATTATTCGTGGAATCTTACGAACGTAGAATCTTGAACTTTCACGTCTCGAATACTACCTTTTTAAAGATCATTGTTTTGTGTCTCAATACCAATTTGTGAATAAGCACAATATTGCCATCTGTCTTGATTGAAGTCCATAACACGTGTTAATGTTTTCAATCCCAAGAGTATTACCGAAGATGACTTTTGTACATAGATACAGAAAGATATTCTAGTTAAGCTTCGGTTGTATATAATGGACGCACAATCAACGGAAGAGACGTGCACCTGTGCTTGTCACGAATGACAAAAGCTCTCGTGTATCATTGTTGTAACCTGGAATTCAAAAACTAATGGAGTGCATTTGAATTTCGACTTGACTCTTTACGACCCGTAGAGGGAGGTGTTTTGTGATTGCACAATGAAATTAACCAAAGCACTCTTTTAGGAAATAATGGGGGACATGACAGCTGAAATTCTATTGCATAGAAACATAGGCGAATTATGCCGTGTTTTTGTAATATTTGATTTACAATGGCTACGTTAGTCTACTAGCGAAGGTCCAGGCAAAGCCAATTCCTGAAGATCTGGAAAATAATATTATTGGTAAGAGAATTCTAATTAACCGTATCTTTATTCATATTACTTCATTTATGCAGGGTAAGGCTTGTTGTGTCTGGATTTGAATCGTTTGTTTTTACTTTCTCGTTTCTTCATTAAGTGGAGTTCAACATACGTGTTTGTTAGAGAAAGGGAATTTGTTATGAGAGAAAGGCAGAAGAGTGATTGATCAGGAAATTGTCAAGAAGGGATTTTGTATCTACTTGAGAAATATTTCTGGGATTTGAAAGATGCCATTATCCCTGCGGTTCATCTCTTTAATAAAACTGCAAATCGATTTTTCTTTGACGTATCAGCCTAAACAAGGCAAACTTGGCACGGTACGTTCCAATGTATGTACGAATATAATCCAATGTATGTATCACGAAAATAATCCTATAAGGGCTTCCATTTTGTGTTCTGAAGTCATTTTGAAAATAACTTTGAAACGCCACTCTGCGAATCTGATAATTAAAATATTTTTTCCAAGAGGAAATAACTTGTGACTTGAATCATGCACTCAGCGTATCGTGCTTTCAATCTGAGTGATGCGTAACGGTTCAAGGATCAAGAATAAGCGATTTCATTGAGATAAGCCGCTATCGGAATTAGGAAGACATTTTATGGAGAGAAGAAAGAGTCGTTCTGCAAACCATTCCTCCTTTTGTTGGTTGCGATAATCTTCTTCACAGGACGCAACTGTGGTTTCCTCGAGCCGAACTCGCAGAAAGTCATCTGCCAGTGATTCCAGTTAGGTGAAAACAGATAGAAAGCCTAGCGCGTGCCTGGGAACGACCGTCTGTAATAATGGAATTATACCTTTGCTCGGAGAATCGCAGAAGCATTCCCAGAAACAGTGTGTCTCCTTATTTCTCGTACACAATTGCCGAGTTATGGTAGAGACCGGCGCTTCTCACTGGATGAATAATTTCGTGACTTTCCAGATTGGAAGAAACAATGCCCTGGCTTGTTGTTCGAGAAATTGTATATGTTAGGAAAATATTTATATCCTACCATTTATTTGATCCCTTTTGCACAATTCCAGGTACTAATAGAAAATAATTAATAGTAAACGCAGATATAAGAATAACGTAAAATACTTTTTTTTTTAACTTTCGGGATGTGCAATGAAATTACTGAATATCTTAAACTTAAACTATTATGACTAAGTTATACTCAGAAATTTAGTATTCATAATGTGAGAAAATGAGATCGAAAGTGTGTAAACAAAAGATAGTTTTACATTGGATTTTTAGAAATAATTGTTTCATCTAGGTTGTTTAATTTGTTTGTTGTTTATTAGATAGTTAAACTAATTTGTGCGTTTACCTGTTACTGCTGTAAACATTTGTGTTGGAATGAGGAGACACTATCCGCAAAAAAGTAAATAACTTTTTGTTTAAAAAAAAAAACTCCAGGAAGCGACAGCTCAACATGGAACTCGATTTAAAAATGGAAAAGGCAATAGTCAATCTATATGATATTAGAATATAATTTCATTACTATTAGCTGTACGATGAACTGTTCCTGCTTGCCCGAGTTGAGACTATTCCCTGTCAAAGAATTTGCAAATTTAATAATAATAACAATAAAAATATTGCAGATAGATGGCTCGTTTCAAGTATTTTTGGACCATATAGGATCAATCTTACGAAGATACCAGGAATTAAAGACTTTTGTACTTTATATATATATATATATATATATATATATATATATATATATATATATATATATATATATATATATATTCAGCTTTACGTTTCGCACATTTGGCATGGCCTTTTCAAAAGCAATATAGAACAAGCAGTTGACAATAGTATATACATTAAATTTTTACATAATAAAAAACAAAGGAATACAAAAATATTAAAATCCATATATACAATTTGAAGCTTATATCAGTGTTCAACATACAATATTTTGAAATTTGTTTTATAGTATACGTTTTTAGAAGATTGATCCCATATGGTCCAAAAAATACTTGAAACGAGCCATCTATCTGCACGATTAAAATAGGATCAACAGGAAGAAATTTCAACTATTGCAATAATAATACCATTCATTCATCTATCAATAATAATTAATAATAATAATAAAATAAATAATTAATAATAATAATAATAATAATAATAATAATAATAATAATAATAATGGATATAATCGCAAATGACAGCCTATGTCGTACCAGGGAGGAGATCTCGCAAGCGAAGGCGGCGGTGGGCGCGGCTGAGCCGGAAGCGCAGGGGGCGCGGGCGAGGGCGGCTGCCTGGCACCGCGCGGCGCGCGGAGGGAAGGGGTGCGGGAGGGGGTGGCGGGGGCGGAAATACGTGAGGCGGCGGCGGTGCTGCTCGCGGAGCGGGTTGCGGTCGATGGCGACTCGATCAATCTCCATTACCGCCTTGCGACGGACAGGATGGCGCGGCGCCGGAGGACGGACGGCCGCCTCGGGCGACAGACCGACGGCGTCGTCGCGCTCGTCCCAGACGCCTCCTGCTTGCTACCGCTACGATCACTTGCTTGTGCCATTCATGTTCGGTGCGGTTTAGAATCTGCTGTTCGGCGCTAACCGCTTCCATATTGTGTTCCATTCCCCGGTTTTGTGTTCCTCCTCCTTCCGGCTGATCCCAATTATCCTTCCTTCAACCCCTCTTTCTCTGTCCCTCAAACCTCATTCCCCAATTCTACATTCTCTGTCAATCCTTTATCATTCCTTCATCTATTTATTCTTTATCTATCAATCCTTCCTCCGTCAATCCTTCCTCCGTCAATCCTTCCTCCGTCAATCCTTCCTCCGTCAATCCTTCCTCCGTCAATCCTTCCTCCGTCAATCCTGCGTCCGTCAATCCTGCCTCCGTCAATCCTGCCTTCGTCAATCCTGCCTCCGTCAATCCTGCGTCTATCATCCATTCCTCAACCGCCAACCCCTTAGCCATAAATCTATCTCACCCGCTATCGCCATCTTTTTATCAGCCCTTTCATCAGTCACTTCTCGTGGTTTTATTTCCCCTTAAACGGTTTGCTTCGCACACCGCTGTCTCTTACAAATAACGCTGATGGACTTTCTCTCACTTTTCGGTGAAAAGTTACAAATGATTTAAGTCTGACATAGGTCTTCAGTGTCAATAAACATCTACCATTCACCGCACGCTCTCGATATGTCAACGTGTCTTCTCGTATACTTTTGGCACGTCATTATCTTGTTCTCCTTTGCTAAAGATTTCTACCACCTTCGGCTGGAAAGTTTTTTTTTCCTCTAGTTCTAGTAATTTCATTTTTCCTATCTTCAACATGCTGAGAAGTTGGTCACACAATTCTTATCGTTTTTTGTTCGTTTTTAAAGCAACTGCGATCATCTGGCTCCCTGCATTCACGATATTTGGTCATTAGTATGAGTTCGAATCTTTCACAACTTCTGTGTTCGCAATATTATTTCTCTTAACTCACTCAGTGAACAGATCGAGAATGTCATTGTTTCAGTGGAGTGTTTCTTGCTGTGTTATTAGCATTTTGAAAGCTACTGGTTGCTCACGAAAGAAATGGAATCACGGTTTCTTCAAATAGTACAGCGATGTCGTAATAGGAAATTGCGGAGAGTATCAAAAACTCATTATACTCGTATACTTCTTGTTTGACTTACATTAACACACCCGTTAGCACATGCTATTGAAATGTTTGCTTAAGAGATGGGAAGATGAAGATACTAATTGGTGTTTCCGATATTGAAATAATGCTTAATATTACAACATTCATGTAACCGTGAGTAAAAGATAAAGTGCGTGAAATTGAATAAAGGAAAAGGGAGACCACTAAAGTTGTAGACCTGTTGCAAAGATTGTCATCATTGTTCTTGCTGCGCTTTCCACTTCATAATAATTAACTCAAGTTATTAAATTCAGTTATTAAAACAAAATATCAGTTTTTTTAAGTGTGGTTTCAAGCCCAGACAAAAAGTACTGGCTCTAGACTTCAGTATTCTTATTCTTTTTCTTGGGCGTGCCTTAGACGAGAAAGGCACTGGCGATAAAGCCACTAAAGCAGCACGCTTCCACCGAGGGCTGCGTGGTGATTAGGAACCAGGGTATCGGCAGGTACTCTCTCTGTGCTTCTGAGGCGGAAGTCTCTTTTAGCACTAGAACTGAAAATTCCTAAAATTTTACTGCACTCCGTTGTGCCTTACTACAGAGTTGAGATTATTATGTTGGAGTCAGTTCTTTCTTCTTTTAATTTTGAAAAGCAACTGGATGACATTCCATCTGCACAGAAGGAAGGGCGTGTCCGTTCCCAAAAGGACAAGCGAAAGTTTCGAGGGAACTCTTTTATTGACGGGAATTGCACTCGGTGCGGACAAAGAGTCTCTGGTGCAATAACGTTAACAGCATTTTCTGCTCTCTTCAGAAGAAGAGAAAAAAACGTACGTACGTGAAAGCTGCAGAGGCGGGCTTGTAATTGACAACGTCCGTGCTTCATCAGAGAGCAGTGCTTCTTTTGAAAGCGCGCACTCCGCGAGACGGGGCGCTATTTTAGCGAGCCGCGTGCGTCCGCGTTCTAGCACCATAGCCGCATTCTCTCGCGCGGAGAGTAATTCGGGTGACACAAACGAAATGGGACGCGCGACCGTTTTACCGCACGACGAAAATCGAACGCACTCTGCTTTATGTTCTGGGATTCCCCGCGCTCCCCTTGCCGTGCAGAATGCAGAGCGGAGTGAAGGGGAGTAACGTGTACGTAGTTTGCGACATGTGCTTGTCGGCTGTAGTGGTTGAAGTTAATGGAATTGTAGTGGAATCACGAAATTATGATGGAGCAGAGCTTGTTCGCCAATTCTAAAATGGCAAGGTTCATTTGTTAGTTGCATTATATACGAGCTCTGAAAGCATTTGCTCTAAATACAGTTTTCCGTTAGTAATTGTGAATGTGAATTGTCACTAATTTCAATTACTAATTGTCAATGTGAAGAATTATTCGAAAATAATGAAATAATTACATTTTCTAATTTCTATTGATTGTTTCCTTGTGGTAAAAAAATGTGAACCCTGTAAATACTTATTTGGTTAATGATTGGACGAAAATGGACTGACAGTATTCCCATCATTATCATTTTAGGTTTTCTTAGAATGATCTTGTTGAATGGGGATAAAATGCGTTTTTCTGAGATGAGTCATTTCCTTAACTCTCTCCTTCCAGAGAACTGTCATACTCATATTAGCTCCTAACGAGCACATTATATCATGGCTACCTAGGATTTAGCTCTTACTCGTGTAATGTCACAGGAAAACATTTATCTTAAATGCATTTTTATAATTTTTTTATGAATGTCTAAAAAACTATATCTCACCTTCACAGTATGGTTTTCCTTCTTTTATTTATTTATTTATTTATTTTACGTCAAAAAACAGTTAAAACTACGTATGACATGCTATGGGGAGAAGTGAGTCTTAAGTCTGAAAATCGTAGTCTTACGGATTAAAATAATGATTAGTTATCTATTTAAAAAGAAATTAGAGATATAAATTAACTTCTTCTCGCGCTTATCGTTCTGTTACAACTTTCAAAATTCCAGAAGTGTCCACTCCTGCGAGAGCGCCAGGGAACTGGCAACTCGAACGCGTGTTCGCACTCTCTCCGCGTTGATCCGTTGCGCCGGGTTTGTGATGACGGCCGCAGCCTTTGTCTCCGCTTCGACGATGAGTGGAGTCCAATTGTAAACAAGTGCGCGCGCACCAATATTGCTCCGGGCGGCGCGGCGCGAAACGACACGCGCCGCGCTGGTGACAACGTGTCACGTAAACCTACAACGCTCTCGAGTGGAAACAGATCCGATGCGACTTTTGTGTTTCATCGGACATGCGAATAAATAAAATGTGCGCAGTTGAAACAAAATTGTGATGAACACTGCCTCTCAAATTGACATTGCATCCAATCGTTCGATGCCGTTGAAAGGCTTTACACACGGCATAGCTTATATTTTGAATTTGAATGATGCGCTGATAGTGTAAATAATAGCAATGAGAAGATATTTGGTGTGTTGAAAAGACATAGTCTTTCTTCGTGATAGGACGATGTTTTGTTGGCTATCACGGAAATAATTTGCTGCACAATTGGTCCTTTCTTTAATTTTTTTTGTTTCATTTTTTGCAGCATTATAATCTGTATTTGCAGGTATTTTTTAGAACAAAAAAAATCTTTTTAAATATTTTCCTTCGTACCATTAATATTACAATATAGAATGTGGTATTAAAATATTGTTACAATAATACGATGCTGAACTTAATTTCGTAATTGTTTTCTTCTTCCTTTATTTAATGTTGTATCTCGGAATTCTACTAACTCAGGAATCTTGTGACTCGCACCTTAAGCAACCGTCTCGAACCGGTCCTAATTACCATTACATGAACTTTCCACCGCCAAGATTTCCGTGGTGACGTTAATGTACATAAAAGACAGTGAGCCAGGGAAATGTCAGACATAAATAGTTCTTATATTAAAGTGATAGGCACTTCATCTCGAGTGGTGTGACCAGTGGTAAAGAGATTCGAAATTCCTCGGGAAAGTTGTGCTGTAGAAATTTCGCTACGCCTTGTCCCACTCCACCGGAAAACCCTGAAGGCATCGCGACATCAGCGACAGCACTGAAGGTGGGAAAGGAAGTGCCGAGCGAGGGTAACGTAGTCGGCGGGCCAGCGGACGAAGGCAGCCACGAGGAAGAGTTTATCCAGTTAGGTTTCCATGTGCGTCAACCGCTAAGGTCATTATTCCCGTAAGTGTAATACATGTTTTATCGCAGGGGGTGGCGGTGATCTTTCCCCACTGAATGGCGAGATCCGACGCCGTCCTTCTCGTTGATTTGCTGGGTTTACTCCACCGTTCCAGCCGGGACAAGCTCTGAGCTCCCGACTGATCGTCAAGTTTGGTTGTATAGTGCATGTAAGTGTAAATGTGCATAAGCAAGGGACGAAATAGGAAGGAAAGACTGCGTGCTGACCATAGCCCGTTTATTAGGGTACTGCACCGGCATTCGCGTGCTATTGATCGGAGAAACCACGGAAAACTACCCATCAGAACAGCCGGCCGCTAGAATTCTCCTCCCAACAGAGGCTGAATCGGGCCTAGCTGTGTCCCGTGCTTAGGTTGGAATGCGCTTGGCAAAGAGCGGCGGAGGCCGATTGGAGGCGTGGCCAGGGGCGGTGTGATGCTCTCTTTCGCGCGCTTTCTCGTGGCACGCGAGGCATCGCACCGCGGTGACCGTGTGCGTGTTCACGCGCCGTCGGATTGTGCTTGTTGACGCACTCGCGCTGAGGCGTAGTCGAGTACGCTTCCACGGTCGTGTGCGTGTGACGTAAATCACGCTCGTTTCTGGGACATGAGAGCTAGTGGAATGTAAACAAATAGCAATTCGCTTTAATATGAAATTCAAACGTTTAATATAATACGAATTTTGCAGTAACTGTCTTTAATTTTGATTTTATGACGATGGGGGTACCATTTTGAGCCAGCTTAAATTTTGCAGAAGCATTCTTTCAAATAAACATGAGATGGGGATTGCAGAAGAATAATACAAATCAGAATTGTTAAATCAATCTCCTCTGTTGGAATGATTCAATTTGTTGAGGCTGGACACACTATTCAAAGTTAATTAGTTAACGAATTTTAGTTAATGTGCCATATGTTTCCCTTTTTAATTGCTGTGCGTGATACTGTTCCTTTAGTTGAGTACACTTAGAACCTAAGGTTAAAAAAAATGTTTTTAAATAACGAATTGTTGAAAGGATTATAACTTTTTTGAAAAAAAAATCTTGCATTTTCGTTTGGAAACATGAGAAAGCGATTGCAAGGCAGTGGTGCCAATGGTTCCGGAGTCCCCCAGCGATCGATGAGAGCCACTTGCATGTTGGCACTGGCGAGAGACGTGCAACCTCCTTGGCCAACTGCGGCACTGTCCTGGGGGAGTCTGGCCCTCTGCCTAGGGCACGCGTTGCCAATAGGGGCGCTGAGATTGGCACGAGGGCCAGTCTCCGTTGGATCTAGCTTGTAGGGGATTCTGCACTTTCGAATTTACTTGCATACCTTTGTTTTCTTCCTCTTGTATTTTATCATCATTCTTTTGTTTTTCTTTTTTGCATTTTTTAATTATTTCCTCGATTTTGTTACTTTATATTTTTTACGTTCTTGCGATTTGTTTCTAATTATTTCATGCTACATTTTCCCACTATGGTATCTTGAATTTCTCTCCGCGTGTATTTCAACATCACTTTCACTTTTCAAATGTGTTTTGAAATACATGGCGACGACATTTGCCTTCTTGGGATTTCAAGTATTAAACATAGAACACTAAAGCAGAACAATTAATTTTTATTTTACAAAAACTTAACACATGAAAAATAGTGATGATGATTGACTTCATCACAGAAACAATTATAATAATGTTTTGGTGAAGAAGCTCAAGCTATTGGGCCTGCTTTCCGCCTAAGGTCGAAATGGTTCGCTTGTGTGATTCTATAATAAATAGTAAATGTAATTTCGTGAAGTTACTCAGTTCTACATTGGCTGAATATATAGTTGTTGCCTGGATACAGAATAGTCTTTGATGTGTTTTCCGGGAAGAAGTAGCCAAGTTGAAACGCTGCCGTCGAGAAAACTTTCACGTGGAAGGTAAACGTCCGGCCGAGTTGAGTGGACGTTGCCTTCGGGGAATCGTGACTCACGCACACAGCCTGGCCGAATTAGCCACATGCCATGAGAGCCAAGTCATCTTTACATATTTGTGCCTAAACTATGTGTGTTGGAGATATGAACTTCATTGTCGATAAAAAAACGAGTTAGAAACTGAATGAGGCGGAGGAACATTGAAAAAAGAGTTTTACAAAGTTGATAAATTATGCCGCCCATTTCCAAAAAAGTGTTTTTTATTGTCTCGTTCAACCACGTTCGTCCCTATGGTTATACTGTATTTTCATGTCCCATACGAGAAGCCAATGAAATGTGATTTTTAAAATATCCTTTCTTGTTGTTCTAGCATTGCAAGTCAAACAATAGAGGTCAAATTTCTAAGTGCAGAAACCAGTTTTTGTGTAGTTTGAAGGCACATACTCCTATCATATTACAAGCCAGTCATAACCCACACGCACTGACAAAAATTATCAAATGATCTTGCCTCGCACCGTGGCTGGAAGAGTCTATAAATTAAGCTCGTGCGGTTCCTACATCGCTCATTTTCGTTCAGAGGAAACCCGACCTCTATGAGAATGCTGAGGGTGTGGGAAAAGGAGGTGGATGCTGTGAGGTAAGAGCGGAGATTGACCGCGAGATAATATAGGTCAGGCCGTTCCCGCCATCAAAATTCCAGCCCCGTAACCCTTGCACCAGTGAACTTCGGGGATTCTTCAGCCGTCCTGCTCCTCTGCCGCTGGCGCCGAACTCCCTCTGGCTGATGCGAGAAGCCTCTCGCTGGCGGGGCTTCCCGAAGGCTCTCAGCAGGTGGAGCTCGCTGAGCAGGAATGCGGCGAATGTTAAAGGGGAAGCGTCCAAAAAAATATGACAAGAGGGAGGAATGTTGTCTTCGCAATTTCAGTGGATACATTCAGTGCGTGACAAATATTTTACATTTTTTACGGAGAATTTTAAGTTGCAGGAAATGTAGAATATTAGATTTCTTTTATAATATTGGGTAAAACGTATAAAAAGTCTGCATAGTACAAAGGTAACATTTTACACTGGTGTGAAAGGAAAGTGTACTTTGATATTCTAGAGAATTGTAATTCACTTGCTCTGGAAAGATGGACGCATCTTTGTTTTATTCACGTTCATACTCTCTCACGAAAAAATACATTTTGGGTTGTTAAATAGTTACAAAACGAAAATTAATTAATGGGCTAATTACATTGTTTGCAAAATGGATGCTATCAGAGTTTGTATGTTTACTTAACGTTATAAAGTAGATGGATATGCGAAGATAACCATGTGTAAAATGTGGTAAACCGTGTTACATGGAATGAAGGCCATCTGATCATAACGAAATTCATCACTTCTCGATTGGGGTTCTGTTCAAATTCCCATGATTCATTGATCAAATGCTGAAATTATTCCTTGCTTTTGGTTCTGAACGTGATTTCTAGATTTGTTTTTTTAAAAAAATCGATAGTAATGCTAAGCAGGGACCGCGTTAAAGGGATTTTGTAACATAGTAGGTTACAAGTTTCTTCGATTGACGAAAGGCCTCTAGACCGCAGTCTCGTAGGTTCAAACGAAATATATTTCAAAACATAATAAAACCAGTACGAAATGAAGAAATAACTGACAAATTGAGAGAATAGGACATGCATATCTTTGATTCTTTTCGGTTCTCGTGAACTGACATTCGCTATTCAAAACTATTATATCTTTGTTATTGTCAGCGCGAATTCCCTGTCATTGTCAACATAAGACGTACAAGTAGGAGAGTACCCCGTTTCCTTACTTTTTGTAAGACGACCAGCGTCTCTTCTTTCTGAGGGTTTTTCAGTGCACGAGGAAGTCGTAAGTGCACAGCAGGTAACGAGTACTGAAGATCAGAAGGAGGACAGGTTTTGTAGTTTGAATCTCATTACTTGAAACGGTATGTTAAATCACCTTATAACTTTTTAAGTAGTACAGAATGGATAACTTGGACAACTTCTTTTCCAAACCCAGCGACTTTCGAAATACTGGTTGGCCTTCTTGCCTGAAACTCCTGGTTGAAGACGTCTGAATGTTCGTGTTATAAATTCCTAAATGTAACCGTTGCCGTTTTCCTCATTAGTGAGCGTTGTCTGTTTTTTATACGATGGCAGTTTTGTGAATGGTCATTTGAGGTCGGCTTTATTTATGGTTGTCATTTGAAGTTAACAGTTTTTGTAGTGAACAAATCTGAATTCAGATTTGTTTGTGGGGTATCATATGACACCTGTTTTGATTCTGATTATTTGATGTCTTTGTTTTTTGTTCCATTTGATGTCGGTTTTCTTTTCTTATTATTTGTATTTCATTTGTGAATCTTATGTTGTCGTTTCCTTTTGTTGCCGTTGCCATTTGTTACCGATGTCATCATTGTTACTACATGTTCCCTGAAAGAATGTAGGGGGCCAGGTACGTGAGGCTAGCATTTACTTTCCTAAATGACGACCCAGCGCCTGTACTAGTGATGCGACATCGATAACAAATCATCGATGTTAAAAATTAAACCATCGATATTATTAATACATCGACCAAAAACTGTCCATGTTTTTAAAGTGGTTTAATAAACTCTAACATTTCAATCGTTCCCAACTTTCTTTTTCACAGTGGCGAGTTTATTAATTTATAATTAAGATTTAACTGAAAACGAAGGTAAAATAATAAGGACATGGAATGCTCGATGAGAACGGTACAATATCCATCGTTTGGTTCGAACACAGTTTGACAGTGGTACAATCATTATTTAATTTTTTTAACTTTTACAAAATGGTGGTAGTGGGAAATTTTTCTTTTGCAATCAAACAACGAAAACGTAAAAACTAGAGTGCAAAACATCTATTTTTTAAAAACAGTCTTTAAAGTATCGATTTTTAAATCATTGATGTTTCCATAAAAACATCGATGTTTACAAAATATTGACACCGACGTCGCATCCCTGGCCCCTACCGCCGTCTACCCCTTCCGTTTAGTTTTTTGGAAGGCGCTTGGAAGTGGCGAGGCCGGCGCCGCAGGTGGGGCAGCACGGTGCCGCACGGCGCTTCTGCGCGCTGCGCCATTGTTCGACGCCCCGACCCGCGCGCAGACAATGGGCGGCGCGGAACCAGGCCGCGAGACGCCGCGCAGCGCCGCGCCGCGCGGACGTCGGTATCACCCGACGCCATCGCAGGGAAACGTCTGTCTGCGCCGACCCCCGTCGTTAGCCCGGCACGCGGCTCGCTGCTGCCGACTCCCGCCGCGAGCTACCGTGTGCGAGACGCGTCGTTTGACCTGCGGTGTACGAGTGGGATAACGATCTGTCGTGGCGTTTGAGATAATTGTGGATTGTTCTCGGTTCTGCTTGTTGGGTGAGGGTGGGGGCTGAGTAGCGAACAACCGCTCGCCGAATCCCGAGTAGTGTGGATGACTTGCTTGCTATTTGTTGAGTGACGAACGTTCGGTGGTAGCCCTACCAACCGCGTGTCGGTCTTTTGGACACATCAAAGGGAGCGAACATTCGCCGAACACGTCAGCTGCTCGGGATTGGTCGACCACTAGCTCGCTGCTCGGCGAATGCCGAATGTGTGGAACCGCCTTCACAGTTTCACAAATATTTGAGCGTGAACAAAACTGAAACAAATATTGAAAGTTCTTCGTTAATCTGATTAAAAGTTACTGGAATGTAACACAGTAATTTTTCAGTGCAATTAATGCATTTGATATACGGCTTCGTGAGTTCATCACGTAGCATTAATATTTCCCAGTAAACAGTTTCTTATTTTTATGAGAATTTATAAAAGTCTTTTCCACCTTCAATGCAAGTCGAAAGTTTCTTAAAGTTGCTTCAATCAAAGGTTTTAAAACGCTGCTGTTGCTTTATATTTTGCATATGCATGACTGCATAAATTCCTTCTAATCTGTATTATAAATACGCTCAGAAGTATATCTGAGATCTAGATGACCGCTGGATGGATTCGTATAATCAAAATGAGAATTCACAATCCTAAAATGTTAGAGACTTATAAAGATAACACGAAGTATTGCGCAAAAAAGCATATTAACAACGAACTTTACTGACTCCGTGAATAACTATATTTTTCCATCTTCATTCTTAGTGAAAATGAACAGTTCACGGAGGACGGAGGGAATATGTAATTTCTCTTTCAGATTACAAGTAGTGTACTATTTTGTGCATGTGAACTAAGAGAATTGAATATTGAAATAAAGGGCAGTAAAGGGCTCCAGTGCAGAAGTAATATGTTAGGATCAAAGCTGTAAGACTTCTTAAATATCATTTGATATAATTTCATTATTTAATTGCCTTTGATGGCCGCCTTCTGGATAGAGGTTATTTTTCCAAATATTTCTCTCGGTAAGTTGACCCAAGTTCAATTTTAATTTAATTTTATTTCGTGAGTAGTGATTGCATATACGCGGCTTCTTGCTGTCCCTGCCACTTACTCTTTTAAAGAGTCAAACGAATGAGCTTGTAGACTCCAACATACCTTTTGAATTAAAATCGACCCTACCCACTTCAATTGATCCTGTTGTAGTTTAATTATTGATTGTCTCTACTCTAGAGACATAAAAAGTATCGTTAAAATCGCAGATGTGCATCATCGAACATTTTAAATAAAAGCAAAGAACTCCACCATAGAAATGTGATGTGCATTGACTCAAACTGTTATTTAAAGGACTACAATATTTTGGTATCAAGTACATCGAGTTTTGAAATACTAAATTTTGAAACTATGTAAAGCTTGACATTTCCGTCTCAAAGACATGCTTAATGGAAATGCATGTTTCCACATTGTTAATTATTAATTCAGGCAATTAACCTGTCTGCCTTAATAGAAATAAATTATAGCTCCTTTTTTATTTTTCGACATAAATGTCTTTAAAAGTTTTACGACGAAAATGCCTTCTTACTCTACATTCAATTCTTCTTTTAACATAACGCATTAAACAGAAATTTCACTTTGAGGCAGTTTCAGGGAAGGACTTCTGAATAGAGAAGAATTTTGAAATTTTTTTATTATTGTGACGGGTATTGTGTACGGAATTCGGGAAGACGTCACATATATTCTGTGTAACGAGACTGAATTCTGTAGAACAGTTTATCTGATTGAGCCACTAGAATTTAAAAATTAGAGTCGCACTAGAAGAGTTACATATAATAGAATTTTGCATTATTTTGTTGATGGTGAATTATTAGCAATAGCTCACAAGATCTTGGAAAGCACATAGGCCTATTACACATCCCCATCAACGATTAATGGTGCGCATGGGTGGTCTTCCGAATCTCATGAAGTAAACTCCAAAGAAACAATTTCTCGATCGTTTAGGGAAGCTGCTATCACTTCAAGGAAGAACTAGTATTGTTGATTCTCTGAATAACTTCTACTTACTAAGTTTCATTGATTGACTTAATTACTTCATTCGTAGAGTGTAACGACTATGAGAAAGACGAACAGACCATTTAGAATTTTGGAACATGGGAATGTTTCCCTTTATTATTTTCACGTTGGGGGTCGACCAGGTCGTTCTCGAAATCTTTTACGTGCCTTTCCTCAGGAGCATTGCAGGAGTCTGCAAAGGGAGATCAGGGCAGTCACCACTCTGTCTACGCGTCGCCGCACCAATGATAGCAAATTTTACCAAAATTGTTTGGTTACCAGTATGTTAGTAGTAAGTTAATAAAAATTATCGAATGTAAAGAATAAAATTAACAGTAAATAACATCGTGTTTTGCTACTTTACCCTGTAGTCACTTCCATTCATACACTATTGAAGTAAAACCACCTAAAATTCCCTCAGATTGCACAGGCGAAATGTGCAGCGTGATAAAGAGGATGACGCAAAACAATGATATTGCTGTGGATTGCTACTACTCTACAACGTGTCTAAACACCTTTATTTTTAAAAAAAATAAAAAATTTAAAAAATCTATGTTTTGGCAACAAAATATCGATGTGAAGAAAACATCGAAAACAAAATATCGATGTTAATATATCAATGTTTCTGGTGGAACACATCGATGTTTTTTGCCATCCCAAGCCGCGCCCCGCCTGGAACCCACCCGCAGTGCCGCTTTTCGCGACTTCTTTCCTCGCCGTTTTCCCGGCGTCCCGTGCAGGTGGCCTGGGGAGGACCATGGAGTGGAGGGGCAACGGAGGTGGAGGAGGGGATGGAGGAGCAGCTGGAGGAAGACGTCGAGGAAGGGGCGCGGGGGCGTCAGCCCAGATCCGACGGGAGTAGAAAGCATAACACGCCCCGGTTTCCGTCGCTCTACTTGCAGGCGGCGCTGGCGCTGGCGCTGGCGTGGAGTTGGGAAGCGACCGCGCTCGCGCCTCGGAGGGCGACGCCCTGTGCGGAGTGGACGAACGCCAGCTTCTTCTCTTTTTCCTAACGCTAGTGCGGCGCAATTGCAGGATCCGCCAGGTGTCCACCCAGCGTGTGCCGGTTTTACGAGTACGTCCAGTTTGGTTGGTATTACGCCACGGCGGCGCCTCGGTCCGTATTGGGGGAGATGGAATTATGATGATGATGAAGAAGAAGAAGAAGGAAATTGGAAAGAATGATCACTTTGTGCAGCGTCCGTTGTTTAGAGATTTACTCCGGCATTTGCCTCGGAAGTGATCTGGGACAGCACGAAACCCATTGATCAGAAACGGAATTGGAAAGAATGAATTTAATGTCGGTAGGGGCGACATATACTAAATAAATGTGATACATCTGTTTTCTTACCGTTTTCCGCGAGATAATTTCCCCTCTCGTTCAACATGATCATGCGTTCGGTATCGGTGACAGTTGACGCTCCGAGGATGCAAATTTACATCTCGCCAATCACATAATCTCACCATCGCAGAGAGGGAAGCCTCGCTCGAAGAGCCTGGAGTGGGGGATGATTCCTCCACGTGCTCCGAGATTTACGCTTTCATCCCCTCCAGAACCGTTGTGCATACGAGAATTTATTATATATTCTTTGAGCGTTCGACCTTGTGCTACTGCCTTGCGATTTAAATAGCCGGAGATAGAAATTTCTTAAATTGTTAAAACGAACTCATTTCTAGCTTCATCTACATGTATTGTGAGCACTAGGCATACCTATTTTTAATTTGATTGTTTAAGCACTAATGATGTTCTTTTCCAGGTGAGCTATGATATTTTTTTTTCCATTCACACAAAATTCACACTTTATTTGAATTATATGCAAAACCATTAAGTTAATCCATTCACTTCTACTACACTTAAAGTTTGTTTTCTGTTCGCCTCCGCTCTATCAGAACGTGGTGTCCGTTGGAAAACCTGTTGGATCAAAAAAATTAATTTTTGGATATTCTGAAAACACAAAATTAGCCCAAAATTCTGTATATAAAGAAATCGTGGCTTTGCCTGCTTAACCGACGTGTCCGTGATGCTCAGGCCCGTTCGGAGGCGTGGCAGATAGGGCGCGGCGTCGCGTTTCTCGGGCGTGCTTCGGCCGTCTAGAGAGACGAGCCTCGCCTTCACAGTTGGATGGATTGATTGATTGATTGATTGTTAGTGATTCCGCGCACTTCAGCTACTAGGATCTTTTTAGTTCCGTAAGTGGTAAGTGGTACATGGTTTTTCTCGGAATGTGGAGATGTTCTTCCCCCGCTGGATGGCGAGATCCAGCGCCGACCTACCGTCGGCTAGTAGTTTTCTCCAACCAGGTATCTCCCACCAGCAGCCCCCCCCCCAACCGGACCAGCTCTATGCTCCAGACCGGACGCCCAGCATGTGTGGTAGTGTAGAGCATGTTAATGTAAGTGTTCACGGTTAGATTTCTACGCGGTTCATGTACAGCCACTTATCAGCCTTCTTTGTTGGAACTTTCTTTGCTCTGCAGCGTCTGCTGGTCTACTGCGCCGCAGATCCTGCTGCCATCGTCTTCGTCGTCTTCAAACCTCCCAGGTCTCTTGACCTCCGCTCCCCTCTCACTAGCTCCCATAGATTATGCATTCAAAAGCGTTCCGGATTCCTTTTTAGTATTGAATATTTCATAAAGGTTGCCTCCATTCCGCTGGGAGTTGAATTACAAGGTGAGAAAACGATTTGCAATTCTGCACGGAAGAAACTATTCATACTTTTAATTCTGTCTCTTAATAACCTAACGTAATGCATACACGTATTTACAGTAATTAATATTGCACTTGCTGTCGAACAGTTATGTATTTAGCTTCGTCCTCGCATGAGAAACGTGTGCTTTAGAGAAGCAGGAATTTAAATGTTATTTAGTTCCGTACCGCTTCATGAATTTTAGAGCGACCATACAAAGCGCACTTTCACCAAATGTTTGTTTACCTACGGGAGTTTATAGTTCCGTTCCAGAGATTTAAATGGCTTTCAAGTTTAAAAGGCTTAAAAGGCTTCAGGTGCTGGCGGCGTCACGACTTCGTCGTACACGGCTGCGTACGCCGACGTTGGAGTGAAACGTACTTTTTCTCTCGCAGTCTCTCTCCACCCAACGGTGCGTGGAAGGGGGTCTCCAATCGAGGCTACCCAATGGCGGACGATGGAATATTTAACCTAATGCCTGGTGTAGTTCTAATTCGAGAATCCGACGGTGGCAGGATTTTCGGCACTAGCTTCTCAGGTAGGTCGAATTTAGTCGCTGTCTGGAGGCGAATTCTTGAGGCCGGCTGCTCTGGTCGGTATTTTTCCGTGGTTTCTTCGATCAATACCAGGCGAATGCCGGAGCAGTACCCTAACAAACGGGCTACGGACCGCGCGCGATCTTTCCTTTCTCTCCCTTGACTTATACTCACTCCTTACTTATACACACAGACTCATACTTACATGCACTACACTGCCACACATGACTGGAGACCGGTCGGGAGCTTAGAGCTTGTCTCGACTGGGGTGGCTACTGGAGGGAGTACCTGTTTGAGGAAAACTTCGCTAGCCGAGGGTAGGTCGATGCCATATGACGCCAACCAGCCAGGGAAGACCACCGTCACCTCCCAAAGAAAAAATCATGCATAACACTTACGGGACTAATGACCTTAGCACATGACGCGCCCAAAATTACTAGAAATCAATCAATCGAAAATGGGAGGGATTTTTGGAAGTGAGAGCAGATGTTTGAAACGTGCAGTTTGTTCGTTCAGAAAATTTGACGCAAGATATGTGTCTCTTCGCACACGCGTTTGTTTCCGATCAGTCACAGCAATATGAGTACTTGTAACTATTGGAAATTAAAACTTTCGTTTAAATTAAATTAAGTTTAAGGAGAAGTTTAATTATAAGTGGTACCATAAAATTTGGTTGTTTGAAATATTAAACCTGTCATTTCCAATTGAACTCTCCAAACCTAGTGAAAACGTATCGAATAAAATACTATTTCATATTCTGGTTTAAAAATTTAAAAATACTTGCGCGGAGAATGAATATATAAGATAGTTTCTCCCATGACAATAAAGCAGAATCTAACAATACAACATTACTGCTGACATATACCAACAAGTTCTTTATTTAATATGAAATTTATCTTCAATGAAATATTTAGTCGAATATTATCGATTAATTTTTTTTAACTAATTTTCATTTATGCTTAAGAATTTCCAGATAATTCAGTCACCGATTATTTCGAAAACAATAAAATTGTACGTGTTGTACACTTGTGAAGAGTTAAACACGAGACAAGGAACACACCACTCACCCTTCGAAAACAAATTATTTATTCACGAAGCAGTATTTTGTACAGAATGCTGAAACAGCACAGTGACACACAGAATGCCTAAACTCACTCCCGGCGACGGCAACTCTCTTTCATCAGAGGCCATATTTCGTGTGCGGTGAGGGCGTCCCGCCGCGGTCTGGCCACGCCCTCTGCGGACCATTCCAACGGTCGAACTCATAGCGCCCACCCGCGTCTCTAGCCGATGCGTCAGCCGCCCAGAGCTACCCTACCTGTGCGGGGCGATCGTTTACCTGCGCTCAAAATACCTCGCCCTCCGCCCTGCCTGCCTTTCGCCCCCGAGGCGGCACGCCCTTTGTTGGGGGGAGAGGAGTGGTGCGGGGGCGAGGCAGACAAGAGCGGGCAGGCGGCGCGGCGGTTAGCGTTCCTAAAGGCGCCTCGCACCTGTGCGCCCGTTGGAAAGTCTCTCACGGGAGGGCTACACCTCCTTCCAATATGTTCCCAGAGGCGTTTATGGGCTCTCGATTTCAGGAAGGGGTTAGGTCCTTGCCGTGATTTATTGTAACAATATTACACAAGGAGGTCAATGGATAGGCAGAAACAACTTTAAGCTGCAGATATTCCCATAGGGGGTTATAAGATAAACACCTGTTTTGTGGGCTGAACAAAAACTTTTTGTTAGCGGCAGAACGAATTACATTGATCGCGCCTCATCACAAATTATGCCTAGTGTAATTTACCTAAATATCATTTATATTTTTTGTTTTTCTTGCAAAATAATATTGTCGCAACTTTTTTTCGGAGAGAGATCTCCTGATCTCGGTGATCTTTCATGTATTGAACACTTAATTAATATTTTGTGTTGGGAAGTTTTACTTAGAAGTCTTTTTTTTTTTTTTTTACATTTTAAAATAAATTTTTCATTGATGTAGTTTTTGCGATGAATTTGCGATTCTACGAAGTACCTCTCTGGCCGCTCTCCGCGACCTTGCCTTTCGCTCCCCAGTGCCCTTTGAGAGAGTGTTGTGACGCGAGGGGGGGGGGACAAAAGGGAGCGGGCGACGGTTAGCACTTGTAGGCGACTCGCACCTGCGCACGTTGGAACACAGCGCCGTTTGAAAGTCTCCCTTTAAACTGCTTCCCCGCCTCCTGGTTTTGTTCTTGCTCTCGAAACAGTCTCTTGATGGAAATTCCACAGCCAGAGTGCACGCAGTGATTCATGTATGGCGATTGG
Source organism: Teleogryllus occipitalis (assembly GCA_011170035.1). Taxonomy (NCBI): domain Eukaryota; kingdom Metazoa; phylum Arthropoda; class Insecta; order Orthoptera; family Gryllidae; genus Teleogryllus; species Teleogryllus occipitalis. The sequence continues at coordinate 503,740 of BLKR01000022.1, read as the reverse complement.
CGTCAACTATGGTCGAAGTGTTTGGCATTGTTTACTTAAAATAATATTGATCAGCTGGTGAGTTCTTGGCCTAGTGACGAAAGTACTACTGAGATTGGTATCGGTAAGCATCTATTCGTTTTTTTTAAGACAGTGCGGCAGTTCAGACGATGACTTACAAACTCTCGATCCCCAACTATAGTGCTCTCGGAAATGAGTAGCGATATAAAATAAAGACTCTGTACATGATATGTGTTAAACGAAAATGTATTAAAACGTTATCAACTCGAATTATTACTTATTCAAGATTGAAAACTCTTCATTTTGTGAATTAAAAAGTTATTCGTAGCGTTCAAAATAAATTATTCATGTTATTTTAAAACATAATACAGGGACGTCATATTAAATTAATGTAATTCATGGAAATTTTCGTTTGTGATTTCGTAAAATAAAATGATTGATATAAAAGCTGTATATTTTCCATTTACATATATTTTATGAAATTAAAATCATTATCGCGAAAAATGTTGTTTTGTTGGGTGAATTTTTAAATCCACTGTGATTTTATGAGTGATGGCATGGAATTAATTAGTGTTTTCTGTTTTTTTCAGGTGAGTGAACTTCTCATTTCTAACAACGCGACCTGCTGACAAGCGGTGGTGAGTTCTACAAACATAACAATTGTGACAATTAACATCCGTGACAGAAAGTTAAGTCTGCGTTTTGCCTCATTCTCAAGACACTTTAATCATAATAACTTAAGGTTAAAACGTAAGATAAACAAAATATTTCCCATAAATGAATATTGCTGAATGCATACACAAAGTTCGCCAAAAGTATTTTTTGAAGTTTTTAAAGCTCTTTAAAAATATTGATATTTCTTAAGCAGTATTTAACAAAATGAAATTATTATGAACTTTCTACCATAATTTTGGAGATTTTGATTTGGAGATTTCGTACCACTCCGTTTCATGGGTGGTCATAAAAGAGCAGAGTCTCGAAATCTACGTACAATTGAAATAAAGGAAAAAAATAATATTTCGTAAGAAACTAAAGGGAGTTTGATTTTCAATGCAATTTGTCTGTCTCAACGCTTAGCAATATTACGAATAGAGTGGTAATTTTTGCACAGTACTGCACCTATAGTTCGGTAACGCACAGATCAGGGGCTGGTCGTTTGAAGTACGGTTCTAGTATGAAGTAAATTTCACTTTGGAACAATTATTTACATTCAGGGGGGTTTTGTACGGCTCGTATATTTATTTTGTTCATTTCTTTGCGAAAAAAGGACGATTGTGTTATCTTCTATTCTTTGCATAATTTTACGAAAATTTACTTCACTTGTTGAAAATGCACTGTCACAATTGTTTTCAAATCATGTCTTGGCAGTTTGAAAAAAACTAGATTCATTAAATTACGTTCAAAAATATACAAAGAGATTTAAGATAACCTCGCCACACCGATGAAAGAGTGCATTCTGAGACTTAATTTACTGTGTACGCTTTTGTGAAGAAGCTAAACGAGTTAATTTTATCATGGAGTTTTATCACCCTCCGATACAATAACTGCTCATTATCTTGGTAGTTCACTGTTACCCGAGTTATGCTGACTCACAGCACGAAAGACAGTTGTTACCTACGCCACAAGAGCGGAAGTCCTGACAGTGTGTTCTTCAGACTGAAGTGTTCGTCATTCTGCACTTGTGCAGGGCTGACTCTTCACAGGCAACTGTTCTTGTTTATTCAGGTCATTTACTGTATACATTTACTGTACATAAATATTTATATTCAGAATACGATTATTGTGAGTAGAAAGTTCAGTAAAAGCGTTTGATTCGCATTGAATATGTCTGGGTGAACACGTATTCTCACATAACCATGTCATTGAGTATCTGTGTTAGATCTACAATCCTCTTTTGATTTTGCAAATCAGTGTTCTCGCATTATAACTTCGCACTGAGTATAAACTAGCATTGCATTCTAAAATCGTGATTTTTATTACCTTGTCTTGAAATTGTAGGTAGCGTGTTAGGATACTGGATACATTTGAGTTAGTTTGTGTTAAATGGAGTATTCCATGCATTGAGGGTAAAAATTGTGACGTCGGCGCAAATAAACGTACAAAAATAGACACAAAACGAAGTTTATCAAATAGATGTCGATTGGCTATGTGTACCAACGTGTAGTGAGACACCCCCCTATAATTTGTCGCCATTTTATTTGAACCTGATGACGTCAATTTCATGAGACGAAAAAACTCCCCCAAACACTAGTCACATGCACACGTAAATAAGTATTTTCTTTATGAAAAAAGTCCAATAATATTTGGTAATAAGCGTCTTAATTTTCGTATTCCCAGCCATGGCTAGGTCGCGGAGAAATTGAAAATCTGATAAAAATCCCATTCCAATAAACAGTTTACTGCACAAAATGCAAATAAGTACGTTCTAACGAGAAAAGTTTCAATCTTTAGGACACGTAAAGATAGTAGATACTACCGTAAATCTGTCAAACCACGTCTTACTTCCCCGATCAATGCCGTGTTTCTTCCGCCGTCGCCGCTTCGTCCCAAACCCCAATTCCAATCTGTCTGAAAAATGCATCTCGGATCACGCTTCTTTAACTCAAACGTGGCAACGCTCGCCTCCGCGGGAGCGGCGCCACAAATACCGAAACGCATTTCGAGTCCAACGACGCGACGTCGCGGATTGCTTGGCGAGGGGCCCATCGACAAAGAGGATTTCGGCGGCGGGCGACACCGCGCCGCCACGTCGCGGCACGCCGGGCGGACGGCTCCGTCGCTCGCCTCCGCGACCGCGCGCAGTGGGAGACGGTTGCAGAGCACGCGTCAAAACAGAAGACTGTCAGTGTAGTGCTGTGGGAGTGAATGAGTAGAACGAACGGTTATGTATATAATGAATGCAGCGCCTCTGACCGGGAGGTCCTAGGTTCGAGTCCTGACGGCAGTAGGATTTTCGACACAAGCTTTTCAGCTAGGTCGAATTCAGTCGCTGTCTGGAGGAGAATTCTAGCGGCCGGCTGCTCTGATCGATAGTTTTCCCTGGTTTCTCCGATCAACACCAGGCGAATGCCGGAGCAGTACCCTATCAAACGGACCACGGACCGCGAGCGATCTGTCCTTCCTCTTCCTTGTCCTATCCTCTCCCCTTACACACACACACACTTACACTAACGTGCACTACACTACCACATATTCCGGGAGACCGGTCGGGAGCTTAGAGCCTGTCCGGGCTGGGGCGGTGCCCCGCTGATGGGAGAGTCCTGGTTAGGGGGAAACCCCACTAGCCGACGGTAGGTCGGCGCCGGATTTCGCCATCCAGCGCGGGAAGATCACCTCTATCTCCCGAGAAAAACATGCACTACACTAACGGGACTGACTGAAGCAGTTGACGTGCCCGGAAACACGAAAAAATCAATCAATCAATATATAATGAATGAATGGTTATGTATATAATGAATGAATGATGCGTGAATGAAAAATAAATTAGAAAAGAATCACCTAGAAAACCCTACAAAAACATTTAGAATTAAGAAAAAAAAATAACAATATTTTTCGTGTAAGTTAAGTATGCCAAAGTGCTACTATGAAGTGCTAGAACGAAGAGTGACGCTTTTATTGGGATAGAACTACCTTAACAGACCAGACTGGGATTCACAACATACCGGTGTATATTTATTATTATTATTATTATTATTATTATTATTATTATTATTGTTATTATTATTATGCGAGTATTTTACAGTTCTAATGACCGTTTCTCGCACTCTACACGCCAATGTTTTTCATTCCGTGAAGCATCTTCCTCTATTTTTCTTCTCTTCATTGTCGAATGGATGATGGACTTCCAAGATTTCCTCGGCCTTTCTCGTTTTCTCCTTTCGAAAGGGATCCACTCAAAGACAATTTTTGGTATTCTGTCAGCATGCATGATTCTCATTAGATGGCCATACCATTGGAGTTGTTTGGATTCTACATTTTCGATCACTTGTCTATCTTCATTATCTGTCTAATCTCTTCGTTTGGTATTCTATCAAACAGGGTATACTGGCAACATCGTCTCCAAAAATTCATTTCCATAGCATTTAACAGAGTTTTTTTAATCTTTTTAACCCAAATTTCAGATCCGTATGTCGCACGGTGCGTTCCGGTGTCTAACGGCTAAAGAAAAAAAAATAGTTCGTGAATCGATGTACTTGCAATATAAAACTTGTTATTTCGATAATTAAAGTTATATGAAATAAAATTATCTTGTCACGTACCAATTCCACTAATTGTCGTCCTGAAAATAAGATAATTTACTGAAGATACTGAAAATAACAGAATTAATTAACAATCAACATAACTGTTAAACAATATAATAAAATATTTAGTTTCTCTTTTTGAAACAGTTTTATTTATCATGCTAATTGGGATGACTCGATATTCCATTTTCCTCCTCTATTTCCTCTGAAATCTGCAATAATAAATTACGAGGTAAGTATTGTAAATAATTTACGTAATGAAGTTTTCTCGAAATGTGCAAATATTCTGAAAACTTTTAATTACATTATAATCGACTTGCAGAGCTTACTATAATTTTCATTTATAAGAACGGTGGCATCAGAAGAGACATGAGTAGAGTTTGTTCTCAATTTGTCAATTTTATCACTTTCCTTTGTTTGCTTATCAGCAACGGGTACTATTGAACGAAGGGTATGGGGAAAGTCGATCAGCGTACAAAATTCAAAATTTTTCAAATGAGTGTTTTTGAAGATTGAAACGGTAAAGGGTTACTAACCTATTTGCAAACCTTCATCGTGTATGTTGAAGCATACATAATTTTACAGACTGATTTAAATTAATATTTTATCACAATTATTGATCATGGTGTATCTTCTTATTTAAAGTGTCCCTTATAAATGCAACAAATATGTTCGATGTCTTATTACAAAAATAAGAACCCACTCTTAGATTAAAGAAAACATGAATCGGATGCCACCGTTGTGTAGAAACGCAGGGACATGTGCACTGTGCGGCGGTGCGGGCGGGGGTGTCGATGGCTTTCTCCAAATCCCCTTTGCCTGCGCGCCCCGTTCGTCGGCGATTTGCGGCCGTTGTCACAGGCAGGCGCGGAGGCGGAGGCGGGGGTCGGCGCGGCGCTGCTGTTGCAAATGGGCCTGCGTCGCAGACGAACGACCGATCCGTCGTGCGGCTGATGGAACGATGCGCGCGCTCCGCCGCTCTTCGATTCGGCCCCGCGCCCGGCAGGGGAGGGTAGAGGCGCTGGGGAAGTCAAACGTCGTGTGGCGGTTTGATCCTGTCTGTGTTTTACTGTGAATGTGTGGTTATGCGAAGAACGGGGAGGAAGGGTCCTAATCCGGTCGGGTTCTTTTCAACGCTTCAAACAGATACCGTTATAATCCGTCTCAATAACGAGTTCGAAAACGAAATAGTTATTCCCCTCTCTCTTTCTCCCTCTGTCTCTTTTCTTTCTTTTATTTCTTTCTCCCTGTCTCTTTTCTTTCTTTCTTCCTTCCTTCCTCTTTCTGTTTTCTTTCTTCCTCTTCCTCTTTTCTTTCTTCCTTCCTCTTTCTCTTTTCTTTCTTTCTTTCTTTCTCCTCCTCTTTCTCTGTCTTTCTTCCTTCCTCTTCCTCTTTCTCTCTCTGTATTTCTTCCTTCCTCTTCCTCTTTCTCTGTCTCTGTCTTTCTTCCTTCCTCTTCCTCTGCCTGTCTTTCTTCCTCTTTCTCTCTTTTCTTTTCCCTTTCTTTCTTTTTCTTTCTCATATGATAATTCAGGTCATGGTAAGCACTGTAACATTGTGATAATAAATGTACAGAGTAATTCATTGTGTCTGATTCGGAATAAATAGAAACAAATAAAAAAGTGCTTGGTGCGAAAGTCTCGGGCAGTACTGCGATAACGCACGTGTTACGCAGATCTGATCTGTAACGCAATCGGAGAACAAAAATGTTTTTGATTTACTTTTATTGTGATATCAATTGATATGCAACTTTTTCTGCAATAGATCACTCGTTTAATATTTTGCTGATTCTGTTTAGTTTTTTAATGTTAAATGTTACTCGTAATGTGCAATTTTTGTCATGGTTTCACGTTTCGAGAAATGAGTTTCAGTATAAATTGTATTTGTGTGTTCTCTTTCTATACGCAAATAAATTGCATCTAAACGTGCTTACTATCGTGACTCACAAATAACTAAAATTTGTACTAAAATACTTTTCAGACTGCGTGCATACAGCAGTAAGAGCATATTTCGTAGAAAATGGAACTCGCTGCGGTCAAAATCTTCTTAACCGAAATGTTTTGTATTCGAAAAAAGAATCCGAAAATATTTTCTTCTCTGGAATTTTATTTAAAACAATAAATGCCTTGGATTTTGCTCTTGATGGTTCTACTAGATTCACTTCTGGTCTGGATAGTTCTGGGGAGGGTGGGAAAGTACATGTGTATCAAAGCTTTATGAACATCTGGAGAACCCAAAAAACTGGTTATTTGGATGATTTCTTGAAAGTCTCATTTCAATACTTCTACAACTGCGGGAAAAGATCTCTCTGATAAACTTGGGAGTGTTCATGAATTTTATTTAGTACGTGCTTTCATAAGATTTGGCCTTTGAATTATCCACCAAGAATCAAATAGTTTAAACCTTAAAATATTAAAATTGAAAAACAGTCATATCCTTTTTAATGTCACAACCTAGGAAGATTAGATTGAAGTAATATTTGGCATTCAACTTAAAAATGACAACAGCTACAACTCTATATCAAATCTCTCAGCACGATCAAGAATACCGCACATCTCTTATTTTGTTTTGGATAGTCTGAAGAACTGCCATGGCACCGACGATGTTTGAATATGTTAAATATGACTCTTAAATGCAGTCTTAGTTTATTAAATACAATTAAAAATTGGCGAAAATAAGGCAAATACGTTACTATCTTCATTTTTTCTTTCAAAATTATCGACAATAAAGCAAGTATTGTGGAATTTTTTCCGAAAATTAATTTTGTAAGAAGCTGTGTACCACTTCATTTTTAGAATAAGAAATATTTTTCCTTGCCAGTGAACACAGGAAAATCACAATTCTACGGCTGAATATCTCGCTTACAAAATTGCAGAAATTCATAAAACGATCCCATCACAATGCCACTTGTAGCGATAGAATTTCTATTGTCGCTTGGAGCCATTAACTGAAAATAATGCGACTATTAATGTTTTTAATTACAGCACGATTTCTCGCTTCTAGCACTGGCTGTAAGCGACAAGTTGATGCAATTATCGAGTCTGTAATTAGTCGATCACGAATGAAATTGCGTTGGATTACAGCGCACTAAACCTGCTACGTTCCTCTCCAAGAACCTTTCAACTGGCTAATATCTCCTTCAGACTCTGCTGGTAGTCGCTAATTGGCGCCATGTTTCCGAATTGTTTGCCGCCGACCCCGCAAGTGTCTATCGTTCATTCGCCTTCAGAAGCAGCATTACGAAGTGTGAAATGGTGTAATGGCGTAATGTCAATAATCTGACGAAATGAACGTTCATTTCGGTTTAATTCGCCAGAAAGTACTTAAATCGCAGATAATCTGTGACTGGAGAACAATGAAACCACTCCAGAAAAGTTAGTTGAAACAATATTTCCTATGACATTATTTTGCTTTCATCGAAAATTCCATCTAATGAATTGGACAACACTAAGAAAATTATCATTTTTCAGCAAAAAGAAAAAAAAATGACGTAAAGAAAATTGATTGTTCGGAATGATCCTGTTCTAGGGGAATTGCGGTGTTCGGTGTTGGTGAAGTCTTCTTCTAGAGTCAGAGATGATGACCAAACAGTGACATTTGTATTAATGGTCAATTTTGAAACGGGGAAGAAAGATCTTCCGGGATACAAGAACTTACAAATTGCATAACCATACTGAGAGCTTTTTCCTCCGCAGTCGTGTCAAAAGCATATTCTATTTTCATATTTCTCGAGGAATAAAAGCTTGATTGGATGTCGAATACTTGGGTGTCGAATACACCAATATGCAGTCTTTTAAATACGCAACTAATGATTCAGTTAAAATGATAAAAAGTGATACAGTAAAATTAGAATATAGTGCAGTTGTGGTTCAGAAGAGGATAGATTATTTTGTGTAAAAAAAAAATAGCAATATAATTATTAAAAGTATCCCCCCTCCCTCCAAAAAAAAAAGGGAAAGCTACAATCAGGCACGTCCGTTAATTGGGAGTGGCTTAAAGATTTGAATTCCTCCCGAAATGAATGTAATTCTGCCTGATATTTATTCAGTTAACTTTCGATATCACTTGGAAACTACAACTAAAATGTACAATGGAAATTTTTCACAACAGATTATTTTGATTATGTCTTAGAGAGGGAAATGTGTAAGAACAAAATTCGCAAGCGTGTTCCATGAATATTTTATAGCCTTCTATATCGGGAAAACAGCCTTAATTAACATAGTGTAACGTTTTGTGCTTGCTGCAGAGAGTGCATGTGAGCACAGAGGGAACAGATGAGAAATACCGAAGAAAAAATACACAACTTACATTTATTCACGCATTACAAATGGTGTGTGCTGAACTTACGTTGCAGCTAGTGAGGGTGTTTCATCGAAACGCAAAAGCCATCGTTCAGACGTCGCCTCTCACGCTGGGGCTCGGGTCGACAGACGCGTCGCGTGCGTCGCATGAAACAGCGCGGACTGCGCGCACGTCACATACGGCGTCGAGTAATGGCTTCTTTCCTCTACATGACGCTCAAGTGTCACCGTTCAAAGATATAACCGATATTAGATCTGGGTTTTCATTATATGCAACGTTACATTGCCATTTTACCAAGCCTTGCCCTGTTGACATATTTTTTACGACTATTTCGCATCAGAATGAGTAATTGAGATGAGTCTTGATTACGTCTTTCGTCGTGCTACCCTCGAGAGAAAATTCTGGATAAGGCACCGTCTGCCCCTCATGTGATATCCTCCTGGAAATCCCCTGCTAAGGCGCCGTGATCGTTGCATAACGCGGGCGGGCGGGCGGGTGGGCGGTCGTGCTGCCGGTGGTTTTGCGGGCGGCCGCGGGCGTCGCCCCGGGCGCCCCTCGACCTTGACGCCTCTGCCGCGGCAGCTGCGGGCGCGGCGCCGTGCGGCGCGGGTGGCAAACAGCTGATGGCGGGTGACGTAAGCGCCTCTCACCGGAACCGCGCTTCTCCGCGACCGACCGACCGTCCGTCCGCGCGCGATCTGCGACGAAAAATGCTGTCCTGTCCTTGTGTCAGCCGACCTTCCCACCGTCTTGGTGGCCATTCCATTCTCTACGATAGGCACGTCAAACTGCACCCGTGTGAGCTACTTGCCCGCCTGGGAAGCCCGCCACTCCTGCGAGCACGGGCAACGTCCCCTGACTGCGCTTTTTCCCCTCCAAATTCAGAAAGGGGTGACCACGCGCTATGTGTAGCCGAGAAGCTAAGTATTAAGGGCGCTCGAAATACACGAACAATTACTTTAAACGAAAGTGTGCCTGCCTGGTGTTTCCTATCAGACAACAGAGATTTGAGATATGATTGTATATTCCACTACATATAATGTATTTCTTGTTTATTTTATTTTTAAATTCTGCCTTGTAAACATCAGATTTAAACAGTGACACTTCAAGGTCAAGATCGCGATTGGATGACACTTGTCTCCCCCTCTCCTACCACCTCGTGACCTTGAAGGGACACTGTTTTATTCGGAGTATTTACCCAATATCTGTCGATCTGGATGGCCGAGGTAGCTAAGAGCGTGTCCTAGCGCTTCGGCCCGAAGGGTCGCTTGTTCGAGTCCCGCCTAAGGCATGGTTGTTTGTCCTTTGAATCTCAAGTATATGTTTGTCGTGGCCTGACGTTCGGCTGTCCTCCGATCAGAGGAGCCCGCAAGTGTTGGTGTCTTGTGTGTAGTCGAATATGCGTCCCAATGGGACGTAGACGGTAACCGGCTGTCGGCTGGATAAAAGGCCTAGGAAAAAATATACCCTATCTCTACTCTCCGGCCACGGGTTTCGCAAGCGCAGTTTTTTTTTCTCGTTGCAATGAAACTTTCCCTCTAGGATCTTTCCGCTTCCTGGCCTTTCATATCAGTGTCCCTGTGCATTGAAACGATTAGCATGGTTGGTAGTCTATGTACCTGTGTGTGTATGGTGGGATGATATCAGGGGTAAAGTTCTAGAGGTGTAATGGTGACCGTACTACATATACATTGCATCTCACTGTGGAAAATGTCAACGACGCGATAAGAAACATAACAAGCTAACTTATAGTTGATTCCCACGGGCGTTTTGAAGTAAATGACCTTAGAACAAAGGAGACGAGGAAAAGATGTTATCATTATGTAGCTAGAGCTTGTTTCTGGCTAGAACATGCAGCAAATCTGAATCGAGAAAGATCTTTTTAAACTTTAGGCGTTTCTATATCAGATTCTGGAGGTGTTCCAACAATGATAAAACTGTACTTCATTCGTATATTTAGTTTTCGTATGACGTAGTAAACTTATCCATTTTGTTGAGCGCCTTACGTTTTCTGTGACTCTTTCTATTTCAATTCAATGAGGTAATTTCTGTTCACAACACTTTCGAAGTATCATGTAGGATTGGCCGATAAAAAAATGGTTATTTTGCGAGGTTCAAAATAAGTGAATTTTAAAGACAGATTCGACAAATTTGATGTATAATTATTGAAACTAAATTTAGTTCCTTTTTTAATAGACTCGTTCCTTTCAGAAACTTAATTACACTTTCCACAAGGTGATATGGGCTTCCGAAATATGCTGTTTGGTGAAGATTGAAACTCACTTTACATACGAATGACTCTTGAGACATACAAGAATGCATTTCATCACAAAACGACCAGCGACTAAAGGTGGATATCTTCAGGGATATCTAAATTCTCTCTACGTCTTACTATTCGTGCTTACTATTCGTTACCCCGTTTTTTCGTCTTGCTATATGCAGAGTACCGGCCCTACCCATCTATTTCCAATGAATTTCTCCAGCACCACCGCCCCTGAATTTTTTCATTACCCATTTCAAGGGACCCTGGTCTGGAAGCAACGCGGACTGTATAAAACCTCGTCGGCGACTGAATCCGGTTCAAGTAACGCCGCGTGTCGTAGTAAGAAGAACGTAACTTTGTTCTAGGACCCAGATCTGCTTTGTAGTTTAAAAAGTCTCGCACAGTTATGAAGAAATAAAGCGATTTTTGTTGTAATATTTAAGAAAAGTTATGCTGGAAAGGAGATTTAACGTTTTCTCCCATTTAAATTACAATTTCTATTTTGCAAACGTTACTTCAACTATTTGGAACAGTTTTAGAAATGAAGAAAAGGTGCTTCGAATGGAATCACCCTTCGACGTGCTCGTCACGGTCACATCTCGTGTTCCTAAGCACCCGAGCTCGTGCGTTAAACTTTCTCTAGAAGGTTGTATCATTGGCTCATTCCATGAAAATAATGGTCGGCAGGCACATAATGCGCTGCCGCACTTTCACACTCCATTCGCCTTGGAGACGGCCAAGTGGGGCGTCCTACAAGAACACAGTATTGGCCCAGTTGTTCTTCAGTGGTTTCCTTTTGCCTCACTCTCCCCGAGATCGCTGCTCTTCTACAAGACACTAAAAGGACACAGTTTGACAGTGACTCTTTAGAAATATTTTCTTCTTTTGGAAGGACCGTCCAATGAAATGGATCAAGGGTCCTGAAAATACCCGGAGTATCGTAAGGGCCTCTTCCTCCCTCATCCTTCTCCTCTCCATTTCTTCTCTCTCCTTTTCACTGTGCGTGCGGACCGGTGCGCCGCACTGAAATTGGGATTTCTGTCGCATTTTGGGGAGCGTTCGCTTGCATTCTGACAAGCGGAAAGATTTTGTAGTAAAAAGCCTGCAAAAGGAAACGAATAGAAAAATGAAGTCGTTGATTAGAAACATTAATCCTCTCGTGTAAATTAGTCGATAATTAGTAATACAAAGCTAGGTATTCTTTGTCTGGAAGACAGAATAGTTTGGAAGCGCGTCAAGTTGGACGGACGGTGGAGTCACCAATCTGTACGGACCTAGTTTTACCAGACTTGACGTACTGCGCGTCGCTGCCCTGGGCAGAGGTTCTGGGATCACCGTTTTGGACAGGCCTTTGCGGTTTTGTGAACCGAAGCTAGTTCAACATAAGTGAATTTACGTACGTCCCTGTTAGGGAACGATACACAACACGCTACACTTTATCATGTTTGTGGGCTCTTCGAATCTGGGGTTAGCAGAACATTAGGTTCTTTGCAACATTACATACACGGAAGATTAGATTAAGATATTTGCGTTCGGACCGAGATTCGAATCCTCGGCTTCTCGCACACGGCATTTGAGTCGATACCCGATCTTCAACGCGACCGTCATGCAGCTTGGTAGAGTACCCCATACAGTATGTATAATATTTATGTAAAACATGTACTGTATTGACCCGGTACACACTAGCCATATTAAAGCGCCTTGTTTAGTACATTTAATACATCTGGAATACATCAGGTGGTGAATATCCAATACAAAAATTTATCACAATAAAATTGGTGTGGTAGCAGAAGGAAAATGGTTTATGGAAAAATACGATCTGTTAATACATTACAGTATATTATAAAATGATATAGAAGTCATCAAATGAAGTAAAATCACCGTTTAGAGGAAATTTGAAAGTGAACTGCAGAAAAAAGCCACTCAGTGGGTTACTAAATGAAAGGAATAATGATGTTTTATTTGTTCCATGTTAGAGGATGTGAAACTGTCGAACAGTTTCCCTTGTAAGCTAAACTACATTATCAGACTTTAAGTTCTTGCTTTATAGCGTTGACCTGGAAATTATTATTCATGCTGTTGATTATCGCGTTAGGTTCAGTCTGTGAAGCAGAAAAAATTCGCACAACTTTTACCTGGAATGTAACGCTATTTTCTTCTTCGCGCATACCGACTACTCCTTGGTATTCCAAAAGACGTACTCAAAGCTTAATCTTATGTTCATTATCACTGTACGGAGGTACCGCTCGTGAGTTGATAATTAAGACGGCATCGTTAATTCACCAGGACCGCCCTAAGAGCTTAATCATCGTCGGAATCACCGGGTGCTTTGAGAGAGGCAAAATGTGGAAAGTTCCGCGTACCAGCAGAGGCTGGGAGGTGTGTCGGTGGCTGGGTGGCGGATGGTACGAGGAAAAAGCCAGTGTGGCGGCAGCGATCAAAAGTGGGGGGAGGGGGGATGCCGGGGAACGAACCCTTGTCCCCATAGACGGTGTCCCTCTGGACGAGAATTCATTTGCCCCAACCAGAGACGTAATTAATTCATATCATAGGATTTAAATCAAGGCATTCGAAAATAAAACTTTTCTAAGAATAGTCTCAGGATCTTTTTTCTCTTTTACTGCCTAAGCAAATATCTTCCTTTTACTCGTCGATTTTTCCCTTCCACGAATTTTTAATGCCCCTGCCCCGGACACTATCGTCAGTTTGCACCCTGGGAGAATTGTCAGTTTGCACCCTGGGAGGCGGTGATGAAGGGGTGTGTGGATAGGGGTGAAAGGCGATTGAAAAAGTTGCAGAGGTGGAGAAGGCGGTTGTGGGTGGTGAAGAGAAAATAAGGTCACGAAGACACGTAATAGGGAATTAATATTATGAGAGGGGAGTTGATTGGTGGAAGCGGGAGAACGTGAAAGTCGCAGAAATCATTACGCGAGGATGGTGATAAACCTATGAAAATAGAGGGCGATGGCACTGATAAATGGAGGAGGAGATGGTGGTCCAAGGAATTTTGTTGGGTGAAGAAGTGATATAAACGACAGTAATAGCGGCGTTAGACGGCGAAGGTGGTACAGATAAAGAAATCGTACAAATGTTGACAGAGAAAATATGGCAGACGCCGTAGAAGTGGTGGGTCAACGGATAATACAGAGGAAAGGAGTGGCCAATATGGGAGGAGAGGCTGATAATAGCATTCAGATTTGGGGAGATGGAAATGGATAAGGCCAGCGTTGCACTGCGGAAAGGTATTGCGGGGGAGGGCGACAGGAAAACGTGCTGTAAGGAGGTAATAGAATAGGGGCCATAGAGGTGGAAACGCATGAAGGTGGCAGCGGAGGAGTTGAAATAACACTGTGAATACATTTATAGAAGGGAATGAATGGGACGACGAGGTAGATGGCGGATCGAAAATGCAGGGGCATCAAAGGCGGAGGCGCTTGTCGGCCTATTTCGCATTATGGCTAAAATAGGACGTATGGATGGCGATAGCCATGTTTGCCGCGAGATATCTGGAATATACGTCGCCTTCTCCGCATCACAAAATTTTTGCTGTGTATAAAAGCGTTTTAATCGACCGCCATTTCTGCTATTAAAGAACTAATGCAGTTTTGTCTGAGTTCGATTTCAGTTTCACGTCATTGGTTTCTATTTAAACTTAAAGGGAAAAAAGACGAAAGCCTGAAGATAATTTAACAATAATTTACGGCATTAAATTTCATTTTAACGAGGATTCTCCTCAATAATAAATAATCACTAACTTGTATAAAACATGGAACTGAAAATTGATGTACTCGTATTATTACTGAACATATTTCATTAATAGTCGAAACTTTAAAAAGTCCCATTTTTCATGTTTTCAAAACACTAGCTATCAGTTATTTATTGCGGATGTCCGAGATTTATTACTTCCTCTTTATTAAACTTGTGTGCCTTTCTGTAATTCATCTTCGCTTCGCTAACTTTCGGAAGTTTTACAAATACAAGTAAGAGCAATTCATGTATCTCTTGGAAGGATAATGAGATGACAGAATGGAAGTTTCAAATTTGAGGGTTAATAATTCATTTTCTAAAGTGGAGTTATTGATAAAACTTCATTGATGCAATTAAAAAGTATCATGCTTCGCGTGTGGAAAAGTTAGGTACGTAACAAGATCAAATTGAGTAATCTTACCCTTAAACGAACCGGCTTGCTGCAAGAGCCAATGAGATACTCAACTAATGTCCTTTGAAGAGTAAATATAGTTCTTGTTAATGGAAGTGCATCGTACTGCTAACACGTTCTCTAATGGCGTTTACAGCCAGCCCCAAGGTTTCTGCACGTATGCACTTGAGTTAATTTATCTACTTCGCTTTCGAAATATTTTTTCTGTTCAGATCTTGTCCATATTCGCGTTTTCCCCTACAGGATGTCGTAAATTTAGTAAAACAATTGTTCATATTCAGATTTCGACGGACACGTAAACATTATTTTAAATATTATTATTTTTTAAATGTTATTTTAGTTTTTAGCCAATGTTCGTAAAGAAAGCATGGCCTTATTTCACGTTTCCATAATGTCTTTCAATGATAATTTCCTTTCGCTTAGCTTTCACAGGTGACCGGTATGTTGGTTGTAAAATGTGGTTTTATTGAGGCAAGGTTCGGTGATTTCTACGCATCGGCACGGTGCGTGTACGTGTGAGTGTTTGCACGTACAGTGTCGGTGTGCGTGTGTAAGTGCTTGTGCCTGCGTGTACACTGTGCATCCATAACTCTGAAGAGCGTAAGGTTGAGCGGTTATTTGCCCAACTCGACATGTAATCATTACATCGCAATACCCGGTATCATGATCGAATAACCCCACCGTTAAACTCAGATGGCTCCCCCGTATACTCTCAAGCTCTCCTCCCGGAGGGTGGGTCAACATCGTAAATCGATAGCCGTAGCAGGGAATCAAACCCGATCTCCTAAACAGAATGCCTCGCAAGGGGGGAATGTGGTAGTTAGCCTATAGTTTGGCTGTTTTGGATACCAAATGGTCCCAGTACGGAGATGGGCCGAAATTCTTATAGCACCTTATGAGGTTAACTCCTCTCGCATCACAGAATCCATGATGGAAAGACCAGTTAAAAATCATAACTTTAAAAAATGTTGCAATAAAAATAGAGAGTACTCCGACAAACTGACAATATACAGCGAACTTTGTGTAACTGTTCTGCTGAACATTTTCGGCCGGTTATTTATTGACGAAAGCTTTGAAAAACTTCAAAAATTGTTGGTATTGGGTGTTGCTCTTTTTAACGAATGTTGCTACTGTTTAAACTATTTTATCGATAATTTTTCTTTTAAACTAGATATTCATGCTTTCCTTTCTTTCCAATTCTATTAATACTAATCTCAAATGTTGATTTTTTTCGTAATACAGTTTTTGCTTGCTTTTCGTTGTTTGAATCTATATTGTTTTTGATATTTAATTTACACATTTTCCAGTACCCTTATGAACTCAGGCTAAGTGGTATCACAAGCTATTGCGGTACCTCGTCAGCTAATCTCCGTCATGAAGTATCTGAATCTCTGTCCGGGAACCCAAGAAACGTGCGCAGATTACATCTGTCCCCCTTCGTCACATAATTTTTACTGCTTTATGACAATACATAAATCAAACTACATCACATCAAATCAAATCGTAAGATTTGCAAAAATCTAATATTCGTCTAACGCCACTTCAGCTGCCTTGCGAGCGACAACGGCTTCACCGCAGCACGTTACGCCGACTGTATTTATATCCCGATGACGGCACGATGCTCCTTCAGCATCGGTTTCGTCGTAAACATCGACATACCGCGAAGTGCCACCTCTATTTGCGCCCGTGCGCAGAAGGAACCGGACCTGGCGCTGCGTCGCGTCGCGTCGCCGGGCTGAGTGCTTTAGCGGCGCCACATCAGCGCTGCGCTGCAAGCCTTGCAGCGTGCAGCAGATGCGACGCGACAACAAGCAGCGACGGCGGTACATGCGTACATGCGCCTTTTGATTCGTGATGTACGCGCAATTGGAGAGCTTGTTTCCAAAGTGACGCACCTCTAAGAAATACAATTTTACTTTCTCGCTACGGAGTAGAGAGAAAGTTATGTAATGCTATACGAAAAAAAGGCGAATTTTCGGTAGAAAAACTTTCATTACATAGCCATGATAGCGAAAAGTTGATAAATCCAGATGCTAAATTTCCTCTAATACGTGGTATAGCCAAAATCCATGTTTTCTTGATCCTTGATACCGAAAAATCGAATGATAGCAAAATGTTCGTCCGTCTCTTAGCGGCTAAACCATACAGCCAATTTTCTCCAAAATTGATATTCCCCATCAATCGGGCTGATGTCGCGGCCTTTTGAATTTGAAATAGATATTTCAATTGGGGGGGGGGTACTTTACATGAAGCGCCTGGGACATTTTCAAAATTTTGAAAAATATGGATTCATTTTTGCTTAAATTTTGTTGTTGATTGGTGTGAAGGACGTTTAAGAAAGTGCTGATCGTTCGTTGAAAACCCTGATTTTTCGAAATTTACAAAACATTTTTTCGAAGTCTTCCTTCAACAAAAATATTAAAGATAGAGATTTTTCCCTTAATGAAATCTGTTTCTTAAAGATGGACTTTAAAATAAAGTCATGTACAATTTTTCGAAAATTGGGTTCTTTTCGCATAATTTTGCGTGAATATACGAGCGAGAAAGTATGTGCTGTTTTAGCACCTAGTTTATCAGGAAGGAAAAGTAATAACTTTCAGCCTTGGAGTTAAAGATTAGATTCGACGGTTTTCGGATACCGTTTAGCGAATGAGAAACGCAGCATTTGGCACCATGGTAGAGAAGAGTCTTAAGAATATATTGATGCATAAAACTAGAAAATCAGCGGGAATGGTCTTTAATTGGAGAAGCTCTTTCTTTCCTTTTGTGATCGTTGATCACCCTCGGAAGACAGTGAGAGGTTGTGTCCTCTAAAAATATCGGAAAGAAAGAGCTCTGAGAACTTTCTAAGTAATATAACATTTGATAACCATTTTAAAATCAAATAAATTCGGATTTAACCAAAAATGTAATAGATGTATTTACTAATAACAAATGTCAAATTCTAGTTGCAGAAACGAGGCAAATTTTTAAAAAAGTTTTGAAAAATGGTTTAATAAATATTGTACACAAGTTAAGTAATGAATTTGAAATGAGTATAAAAGTTGTATGAAGAACAAATGAGATTGGTTTATTAAATTTTAAACTTAATATAGCCTAAACAGAAAGTTACTTATAAGGAACAGGAAATAAAGCATCTGGTCTGTCAGTTGCATTAATTAATGCAAAGGTGTTCATAAGAAGTTTTCAATTCGCTCTGCTGGCCTGCTGGAATCTCGTTTCATCTTCTCCTCGGTCGCAAACTTGTGAAGGGGCGGGGCGTCCACGAAATCTGCCCTCTGGAGGGTCGCCCGGTGCTGCCGTCCGATTGGCTGGGTGCGATTAAGAGGGATGGAATTGACCTCTTGACAGGTTTACGCGGGAGGGGGGATGAGGTGATGGAGGATGAAGTTTATATTCCATTACGCCATGAAATTGGCCGAGGGAGTAGAAGGAAGTGAGAGGGCTGGGGAGTTACGGAGAAAGGGGGGGGGGGCGAGAATCTCCTGAGGGGAACCTTCGAGGACCACTGGGCGGAAAGCCAATATTTTTAAAATCACATTATTATCGTTTCCCTTCCCGAAAGCCCGTCAAAATCTGCGGAGTGAAATTTTATCCTATAACGTTTCAATTTCTACCCGAGAAATGCCATGCCATCTATAAAATGCAGTTAAAGGGGTAATATATTATGCCGGTAGTTATCTTAGCCATATACTTGCTCATATTTTTTTTCGACGGTTCGTTTCCTGAAGTTACTTTCTGAGCCAGATATTTTGTGGCAAATCTGATTTCTGAATATGACACGATGGCTAAAGTTGGTATACAATCTGCTGCATAATGTTGTAGGAATATTTTGCTCTATAAAGCTACGGCAAATTTGGCCATTAGAATCGATATTATTTGGGTGCGTCCATAACTCATCAGGAATAATATGAACATCATTACATCTACAAGTGGCATTTTAAATGGGCTGTGAAAAAAATTGTCAATAAATGTTTTACTTTAAAATTGTAATAATTACGCTTATTAAATAAAATTTAACAAATTTATTTTGTCACTACTAATGATAAAGTATTTACGTTTTTCTTAAATTGTTTAATCTTCTTTGACTATCCGAATGAGAACGTGATGAAAGCCTCGGACAAAGGCAAACATGGTCATTTGACAAGAACGAAAAAACCTTTAGTTTTCTTCATAACTAATATACATGTTTTCCCTTGTGGCTTCCAGTCGCTTACAAGTGCGTTTAGTTGTCGAGTGGAATCGTTATCACTAATTGCTTAGACCTTTATCACATATGGTAACCACTTGGTTCTCTTGACTGGCCACGTGTGTGTTAAAGTGTGTGTTAGCAATGCATCGCTCGCGACAAGCAGATAGCTCTCGGAGATATTTTAG
This sequence comes from Teleogryllus occipitalis, assembly GCA_011170035.1. NCBI lineage: Eukaryota > Metazoa > Arthropoda > Insecta > Orthoptera > Gryllidae > Teleogryllus > Teleogryllus occipitalis. The sequence continues at coordinate 484,398 of BLKR01000022.1, read as the reverse complement.
TTAGCCAGTTTTGACTTCTTCGATTTGGCGTATTCTTGGCGTATGACATTAATACATTCACTTTTCTTAAAAACACTACAAGTTAAATATGCAAACTAATGATGGCATTTTTGTGGGAAAAAATGTTTCAATACAAGTAATTTTTTCTTCACATTTGAGCAAAAATGTCTTTTACATGCTAAAAATGGTATGTAAATATCGAATGATCATTTGTAGTGCCTTGTATTTCGCTTTAATTTTCTGCAAAAGCAAACCATTGTATTAAATACTTCACATATGTCTAAAGTTGTCCAACCTCTTGATTTACAATACTGTTCTGTTCCTTCTAATTACAAATAAACACATTAGTTGCTTTTAAGTACTTGCACAGTAGCTGTTTGTATACGTTTCTGGCAACTAGTAATGCTCCGTTTTACAGCAAATTCGTTGTTGTAATCTTATTCAGCTAAAATCTTATTATTTTTTTCACTTTTTGGGATGCAGTTTTGGCTCGGTCCACCATCTTGGGTTATTTCCTATGATTACTATTCAAATCAGAGTTTAGGTCCTAAATAGCGGAGTATGTTTTAGTTTCCTACGCAAAAAACATCAAAAGTATTCATTTCTACGTTTAATTGTATGCTGTGGAGGTAGCTGGAGCTGATCGTTAGTGCATAATACCTAAGACCAGCGGCGGCAAGTAGCGAAATATGGTGGTACTTTGTAGCCGAGCTCCACGGCACGACTCATCGAATTTGTGAGGTGCTCAACAAAATGGATCGAAAATTCAGAACATAGCATGTGGCGACCACAACTTGTTGGGCTGTGGTCGGAGCAGGTGGCTTTATTTCCCCCCTGGGTCAGTTGAATGGATGTGCGCTCCGATCCCTTCGACCGCTTCAAGCGAACCTCCGATATCCGGGGTCAGATTCATCCCAACTGCCTCATGGTCATGATATTAAAGGATCGGTAAGATCAAATTAATTACACATCGAACAGAAGCTCCTAACGTTTCCGGATTAATCTCCTGCGTACCGAACCGAGCTCTTATTACGAGCAGCAGTGGCACAGCAGCACAGAATGCTCATACCGCTGGTCCTCTGAATAGCATGCAAATATGTAATAAATAAATAAAAAATAAAAATAAGTAAATAAAAAATAAAAAAATAAAAAATTAAAAAATAAAAAATAAAAAATTAAAAAATAAAAAATAAAAAAATAAAAATAAAAAATAAAAAAATAAAAAATAAAAAATAAATAAATTAAAAAAATTAATAAAAAATAAATAAATTTAAAAAAATTAATAAAAAATAAATAAATAAAAATGCAGAGGCACGGAGTGAAATAGTTGATGGTGCTGACCACTCAGTAGAGCGTTAAAGCATCCTGGAAAGGACTGCAGGATCAGGTGTTAAATATAGTGGTGATCTTGCAGGCCGCTACAATGGACGTGTGGTGAGCGGTTGGAAGTGGTTTCCAGGCAGGGGCGGTGATTCTTGGGTGGTGGAGACATCGCGATAATGGTTTCTGAACGATTCAAAACGCCGGTTAACGATAGCCACTTGAAATCAGTCAGGCACCGTTCCTAGTCCGCCTCTCTTGAATGAGGAAGAAAAAGACTTGCCAAGATAATTGCATCCATTATACGATAGGTCCCCGTTATTTATTTTGTTTCCGTTTTCTTTTCTTTTCTTTTCTTTCTCTCTTTTATCTTTTTTGATCATTCTTGTCTGTTATTTGTGCTGTGTAAGCAGAAGCTTAGAACTCACCACATTTCTCACAGCTTGGGTAAGAGGTTCAAATCTCGGCCGTTATATTTGGAAATAAAGGAGGTTGAGGGTTCACAGCAGGTCTCGTCGCTAATCACCTGTCTCTCAGTGCTCTGCCTCCATTCTCATTTTTCATCAAATCATCCAATGGAACCATAACAGTCGCGGCTCGTGGATTTCTAAATGGGGAAGGCTGCAAATGCATTGCATTACATTGCATGTATTGTATTTCTAAACAAAATCTTTTCCAATACCCGCATAACAGAGTAGCGCTCCTACCGCATATTGGGAAAACTAGTTGAAGCTCAATGCTACTCGCTGATCTGCATAGTAATGCTATCTGGTGAGCATGCCCTTCTTCAGACCCTACGCCCCACCCTTGAAGGCTGCTTGTCCACAACCTTCGTCCTCCCGTAAGCCTGTGCAGTGAATGCATGACGTCACGCCTCGTCGTTTTAGTCAGGCCTTACGGGGGAGTGAAGTGGGAGCCTAACGCTTTTGTCTTCCCTGTCACAGCTTAAAAAGCGTTACGGACGACCGTTATCGAACTCATAAACAAAAGTTTTGATATGATTGTTGTATAATACAACTCAGAAATCCATTATTAATTCATAAGTACATTTATAAATATATTTTTAAATTTCTTTTGGGGGTCGATTTCTATAGAAGAGGCCTTACAGACTTTAATTAAGAGCCGCGCCTGAACCATAGGATTAATAACATCTCAATGTTGTTATACTTCGGGGAGTCCCAGGCCTGCTTTATGAGTAGGATTCACGGCATCGTTTCCCGGAGAATGCTCGGGGCTTGCCTTGTGTTCGCTTCCTTTCCTACCCCGTTTCCTCTCCCCTTTGATTTTTGTCGTCTTGATATTAAATTCCAATAACTATTCCTTTCGTTCCGTGACAATCGTGCATTAAGTAAAAACAGCAATCTAAATGCAATTGAATAGATATTTCTTTCCAATAATTTTATTTGCTTGCTTTGGTATTGTTTTAATTCAAATTATTTGGAAGGAAATATATAATTAAATTTAAATTGCTTTTTTCGCATCATGCAAAGGAATCATTAATTGAAATTTAAAAACCCTCTCCCCTTTCTTCATCTGGGAGACCCACAGTTCGCGCGTTTCTATGCGGTTGTAGTTTCTTCCAGACAGTAATCAGAGGTAGGATGTTGTGGTCTTCAAAATAATATAGTCGATACGAAATAGATGCTGTGACCAATATTGATGTTCAATGACAAAAGAAATGAACACTGTATTTACGGGTATTTCGACAAACTAACATCTGCCAAGACAGGAAAGAGAATGGCGGCTGCCAGTACTCCCCAGGACCTTAGTCACGTAGAGTACTAGTAGGTAGAGCAATGTTCGACCACGGCCGCATTGTGTATATTGTCTAGCGATTGTGCACCGCCTTCCCACATTTTAATGTCGGGTAAACAACATATTTTAAACCAATCTGCCAATCTTTAAACCAACCAGATTTTTCTTTTAGTTTATATTGTTTCTTTAATAATTAGATAATTGCTTAATAATTATAAATATTATTTTGTAGTTTCTTTATTACTCTGTAGTTTCTTTTTTTGTTATATTTTCTTCTTTTATTTATGAACTTCTTTTTCCTCCTTTTTCCTCTTTCTTCCACTGCCTTCCTCAGTCGCACCGCTGAGGGCCCAGATCGCCTCTGGTGGCGCCCAGCTGCGCCGCCCAGCAGGTGGCCGGCCAGGCGACACGCCGCCGCCCCCGTCGCCCGCCCCCGTCGCCCGCCCCCGTCGCCCGCCCCCGTCGCCCGCCCCCGTCGCCCGCCCCCGTCGCCCGCCCCCGTCGCCCGCCCGCCCGCTCGGAAATCGAAGCGCGCCGCGCTGCGCTGTTTCCGCCCCCGGCGATGACATCAACGCCGCTGACGTCACGCGCGCGGGGTCGGCGGAGACAGACGCAGAGTGCGGACAAGGGGTGTCGGTAGAATGCTCGACGGCGATGTTGTGGGAGGACCACCGTCAATTGTTGAACATTGCCACGTGCGGATTTAGAGACCGCTTTTTTGGATTTAACAGTTGTTTTAAGGGAATGTAAGTGGGGTAAGTGCAGAGAGTTAAAATTTGGAATTGTTATTTAGAAGTAAAATGTTCGTTAAAATATCTTGCTAGAATGCAATGCGGAATGTATTAAAGTACAAGTAGAGAAAGAGAGAAAATACGCAGGAATTAATAACCTGAAAAACCATAAATCTATCGGGAATTGTATCAAACCCCAGGAATGAAACGAAATACGGGTGCAAAAGAAGAATAGCTGTATTTAATAATGGAATTTGTATAGGATTGAATGGTTTAATTCCTATCAGTGGTCATGTTATGCCTAATTCAATAGTGGATTGTTTTGCAGTAATTTGAATGCAAGTGTTTCTTTCCTGATGGTGTTTGCATGTTTAAATGATAAATGTAGTTGACATCCTGAAGTCTCGCGGTATATGCAGAAATTGTATTTATATTTTGATTGACAGAAATGTGGTAATTATTATGTAGGATTAGGATCATATCAATCTAGGATTAGTTTGACAGACTGTAGATTAATGTTTGTCATTATGCATATTGAATATTTTACTGTAAATATGAAACGTTTTGCATATTAAACACCGTTGCTCCATCTCTAATATTATTTGTTCGCTCAAAATGGGTGTAGGATGAAATTGAAAACCGAATGGAATACCCGCTTGAGAAAATGATTTTTATAGATTAAATTACTTATAAACATTGGTTTTAGGTAATACAAATTAACATTTTATTTGAAGTTTCTTTGCATTTTTTTTCTTTTTTTTAAACTTTGATGGTCATTTTGAAACAAAAGAAGATGGTTCTTTCAATGAAATGATTGGTTCAAACTGAAAAAAAATGAGAGGTCACGGTTTGCACAATATGAACTAAGCACTCTTTCAACCAAATGCGACATTTTATTATTGTAACATTCTTCGGTTATTTGGCGTATACTTAAATTTTTCGATGTTATGTAATTACTGTCTTCCATGGCAAGCTTTCTAAAGGTCACAAATCTTATCAATTATAGTGCAAACCTTTCATAAAATCGTGAAAACAGTGATACTATGCTGATGAACAGTTAAGGTAGGCATAGTAAAATTAGAGCGGTATCAGTGGAAACTAGTGTCTGAGGTGGTGGAATACGTAAAAAAATATAAACATAAGTGTGTAGAGTGCGGTTATTCGGAATTCTCCCAAGGGGCTGTGAGACCGGACAGTGGCTGGAGAAAGGCATTTGCTTGCTACGCTATTTTTTCTTCTCTTATTTCCTTCCTCGTCTGCCCACGTCGCGTGAAACCTTTCACCGCATGTAACCTTTCACAGCCTACTCACCCCAAGTGCCTTCCGCTCCACTCTTAAAAGTTTCTTCTCCGTGATCTCCGCGTTTCGTTTGCATTGCATCATCGTACTCGCTTTTCTTCGTTCACTCGCCGCGATGACGCCATTGAACTACACCAGCTTTTTGTTTTCTCCTCGAGATGTATAAAAAGCATTGTCTCAATGTTATTGTTGACTGACACGTCAAATTACGGTTTTCAGAGTGGATAGAGAAAAATAGACTATATTCGTGTGTACATAGTAGCTCAGTCGCCACAGGGTATTTCTGTGTCTGTTAAAAAGGTGACCGAGAGAGATGGCTCAGGGCATCACTGCAGTCCCTCTGACAGGGAGGTCCTAGGTTCGAGTCCCGATGGTGGCATGATTTTCGACCCTAGCTTATCAGCTAGGTCGCGGTCTAGAAGAGAATTCTAGCGGCCGGCTGCTCTGATCGGTAGTTTTCCGAGGCTTCTCCGATCAACATCAGGTGAATGCCGGAGGAGTACCCAAACAAACGGGCCACGGACCGTGCGCAATCTTTCCCACCTCTCCCTTGTCCTGTCCTCTCCCCTAACACACACACTTCACTAAAATGCACTACACTACCACACATCCCGGAAGACCGGTCGGGAGCTTAGAGCTTGCCCTGTTGGGGCGGTGCCCCGCGGGAGATTTCTGGTTGAAGGGAAAACCCCGCTAGCCGACGGTAGGTCGGCGCCGGATCTCGCCTTTCAGCGGGGGAAGATCACCGCCACCTGACGAGGGAAACGTGCACTACACTTACGGGACTAATGGCCTAAGCTGTTGACGCGCTCGGATACACTAACAACCAACCAACCTTAAAAAGGTGATCTGTAATTAAGTAAATTAGGAGTGAACACAATTTTATTTTTTGTTTATTTTCAAACTTTTCAGCTTTTGTATAATTTTATTTATGTATTTATTATGAAATACTATTTTATACATCTTCAAAAGTCTCCACTTGATGAAAACCCGGACCAATGGTTGAAATGTTGTGTGAAAATAAAAAAAAATATTATGTTTCACTGGTCAATATCAATATACTGTATACGAAAATTAAATAAGTGAAATTGAATAACATTCATTATAGGCGTTAACGCGTATTCGTGTGCGTGTGTAATAGTGAATGATGAAAAGTTTGCGAGAATAATTTGATGGCATTTCTTCTTAAAGTTCGTTTGATAGTTTATGCGCATATTTCTGTACATTGTCCAAATGAGTAGATGGAGGAGTCGTTCCTTTATTGGATGCGGAGATCATACGAAGGCGTTTCCGTCAACATACCAGGAAATGATAATTTATTGATTCACTGTTCACATTATCAAAATTTTTAACATTCGTATTACCTGCATTCAGTTGAGTATGTACTTTCGCTTCTCAAGGCTGGAGTCATGCCTCATTTGACGAGCCAGTCTTGCGCAGGTTGTAAATCTGTCGCTGCTGCTATCTGCTTCATTGTTCACCCAACGCGAAACAATTCCTCGGCGACAGATTTGTTACTGCCACACGCCAGGCTCGCGGACGCTTTGGATAGATGACCCTTGGAATACCCATACATGAGCAAGCCAGGCACGCAAGTCGCGCTCGCTCGGGTATAGCTATCTTGAAGGGCCGGGAGTTTCTAACCGCGCCCCCTCCCCAGGCGGTGCACCCCCACCCCCGCGCGAGAAAGCTGCCTCGCACCGGCAACGCGACGGGGGCGGCCGGTCCGATCCAATCCCGCCCGGCCACGCCCCGCCCCACCCGGTCACTTTCCGCGCCTTCCGTGTGCCGCGCTGCCCGCGCCGGAGAGTGCGTGGCGCCGCAATTAATATTTGAGGCAGCCGGGCGGGCGAACGGAAAGCCGGTGCCACTCGGATCTACTCGCACACGCGAGATGGATTGCGTGTCCCAACGGCCCGACGGAGGACAGCGAACCGGAAACGAAACGAGCCAAACATGGCCAACAGGAAATCGCATGAGAAAAATTATTATTACAAAGATTTTAAGAGAAGTATATTGCATTTTAAAAAAAATGCATATAAGTGACTTTTTGACGTCAGTACGTGTTAGGATCTCGTTTGATATTGGCTATTTCAAGTACAGTCATATTCTCTATCTCAAGTAATTCGAGCGCTAGTATTTCGTAATGAATAGCTAAGGAATTAATCGAATGATCGTACGGTAAATATATAGTATTTGTGACTAAATTTTCTACTCAAGCTGTAGAGTAAAAAAATTGTGATTATGTATAAAAACGTTCACTTCAAAATGGTTATGGTAGTAAGTGTTCAAGTGGTGACAAATGATGTGATGCAAGTCTGATGTTGATTATGTGGTGATGATGATGTTGATTTTGTGATGCAAGATGCAAGTTTTGCTGGCTGTAAACTTAGGTAACAATTGTAAACGTATCGACCTTGATTTCACAGTATTAGAATATCGTAGACTTCGATTATTATCACGAACTCAAGACCTGTGTAAGTGGGACCCTTAGTGACCCAGACCTCGTATATTCTCAATCTTGTACGCTGTAGAGTTGTCTCCTGATCACCTAAGTTTGTAATAGGTTAAAAATTGTGACGTTTCTGAAAAAAATAAAGTATGTTATTCTTCCTTTACTGTACCGCATAATTTCCGAGTTCTTCTCGGAATGGAAAGTGGTTTGAATGCACTGGTGCAGTGGTTTGAATAACCCTTCAGAACAGAAACGAAAAATTATGGTTTGGTCCTAGTCATAAACTTCACTACCCGCTTTTCTCGGGAGTTCCCTTCGACCGCTTCAATCTACGAACATTTCCCTGTAGGATAAAGCAATTTGCTTATTGCACACTTTTAGAGGAAATGAGCGAATTCTAAACCTCAGTAATTTACTGCAGAGTTGTGACGTTTAAGCTGACTACGATAAATTTTTATTCAATCAGTATCGACACCTGTCAGAGTGTTGAGAATGCCGAAGGCCGAATCTAAATTCTGAAAACATGACTACTCTCTAACGCGGAGGTCACCGATTGGTAATGTCTTGTTTCCTTCACGAATCTCAAGGACACATTCAGAATCTGTTGCCAAATTACGATAACTTGTTGAGAAATGTTAGGTTGCAATATCATGTTTCGAAAATGAAATTAGATTTAGAAAATGAAATCCCCATTGACACCTCAAATATAAGAGTTAATGGGAGTAAACACGTTTGGTGAAAGCTTGGGAGACTTTTTTTCTTTCTAAATTATGATCGAAAACAATTAAGAAAATGTATATTCTGTGCAACAATAATTTAGCACCGGTTAGGTATCGGTAAAGAACTTTATGTATACCAAAACTATAATTTATACATTTAATCATTTTATTCACGACTAAAAGGGTTCTTGGATTTTGAATCAATAAGAAACTAATCTACTTCAGTCGGCAAATTGATGAGTAAGTCTTCGATAGCCACTTATCTATTAAATGAAAACGTCAACTTGAATTATTTATTACAAGGGCTTTAAGAGCGCGTTGCTTTATGTATTGGGAAGTTTTTCTGATGTATTCATATAATTTTAAAGCATCATAACGAGATATAATATTTTAATAACATAATTCATGGATTTTTGCGGTTCCATGAAATACTATAATTGCTTTACAAAGTTTAATATTTTCCTTTAACAAACTAATATTATATAATAAGTGTTATTAAAATATATATCCTACTATTTTGTGAGGGAACATTTAAATTCCCTGCGTTTGTATCTGTGATGACATACAATTAATTAAAGTTTTCTGTTTTACAGGTGAGTTCTCTCTTGATTCTGCGCCTGCGATCTGCTGGCGAGCGATGGTGAGTTCAGAAAACAAAACTTGTTGCCCGGGAAAAGTTGTACTGCCAAGGCGTGTATCCTTTCCCTCATCGCCCAGTAATTACGACTACTTCCCAACCGGAGTCCGATTCGTTTCGCGTGCCGAATGGCACGGCTCTTGTTTACTGCGGAGTTTCGAGCTGTTTTCGTCTTACGCAAGACGATCCCCTCGATCTGCTTTCCCATGACCCAGGCCTCCAGATCCGCACAGATTGGCAACACGCTTGACGTAACCCCACGGCGAACAGGTTCGTGCGTTGTTAGGTGGCGGTAAGTGGTCGCTTGTGTTTTTAATTGACTCGAGAAGCATTGTATATGGAATGGTGTCTCAAGCGGTTGCTGATCTTGGAAATGTTGCCGACTGTACTTTATGTATTTACCTAATTCACAAACCTTTTCCCTAGCAAACGTTTGTTAACTTATGTGACCTGAATGTATCGATCTTGATTTCACAGATTGACGTATGATTTGATTACTTTCATGTATTCAATACATTAAATTGAACCCCTCCCCAGTGTCCAATGTATGGATGCAATAAGTAATAATAATATTTATTCTCGTCTTCTTTGAGAAAGAAAAATACTTTTAAATTCTTGGAGTTACTTGTCATCTTAAACAGTTGCGATGCTTAGCAACACTAAATTATTTATCATCTGGTCTACTACTACAAAATATCTTGATATGTTTTTCTATTTCTTTAGAAAACGTTTCCTGAACTTCTTGGCTTCTGAATGTCTCCAATACGAGAATTTTATACACAATTCGTCCTTTTACCAATAAAACACCAGCTTAACTCTAAAATTATCATTTTTTTTTCTTTGACTCTGAAATAAAAGACTCACATTTGAGTTGCTCTGTACTTTTAGGGTTCAATAGTGACATAGTTGTTCAGAATAGAAATATAAATCTACAACCTATTAAGTACATAGTTCATTGAGGACGGCAGTAAAAGTGAAATACTTAACAAAAGACCTGCTTAAAGTACCATCGAATAATCAATTGGTTTTTATAAATTTCGAACTGAATAATTGTTAAAAATGTTAGCAAGAAAAAAATGGTCTGTAATCACGTTCACATGAAACATTCCGGCATGATGTTTTAACACATGTTTTAAAAATTGCTGATCAGTCGCAATGACGAAAACTTTCCATTGATGAAATAATCTATCCTTGTAGAAAACTGCTCAATGATGTAAACTCTTTACGCTCCATAAAAAATGCATATTGAATGCGTCGACTCTCGCCACCCACGCTCGGGTTTGCTCAAGGGGACGGACGCAAGCGAAAGCGTGCTTGACTCATCCGCCGAGTCCTTTCCGGGAAAGTTTGTTTGGAGGTGGAGCGGGTAAACGAGGGCTGAAGACGTTTTCTCGGCTTTTATGGCTCCTTTCGGCGAGCGAGTTTATCTCTGGAGGCAGAAGTCGTGAAGAGTTGCTTCTATTGCCCGATTCTCGACGAAGTTCCCGAACCGCCAGGTTTCTTCTTGTTGGTTGGAGGTGAAATTAAACTTGAAGGGAAACGAACCTGTTAGATCACGTAACCCAAGTGCATTATTTTTTAAAAAAATTCTTCATTGGAGTAACTTTTTTTAAAATTTACTTTTCTGTTTCTTTGTCGAATTCGCACGTGAAGTAAGAAATAGTCTGACATTGGGGAAAATGTCTTCTGTTTAAGAAATTTGTCATACATGGAGTTGTTTATGACATACGTGTATTATGGTTCAGGAAAAATTGTCAAACGGACAAAGGAATTTATTTTTCATTGAACTTAATAGTATAAAAAGTATTCAAGATCGAGACACGAGGCCCATGTAAAATTCAACTCTTTTGAGATAATTATTAAAATATTGCAATTTGCTCGGTTTTAAATTCTAAACATTTACAATGATTTGAAAAGGGTCTATCACAGTATTTCGTATGGTAAAATGAAGTCAACTTAATGGTTTGCCTTTGCTTTCGGCGTCACTTTCACACGATGGTTGTAATAATCAATTTAAAATTCAAACCGCCTTCCAGTGTAGTCAAATTATTTTTGGATTGTAAGAATGAAGAACTCCATACAATGCCGATTATGAAGTACAATACAAGTGGCGCATTTACGAGAAAGTTGTAAGCGTCGTAGTGCGTGACTGGAAGTCCACGAAGTGGGTTAAAGAGAAGGGGACCTATGGATTTATTAAGTTTTACTTAACGAAACTGCTTAACCGCTGTCCTTCTTACGCTCTCTACCATGCTCCCGTTCATTATTCACTTTTATATTGGAACAGCATTTGCAATTAAAACAGACACCGCTCTCTACGGTGCTCTTATCTGACATTTGTTTACTGCCTCTTTACCCATTTGTTACACGCACCAGCGAAATAGTTTCACGTTCGTGAAAGCGTCCTTTTTTTCATCCATGGAGAGCTAAACTATGATGCATTGCAAACACTTTTAAGAAAACGTTTTGTTTAAAGGAAAAGTTTTTATATTCTGCTTATTATAATACATTATTTGCATTGTTACACCCATTGCAGCATATAAACTTCCTCATTCCTCGCTCGCAGCTATCTGTAATTCTTTAAACTATTTTTTTTCCAATTTGTTCAATTTGCAGAAAAATTGACATACGTTTCGACGATGCAGACAGATCACACTTGATCTTTTCATAAGCGCTAGCAAAGTCCCTTCCATGAAGACCGTTACAGCAATAATTTGTCTTGCTCAACTCCACCACAAATTGCGCTTCATTAGGCCCAATTTAATATGTAACGATGGTTGAATAACTTCTTGATCAATTATTGGAAATGACTTTCTCAGAAGGTCTTGTCAGAGGACATATCAGTGGATTTCTACCCTGATCCCTTGAACACAAATTAAAGATAACGCTTCAGCGGATAGGAGCTAGACCAACGTATATCAACATTTCTGACCTCACATGTGGACACGCTCCATACTTTAAAATTCCGCAGAACACTCAGTAATTTTTTTAGAAAAAAATAAATTTCTACGATAATGTTCAGAGAACATCCAGTTAATTAAAGTAACATCTCCCTATTAATATAAGAAAATCCGGAATTATTAAATAATCATAATAAAATTAAACAGAATTGCTTAATGTAAGCTTTATTAACATTATTTAATTTTGTTTAATAAAATATTGAGAGTACTTAACAGATTTCCACATGTCAGATTTCACATAAAATGTGATTTTTTCCTCCTTGTGTGGAGAGTAAATTTTCAGCTTTATCAATAATGACATGTAAAATGCCTGTACTGTTAAGATTGTTTTACGAACTACCGCACTTTTTTCACCAAAGACTGGTTGAAAAAATTGGAGGGTCTGGCCTTGAAAGCTCGGGATATTCCTCAGATACTGTTGCCGAACCTGAAAGGCAGCCTCGGCGGAGTCCTTGAAATATCCTCTGGCCTAATATCACCGTCATACAGCATAAACAAATTGGAGACATGATAATTGAAATCATTGTGGAACTTTGACGATATTAATATTGAGTTTTGGTAGATTTGTTGGTTCCACTCCCCCACACATACATACACACTACACACCCACACACTGTACACACACACACACACACAGGAATGCGCTACTAGGGGGTTTTAAACGGCCAAGCGTTTCAACAAACTACAGCCCTATCGATCTTCTGCGCAGGCGCAGATACTTTCGCATCACTTAAGTGCATCTGCGCATGTACAAAATGTCCAGAGATTGCAGACGCTCCTGCATGCTACGTCGTGCAAAATTTCCCTACTCTCTGTATAGAGAGAATACTATAAGAAAGGGACCGCGTCCTATGAAACAGGTTCCTTCTTAGAGTAACTTTCCTATATTCAGGGCAGTGTTGTCCAACTGCTGGTGGCCGCGTGCGGCTCGCGGTGCCATTTATTCTGGCCCGTGGAATGTTATTAGAAATAATATGAAAGTACCTTGCACCCATGTCGGGCGAGAATATTGCGCATAGCGCACGCGCCCTGTCGGGGTCAACATCCCTTAATGTAAAAAAATAAGTTAAATTTTGATTTAATGATACTTTTTCTAGTAAATTCAGAAATTAAAAACCACCCCAATGTGTTTCACTGCGTTATGCATGATAGAGCCTGATATTATGCATGGTTACACACACACACACACACTCACACGTTTCAGAGCAGCCGGACAAAGTACCGAGCTCAACGACACAGGGTCACATGTGGGTCGTCCAAGTAATGAAAATATGGCCCGCAACCCCATATTAAAGGTTTCAGTTGTAGGCCCGTGAGGGGCTTGCAAGTTGGACATGGCTGATCCAGAGCCTCGAGCTCGCGAGCTGCGCTGCGCCGGTGAGAGGCGGCGCGCATCCTCCCGCCCGCCCGCTGACTCACGTGTCCGCGACCCGTGCGCGTTATCTGCGAAGGCCGGCGCGCCGGTGCGGGTGGGGGCCGGAAGCGCAGCCATGGCGCGTGGCCGTGCCGCCGCAGCCTGGCACCGGTCCCGCAACCCCGCCCCGCCCCATCCCGCCCCCTCTGCCACGCCTCCCGCGCGCGCCTCATCCAGCCGCACCCGCAACACGCGCGACCCGCCCAGCTCCTCCGTTGCCACTTCTTACAACTTCCCCGTCAAGCGATCTTGTCCGCTCAATCCCTTTCGCGGCCAATGCATCACGTGTTTCCCATTATCCCTTTCTCATTTCCAATATCCCTTCTTCTGTTTTTTCCTCCATTCCTTCTGTTTTTCCTCCTTTCCTTCTAGTTTTTCCACCATTCCTTCTTTTGTTTTTCTACTATCCTTTTGTTTTATCCGACATTCCTTCTTTTGTTTTTTCCGCCATTCCTTCTTTTGTTTTTTCCGCCATTCCTTCTTTTGTTTTTTCCGCCATTCCTTCTTTTGTTTTTTACGCCATTCCTTCTTTTGTTTTTTACGCCATTCCTTCTTTTGTTTTTTACGCCATTCCTTCTTTTGTTTTTTCCGTCATCCTTTCTTTTGTTTTTTCCGTCATCCCTTCTTTTTGTTTATTCCGTCATCCCTTTTATTTTTTCCGCCATCCCTTCTCTTGTTTTTTCCGCCATCCCTTCTCTTGTTTTTTCGCCATCCCTTCTTTTGTTTTTTCCGTCTTCTATTCTCTTGTTTTTTTCCATTCCCTCTTTTGTTTTTTCCGTCATCCCTTCTTTTGTTTTTTCCGCCGTCCCTACTTCTTGTAGTTTTCGCGCCACCTCTTCTCTTTTTTCCGCCATCTCTATTTCTCTTTTTTCCCCACTCACCCGAAAGCGACTTTTCCCATTGCCCCGTCTTCTTTCCATCCCCGTCTAGCTACCTCCACTTCTTGTTCCACCCATCCTACCCAGTTTCTTTTTTCGCCTTGTCGTCTACAGTTCCGCCCGCATTAACGCCCTGCCACTTATCCGTTTTTCGTTTCTCATTCGTCCTCTCTTCTTCTCTTCCTCCTGACCTACTATCATTTTTTCTTTAGCATCCTCTCTAAGATTGCTCGGTTTTGCTCACCCATCGATGCTGTGCGTGTCCCTAACATGTAATGACCACTCTAAAGGACTCAGCTTGCTGGTCGGAGGCGGAGCCGGGAAATAGCGTGTGTCGAACGATAGCTTACGTCACGATCGTGACGTTCACCCGGGAGGTCGTTCTAAATTTTTCAGTGCAGCTGCTCAAAATAGTAAATTGGCCTTTAGCTTTGAGCGAAGATATATAAGGACACCTCACAATAGACGAGTCAGGATAACTGTTTCACGATCGTTCGTAAAATTTAATTAATTCAAGTAGAAGTTCCTCAATGAAGGAGTAAAACTCCTTAGTGGAACATTTCATACGTCTGTTGACATCATCTATAAAACTTATTTTCGCCCATGTGATAACTAATCAATGGGGAATTCACATATAATTAAATAGAAAAAGGTCATTTCATTCCGTTTATCCTCGCCCTTCATGTCAATTGTACCGTTAAACAGAAAAACTTAATAAATTATTTATTGGGCGACTCTTGGTGAAGCGATCAGACCACTTGCCTTCAATCGCTAGTATTGGAGTTCAATTCTGGGTCGAAAAACCCCATTGGTCGATCCATACGAAATTTGTAGCTCCAGCGACAGATTTTCTCGGGGTTTTCCGGTTTCTTCCGCTTCATTGCCCCATTGCCTCGTCGTTCATCAGTTTATCAGCCGTGCCCGCCCATCAGTCCATGTCTCAGTCCTAAGGTAGTCCAAAAAAGCGTTGATATAGGAATCAAAATGTAGGAATCAAAAAGTAACATTGGGATTGTCATGATACTGCTACTTTTACATTTGTAATGAAGTTAACATGAATTGGTTTTCCTTTCGGTATTCGAGAAAGCCTACTCCGTGAATCATTTCCAAGGGATCATGCACCGAAAAATAAGCAATGCACGTTTCTTTTTCATTTCTTTTTTTCTGCCTAATACCTGTTAATTACAAATTTGTTCGCGAAATACATAAAATATCACTCGAGGTTCTGAGCGTCATCCTTACGTAATCTGAGAATCTCATGTGATTTTACTAACGATTCGAGGCGTTCCTTTCAGCCTTCTGTACTCGTTGAGTTGATCCATTAAGAGGAGGGGAAGGCAGTAGCGAGAGAACAGTGCGCGTGTGCATGGTAGCTTCTTGCTACCTCCGGGAATTTCCCTTGACAGTTGGACTCTCCGACGCAGTTTTCATGCAGATTAAATTACCGCCTCTTATTCTCGTCGTCTGCTCATCGGACTTTCCTGAACGGGTTCGCCCAACACAAATGACAATTTCCAATTACGAAAAACTTCAATTGTCTGTCAAGTCTTTTCTGATTAAGACCGGGAGCGGTAGCTCAGTGCATCAACTGATGTCACTGCAGCGCCTCTGACCGGGAGGTCCTAGGTTCGAGTCCTGACAGCGCCAGGATTTTCGACACTAGCTTTTCAGCTAGGTCGAATTCAGTCGCTGTCTGGAGGAGAATTCTAGCGGCCGGCTGCTCTGATCGGTAGTTTTCCGTGGTTTCCCGATCAACACCGGGCGAATGCCGGAGCAGTACCCTACCAAACGGGCCACGGACCGCGCGCGATCTTTCTTCCTCTTCCTTGTCCCTCTCCCCTTACACACACACTTACACTAACATGCCACTACACTACCACATATTCCGGGAGACCGGTCTGGAGCTTAGAGCTTGTCCCGGCTGGGGCGGTGCCCCGCTGGTGGGAGAGTCCTGGTTAGGGGGAAACCCCACTAGCCGACGGTAGGTCGTCGCCGGATCTCGCCATCCAGCGGGGGAAGATAACCGCCATCTCCCGAGAACAAACATGCACTACACTTACGGGACTAATGACCGAATCCGTTGACGCGCCCGGAAACACGAAAAAAAACCAACCAACCAACCTGATTAAGTATTTAGAGTGTACGACGAGCGTTAATATTAATTGTTATACGATTTAATTAATCTGAATTTAAGATAAGCTTTTTCATTGCAATCCTTTGAGAATTTTCTTTACCGCCGTAATATTCGAGAAAGATGCTTCATAATTGCATCAAATAACTGCTGTACATCTGGGACCGGCGTATTTTTAATATGAATAAAAAATTCTTGACCCACATTGAAAGTATGTTACACCCAGTATTACATACTATACTTTTTTTTTTAACTTTTCGGCAATTAGGCTATCTTGAACCCTTCTAATCAATCTCCCATCAAACGAATTGATACTTTTCATGAACAGTGCTAAATGACGGCTTCTCCTCAATAAAAATTACCCGTCGCACCAAATAGCGCGCCATTCTTTATCTGGGCGCTTTCGCTGATTGATGGTGCGCGAACGTGACTCTTCCCCTCCACCCATCATCCGCTGTCCATGCGTCAGGGCGGGCCGGCGTGCAGCGCGGCGCGGCCGCTAATTCGACTCCGAGCCCGCGAGTTAATTAATCTAACGCTCCTCGCGCGCGGTCCCCCGGGTGCGTGTTGGGGAAGTGCGGGCCGCCCGAGGGAATTTTTGCGCGACGCGTTAATGAGCTTGACCACGAGCACCGGTGCCCCTCGCCGAAGCATTAGCCTCGCCCACGCTGTGGTTCACGCCCATCCGGGAAACGGGGCAGTTGAAAAGCCTGAATAGGCAGGAGAGTCGTGATAATTCGAATCTCTGAAAATTGAGTCTGGTTCTCAATTTACCCAATATTTCTAGTTCTATTCCTCGTCTTCAGTGATGTTTAATAAATATAATGAGGGTAAGTCCAAACACGCGCTAACACGAGTTGATTCTTAATATTTCAGAAAATGAGATGCCAATACATTAGTTAAATAGACATGATTGCTATAATTACTGTTGTAGTATAAATATTTATATGTGAAAAACTATGTAAAACAATGATTCGTTAATGACATCGCTCCCGAGATTGAGGACGCCACGGTGAGCGCCAACTACAGTAGCGTGGATTCACTACACATTCTGTGATTCACGCATTTTGTTACATGTTAGGACAAATGAAACAAGTGGGAAATGAGATCTTAACAATTCTCGATGTCTCCAGTTTTTTTGACCACGTTTCCTCAAAAAATTGTTATTTTGTATTTCGAACTTCGAATTGACGAAATATTTGAAATCTCGAACATTTGTGTTCTCTTTAAGACAGGAAATTAGTATCTGAATATAAATCATGGTGTGATCGCCATCGTTACTATCGCTGTGGTAATACAGGACCTATTTCTGTAATGCATGTGTCTTACTTAATCAGCTTGCTTGCGAGTGGGCTGACGGCTGGCCCTGTCGCCAAGGAGTTACACCCTCACATGCTGCGGGGTTCACGCCAAACAATGAAGGAATGTTGTTCAACTTGTGGACATTATCCAGTTGTTGAGACACTCATTGTGGAACGTCGATGACTCAAAACTTCTAAAACTCCAAATTCCACGATACCTTCAATTGTCCCATTGGCTTTCCTCCTAACATAATTTCTGGTTGTTTCGATCAGTCGAAATTTTAGATTTCTCGAGCCGTCTTTTATTTAAAAGTTTAATATTTTTCATGCTCGTATAAAACTCGTAACATTCATCTGTGGCGAGTCCTTCACGTACCCCAGGAAGCTATCGCAACACATTGCCAATCAAATTCGCATTAACTCGCTCTGCACAAAGCTGCATTATCTCCATTAAATTTCTCACGAAGCTATTTCGCCTCTTATCAGGCATCTCTTAACGAAGCACAATTGAAACTGAATACTGAATGAGATTTCCCACCTCAGGTTAGCATTCGTTTCACGCCTCCTGCCTCCGCATCTGCGATTCTCGTACTCCCAACCCCTGGCGCTGTTGCCCCTCCGCTGCCATCGCTTCCGCAGACACCCTGCTTCCGTTACCGTCCAGCCCCCCCTGCCACTGCCACCACTGCCCCGCCACCGCACCAGACCCCGCCCCCACCTCTGCACCCGTCCCCTCCCCCAACTGTGAGCCCGCCGCGGCTCTCACCTGTGCCCCCCTCACCCTTCTCTGTCCCCCCGTCCCAGTCTCTGTCCCCCCGTCCCAGTCTCTGTCCCTCCGTCCCAGTCTCTGTCCCCCCGCACCAGCCTTTGTCCCCCCACACCCGCCTCTGTCCCCGCCTCAGTCACTGTCCCTCCCTCCTCCTCTGCCCCCCCCCCGCACCGACCACTGCTCCCACCCCAGCCCCTGTCTCCGCCCCAGCATCTATCCCCGCCTTCACCTGCTCGCGGCACCCGCCACTGTCCCCGCTCGCCTTTTCCCGCCCTAGCGTCTGTACCCGCCCCGCCTCTGCCCCGGCCTCTGTCCTCCGCTCCTGCCCCCCCCCCTACGCTTCACCTGTGTCTGAGACTTCACCGCCGTTCTGCCGCCTTCGCCGTGCATCTAACGGCGGTCGCTCTTCCCAACGGCGCGGCGCGCGTTTCCCGTCGCTCCGCTTGCGCAGACGCACCGCTGTCGCTCCACGGGCGGGACACGAGCTCCTCCGCATAATGAACGGCCGCAGCCACGGCACGACACGTTCAGACCCTGAGAGGCTCCTTTTCGCGCTCGGGAATGACGGCCTATTAAAAGGGTGTAGTCTATCTGGCACTAAAAGTTAATTTCGTTGCTTGAAAATACTGTTAAGTATAGATACTTGCAAGAATGGAAATTGAAAATCTGAAAATAATTTTGTAATTTGAAGAAAACAATGATAATGTTATAAGAAATGTTAGTGTTGAGTTGCATTTTTATGGAGGGAGTATAAATTTAAAAAATAATATCTTTGAATTTCTTGCAATTTTAACGACAATGACAGAATAGATCAAAGACCACTTTTAGTGTTTCAATCTGTATAGATTATTTCCTTGAAGCTAATAAAACATTCTACACTGTATCAATTTTTTTCTCAGATAGCAAAAATAATAGACTAAATATTACAATGTTATTTATTAACGTTGCAACGAATACTATTGTATTGGAAACTGACTAAATAACGTGTTTCTGATAATAGTTCGGTAATTAATGGTCAATTTTTTTTTATTTTTTACTTACGCACAATAGTTCATTAGGGGAGGAATTACACGCACTGCCTCCGTCAAAACGTTCGAAGTCCTAATGCACATACGTAGGTTTGCTCGCAATCTGTAGGTGTACTGAAATGCTTCCCACGATAAAACACTGGTTCACGGAGCAAGATTGTTTGAGAACGTCTGGACAAAAGTAACATACTTGCGAGCCCCTCGAAAACAGGGTTTGCTAGACGTTCCTTTGCGAAAAGCGCGCGCGCACAACAAACACACACACACACACACACACACACACACACATCGCACACGCCACATACGCCACACTCACCACAACGGACGAACATCCATACCCAGAACATGACTCAATCCCACAACCCTTCACTCTGCGTGCTGAGTGCTGCGTGGTAAGCACGCTTTCCAAATTTGGTCATTGGCTATTTTGTTTTAAACTGACTACATTCATTATTTAGAATGACTTTTCAGCGGCTTCTTTCAAGCTTCCCTAAGTGTCCGACTCGCCGCCGTGTGTCCTGAACTGCATCGCCTGAGGAACATGGCTTGCCACGGCGACAAAGGCGCTCCTTGCGCAGTGCGTCCCGTCGCGCGCCGACGCCTTTTCCCTCCGGCGGGCGGCGTCGCGACGCTCGCGGAAGACGCTCTCGACTCGGCGGGCGCTCTCCCCGGAGGCGCCGACGCAGACGCCGACGCCTCGTGCGCGTCGTGCCGGACGGAGCACGGTGGTCTGTGCAGGGGACAAATGCGGGCCAAAGGCTAAAAAACAAATGATTGGTTAATTAATATTTATTGGAGAAACGTTAAGCAATAGGAACTAAAAATACAAATGTTATAAATGTTTGCATCTAATAGACGGTCTTCAAAATGGATGTTCTCGCCTAATACAGCTTCCCTACAGCGTGAAAATAGAGGAATGTGAGTTTGTAACGTGTTTGTTTAGAGGCATTGTCAATGTCTATTACTTATACATACTATCTGGTAAAAGCTTGTTCGGCGCAATATAAAATAAACAACGGAAAATAAATTCTAATGAAGATCAGCTATTTCAATTTGCCGCTTTGAAAATGGCGAGAAATAAAACGGAGAGAGATACATTCATGTAATTTGGTAGTGACTAAATTTTAAAAACCTATTATGTACACAATTCAAAATGTCTTGCTATAAAAATACATTATATTAAATGTATTCTTGCAAATTCTGACGTTATGTTTTAAACATCAACAACAACATTAAAGTGAGCGACACGGAATTTAGCTCTCGGGGACTTTTTGAACATATCTACACCTAATAGGTGGATCGTTCCTTCCGTCAGTTCACTTTTTAGTGAATAAAAATGTATCATAGGTAATATCACGAGTGCTTTGGAAATTGTCGATAAATTCCCAACTCGCGAAGCGCGGGAGGGATTTATCTGAGAATTTCCAAACTCGAGTGATATTGAATACGACTATTCCACGAGTGAAATTATGTCCAACAGAGGTCGAAAATGCGCCAAAAACTGAAAATAACTGAAAGTTACGTTAAACTCAAAGACGTTATTCTATAGTACACACGCGATTTATCGACATAGCGATCGAAGATAGACGAGTCACAGTTATAATTGACGAGTAGAGAGAAGCGGTAAGAAAAATCGGATAGAAGAAATGATAATCATTTTGAGATACACAGCCCTGATTGAGGCATTGTGTATGCCTAGTTAAACACTATTGGTTTTAATTTCACTAGTGGAATACTGCCGAATTCGGTTATAATGAACCCTCGGTTTTAGTAAACTGAAGTCACTGGTCCCGTTTCACTTACATTA
Organism: Teleogryllus occipitalis; assembly: GCA_011170035.1. NCBI lineage: Eukaryota > Metazoa > Arthropoda > Insecta > Orthoptera > Gryllidae > Teleogryllus > Teleogryllus occipitalis. Next base: position 463,194 of record BLKR01000022.1, on the reverse strand, counting down.
CAGAAAAGCATAAGAAAATTCGGTTATAGTGAATCTGAACCTCGGCTATAGTGAACGTAGCGAAATACAACATCTTGGAAAATAATTCCCTCCTGTAAAATAATATTTCGTCTCAGTGCCACAAATTCTTTCAGAGTGTGGGACGATGTTCCAACAGTGGAAGAAGCACTGACGGATGTCAATACTGCATTAGGAGACTTAGAGACAGTGGACAAAGCAGAATCAAGTAAGGAGAGAGCACGAACTCTGGAGAAGGATCTGGAGAAATTACAAATGAAAAATGTACGAAGCAAAAATTTGAAAGTATTTAATTTTTTAAGGACAAATAAAGATTTTGAAATTTCGTATTTCGTACTATTAATTTTGTACTATTAATTAATTTTGGTGTGTCTGTATATTAATAGTTAATAATTGTGGAGAACTATTCAATTTTGACCTCATCGGCTATATTGAACATCTGATATAGTGAACCAAAAATGTTCGTCTCCAGGAGTCGACTGTAGTCTGTATAATTAAAGAGCCGAGAGCTATTTTTCTTTAAATTGATGAATTGCTTTCGTCTGAGCGCTTTGAGACACTGTGCGGCGGGTGGGTCTCCGCTCCAGTTGGCGCGGGCCGGCGCAGGCGGGGGCGACAGCGCCGCGGTGCGGAGAGTCGCGTCCCGTCGCGCACCGCCGCCGCCTCCCCCACCTCCCCCGCCTCCCCCGCCGCTGCCGCCGCTGCCGCCGCCGCCGCCGCCGCCGCCATCACCGCCGCCGCCGCCGTCATCACCACCGCCGCCACCGCCATCACCGCCGCCGCCGCCGCCATCACCGCCGCCGCCGCCGCCGCCGCCGCCACTGCCGCCGCCGCCGCCGCCGCCATCACCGCCGCCGCCGCCATCACCGCCGCCGCCCGCCATCACCGCCGCCGCCGCCATCACCGCCGCCGCCGCCATCACCGCCGCCGCCATACCGCCGCCGCCATCACCGCCGCCGCCATCACCGCCGCCGCCATCACCGCCGCCGCCATCACCGCCGCCGCCATCACCGCCGCCGCCATCACCGCCGCCGCCATCACCGCCGCCGCCATCACCGCCGCCGCCATCACCTTGCCGCCATCACCGCCGCCGCCATCACCGCCGCCGCCATCACCGCCGCCGCCATCACCGCCGCCGCCATCACCGCCGCCGCCATCACGCCGCCGCCATCACCGCCGCCGCCATCACCGCCGCCGCCATCACCGCCGCCGCCATCACCGCCGCCGCCATCACCGCCGCCGCCATCACCGCCGCCGCCATCACCGCCGCCGCCATCACCGCCGCCGCCACCTCCACCGCCTCCGCCTCCGCCTCCGCCTCAGCTGCCGCCGTCGCCACCGCCCGAAACCCTCCCGGTGACGGTGATGGCGATGGTGATGGTGATGGCGACGGCGACGGCGACGGCGACGGCGACGGCGACGGCGACGGCGACGGCGACGGCGACGGCGACGGTGGCAGTGGCGGTGGGAGAAAGGTGGCTGCGGTCCTGGCGTCGCTGGCGAAATTTTCCTATTTTCTTTGCGTCGTTCTCGCTGGGTTCGACTGACGATTTGTCCTGGCGGGGCGAGGCGGAGCTACGGTGGCTAATTGGAATCGAACTCGTCACAAATACGTGGGTTTTTATTTCCTACTTTTCCTCTGTATTACTTTTTTCTGTTGTGTTTTTTCTTCCCTAATCTTTGTTTCTCTGTTTCTAATCTCTCCCCCATTTCTTCGTTGTTTTTTTGTTTTTTCTTCTATTGTTTCTTCTACTGCTTCTTGTCTGTATTTCTAAATGTTCTTCCTGATTTGTTTTCAGTGGAATGATATTGAAAAAAATGTTACACTAAATCGAACTTCGTAACGAACCATTTTTTGCGTTGCCGTAGGCGCTTAGCGAATGGTTTTTCACTAATAATTTTGTTTCGCGTATGGGGTCATAAGAGGGTGGGGTCATATATCACGATATCGATCATTTTCATACTTGAAGATAAAGTCTTCAAAATGAGAATAACGATTTAGGGCCCAATTTGGAATCAAAACGGAATATTGAATTGCAATTAAAGAGTGTCAGCAGATTTCTTTCACAAAGAGCAATATTCCACAAAATATTGCATCTTCCCCCTTCTTTTTTCTACATGTTAATTTTTGCTGATTTAGTACGGGGACGTTGATTTGTGAGGAATATCGACAGTGATGTCAATGTGTAGCTTGTCTACTTTCGTACCTAATACGAAATAGCACGTTCCCAAACATTTGTGCAGACGTAATCTATTTTGTGCTGTTACTGGTGTGTGAAACACTGGGATTATCTTTATCTGACGTTACTGAATCTCCTAAACTGCAGATAAAGATATGTCAACCCATCACAATGACCCGTGTTATCTTGTTCCTTTGACTGATACACAAGGTGTTAAAAAATGTGAAAATTACATCCGATTCACATTCTTCTCGAGTATGTACGTACGGTACGTTCTTAGGCTCTTCGTAAATTAAATATGAGATTTACTTAATGTGCACGTATAAAAATACTATCTATTGATGCGTCCAAATTCTTTGCGTCTTCAATAGAAGGAATGAGTGATGGAGAATATTAGTCACTCCTATGGTAACGTAAGTTATTGCGGAACAAAATTGTTGTTTTTATTGCTTCCTACTCCGATATACAGCTATAAAATATATTTTTTATTTAGGTAGTATATTTTAGTACACAAAAGTGATGTGTGGGGATTTTATTTCCGATTCCGACCATTTCTTTCTGTTCATTCACGAAGAGCAGTTGTATTCTGAAAGATCGTTCTCCGGGGGATCCGTTCATTGAACGACCACGCGATACATTTCCTCTCGCGAACTACCGTGCCGCGAGTGTATTTATGTCTCGTAGGTCGCAACGACTCTTGCTCTCGCCTGCCGCCAGAGGCCGTGCAGCATCGATCGCGGTTTTATATTACATAACAGCGCCTTTGTGTTAGCGGCGCTCGTCCACAGTCGTGCACAGCAGACACGTCCGCCGCAGTTTATGCCTTCGGCGGAGGAGGAGGCTGAAGAGGTGGAGGAGGAAGCGGAGGATGAGGACGACGGGGTGGACCCGCTGCACAACAGACGCGGAAACTTGAGGACGTCGACGCTGGGGACGGAAATGTTGGAGAATAGAGAAAAGATACTAGTCTTTCCTCCATGGTGTGTCGGAGGTGTTTTTCCTTCGTATTGTTTTACGGTGCATGTATTCTCCCTGTCGTGTGGTATATTATGTTTTTAACCTCAGCCTCATTGTCTATGTTTCATCCGGAGGTGAGAATCCGTTGGGTTGTTTTTCGACTCTCGCCGGAGTTAATTATTCGGAGTTTCTTTCATAATTGTTAGTTCTTTTGGCACTGTTCACAGGCAGGCCTTACCCATCGCTATCCTTTATTTTATGCGCGGCGGTAGGCAATCCGTTTCATTGCACCAGGAGAAACCTAACGAAATACACGTAGGATCTAATAGTTAAAAATCTCCGTAATTTTTCCATTGGAAATGTAATTCTGACTCAGTAAAACTATATAGACTCTGTTAAACTAACATTGAATTTTCCGAAGATATTTACTAAGTTGTTTTGTTGATGATTTCAAATAATGTAGCTAATTACAAAAACATTTTGGAAATGGCAGGATCAACCATTCTCTTATTCCTGCTTCCAACTATACTTCAGTAGTGCTCACAAAAATAACCTATAAAAATAAGAATTGGTCAATTTAATTTATGCAGTTGGCTGTCGTAAAGAAGCGAGTCCTCGATTGCCGAGGATACAACATCAGTGACAGTTGCTTTGCCTCGCAGACTAAGGTCACTCCTCAGCAAAGGCATGCGAACAGGAGGGCAGGGGGGGCTGATGAAATTTTCGAATAAAACATTTTCCGTCAATATTTTCAATCCCTTATTTTACCCTTCTTAAATTGACTGTTAGTTTTTTTTAATTGAATTTAATTTAGTTCCAATTATAAATAGGTCATTAATGTTTTATGCGTAAATAACACATTAAAATTATAATAAACAAAATCATTCATTACAATTATTGTTCACAATTTAAATTCATTTGTCAAACCCAGTAAATTAGGAATTTTGCTAGACATTTGGGAGGGAGGCTCCCCAGGACTTGCAAGCCGTAAATAATTCAACATAAAACCGTTGGTATTTGTTAATAGCAATCATTATTATAATGTATCTCTCTTCGTAATATTTTTTATTTAGTAGTAAAATATGTAACATAAAGTTCAGTGGAAAAGGGGTCTTGAAATGAAGTTGGCTCCTTCTGTTGTTTTAGGCTCAGCACGCCTATGCTCCTGAGTTAAGCACGCCGCGCGTCTCTTTCACTCACGACACTGATCACCGGGAATCCCTGAGAATACCGTCTTGCGTGCGCCGCACGTGCGGTGCACGGGGAGGTACCTTTTCAAGTTTTCTCAGCCAGACGTTTTTCCTATTTCAGAGTTGGCGCCTCTGTTCCTTGCTGCCCTTCCCGCGCCGGCAAAAATAATGGAAATCGAACTTCGATAAATACGCAATGTCGTGCATCTTTTCCGCGCCTCGCGATTTCCATTGCGCCTCGCAGTGGCCATTTCTCCGTCGCTTGTTCCCCGGTTTGGTTTAAAAGGTCGAGTACGCCTTGACGCCTTCCATTGTTTGCCCTTTCACGTCAGCTCCCCTCCGCTTCCTTTGCTCTTCCTTCACCGACGCAGTTTCTCATTTGCGGTTTCTTCCCAACGTCCTGTAGACGCATTTGCTCTCGGGACGTTCTAATCTCGGCTACGATTTCCACCCACCGCCTCTACCAGGATCTCATTTCCTGCTTTGCGTCAGTTTGCTCCGTAATAGACGCCACAGCTTCATCTCCGCATGAATCTTCATTTTCCATACAGTGAAGCTCAAATGTGCATACAAGATGTAGATGCTTGCAAGGGAATTGCGGTATGTAGGAAATACTCGTACAACAAACAAGGATTCGTGGGCTAAATTAATCTTGCACCCTTCCCCTGGCACTGACTGATTGTGCTTTCATTCAATTAGTGTTCATTTAGATGTTTTATGGCTTGTTGTACCGGTAGTATATCGTTTCCTGAATTCGTTTTCAAGTAGAGCTATATTAAAAAACAATTTCCGGGATTATGCTGCAGGAAATAGCTTGTATTTTTAAAACGATTCAAACTTAGCTTAATTCTTATCTGCCTGAATTATTGTTTAAAAAATTGCATTGCAGTATTTTATAATTTAAAGATTTTTTTCTCAAAATTTTGAAAAACACATGACACTTTTTAGGATGTGATGGAAAACCACATGAAGTTCTAATTGCATTTCTGTAATACTTTAAGGTGAAAGTTCGTACTATGCATTGTTTGTATATTGAACACGTACGTTTCTTATCACTTAAATGATGATTGTCTATAATATGTTTTACTGATAGTTTCCAAATACAAAATTTTAAACGTCATAGTCTTAAAATTGGTTTGAAAACTTTATCAATAAAATAAACTCATACACATGTTACTCGTGATTTCTTTAATTCCAAAATGTTTCCCGATTTACTTGCATCGCCTTGCGTTTCCTCGTCTCGCTTTCACCAAACCCTTTTTCCTACGTCCTACCGCCTACGAATCACATTTCGTTCTGTAGTGTCACTTCCAAAGTTCTCGGCAACCACTCGACTCCAACCACGCGTTCTTCCGACGGCGGAATTCCAAATGCCGACTCCAACTTCGGGCTGCTATTTTCTTCCTTATTTGCCCCATCCCTGCAACCCCCCTCCTCCTCCTCCTCCTCGACTGTCTCTTCCCCTCCCTCTTCCCTCTGACGCTGGTGCGAGGCGCTCTCTTTTTAATGGAATTCCAGCTCCGGTTCCTCCAAAATAGAACTTTAGAACGTGAATATACAATTAATTTACGGTGGCTGCATGGAAGGCAATAAATTTAATAGTACAAAGGTCGTATTCCGTTGTGTTTATTTCCGGGTGAATTTCATATTCTGTTGCGGTAGCATGCCCCCGTCCGCCGCGTGTTTCGCCGCCAAAAATGCTGGGGTGGAAATGCAGGGAGGGTTTGCTTAGCCCTTTGGCAGTTCACATGTAATATCTGTGGAATATGAGAATTAAAGCATTAATTGAAAACCATTTATTAAATAATAATTTGCAACATCACATTCGTAAATGAATATAGAGCGATTTTCGACTCATTGCTATTGGGTGTGGGGAAAGGATAAAATTCCTGAAAGATGCAAGTATAATCTCTCCTTCTGAGTATTCTACATAGAACATTCTTTAGCTTTCTTCTTAAATTATGTCTGTCAAGATGCCGAGTTACTAAATAACCTTTTTACATTACAATTTCAGGAAAATATTTAGTAATTTCAAGCCACAGGTATATTCGAGAATAGATATTAATAGGTAAGGCTTTAATGCTTATGACATAGTATCCAGCATTTGTTTTGTATAAATTGTCACGGTATAATATTAAAGAATCGTTAAGTAATTGTAAGGGAATGATCACAGTTATGTAATTTGAGAAATCGAACCCTTCGTATTTCGTTGTCATTCGATAAATATGATAGTACTGTCAATAAGAAACAAATAATTCTTGAGCGTCTCAAAATATACACAGGTCATCGCAAAGTTTTAAAAATCCATAATTGGGTCAATTAAACAGGTTTCTCTATCCGCTGATAAACATTCATATTTAATATCAGAAAGCTCTTGTTACAGTCTAGTATCGTGCTGATACTTGTCTATGTTTTCGATACTCAGGTCACTATCACTATCCCATTCATGATCGTCCTCCTGATTTTACAGCTCTTGTATGATATTCTGAATTTCATTCACATGAATTCTTTCTCTGGACATTTTACACAAAATTTTGATTAGGCTAATTCATAATACAATTTTAGAGCAACAGTAGGCGCGCAGCGTAAAGTTTACGACACTGTACGCTTATCACGGATAGAGCCTTGCAAAATTGTATGTCGCTTAAGCTGTAGGAATGCGTCACTAAAGATATCTGCAAGGAATACCAAGAACACAGAAGCCTTTGCCGTCAATGAAGTTGACAGTAAATCCAAACAAATCTGCTATTGTCGTAAAATTTAGTCCCGCACGCCCACTGGAAGGTTAAACCATGAAGAAGAGTGGAGCACAGTGCTCAATACTTTGTGACCATTCATCTAGGCAGGGAGGCTCCTGAAATACCCATATGCAGTCAATCAGTGGAATCGTACTTGTCGTGTCTCTAAGTTCCCGTGCCACTCGTTCTTGGCGAAGCGGAAACTCTCCGCGTAATTTGTTCGCGAAACCGCTACTGTCGCATTCCAAGCGCCGCGTCGCAGCGTGGCGCGCGGAAGGGCTCCCACAGGAGAATGCTCTGTGACGCTAGCGCTTCCCGTGTGAAGAGCCAGGTGACCCCAAGGTACCGTTCGGATATTCTAGGAGGAATTGGTTCAGGTTAAAGGGTTAAATTATCGTCATTAGTAGGGGGCGGATTTTAATGATTTTTTTTTCATTTCACTTTAGAACAATGTCGTTTAGTATAGAAAACATTTTATGTTATGACAAAAGGAAATTACCCAATTTTATAGGTGATTATTTTGCATTTTTTGTAGATTTCGACTAATAAGCAATTTTTACATTTTTCCGTAATTTTAATGCATTTTTTGCTGATTTCATCGATTTTAATGTCATTTTAAATGATACATGCTTCAAATAATATTTACGAAATTCAACAAATGTTCTTCACGGAATTATTCAGCAGCCTATTCGGTTTTGTTCGCTCAGAAATTGTTTTGACAGCCGTTGTATGTAATTCTTGTGACTTACATCACCGCCATTGCCGGTTCGGCCGATTTCCGGATAACTAAAGACACAGATTTCCTGGTAAAGAACAGTCCAAACCAAAAGTTTGCAAGATGCGTTCTCTCCAACGAATGGAAAAAGATTCGATTATATCAGCAACGTATCCAACATCTTGGGTTGTTCATCCGAACTGGTTTTGATAAAATTTTTATTTCATTTTTCTTTGGTTTTAGGGCATTTTAAAATCATTTTAAGAGCATTTTATTGAACATTTTTGGCTATGTTTTAGGTCATCAAAATCCGCCCCCCTAGTGATAAGATAAATTGTGCATCAGTTAGGGGATTTTCTTCATCCTAACCAATAAATGGTAAGGGTGAATTTGGTAAAGTTCGCCGAGTTTTCCGTATAGCAGACAAGTTATTTTGAGCAATCTTTCTAAAAATCTATTCAATTTTCCTTTGCCAGAAAAACTCACTTCATTTCATTAAACAGTAAAGATAATTAACACTATATTTGAGAATGTTTAGATAACTCAATCAGCATGAGTGGAAAGAAAGTGGAAAGGTGCCAAATATACTTCTCGACTGGTAAATGCGGTGAAGTTAGTACGCGTCAACACTGTAACCTCAAGACAACCGAAGGAAGATATATTGCTGTCCGGGGAACACTGTTAACGGTGGACAGGTTGACAGACGTTCGTGCCTGGTGAGGCGTGATAGAGTAGCGGCGGTTGGGATCCCAAGGGTAAATATTTGCCTCCGAGCATCCTCCGGCGAGCTACGGACATGGGGCAGCAGAGCCCTGAGCTTTCCTAGGTAGCCACCTCGTTTTCGAAGCCTGTATATTGAAGATCTTGGTTGTATTTTTTTCTTACTGTTCGTCCTCCGCTTCAAACTCCTTGCTCCATTTCCTTTCACTTCTTCATTCTCTTCTACGTCAATTCGTCTTCATGAACAACTTTCCCCATCATATTGCTTATCTTCATCGTCCATTTGTTCCTCACTTCCACCCTTTCTTATTCTGCTGTCGTTTTATTTGAATTGATCCCAGCATCTTAACATGCCCCACGATAGTCATATCTTCTTTCGAATGGCACCGCCGCTATTCCCACTACCATACTTCATCACAACCCATCACCACCACTCGCTGCCACACAATCACCAGCTGCCGCGGTCTTTCGATGAGGAGAAAACGCTAGTATGCACAGCGTGGGCCCGCCTTCAAGAGTGGGTCATCTTCTCTAATTCAAATATTTGCTCCGTTGAAGTGGAATTCCTGCTTCACTGATTCGTGTATAGCATTAGTGATAACATTCCTATATAGCATTAGTAGTTTTACAAAGATAAAGTAATGCATTTTACACAAAGAGGAGCACAAAGGGAATTATTGGAAATCTGTACTATCTCGATAATTAAAAAAAATTAAGGAAACATTTCAAAACTGATGATCATCACAGGAATTCATGGCAAGTATGAAAAAAACATTAAGAAAATAAACGTAAGAGTGACTATTTTGCTTCAGCAGCCTCGGTGAATGCTTTTTCTTTTCTTGTCTCTTTTGTTCTTTCACATATATTAATTGTAATTGAGAGTTCACAGAAAAAAGTGCAATTACTGTGACGTTTGTAGGACTTTTTATATTGAATTGAATGATCTATATTCGAATGATTAACGATGGAATTAATGGAGTGCTTTATGTAGGTACTCTGATATCACCGTTGCAGTTATTATCAATGTTGAAAATGAGATATGCGATTCGTTCATCATTCACTCTTTACTGAGGAAGTGAGTCAGTGAAGTTGATTAATGTAGGATCTAACTCGTGCATGTAAATAAAGCGAAAAGAATGGAAATTATTAATGGACAGTCGTGTCAAGTAGGTAAGATAAACACACAGGAACTTTTAAATGATGGTTCTCTCCTTTTAATTGCATTTAGCTTCTGCTATCAAGAGTAAGGACAGGCAATACTATCTGAGCATTACCACGGAAATAAAGACATTAACTTTTTATATTGTGTTCATTTGGATGAGTTCTTGGGAAATAACGAAATTGAAAGTTTACGTGAATCTCACCATTAGAACACGAGGGCTTAATGAGTACGCAAGTCACGAATTTCGCGACGCTAAACAAACTTTCACTATGTACGTCCTGAAAAAAGTGTACGAAGGAGGAAAAAAACTTTTAATTATAAAGAAACTTCGTAGCGACAACATCCACAGCATCAAGAAGCATACGAATTTCCACTTGTTCTTTTCAGGAAACCAAACACTTTCATCTTGGCAGATGTCGATTCCCGCATAAAAAACCTCTTTGTTTCGAACAGCGTTAAGTTTTTATTTTATTTTTTTCTTTCCTTTTCGCGAAATCAGTACAACGATGTCTCTGCCTTTGACAATAAAAGCGGGATTTCTTCCGTGCCATTCAGCGAAATGAAAGGGAAAGATTCATCGGTCCCCCTTTTTATTGGTGCGGCATTTCTTCTCCCCCGCGCCTTCAACGCACCATTTTCCTCCGTTCGTCAGCGACATGAAATATTGGCATCTTTTCAGAAAGTGGTCGATGCACCGCGGACTGTAGACGGCGCGACTGGAGACGGTGTGGGAGGAACGCCGGAAGGAGTTGATTGATAACGCTCTGACCGGAAGTTGACTCGTTAATCTTTGGGCGTTTCGTTCAAGCGCTTTTCCCGCGTCGGGAAAGAGAGGTGCTTCCTTTTTTCGTGGTCGATTAACGTGAAGAAAACGCGCGGATGGGCCGTGGGAGGGGGTGCGGTACGTTGATCGACCCACTTGACTCGCGGCACGCGCGAGAGTCGACGGTGGCCACGCGAGGGGTCGACGACCCCTGCTAGGAGGGCGGGATGCACTGAGGTGGGAAGTCTATTTCGGGGGCTGGCTTGAGAATAGTTGTTGACGTTCGGGTTAGAGGCAGGTGACAAAAGTAGTTTAAAATCTGTTTTTGTGCCGGCCTGTCTTTAGGAGATACAAGTCTTACGCTATTGCAGTTTGTGAATGGAGCCTCGGAGCTACAGTGCAAGACAATCCCTTTCTGCCCATTTTTCAATTTCGTTTCCTTTTGATACACCTTTAATACTCTTTCGTGAACGTTCATTGGAGCACGTACTAAAAATTTAATGAACTTCAATTCTTAGTAGGCAGTACTCTGTAGACAGTTTAGGTAGAAGGATAATTTTTTTTATTTCTCAGAAAGAAATAATAAATGGACATCAAAATTAAATTCAGAAATCCTGGAAAACTTCAATAGAGGAACTTGGAATTCATCATTTGCATGTTCTATCGTGGCATTTAGGATCTTGGCGTTGGACTCAAGATGGGGTAGTTGAGTGTTTTCCACTTTTATCATTCATTCTCTTATATAACTCAAGGGCCATCCCTTAAACTCACATCCTTCCCACTTCGTTCCGCTTGGTTGATCGAGCGTTTTCACGCCCAAACCGCAAGTCGTCGACCCTTCGGGAGCCTTGAACTTGCGGGGAATAAAGTTGTAGCACCAGAAGGGAATTTATGGCTCCGTGTCATCCGCTCGGCGCCTGTACTCTGAGCGCGGGCTGCCGCCACCATCACTCCCCTCCGCCTCCCCGCTCTGTTTTGCCTCGGCCCACCGCGCCGAATCCCACGAAAGGCGACGAGCCGCGACGGTCCGTTCCGTCTCGCCCTGCCCGTCTGGCCAGTCTTCCATCCCCCCCTCTTCTCTCCCAACTCCCTCCTCTTCCCTGCCCTCGCCATCCTCTTCCCTCCCGATCCTCTTCCATCCCCTTTCCATTTCTCCCCGCCCCTTCTTTTCTATCCCTCCCCGCCCATTCTTTCCTTGCTTCCCGTCACTCCCACCCATTCTCTCCTTCTTCCCGTCCCTCCCCGCCACTTTCTTTCCGTTCCTCCCCTTCATATTCTATCTGTCCACTCCCGTCCCCACCTCTTCCGTGCTGTCCTGTACTCCTCTCCACCTGACCTGCCGCAGTTATGCCTGCTGTAGACCGATTTTTAATATAACGAGTTTTATGAATATATATATATATATATATATATATATATATATATATATATATATATATATATATATATACATAAACTCTAACATTTCTGTTTGACCTTTTGTCATACATTACCATTATAATACAAAGTGTATTCGACGATGAACAAGGGTACTTCTTACACTCATCTGGAAGCGCGGTTCCATCGGCCACTCAAAGCCAACACCTTTCATTAGTTCGATACTAGTTTACTCTGACCTCTTTCGTGAAAACTAAACTAATCTACGTTCGGACACTAATACGTCGCCGTGTGTCGTCGTTCGAGCTTCCCTGTTCTGTCACCATTTGCGTTGCTCGGGAAGGCATTCGAGAATGCTGATTGGTTGTGGCGTAATTTGATGAAAATAGTCCGATCGATTTTATATATTTTTTAACTTGGAATTTTACCGTATTAAAGCCAGATTTTTATAAAATGAAGGTTTTCTCAAAGTAACTTTTAAGTAAGGTTTTATAAAACTATGCAACAAGAAATATCAGTGTTCAACATTGATTACTAGTCTTGGCCCTCTCCGCTCCGCCCCGCATCCCTACTATCTGAAACGTCAAAAGCAGCTCCTCACATCATGTATGCCTATATTTAAAAAAAATAATATAACCAACTTTTCTTTGCAATATTATGCTCACAACAAAGAACTTTCTAATGCCATTCGTTTCTTTTCCAGTAATTTTTAAAACGTTCTTTTGACTAACAGGATGGAAGTACATTGCGTAAAGTTTCATCGCTTTTTGAGCTGCCGGCATTTCCTAAGAAATGGGCTGTTTATTTGCAAATGTATCATTCATTATATTAGCATTTCTACAGCTTTAATTGCTCTATTTTATCACGTATTATTGACCTTTCATCTAGAAAACATAGCAACTTGTTCATTATTGCCTCTCGTTCCGTTTTGGACAGTAAGCGCAATCTCGTACTGATCTCTATTTCCCTTCTCCTCTCTCCAGAGTTCCACCTCTCGTGTTGGCCCGTGGCAGGAGCAGTCAAGCAGTGCTGCCTTTTTTCGGAAAGAAAATTGCTTTTTTGCTGAGAAACTCCGATGGCTTTGGTTCTTTTTTCCCGCCTTTGTTGTTGGAGGCTTTTCGTCATCTTGGGACGGCTCACCATTGTCAGTGTTTGGATGTGGCTGCGGCAATGACAGTGACAGTGAGGTAGATTGTAGAAGCTGAAACAGTCACAATGACGAAGATGGTGGTGATTGTGTGACATAGTCGACGATTGTGTGAAATGTTCTATGATCCTAGGATATTAATGACGAAGATTTTTTTCAAGGCCCTTGGCTAATGAAGTCTGATGAATACCTGCAATTTATGAACCAGTAATGAAAATAGCGATGTAGCAATGTAACAAAATATGAAATGTTTTGAGAAATATGAGATGTGAAATCGAATGGAAACGGCTGTTAAGTAATGACCTGTAGTGTCAATATACTTCACATACGTACTTCATTTTAATGTCAGTGCCTAATCCTTTTGCCCAAATCTGCATTATATGAATGATTTGATGAATAGATGATTATGAAGGTATGACATAAATGACAAAACAATGTTGGAATAAGAGAAGTCAAAGAGAACTTGCCGCGATTCCTCTATGACAGTCACAATTTTACATGGATCTACAGGGTTTTTAACTGATTCCGAGAGAGGAAGTCGAGTGATCTGGCCGCTACCCCACGGGTCATTCCAGTGTCAGTTATGCAGACAAAAGACCGTAAACGTACCTGGGACTCGCAAAAACTTTTCACCCTTACTGTTGCAGAGGAAACTGATTTCTAGGAAATATCGCACAGGATCGCATATGCACCAGATGTTACGCTAATCCGCCTAACGAGGAAACGTGGTGAAAAAATGATATTCTGCGGTTCCTTTTAAATTTAACCTGCACTGCTCTTTGCTTTTTATTTAACCGTTTACCGCTCAAACAAAACACGGTCGCGAATCTCCCCAGCAATAAGGCGTCTGATCGCATCTTGTTAATGAGAAACAAACGACTTCGTGTAACTATGCCGGCGGTTCGCATTATTACGGCCCGAAAGAAAGAAAAAAAAAATGACAAACAAGCGAACAAATGGAGGTCTGCACGGTCGCACGCGGTGCGGACAATCCACGTTCGTTGGGGTTGCAGTTGCTGCTGTTCGCCACGCCAAACAACGGCGGCGCGGGAGCCGGTCCGCAGCCGTCGCTGCCACGCACTGCAACGCGCGCCGACAAATGGGGAAATCTGTCGTGCGGTTTGCGCTGAGCCTGGGAAGGAGGCGCGGGTATGAATTGCGCTGGTCGAGTCGCCGGCAGTGTTGTGTCCCGCGGCGATGCTGTTGGGTACATGCCATAGGAGGTCCGTCGGTTGTTTGCATTTAGCGACACTCCATTGAAATTGTTGACGAGTCTGGCGTGTCTGTATTCGGTTTTTCGGGTACTGATGTGTAGTCAGAGACGGATCCAGCCGATCATTTTTTGGGGGGTGGGCATCGCAGATTTTTGTTAAATAGTAAACAAATTTGTTATTACATTTTATTTTTTTCTATAAAGATACTATACAATATTATTGTATAAATAATTACATAACTCGAACATGATTTGTATACGATTTTGTATAAATTTTGACAAATAAAGGAAAGTGAAATCTCTAAGCCTTTGGATGGGGGGGTGCATGGCCCCTCCCCCCTGGATCCGCCAGTGGTTAGGGAGAAACATAAGTAATGCTAATGGGAGGTTTAGGGCAGGTGTAAAGTGACGTTCTTAAACTCTTATAAGGCATTATAAAATTATGTTGTTTTAATTGCAAATTAAATTCATTGTAATTTATTCTGACACCTTTTTTGTATAGGTTATGAACATTCAGCACCATCAGTGTACTTCATTACCTGAATTCAAAAAATATTGACTACAATGAAGAACAAAGTTGAAGTTCACACACCGAGAAGCATCTTTGGTCTTCACAGCGGCTGGCGTTTCTGGGAAAACCGTTCCTGTCTCGGCAGTGTGTCTCCTCAATTTTCGCAGCTCAGATTGCGTGACGAGGCGGCTCGTTGCCTCAGGAATATTGTTAATCAAGGCAATTAACGCCCCAATTATGGGATCCCTCGTGCAGTATGCTAGGGGGCGTTGTGCGAAGGGAAGCGAAGCAGATTGTTGGCTGAAGAGAAAGCCCAGGCGCCGACGATGACGTTCAGTTACGCACCGAAGCTCCAGCACACACTGCCGTCACCTTGCCCACCCTGATTCTCTCCACCACCATTACACTGACCATCGCGTCCACAACTGCCGGTATGAGTCATCCAATTAATAAAAATATAAAATATATTGAGAAACGTTTTTTAAAATATTTCATTTTGCAATTTGTTTGTGAAACAAACATTTGGCAAAATTACATAAATTTTTATAAACTAGTACTTGAGAGGAGTAAAGTTCATTGACCGTACTCCACTAATGTTACACTTTTAATTGTTGACAAGCTGCACTAATTTTGCATTCCATTGTATAAATATACAATTAATATACACAAAATCTCTAAAATGAACAATTGACAGTCGATATGCAAGGTCTAAAGTATGATGTCGTTGAAGGCGTCTGGTGATGTCACTATTGTCTAATAAGAAACATGGCTATTGAGAAACATTGCCATCCATCATGGTATCGTCTGAATCCTTTAATGCCCAATATACTTTGTGTGCATAACGATAGCCCATTGTTGCCACGTCCGTGCGCGTAGAGACATTGTTGGGGCTCTCTGGTAGCAAGAATTAGCAACTTTAGTGATAAACCATTGTTATGTTGCAAAACTATACTTTAGAGCGCTCCAAAGCGCCAAACGCTATTAGAGAAATAAAATTCGCAAATTACCGCAAAAGGTACAAGTGTCAGTTGACCAGAAATGTGGGACGTATATGTACCACAGGGCATTAAAGCACTGGCGTAACGTTCGGGCCCGCAAGGCCCGCAATGCGAGCGGGCCCAGGTAAAAGAGGGCCTATTTTAAGGGGATATTTTTATTATTTAAGGTTCTAACACTTTGTGCTTGCTATACATTTTTATAAAGTGTGCCCATATAGAAGTTTTGCGGGCGGTCTCGCACTCATTTCGTTGCGCTACTGCACTAAAGGGTTTTAATACATCGGCATAGGCAACGATTTTAAATTTCATTACCGGCTATAACACGATCGAATTTGCCCGCCCCTTCTCCAAAGTTTGTAAATACGATCCATCTATTTATTTCTTCCCCTGCCGAATCTCGCTGCGGCCTGAGTTGTTTCAATAGTTACTAAAGCAAATCACCATTGTCACTATAAACTAATTGTCACTATCTCTCCTCGACGCCGCTTTCTCTGTTGACATCTCTGTCCGTGTCAGCACCATTGCAAGTAGTATATCAAACACAGACAATTCCTCTGCAGAATTTCCTTCTGCTACTCACCCCACAGACAGTAAACATAGCACCCTCCTGAACCCTTCCTCCTTCGTGGCCAACCCTGCCCTCACGACACTGCCGGGGCGAGATAACAGGCCGTGATGACGGCGTCGCCCCCGACGACGGCACTTTCACGGCGCTCGGCACAGCCGCCGCAGCCTCCGGCGCTCTCCCTCGCTGCCACCACTACCGCAGTCGCCGCCTTCAGCGTCGCCAGTGCCTTTGCTCTCGCCTCTGCTGGTGCCCTCGCCTTCACCTCTGCCATGGCTCTCGCCGACGTCACTCCCGCATTCGCCGCGACCTTCTCCGTCACTCTCGCCTTCATGGTCGCTCTCGCCTCTGCTGTCGTCCTCATCTTCCCTGTTACCGTCGTCTTAGGTATCGTCGCGCCGACGTCTTGCCGTCTCAGATATTGCTCTCTCTTTAGTATCGCTGATGCCTTAGTATCGCTGATGCCTTAGTATCGCTGATGCCTTAGTATCGCTGATGCCTTAGTATCGCTGATGCCTTAGTATCGCCCATGCCTTAGTATCGCCCATGCCTTAGTATCGCCCATGCCTTAGTATCGCCCATGCCTTAGTATCGCCCATGCCTTAGTATCGCCCATGCCTTAGTATCGCCCATGCCTTAGAATCGCCCATGCCTTAGTATCGCCCATGCCTTAGTATCGCCCATGCCTTAGTATCGCCCATGCCTTAGTATCGCCCATGCCTTAGTATCGCCCATGCCTTAGTATCGCCCATGCCTTAGTATCGCCCATGCCTTAGTATCGCCCATGCCTTAGTATCGCCCATGCCTTTGTATCGCCCATGGTGTGGATGCTTAAGCCCTTACCTTCGCCGTAGCCATAGTCATCACCCAAGCCGCCGGCGCTCTCCCTCGCCACCGCTCTGCTGGGAGGTGCGGCCGACCGGATAAGCATGTCCTCGGGGGCTGCGAAACGCCTGGGAGAACGAAATTTCCGCCCACCCGCCATCATTATCCTCTTGCATAACGTCGTTTCAGCGGCACGCGGTAAATAATCTGATAGATGTGAATGAGAACTGGAAACTCTTATCGATGGCTTTGGTGAGTCGCGCAATTCCTTGGTTGCATATACGAGTAGATCATCAGGTTTCTCATCTTTTAATGCCTGAAAAAGAAAGTATAACAGCGGGTAACGTTAGAATAGGTTAATAGTATAACCTGCAACGTTTTTTGTTCGGTTTTATTGCTTTTGTATTTGCATTCGTGTGTGATTTATGCAAATTTGTATTGTTCGTAACTTTATTATTAGAGCTGAGACCCTTGAGCCACAGTTGTTTCATTCATTGATTGGAATTTTTGTGTTTGTGCTAAACATGTGTTCGTGCAAATCATACATTAAGTGCTTACCAGTCCTCAAATCAAATAATGATTGTTATTGTTATTGTTATTATTTTCATTACTCTGTACCCAGAATCTATATTTTTATGAGCAACGACATCTGATTCAGGACCTATTATATCTATTTTAGGCATCTTAGCTTCTGACTGTAACAAACGAAAGAAGAGACTGTTAATTAACCGAAAAAACCTTACAGGATTATGTAACAGTACTACTTCAATTCCTCCCCTTTTCATTTCCTTAGTGTTCCATTTTCCTTGCGTCCATCATGTGATGCAAGTGTCACTCGGCGTCTTCCTGCCCATAAGCCTCGCCAACGCAAGCATCCTGCTCCGTCAGAGGGCTCGCGCTCCAGCCCCGGAAGCCCCCTCGGGAACGTGGACGCGCGGGGCGGGCGTCGACCGCAGGCTCTCCGCTCCTCTCTGCTCCTCCGCAGCTGACGCTCCCTCGTGCCCCGGCCACCTGCCGCGCCGCGCCGCGCGACCCGCCACTGCCACGTGGCACCGCGGTCGCAGACGGATAAATAATGGGCGGAGAATTTACTCTGTGGTTTGCAACTGGAAATTATTATTATTATTATTATTATTATTATTATTATTATTATTATTATTATTGATATTATTATTGTTTTATTTATTTATTTGCATACTGGCCATTACTGACCACGCTACACTTAAGGCACAGTCGTATTGGATCCAGGAGAGAGATTGAAGATTATCGTTACGGGGATCAGCTTTTTTCCAGCTCTATTCCTTGGTAATACAAGGTTGTTACGCCTTGAATTATGAGATGGTAGGATAGTGATGAGGGGTGAAGGAACGATCAAAAAAAAGTGTCAGATTCGACGAATTCCCGAGCTGAACATGGGCGAGGCAAGTGCAGAGTATAATAATAATAATAATAATAATAATAATAATAATAATAATAATAATAATAATAATAATAATAATAATAATAATAAAATTGTCTTTATTTGTGGCGAGGCTCAGGCCTTAAGGCCTGCTCTTCCGCCTAACCACTTTAATTAATTTACAATTTTAAAAATTACAGTTGAGGCGTTCGGATGTAATTAATATTAACTGACTTTTAAGGATTCAGATGTAATTAATATTACCTGACGTGTGGCAGTATTGCAGATTTTTGAATGCTTTTCATGTTTAGAGATCGTTTTGGTCTCATTTCTTTTTTTCGAAATTGATTATTAAACTGTGGATAACTGCTTAATAATATGTTTAGAGTGATTCGAATGATTAATGTAATAATCCCGTAGTACGATGTACCTATAAGAAAGTTTTTCTCCCTAAATGATATAGCTGTCTTGATTTTCTGTGCTTGGTTGGTTGTGATTCCGGGTACGTCAACCACCAAGGTTACTAGACCTGTAAGTATAGTGCATGTTTTTCATCGAGAGGTGGCAGTGATCTTCCCTCGCTGGATGGCGAGATCCGGCGCCGACCTACCGTCGGCTAGTGGGGTTTCTCTCAACCAGGTATCTCCCAACAGCGGGGCACCGCCCCAGTCGGGACAAGCTCTACGCTCCCGACCGGTCTCCCGGAATATGTGGAAGTGTAATGCATGTTAGTGGAAGTGTGTGTGTAAGGGGAGAGGATAGGACAAGGAAGAGGAAAGATAAATCGCGCGCGGTCCGTGGCCCTTTTGTAGGGCACAGCTCCGGCTTTATCCTGGTGTTGATCGGAGAATCCACGGATAACTACTGATCATTGCAGCCGGCCTTTAGAATTCTCCTCCAGACAGTGACTGAATTCGATCTAGCTGACAAGGTAAAGTCGAAAATCTTGCTACTGTCGGGACTCGCCCCTAGGACCTCCCGGTCAGAGGCCCTGTAGTGACATCAATTGACGCACTGAGCCACCTCTCCTGTTTGTTTTTCTTTGGGATATAGTGATTAAGTTATTTCTGTAACCGTGTTACCTCTTGCCAGAACCAACATATTTTAGTGACTGAATACAAATGAATCCAAAAACTTTTTAAACAATCTGCATGTTCTGTGCTTATGTAGAGTCATGCCCATGTGAATGTGTGTTTGACATTCGACTTTTCTTCAAAATTCTCACTTCCTCTGAATCTTCAATGTACTCAAAACCGCAAACTCTAAACAAAGGAGCTCCGCTTGAGCTGCGTACAGGAAGATTTCTTGAATGTATTGTCTTTCTTTTTGTTTCTTTTGCGTGTTGGGGATGGTTTTTGTTTTGTTTGCTGTATAAGGCAAGGAAGAACCTTGAGAATGAAATAGCAAGTCACGTCTCTTGATAGATGGCCTAAGAATAGTTACCTGGAACTACATTGCCATGTAATTGAATTTAAAAGATAGTTGTAATCAGCATCATAAGTAAAATCTCTGACTGATGAGAGTACATTTACACATTTTTTTCTTGCTAGTCATTAAATTCTGTTCAAGCCTGTTATTATGGTAACCTTCTAACATCTGAAGACTAATCAATTGTTTAATGTCGAAGTAAAATAACAGAAATGTTCTTTCTTTATCATTTTCTTTTAATTCTTCCTTCGTGCATTGTGGTTTAAGAACTGAAGACCCATTAGGAAGTTCTTTAGATGTAATGTGCTAATGCACCATATGAAGTTTTCAAATTATTGAGAAACGCAATAACATGGTTACATGATTTTTTTTCCTTCTTGAAAGATTGTGGTGGTTTTCCTAGTTAATTTGTTTTAGGGTGAATCTTAATTCGCTGCATCAAAAGACGTGAGTTAATAATGTAGTGTAATGTACGTGGTTTATTTCCCCCTGAGAAATAATAAAGTTGTTTGATCAGGAAACATCACATGAAACAAAAGATCTTGATGTCATTTCTGATGACATTTAAATTCTACTTCCTCTCTTTAGACACGTCTCAACTTACTCATTTCAAGTTTCTTCCGTATGGAAACAAGTTTCTGTCTAGTTTCACTTACGTCAGCTACTTTGCTTCCATTTCGTGAAACTCGCACAAGTCACGTCACTATGCCAACTCACTCGTTAGAAACAGTGTATGAAAAAGTATCGTCACTGAAGCTGACCCTTTAATATATTAATAGTTCTAAAATTGCAAGTACTACCTA
The DNA here is from genome assembly GCA_011170035.1 of Teleogryllus occipitalis. NCBI lineage: Eukaryota > Metazoa > Arthropoda > Insecta > Orthoptera > Gryllidae > Teleogryllus > Teleogryllus occipitalis. Next base: position 442,485 of record BLKR01000022.1, on the reverse strand, counting down.
CTAAAAAACGTCCTTCAGCGATGAACAACCTTTTTCTCTTTTAGCAGGCACTTGAGAAAACATTAATGAATTAATACATATAGGAGTTCAATAAATTAATAAATTGGCCGCCAAATGGGTAAAATTACATAAAATTATTAACTTAGATGTCATTTGAACAGACTCCGAGACTAGAACGTCTGTTCTTGAAGATTTTTTTGTGCCTGAAAAATAAGTTTTTTGAAGAATGTTTCATTGCCCAGTTTTAAACAAGATTCTCACACACTGCATTTAGTGTATACTACACCGCATATAGTGATACGAAATTTTTGCTGTTTGAAAACTTACCGTTGCCAACGGAATCGAATGTGTCAAACTGGATGTGCAGGAGACCTCCTTCAGTTCCGTGAGACCGCTTCTCAAGTGGATGTGCGGGTCCGGAAACCCGAACGGGCGAAGTGTCAACTCTCGGTTCACGGTCGATAAACTTCCTACGGTCCAGAACGAATCTCTGGCCAGCACGAGCGGATGCAACGAGTGGGAACCTGGCCGCACCCGTTGGGCTGCACTTTCGCCACCGTCTCTTCAAGGGACTTCACTTACTCCCAACCGGGCCGGACTACCACTTACTCCCAACCGAACCGTTAAATGTAAATATGCCTTCCGGCTAGTATTGCCTCTAGTATTGCCTCTTTTATCCTCATATTATCTTAACTTTGTACATACTAGGTTAGTTTATTCTATTCAAATATTAATTTATGCACTTTTCTTGCTGTTCCATGCTTCACGTTAACCTTCAGTGACTCCTTCAGAGTATCAAAGACCTTTCAAGACCAACTGCAATACATAACGTTGGTGTACACGTGTACATTTTACTGTGTATTGAATGCACAAGTAGCGCATGCGCGAATCACAGTTCAGATTAAATAAATGGGTTTCAGGAAATCGCAACTATTTAAAATTGTAAAACTTATAAAAGATGTACAATTTTATTATTCTAATCTAATATCAATAAACGTCAAAGTTCATCCTCCTAAAAAATACGTGTCAGCCATTATAGCGAATGAAAAATACATACGCTTTCAATTTCAGAGTAGATATTTCTGCTCGCGCTCCAAAACTTGCTGCAAAACTTTGCACTCTCTGTGAGAGCCAATGCACCCTGTCCTCGCCGCTCAGCCTCGCTCACCCCCGCCCCATTCCTTCCCTGCCACGCTCCGTCTCTGTCTAGCCCCGCCCCGTCCCTGTCCAGCTCCGTCCCGTCCCTGTCCAGCCCCGTCCCGCCTTGCGCTGTTCCGCCCCGTACGTCCCGCGTCGCTCCTCTCGTCCCCACTATTCCCGCTCCGCTAAGCTCCGTCCTACCCTACCCTATCCTACCCTACCCTATCCTACCCTACCCTATCCTACCCTACCCTATCCTACCCTACCCTATCCTACCCTATCCTATCCTATCCTATCCTACCTCACCCTACCTCACCCTACCTCACCCTACCTCACCCTACCTCACCCTACCTCACCCTACCTCACCCTACCTCACCCTACCTCACCCTACCTCACCCTACCTCACCCTACCCAACCCCTACCCCACCCCTACCACCACCCTACCCAATCCCTACCCAACCCCTACCCCTACTCTACCCCTACTCTACCCCTACCCTACCCCTACCCTACCCCTACCCTACCCCTACCCTACCCCTTCCCCTACCCTACCCCTACCCCTACCCGCCCCGCCCCGTTCTTCTTCTCTCTTCTCCCGCCCCGCCCCACCCCGCCCCGCCGCGCCCCGCCCAGCCCGCTGAACGCGACCTTTCGGTAGAAAGCGAGACGGCGCGCCGCGGCGGCGCGGTGGCGTCGGGTGGCTCGAAATAGTGCGATACGGATCGCGGCCGGGGCGTCGGTGCCGCCACAGACACCTTCACCATCGGTTGTTACTCTCCAAGGTCGTGACTCACGGGCGCTCACGATGCACTCACGATGCGGCGGCGAACCGCGAGCGCGAAGTTTAGAAAGTGATTCACGTTGCACGCTTCGCGGATCGCTTCGAATACAGCTCCGCTCGGAAGGTGATGCATTTATCCAGCGTCCGCAACCGGAGACGGAGAAATTTCTCGCCCACGCTGCAGATTGCGCTAGGTTTATCTGAGATAAATTGAATTTCTAAGAATTAGAGATTGTTTAATTGGAAGGACGAAAGAAAGCAATTTATCTTTATTAAATATTGTGCGGTTAATTTCATAAATGATGAATTACATTGCGTGGTTGGGAGAGAATTCGGTTTAATTTGCCATTTGTCTTTTCCGAGAAAGCACTCTCTCCCACCGATGCTTTTGATTCCGCTGCTGATTGAATTCATAATATTGGAACTGACTTTTTTATTATTTAGGCAGTGGATACTGAGTGAATGAATTGGAATTCGTATTTTGCATCGACTAACACGCTGTGTTTGTCCTGCGGGAAGACTTTTTATAAGTACTTTGAAAATGAATTCGCCAGGAATTTGCGAGTGCCTTTTGATATCAAATATTTAATATCTCGGTTTCTAATAAAAGCGAAAAACAGTGTGAGGTTAAAAATCTTATCATGAGTACATTTGCATCGCTTCGTGCCAACATGGAGAGAGAAACCGATATTCGTTGAAATTATTTGCTAAATTTTGTTTCAAATCATTTGCCCTATATAATACCACATAGACAGACAGGAATGAGTGCAGTCTTTTTTCCTCGTGTGGTATAAAGCTTTTCATATCAATTTGTCATTTTCACATGAGTTTTCACTTAGCAAATAAATGTCCTCGCGAGGATATGCATGTGAAAATATTGATTCCTATTCACATTGGCTTAGACTGCTGCAAAATATTTCATACCAGTAAAAGATTGCCCTTGTTAATTTATTACAAATTTCGTTCATCGGTTGAGAATTGCGTGAATTGCAAGTCGAAAGAAACTTAATGGAAATGGTCTTGTACTCTTAATAACAAACTGTTTCATGGCAAATGGAAACTTGTAAGTGTTGTGTAATCTCTGTCAAGATACGTCGCATTCGAAGTGCGATACGAGCTATCGCAGAGCAATCGCCCGCTCGCACGCGCGTGCGGCCGCAAGACGCAATCCACTTGCGCGGCGGCCGTGAACGCGTATTTCGCCTGAGAAGCAATTGTCTGCGTGTGTTGACATGATCTCGGTATTCTCATCGCAGCCTCGCGGTGCTAAGTGGTACACTTGTAAGGTATCGCGGGCCCCGCATGCAATCGCGACCCGCTGCGAGAGAACGAAATGCCGTTTACGGGAGATCACACGCAATCTCCAGAAACAGTTTGTGTGAAATTACGTTTGGATTACATTATCATTTAGATGTTTTAACGGAGATGGAGGATATGATGTATTTCTTCAGTTCGGAAAAGAGCGGTGTTTCAATAAGATTAAGATGAAAAGATGCGGTCACAGACAGTGGAATCTTCACTATGCGGGTGATGCCGCGCAGGGGTGCCAACGATTCGGATGTCAAATATGGCGACATTCTTCGGGTTTAAGTCCAAGAATGCTTATTAGGTAGTTAGCTTTGAAGAATATCGTCTTGTGACGCCCGGAATACTAACAATTGTGCCTACCATGTTGCATCTCTGTTAAAACCACGAAATTCCAATATTTCTCTCGCTAGTAATAACTTCACTTGAAAATTGATAAAATTTCAAGGCAGAAGGAATATATTTTTTAATACTCATTTCCCACAAAAGTAACCTCCACGTAAGCGTAAAAAGCAGAACGAAAATTGAATTTGCTTCGTTGATTTGTATTCCCAATGACTTGAAATGTTTCCTTCGTATGTAAAAGAGCGCCAACAAGACCACCACCACTTCGAGGTCGTTTGTTGCACTGCGTTTACTGGGAATTTGTGGGCGAAACTAGTTCGTACATGTAAAACATGTAAAGCAATTCTTCTTTCCTAATTTTTATTTTCCGTATGTAGTCATTGTTGCGAAGATGAATTTACGTTCTGTTGGCATTTTAGTTCTAAATTTATTAATTATTTATTTAATTTCTCTTACCTTTTTATAATATTGTTAAAAATCTGAAAATGCCTTTTGAAATGATAATAAAAAAATGCATTTAGATAATCATTTATCAGCAACATTTTGAGTCTTCTTCAGAATGTGTACAAACTCGCAAAGCCATGTTTTGCAATATCTTTTTAATTTATATATTTTTAAAAGAAAAGAGTATGGGTTCAGGTTTTATGAAATCACATTTGTTATACTTACATGCAGTTGTAAACAAGCCCAAGCTCTACCCATAGCTTCTAGCACTCTAAATCGGGGTCTGAGTACACGAATAATTTACGACCGCAGATTCCTTCCAACAGATATACATTTTTCCTCTTTAGCAGACAGACAAACAACTAGTCAGTCCGTTCTCCACGCTCAAGTTCACGGTTCCCACGCCGGCGCCTGCACCATTTCCCGTGCGTGCGTGCGTGCGTGCGTCCGCCCGCGTGCGTGTGCGCGTGGTTCATCCCTTGCGCAACAAAGGCGCCGAGCAGGTTGCTGTTGCTACCCGGAGCCGCGTCCTTCCGGCCTGGGAGCCCAGCGACGATAACCAGACGCTCCCGGGGGCTAATGGGGGCGGTTGCACTCCCCCCTCCCGCCGTCACAAGCTGGTCAGCGCACCCGACGCTGCACGCACCGGAAGCCCTCCCCTCCCCTCCCACTCCCCTGACCTACCACCTAACTGGCAGGGATAGGCGACAGTCGCCGGCCTCCTCCCCAGCGCCGCAGGGCTATGCGACGTTACCTCCCACGCACTGGAGGCTGCTCCCGCATTCTTCATGAGGGTAATTCCACAGGCGTTTGTGCGGAGGGGCATGGTCTCTCTGAAAATATTCAATTCAATTCAATGTTGCCTCATTTTACACGGCGAGGCTCAGGCCATCAGGCCCGCTCTTCCGTCTGACCACGCAAATTTCGCCAAGCTTCTTTCACCACCTAGTGGAGAAAGAAGGTAGAATCACTCAGGCGATGAACCAGGTGATTTTTAATTTAGTTCACATTTTTCTTTTAGGCTTGAGAATATTTTACATGAAGTACATCTACAACATGAGACAGCCAGCTTTACTTATCCTCCGAAGAAAGGCTTACAAGGATTTTTCGCTCTTAAAAATCCAGGATTGGACTCGAACTCGCGAATTTGGGTACAACTGCCCGATACTCTAACCATTAAACTTGTACCATCGAAATCCGAATTTTTGAAGGAGATCCCCAGTTCCTATGTATTAATAATATATTTTTTGTAAAAATTAACAGTACCTGATTTTCGCATTTTTAAGGTGACATGGGGAATTTGTTACGTGACATTTGGGGAAGAAGCTCTCCAAAACATCGGACAGCTTTTTCTGTGAACATATAATCAAATATATTTATGTGATTCTTTAAAGTTAGAATTTCATTTTCCTTGGGGTATGATTTATTTATTTACCAGTAGAATGTCTTATTTGTACATTAAAAAATGTTAATGGAAGAAGGTGGCCCAGAAGGCCCCAAAAATGTAGTCCCTTTTCCCGGTTTTAGACCTATGGGCATCCCCTTTGCTCCCCTCTCGTAGTAATTCGAGGCGTCCAAGGCGTCCAAGTGGTATACAACACGGTATAGCGCGGCCTAGGAGGACGAGGTTCAATCTGATATTTTGGCGAAAAATGTTTTGGCACGATCAAATGGTAGATTGCCAGAATTACGACATATTAAAACAGTTTTCAAATCAGAATTGTAGAGAACGCTCTTTGAACAACATATTTTGCGTGTTATTATTCGAGACCTCTAAAGTTTCAAAAGACTCCCCTGTAAAATTTCCTCTAAAGAGGAATAAAACCTTTTCATTTTCAGTCCATGATATTCCATACAGACTCTCTGTCAAGTGTTCTTATTCCTCTTTTGTTTTCCTTCCATTTCCCCCTTCGCACCGCGCATTCCTCTCTCTTCTTCAGCTTCATTCACCCTCTGTGCTCACAATTCTCTTGATCGTCGGTAATATCCCCTCTTCAACACTACTACTCTGTTATATGTGCTCCCTCTGCCACTTATACCAAGTATCCTTATAGTACTTTTCAATGTTTCTCTCTTTATTTTCTTGCTCAGCTCAATCCGCCTTGCCCTAAGACCTTGTGGCCATTATTACACCGTGTCCCGTGATCGATTCATATTCATTCGCTCCTCTTCTTTTCATTTACTGTGACATTGCCAGCACCTTGCCTACTGTCTACACAAGTACTATTACTCTACGCTATTGCGCTTCGTGTTACTGTCGTGCAGCCCTCGTTCCCCCTGACGCCAGCCGCTGCTCACGCCCCGCCCCGCCCCGCCCCCAGGTCGCCCCCGCCCCCGCCTCGCCCTAGCCCACCCTTCCCCCTGCACGACGCCGCACTCACCTGCGCTTCCGGTGCGTCGCGCGGGGGCCTTGAGGCGGGGGGAGGGCGCAGCGGACGCGACCGCACCGCGCGCGGGCAGGGTCGGAGAGATGCGGAGCAGAAAACGCCCGTACCTGCGTGGGCGTCGAAGGAAGCAGAGAGGAAGGCAACGAAGTTGGTGCAGCAAGGGAGGAGATACAGAATTCTGAAGAGGAGGGAAACGTTAAGAAAAAGAGGAAACATTAGAGGAGAAAGAAACTAAAAATATTGGCTGTGAAATAGCTGCCATGTTCCAAATATCCTGGGTTGTCGATCAGTTGTTTTGTCCAATAAGAAATGGTTTGTAGAAGACAGCTAAGTAAAAGAAATAGTACATAACACACAAGAGTAGGTGTGACGTATACGAAACTGTGAACTAAATATTTTGTCCATGGTTAGCTTTAATTTGAGGATAAATGAATAAACAAGCGTTTCAACAAGTTCAGTTACCTGTTCCATCTTCGATATATTGTATAAATAAATGAGTTAGCGTGCATTCCAAAAACGTTTCTTCTTTTAATTACATTGATTTTAGCGTACCTTTTGCACTACGCACGACTATTTTCGAAGAAATTAACATAAATGTAAAAACTACAAATTTCATTTTCTCACCTCGCAAAGGCAGTACATTAGCTTAGTGGCATGGATAACCTTCACAGCCTTTGAAACGTTTTAAATTTTCCAATCTCTCATTTTCTAAAAATAGAAATCTACTATTTCATTTCAGTAATGTTCTCTAATTTTATTCCTCCCCCAACGAGTTCTCTTCCTTGCCAGAATGCAGAGAGGTAATCCTGAAGTATGCGAGGTGGTATTGTTCCTGGCTTCTCCGCTGCGCGCCCTTCACGCAGCCGCCTCTTCCAATGAATGCCGCTCCCGTCTCCGCCACTACCACTACCACAGGCTCTACTCCTCCTGCCATCTCTCCCTCTCCCCCACCCCCGCCACCACTTCCTTTCTCCCACCCCGCCCCCGCTACCACTCCTCGCACCCGCCTCCTTACACCTTCCTCGCCCCCTATCTCACTCCCAGCGCCCACCACCACTCTCCCGCCCCAGCCCTACTCTCGTCCTACCCCTACTCTCCCGCCCCGCCCCGCCCCGCCCCTCTCCACCGCCTACCGTTTTCTCATTCCAGTCATTCCCCCCCCCCCTCAGAAACCTTTTTCCCCTCCCCCGCTCATTTTCCATTTTCCTTCCCCACCATCCCTTTTTCCGTTTTCTGGCTCTTTTTTCGACTTCGGCCTCCACCCGCTCGCTCGAAGAGGGAACGCCTCTGCTTCCGCGCCGTCGGCCGTTCCTCTCGGGCGACCATGGCGCGGCCACGCCCCCTTCCGCTCGCGACTCTGCTCTTCGCGTCCAAGGCGGAATTCGTTCCTTTCTACTGGCGTTTGTGCATTGTGGACTAAGCCTTTTATTCATGCATTCGGCCTTCAGCTGTCATTCTGATAGGGAGTTTATCGAGTTTACTCAGTCGTTGAAGTTGTACGTCGGGAAGAGCTCTAGTTCGATTTTTCAGAAGTAAAAGTGACGTTCCGCCCTGCAGTTTATCGACTTTCAGAATTTCAAACTATGTGAATATTTCAAGTATCCAGGTGAATGAACACTACTAATAGCCGGTTCCATCCTTTTAACAAAGATATAAGAGAGTATGTGGAATGTATTACCCTATTGTTTTTGTATTAATGTCTTCAATAAATTCATTTCTTTATTAATCAATGGCATCGTGAATCCGAACTTGATTTTAACACGAATAGAACTATTTTCTCTTATGGTGAGAAAGGAGGATTCGCAGAGCCAGGAACGGAACCATTATCGTGTTAGGGGGTGCTGCGGTGCGAGGCGAATAAAGGCGGGACACTAGAAGAAATTTGAATAACAAAATCGTTTAGTTTTCAAGTTGTTTCTAAATTGATGTATACAAATTAAGTGTCATACTCGTCTATAAATTAGCTATTACCATAAATTCAATTTTAGGACAAAAAAAGGGAACCCACCTTAAATATTTTGTGAAGCTTCCGTAGTTATGAAACCCGTGCGGGTGCGGTGCGGTGTCGTATCGCGGCGGTGGGTCGCCGCTTGCTCCTCTCCTCTGCCCGCCTTTTCACGCGCGCGCGCCGGTGTTTCCTGGCTCGGGTTTCCTTTGCCAGCCACCCACTTCCCCTCCATCCGTGCCCCCAGGCCCCGTCCCTCTCCCCCCCCCCACACCGCCCAGCGCGCGCGCGTGCGTGCGTCTGTCGTCGCGACCCCTGCCCTCGGCGCTTTTTGGGCTTTTCCGCGGTCTTTTAGGCGCTTCGAGGGCGCCTCGCCGGGGGCTGTGCGGCAGCTGCGATGTGGAGCCTTCGATCCCTCTCCGCACCACCTTTTTAGTATTCACGCGTGTGGAGAATCTCGCCATCGTTCCTGGATACGGCAGTGTTTTCAAATGAGCCACATGTGTGGAATGGCATATATTGTTGACTATTTGTTTTTCTTCACTACCATGTCCATGTAGTGGTAGTCCTGATATGCTTAATCCTGTTACTAAGTCAACTTTTGGGGGCATCCTTCTTCACCTATTTATCCCACGTTTGCATGATCCTGCCATTGTTATTGGACCCAACAATATTACTTTATGCGCATCAAGGGTATAGAAACAAGTATTTTTAACAATATTAGTTTTCTTCATTAATATCCCTCTGCGTTGTAAATCTTCGCAGTTCTTAACAAGATCATAGAGATGTTCCCCGTTGACGTTCATTACTACAGGTCTAGCGGTCGGTATTCGTCCATTTCTTTCGTTTTTTAATTGAACATGCTTAACAAATGAATGCGATTTGAGAGGAGGCAACATGATAGTGACTTTGCACCTCAATCTATTCCTTTATGAGTTACGATCTATCCGTATTCATATTAGGGTGAATGAAAGGAATGAAATGAACGAAGTTGGGGCGGGCGGGTATTGATGAATGTTAGTGTTTGACGTTGGATGAATTAGAATGGCGTAGGACAGAGGCACCAAGAATACAGTAGAAGTCTGGCGCTTCCCGCCAAGAATTTATGTAGACTAGCAGAATTTGCAACATGGCGTCAGGAGCTAAAAAATCTGTCTTACATCGATAGTCACTTACATCGATCACCGGTCTTGTCTTATTTAACACTCTTTCGAGAAACGACCGCATCATTGCTCACATTGTGTAGTCTCGCGGACCTCACACATCTCTGACAATTCGTCAGTTTGTTTTCGAGCGCATCCTCTGTGGTAAGAGATGCGTACGCGAGACTTGCTTCCGGTCTCGAGTTTCCCCGCCCCCTCCCCTTTCCGCCAGGCGCGTGCGGGAGGCGGATCTCGCCCCAGGGCCCCTCGCGCGTTTTGCACGCTTCCGTGGGCCCTTCCGGGGCCCTGAGGGCGCCCAGAGGGTCGCCCAGAGGGTCGCAGGAGCAGCAGCTGTTGCAAGAAATTGGTGCGGGGCGGTTTACACCATCCTCAATTGAAGTGCTCGCTACAATGTCGTGAATCCTTGCGACGTTGGCAGGAATACGATCCCCGCCACTGGTTGACAGGATGGGGGAGCATTGCTTGGGCGGTGAGGCAGCAGATCGGCTGATAGGAAGATGATAAATAGTATGGCAATTTATGAAATAGTATGAGTTATGGTTCTTTCTTGAAGTTGGTTTAGCGTACGTTTAAGTAAAGAATTAATAGCAATTTCTCCTGGCATTCCTGAATATGAAGAGAGTAGCCGAGCGGAGACGAGATTGTGATAAGTTGCGTGTCTCCATCGGTTCCAGAAGGTTTTTTAGTCGCTTTCCAAGGCTTGTTTAGGCCCTGCATGGGCTGAAGAGTGTTGGAGCAGCTGTTGTCAATTTTGAGGATGTTTGTGTCAGGCACTACCCCTCACGCTCTCTAAATTCTTTCTCTTCCCTTCTTCAGTATGTTTATTTCTCGGAAACGTTTCTAAGCTTTTGTTGCTCAAATTTTACCTATTCAGCTGATTGAATGGGGGGTGCTATTCTGAAGTGAATAAACATGCCCTCGAATAGGATTGTTTATGGTGCAAAAATTTTGAAATTAATCATAGTTTCAAATCCCGACCCCTTGTATTTTCGAAAAGTGTGTAATATCATATTGACATTCTTCTTGTAATTGAACATGCAGTATATGAGCTCGTATGTGTTCCTAACAGAAAAAGAGTCCAAAGTAGGACGACCTTCTTATTCTATCAACGGAAATGTTTCAATTATGAAAAGATGCATGTGATCGCAACGCCTTCTCATGTGGTTGCCAAGGTTTTAGGTGATATCTCCAGCTTGTTTTAACTGCTCCATCTAGAAGGGTAGTGGTACATCTTTGGGGAGGTATTGTCTCATACAGTCAATCTCTAGAAAAAAATATTAATTTGGAGACTGTTTGAAGAATTTCAACTTTTGTGTTCAGCACACTTCCATTGCTATTGATCACTGATCCAGTAATAGTATGATTTGCAAGGTGCATTTACAAAATAAATTTGTGCATGATAAAGTGATTCTGTAAAATTCTTTCGAACCTTCCCAAGTTACTCTGATTGTGCCTTATTTCTGAGTAATAAGGAATGAAAGTTAAGTTCATAAATTGTTTTGGGATTAAATATGGATCGAAATTTTACTATTTTTTATCATGGATAACCGGGTACATAAATGTGGTTCAAAATTGCCTTGGGGCCTCTGAGTCTGCTGCGTTATAATATAATATTTGTGTGTGATATTCTGTTCTTTGTGTGTTCTAATATTTGTGTGTGAAATCTTAAGTGCATTCCCGATAGCGAAGAAAAATGTCGTTCCCAAGGGAGACAAAACTCTCGATACATCCATCCAAAGGATGATAGGCGTTTCGAAGGGGGAAAATGGCTACTGTAACGCTCTTAGTGTTGACTGCGCGACAATCGTTGTTTCTTAGTTATACATTGTCGTGGACTTGGGGTGTAATGTATGTGGCGTATGGAGAGTTTAAGAGATCATCTTTGGTCACTGTGGACATATTTCGAATTTATATATGTATCTTAAGGTCTTTTCACAGGTTAAAAAAGGAGGTTACAATGTTCCAAAAAACGCTTATAAACGCCGAAATAGTCTAAATGTTTCCCGAAAATTAAATGTTCCATAAAAATTGTACACCTATTTTCCTCATGTATGTTTGCTAATGTGACTTGAGTTGCTTGTGTTCTGAACGCCTCATACCAGTATGTAACACGTACCTCATACGTACTTTAACGTGCTGGAACTAAATTTCAGTATGTGAAGTAAAAATTCCACCGTAAGTCATTTCTGGTACCTCCTCCTCATAGCCATAATCTTCCCTTGATAAATTCAAAATGATTTGAGTTTTTAAAATTTCTTTTCTCTGAAATAACATCACCATGGATAATAGAAGCTCTAACTCGCAAGACCGAAAGCAAAATAACCCTCTATACCCTTCAATACAATATTTTAGACCAGTTTTAAGAAAATTTTGGAAAAAAGTGTCTTGTTACGCAAAATTTTAAAAAAGTTATCTGACTCTTTAGAATTCAACACGCTTTATGAATTGCAAACATACTGCTAACTTCAGTGAAATTCAATGTCATTCTTTGAAGAATGCATAAAAAGTGTAAATTATTGGATGTGCGTATCCATCACTATTCTGTACATCTGCCACTATCTGCAATTTAAATTTTTGAATAATTTTAAACTACTGCATGTGTAATAACCAACACCGGTAGAGGCGAGCGTTAAATCAACGCCATAAGGCTCGAGCGTAGTATTGTGATTGTGATTGGGAAGTCGCAGTTTCAATACTTCCAGGTGCCGGAAATTTGAAGGAAATACTCTCCGTGCGTTTGCGGCGCATGCCTGAATCGATTTTGGAGGGAGATGCTCTTGTGACCGGCGAACGCCGTAACAGCCATCCTAGAACACGGGCCACGGACCGCGACCGACCGATCCTTCCTTCTCTACCCTGTCCTTATTTCCCATCCTTAAGGCAGAGAGATCGCCCACCCCCAAATGGCCCGTCCCTCACTGATCTACAAAAAATCTCCGTCTTGTGTGAGAGTTGGGCCTAGGAAAAACTGTCAGCGACGTTGAGCCAGAAAAAGAAAAAAAAGGAGTATTGAGAAACATGAAAGATGCTTAAAGAATAAATAGTAAAGACGTTCTAATTTTTGTTGTTTGCCCTGGGACTGCGCGTCTGTCTCCACCGGCGCCCGCGGTCCCCTCAGGGGAACTATAAGGCACTTCCGCGCACTCTTAGGGCGCCAGGCGCCGGGGGCGGCGGTGGGGGTGGGGGTTGCGGCTTGAGCAGCTGCCTCGGCAGATGTCGCGGGGGGTGGCTGCACACCGCAGCCGCCCACACCGCCCTTCGAAAGAGCCCCCGAGATCCAAGGGGGAGGCGGCCAAAGTACGTGGTTTGCGCGGTTTTCTAGAACACGCATTGTATCTCTTTGTTATGTCACGTACAGGAAAACGGTGCAGTCGGGTGGTCTTATCCGGAAGTGTGTAAGGAGCGGTGCGCGGGCGAAGCTCTTTACCGAGGGAGTACGTCAGGAAATGGGGTGTCGTATTAACATTAAACGTGTGGCGAAGGGGTACTTCGTTAGCCCTTTGTGCACAGAGGATGAGGTATTCTCTTTCAGTTGCTCTTTAGCGATTCTCTTTTGGGCCATTAAACACGTATCTTCATTATGCAAAGTTTCCTGAGTATGGTGTTTCCTGAGTCCTGCTGGAAAAAGGGGGTGACATGATAACGTAATTGTTACAACAGTTTCTTATGATATTTGTTCGGCTCAGTTTTCCTTAACGTCCCGAAAACGTTATACGAAGCTTTCTTAGCAAGGTTGTCAAGCATTATTCAAATTCGTGCTTTCGTAGATGGCATGAGGTCGCTTGCTAACTTCGAGAATAGTGTTTGATAAAACAGTTGCCTAACGGTGGCGAAGCGTTCGTTACGCGTCACAGACCGGGCGAAACTAATACATGAGAACATGACTACGCATGAGGGAGAATGCTTCCTGGAAGCACGTCAGTTTTTTTTTACTGTTCAGTCCATTACGAGACACCACCTTTGTAGTTTCCTTAATCATTTTTGTACCATTTGCGTCTTTTTGCCATTTGTATCGCCCCTTTTTTTACAACCCTTGTCAGATCATTATAGTTAATTGACTTTACGTGATTGATTCTTTAGTTCTCATTGCTTTTCTTAACGCGAGGGCAATAAAAGAGCAAAAATCTCTATTGTATCGGATCTAGAAGAAGAAAAATTCGTGAGTTTCAGATGGTAAATGCTCGATATTTGTAAAGAAATAAACCAAAGATGGAGGCAGGATTAAGTTCTTTAATCAATGCGTGCTTAATGAGAGTCGACATGTTACTAAAATCTGGAAGCACAGTCTTGTCCTATTTGTATATAAATATCCAGTATCTCAATCACCACCACTACCACCACAGATGATGCTCTGACGACCCGCTCCACCAACTCCGAAGCCACCCTATCGAGGTGCGTCTTCTCGTCTCCGTCTTTCGCGGATATTACTTGCGCATCACTGACCAGTCGCTGAACCTCATTTGCATTGCAGCTTTCAAATCTCACCACACTCGTTTCACTTCCGCTCGGCACCTCTCCAGAAAATACCTTCTCGTTTGAACTTGTTTGCCACAATGTCATTCGAAAGCTGATCTCTAGAGCTACATTACCCAAATCACATTTACCAGCACCTGTACTCTACACTTCTGAATCTCGACCCTGAATATTCAGTCTTTTATCCTCAACCACACTCGACGCTACCACGAAGCCGCTTCCAAGCACACCTCCCCATATTACCTCAATTTTCCACGTTCCCATCACTCCCATCCACCACAGAGGAAGCACTGCTCTTCACGTCGCAGCGCTCTCGGTTTTCAGTTAACTCCCAACGCGCGTTCCGCAGGCTTGTCACTGAAACTCGTTAGCAAACCTCTTCATCACATTCATCTCATTTCCTCCTCCAATCGCTTCACCAGCAGTTTTTAAACCCACCAAATCAAACCCATTAGCAGCTACATTAGCAACTAACAGAATCATTACGCCCTCTTGCTTATCTCCTTTCCATGTTCATCAGTTGGCATGCGGCGCCCGTATTCTAAACCAGATTACGTTGTCAAATTCCCTATCTACGCTACAAACAAAGCACGTTCCCACCACCACGTGAATAGTATTACCAACCTTCCTATTCCTCACCACATCCCACGCCACCACGGGAGCTCATCATCTCACTCCCCACCCATCTTCCACTGCACAAACCAAGCGCACTTCTCGAGCCTCAGTCGGCTCTTCGCGCGGGATTCACACGCCCCCATCAAAGCTCTCAAAATAAATTCTTTCTCTCTCATCATGACGGTTTTATTTTCTCTCACAATCGCTTCAGCAGTAATTAGTATCCCACCGATCTTTGAAACGTATCATCAATAATATCAACACAAAAATTGCGCCTGCATTGTTTTCATTTTTTCCTGATCATTAGTTCATCAACGACTGCCAAATTATTCTGCACTCGATTACCAGCGTCAAATGCCCAATGAACGCCACCAGAAATTGCCGCCACTTAAAAACGGCTGCGACGTGAACTGTACTACTAGCGCATCTTTCCCCGCATCACAGACACCTCCATCGGACCCCCTCCCATCATGGTTCCCCCACCCTCCCACCTCTTCACTACGTAGCCCTCTATCGCCTCCACTTCTCCATCACTGTAGCCATCGCCACCATCCCCTCCACACACACACTGCGGCACCCGCAACCCCCACCTCCACGCCGCAACCGTTGCGCGCATCTCTTCACTACGTGGCCCTCCCTCGCCCTCTCCTCCCATCATCGCAGCCACAGCTACCACTATTCTCCTCTCCGCACTACGACTCCCTCATCCCAATCCATCCCCCTCCCACGTTGGAACCGCAGAGGGCACCTCTTCACTACGTGGTCCTCCCTTAGCCTCTCCTCCCATCACCGAAGCCACCGCCACCACTACCCTCCCCCCACTCCGACTCCACTGACCCCCCATCGCCTCCACTTCTTCTCCATCACCGTAGCCATCGCCACCATCCCCCCCCCACACGACTCCCGCCACCCCCACCCTCACCCCGCAACCGCTGCGCGCACCTCTTCACTACGTGACTCTCCCTCGCCCTCTCCTCCCCTCCATCACCGTACCCACCGCCACCACTCTCCTCCCCCCCACTCCGACTCCCCCACTCCACCCCGCCCCCCTCCCACGCGGCAACCGCAGCGCGCACCTCTTCGCGGCGCGCCCGACCTGTCTGCCTGCCTTTCAGTCGCCTCTTCGACGCAGCTCTCGACGCGCGCGCGAACCACACGCCCACTCGCCCACTCGCCCACTCGCCCGCTCGCCCGCCACCGAAGCCCATTTGCATGGAAGCCGCAGCGGCGGCTGCGGGGGCGTTGGCTCGTAACTCAGCGCGGTGATTCGGAGGCGCGCAGACGGCGGCGGCCGCCGCAACGGCCCCTTACAATTAGGGCAGATAATTGCGGAGGCGAGATTGCGGCGGTGACAGCGCCGGCGCGGGGCGGGGCGGGGCGGCTGTGGGAACGACGCGGCGGTGGCGTCAGAGAAGCTGTTACCTCTCCCGGGGGGAGGGAAGGGGAGAGAAGAGAGACTTCGCGAAAGCCTTTGACCTCAAGAGTGCAGCGTCTGCGTAATAACGTCGTGCGTAGCGTATGGGAGAGTGGTGCGGCGGAGAGAAGTGACGCCTGGTGTAATAATGTTGGTGGAATGTGCTTGTGTGTGCCGGTTTTGACACTTTGCGAAGTTTCGCTGTGGTGTCGGGAATGAATATGCTTTGTGGATGAG
This sequence comes from Teleogryllus occipitalis, assembly GCA_011170035.1. NCBI lineage: Eukaryota > Metazoa > Arthropoda > Insecta > Orthoptera > Gryllidae > Teleogryllus > Teleogryllus occipitalis. Next base: position 426,239 of record BLKR01000022.1, on the reverse strand, counting down.
AATACTGAATGTTGGAGTGCGTTTCTGGGAGTTTGTCGCTGCTTTTGCTGCTGCCGGACGAATTGAAGTGTGTGATTGAGCGGTCTGGAGCTGGTTACTTGAGGTATTGTATTTATATTCTTCTTTATATAGATCACTAGGATAGTTCTACTATGTTGTATTTATTGTAGAGAAAGCGCACATTGATTCAGAAAGTTGCAAAGATTATTTCGATTCATAAATATATTTCTGTTATGATTGCTCTCACAGAATTTAAATGTTAATTAAATACAAAATAAGAAATTAACATAAGGAATGTACGCCAAAACTAAGCAAGTAGTACTTTTTGCCCGCATAGTTAAAATACTAGTTGCCGAACTGCGAGAATAGGCCTCAGTAGAAAGCTATTTGGTTTCTGGATAATTCATTATCGTTCATTTTAGTCCGTTTATCATCTCAATTAGTGCTTCTAGTTTGTAGAGTCAGTTCTGGTAAAAACTTCAAATGTTCAGGTGCCAATACTTCCATCCATGTATGCCTTGTTTCTGCTCTAATATATCATCAACTTCTCACAAAGTCGTTCTCCAGGTCCGGAACCAGTGAGAAACGCGAAGCGTTTACAATGGGTACCAAAACATGAATAAATGAACAGGGTTCCTCTGGAACACTGAACTTAATATCGTCCAAATATTTTTTTCTTCCTTTGGAACATTCAATGATCCCTCTCAGATAAAAGCTTTCATACCTTCATGCCGGTCCAAATGAATTAAATTTTGTGTTCTTTTGCTGGCTGAAAAATGTAAATTCTTACAATAAAAGATCGCCATATCCAGAAGAATAAAAGATCGCCATCAATTCGGAGGCTTGTGGTTGCGAATCCTCTTGTGAATGTGTTTGTGTGTAATTCTGCATATTTATTTCTTAAGCTCCCCTTTCACTCCCTCGCTTCATTTATTTCACTTGTCATATTTTTACATTTTAATTTTGGCGAAAGCCTCTGACAGTTATTTCCCCTTTCGGTATACACAAGCGTCCTCCTTGATGAAAAATCTTTGGTCTTAAGCAGAATGAAAATATCTCAATATACAAAATACTTAGTCCTAATTTAAATAAAACTACATCAATTCGTATATTTATCAATACACACTGTGCAATATGTATATGTAAATTCCATTTTCACCCCCTCAAAACCACACCAACACTTTCACTAACTGCCTAATTAAATTTTATCTCTGACGCATCACGGCGGTTTCATTGTCCGGGCGTGAAGCTAAATCGCTTCGCGCGCAGGTGCCACATGCCGCGCGGTTTCGGAATTGCGCACCGCAGAGTCTCTTCGCTCACAAAGCGCGCCCCGCGTCTATTCTTCGCGCGCGGATGGCGCGGTGCGCGCGGCCGTGCCCTCCTCGCCGGTGCGGCCGCTGAGCAAATCGGTGCGCACGCGGTTTGCAACGCGCGCGCGAGCGCAGAACAAAGTGAGAGGTCGTGACGAGAGTTTTCTCCCGCCGGGGTAATTTGTTTTACGCTTAAAGCGACATTGTTTGAGAACTGCGGATTGCGACCAGGGAGAATGCCTGGAAGGTACTTTGTCTACGGTTTGTCTAATGTTTTATTGTCGTTCGTGTGATTCTCTGAACTTTTATTTGCTTTCTAATGGGTGTTGTTGTTAGAACCGTTGATCTCGAAGAAGTGGATAGTCCGCGTGTTAAATTTATTTGCAAAGTATACAAGTTGTAAGTTGTTTAAGACTGCTAAATGTGTAATTTCATTTTGGTTTACACTTACGTAGATATGGAAATGAAATAAAATAGTTAGAAATGGATTTATATAAATACGAGAATATTGACAGAGAATGGTAATGCATGGGATTTTTGATTTTAATACAGTAATTAACATATTATCGTAATTTTTTGACATTTGAAATAAAGAAATTACAAACTAAACATGTGTCCCAATACAACTGGATGATTGTGACGGTTTAAGAATAATTTCATAAGTAGAGGATTATACTATTCCAATATCCTAATAATGTCCGTAGTAGTATCGTAATTTCGTTATAGATGCAGTGAAATGTTCTAATCGAAGGAATTTGTTCAGAAATTCTGAATGGTATTTCTGGTATTTGCGTGAAAGGGAAGCTTTTGCGCAACCTGAGCAGAGCAACGCAAAGAGACTTCCCTGCCAGGGAATATTTCCGCCGAAACGAGCTCGTATGTGCGGGTGGCAGCGCGAGCATTCCCAATCAGCTTATCGGCGGCAGGCGGCGCCGCGCAACGGCAGCTGCGCAATCGCCATATCGGGCGCGTCTCTCGGTGCCAGGCGCGGATGCCCCCGCCCCGCCTCCTCCACTGCCCGCCGCCCACCCGCTCGCCTCACCACTCGCCTCGCTACTCGCCTCGCCACTCGCCTCGCCACTCGCCTCGCCACTCGCCTCGCCGCTCGCCTCGCCTCGCCTCGCCACTCGCCTCGCCACTCGCCTCGCCACTCGCCTCGCCACTCGCCTCGCCACTCGCCTCGCCGCTCGCCTCGCCGCTCGCCTCGCCACTCGCCTCGCCACTCGCCTCGCCACTCGCCTCGCCACTCGCCTCGCCACTCGCCTCGCCACTCGCCTCGCCACTCGCCTCGCCACTCGCCTGTCACCCCTCCGCCACCGCCGTTCACTAGTTTTGCCACCCCAGCCGCCCCCTAATCTCATCACGTAGCCTTCGTTCCCCGTATCAGACACCTGATGGTGACCCGCTCCGCTGTTCACGACCCTTATCTCTCCTCCCTCACAGTTCACAATGCGTCTATTGCCCGCACCATTTCCCCTAACTCTGCTCAGGACGCAATCTTCTTCATCGTCCCTGGTCGTCGTCGTCTTTCTCGCAGCTCCTCTTCCTCTTCGTGGTTGTCACAACCCTTTCACGCGACCTCTGAGCCTCCCAGCTCCTCTGTGGTTGCCATTGCCCGTGCTGTGAGCCCGCTTTCTTATGCTTCCGAAAAGTGTGTCAGCCTTGCCGTTTGGCCATCGGCGCTCCGCCTCCACTCAAAATGATCTGATTCTTCGCACCACAATCTTTTGAACTCTCGTTGCAGTATTCTTAACCATGACTTCAAATGTATGGTAATGTTGCGCATTCGCTATAAATGTACCATTTCTGTCTGCTCTTATACTTGAACTCCTCTGGCAGTAGCCCCGCTATCTTCCTCTTACATGCTTATGAACTCTTGCCCTCACATTTCGTCAGCTTCATCTGTGCTCCCAGCACAGCAGATGCTTGTAATATTACTAACCTGAACATTACCATCATCTTCTTCACCAATTGTTATATTTCACTTTCACCTTTTACAAATTTAACAAGGGTGGGATATTACAAATCCTGTCTCTATAAGTCGGGCGTCGAATTTACTACTGCGATTCGTCAGCGCTATCTAAACCAATCACAAACGCTCTCTCTCTCTCTCTCTCTCTCTCTCTCTCTGCAGTTTTCTCTACATCTATTTTCGGCGTTCGGAACCTTCAGCGTAGACTAAAGAGGTACAATTCTTTACTCTATGCTATCAGTACAAACGGTCAATAGTTGCCTGTGGTCACATTAGCGTGAATTCAACCATGTAACTACTACCTCTCGGCTGCTCCCTCTCCCAGCCTTCTCCACCAACCAAGCCTTTTGAGGGTTATCCAAATTTACCACCAGCGCATGCATCAGCGCTATCCAACCGGGTCACACGCATTTTCTCATTGGAGTTCACGTACATACATTTTCCATAATTCGGAAGCCTTCAATACAATCTGTCCTTACGTGTTATGTTCATACATCCTCTGTGCTCAGTAGATTCTACCATTTCGCACTTTGCAGACTCCCACAGCGTTGCCGTCGGCGCCCTGGCATTCTCCTGCCGTTCATGCCCCCTCACATTCCCTTGCACCCTCGACTTCCTTGTCACCATTGCCCCCCTCTTGTCTCCATTACCCCCCTCTTGTCTTTATTGCCACCCTCTTGTCTCTATTGCCCCCGTCTTGTCTTCAGTGCTCTCCAAGTCTCCATGGTCCCTTGCCTCCATTGCTCGTTTTTCTCTCCTTGTTCCTCTGGCCATCATTGTCCCCCATTGCTCGCATTGCCCCTCGCCACCCTGCCACCTTGCTCTCTTGTCCCGGAGCTACCCCCGCATGCCTCCTCCTCTCGCTCCTCCTGGTCCCGCGTTCCCCCTGCTACCCTTGCTCCGATTGCCCCATCGCGCCCCTGGCATCACTTGCCGTCGCCTCCACGCGCCCGGTGCGCGGGGCGCGAGCGGAGGTCAGCGCCTCCTGTTGCCGGGCACCGCCGCGGGTTCCCACATTAGAGGCGTTGTGTTGCGTCGCTGTTCGCCGCTTTACGACGCGCCATTGTGCGGCGTGGCCTTGGGGCCGGACGCTGCCTCGCCCACCTGCGCCGCTCCGCACCCCCCACCCCCACCCACACCCGCCCGCAGCATGGGGCTTTGCTTGCGGTCCGCGCCCTGCCCCCTGCTCTCTGACCACGCCTCCGCGTTCAGGCTCAGAGCTCCGGACACAGGGCTCCCTCTCAGTCCACCTGGCGTTCCCGTATTGAACAACGCCCTTGCCTCGCTGCCGTCCGTACCCCCACCTCTGAGGTCTGTCTCTGGTGCCATCCCACCTCCCTAATCCCAGCCCGTGGTGAGCACCCCATCTCCCATCGCGCGCCCTCCTGACCGCTACCCGCCGTCTGGATTTGGGGTTCCTGTGGACCAGCACCTCTTTCACTGTACGCCTTTCTCCGCTAACATCTCAGTCTCTCTGCTCCTGATCAGTCACTATTTTTTAATATCCTCTGATTATCTACACAGATTATCATTCTTCTCCTTTCCTGGTCACTTTTTTGGAATCACCCTTGCCCCGCTCCGTCTATATTTCACGCTATATTCGTTGCAGAACTCTATAGTCCAACCCTTCTTGCGTCTGCCAACTTTAAAATCGTGATCCTTGCCCCAGCTTCGCACCCCCCCGCCCCCCGCTTCTTTCTTTGGTCCACTTCTGTGAGGCAATTTGCTGTCTACTCACATTTTAGTTTTCTCAATCGAAGTTTTTTTTTTTTTTTAAATAGACCACCTCTGTGAATGTTGCTCTTCAGCTCAAGAACATTTTTCAGCGTCAGAGATATATGTATTTTCATCTTTATGGTTTCCCATAGCTGTATATGAAGACTTGTCAAGTGTGTATGTGTACGACGATAATGGATACTTTCTATGCCAATACCGACAAGTACTATGTTTTCAGCTATTTTCGTACTCAAGCTATAGGGCAAGAGTAATTGATTCTTAATGTTAAAATTTCATTGTTTTACACGTGTAATTTCCTTCTTTGAACGCAATATTTAAAAATCTACCGTCATTATAAATATAACTTGATGATAACACATTAAGATGTACTGCAGCCGTGTAATGTGTGATAACATTTGAAGAAATATTGCATTTCATTATGCGGAATATTCGTTTCGGAATATCTATTCTTGTATTACGATCTAGAACACATTTAATTGTGACTCGAAAAATTGCATATATAATCAGGATTTATTGGAAATGATATCATCTTGATTTGTGCTTGGTTCACAAGACTCTGACGTACTCTCCTGTCCCTAAAATGACTCGCACTTACTGAATAAATATTTGAGATATCTGAGCGCATCATTTGTTTGCATGGGAGGACAACGATCTCCTTGTAGGGAGAGTTCCCGGAAAAGGAAATGCAAAGTAGGAAGAAGGACGCCTGGTTGTTTGCGAATTAAACGACGGCGCATGCGTGTTGTAGACTTCTCAAGGAGAAAATAAAAAAAATTGAATGTAGAAAATGAAAGAACTTGAATGCAGAAAATTCAGAACTAAATGTGGATGATAAACGTGATAAATTTTCTTCTTTTCGAATATGTTACGTCAAAATAGATTCTCCTCACAGAATGGTTTATGATGCATTAAAAATAATAGTTGTAAATAAAACACTAATTTATTATAATTTAATTTAATGACTTAACATTGAATTTATGAGATTTACCCTCGTTATTCTTAGTCATACTGATACTTGTGCAATTTCTTATATTTATTTTTGGTTGTTGCAGGTAAGTCGCTGAGATAACTGGTGTTGGCAGAATCACAAGATTCCTGTGTATGGTGAGATTTATACAAACAATATGCCTTACAAAATCTGTTTATTAGCATTTGTTTTCTAAAGCACGTTCAGATTTTTTCATGTCTTTTGTTGTAATAAAATACCTGGGGATATGAAGTCTTGACGGTTTTTTCAGGCGATATTTTCTTCAATTTTTTTCAAACATCATTAATTCAAAATTGATCGGCGGGGGTGAGAATCAAATGTTTACTGATGCTGACCATTTTCATTTCGTTTCCAAAGATTTGTCACCACGTTATATTATTAACATGTGCAGATAATATTCTTCAGTTTATGTTCTGAAAATCTAGGTTGCTTTTTATTCCCATAGTATATTTTTTAGGTAAACATCCACACGCCTTGACTGGATTTACGAATACAACACACTTTGATTGATCAATTGTTAGTGATTCTGGGCGCTTCAACAACTAAGGTCATTAGTCCCGTTTGTATAGTTCATGTTTTTCTTCGGGGGATGGCGGTGACCTTCCCTCGCTGTATAGCGAGATCCGGCGCCGACCTTGTGGGGTTTTTCCTAACCAGATATCTCCCACCAGCGCGACACCACCCATCCGGGACAAACTCTAAGCTCCCGACTGGTCTCCCAGCATGTGTGATAGTGTAGTGGATGTTAGTCCAGTGTGAGTAAATGAGAGGTGAGGATAGGACAAGGAAGGGGAAGGAAAATTCGCGCGTTTCATGGACCGTTTGATCGGGTACTTCTCAGGCATTCGCCTGGTGTTGATCGGATAAACCACGGAAAATACCGATCAGAGCAGCCGGCTTCTAGAATTCTCTTCTAGACAGCAACTGAAAAGCTAGTGTCGAAAATCTGCCACCATCGGGACTCGAACCTAGGACCTCAGAGGCCCAGCATTAATATCAGTTGATGCCCTGAGCCACATCTCCAAGTCAACACACTTTTATTTCATATCGTAAATTGTAAAATATGGTACAAAGGAGAAAAATGGTTTACAATTTCGAAAACTTAGAAACCAACGTACAAATGCAAAAAAAAAGCTATCGCGAAAGAACGGAGAGATACATTTAATTGATTTTCTTGTATTTATTATATTTTATAAGCCAACTAAATGGTTTCGAAGGGCCAAGTAATAATGAAAGAATAAAAAGTAAACGTGCGGTTAAACCGTAAAAATATCAGTACTTACCTTGATGAGCATATATAGTAGCTTATGAATAGCAGATAAATGTTCAAAATGACTTAGCTCTGTCAACGACATGCAAAATATAGTCGTTACTGACTGAGGGATTTCTGACTGTGATCTAGCACATTGTCAGACAGCAGCATGATCAGTGCACCCCCAGTCATTTAAACGAGTTAAGTGTTAAAATAAGTTAATAGATTATCCCTGAACACAATGTAACATATAAATGGATAATGAATTGTTGGAGAAATAAATCTTTCAGTCTAACAAATCGCAACACAAAATCGGAAGTTGATTCATCGAGCTTTGCACAACAGCTTTTGCGTGTGAAATGACAGTATCTAGAATATACTTACGTAATATTATTTAGAAAGCACTGGTAATCATGGAGGAATATTTAAAAAATCATCTATAAAATATTCAAGAAAGTTTTTTATTCTTCACAGAACATAGATTCAAAGGGACTCTCCGTATTTTCAATACATACAAACTACATCCTCCCTCGTAGAAAGAAAAAAAATCGTCACGCTATTGTGGCAAGAATTTTCCAGAATCTCCAGTCAAGCGCGTGCTTTGTTTTCGACGCTTCAATAGTTGAGAACAGAAGTGTACTCTTCTCACGTTCTCGTCGCATAAAACAGGCCGTGAAAATTTAAGACAGGCTCCTCGGGAGAGACATTTCATGACGGGACGCGTCGCGGCTGCTAAGGACTTCCGGTGCATCGCCCTCCGAGTTGATGAATGCTGTCCTTCTCTTCGCCTTGTCTTCTTCTCTGTCTCACTCTCTCCCCTTGCCCCCTCCCTCTCCCTGCCCCCTATCTCCCTCCCTCCCTCTCTCTCCCTGCCCCCTATCTCTCTCTCTCCCTCTCTCCCCCTTCCCCTCTCTCCCCCTTCCCCTCTCTCTCCCTGCCCCTCTCTCGCTTCGTTCGTCTCCCCTTTATCTCTGTAACGGGTTGCCACGCCGCGCAACAAGCACAATGGGACGTCGGACGCCGCTACGCGAGCCTACTGCCAAAGTAGGGGGCGTGTACTCTGTCGAGTTAAAGTTGATGCTGCGCGACCCGATGCCATTGTGGGAGGAATTTAGAGGCGAAAGAAAACCATAGAGTTTATTCCTTCACTGATAGCCAAACAATCTATTATCACTATAATTAACTGCATCCGAGAAACTTGAGCTGGTAGGCGTTGCAAAATGTCAGATAATTTGTGATTCAAAAATAGAAAATTTGTTAATTGTTAATGCTTGAATAACGGGTGTCCGCCAACTTGAGTGGGCGAGGATAAATTGATTGTCTTCTCTTTGAACAATTTGAATAGATTGTAGTTACATCCAAGAAATAGCGCACCAGCGTGTTATTCATAAGTTTCATGTGAAAGTGCTATAGGTACTATTTGAAACTGAAGTAATTTCGTCCTAGAAATTATCCATTTTAACGTAGAATGAGTAGGAACAATTTCTTGACAAGAGTTTCCTTACCTTTGTTGACCTTTAAGAGTTTTTCAGACATTTAAAAAAAATAATTAACTCTGCATTTTTTATTGTAATAACTTAAATAAGGTATCTCTATAAGAGATTTGCTCCAAGCAAGTATTCGAAGATGTGAATATTATGTTTTATGTAGACTCGCAAAGTAAATAGCATTTCCAAATCTTATTTATTCAGCAACAACTCTAATATTTTGACAGTCTTCTCCTAGGCATATTTTCAGCTATCGTGAATGAAAAAAACAAAACTATTTTGGTAAAAAATACAAATAGGTGATTTCTATTTTGAACTATAGAACAGAGCTGATATATAGTAACTATAGAAGAAAACAGTTTCGTGAAGTCGGCATTTCTTACGGGTTGCCTGTCAGCGACAGTTACAAGAGAGAGACGCCAAGTGGAAAGGAAATCATCATTCAAAATGTATGCAGATGTGCAGCGGAGTGCGAATTGTGAAAATGGGCTTGTCGCGCCGAGGTCGCGCTCCGAATGCAAATTTGAATGGCGTCGCGTAGCGTGGCTGTCGCGGGCCACCCATCGTCGCCCGTGTCTCCTTCGCCTCTCCCTTTAACGCAAATTTTGGAACTTAGTCGTCACCAAATTTTTTGTAAGATGCAAGAGGTTTTTGTCAAGATGAAATGTTGGAACCAGACTCTGTAATTCCAGATAGGTAATATTTTTGTTGCTTGCGCTGTATTGGAAATTTGGTGTTTGAAAACGGAATCGGCAATTAATCCTACACGTGCATGTATCTATCAGTGGGCAGGAAGTCGATGACCTGAAGACCAGCAAACCTGAAATTCGCTGTAGATTCAAATGTTAGCAATTTAAAATTAGAAATTATTGTGCGTCTGCTAGTAAGGAATCAGACATCCTAATCGGCAATTTTTAACTATAATATCTATCAGCTAAGAACTTTTTAATTGCTAAAAATTGTTTATTTTCTCATTTTAGTAAAGATAAAACACACGCGCGATTAATACGTCTTAAAAAAGGCCAATGCGTTCTGATCAAGCCGTGAATGTGGTAGTTATCAAGGTAGTGACGTCTTTAAACGACTCTTGTGTAAAAAAACAAAAAAACAAAACTAGATAATGGTAGGCATCATCGTAGAAAATGCAATAGTTGCAGTTCTTCAATGTTACTTTTCGTGCCCCTTTTCCCAAAGAAAACCAGATTCTAGATGTGGCGTAACATTTTTCAGTAAACTAAACTTGCACAAATGAACTCGAATATGAAATAAGCGAACGTCTGCAAGAACTTGTAATATTAGCAACTTCTTAGTAGCAACAACAAAGAAAAATAGCGTTTGAGATCACTCCCTGATTTTGCATCAAGAAAGACCTCAGTTACAAAATGGCTATTTTCTTTTACAACTAGTCCACATTTCGTCGTAATGTTTCAGTAAACTAAATTTCGGGCAAAATAGCAAGAGTACCAAAAAATAACAACTTAACGGCCCCAATATCTTCTTTTAATAGAAAATTTCAGCCGCGGCATCAAAGAAAAATGTCGTGTGAGATCATCCGTCCTTTTTTCCTCTCGGGAGAGCGCTCCGCTGCGAAATGGGTATTTCGGCGGCCGTGGCGCGCGAATAACCCGCCCCCACGCGCGCTGGCTCCGGGCAAAGTGCCCGCCCGCACCTCGACAGCCGAGCGGAGCGGAGAAGAGCGGAGTAGCGTGGTGACTTGGGAAGGCAAAAGAAAAGCTGTTTTTAAAACATTGATGTTTTCCACCAGAAAAATCTACATATTAACATCGATATTTTGCTTTCGATGTTTTCTTCACATCGATATTTTCTTGCAAAAACATTGATGTTTTTTAATTTTAATTTTTATTATTTTTTTTAATAAAGGGGTTTAGGCACGTTATAGAGTACAGCAATCTGCAGCAATGTTTTTTTTTTTCGTCATCCTCTTTATCGCTCTGCACATTCGCCTCTGCCTTCTGAGAGAATTTTAGGTGGTTTTACTTCGATGGTGTATGAATGGAAGTGACTAAAGGGTAAAGCAGCGAAACACGATGTTCTTTATGGTTTATTTTATTCTTTACAATCGATAATTTTTATTAACATACTACTAAAATGCTGGTAACCAAACAATAAAATACATCCCTTTCACGTACTGTGATTAAAAGTGGATAGAAAATAGCTTGTTTGTTAGTCTATAATTAAAACATCGATGTTTTTCGTCGATGTTTTTCATTGACATTGAAAACTCTTTAGCAATGTATCAAAACATCGATGTATTGATGTCGAAACATCGAAGCATCGATGTTTTGGTAAAATTTGCCACCATTAGCGGTGTCGCGACGGCGAACGCAGTAGAGGCGGTGCGTCTCACCGCGAAATGCATACGCGCTGTCGCTGCCACGCGAGAGGCTGACGTCGCGAGGGCGCTCTGCGGAAAGAGGCCGTCGACGGGCGCGCCCGTGACGCACAGTGGGCCGGAAAAGAACTACTGAGGTGGCCCCAATAATTTGTTTCGTGAATGTTATCTTGGTATTCCCGAAAGGCTCTAGCCGAACGGGAGCGTAAGCCTTCGCCACTGGAGTCAGTAGCTGCTTGGCTGTCCGAGAAACGCATTTCGCCCTGAGGAAGGTCGCAGAATGGCGGCCGAAACGTTGGCACCTGTGCCTAGGACGCGGCGTCTCTCGGACAGCGAAATAGATTCTTGCGGAAAGGGTAGCCAATATTTAAAAAAACGCAGTACTCCGAGCAGAAAAGGAGATGGAAAGGAATGGATTTCGACTGTTTTGCTTTATGTGGAAAATAGACGTGCGCAGCATAAAACAAGAGAGGAGGACATTGCATTTCTAGGTCACCGTTTCCATGGACGTTTTTTGTTTACATCGGCTTATTTTACCTGAAAATAGACATAACATTCGAGGAGAATACAATTCTAAAATAAGGTAAATGAATTTTAATAAAATTAATAAAAACAGTAGATTTTATGTCAAAATATCTACATGATATCCAGATGGCTTGGACAGCCTCTTCCCTAAAAGTCATATGAAACGTATTTCCTAAAATGTTAAAAAAGGGAGAAATTGAGACTTGGGCTTTTGAATTTCTGAAATTTTAAATTTTTAAAAGAGCGCAGGGGAAAATCTTACGAGAGAATGCAGAAGTAGAAACATGAGAGAACTCGAGGACTGAATGGCTGGCATTCTTTGCCTTGTTTCTTCTCCCCCGAGCAGACACATTTCCGTTCGATGCCGCGAAAATATAAAGGAAATGAACCGTTTCATTACACAAGGTTCCCTTAAAAAAATTTGTACCACCCTGTCTCCTCCTCTGCGCACGCTTATGCTTTTTTAGGGAAATAAAACTGAATTATTTTCGATATACGTGGGATGTTTAATCAAGTTTTTCAACTTCATATACCCATTATTCAACCTATATAACTTACGAACGTTAAATAGATGTATTAACATCTAGAATCTCTTGACCTTGTGCATGCTCGATCTATCTAACACTGCGTTCGTAACTAATCAATAGTTTTATAAATGGTAGAGAGTAATTTTCTTGTTAGCGTTTTCGCGAGATGGGGTGTGGGGGTCTGCCTCGTATTTACAAACACGAAATACTGTGTGATGGTGATGCGTATAGATCATTTATTGAAAGCGACTCTGTGCAGAATCGCGACTCTAGCGACGCCTAGAAATTGTTAGTGACTAGGTCCGAATTGACATAGGTTCGAATCCTTCTGCGTTCACGTTAAATTCGGTCTTCACCCGTTTCGGCTCTAGCGATAACGGGGGGGGGGGGTGGCTGAGTAGGAAAAGTTTTGAAGTTGTATAGAAAGAGGTTTTGAAGTAAAGAAAGGAAGAAGTGAAGACTATTTATAAGTATTTCCGCATTGTAGATTCGTTTTCATGTTGATCAATAAGTATATCTGAAAGGGGGTAATGATATAACAGTGTAAAACATATTAAAACATACTATGTGAGGTGATATGTGATAAATTTTTAAAATTCATAATCTTGAGATTATAAGAAGGTGATAGCAGGTAATGTGAAGGGGATTACAGAGGAAGAGACAGCAAATGTTTCTCGCAAACTTGAAAAGCAAAGGTTGGACATTTTGGAAGAGAGGATGGAAAAAAACGTTCGAGAGAATGCAGAAGTAGAAACAAGAGAGAACTCGAGGGTTGAGTGGTTGGCAGCCTCCTCCTAGTTTCGTCTCGCGAGCAGACACATTTCCGTTGGATGCTGCGAAAAAATAAACTTCCAGAATTTTTTTTGAGAGCTTGGAAAGCCGGATCGCGGGTGACGAAAAAAAGGACGCAGTGAGGGACGTGGGAATTGCAGTTCCGTTGAAAAAAGCTCCTTCTAAGACTCCGCTGCGTCTGTTTCGAGCAGCTTGCTTCTCCCGACTTTCGGAACAGGAGTCTCCTAAGGCGTCAATTCGCCGAAGTTTGTAAAGAAGGAATTTTTTTCTACTTAATTTCCGCCGTTTCGATGCGTTTTAGTTGTTTTTTTCAGTCTTGTGGCAGGATATTGGAAACGTCTGAGGAGACTACGGAAATTGAATCTGCAGTTGTTTTTACAAGTCACTGGAAATAAGATTTTCTTATTGCTTTTGCATACAATAGCTAGAAAAAATATAAAAAAAGTCCAAAAGGGATTTGTAACATTAAATATGACAGATGTTAATAGTAGCGTCCTCATTGACCCGTTCATTTTCTTTCTGGTACGACCAAAGAACAAAATCAAACGACTTCAGAACAGTAAGTTAATAATTGTTGTGCTAGAGGATTTTTTAAAAATATTAATCTCCTGAACTATCAGAGTTTTTAAAACTTACTATGAAAGTTGTCATCGGAATATAAAAGTAAAATAATAGATATCAGGGAACAAAACATGAGAAAACGATGGCTTGCCAGAAAAGTAATTTCGTTCTTTTCCCTTCTGATGTAGGTGATTGATACACTTTAACGGGCACAGTTTCTGACAAACGCGATTAGTTATTATTCTGGTTGAAATAAATTTAATAAAATTAATTTAATGATAGAATTAGGTTTTCACCTTATCTCCTCCTTACCTGTAAGCCCCCAAGTATTTTCTATTCAACTCTCTAAATAAATACTGAAGTAAGTTGAAAGTCCGTATTTTTAAAATAAGGAATACTTCGCGAAAAGTCTGCAAACACCCTCTGTGCCACCGTAGGTCCTCTGGCGGAACGGACGCTGGCGCCGGCTTAACGCCTCTATCAACACAGCCCCCTCCCCCCGCGTGACCACTGCTGCACCTGCGGCAGTGCCGGCAGGCGAGGCTGTGGATCGATGGCGGCGTGGGGCGCGCGGATTTTCCTGGACCTCCGGCTGCTCCGATTGCCGGCTTCCGCGCCGCCCTCGCTCCGCCTCCACACTCGCCACCAGCCCACGCTCCGCCGCTCCTAAACCCCCTTTCATCCCCGGCCGCCTCAGCCCGCACCGCCCAGGGTCCCTCATCCCGCCCTGCCCTCGCGCTGGCCCGTCCCGCCTTGACCCTGCTCCGTCCCGTCCCGTCCCCTCACCACGCCCCTCTCCACCCCTCACCATTCACCCCGCGACATCCTCACCTCGACCCGCCACCTCACCACGCCCCCTCACCCCGCCCCCTCACCCCGCCCCCTCACCCCGCCCCCTCACCCCCCCTCACCCTCCCCCCCTCACCCCCTCACCCCCGCCCCCTCACCCCACACCGCCCCCAAACACCGCGCCCCCACTCCCTCTCACACCGCCCCTCACACCGCCCCCTCACACCGCCCCCCCACACACACACCGCCCCTTCACACCGCCCCGCCCTCGCGCTGCCCTGTCCCGTCTTGAGCCCGCTCCGCCCGCCTCTACCGCTGCCCTTGCTTTCCTCCGCTGTGAGCTGGTCGCCACCGAACTTAACGAACGTAGGTGCTCTTTGAACACGCTCCTTTGTTTGGAAGCGATTGGAGCTGATTATGACCCGAATAAAAGAACTATGTGATTTTGATAGTTGTAGTCTTTAGTATTTTTAGCTGTAAAAGCAATCGCTGTATTCACATAGGAATTACCGTCGAGCTCTCCGATTGGTTGTATGAAAAGGTGTCAGTCGCATAGGCATCGAACGATGTCGGCGAATACGACTCGATCATTTCAAACGATGGTAAAGATTTTCTTGCGATGCTCTGCATTGTTTTGTTTTTAATGTTGTTTTCTTATGTAACTTGCAGTTTATTCAAATCTAACTTTAGGAGTTTAGTGTTAATATTGCTGTCAAAAAAGATATTTTCGTATTGGCCACTACTAATTACAATTATGTGATGACTATACTCGGAATTTTATGTCTTCTTATGTGTATTCAGTATTTTCAAGGCGTCATATTGTTCTAGTTTATCACTCGATAAATATTTTTTTCGCAGTAGCTGTTGAATTTTTTCGAGGATCCACTACCTAAACTTAATTTGTTCTACTTGCTTCACGTATGTTGACAACTTTCTTGTAAAGTTCTTTGATGTCCCAAACCAACACTCACATGTGCTTGCAGACGAATATAAGAAGTAAAGGATAAGTCATAGCTTAAACGTTTCTTGCGTTTTAGAGTTTATCTTTGTTTAATTGAAATGTTTAACTTTAAAATACCAGTGTCTTTTCATGTAATTGTAAATAAATCGTTATAGAGTGGTATTTTAAATTATTTGTTTTATAACCCACTGCTTATTGTTAGTGATGATCAAATCGCAGAACTTCAAAACGTTGCTTCGTACAGCTTCAGGCATTTAGGAGATGTTCCTTTCTTCCGTGGAGCGTCCCCAGAGGAAGCCTGTGCCGCACATACCGGCTCGTCGTGTGCCATTAGTGTGGTGTCTAGAAACGTCCGTGGCGGCGGTCCCCGGAGTCTCTTCCCCTAAGAGTACTGCATTCCCTCGGCCTTTACTGTCTGGTTATTATCACGTTTATAGTTCCACGTAGCTCTCGGAGGAAGTGTTGAGGGTTTCGCAGTGCTCCCTGGTGGCAGAGTAAAGCCTCTGGAAGCCAATCTCTTCTTTTCACTGCTTTCTACCAGGGACTGACCATTGTGTTTGAAAATGTGAACTTTTATTTTCCAAGAGAATTTTTCTTGTGATTCATTTCGTATTGACCGCCACTACGACTCATATATATTTTCATTTTAATGGCGAAGATGAAAGATATTTTAAAAAATTAAGAGTTGTATTCAAGTGAAAAATAGTATCGAAATTGAGTACACGAGTTTTCTGTAACATTTCGTATATTAGAAAAGAAAATTGATTTCCCTTTCAAAAGTAAAAAGACATAATGTGTTCCTAATCACTTTCTAATGAAGAAAAGAAATCTTAAGCCTTCTTTCATTTTGTTAATACTTTGCAAACACTGACTCGGCTATCGAACACACAATTTTTCCTTTTGTGTTGTTATTAAATAAAACTGAATGATCGCTTGTAAAAAAGAGACTGTTCTTCTAGTGAAGTGTTTCCTTGCAGAACCACACTTAATTCAAACTTTCTCTTATCAAATCTTGAACATAACGTTCATTTACTTGTAATACAAAGGTTTTAAAAACTAATAAGCAATTTAAAACACTTTAAATATATTTTTTCCCTAAACACTCGAAGTAAACAATTCTTTTAACACTTTGGTGCTATTCTACCCTAAATTTCATTGTAGCCTTTGCCCCACTATCCTCTGAGCCGAATAACTGGCTCCTCAGCTGAGCAAAATACAAAACATACGCTGTCAGAAATGTCTGCATTACTTTCATGAAATGTACATTAAAGATATTTAATGAGCGCGCATTAAATTTAATGTGAATATGTACATTAGGATGCAATAGTAAAAATGTTATGGTCATATCTGGAATGAATGAATGAATGGAATGATCTTAATGGACTGGTGATTTTGAATATACAATATGAATGATGAGATACAGGGAAAAGGGGAGAACCTCTACATTAAATCTACGGTGATTTTAATTTGATCATTAAATTTAATGTATATGTATATAATGTATATTTATTAAGGTATTTTTAATGTACATGTATATTAAGTATCATATACATTAATATATTACATTAAATTTAATGACCTTTCTGAAAGTGTACTCCCTTCTCTACTCTTTGACGTCACCGTCCGGCGGCCAATTTCCCTTTTCCGCAGCCCTTGCGGTGGCACGACACTCGGACGCCAGGGCGCATCAGCCCTAACACACGTTCTGTGGCAAGCCGCGGCAGCGTCGCCGTGTGCGCCGAGTCCTTGTGTCGAGGGCGTCGCCGGCGCGGCGCCGGTCCTTTCCCGGGGCGGTGGTGCCCTCTCTCATCCGCCGCGACCCCGTGACCTCTCGCTTTGGCCTCACCCCGCGCCAGCCCGCCCACGGAAACCCCTCGTTCTGTCCCGGCTTCGTGGACCGAGGGGCGTGGCCCGGGCCGGCGCGCGCAGCGCCGCCACGGTCGGCTTTCTTAACTGCCGGCCCACGCCGCGGCACGATCCCAGATTTCTCTGGAGATTTTTGTCGTTTGAATTTCTGAGTTGTTTACGTGGATAAATCTTTTAGAGTCGTGCGTGCTTAGAAGGAAACAACATTTACGTAAAAAATGCAAGCACATTATGTTGGTTTATTCGTTTATTTTTTGAGGTACACAAAAGACACGTCACTGAAAATTAGGTTTATTAAGAAAATTATTTTATGGTTGTGAAGCTGTTATATTTTCATATTTGAGAACAGATGTGAAAGTAAATGATGTTTTAAATTTTTGAAAATGGGCCCATGAAGTACGGTTGCTCCTTAGCGAAGTCATAATTATTACTTGTACTCGTAAAGCAGCATGTGTTAACTTCAAAACAATTATACGTGTCTATGCTTTTGGTTATGTAAATTATTCACCTGGTCGCAGCCTTAAAAAGGCCCTTTAATGATCATGTGACAAGAGTACTCTGCAATTGAAGCCTAGTGTCTTGAATGCAAGCACGAGAGGGACAGAATTTCGATATCAACTGTACCGTTGAGTAGGGCAAAGACTGGAATTTCTAGAAACTGGTTCGTCAACCATTTTAATAGTTTCAGCCGATAAATGTCTGGTATATATGAAACAGTTTCGTATCAACGAGTAGCTGTCCTCGCACAAATCTTCCTTCCTAATCCTTAGGGATGAGCATCGAATTGACTGTGTACATCGTAAACTTTCTCCGTTTAGACTAGAGAAAAGGATCTCGGACAATGCTACTGCGAGTGCACAAAGATCTCCAACACCAACATAGCAGCTCGTATTCAATATGCTCATTACAGATGCTTGACAGGACCGAGATTAAAAGGGAAGAAAGTAAGAAAGCTGAGGTGAAACACACATCGAGGGCAACGGCGTTGCGCAACCGCCGCCCGGGCTTTCAGATGCGAAGTGCGGTGGGACCGCGCCCAAGAGGCGGATACCATCTCGCGAAAGGCCGCTGCGGTAACGGAGCCGCTTGCCGAGGTCATATCTTTCTGATCGTGGGCCATACTCACCGGAGAGAACATGGAGAAGACTGGGCTGTTGCAGTCTTAGCCATCTGTATGGGAGTCGCGTGACACACATCTTGATTTTGAGTTCGCGTATCCTCGTATATTTTGCCGGTCTGCATTCTGGCCATGAATGGGTTGGAGGAAGCGAGTTAGCCCCGGGATGTGGGAGTCGGGGTAGATCACGTACAGAAACAGGCTGCATTTGACAATGTTTGTAGAATGGGGGAGACTTTGGTAAACATGGGTATTAATTGAAAAACATTACTTCTAGTAAGTGATAGGTGTTTGTATTCTCCCTGGATATGTGCAAGAGCATATCTCAAAGGACAAGAGGATGACGTACGAGTAGATCCGAACAGTGCAGCCAACAAAGTCTTAGAGCCCACAAGATGCTTCTAGGGCTCATAGTAAGTGGAAATTAAAAAGTCATTCCTCTCACTTTAATTGTAGTAAACGCACTAAAGTAAAGACTTAGGAACACTTATTTTGTTTTTATGGATGTTTGTTCTTTCTTATTAAAGAGAATGTTTTACCATGAAACACTTTTACTCGCGGAGTCGTTCTTAACGGAAACTATTTCCTGTATCTACCCGTCATGAAATCGGTGACTTATCCGAACACGCAAGATCCAAACGCCCTTCATTGTTCTCTAGAATTGTATTCTCTAGAAATATGGTATAGATGATCTCATTCCCTCTTTCGGCATCGAATTGTATGCGTCATATAGTGCCTCTTATACATCTTATACGTCGTTTCGTTTCTTTAAAAAACACTGAAGTCTCACTTACTCGGTTTTTATATTAATAAATAATGTTTGTGAAAAAATAAAAGGAATCTGAATTAAATGCCTGGCAAGTCTATCTACAATCTCTGCAGTTCTGCAGGACGATTTCAGAAATTCGTATGTTCAAAAGATGTTTCAAGATATTCATTAAATAACTCATAATAATTGTAAAATTCTATATATATAATAATAATAATAATAATAATAATAATAATAATAATAATAATATAATAATAATAATAATAATAATAATAATAATTATTATTATTATTTTAACATTTTTATTACTATTATTATTTTAACAATTGCAACATTAACGACAAAAATCTCATTAAGACTGATTTTTTTCTGATTTCCCTGATTTTTTTCTTTTCCCTTTTTTTCTTCCATAAAACTTGATTTTTTGAACTTAGGAGCTTTTTAAAGAAAAGTGGCAGTGACATAACCATCTCCAACCCTTGCGTCACCAACACAGAGTGGGTTCCAGCTTGTCCCATTCGCGTCCACCGGGACCACTACTGCTTCCATCGCGCTGCCCGCGCCGCTGCGCTCTATGAAATCGCGCGCGTGGTGACGTGAATGCCAATGCGTCACTCGCGAAGCGCGCCCCCTCCCCGCCCCCGCGCATACGCCGCGCCGGCTGTAAAAGCACGCGAGGGAACGTGCGCGGCATGCACGAAGCGCCTGAGTGGCGATGGGGCGCCAGCACGCGGGAAAGAAATAAAGCAGCATTTGTCGCGTCAATCAGGCGTTTGAAGAACGGGAACAATATCCAATGTGTTCCGCGTGCTAGTAGCGGTATTGAAGGGTGTGAGAGAAAGTCCACACAGATGTTTGTTTGTTTGAGAGAGGAAGAAAGAAAGAGAAATGGGGAGACAGTGAGAAATGGGGAGAGACAGTGAGAAATGGGGAGAGACAGTGAGAAATGGGGAGAGACAGTGAGAAATGGGGAGAGACAGTGAGAAATGGGGAGAGACAGTGAGAAATGGGGAGAGAGTGAGAAATGGGGAGAGACAGTGAGAAATGGGGAGAGACAGTGAGAAATGGGGAGAGACAGAGAGAAATGGGGAGAGACAGAGAGAAATGGGGAGAGACAGAGAGAAATGGGGAGAGACAGAGAGAAATGGGGAGAGACAGAGAGAAATGGGGAGAGACAGAGAGAAAGAGAGAGAAATGGGGAGAGACGGAGAGAAATGGGGAGAGACGGAGAGAAATGGGGAGAGACGGAGAGAAAGGGGGAGAGACGGAGAGAAATGGGGAGAGACGGAGAGAAATGGGGAGAGACGGAGAGAAATGGGGAGAGACGGAGAGAAATGGGGAGAGACGGAGAGAAATGGGGAGGGAGAAGGAGTAAGGGAGAAGGAGAGAGATGCATTTTTAATTCATCTATTGTGTATTATAACTGTTTTGTCAAAATATGATATACGTCAAAATATGATATATGCCAATGATATAAATAAATGATTCTCCGAATGACTCTTTTCTGTGCTAAAACATTTTTATCAATAGACAATTGCGCAACTGTACTTCTAAAATTATTCATGTAGAATCAGTAAGATAACATGTTCTATTGTAGTAGATTTCGTTTTGTAATATGTATTCAGTGCTGTTGGGAAGGAGATTTTGGAAGGAAAGAGCGGGAAGACAACTGTAAATACCCGAAATGCACGGCACGTAACCGGAGACGGTCCCGCAAGAAAAAGATCCGAAATGCCGGAAGTCAACTCAGCGTCACAGCAGCGGGCGCAGGAAGTCACGCAGTGGCGGAGTCTTTCAGGAGTCTTGACAAAAAAAACCTGTAAAAAGCGGTATGTGATTGAAGGAACAAAGGAAATAAAAATTGAAAGAAGAAAAGATGAGAAGTGCTCCAGAGTTTCGTTCTATCGTTGAGTACAGAATACGGAGCATTAAAAGGAAATGATGTTAATGAATGTTTAATTGGGAAGATAATCCAAAACATGTTGCATTAAATCAGAAACGCCATAATGTCTTGTTGTTTTTTTAGGGAAGCAATGTATGTATGTCAGTAATGAAGTTCGTAAACACTAGTGACCAACTCTAAGAAAGACCATTATATGCATATCCACTGACTAATATGCCCATAGGTCTGTCTGAATGTGAAGCATGTTGGGTATCAAAGAGACATTGCCTTATTCCATTCTTTTCATTCCGAATTACATCGTTTGAATCCCGAACAGCAAAGAAATTTAATCTCATTGATGGGCACGAGGGATTAGAAGGAAGCACCCCACCGCGATCGCATCCATCGCGAACAGTTTCCTGGAGCCGTAAAATTCCGGGCAGACGGGCACCCTGTCCGGACCGGTCCGCAAGCGGGCACTGCAGCAGACCGGTACTGCCTCCCCGCTTCTCCCCTCCCGTTCCCCCTCCTCTCCGCCCCGCGCCGCCGCCTCCGCCCACCGTCGCGGTCAGCGACTCTGGGGCGTCCGCCGGAGGCTGCTGACGTCACCACAATGCGGGCACCCGAGCCAGCGGCCGCCCGTTCGACGCCCGCTCGACGCACGCTCGCCTTGCCTCGGCCGCTCCGCTCCGCTAACCGCCCGCTCCGCTGCGCGCTGTGCTAGAGATAATGCGGTGGAACCCGAGTGGAAGCAAACTTATCTAAATTAGTATTGCACTATCCGTGTGAGCCTGGGGGTTGCAACTGTCGCAGCCCGGAAGGGTCTCGTGTACCAGTTCCGATAGTAGCACCGGAATTTAACGTTCCCCATAGTTTACGGTTGGAAGAAAAATCGCGGAATAGTCTCTCGCAAATTAACTACAAGGTAATTTTAGGGGATTTCAATCAACCGGGACATCTTTATCGTAGGTAATACCAGGAGTGCTTCGGAAATTGTCTATAAATTCCACGACTCGTGAAGCGAGGAGGGGATTTATCTGAACATATCTCAAGCACGAGTGGTATTTAATTAGAGTATTCCACGAATGAAATTACGTCCAACAGAGTTCCAAAATGTGCTAAATATTGAAAATACCTGAAAGCTTGTTAAAATCAAAGTGCTAATATTATAGCACATACTCGTTTTATTGCACATCAACACAGCAATCGATGTATTGTTGAGATACCTCCTAAGATAAGTTGAGTCGCGGCTTATTATAGGTCAGTAGAGCGGAGCGGTAAGAAAAATGGGATAGAAAAAGCGATAATTTTTTTAAAATACACCGCCGTGATTGGGCTGTTTTATGTGTATAGTTAAATACTTGGTTTTAATTTCACGAGTGGAATAGTCATAAAAATATTACTCGTTTAAAATTGAAATAACATCATTTAATGGAGGAAATGCTGTAGGGTAGTGTAATGATATGTTTTCAATAAATCTGAGATATTTCAAGGAAAGCAATGCGGCATGTTATTAATGGCTTTTGTCTTTCGTGAAGAAAAGGTTACTTTATTAAAATCTGCGCCCGAAATTGCACATAAAATTCTAAGGTTCGTTTCTTTATGTCCCTTGTATTTCTCTTTAATTTGGGTTTTAATGTTTTGTCGTTGGTTTCTCAGTGTTGTGTATCATGTAGTAGTATTACATCTTGCGCTTTTTGAGCTATTTGTAATATAAATGTATTCATCTAAAAACGTGGGTTTCCTCTAGCAAATGCGATCTTGTACAGTTGAGCGCCGTTGTGTTGCCACGATTTACGGTTTCCTGTCATTTCGCTGCACAGAACGACCGGGCACGTTCGCGACTGTGCTTTTTAACGAGAAAGCTGTAAAAATTTGCAGGAGCATAAAGTTTAAAATAGATCGTTTCATATCGCGATGAATGCTGTAAAATGTGCCGCTCTTCTAAAGAATATCGTCGTTTCTTTCGTGTAATAGGTTCCAGTATAAACTGTTTACTGGATGTTGTTTAGGCAATGAAATGACGTCGGTTAAATTGAAAGTTACAGACGAAAAGAATGAGGATAAGTATAACTTCCTTTTTCATTGCGATTTCATTCATTCTTTTTTCATTGCAGTTCAGACTTTCATAATTAATCTTTCATAATTATAAGTCTGTGTAGATTTATACTCATACACGCAATCAATTGTGCCCAATATTCCTATTTTTACTTGGCTCGTATCATAGGTTTCGATTTCTGATTATAGATCTGCAGCAGAAGGTTCATGTAGAATGCTTTTGTCGTGAAAATATACATAATTTTCAATAAAATAAAAACATTCTTTCTACTATTCAGAAAAATACATTTAGTTCGTTATTTCCTCAGACGTCTCAAGATAAAAATACTCCCCGTAAAATGCATTCTAGTTCTACAGTAGAGCTGACTTGTGTGCATGACCGATTACACAACTAGGAAATGAGCACTAAAATGATAACTGTGAACTAGTATCTAAAAAGAACCTGTTGCGACAACAATTGTGTTTAAGTATCTTCAAAGCGAAGTAAAGCGATGTGATTCCTCGCTTCGCAACTTCCCGAGGGACACCTGACTCGGTCAGTGCATGTGTAGTTGTGTTGCAGTCAAGTGCGCGTGTACCGGAGGGTTAATTGCATAGAGATCTGATGGTAGTCCTGCGTGCCCCCTGACGAACTAGAACTTGATGGGGAACCTAACGAGAAATGAGGATACTCCTGTATTTATTGACTCTGTGGGAATATCGAGAGATGAAGCTCTAACAGACCACTATAATATTTATAATGTTCTCTCGGACTGCGAAATGAATCTGCAACGCCACATTTAGGAATGTTTGTAGCTTATTGTACAATTAATTGGACGTTCATAGAGAAATCGTTAATATTATCGTACTCCTGTATTCTGTTTAGCTTGAAGGAAGAGGTTCTTTATTTGATTTATCTTGGTTCTTTATTGGAATGTTTGTATAAGCTTCTTTTATTAATTAATATTAAAAAGAGTTCGTGTTCACTATACCTGTAAAGTGTCAGCAAATATCGGAGGGAAAATACACGCATTGAAATAATTTACTATGTTATATATAATATTTGTCAACAAATAAATGTAAATTTTATCGGCCTAAAATATTTTGGGCCAACGTTTGTTTCGATGCAAAAAAAGTCAATTGTCATGAAACATACATTGCATTATTCTGCAATTGAATGAGTCAAAATAAGTTATTAAAATATTCAAATTAATCCTCTAAAATCACAACGTGTGAATTTCTCAACATCTGTCCACATTGCAGAACGAGGCTGTTTAACAGGTTTCTACAAGCGCAGGTAGCTGTATCAAATTTAAAACTGCCCAAATATTCGCTTTCCGCAGGAAACAGCTTATTCCGGCGAACTCAATTTTCCGTTCTTTATAACGGCGAGGCTTGCACGGCGCGCGCCCCAAAGCGGTCGTCATGGGAGCGGAGCGGTGGAGAGGCGTGGAGGAGTGGTGCGGGGCGCAGCGGGGCAGAAGGGAGCCGGGTGGAGAGCGTGGCGGGGCTGGTGGAGATGAGAGCGGGGAACCGCGGAGGCGTGCGAGGGCGAGAGAGCGCCGGTGAGAGCGAGAAAGAGAGCCCGGGCAGGACATGGGACACCGGCTGCATAGCTCGTTACTCGGACGTGCGGCTGGGCGGGAGTGGGGGCGTGGCCGGAGAGGAGACGGGTGGGACGGATGACGCCCAAATCAGGTTTTACGGCGTCCCGGGGGCGAGGCGCGCTTGCTCCGGCGGCGGTGCGGTGTGACCGCCCCCGCAGCGCCTCGCCGGGCCTCTCTCTAGCAAATGCTCTGAATTCTACTCTTTACGTGGATATTCTCATTAGGTAGGAACATTACAGAATGCTCTTCATTCACGTTTGATACTTTGCTTTTAACTACAAATATCTCAATACACCTAGAATATTGGAATTATCATTTGTTCAGCATTTGCTTATTTGTAAAAATTACATAATTAGCAAAAGGCTAATAAGGGTTCAAAATGGAATTTTTCGTTTGATACTTTGGGGTTCACTGCAAATATTTAAGAATTACTTAGAATATTTGAATGATCACTTTTTCAGCATTCGCTGATTTGCAAGAGGTACAAAGTTAACAAAAGGCTAGCAGTGCTAAAAAGGCATTTTTGGCGGCCAAATGTGCTAAAAAGATACTTGGAAAAGTTTTAAGAATACTGTTTGATAACCCAAAAGGTTGTGAGCATTTTTCGCGTATGATCTTTACCAAAGAATGGATGTGTTCCGCGACTGAGTTTCTACTGTTCCTATTCACTATTTAATATAATTATTACTGTACAATTCACGTTTTTGCATTATTTACATTGCGTATAGTACATTAAATAGGTAAACAATGCAAACTCCTCACAAATTAAATTTGACTCCGAACACTGCCTTTCCATCACTTCCCCTTGTAACTTATTCAGTCCTCGCATTCTCACCGTCGTCCTGTTTCCCCACTAGCTCTCTCACTATTCCTACCTCTTAATGAAGCAAATGCCATAAGAATACGATTCACTACCCTTCCGAATTTCTTCACCTAATCCACTCATTTGTTCAGAAACTTCATTTTATCCCACTTCATTCCCCACATTCCCCTTTTCTTGCGTTATTGCTTTTAGTGTCCTATTTACCTCGATTCTCTTTTATCTCTTATTCTCCAATAAATTGTGCTGCCCAAAGTGCAATTATTCACTTTTCCTGTTTTTTTCCCGCTTTTCCTTTTTCTTTTATTCGGTCTACTGTGCGCGTACCCTTTCACGTGCCCCGCCCCTCGCACCCACTGCGGTGTTTTACGGGGTCCTTCCCCTTTGTGAGTCCTTCGTCTGGTCACCCATCACACTTAGTCCGGTTAATCCCTTCGCCGCCGCCCCCGCCCCCGCCGCCGCCGCCCCCGCCGCGCCGCGTCATCTCGTTTCCCGGCTGCCGGAGATTCTCCCGCGCGCGCGGCCAATTTGCAGCGGTCCGCTCGTCCGCCCCGACGCGGGTCTTCTTTGCCCCGGCGAGCGCTGCGGCTGGCCTTAGGAATCCTGCGTAATGATAACGTACTCTCTCTCTCTCTCTCTCTGGTTTGTCTTTCGAGGGGCGAGGAGGAGGAGGAGAAAGGGGCGAGGAGGAGGAGGAGGAGAAAGGGGCGAGGAGGAGGAGGAGGAGAAAGGGGCGAGGAGGAGGAGGAGGAGAAAGGGGCGAGGAGGAGGAGGAGGAGAAGGGGGCGAGGAGGAGGAGGAGGAGGAGGAGGAGGAGGTGGAGGTGGAGGTGGAGGAAGGGGCGGGAGAAAGAGAAAGGGTAGGGGAGGAGGCGGAGGCTTGTAAGCAAGCAAAGCCCGTGTGCAAGTGCCTTCGTCATGTTTCTGAAATATATTTTGAGAAAATGTCGATAACTTCAATTTTTGTGCAAGATCGAATCACTTCATTGATCGTAATGTCATTGCGAATGCTAGAAAGTGCGTAATTTACCTTCGTAACTAAAAACTTGAAACTTTTTTTAATAAAACCGCAAATGCATTCTAGTTACTCTGTACTACTACACTGCTTGTTTGAGTGTTGGCATTCCTTCTCTTCCTTCTGTAAATATCACTCAATAATTTCCAATATTTCGGTCTTTGCTTGTTTCTTTTCTCCCATTTTATATGACGATGAGACATATTTGAACATTTGAATTTGCTGCTGTGCGGTAGGTGTAGGGAAGGCCT
This sequence comes from Teleogryllus occipitalis, assembly GCA_011170035.1. Classification (NCBI taxonomy): domain Eukaryota; kingdom Metazoa; phylum Arthropoda; class Insecta; order Orthoptera; family Gryllidae; genus Teleogryllus; species Teleogryllus occipitalis. The sequence continues at coordinate 399,619 of BLKR01000022.1, read as the reverse complement.
GTCTTTTTAAGTCATTAAACGAGAGAGATTCTCTCAGTGTACCGTTTATGCACGAGATTTAAGCACACTGCTTCACAACAAGCGGCGTAAAGGCATAATACTACCTTTTTTAAATTCTTCTCGGTCCCACGAGTTCTCTGCGCTTGCGAGTACAAGCAGGGGAGAAAGAGGTAAGGTCGAGAAGGAAGGGGCGAGGAGGAGGAGGAGGAGGAGGAAGGGGGCGAGGAGGAGGAGGACGAAGGGAGGAGGAAGGGGGAGGAGGGGGAGGAGGAAGAGGAAGGGGGGAGGAGGAAGAGGAAGGGGGGAGGGTGCTGAGGAGGGAAGGGGGGAGGAGGAGGAAGGGGCAAGGGGGAGGAGGAGGAGGAGGATAAAGGGGCGAGGAGGAGGTGGAGGAGGATAAAGGGTCGAGAAGGAGGATAAAGGGGCGAGGAGGAGGAGGAGGAGGAGGAGGAGGAGGAGGAGGAGGAGGTGGAGGAGGAAGGGGCGAGAGAAAGAGAAAGGGTAGAGGAGGAGGAGGCGGATGCTTGTAAGCGAGCAAACCTTGCGAGCAGTTACGCGTCGCGCGCGAAACTTTTTCGCACGCGGGAATTAAATCGCGCATAAAGTCACGGAGCGCCGCTTAAAATCCCTACGAGCAATTTCCTAATGCGGCGCGAGGAGTTAGTCTGGCGAGTGCCCGTGATAGCGCCGCTAACGAGACATTATGAAACAAGTGGAAAGAAGCGTTTCCCCCGTCGGCTGCAGTGCCGCTGGGCGCTGCTGCTTTACGGGAGGCAGAAGGTGGCAGCAAAGCAGTCGGGAACGCTGCTGTTACAAGGATTGGAATGTTGAACTCGACTCGCCCCTTTCTTTTCTTTGCGAAGTTTATCTTACGCAGACGCGATCGTTTTGTTCTTTATTTCAGAAGTTTCTCAAGCGGTGTTTCGTTCCTTGATGCGATTCGAAGTTAGTTGTATGGAATTCGAGTTTCGTTGTTAAAATGTTAATGTGTAGGAATTGCTTTTTCGTTAATGCATTTTTTAAGTCAAATATTAATTTTCGGTAAAGTAAATTGTGACATATCATAATAATAAGCGCAGTTTAGTGGCCGTCCTAATTCTTTGTTCTTAACAACTTGACAAACAGTTGGACTAAATGAAGTGATTTCTGTAAAGAAATGTTTATATGGATTGTAAGTTGAAAGTCAAAATGCAAAAAAGTTGCTCCTTTGCCTGTTCTTCTACGTTGCCATGTTAACCAATGATTTTATGACGCGCTTAAATCTTCAGTACGCTATTTTAGTAAATCTTCAATTAATAGTATCGCCGTAATTTGTTTAAACGCAGTCGTTCACACGCAAAGAACATCGGTTATACTCCATCGCCTGAGGTGTTTATGATCGCCGGTGACTTTACGGCCTACACAAGTATTTTCCCTTATGCCTGGAATGCTGTGGACGTAGTATCGTCCTCAGTCCGTAGAATCACGGTGGCCATTACGCCCGCCGTCTGAACACGGAGCAGCAATAGGATGCCTCGCCCGGCATTGTGCCGGCGCACTTCCGCAGAGAGGCATGCAGGTTCTCGTGTGCGTGGGCGGACGGGAAGGGGGGGTTCGCTGGCTTTGTCTGGCGGAGCGCTTTATGGCACTGTAAATATCACCGGCGCACCCGCCCACGCTCGCGACCGTGAACGGGACCGCTCAAGACTTGGGAGGTAAGGGTTGCCAATAACGAGATGAAACGAAATGAAATGAACACCACTATCTGTATTGTGTAGTGTTAGTTTCAATTTCGTTTCGAATTTTTCCTTCTTTCGTTTTTCTCTCCTTTTTTTTATCGAGCAATGCGTTTTTTTTCGTTTGTTTAGTCGGCTATACTAGAGAAGAATGAAGTGAAAAATTCTTTAGAATGAGCCATCAACTTTTTTGTGCCGAATACTTGTTTGATTTTAGTAAAATGAAGGGTAATCCATTCTTTTTGTAGTTAAGGGAAAAGTGGTTTTACTAAAATAGAACTCACATTCTCATCACCGGTAATTTTTTCGCTGAATTTTGAGTTGTAATACTTTCCGAGACTAGCCTATTTATTTGAGGTTTTGATTATTGAAGGATGTAAGAATATAATGTAAAAATAGTCATATTTCAATTTTCTATTTTAAATAATTGGATAAATTACTCGAATATTTCAGCATAAGCAATATATTCCAACATCGATATTTAAAGAATAAATAAAACACAGTATAGATAATCCGTCTGGGAATTGTTCTCCTAGATAATGGATAAGTGCGTGTAGTGCATAATGTGTTCAAAAAATATCTTCACTCTTTCATTTGTAACATTTGTATCATTTGTAACAAGGGTCGATCGTGATTTGTAAACAAAATCCGTAAGAGGTTAAATAAGAAACTTACTTGTTTTTCTTGACAGTGTAAAAACAATACAATACAACCATTTAAGAATAAATCTCACTGCTAAATACGAAAATTGTCTGAATAAAAAAGTATTACTTCAGTTGGCGGTGGACCCCCCTTGAACACTTTTTTTTCAGAGTCTGCCATATTCATTTTTATGTAAGGTTATTTCCCTCCCTTTCCCTAAAATATATTGTTTGTTATATGATCATCGACATCCGTTGATCGCTTCTAACGTCACATAAGCGCAAAGATGTGAGAAGAAACTCTCAGAACGCCGTGCCAACCATAACCCTACTTCTTCGAGCAGACGGGTAAAGAAGGTTAACTTTACGTCAAAAGCCTGAATCGTCTCAAGCTGCCCACACGTGAGGAGCGCGCATCGCTGCTCCATCAGACTCCCTCGCGTGCGGTCGATGTCTTCCTCGATCTTTTTCCCCCCCTCAGTCACCCTCGGCGCTTAAGTCGGGTCGACCGGTGTCGGAGCTTTCTTCCTCTCGGCTTACAAGTGGCTGCGGGCCTGGTGGAGCAGACGCGAGCGCCGCGGCGACGGAGAAAAAGGGCTGGGAGGGCTGGCGGGCGGCAGATACCCATCGGCACGGCGACCGTCTTTTTCTCTCGGCCCCGCCCCTTTCTCGTCTGACATTATCCCTGGCGACTTATCGCCTCCGATGACTCTAGCTTTTTTCTCTTGCTTTCGATGTCAGGGAAGAGAGACTTATTCGTTTTGTAAGGAAGATTTGAATAAACATAGCCCTGCTCCCAAGGAATTGATTTTTCGTGCGCACAGTATGCTCGAGGAAGGTAATTCATGGTGTCGGTTGTATTGTTAGTCATTCACAATTAAACTCTGACTTTATTTTAATGTTGTTTTTTGTCACTCGTAGTTGGATCATACTTTCGAGTTATCGACTGGGGAAAGAAATAATTCGTGTATGTCTTTTCGTAGACTGCAAGTAATTAACGTAGACATGCGACCCAGCAGAAAAAGACTTGATGGAAAATATCGATCCATGCGGCGATAGTTTTTTCTCCCTCGTTCCCGCCCATTCCTCGTCTAACACAACCCGATAAGGTTCCTAGGACCTATCTTCGTTGGTGACTTGAGCGGGTAACGTCTTTCTACTGTAATTTTAATGTCTAAAAAATATGAATTAGTCTTTTTGTGAGAAATAATTTAGTAAACAACCAGATGAGGATGCCCCGTTCTGTGGAAATAATTTTTGTGATGATCATAGTTTCAATGAGGGAAGGTAGAATAGTGAGGATTAAACTGTGAAAATACATGTGGCAATGAATTCTTGCATATTGACTTCAATACTTGAGATTTCTCGAGGAGGAAATGAAATCATCCCTACATTCACTTTTTCCGTAACTGTAAATAGTTTGCCTCTAAGGTGTTAGATATTGTCCTTGATTATTACAGAATTATTACGAAAGTTTCTCTTCTCTAAAGACTTTACAAAATCCAAATAATTCCATACGATTTATTCTTAGACTATTGCTTGTTAATTTTTGAAACTTGCAAAACAGTTCCAATTTCGTGTTGATGAAAGTACGCAATTGTTCTAATGTACGTGCTGCATTCACTCACAGTAATTACGTAGCGGTAAAAAACTAGTTTTAAATGTAACATGAGGAGTTGCAAACGAGAAACGCGTAAGTTACATTCTAAAATATATGATTAATAAGCAATTCACTCTGAAGGTGACGTTGAGGAGGAACTAAGCTTCACTCCTCAAAAATTGGCTGATAATTGTAATTAGAATTCTTCGAAGGGGACTGGGATATCGGCTGCATTATTCGGAAGCAAGAAGGAAATGAACGCGTGAGACGAGAGGCTGCGCGTCCAAGGCCCTCGGCGAGGAACCCGTCGGGCAAGTGACCCGCGCGCGCGCGCTCCGTGCCAGGCGGTGCCAGCCCTCCTCCTCCTCCAGCTCCGCGCCGCGCCGCACCGCTCGCCGCCCTTGGCGATGACGGCGGCGGCGAGGAACGCGCGGGCGCCAAGGTGGGCCTTCACACTCACCCGGAGTCGAACCCGCTCCCCGCGCCGCAGCCGCGGCCGCGGCCAACGCCCTGAACACCGTTCCACTTTCACTGCGCCCCGCCGCCGCTCGCTACATCACGCAGAGCACGAGCGACCCGGAGCTGACGCCCCCGCGCTGCCCTCGCCGCCCACGCCGCCACCCCAGCCTCCGATCTTTCAACCCACCGTTATCTCGGTCCTAGTCCATATAATGAACACCGGCAGCCCTCCCGCCCCCTCTCAACGCCACCGTCAGCCCTCCCGTCCCTCTCAACGCCACCGTCAGCCCTCTCGTCTCTCTCAACGCCACGGTCAGCCCTCACCCTCCCAACGCCACCTTCACCTTCTTGGCTCTCTCAACGCCACCGCCAGCCTTCTCGCCCCTCCCGACACCACCGTCAGCCCTCCCATCCCTCTCAACGCTACCGTCAGCCCTCCCGTCCTTCTCAACGCCACCATCAGCCCTCTCGCCCCTCCCAACGCCACCGTCTGCCATCTCGCCCCTCCCAAAGCCACCTTCACCCGCTTGCCCCTCTCAACGCCACCGTGAACCTTCTCGCCCCTCCCAATACCACCGTCAGCCCTCTCGTCCTCAACGCCACCCCCAGCCCTCCCACCCTCTCTTAACGCCACCACCAGCCCTCCCACCCCCTCTCAACGCCACCGTCAGCCCTCTCGCACCTCTCAACGCCACAGTCACCGCTCCCCTGTCGCCGCCCCTATCGTCGGGGTCGCTCTAGTGCCCCCAGTGGCTTAGTCGCTCCCTGCGTGGCTCACTCGAGACTGTGCTCGCTCATGAGTGCGCTCTCACCTTCACCCACGCTCTCACCTGCGCCCAACCTACGTCACGTCCACGCCTACGCCCTCGCCCACACTTATCTCTCATCTGTGCTCCAGCTCACGACTTCGTCCCCTTTCTCCTCCAGCCTGCGTCTGTTCATACGTTCACACTTGCCCCATTGCCAACCTGGTCGCTTAATGCTATTCTTGCCTACACCTAAGCCTTCACCTAGTCTTACCCCTACGTATTCCTCCTTATACGCCTATGTATCTCCCCGTTCAAGTCGCACAAGTGTCGAGTTTCCCTTTCTCATCTATGCTTAAATTCACGTAATAAAGGAAAAGAGGAGGCAATGGCCGAAGGCTGTCTTGACTGGTTGTCATCGAGAGCAAGCCAAGCACAATACCTTCCTTTAATAACCCTGCATGGATGTTGAAGCACTTCTATCCGAAGAGGAAAAGAAACTCGATGATCAAATAATGACCGTCACGCTGAGTAAATAAAAATAATGGTTCAATCCATGAATCGAAGTTATGGCAGTATTTAAGACGATTTTGCCAACCGTTTTCAAATAGTTTGTCTTTACAAAAGTTGTCAACATTGCCATTTATTTTAAGAAGACTTTAAAGATTAAAACTGCATGTTTCCTTTGTTTTCCTGTGCTAGTCTTATTGCAGCATTTACCGAATGATTGACGCCCACTCCGTGTATCAGTCTAGTATGTCCTTTACGAACATCTGGCAGAGAAAGTGGGAGTCTCTCCCAGAACCTTCATGACTCGCCGACGAGACACGCTTGGTGGAGAGATGCTCGATATCCCCGCTGGTGGAAGATTTCAGAGGTAGCCCGGGTCCAAAACAGGCTGGCTACGATAGCTCCGCGGCAACATTGTTATATCTGCTGCTTCGTTGACCGGGAGGTCCTAGGGTCCGAACTCTGATGATAGCGGATTTTCAGACAGCTAGACAGCTGGATTCAGTTTCGATGGCTAGATAGTGGGATCGGCTTCTCTCTATGCCTGGAGGAAAATTCTGGTGGCCGGTAGCTCTGATCGAAGTTTTTCCGTGTTCTTTCGATCAGTATCAGGCGAGTCCCGGAGCAATACGCTAACGAAGCGGCCACAGACAGCCGGCGATCTTTCTTTCGTATGTCATACCGCCTCTCCTCCTCTCCCTTCATACACATACCCCCCCTACACATGCATACACACACACGTTCACCACACTACCGCATATGTCGGGAGTCTAGTGAGGAGCTTAAAGGTTGTCCCGGCTAGGACGGTGCCTCGCTGGGAGAGATTCCTGGAGGAGGAGAAACTCCATAAGTCAACACGTAGGTCGTCGCCGCGTCGGTCGTCTCACGTTACAGCTTCAGATGGACACAGCAGTCTTCCGGGTTATCAACTGCACCGTACTTATGGGACTACAGTCTTCAGCAGTTGACTCGCCCTGAATCAATACTCACTCGAAAATACGGGTGCTGTACACGGCCAAACTGCCGTCTCGCGGTATCCCGAACAAGAATAAATACGTAACAGTCCTGTTCGTGGATTCGCCCGTGCAACCGTAGCGGCGTACCAAATCCAGCAGTGTACCCTGAGCCCCGGCTATTCCGTGAGAAGCGAAAGTCGAGCCCGGGGCGAAGGTATACCGTTTTGCGCGCTAGTCACGTGCGACCGCCGCCCACGACACCGATCCCCCACCCCCTGCAGCCGCGGTCTACCTGTTGCCGGCGCTGGGCTGCTGCGTGTCTCGAACTCTCGACTCTGAGGTGAATTTCCGATCAGAGAGGTTTGCGCGGTTGGGTGGGTTTAGATAATCCAGACTTCGTGGCTCTGAATCTCCTGCATTCGCTGTCCTAGTGATTGTTGGATTTTGCTAATATTTCCCCTCATTTCAAAAGAAATTTGGGCCGCAATTTATCTAAACTTCCAGAAAAAAGGAAAGGATTTTGTGAAATTATATAATGTATTTAATATATTTTTATGTATTTTTAGTGTTTAATCATAGTTATTTGTCGATACGTTAAAACTGACTGTAGTTAATAATTGTCCTTTTATAAAAACGTTACAAAACGTTTCCATGAGTACAAAATTCAGTTGATACATTCAAAGAAATATGTAAATATTGAACATTAATGTAGATACAAAAACAACAAAACAAGTTTTTATTTCAATGATTGGCTTGATAATTCATTTCTTGTAACAAACGTTAAATTTTCAATTTTGTGCGTGTCCTTTAACATTTTGTCAATAGCCTGATTTTAAAATTACTACGACGTTCAAAACTGTCATTGGAGCTTTCGTGCTGCTTGGTTTTCAACCAAAGCAGTTTACCAAGGGAGATCCATCGATCTCGATTTAGCCGTGAATTTGGTTACAGTTCTTTGCTCTAACAATGACCTATCGCCATAGCATCTTCTATCGAGTATTACGACACAGAACGGTTTTACATAACTCTCAGATATATTTAGACATTGAATTCTATTACATACTAAAATTTTGTGGTAAGGGACATCGTCCTTTACTTTCCATCCGAAGGAATGTGTACACAGGTTTTCTTTTTCGTCCTTAAAAAAAAGTGCACGCCTACGGCCGTGGTTGAATCCAATATTACGACTTCGAAGAAAAATACCAAACACAATTTGAATGTCCAATAGGAAAAGTTGAGAAGGAAGGGTCACCACGAATGCGTGAAAGGAACGGGCGCGCTTTCGGGAGAGGAAAACTTCTTCGCCACAACTCTGCTGAAGCCGCTGCCGACAGAAGGGGAGTTCCGTGGCCCGGTGGCGTTATCGAGTTAGCACCCCGAGTCCGCCCGGAGCCGCCCCGAATCCAGAGGAATTAGCCCTGCTTCCAGGCGCTGCAGTGAAGACCAGGCAAGACTCGATTGGAGGAACTAGCTTTGCCCTCACAGTAACCAGAACTATTTGATTGCAATAGATAATACAATTTGTACATATCTATTCCGACTTCAGATAATACGTTCTTATCTCAAATATTTTGATGTGGGGTAGTATCGGATATTTTGACGCGCGGAATCGCAGACGTGTCTGGGACGTGGTACATTTCCGGGAAGATCAAATTTTAATTAGGATTGAAATTTAGAACGATTATTAATCCAATTTCATATTCATTTAATATATTTACTTTAAATGGATATAGTCCTTGTCTAATGCTTAGTAAACATAAACTGTCGAAGAACACATACATTTCTTCAATGAATGTATGCTTATTTCCTGAAAATTGTGTGGTAGAGTAGGAGCGGTTCCCTATTTCAGTTCTCTTTGTGGACTGAATGACGATTTCGTGAAGATGTTCCCCCTTTTATTTTAAGAACCACTGAAATGTAATAACGTTAATTACAGTGACATGCAATTTTTGAACATCTAATTGAACTTCCAAGGAATAATGCCAGGTTATTGATACCAAAACGTGAAATAAGAAGAAATAAAACCTTAAGTTTCACAGCCGACCTGTGAAGTAAAATGTCAAAAACAACACTATTACGATAACTGGTAGACGTAGTGAAACTTGCTGGGGAAAATACTTGAAGTTAAAGGTTTTGCTGTGGAAAAAGCACTACAAATGACATAACATTTATGAACTTTTTAGTCGTTATTTCCTCGGGAGATCTCTCCATCGGTAACTAATGAACTGTAGAGCCTGTTCGACTTCTAAGACACTTTTCATCGACGGAGAAAGTTTCTCTTGCTGACTTGCGGAGACGGAACGCCGGAGTAAATTACCGCCAACTTGTTCACCCTCTGCCAGAATGATCAGATCGTTCGTTGTGAATCGCAGAATCTCGCCATTGAGATTCGCATTGAGAGAGGGACTTCCGGTCGAAGTTGCCTCTGTGATCTTCATCTTGATCACCGATTCTCGCGCTCGAACGGGCTCGCTGCGGAATAGGAACAGCTTGCGGCATCGACTCTTCTCAGTTAGTAAATTTGGCGCGAAGTTGGTCCGCAGCTTCCAAACTTCGCCAGCTCGAAAGCTCTCCTTCCGCGGTGTATCTTGCGGGGGAGTTCTGGCTAAGGGAAAGTTTCGTGGACGTGGACGGTACGCCATGTGTGTTGAATGCAGAATGCTGGATTGAAGGGTTTTTGTTGAATTTTCCGTAAAAACTTGTTTTATAAATACAATATTAATGCCTTTATAAATGCTAGGAATATTAGATAATTATGTAATTTGTTTAAGTTATGTGCTGTTTATAATTGAGATGATTTGCAAAGCTCATTGTATGAGCTAAATTAATATGCACAAATTTATTTGAAATGCATGTGTTAAGTTTTTGTTGATCACATTAAGTAATAGGTTGAATTGTTTTTACGCTGTTCCTCCTGCCGGACTAACCAAAATCAGCAAAGTTGCATGAAAATTTTTAGTGAAATTTAATTCTGGAAATAATACGAGAAATATTACGGTAATATTACTAGTTTTGCAATGTATAAACGAATCACCGGGGAACCCCTAATCAATAACATTTTTTGTACAAGCTTTCCTCATTGGTTATATAAAGTGATGTATATAAATGTTTTAAAAATTTGAAACAACTTCCATTGCAAAACACAAATTTTATCAGGAATCGTAATGTAAATGTTCATACCGCGAACCAGCCGTCGATCTAGTTGCCCCTGCTAAAAGGGCGAATTTTCGTGAATAAACATCGTCACTCGGGAGTTGCCGCGCAAGCGAGGACGAGGGCGGACAGCCCTCCCGTAATCCGATTGCCTCCCTCGTCCTCCCCCGGCGGCGGCGGTCGCGGACACGCGAGTTACGCGGGCGATGCACGGAGTTGCGCTTCGCTGCGGCGGCGACCGCCCACGCCCCCACCCCACCCCACCCCGCACCGCAGCGCGCGCCCCCGCCATCAGCCCCAGCCACCGCTCATGCTCCCATCCCCGCACTCGCTCTCGTCTCCGTTCTCGCACCCGCTGTCACCCTCCGCTCTCGCCCTTTACTGTCGCCCTCCGCCCCCGCGCCCGCCCCCGCGCCCGCGCCCGCCCCCGCCCCCGCGCCCGCCCCCGCGCCCGCCCCCGCCCCCGCCCCTGCTCGCCCCACCTCCCCGCTCCCGCTCCATCCCCGGTCTCGCCCCTGCTCCATCCCCAGTCTCGCACCTCCTTGTTCCCTGCTCCGCCTCGTTCCCGTTCTTGCTCTGTTCCCCGTTCTTGCCTTGTTCCTGTTCGCCTCGTTCCCTGTCTCCGCTCGTTCCTCCTTCCCGCTTTCGTTCCTCCTTCCCGCTCTCTCCTCCTCCCCCTTCCCGCTCTCTTTCCCCGCTTCCAGCCTCCCCCTTTACTTTCCGCCTCCCCTCCCTCCCTCCCTCCCTTAGCCCTCCACCTTCCTGCCTCCACCTCCCTGCCTCCACCTCCCTGCTTCCGCTTCCCGGGTCCACCTCTTGCCCCACCCTCGCTTTACCCGCTCCTATCCCCACTCCTACCCTTCTCTCCAGTCGCCCGCACCCGTCCATCGCCCTGTAGCCGCCATCATCTCCTCCTCCTCTACTATATCCGCCACTTGCCATATGTTCATTCTTACGAACTCGTCCAACCCACCAGCTCCCGCTCCTTCACTCGCCTTCGTCGTTGCGATCACCCTCTCGCCACTGTCTCCCACATCACCGCCGCCCCATGCCATCTGCTCCCGCTGCCGCCGCCTCCACTGCTGTGCTTTACCCAAGCGCCGACTCGCAAAGTCCCGGCGACCACATCGCGCCACGCGGCGCTGTGCCATTTCGCGTGCTTTGGCTGCTCACGCACTGACCGCACTCGTTGCTCCCTCCATGCGGTTGCTAATTGATGCTCTCGAAACGGTGGAGCCCTGTGCCACGATAGCCGTGTGGTAACGATCCCATGGCGGAATTAGAAAATTGCTTTCATGTTGTGGACGCGACGACGGTTGTTTCTGGGTGAGCAGCTGTTTCTCAATGGTGGGCATGCACTCGATAGTTGCTCTTGGGAATGCTGTCGCGACGACTGTCTCCCTATGATGGGCCCATCATGTTGTTCCATATGGTGGTCCCCTCATCTTGTTCCGTATGGTGGACCTATCGTTCCATATGGTGGGCCCGTCATTTTGTTCTAAATGGAGGGCCCTGTAGACGGTCTCATATGATGGTCCCGATAGTTGTTTCGGTATTGTCGACCGTCCGTCGTTTAGAATTTTTATTCGAGATTCGTCGGAGTACATCCATTCCGGTTTTGTGCTAGGGTGCGTTCAAGAGCTGGAAGGGAGTGGATTGTGAGAATGGTCCAAAAGCTTCATATGATTTTTTTTTTATTGAAGTCAGAGTGCCAGTTCTGGGTATTGTAATTAATCAAAACAAGCAATTGGATACGATTGTTTACGTGCGTGCATCCACCTTGGAATTTAAATCGGGTTTTAAATTTTACTGAATGGTTTTAAGTTTATCATTGCACTAAAATTTAAATATTGCATAATTCATTTTCATAGAAATACGTTCTCAGTTCTAGATACATTCGGACGGCGCAATTCATACGTATGACGGCAGAACCCTTTGCGGCATCTTGTAACACCTCGTACAGGATACAACATGTAAACACGACTTTCCCCTTCGTAGACTTTAAGATTGCAGTCTTCTAGTTTCCATTTGGTTTGTGAGCGAGGAACTGTGCGAAAACTTTACCGTGTAAAACAGCCGTAACACTGAAACAACTATCCAGCGCAAGTACATTCCTGCAAGACATTAACTGCCCTTTCGAAAGTATTTAAACTGGTATTAGCGAGAATCGAATTTGTTTCAACCATTTCTTTTAGAGTATTCTTTAGTTTCCTTGCCGTTCATTTTTCAAGCTCAACTCTGGCTTTATCGTCTCTTTACATTACTAAGGTTTACTCTCTGCCATTTCCGAGAGTCAATGTTGTTAAATCAAATAAACTATTGCAAAACATTGTATTTTTACAAATAATACGATTAATTTATTTTATGAATGTACAAAATAATAGCGCCTCCTTTTCTCTAAATAAATTTATAATGTCCACTCCTTCTTCACTTTATAGTTTAGCTTTTGAACGATATACTTCAGTTTTGGATCACAGTTCAAAATTACCTCCTGTCCATTGTAGCTTCTCTAAACAATTTTTCAAGTTTGAGAGTTTAAAGTTTCTTGTCGACCTTAATGTCTTTTCACTAATGTCTCGTTCGCTTCATTTTCTCATCACTGTACACGTATGTACCTGTTTCGTCAGCGAGCCCTCTTTCTCATAATTTCACTACGCTGTTGGTATCTTGTTGACTCATGCGAACGATTTGACCCATCGATTCCCGCGACCTCTCGCGCCCGACGAACCGCGCCGCCCCGCGCTATTCATTCGCGCGGACGTTTCGGAGTTGCGCTCCGCGACGTGCATATTGATTCGCGAATCAAATATTTCCTGCCGCATCGGAAGCAATTGAAACAGTTCACTGCCGACGAGCCGATCGCTGCGACGGATGAATGACGCCATGAAAACGGTTGCGATGTCAAAGAGAGGTTGCGTACTGAAAGCGGCATCGGGCCAACTAGATACGCCCGTATACATTACTTCCCTGGTGCTTTTTTTAAGGTGTCTAAACAGAATATTTCTCAATCAATACAAAAAGGTTTTCGGTAGTTCGAATGACAAGGCATTGGGCGATACTTCGTATTCATTAAATTTAATTCACTTCAAATGCTCGTACATGAAACACTATACAAATTCAATTTCATTGTCTATATGTTTTTGAAGTGATATTTCTATTTTTAAGATATTAAGCGCGTTACTTTATAATTATGGAAGGGATTGTGGTCGAGTTATTTACGTCTCTCATCTTCACCCTTTCGGACATCGACTTACACAATCCTCTTTTATCTCTGAATTAGAAATGAATGCAATCGTAACAGAATAACGTACATCGTTGCAAGCATTCAACCCGAGAGTAGGATTACATTTCCGCGTCGAAGAGTCTAGTATATGATTCCACTAAATATGTAAAGGTGGGTATGTGGAAGGTCAGCGTATTAGACAGCGACCACATCCCCATATGTAAAAGGATCTAACGAGAACGAGGGATATACCACAAAGCTGCTCGGCGGGCCCTTTGCACTTGTGTTAGGAGAGAGAAGGGGAAGTACATGGTTGTGGCGGTGCCGGCTGTGGTTGTGGCTGTGACGAGGGGGGGGGGGGCGGTGGCGCCTTTGGGGCTGGCGGTAGCTGCGGCGGTGGCGCGGGGTGCGGGAAGCGGGACATGCTGCTTATAAGGAGATGAAAGGGCGGCGGCGTTTCAAACAGCTGGCCGCAATAATAAGCTTTCCACAGGCTTTCAGAAACTGAAAGGATCTATTACCAACAAACCGCGCCCCGCTTCCTTGTTTCCATTAATCGTTATTGGATTGGTTGTAATCACGGAAATTACTATGTTAGGAGAAACTGGGTTTTAGGTTCTGCTAAAAATAATGGTCTTCATAATTGTATTTACATTATTTGTAATATAAAGTTTTGATAATAATAATAATAATAATAATAATAATAATTAATAATAATAATAATAATAATAATAATAATAATAATAATAATAATAATAATAATAATAATAATAATAATAATAATGTAATTTACCAATCGGGTATTGTCGTTTAATTTGGTTTCAGCTTTCTCACAGGATGATACAAAAATTATGTCATGAATAAGTATTTTTTACAAATAAATGACGTTATATTACTAGATTTTAATAGAAGGCTTTTGTAAATTTCACTATAGAGCAGGGTTGCCCAACTGGAGGCCCACCCCACTGCCATGACCCCCTACCCGTGACCATGATCGCTTTAAATTTATATCAGGCTCGTGTTACCAAGTTTTCGTTGCGTTTTAAATTCATCTCTTCATCCACCTTTATTCCTCTTTTACGGGTTGGAAGTTTCACCTTGGCCTACTTGCAGAGGAGAATTTGGGAGGCCAGAGCCGCAGTGGCAAATGATTCACGATGTCCCCTCGTAGTGGCCCTGCTTACGCCGAGGACCAAAAAAGTTCTGTATTCGCTAATGGCGTGTTTTCCTCTGATTTGTTGCAAGCGCAACAGTAAAACACCAAATAAAAATGTAAACACAGATTTACAGAAATCGGTTTTCTAATTACAAAAATAAAAATTTCTTTCATCAGTATTTTACATTTACTCGCTTATTAATGTGCTACATGACATTACAAAGACTTCGTCCCTTTTTCTTTACATCTAAGAAAAATTACGAATCTATCTTTCGCAAAAACTGTATGTGCAGACGAAAATTACTCTATTTTTTTCTTCCTGCTGTCATCATCGTCGTCATCATCAGCGTTTCAATTGCAAGAGTTTCTTCACATAATATCACTGACCTGTGGTACACCTTGGGCGTTACAATTGCTTTATTCTGTGGATAGTAAATCTCAGGTTGTGTTGATATTATTGTACCTGACATTTATACTAAATTTGCTAGCTGTTTGTTTTACCTTTGGTGTTCTTTCAGTAAAATTTGAGAAACTGAATTTACCTTTGACGCATGTTTCTCTTCAACTATCGAGTAATGTCGACTCCAAATGCTCCTTTGGCGGCGTAAAATTTTCTCCAATCTTTTCCTAATTTTTACATTAAAAACAAACTTTTTCGCTGCGGCCAATTCGGGTGCGACTTGCGACGCAAGCTCCATGTAACGCATGTTTCTCTCCTCCTATCCAGTAATATCGATTTGAAAAGCTCATTTGGCAGCCTAAAATTTTCTGAAATCTTTTTCTCGTTTTTAAGTTAGTTAATGCCATATTTTACGTGGCAAGACTCTGGTCATCAGGCCCACTCTTCCATCTGACCACGCAAATTTTGCTATTCTCCTATCACCATCTAGCGGAGAAAGAAGATATTATTCTCGGCGACGAAATAGGCGATTTGAATTTAGTTCAGAAGCTTCTTTCAGGCTTGAGGATCTTTTACATGCAGTAAATCTACCACATGGGACAGCCGGCTTTACTTCGCCGAAGGAAGGCGTACGAAGAATTTTTTTCGCCCTTAAAAATCCACGGCTTTCGTTGGGTTTGAACCCGCAAAAGTGGGTACAACAGCCCGGTACGCTAACCGTTTTACCACATTACACACAATCCGCATTACATTCTTTTTAAAATATTTTTTTGCGTTGCGGCCAATTCGGGCGCAGTGTGCGACGCGGTCCTCACGCAACCGCCGCGCCGCGGCCCGCCCACGCCCCCGCGGGCCGATCCGGGTCGTGACCCCGTTCCCAGGCGCGCGCGAATCAATACTCTCGAGACGGGGGCGGCGGCGCTGGGCCGGGCGCTTCCCCCACCCCACCCACCTCCCCCTCCCCCTCCCCCACGTACCCCACATGCCGCCGTTCGGAGGCTCCTTATTCTCTTGGCTGGCTGGGTGGCGGCCGCGCGCGCGCGCCGGCATCCACTTCAGCTCAGATGCTGCGGATCCGTCGGATCGCGTTTCCAATAATCGCCTCGTGGCGCGCACCTGTGCTCTTCTGTTCACCCCGTCGTAGTCCCGCTTTACCTATCGTCTTTCTGGGACTTGTGTTCCTTCATCGGTCTCGTTTGTGCCGTCTTGCCGCGTCTTTGTACACCCATCTTACCGGGGGTGCATTGATGCATAAGCAGACAAAGCATATGCTTAGGGCTTCCCCTGAATAGTGCCCTTCTCCGCTATTTTTAAACAAAATTTTATATTAGCTCATATGCATGAAAAATATTTTAATATTAAATTAGTAAATTAAAATAATTTATATTACATGTCAACGTTTAGTCGGACCCAGTTTTCAATCACGCTTGGGGTTCCTTGAAGTATTAATCTGTCCGTAAAGCTTACTCTCATTTTCTCCACTTAATTCAGTCTGTATCCTTTTATTGAACACCATTATTCATCCTCTTCAAACCTTAATATATGCACTTATATCCAAAGGCAAACTCCTCTAACTTTACCTGTAGCATTGACAGTTCCAGTGACTCTTTGTACGCCAATATTATCTTAATTGTTCTTCACCTTGTTCAGCTTTAATTCGTACACTTGCGTCTAAATTTAGACAAGTATAAAAGTTTTTTTCATCTCTCTTCTCATTTTTTCAACCTACGCTTTAGAGAATTCCAACCATAATACTCACTTCCGTCATCAAATTACCCGGCCTTTATTAATACATTTATCCATCCCTAACCTTCTAACTACCATTGATCCTCTCTCTCCGTACTATTTCATTCACTCTGATCCTCCCCCAGGTAACCTTGTTCATGCTCGCGTTGTTTTCCTCACTTGTGTTGGCGATTTGAAAACGTCCTCCTCGAATGGACTTTCCCGGCGCATCGTTTCGCCCCTGGATCATCCCGCGTTCCAGCTCCTCCCACCGCAGTCTTTCAATCTGCGCCCTCGCACGAGATGAGCGCCGCTCTGCGTGGTGCTTATCGATTGTCGGAAGCACTCTCCGCGCCGCGCCGGCACGCTCATCGATGCACTTTGCGTGAGTGCTGCTCCACAAGACGAAGTGGGCCCATTATTTTATGGAAACTCCTGTTGCCTGGCCTTCCATCTACTCGCTTTCTTCTAAGTGTAATGCTCCCAGTAAAATGTAAACTGCGACGTTATATGGCCCAGAACATGCGAAGCGTCAGAGAAATGTTTCGCACGACGCGTTGCTGTTATCTTGAATTTCGTTCCATTTGTAGAGAAGGGTATTTGCCTATGGTATACTTGGGTTTTTCTTACCCGGTGGATGACAGTTCATCAGCTGTTACGGTGTCATCAAATCGAGAGCTAAAATGTTATCCCGATGACGGCACTGTGGTGACGTTTAAGCTCCTGATTGGACGAAACCGTAACAACTGATGAAGTCTTCGGCCAGGTTACAGAGACCCAAGTATAGTTGTGTTCGAGACAGAACATGGCCTTGCATGTAAAATTATATTTTAATGGATCGGAACTAAATAAAACCTACATCATTTTCAGTGTGGAAGAACAAGTGGAAAAATTGCACAAAAACTGTAGCAAAAAGTGTTCCGTATGCGTGTAAATGTGAAAATATTTTTAACTGCATAATATTAAAAAGGGAAGATGGCTAAAGAACATCAAAAGCATTAAATATCCTGAAAATGTTTGAATGAAATAAAATGTACCTATTACCTTCATCATTTTACATATTATTTTTAAAAATTGTAATTAACGTATATTTATATTTAAGAAGAAATATTCCTCCCGATCTTGTAACAAGCGTGAATGATAATTAAAGTTTATGACTTCATTGAGTCATGATTAGTTGAATTATCAAATTTTATACGTCAACAAATGAAATACGTCTGACGCTCTATTGGTAAAGTAGGAAAAACTTTCTTTGAATGACAAAATACATAATTAAAGAAAAAGGAGGAAGAAAGTCATAATATTGAATGTGTTTTAATTCATAGTGGTAGGAACTTACCCCGATATTAATACTTTTGTTGGTATCCTTTAATACTCTCCTCTCATAAGTATGCAACTTTAATGGAGCAAACACATCAGAAATATTTATTTGTAGCACAATATTCACATACATAAACTACCGTTTGATTACACCACAAAGAAAATAGATTTTGACGATCATTGCTGTAGTAACCCTTTCATTGTTCAGCTTAGATTTTAGTAACTAAGATTAACGTTGCTACGCGACGGGCAGGCCATCAGACTGGCTGTTGCTTACACAACGTTCGTGAGCACATGCTGAGAGCACTCAAAGGAATTTCTGATTTACACAAATTGAAAAATGGAGTTCCCTTGTTGTAGTGTTTCTGATGTGCGTTCAGAATTAAAATTCATCATATATAATTTCTTATATTTATTGAGATATGATTCACTTCATTACGGACCTTCAAATGGTAGATTGGCTGTAAATTCTGATCGTAATTTATTCCCCGTAACATGCCAGTACTATTTAGTAGTTTTATGATTTGGTACCTGAGTAAACTTAAAAATGGAATGGTCGATGAGATTTTACTACTGACCAGATAATTAGTTATTTGATCAGCTAATTACATTCGCCGACGTGTTATCAGAAAACTTTTCACTATAGAGGTTTCCAAATAACGTAGATTTTGACGAGTGTCAAACATATGTCCACCACTCCTTTCCAATTTCATGCAAAGACCTTCCTTGTATATTTGTATGCTTTCAACTCGTGTTTCCGGGTCGATTTCCCCAATTATTCCACTGCTTGTCGGGAGCGTGATCGTCGTCGCAGACAGAGTGGCTGGATCAGACATGCTTCAATCGGGCGACCGATCGACCGCGTGCGTAGTCGAAACACGACAGATCGTCGCTACGACGCGTGTTCCAGACAGCATTGCTCGCCGCAGCGAGACGTCACTGGTGCTTGCGCACTCCCCCCGCTTACGCCCTGCCCCGCCCACTTTTCCGCCCCCGCCCCTCCCTCCTCCCGTCGCCGCCCCGCCACCGTCCCATCCTCGCCCTCGCTTTACTTTCTCTAGCCCTCGCCGTCGCCTTCGCCCTACTCCCGAACTCTCTCTCGCCCTTGCCTCTCTCTCTCGCCCTTGCCCCTCTCTCTCTCTCGCCCTTGCCTCTCTCTCTCTCGCCCTTGCCTCTCTCTCTCTCGCCCTTGCCTCTCTCTCTCTCGCCCTTGCCTCTCTCTCTCTCGCCCTTGCCTCTCTCTCTCTCTCTCGCCCTTGCCTCTCTCTCTCTCTCTCGCCCTCGCTCTCGCCCTCGCCCTCGCCCTCGCTCTCGCCCTCGCCCTCGCTCTCGCCCTCGCCCTCGCTATCACCCTCCGTCAGCCACCCTCCACACTGCCCTTCGCCCTCGCCCTCGCCCTCGCCCTCGCCCTCGCCCTCGCCCCCGCCCCCGCCCCTTGCTCTCTCCCTTGCACTCGCCCTCGCTATCACCCTCCGTCAGCCACCCTCCACACTGCCCTTCACCCTCGCCCTCTCGCCCTCGCCCTCGCCTCGCCCTCGCCCTCGCCCTCGCCCTCGCCCTCGCCCTCGCCCTCGCCCTCGCCCTCGCCCTCGCCCTCGCCCTCGCCCTCGCCCTCGCCCTCGCCCTCGCCCTCGCCCCGCCCCCCCGCCCCCGCCCTTGCTCTCTCCCTTGCACTCGCCCTCGCTATCGCCCTCCGTCAGCCACCCTCCACCACCCTTCGCCCCGCCCCCCGCCCCCGCCCCCGCGCCCCCGCCCCCGCCCTCGCCCCCGCCCTTGCTCTCTCCCTTGCACTCGCCCTCGCTATCACCCTCCGTCAGCCACCCTTCACTGCCCTCCGCCTTTTGCCCTCGCCCTCGGTCATCCCTCCACGCCCTCCCCTCGCCCTCGCCCTCGCCCTCGCCCTCGCCCTCGCCCTCGCCCTCGCCCTCGCCCTCGCCCTCGCCCTCGCCCTCGCCCTCGCCCTCGCCCTCGCCCTCGCCCTCGCCCTCGCCCTCGCTCTCCACCCTCGCCCTCCGCCCTCGCCGCAACCGTCTCCGCTCTCGCTCTCGTCACCGCCGCTTCGTACTGAAGGACTGCGCAATTAGAGGCTCACTGGACCATCGGAGCATTGAGCGCCGCAACAGGTACGCTGCCGGTGACGCCGCGGCCACGCCTTCCTCTGCCGCGCCGCCCCGCGCCCTGACAGCTCCATTGTGCGCCGATGGAGAGCGCCGCGCCGTGCAGCCGGGCGAGGGCCGGCTGTCTTCATTAGTCCGGAGTGGGCGTGGAACGCGATTTGCGTAGTCAAGCCAGTTCGTGATGGCATGAACAGGAAATGCATTCATTGGTAGATCGACGTCTGACGCCGATGGCTGTTGGGGCACGGTACGAAATGTCCAGAGTGAATAGAGAAAGAACATCAACATTAAGGTGGAATAGTGATAATAGTAGTTACGGAACGTAATAATACATGGCTATCCCATAAGATGAGTCTCTCTCTCTCTTTCTCTCTTTCTCTCTCTCTCTCTCTCTCTCTCTCTCTCTCTCTCTCTCTCTCTCTCTCTCAAACGAGTCTTTATCCTGTGTTCACTTTGTGTGCGGCGTGTCAAATAACTTGGATCTCCCCGCCTACACCTACACACACACACATACACACACACACACACACACATCAACTTACACAATCATTCGAATATACATACACAGCGGAGGTCGGAGCCTCACCATGGACATCCCAACGAATCGAGTAAAATTAGCCTTATGAAATGGACAATACTTTTATTAAACTAACTGAACGCAATTACCATAACACGTATATTTGCTTGAATTACCATCCAATGTAAAACGCATTTCACGCCTGTTTAATTAATTTGTTTACTTCGTCTTTTACCAAAAGCATCCTCGCCGTACGTCGTCCTCTACTCTCCCTTCAATTACTCGTCTCGCAGACCGGTTTGTTCTCCCCCCGGCTCCCACGGCGCTTGACCTTTCTTCCCGTGTGACGTAACGCGCACGTAACGCGGCCGCGCACGCGCTTGTTTGCGGATTCCGATCGCGAGCGCGGGCGCAGACGCAACGCGACGCGACGCAGCAGCAGCGGTGGTGGTGGCGGTGGTGGTCGCGTCCGGACGGGCGCGCGCGCGAGGCGAGCGAGCGGCGCGCTTGAGCAACCCGCGGACGCCGTAACGGTCGGCTGGAGGCGCACAGTGTTCCTGATACGGGCTCACACTTCACTGTACTTGGGTTTTTCTAACGTGGCGGCTGAGGGTAGTATCTCCAAGATGGAATTCGGCACGACTTTTTGAGTCATTATCAGTCCTGCCGTAAGATGTCGCATGATCGCGACCGCATCAAGCAGTGCTGCAGATAAAGTGACTGTAGCGGCAGCGCTCAGAATGACTCAAAAAGTCGTACCGAATTCCATCTTGGAGATACTACCCTCAGCCGCCACGTTAGAAAAACCCAAGTATATAGTACCGGCAGCGGATAAGCGACTCTGATAGTTGTCTCGTCATGTGCTGTGGTAGATCATGTGACGTTGATGAGCGAGCATTTGTTTACTTTCTTACCGCTAGCGGGTTGCGTTGCCGCTCATCTGACTCACACGAAATCGAGGTTCGACTGTGGCAATGGTTATGAACATGATATCAAACGTGTCGCCACCTGTCACAAAGTGTTCATGTTCTGAGTTTAATTAATTTGTCGTATTGGTGGTGCCATGAGTGCAGTAATGTGTGGCAACAACGCATCGAACTGTCAAGAGTCGCTTATAAGCTGCCGGTACTGTAGGAGTATTTGCTTCGAAGACAACCGACTGCATCCATTAATCTCGTCTGCGGACACACACTTTGAATTCGTTTTATGTAAAGTAATTTGTTAATTTTAGATCTTCAGTAGTCAGAGTCGTTCTTAACGAAACGTACAAGTAATTTTGGAATTCCTTAATGCTAAATGCTGATTTAGTCGAAGCAGTGTACGCTTCTGGCTAGGGGATAGCCATGGCATGATTCGGTTCGCATTTTCTTATAAAACCGTGCTTTAGCTGCTCTAAATCTGCAGTGAAGTCGGACGGAGAGGTCAATGTAAAACAAATGGTTGTTGATCGCACCGAATTCGACGGGCGAAACAGCACTTAATACAAATTAGTATTAGTAAATTAAGTTGACGTGAAACATGCGAAATGTACGCGGGTGATACTTGGCATTGACATGCCTAATAATACTATACACCCTAACACTGACTGGTAAATCTGTCGCGTGTTCCGAACGTGTATGGATCGAAGGATACGAATTAGTTATTTTCCCTGGAGTTGAAATTTGTGTCCGTGGCAAAGAAAGAAAATAGTAGACCTCTTCAGTTCCCTAGACCAACCCCGCCAATTTTATCTCTTGTTATTTAAGGTCGAATCAACATTTGGGTCATTAGCGACCACTATTGGAGTTAAGGTTATGGAAACTGTGAAGATAAAACAATATGGTGATGATTAGGGGTGAAAGGCCGAGCACAAATGCAACCATGTCCGAGGCGGGACTCGAACCCGCGACCCTTCGGTCCGAGATTACTACGACACTACTGCCTTAGCAATTTGACCTCTGTCGGTCCTCTTTACAACACATTGGGCGGCGGCAATGGTGTAACGGTTAGAGTATCGGACTGTTATATCCAAGTTCAAACCCAATCGAAGCCGTGGATTTTTAAGCGCAAAAAAACTTTTCGCACGCCTTCCTTCGAAGGGGAAGTAAAGCCGACTGTCCCATGATGATAGTTGATTTACTGCATATAAAAGATCCTCAAGCGAAATGAAGCCTCTGAGCTAAAATCAAATTGCCTGTTCCATCGCCCAAGTAATACCTTCTTTCTCTCCTAGTTGGTGAAAGGAGCGTAGCGAAATTTGGTGGTCAGACGGAAGAGCAGGCCTGAGTCTCGGCGCGTAAAATAAGGCATTCATTCTTTGATTCAAATTGCGAATAGCGAAGTAGCGGAGTGCGACCCACTGTGCAAGAGCGGGCGGGCGGGCGGGCTGTTGCGTGGCGGGAGCGCGGAGCCGCCCAGGCGCGACGGGCATCGGCGGCGGCGGCGGCGGCGGCGGCGGCGGCGGCGGCGGCGGCGGCAACGCGTGCCCGGCGCTGCAGGATTTCCGCGCGCGCCGCGCTGCAGGCGCCCTGCGACGCTGCAGTGCTGCCGCATCGACGCTAGACGCAGCCTAGTTGTACGCTTCAACGCTAGAGACGTCATCCAATTTGGTACTTTATTGCCTCTTCTTTTTTGTTCTCTGGTTATTCGTTGACTCTTGGCCATCGTGCTGGTTTTCCACGTTGGGTATTACGTGTCCAAACCCGATTCACCATGTGATGGTGACAGAATATTTCCTTCGTTTATTTCTGGATGTTATTTCGTTTCCGAACCTTTCAGTAGTTCAGTTAGTCAAAATCGTATAAAAAGTGTTTCTACTATTCATTACAACATTCGTTTCTAATACACAACACGTTCGTTTAATAGAGTATTACCACCGTGCTCTCTGCAAATTGTACACGAGGTTTTTCTTTTACAATGCTCGCTCTAAAATGTGAAAGGAAAACAACCTCGTACGATTTACGTGCAAGGGCGAAAATTAAAACCGTGAATTGCTCTGCGTTTCGTGCAGTACAAAGGTTTACTTTCATAAAAGAATCCATCGTAATCCCAACAGCGTATGAAATTAACACTCTTGAAGCACAACAACGAAGGATTTCAGGCTTAGTGTGTTCGTTGGTAAGCGGATTCGTTACCTCTTGCTCCGATGAATAGACGGATCCGCAGTGCGAGAAGCATTTTCGTACGCTTCGATTACCCGCCGGAGACCAAAGCGCCGGAACCAAAATGCCGGAGACCAAAGCGCGCTTCATTCCGGTCGATTCGTTTTTCGATTGCGTCTGCTCCGATCCGATCCGACTCGTTCCGGTTGGGCCGATTTGGTCGCTACTCCCTTTGAGCGGAGACGCCTTGCGGAGGCCAAGTTCAAGGCGGTTCTGCGCATACCCTCGGCGAGCAGACTGCCTCGAGCCAACAACGTCCGATCTCCCAGACAGATTGCCTACATCGGGAGTTTGTTTTTGTGTTCTTGCGTAGTTTGTCCTCGTCATGAAGGTCTTCTTTCCGCTGGTTTTTGGGGGAAACGACTATTTTTAATATAGATCTCGATATGAATTGTGTAAAATTGACGGCGATTGGCAAAGTAGAATTGCACAGGTATGCAAAACTGTATGCCACAATATTTCTTAAATGATTTATTTATCTTTAATGGTTATATTCTATTAAACATTTTTCGTTGAGTATTTTGGTCGATTTTTATGATAAATGTATCTAAACCAAAAGTTTATTGGCAGACCAATGTTATTGATAATTTAAATTAAGAGATATTTTCACGAGGTACTAGAGAAAAGCTGGATTATATTCTAAAATGGTAAGAAATGTGTCGAAGAAATTGCTAGTCATGCCTACAAAGAAAACTTGCAACCTTCCAACACATCTTCCCACATCCCAATTTTAGAAGGCATTGCAATTTCGTCCCCCAAAAGAAAATTGTTACTCGCTTTGTTCCCCGTGCCTGTTATCTAATTAAATATTTATGACTTGAAAAATATAAGACTACTTTCATCTGAGGTGAAGAAAATTGCTTTAAATTGTTTGAATGATTTGATATTTTTCTTTGGGATTGATTTCGACTTGACTACCCATATTGTGTAGTGTGGTTTTTTTTCGTGATCTTGGCAAGACAGCGTAACTGTTTGTTTTCAAGAACATTTTGCTCGGCTCCGAAACATCTCCGTCCTGTGATGGCCTCCCACCAAACAAGTCGTTTGATTAATGGAGGCTTGTCGCATTACCATACTTCCCCCCAACGACGTGTAGAGCAGCAACATCCGAGGGGAATTCTTTGTCTGATACGCTGCCAGAAATTTATGATATGAAAAACTGTTTATGCATTCCGCCACGCCCTTGAAAGTTCAAAAAACACACTTTTGAGGGATTGCGTTTTCGAAAGTAGTATGATAAAATGAGTTTCTTATCCCCTTGCCTCACGTTTTTCTTAGTGGCAGTCATTGAAGATGAAATATTATTGTAATATTTGAAATGGTATTTACTCAAAAATCTATTCACTCGACTTACGGTTATAGAAATGTAGGCAATTTACGAAATAAAATGTTCTCTCTCATAAATAGCAGAAAATAAACCAGTGGTTTTGAACAGTTATATTAAAGTCTTACGTCTAAGTACACCTTTACAGTCGTCAAATGTTCACATTAATGCTTCATTTTCTTTGAAAAATACCCATAATGTTTTATGAAGGTAATAAAATAATCCATTGATTTTCAATTTGACATGCCGATTTATTCAGTTGCAAAAATAAAAAAAATAAACAAGAATGCGGAGTTGAAGTAAAATTTCCAAGGAATGAGGTCTAAAGAAGAGTTGGCAACTGACGGGTGTGACATTGCTGCTCTTAGAGCCGGTTGCTATTTCTGCGCAGTGTTCCAAAAATACCGCCGACTTCGAGTGGGAGCAGAAGCATAGCGACGACAACATAGGACGAGATGCAGAAACGCTCAAGATCATCACTTGTATTTTTGACACTGGCATGAAGAAAATAAATGATTATCCAAGTAACGATGGCAATTTCTTAGATGGGAACAGCATTGGAATGTGCATCCAGATGGCATTGGCAAACACGATAATGTCACGTTTAAATCGATAAAATCGCTAAGAAGTATAGTAATAGAAACGACGGAAACTTTAAGGCAATAGAGATGTAAAAAGAGGAGGGATTTTTATGACATTAGAGACAAATATACGATGATGGATTACGAAACATTTAGCTTGTGATCGGTGACAGATGAAACAAAACAATTGGTTTCGATTGCATACAAATGTTTCATATTGAATCTGATTCTTAAATTTTCAACGCTACTAAGTCGTTGTGATATAACTAGTACATATACTCCAATGTGGTGAAGTGAAATTTATGGTATCTGAATCTGTAGTTCTTTGCAGAAGAGTGACAACGGCAGGTGGCGGCGAATATTAGGTTCAATTTCCGGTCGGCTCATAAGGAATTTGTTGTGTACAAAGCGAATTCTCGGTAGATGTTCTTGGTGTTCTCCCTTTTCCCCTACCTTTTATTTCATCGTTGCTTCATTAATCGCATATTCATCAAACATTTGTCCTTCTAGATTCGGCGACAGGCGTAGGTTCTGGCATCAAAACAACGATTTTCAGCTGACTCGCATGAAAACTGACCGAGGTATAGCAATTTCAAAACGCCATGTGTCTCATCTCCAGCTGACATTCACAATCCTTGCCCATTATCGTGAAGGCTTAAGTGGTCAGATAGGCCTATCTGGACTTAATAAATTAAAAGCAGACCACTATGATCCTTGTGGATTTTGCGGCGCGGCTTCGGTGGGAACAGCGGGCGCATCTTATTGAGCTAATTAGCTGTATGCCTTATATAGTGGTGCACCACTGTACCTCCAAATGCACGGATTGGACAGAGGGTCATGAAAAAATAGGAGAGACAATTTCGCGCATGCAAAGGTAAAATTCAAATATATAAAAATGTTGCGTGAGAAATTTGAAGTAAAGGGATTAGCTTACCTACGAGCGTGAGCGTTCCCATGGGCGGTGGCGGCAACAGAGGTGAGTGATGGACGGGGAGTGCTGGTGACGGTAGCACTTGTTTGCGAAGCCGCCTCAGCCGAGCACGGCGCAGTCTGTTGTCTCAACTCCCTTCACCGCCCGCTTCCTCGTCCATGCTTCGCCGCGCCGTGCATGTACTGTGGGGGCTAGCGCCAGGAATAACCCAGTGGCTTGTTGATATTGGAGAGAAACTATCCATAATAGTTGCAGTCATGTTTGATCATGTAGTAGATAGACGTTTCGAGTTGGCTGAATTTAATCAGTGAAGATCAAATATTGGGTTGTTACTTTTATAGTCGAGTCTGGCGTTTGAATGTGTTTTCCAGAGCGTTGATAGGTCAATTGAGTCAATGAAAGTCAACACAAATTTGCTCTCCTGCCAAATTTTGTACAAATTTCTCTATTTGGGAAGTTTGACGGTGTATATGTAATATAAAATATATACACCAACGATTTATTTATAATAAAACGATGTATTTATAATAAAAAATATATTCAAAGTTTGATACGAATAATATTTTACTGATAAAACGTGATTAGCAATTTTGAGAATGGCTTTAATCAATAGTATCTCTTTAGAACTGTCTCTTCAAAAATTTCACTTAACTTCTGCTCTGAATCCCCAAATCGGAGAGAGCTGAGTGAGCGATGTGTCACGCGCTTGGATTGAGAAACGCCCCCTTAGTTCTACAAAAGTCTTTTAGCTCTGTTTGGAGTATCTATAATAATAAAAAATCAATTATTTAATTAAATTGGTTTAAATTGCTCAGATTGATGACATTTTCACAATGGTGGCGACTAAAATTATTTTACACAAAATTGTCATTATTTGATGTCTGAATAATGTTTCTTAATTATTATTTTTCTAATTCACCTGTAACCCATACGTTAATTAATACCATTGACAACCAGAACAATGCAGTGAAATTGAGCTCGGGTTGTGCTCTACTCCCAGCGCCTGGCGTTCTAAGCGCATGCAATACGTCGAACATTAGCGGCGTGCGGGCTGCATCCTTCAGGCGCTCGCTTCTCTCCGCTTTGACTGCGGCTCTTGGTCTGATGCAAACGCGTTTAACGGCTTCCTCTGCCGCGCGGGGCCATTAATTTACTTCCGGCTGCCTATACATAGCTCACAATGGCACCGCACCGCGCTGTGCTCCGGCCGCGTGTGCACCTCGCTCACAGCGCCGTTAATGATCCCTCTCTTCTGCGCGGCGCCCCCGAGAGCCTGTGCTCGACATTCCCATTTCCGCTCGTTAATGTGCTTTCTTCACCGCAGGCAGTCCCGTAAAGTTCGTTTATGAAGACAGTAAAGTCACTTGCGTACATTATAAAGTCTGCAGACATGTGGATTTCCAATTACGTTACTTTCATCTCCGTTTTAAAATGATGGTTGTAGCATTAAACGTTGGGTAGTAAAAGTTCTTAATACTCTTTTGGGTGTCCTACGTCCAGTGCAGATGTTTGTTATTGACATATTTTGTACTTAATTCGAGTTCATATAAACTACATTTGCTAAAAGTTATCCTAGCAGATTTTATAATTATAAGACATTTCAAACCCGACAAATCTACATTCAATCTTGTTAGTTTTCCTTTTTTAATGAATAATTACCTTACATGGAGTCCAATCTCTTATCCACAATAAAGAATTAGTGTCACAAGTCACAAAAGCTCTTTCTTTAAAAGCAACTGCAAGTATGTTAAAAATTCGTCTCGCTTAATTTCAAAGGCACTTAATAAATATTTTTTATAATTATCATTAACAAATTTAATTTAATTAATGCGTGTTACATATGTAGTTAAATATAGAACACAAAATAAAACAACTAAAGAAAAGTAGAATGTATTATTATTTTTTGACAATTCAATAATAATAATAATATAATAATATAATAATATAATAATATAATAATAACAATATAATAATAATAATAATAATAATAATAACAGAATATATCATTTTATATAAAAAAAATGGTTAAAAAAAGAAACCAAAGAAAAATTACGTATCAAAACCAATTTAGATGAACAACTCGAACTCATGGATATGTTAGTGATGGAATCGAGGCTTCTTCCTTTCGTTCAAGTGAACTCAGCTTGCAAACTTTTGGTTTTGACTGTGCTTTACCAGCAATTGTTTGTAGTGTTACCATGAAATCAGCGGAACCGACAATAGCGCTGATAGGCATCGCAGGAAGCTTAGATTACATACAGCGGCTGACATTACAATTTCTGAGCGGAGAAATCGAACAGGCTACTCACGAATTCTGTGGAAAGCATTTGTCGTTTGAAGCAAGTACCATTCAAATATTAAATTCGATTAAATCAGCGAAAATGCTTTAAAATGAAGGAAAATGGTAAAGAAATGACTAATTACTTGAAATCGGTGAAAAATGCAAAAGGAAAAAAATCTTATACAAATGGGTCATTTTTCATTGTTACTCTAAACATTTAATGTCTATTAAAAGGAATTGTTCTAAAATGAAGGGGAAAATGACATTTCATTAAAATCCGCCCTCTTTTAATCATATATCAGTTTAATTTCAGTTTATTTTGTTTATTATGAATGAATGATTTGTCAAATTTGATTGATTTGAAGCAAATTGATTGAATTTGTGATCATTAAAATCATCAGTTTATACTTGGCCTGTTAACCATTAAACTAATGTAACTGATAAACACGTAATTTGCCGCCCTCCTGCCTTACGAGATGGAGAATTGGGTAGAGCTCGCGCTGCCAGGGTCGTTGGCCGGCGGAGCCGCGTTGCTGACGAAAGCTCTTGGCCAACGCGCTCGGTGCTGTGGCTTGGGGGAAGGGGCGGAGGCGTGCCCGACCAGGACCTCCGCACCGCACCTCCAATTGCGTTAGCCCCCCCCCCCCCCTGGTGAAACGCCATTGACCATCCTTACGGACTTACAGATCGAAGGGATCGATCCTTGATGAATGGTCGCTCGTCATATGCCGGATTGAATTCGCTTAGGCTAGACTGCATCCGTGGCAATACCTTTGATTGTTCTCTTAACAACGTTTGCTCCTAAACAATGCAATCCGTTGCTGTAGATACAATTTTCCTGCAAGACCTTACGTATTTTGGAAATCCTAAAACTGTATGTACATTCTAGTATATGGTAAAGAAATTGTCGATTTTATATGTTCAGAGTCCAGAAATATAGTTTGGAAATGCGTAACATCGACAAGATATCAAACAAGTTTCGATTTGTTTCGAATAGAATTATTAAAAGTAAGTTCGGGTGAAAAATGAATTCATCCTCTCATTTCGTAGACAGTTATTAAATTATGTATAAGTTGTTCAAAGAATTGACAGTAGCTTGCTAACTCAAGTGGTACAGCAAATAGGCGTAACTGAGAGGACCGAATTCGGTTCGAGGACGGGGCAGACAATTGTTTTATGAGCTTAAACATAATTTAATCAATCATTAGCTGTCTTTCATTAGCAGTTTTGGTTAATAGCTAAGAATTCGATATTTTATGCTGAGAATTGCGACTCAGGAAATCTATTCCGTACATACTTCCATGAGTTAACCCACGGCGAGTATGCATTTAAATGTAACTTGTATTGCGACCTTGCCTGTTAACGGGGTACTCTTTCTGTGATTATAAATGTTTTGTATTAATTGAATGATAGCTTAGAGTTTTGTAATGTATTGAGAGTTGGTTGTGCTCGATGTGTGTTAACGGCGTCGCTTGGTGTGTTCCGTAGGAGGGCGCGAGCCGACGATGATGGCGCCCGTGTACCACCCGCAGTCGTCGTCGACGCCGACGCCCGCGCAGCCCGCGCCGGCGCCCACGTTCGTGCTGCAGGACTGCGACGCAGACTCCGCCATCGGCGACAGCGCCTCCCCGGACCTGCAGGCCAAGAGGTGAGCCCCGCCCACCCCGCTTTCCCTCGCCGCCACACCTACCCCAGCGTTCTCACCGCCTCCTCCGTCCAGCCGTCCACGCCCTCCTCGCCTTTCCCGGCGTCCACGCCGTCCTCCCCCACCTTCCCTAGCGTTCTCACCACTGCCCGCCGCCTCCGTCCAGCCGTCCACGCCGTCCTCACTTATCCTGACGTCCCCGCCGTCGACACCATCCCCCGCGTCTCCACCTTCCGGCCGTCCCCGGCGTCCTCATTTTCACTGGCGTCCCCTCCTTCCCCGACATCTCCGCCGTCTGCAGTATCCGGCCGTTTCCACCGTCCCCACCATCCCATTCATTTTCAGTCTTCGCCGACCCCAACTTCCCGGCGCTCCCGCCATCTTCACCATCCGGCCGTCCCCGCCATCCCCAACATTCCCTTCGCCAGCCGTCTCCACCGTTCGGCCGTCCCCGCCTTCCCCATCATCTCGCCACCCTCGCCATCCGTTGCCAATGTCCCGCCGTTCTTCCAGCATCGTTACTCTCAATATACCCTCCGCCTCTTCCCAGTCTGTCCCGCCCCTTCCCCGCCCCGCCCCTCCCCCACCCCGCCCGCTGCACTCTGCTGCTACCCGTCCCGCCCCTCTTTTAATGAGCGTAATAATTATGCACATGTTACGCAACGTAGACGTAACTGACGTCCGTTTATGACAGGAAGTCGTTTTAGAATTCCACTTTCTGTGCTCAGCTTATAAATGCTCTGCTGGCCTGTGAATTCGCTATCAAAACATAAACATTAATATTCTTCTGTAAACTTTAAATTTAAACACATTTTGAGTTATATGAAACCGTAAACCACACTGGCAGTAGAAAAATTAATACTAAAACAAAAAAAAAAACCTTCCTTACGGTCGCCTTAACGGTCGGTGGTGGTTTGGTGCTCTGGGAAAAATGACATGCAAATAATTATTTCTCTAGTAAACTCTACGTCGTGTAATTGTCGTTGACGTAACAAGCATTGGTTTATGACAGGAAGTGGGACTACAAAACAATCTTCTATGCTCTTTGTTTTATCAGCAATTGCATTCCTGTGCAATTTAATTTTCAGCGCGGCATTTGCAAGTCGACAATTCAAGCCTTATCTAACAAAGAAACTTAAAATATAAAATTCTTATAAAATTCCCTTTGTCTTATTTCTTCGTGAATGTTTTTCATACAAATGGTAGAGTGCCTGGCAGCTCAAAAAGACCTGGCCGAGTAAATGGGAAGACAGTTCAAGAGTCTTCCGGCTGAGATGCTCGAGTCTAATTATAATGAGTTCTCAATAATTGATCCGATCTTGTTAAAATGACATTTATAAGTGTGTGTATACCATAGCGTATTCCTTTATTTTTGCTCTTTGCAATGTTGCTTTCCGATGATTACCTTCTTATTTTTGCGAGCAAACTGCAATGTCTGATTTTTATTTTATTACGTTTTGTCAACGTACTAGAAGTGCATTTTTGTTTGGAGCGATTTAGAACTCTTTCTGAACATGAGATCTCGTTGACGTAGATTTTTTGAAATAGGGTTCATTGTCCATATTAATTTATTGTTCCTATGTTGTACGTATGAATTACTGCAAATTTATTTCCGACTTTGCATTGTTCATTGTTCGTGTGTGTTTCTCTCTCTCTCTCTCTCTCTCTCTCTCTCTCTCTCTCTCTCTCTCTCTCTCTCTCTCTCTCTCTCTCTCTCTCTCTCTCAGTGTCTCACTGTTCTCCTCCTCTCTCTGTTCTTCTCTCCTCTCTTTCTCTTTCTCTCTCTTTCTTTCTTTCTTTCTCTTTCTTTCTTTCTTTCTCTCTCTTTCTTTCTTTCTTTCTCTCTTTCTTTCTTTCTTTCTCTCTCTTTCTTTCTTTCTTTCTCTCTCTTTCTTTCTCTCTCTTTCTTTCTCTCTCTTTCTTTCCCTCTTTCTTTCTCTCTTTTTCGTTCTTTCTCTCTTTTTCGTTCTTTCTCTCTTTTTCGTTCTTTCTCTCGCTCTTTCTCTTTTTCTCTTTATCTCTCTCTCTCGTATCCTTCCTATATAAAGGGAGTGTGCTTCATAGGGGTAACTTTCCCCCGCGACGGTAGAAAAGGCGAGGAGGGGCTAATAGCGTTCTCAGAGCCCGTGACTGGGCAAGTGTGTTGAGAGAGATCAGGCGAGCGGCGAGAGAGCCGCGGCGGCCGGCGCGCTGCCTGGCCTTACCTACGCGATCCCAAAGCGCCGGTGAGTCAGCCGCTGACGGCGCGGGTGGGTGGATGCTGCTTGAAGGTGAGGTGTGGGCTCTCTGTCCACGCTGCTGCCGGTCGCTGTGATTGCTTTGGAGACGCGACCAGCCTGACCACGCTCTTCCCAACTACGCAGCTGTAATCATTTCTCTGTGAAATATTGAAGAAAACTGTAAGGGGAAATGATCAAACGAGTTCTTGATCAATGAAATTACAAACGGCCCTCAAGTTTTGTTACTGTATGTTGGCAATATATCCCACGTCCAGAATAATAAAAAAAGTATTTCTAGAATTATTTTTAATTATTACTGGTTCTCCTCAGAAATTAATTATTTTTAGAATTATTTTTAATTATAATGTCTGTACTCAGAACAGTGATCCTCTGAACTAGCTCAAACATTCTGTAAATAGATTAATTATTAACTATGTATTATGTAATAGATTAATAAACTTACCATTTGCTCAAAGTATTTCATTGGAGTATAATTTCCTAATTTGAACTAGGTTGTCTTGAAATCAAAACTTAAACTTCTTTCTCTCTGAATGGGAGTTAATGTCTCATGTAGTTTTTCAAAGTCACAAAACATAATCGTGAGAAATCCCTAACTCGTCAGGATTAATACGAACGTCTCCCACATTGAATAAATCCGCTACTTTCTGAACAGTTTCTCTCAACTATCTCTCCGAATCCAACGGCTTTTTTTTTTCTCCTCTTCGCGTATCGTTTCAACGAGGAGTTCCGCGGTGCGCCTTCGACGAGGCGGCGCTCTTCGCCGCCCCCGCGCGCGCGCGTGCGTTTTCTCCCACCCCACCCCACCGCCCCACCTCGCCCCGCCCCCTCGCTGACGCACGCGGCGCGTGTTGCTTGCAGCCAATGCTCGAGCATGTCGGACGGCGAGCAGTTCGAGTGCTACGGGGAGAACGTGGAGCTGGAGCTGGAGCCCGAGTCGCCGCCGCGGCCGCAGAACGGCGTCAACGGGTGAGTCACCGCGCGCCGCGCTGGCCGCGCCGGCCCTGCCGCCGCGTGCGGGTGAGGAGGTGGGTGACGGATGGGAGCAGGAGGAAGCGGGAGGGGGTGGTTCTTCTCTGCACTGTCGGAAATGTCATTGAGTTTAATGTAGATTAATGTATTGTACATGAAAGTTAAATGTGTCTTGTACACTCTAAATTGCAAGGACGCCCTGTACAAAGCGTTATTACAACGGCGTTGTCTGGCTGACTATTTTGGGTGAAAATAGAGAAAAACTCGTTTTTACAGTGAAACACTACATTTAATGAATTGGATGGATATATATGATATGGAGTTTCAAAATAGATTTTAAATGGTTTTATAGATACATTTAAGTGGCTTGACTCGTACAGCAGACACTTGCGTAGTACTGTCCTCACGTGGCTTTTGAGAAGCTTCCGCAGACGTATCTCGTCACGCGACCTTTGTTGTGATCGTCATCGTCCCATTATAACTGCTAAATGTTCAGAACAAAACTTAAAGCTACAAGACAAGGATTTTGTATTCATTATTTACAATATTAGCCAATAAAGCACCAAAAATATCACTGACGCAACTACAAAGGCGTAGTCTATTGTACGACGCGTGCTAAACAGGCGTGTACCGGAAATAGGCACGTGCACAGCGATAGTGTATTTCACGGGCTAGTCACACAATGAAGGTGCACAAAGATTCAGAAACGGGGAGTGAGGGGAAGGGCGTGGGGGAAGCTTTCGGCACTAGTTGCGTCGTTTGAAATCTAGAGTTACAAAGGGCTTAATATATTTGTTCAATAAATTTAATGCACAAGTCAAAATCAGTACACGAAGTAATCAGTATCGTAGTTTGAATGTATAGGTTCTCCCGTTTTCCCAGCTTCTCATTATTCATGTATTCATATTCATCAATCCATCAAAATCATTCACTCATTCCATCCAGGTATGACCATAAAGCTTTGACTATTGCATCCTAATGTACATGTGTACATTATATTTCTTTGACCCCGGTGAATAAGCTGATAAGTCAAAAGAACTTAATTTTAGAGAGGAGCATAAAACAACTTTAAACTAATGCTGTAAATTAGGGGATTAATGATATTAAAACAAAACCTACAAAAGTAGTTTTATTCAAATAACACCTTCGTTTGAATATCATTAAACCCTGATTTAATTCCGTTACAAGTTGTTTTTGCTCCTGTAAAAGTGTTTATGATTTATCAGCTTATTCACCGGGATGAAAGATTTAATGTGTGTTCATGATAGTTACTTTAATGTACATTTCATAAAGGAAAGTAGACATTTTTGACAGTGTGGTGCGTAAGAAGGACGTCATGTGCAGGCTCTACACATGTCGATGCGTATGGAAAGTGATAAGAAATTGTCGTGTTTTGAGGTAAGAAATTTGCTTCGAAAATAGTAAAGATTCAGAGGTAAAAATTTCATAAACATAATTCACAATGCAACCAATATATAGTTTGTCCTTTGTGACAGCGAAATAAGCTGTTTTTCTTAGATTTAAACCTTTCGCCTGCAAAACGACAACTTTCAGGGTGTCACTTTCCTTGCGAAGCGACAATAATCGTCAAGCTGTTTGTTTGTACAAGTGTGGGGGGAGGGGGAGGGGAGGGGGAAGGGTGGGGTGGGGAGGGGAGGGGAGGGGAGGGGGAGGGGATGGGGGAGGGAAGGGGGAGTGAAACCTTGGGTGGTAGCCTTTGGGCTGGAAGAGTGGGTTTCTTAGGTGAATCTAAAAAGGGCGTCGTCCTCATTGTTTCATTGTATACGTCGAGATGTTTCGTCAAATGGTTTACTGGTGAGCTTGCTCACTATCCACATGAAGGTTCCGAGTCCGAAATTCCGAACATGCGTGTTATTAATGGGCGGTGGAAGTAAAAATGTTAATGACAGCTCGAGAAGTAGCTTCTTTTTCTTCGCCCAAGAATGGCAGATAGGATGTGTGATTCCATACACCCCATCCTTTTTTCAATATTTAATTGGTGAGGGCGCTCACTGCCTGAACCTGATATTGAAGCTCGAATCACAATCAACTAATGAGTGATGTGTGGTGATCGAAGCGGAACCACGTACGTTGTTCAGTTGATTCCTCGGCTTATGACCTCATTCAGTTTTGAGTCATAATCTTTTACGTGGTGCAACAATCTACACTGAGTGCTCCACTCATGTTTCTAAGAGACTAATATCTATATTTATTCCGTACATTAAACTTTCCGTAGGAATTTTTATCTGATGAGGAAAAATCTTTCCAGGGTATATAAAGTCAATACTGGTGGAATCACAGTCCCCGTACGGATTATAAAAGTAGAAGAATTTTACAGTGACTTTCCTGAATAAAATTATATTTCAATAAATGTTCAAAATGGAAGAAAAAAGGGAAATATCTTTGTGTCATGTGTATTCAGCGAAGTCACTGTCACGAAGTTGTTTCTTCGGTAACGTGTGGAGCTTCGTAAACTGTTGAACCGCAACGTTTGT
Source organism: Teleogryllus occipitalis (assembly GCA_011170035.1). Taxonomy (NCBI): domain Eukaryota; kingdom Metazoa; phylum Arthropoda; class Insecta; order Orthoptera; family Gryllidae; genus Teleogryllus; species Teleogryllus occipitalis. The sequence continues at coordinate 363,775 of BLKR01000022.1, read as the reverse complement.
TTTTTTTCATCCTCGCGTTTGCATTTTCCCTCGCCCCGAAGTCACCTGACCTAACGCGCAGTAGATCTCATTGCCAGCGTGGCGTGTTCGAATCCTCGGACCTGCGCCCGCGGGCGACGCCGGGCAGGCGCTGATTGTGTGTGGCGTGCGTTGCAGGCACGAGGAGTGCCGCAGCCCCGGCAGCGCGGGCCTCACCCGCCACACCTGGCTGCGCACCAGCCTGCGCCGCTCCGCGCCCAGGTGAGTAGGCGGCCTGCAGCCCCCACGCGCGCCCACGCCACTACGCCCCCATGCCTCCAAGCGCCCCCACGCGCTCCCCCCCCCGCCCCCCCCCGCCCCCGCCCCCTCGCCCCCGCCTCCTCTTGAAAGATTCTTCTGTTCCTCTCCATCCCAAATGCAAAGTTATTTGTTTTTTATTTGTACCATGTATTAAATCTGAACAATGGAATTCAATGGTGGAACTTCGATTTTTCAACTGCAAAAAATTTGTAATTTGCATCAGGGTAATACACAGTGGGACTTCGAAAATGAAAGGGTTTTTTTTTTTACTTTGTATGAAGGTATTAAATCTAAAATTTTATACAATGGAACCTCAATATTTCAAATGTAATATTCTTTTATAATTTGTATCACGAATTTTAAAATATAAAAGTTTAGAACATTGAACCTCTATATTCAGGTCCATATATTTCAAGTGTGTAAGATTTTAATCAGTGCATTAAATGTGAAAGGTTTTGCTTTGAAACCTTGATATTATAAATTTCTCATAATGTAACACATTATTTAGCTGGACAACATTTTACCTAGAGCGGAGCAGTCTATTTTGGGGCCAAAGTCGAAGTAACTGTAGAATGGTATGTATGGTATACCATGTGTCTTGTGTACTCTGTGAAATTTGTAAGTTAATATAATTTAATTATTAAGTAAATTAAGTAAGTAAATTAAATTATTTTTTTAATACTTTAAGTTAATTTTTTTTAAATGTCACTTTTCTTGTGCACCTTTATCTGCGTTTCTGGCAAAAACGCAGATGAACAAAAACGCACAAAATGGGGTTTCAAAAAGTAGAATGCACTGCAAAACATAACAAATAAAAACTCTTACGCTCATAACACTGTAATAAATAAAAAATTCATTAGTATACTTTATACGGATAGACAGTGCAGTAGTTCTTTACATACCAAGAATATCAAAATTGACGTGCCATAACGGAACATGTGAATAGCAAATATTTAATGGCGGACGATCTCTTCCTTGGAGTCTTTCTACCGCTTGGCGTCAGATGTGATGCAAACAGTGACGCAATGAATATGATAGTCACCGCGCGCAGTATGAAAGTAAGTGGAACACCACAATCAAATACTTGCATTTTTTTCTTAAAAAAAAAAAAAAAAAAAAGAGGTAGACACCTCTCACATGGAGAGAGATGCTTAGTTTTCTTCCAATCTCGGCGCCTATTATAAATGAGTGATATAGACATTTTTAGTTCCTCCTTAAAATTCTATTTATTGAGATTTCACACAATGCACTTAATTTTTTTATGTAAGATTGTTTTGCCTTACATTAAGAAAAGTGATTTGCCAAAGGTAGCAATGTGCGAATGGACTTTATAATATGTTGTACTGGTGATCCTTGCCAGATTTTTCTATGCATTTATTAAAAAAGAAGGGGCAGACTAGAAGGTGCTGGGCACTAGAAAATCATTGTTTATATAGTACCTTCGTAATTAAATTTAATGTGATAATTGTCTCTCCCGGTAAGGATTTTCGTCCGATTTTTCATAACTGAAAATGCAGAAACAATTACAGGTGTCATATCCTCTAGTATGAAATGTTTCTTCAAAAACACTTCGTATTCTCAAACCAAATTTAAACTTTTCTTTTGAGCAATGTCTTCGTATATTTTTAATAACGTGTACGGAAGTGTGCAGAAACAGAGTTAATTTATTACTTTTATAGGTATGCGAGACAGTCGTGAAATGTGAGCTGTTTAACACCTTGTCTGTACTACTCGTAGTTCATTTAATTATTGAAAGTGCCTTTGACAGCTTGAACGGGATTCCACCGGATTTTGTCTTCTACTAAATAGCTGGGGTTATGAATGGAAATTGATTACACACTGGATCAAATTTAATAATAATTTTCCCTTCGATTAAACAAAATTAATTGGATTTATCTCTTCATGCAAGTTAATTTCCCAATGCGTTTATGTTAACAGCTGATGCGTTGTTTCTATCATCGGGATAGCACAATTTATATGAAACAATTTCGTGTTAGTTATGGAACCTATCTTGAGATGACACGATGTCTGTAAAGTGTTTCATTCTACCAACGAAATAAATACATGGAATCGCATTTGCTTATGATTAATCGACTATTAATAATGTTAAAATTGAAGTTCACCGTTTCGAAATGTGTCGTCATTTTATTATTAAAATAACATGTTTCGAAGAAATTGTGACAAAATTCGTGACATTAATTTGGTCTCCTATCAGTAATCAGAAATCCCAGTTTCCTAAAACTATCTAAATTAACATATTTTTGCATTTATAATTCATTGATATAAAATTCCATTCGAGGTTCTTCGTATTGATATGGGAGAATATAAATGGATAGTAAATTAAAAGGATTGCAATGAAAGCGGCCAAGATAATTGTATTAGAAAGCGTTTTACTAATAATTTTACAACACATTTAATGAATAAGCAATGAATATATAATTTCATTACATCGTAAGGTTAACTTCTTAAGGGGAGTTGTAGCAGCGAAAGGAAGGTCTCTCAGCAAATAACACTGTTCAGCTCAAGCGTCCCGGAGTCATCGGTAGACGTAAGTAGCGGGTCCCTGATGCCATTTCGTCTGTTTCAGCAGCCAGCACGAGAACTTGCCCAACCGGCGCTGGGGATCCTTCAGGCAGTGAGTACCGGGGTAGTTGGAGTGTCTGTGCGCGTGTGAATGGTGTAAATGTGTTGGTTTGCGGGTACGCTGCAAATAAGTAACAATTCCGTAATCGCGGGGAAAACGTAAACAACACTAACCAACTTTAATCGAGACAGCAATCATAGGTATCCGCGACCAGACATGAGAAATATTTTGGCTGACCGGGCGATGCCGCCTAGAGGGCAGTGAATCCGACGTTTTTATCATCATATTGTGATCTTCACGGACTCCAACCCTGAAGAAGACCACGACATGATGGTCGAAACGTCGCCATCACTGCCATCGAAGCGGCGTCACCCGGGCAGCCGAAAATTTTAAGTGTCTGATCATGTCTTTTTGCATTTCATGCGCTTTTCTAAAAATAATTCAGGATCTTGTGTACTGAGGTGTTTGATCGTTATTTAACACAAATATTAAAGAAACTTCTTACTTAAATTGATGACGAGAATTTCATTCTTGTGTCCGAACAGTTTTACATTGTTAAACAAGTATTTGAGTTGCAAGTGTAAAACAATAACTATTTTGCGTTTTCTTTAAAAATCTCAAACTTTACTCAAACATTTTTACAAAATTCTTAGGTATTCAAAGAATATTTATGTGATACACAAATCAAATCGCAAATGCTTTTAAATGTTTGAATCTGAACCACTTTTGAAAAAACTGTAACATCTCGGAACATCATGAACATTCGTGAAAAGTTTAGGAAAATTACAGGGAATCTCGTGAAGAAATACCACTGACACAGCTTAGCAAGAAACTGTGCGAAGTCGCTTACAATCAGCAGCTCTAACCGCATCCGCAATGAGAGGGCCTTCACGCAGGATCCGAAGGGAAACCCTGGACGGTCCGATGCCCATACGCTTTGAGAGTGGGAGCCACGTCGGATGCCGATAGCATCTGCATTGTTGCGTAGCCGACAGGGAGCGCCCCGCACGCGGCGCGGCGGCGCCTTCCTCCGCTGGCAACTGGGTCAGCAGTGCGCGGCGCCGCCGCCAGATCGCTCTGCCTGGGCCTTGGCCAACAACCGCTGCCAACTGTGGGAACTTTCCTTTCGCGCACCCAGCGGCCACCCGCGTTATTAATGGCAGCCTCGGCGCTGTGGAAGTTGGCGCGCGCGCTGTGACATTCATAACGCCTACACGTGCAAAATAGGTTTGACGTATAGTTCAGAGAAAATTCGGGGACGAAGAAATGTGCTATTTCCCCGGTAATTTGTGATATTATTTTACGTTAAGGTCGAGTTATTGAAGTCATCGGAATAATGTGCATTAATTGGTTTACGGTGAAATTGCTTGTAGATGTAAGAGCGTTTGACGAAAAATTGACTCGTGTAGTGCATGAAGGAATGTAGTAAGAAATAACACAGCCTGCGTTGATTGCATGCCCAATAACCAATTATATCAAGTAGGTGTTGGAGTAGCTGCTAACTACTAACAGACACGCGAACCTGCCGACTATTTGTGAACTGTGGAATGAGCTACGAATTCAGACTAGTTGAAGCTGATGTGACTAAACTGAGCGACTACAAATTAAAAATATTTATGTGAATTACTAAAAGTACGTCTTGGAAGTAATTGATATTGTTTTTTTATTAATTTAACTCGTATTGCACTATAAATATGTGTAAATTGCTCAGAGATCTGTTATTGACATTAAGTATTGCACCTAATTTAGAAGGAAATACACGTATGTATTACATTAGTTTCTTCGGCACAATCAAGAATTAAACAATGTTATTATCAATTGAACAATGCTACTATATATTATTCGTATTACAACAGGAGTAAGTGATCCGAGCTTACTTTGTTTTGGATACCTCTATGAAGAAAAACAAAAGCTCACTTTGTGCTTGAATTCATATTTTCACGTTCATTCTGAAACTGCCCAACAACAGCTTCATCATAGCTTAATCTCCTTAGAAAGTATCTATCCAGTGGATAATCTGCTTTAACTGTCGCAACAGTTCCAATCAAAGGGTAAGGCACTTCTTACATGAGGGCAGTGCCTTCGGGAAATCGCTTTGTTTCGAAGCCGACCTTCTCTTTCTACTCTCATCGTCTGCCCCCGCAATGTAGTAGTAGCCTCGCGGGGTAAGAATATGTAAATGCAGTCGGCGCCCGATCGAAGGCGGTCAACGAACGTGGGCCCTTTGCCTTTCCCTTTGACTTTTTCTCTCTCTCTCTCGAACGCTTCTGGACTTTTTCCTCAATTGTTTCTCCACTACTTTGAATGGAACGCGTAAATCACTCTGATGACAGATTTATCTTGATATGTTTTTCGGTGATTTCAACTAAGCGGCAGACATACCAAAACATAGACTGTATTCCATTAATATTAATTAATCTCCTAAAATATAATTTTGTTATTGCCGAACTGACCCGGTGAAACAACCCCACAGTGATTAAAATGAACCAAGCAAATGACCAGTTCATTCTTGAAAGACAGGAAATTCTAGATTGATTCGAGGTAGTTGAACTTCAAGGTGGCAACTTCACGGAATGAAATGAGCTTCGCAACATTAGTAATGCAATTAAAGGATTATAATTTCTTCAGTAAAGAATATGACTTAAGCGAGAATTTTCATGCTGGCATTCTTGTATTGTTAAACATGTATTTTAATAGTGAAGAATGCCAAAATAATTTTTTTATGAACCAATGGGATTAAATTAATAGTATTCTTTTCTGGCATTTTCTTCCGCATCGATCAAAGAACAAGTAATTTCACAAAAATTATAATTTAAAATCAAATAATTTATTTCGAATTCTTAAAGTATTAATTGAATAAGATCGCTGAGGTACATCGCGCATTTGCAATGGGTATATCTGAGTAAATGACAAAATCTTATGTTTACATATTCTACTTACGAGAGTAGAGGCTCACAATACTGAAAAATTTTCTAGGTTATTTCGGAGGCATTGCACTTACAAACTTGTTCATTTTAAAAAGAAACCTCATTCTGGTCTTTCAATCTAAAAGTTTGTATTCAAGTTTCATCTGTCGAAAAATGGAAACGAAATTTCACTCGAAACTAATCTCTTGAAGCACATCCTCGCAAACTGATAGAAATCTAATTTTTATACATCGAAATCATATCCCCCATAGCAATTCTTTTCGTACGTTATCATCGATACATGTCATAAACACTCCCGAAATCACTCTAGCCTGTAAGTCATATCCGACATCCGTAATAGAAGCGAATCGAACTTTCTCCGAAAATCGTAACAAAACAGCCTACATTCAAAGCACGTGCAAGACTGACACAAAATGAAGGATACAAACTAATGTGTTCTTTTCCAACTTTTTTTTATACGCGAAAAAAATATTTGAAAAATTAATCATTCTGGCTTGCCATGCCAGGAGTCAACCAAAGAAAGATCAACGATGACATGAAATTCTTTTTGTACGAAGAGGAACTTCTCATCACAACATTCCATCAAGGAAAATCCTTGCTCTCCAGCATCGATCCCCGCCCCGCCCCCCGAACGGTCATCCGGCGGGGCGGGACAAGAGTCGGGGGTTGGTACGCCTGCGGGGGCGGCGGCGGCGGCATTGGCGCCGGCGCGCGCGGCGTCAACAGACGGTCGCCCAGGCAACGCGCAACGACGGGGCGCCTCAGGGCGCGTTGGCGGCGGAGGCGGCGGCACCGCCGTCCTTTATTCATGGCGACAGTCGGAAGTCGCGTTCGCGCGCCGGATCGTTTGCGCCGCGGTCGGACCGCCCGCGCCGTCCCGTCGGGCTCGTGGGAACAACGGCCGGCGGTGGCGGCGGCGGTTGTAACGGCGGTGGTGGCGGTGGAGAGAACATTTAGTTGGGCGCACGCTCGTCCGCCACCCGCGTCTGCCCGTCGCCGGTGGCAACGGAGCAGCGCCGCGCCGCGCCGCCGCAGCGCGCCCAGGCACATGCGCAGCCGGGCCCCGCCCCGCCCCGACGACGCCACCCACCGCGCAGCGCGCGCCGCCCCGCTCGCCGGCCCCGGGAGTCGAACGCGGACCGTCGCGCCGGCGCCGCTCGCGGACCCTGCGATTGTCTGGGAGTCGCGACGTGGGTGTAATCAACGCGAACAACCCGATGGTTTGATGGGCGGTTGGTGACAACTCGTGTGGAAGGATTGGTGAACAATGTCCCTCTGGCGGTTTTCGTTGTTTTACTTTGATACGCATTAGTTTCATTAATACGCGTGAACGCTTAAAAGATAGTTCGGTGTAGTTACATTCAATGTGGATAGTTCGGTTTGGACTTTCCATTCGTATTCTCGACGCTACGTTCCCGTAACATATGGACATTTCGAACATGTGGTCACGTGTCCATCCCTGTGTGTGCACAGTTCGTCACTGCTACTCCTTTTCCTTTCGTTCTTCGAATTCTGCACGTGCCTTCGCGCAGTGAACGTCCTAAGTTGATCCAAGTGAATTGCGTACAACGAATTGGGTTGGAGAACTGGACCTTCGTCACACAGCAACGGCTATTCGAAACATTTATGCCCTCCTAACAAGAAGGAGCTCCCAGAACTGGATCATTATTCCGCTGGCAACGACTACAATAGGGGTGATTCATACATCGCTTTACCCGAGATACGTGGAATCTCGTATCGCTGAATTCGACCGCTGCGACATTTCTGAATATCTGCCCCGGCTCGTCACCGCCCGCACAGTCCCTCGGGACGGTCGCAGAGTCCTCGAAGCGCATCCACGGAGCCGTCGACGCTGGCGGCGGCGAGTCCGAAGCCCTGGCGACCTCCCCGGAAGACCCTTCGAGGTAAGGTGGAACTCGCCTGGTGTCTTTGGGGTGAGATTCGAGCATGGACGTTTCGACCGCGACTCGCCGTCGTTTGGGGATCTCGAAACGAAAAAGATAAAAGCTCAGAAACTACAGAAAATGACATGAAACTTGCTTTCGATCGTCTAGAATATTCGAAACCACTCAGCCTCTATGCTAGTGGAGGGATACGCGAGAGATTTGATGCAAACGTTAAACAATATAAAAATGTACGATTTGGAAGTGATATCCGTTATTATAGAGCCGTGTTCCACATTTGGAGAACGTTACATTCATCCATGAGGGATTATTTAAACAAACAGATTCGTTGTACTTTTCTCAGAGTTATCTCCTTTGCCCTACAACTGCCACTGCCAAGTGTGTGTCTTTCTTGCATGGCTGACTCCGCGAGGGGAATCTTCATACTGATTTCTTTTCCATATGTTGTCATCCAAAGTACTCGACGACTCCTCTCCCCATTCAGGCACGAAGATTAGTAGTCTGGGTAATAGGTAATTTTTCCTGCCCTTTAAGTCCAGATTGTTCGAGAGATCTATCTTCTTCATTACTATTGTAATGTTTAGTTAGAGACCGCCCCTGATATCAGGTCATGTTCGAGATCAGAGAATCCCCAAGGTACCTGACATTAATAACTTTTTCCCTTCGTTTTATTGAACAGGAACACAGATGAAACGCTTTCCTGTTTTCAAAACTCTTGAAACTCTCGCTAAATAATGTTAATTTTCTTCATCTACCACCTTTTCCTAATCGTGTTCCGTTGAACTCGTCTCTTCCACTCTCTGGCTTAGTTCCTTGATCTATCTCGGTTTTGTTTGTTAGTAATTTCATTTTGTTTTCTTTAATTGCCAAGTCTCTGATCCATATTAAAAAAAAAATTATAAAGTTTCAGTAATGTTTTCTATTGCGACCTCTCGTTACTCCCCCCCCCCCTCGGGACAATCACTGTCTAGCTCCCGGTCTGGAGGAAAGGAGAAATCGCGCGGTGTTCGTTGCGTACTGGAGCGCGCCCGGTGGGCGCTCCGGAAGGAGCTTTCGGCCGCGTGCTTTCTCGGCGGGCGGTGAGCGTCTGCAGCGCGTGGGTGATGCAAATAGAGCGCGCCTTCCCCGCCCCCACCCTCCTCCGCCTCTGTTGATGCCGCTCTTGTGGTCACAGGCCGAGGCGACTGGCCGGGCGCTTTCACATAGTATGTGCTGCGGAGAGTCGTCTCGAGGCTCAGTCACGAGGGAGATGGAGCGATTATCTTCCCAAGCGACGATGCGTTTGATTATAAGTTAATGGCTTGCAAGGAATATTTGGAAGGATATGAATTACAAATAGTCCCCATCACATTGTATAAAACTATAACTTGTATCAATAATTTTTTTAGGCTGATTGGATATAGTTCACCCGTACATTTTAAGTTTAGCTTTTTGAGAACGTTCGGTTGATTCCTCTCTGCCCCTCCCCCCTCCCAACGCTGACAGGTCATAAGAGATAACGTTGAATTGGGAGAGCGACCTCAAAGTAAATGTCTTAATCCTTCTCTTAATTTATTGGAAGTTATGTGGGATTTATCCATTGATTTGACAGGTGAACGCTCTGGATTTGAAATTAATCTTTTCTACGTATGAAGTCTTTCTGAGATCAGCCCGTTACAATCGTTCGACAGTTCAGCAACAATATGGGTTTGCTTTGTTTCTAACACTAAATGAATTAATAACACATGCTCCCCGATTCAGCCCGGAAGATGCCAAGCGTGCTTTTACTGACCATTTAAACTTTACGTATTGTCGGAGGTTTATGAAACATTAAATTTATTTTGTAATGTCTAGTCTTTTGAGCATCTGGTACACACTCAGTTGATCAGCGGAGAAATATTTCGTGAAGATAACACTAACGTTCAGTGATACTCATTTGTTTGGAATATGTTAAAAGTGTGTGCTGCCCCTTCAAATTCTATTAATATGACACAACCATCCGAAAAGTTAATTTTCTTTAGAGTGAATGTACATCGAGTACTAAGAGCACGTAACTTAGCTTTGAAGGCACCCTAGAAATGTAAACATGGGTGTTTGAATTTATTGGATACAAAAAAGTTTGTTCTATGTGAAGTTGAGTTGTGCGGGTTTGCGCATGAAATACTGGCACTGACGCCGCTTCTAGCTTAGTTAAGGCCCCAAAGTACTTCGTCGTTGGCTCCATTGAAGAATGTACGACTCGCATGTAAATTCGATCGTTGGAACGGGAGAGTTAAGGGAACTTTTAAATGTTATGTTATAAAAGAACGTGGGATGTTTGATGAACTTGTTCTGGACTTACGCAATTTGTTTCGCTATAAGAATACTTCAGAGAAAATGTTTGTACAATAAATTGGTGGCATGTGTGAGAATATAAATATAGTCCATAAAGTTGCAATGTTAAACTTAGCTTTTCATTTTGAAATGCAAACACGGTTCAGAGCTAATTGCTAAAACTAAAGCCAGATTGCTAATTCTGTAATCCAGCAAAACCCTAATGCCGACGTCGAAGTTCACATATTGACTAACGTCGGGCCGCACGGTGTGCATTTGCCAATATGTTCCATCAGCTGACGTTTATTTGACACATTTACCTTTGTTCTATGTGGTTGAAGTCTTTCATTCATAAATGTGTAGTATTCATTAATTTTCTGAAGATATATAAAATTATTCTGGAAATTGATACGTAGAGTACTTTTTTATTATTATAGCTTCCTTGTTTCAAGTTACCGTCCCGAGCTTAACATGAGAAATTAATCCTACACGAGTGTGGATTCTACTGGCGTGACAACGAATTAGGATAAGGGATGATGGTCTTTGCTTTCAGAAAATAAAACATCTAACCGATATATTTATTAATCGTTCTAAAAGTACTACTACATTTCTTACTAGAAATAGTTTGAGTTTCGTTACGGAAACGATTAAATTACGCTTTTAAATATACGCTAATAGTTAATGTTACTAAAGCAAATTCAGAAATATGTCGTTTGGAAGCATATTTGATTAAATCTTTTTTACCAGCACTTTTCAAAGGGATGCATGTCTTTCATTATCCCCCCTCCCTCTGAAACCGTCGCCTGACTCCCACTTTATTTCTCATCGTAGCACTTTTCCCCAATCTCGCTGCTCTTCTGCCCATAGTACGTCGCACAGTTTAAACTATTTTTGACGTTAAATAAATAAAAATAAATACGTCTTTCCAACAGGATTCCTCATCCCTTTTCGTCCTCGTGGTCCCGCGTCGCCCCGTACTCTTCGCCGCCCGCCCGGCTGTAACCCTTTCGCCAGGGCTCCCCTGAAGTGCCATCCATCTTCCCAGCGGCCGCAGTGCGGACGCGAGCCCCCGAGGGCGCTGTCGGGCCCGGAGCACCTACGAGAGTGTCTCCACCCCCGGGGGCCCGTTGGCAGCCACCGCGCCGCGCCGCGCCGGCCGCGCTCGGGAGAATTGCGGCGTTGGCGGCTGGGAAAAGCCACTCGTTGACGTACTAACTGTACTGTGCGCGCGTTTGTGGAATTGAAGAGTGAACGGTGTCTGATTGTTACTCAAACGTACTCGCATTGCTCAAAGAGACGTGCTTCTTTTCAATAACACGAAAACAAAAGATAACAGGAAAACAAAAGAAAGCAAAATGAAAAAGAAAAAGGGGAAATAGAAAAACGAAGAGAGCAAAACAAGTAAGAAAATAATACAAAACACAAAAACCAGCGTGGAGTATCCCTTGAAATCTGACTTCAAATGACAGAAAGATAGTTAAGAAATTGCGTTATCGCTGAACAGTAAACACAGTATCCATTTTTACTTTCTACAATAAAAAAAAATCTAGATAAAAACACGTATACGAGTAGATCTGCATACGACATAAACATTTCGATTACTATTGTGTTTTATTTTCTTTTAAAAATAATCACTAATTTGATTAGATTTGATTAAATAAAATAATCGGACATTTGAACTGTTGTACAATCTACGAATGGATTGTTCTCAAAATCTTCTAATATTCATTTATTTCTTCTCCCTTTTATATAATGCCCCCAATGCCGTTCTGCTACAACCCCTTCTTGATTGATTGGTGCCTATCCGGGGACGGATTTACGAACTCTGGGGTTGATGATCCAAAACGAAGCTGAACAGAAGATTTGGAAAAAACTACAAGGCTTGTTTATACGAAAATGAATTAATAGAATTAATTCGTTTTATGTTTCAGTTCAAAACGGTGGGACAGGCTGACGTTCACTGACCCGAACCTTGAGAGCATGCTCTGCAAAAACATTCCAGGAAATGGTATACGCCTATTTTCCACTTCCGTTGTCGCGACCTAAATACAGTGCATCGGCCGAGGTCGAGTACAATTGTCATGACCGCGTTACTTCAGTGGGAATGAATTATGAACACAGAAACTAGAAATTTTATGATATTGATTATCCTTCGAAAGTAATGAGCAAATTTTATTAGCAACCGGAAACTTGAACGACCAAAAGCTATCAAAAACCGACCGGATCTCTACCATTAATAATAGGTAGTTTGTTGGATTAAGTTATTAAACGGTATCCGATATGATACGATCTGACTAAGTTCTGACGACAACGAAGCCTGGGTAAAATTGGCGAACAAAAATAATATTTTTATAATTGATATATTCAACTCGGGAGAATTGTCCAAATCGGCGATCTTTCATCGGAAAACATCATTGCATGTAATTGGACTGTCCAAAGCCTTTCAACAGAATTACACGACGGGTATTAATCAATTATAGCTTTTATTAAAGGTTTGGTGTGCCAAATAAAATCTTATTTGATTAATGTCATCACGAGAACTCCAATTTAGCTTCTCAATTTTACGCGAGTGTACGAACGTGCCCAGATCGAAGCCTTGCGTTCCCCTTTCGTTGACCCCCCCCTTCCTTTCCACCTTCACCACCAATGCATTGCGTGTTTCGCTCGCGTGCCTACGCACGCGTGCTTCGTGTCGTTGGCCGAATCACCAGGGCGCATTGGCCCCTCCCTGGGCGCAACTTAATGGAATTCTTTTGACATTCAGGGTAAACGACACACAAAGTGATAATTTGACCTGTAGTTAGTTTGAGAGGAAGATACATAAAGTTCTTGTTTCCGTTCCTTGAAGGTTACTGCACTTGTTCTAACACTCGGGGCGATGCTTGGTTGATAGGCTGCCGTTTAGGGGACAAATGTTTTACAGTTCCCCCATAAAACGTCAATTACTTTGAAGACGGTTTATATTCTAATTATTTTCCTTATTTATTCGAATACCCGAGCCAATATTTTATTTTTGTTTTCAAGAAATTAGTACACCCAACAGTGGTCATTCATAATAAATATCAGGAAGATTATAATCAACAGACATAATTTCCAGGCATACCCCCATATCCGATGGAATGATGATATACAGTGATTATTGTATGAAAACACAATGTACACTGCTAAGCAATGTAAAATGCAAAGATTAGATACGTAATTTGTATCACGAAGTAGATTTTAATGTATAACATACCTGGTTGCAATGTAATGCGCCAATGCAAACTATCGCATCACTCGTAATGGGCTTCCGCTCTTTCATCCAATATAGAACTCGTTTATGGTATTTAAGGGATAGTTATTTGTAATTCCCAGAAAATACTGGAGAGATATTTGTTTTTAATCAATTTTCCTTAATTATGGACAATAAAAGACATCCTATTTCTTATATAATTTTTTCTTACATCTTTATTAGATCTTCATACAATATTTGTTTTAATAACGTAACGTTTCGGAACTTACTTCTTCAACAGGAAGTAAATATTAAAAAAATAAGATACATAGAAAGATATTTGTTCTGGCGTAGGACTGTGTCTAATGACTGCCTAACACGCTGCACAGAGATGGCGTCATTCTGCCTGTGCCTTAGAGAAGAGGAAACGTCTCTGAGGAACGCGGGATGCGCTCATTGATAGGTCACGGGTCAATGTGGTTATTCGCCTCGCCCTTCTCTAGTTGAAGCGAGCATTGTTCTAGATGAACAGTTTTAATCCGGGCTTAAGCACGAGAACCAGCTGGACTGCAGTGTCATGCTAAATCGATATTTCCTGTACTTCGAGACTCGCGACCTTCCCACACGCCACAAGTTGCCGGACGTTACAGACCTATTCATTCACGAATGTGTTGACATCGATCTTGGTAAATATGGAGTAGACCAACAAGCTCTTTCGAACATTAAACGTAGGCAAGGAAAAGTGAAATAACATGTAAGTTACTTTCTAGCAATTCGCTTGAGGCCAATACATTTCTTACAGAACCAACAAAATGCAACGTACGTTTACGCAACAAAAATATTTACTAGGCATTTGGTAAAATAATCTAAACCAATTGGTTTGGATCCAGAACTAATAGCAGTGTCATGCTGCACTTTGAAACAGTTTCAGTAAAAGTTTAAAGAATTATTTCATGACCTTCTTTAACAACAAAAGTACAATATTTTGTGCATACAAAATTAAGTGCATGAACATGCTATGCTATCCGATAAACATTTTTCTCCAAAGCAATGTATATTAAATAACTTTTAGAGTGTGAGCCATTTCTCCAGCCAGGTCTCTTGTAAAATCTCGTTCTAAAAAATTTTCCATTTGTATCTCGCAGCGAACCAAACATTTCATGGAAGAAGCAGAGAAATTGCAAAAGGGGAAACGGTGGGCGGCTGGAGTAAACCAGCAGTGCGTGAGTAGAGAAAGACTGACTCGATGTCTGCGGAAGAGACTCCGGAAAATCCGTCCATCAAAGTCAAACACTGCACAGTACTCCGAAATCACCACAGTGACATCAAAAGTTTGCACAGTTCTTATTCTGTGGCGAAGGTAACACTTAACTATTATGAATTAACAATAATTTAGAACAAGAATTATAAAAACACCATTGATCAACTACAAAACTTAATGTTTAGATACAAATTTTTAAAAGTCATTTTGGGATGAAATTATTTTTCCTCGAGATTTCTTTTATTTTCAGCCGTAATGTACGTGTCACTTACCAGTAATATTTCCCAAATACAAATGTTTATATCCCCCTATATGGTGTGTACAGCGAATAGGAATAGAGGTAGATGTGATGATAAATCAAGAAATGAAAATGGACATCACACGACGACGGCGCACTTACGATCAGTATATAAAATATTGCATGATATTGCGGGAAAAAAAGAAAGAATGACATTTAAACGAAAAAATTGGAGCACTAAAAGTGAATTGATATAATTTAAGAGTTGAATGAGCGAGTAGAAAAATTACACATTCCAAACATTCCATTGAAAATATTTCCTGGTGAGTGCCGCGTGCTTTTCATTCTGTCGGTTATATTACATTCGTTTTAAACCGACAGTATGTTTCAGCAAATTAGATACTTAGAAAGTGAATTGTTTTAGGAAAGATGGGGAGGGACGGGAAGTAGTTATTCAGGTATATTAGACATACGAACTAAAATTAAATGTTAGAAACTAAAGAGTGATAAACATATCCGTATGTTTTCTCTTTAAAAAACGGACATCTCTCATGCTCCACTCTTAGGACTCGTTATTTCAATGTCGGTGTATTATCAATACCTGCTGTTTTAAAAATTTGTAATGGTAATATTCAATAACTAATATAAATTATGTATACGAATATTCAACAAAAAGTCTGAATAAAGACTAGCCTTCAAAAAAATCAAATTGTAGTGTTTTCAAAATATGTACTGACGTATCCTCAGAATTGGAAACGTGGAAATTATTCGTTGAATGGGTGTGTGTATGTGGTGTGTGGCTTGAAAACAATAACAAGAAAATACTTGCGTGGTGTGCGGGTGAGCATGAAAGATTGACCGATTAACAATATTAACTTGCTTTGCAGACTCACAGCCATTGCTTGTGCGTTGCCTGCACCGCCCTGCTCCCTGCACCGGGTCTCGGTTGTATCTGTTTGTTTCCATGGTTTTACTCATGTCGTTTCTCTTCTGTTTCAGTTCTGGAAAACGCCTCGGCTCCAATGCACTCGCCAGGTAAGCACCCAACTCGTGCCGTCCATGCTTGTTGCTCGTTTAGGATACGTTCAGTTGTTGATGAAGCTGGCATTGATTAGGTGATACTTGTCACTGGTCAATTTCAATTGAAGATGTTATATGTTTTTGACATTATGGTCTCCATAAATGTACATAGGTTTAAAAAATGTTGGACTAAAATGACTTGTCGGTTTTAAATTTTTTTTAGAACAAATCTGAAAATTCTTTAGAATATGACAATGAACCTCAAGAGAATTGTTACCACTAATTAAACGATTGTGACGTGAATGTAAAT
Source organism: Teleogryllus occipitalis (assembly GCA_011170035.1). NCBI lineage: Eukaryota > Metazoa > Arthropoda > Insecta > Orthoptera > Gryllidae > Teleogryllus > Teleogryllus occipitalis. Next base: position 347,749 of record BLKR01000022.1, on the reverse strand, counting down.
TCGAACTGTTAGAATTCATAATAAATGTCCTTAAAATAGGCAGTTATATCTGAAATTTCTACGAAATTCAAATTTCAGACCAATTAAATGTACGTAACTCATTTTGTAGTATTAGGATACGTATCATTCTACATTGCTAAGAAGTTTATTGATCTATTATAATAATGAAAATAAATTTTAAATTCTGTGTCAAACCTCTAGAGAAATTGGTACAATGTTTCCTCTATGTTTAATACATTCATTTGTATTTCTTCTAAATTTCTTCGACTGTCTTGAATTTTCATATTTTTAATTATTCGAATGTATTGAGAATCTATAAACACTCGTGTACCTTTAATGATATTACCAGAAGAAAAAGAGGGGACTGAGAATTTAAATGGATTGGAAGCCGTAGACATGGGCAACCCCTGAAGTATTGCTTGTACGGAAGTTTAATGCTATTAGTGGCTCGACATGATTTGCAAATTGTTATTCATGGAGTGAATATTGCATAGAATTGAGACTGTTCGATCTGAACATATATAATGCGCGTAGTCTTTTAAGTAACATGGTTTATTTATCGTTAGAAATTAACAAGTATTATGGTACACTAATTTATAGTACTTTACTAAAACATGAATATGTCAGCTGTTGAAAATGTCCACCACATAATATCTGAAGGCATATTGTCTGAAGGAATAGTATCTGAAGGTAAAAGCTGATCAGCTTCTGTATAATAATTTTTCCTCCGTGATAAATTAACTCCAACTTTATAATTCGTTTCGAGGTTTCTTCATTTCGGAAAGAAATTGATGATAACTCTATCAAAGTAAGTTTTGGCCTTCGTACATTTCATCGTATTTCATACAATCTACGATGGTTTTATTTCGAAGCAGTTAATTTTACGTTCACCGTAACTTAGATTTACATTTCTCCGTTGTTTTTTGCAACAATTCATTCACTAAAATGTTTGTGAACATGTATCAAAAGGTCGCGGATTTGATTGGGGTTCCATAAAAATTACTCAATAAATCTAATGGAAGAATAATTCATTCCTTCTTTTTGCGGAACAGAAACTATGCCACAAATGTAATCGCAATGTTTAAAGAGATACATTCATAATTTTTTTTGTTATTGAAACAAATATAATTATAGTATTCACTCAATGTTACGTCCCTACTTCCTACTAATGTCATTAAAATTATCTAATGATGAAAATGCATTTTCATTGTTTTTAACTTCATTTATAACATTGATTTAATTATAATTATAATTATATATGCCGGTTGACAGACCTACAACTGACTTATTGGCAAAGGTGGCGACTTTATGCAGATATTCAGTAACGGACGAACCATCAAATAATATACGTACCTGTAGGTAACCTCCAATATCGTCGTCCTATACTATGTTGATCAGATGCTTACAAAGCTTTCCACTAGCATAAGATAAGAATGATGAAGCATACTTGCTTGCTAGTTTCTGTCAATGTAAAGTTGTATACGATCCAATAGTTGAAATATTTTTAACTCGAAAGATTAAGTTTATTTCGTTTTTCAAGCTAAACGGAAACGTGAAATACAGTTCTTACTCTTGTGATATTAATCGTCTGATTCGAATGACAAGATCTGTACCTCTATGAAACCCATCTTGAGAGATGCATCCTCGTGAATGAGTGACTTAAATAATTATTGAATGAATGAATGAATGAGCGAATGAGCGATTGAAGTGCTAATGTGTGATTGTTCATCTGTTTGCAGCCAGCTGTACCGTTCCTCCAGCTTCAACTCGTCCGGTCGAAGCTCCACCTGTGACACGGCGGACGATATGTGCTCAGATGTTTCGCTAGAGGAGGACGTCCTTGATTTGAGCCATAAGGTAGGATAAATATCTGCTTTTACGTATTCTTTGTGCACCGTTGGAAAAAATTGTTTGAAAACACCTATTGTTTCTTGCCAAATGCTAAGACTGGAAGTATTGGATGAATGCAGGGTTTTCTAGATGAATCAGACAAGTAATTCTGCAAAAGGTTTCAATCAATATTGTTTCCAATAACGAACAAAGATTACCGTTTTCTCCGTCTATGATTCACATCATGAATATGTAATTTCATGATGCACTTCGTACACTAACATTTAATATAACTACTACACATTTTCCTATTGCACATTTCCCACAAATTTTCTTTGTTGACCCATATCTAACCGGCATTATTATTTGTAAAGTGAAAAATAATGGAATGTTTGGAAGCGAGGGGGCTATTCAGTTCATTTAAGAAAATTCTCTCTATTACAATTACTGTGCTGAAATATTCTTGAGGTTTTCTCCTAAATTTAATGTATCTTTACATTACGTAAAGAAGTTACTTTGGCGCTGAATGACTCGGCTTGGAAATGATTCTCGTGTCCACATCTGTCCGTAAATGAACCTTGGGCAACTAAATTGCATGGAGAAAAATCTTGTCCACGATTTATGAGTGAACATGAATACTCTTCCCTATATGTTTTCTCTGAATGACCGAAGTTGTGATCATTACTAAACAAAAATAAAATGTGTAAAATGTACAGAGGTTTACTTACGTTAATCTTGAATCACAATGACAATGGTTTTCTGATTTTTCTAAACATTGGCTAGTTATATACACGAACAGCAGTATTACGTTGCTATTAATAGCCGTGATTCATATTTTTGACGGAATCTTGAGAGAACCAACTTCCTTTTCAAATGCAAAAGTTATTACAGGAATGTCTTGTTGTTGTTGTTGTTGTTGTTGTTGTTGTTGTTGTTGTTGTTGTTCTTGTTCTTGTTGTTTTGACATTTACTATCATCTTGCATAATTTTAGTTTGCAATAAATTCAAGATATTCTAAGTTTAAAGCAAGAACATAAATGAATGGGCCATGGAGTTGAATAGCTCCATCAGGAATGTGATTGCCGAGTAGGTTGGTTGCTATAATTATGTAAACAAAGAACAATATTACAAAATCGCCTAGCTATTTTCTATGAAGTAAATGGAGTTACAAAATTGAAAATGAAATACGAATACCATACATTAAAGAAAATACTCTCAATTATAATTGTCTGCGCTGAAATATTTTTTTGGATTTTCTCATTCATTTAAAATATCTTTGAAACACGTAAGAAAGTTATTTTACACTCTATGAATCAACTTGGATCTGGCTCATGGGTCCACGTGCGTCAGTTCATGAAACTTCGCAAATTTTAGATGTGGTGTCACCCACTGGGGTCGTCACCAGCCTTCCCCTGCATATTATTCTATTTCCGTTGTGACTCATATTCTGCTCTGCCAAGTTTCATCCCGTCGTTTAGTCGCCCAGTGTCACTGTGGTCCTAATTTATAATTTGATGCCTTCTGTTATAATATTATTCATGTGCATACTAATAATAATGATACTGTACCCTGTTGCTGCTATCATTTATGTGAGTGATAGGTAGGGTACATAAAGATTAATATGAAGAAATATATTCCAGAAGTTTTTACACACAAGGCTGGAGGTACTGGTGATTTATTATTTATTTGGCATTGTAAGTCGCTAAGAGCTAAGAGAAATGGGACTTTTGCTATGTTGGAAATTAAACAAAACAATCATGAATTTAATAACATTTATTTCCAGTTATCTGAGATCGTTTCAATTCCTTCACTATTTAACTAATATTTAATAATTTCATGTGGTGTATGCTATTTTTAGAACAGTATTTTCACGATTCACTCTTGTGTTTATAAAGTTATTTAGATAAAACGATATATGAAACAAGAAATCCCGCAAATATCCATGATATGTTCCAGATTCACGACCACCCATAGTCATTGGTCTTGTTAACAAACCAAAGAACCCATTTAATTTATTAATGTTTTGTATGAAATTGCTCCTTATATTTTAAAAAATATTAAGGTTTGAATTGTTATAAATTTTATTAATCATGAACTAAGTTCACATAATACAAAAAAATGTAACCAATAATTATTTCTGGTTCAATAATATTACAGTATAATTGAACATGTTCAGATACGCAAAGTGTTATGTGATTGATTACATAATTTCATGAGACTGTTATTGAAGGATTGATAAGAAAAGTTCTTGAAAACGTGGAAAACAAAATGTTATAACGTAAGTTTCTCTTAAGGCGGCATATCAATCATCACCTTTACCTAGCCTCTCCATCCTTATCATCTGGTTATCTGCTTATGCCTGCAGAATCACATGACATGGTCCCACAGGTATCACCATTATCAGCACTTAAAAGACGATATGCAGACTACGTGGTAACACTCCAACTTCTCTCTGCCATTTATCCATATTTTATACGCATGGTAAGTAAACACTATGGGCTAAAGAGAGTTATCCAACGTCAAAATCCTTTACCATGGATATTGTTATTAAACATAATTTCGAAAATATTGAATCTTAATGATTCCCGAAGTACATAGCTGCTGTAAATGGAAGTCGAACTATATATAGTAGGTGTATCGTATATGGTTTGCTGCGCTATTAGTCTCCTACACAGTTCTACAAAATTGGTCAGTTAAGACACACTTCGTTGTGTAGGAGATGGAATGTTGAATCAAATATTTAAAATATGATTATGAATCCTAAGTTTTTTAAGAACTACACATTCTAGTGACTAGTAATGCAGTTTTGGAATGTATTCTGAAGAAACACGCTGAAGTTTTATATCCTGAGTTTTTTTAACGATTCATTATCAGCAGAAACAATTCAAGTTTCCTTCTTCCTTTTGAATACAAAAATATTCTTTTGCAGAATTTATAACTGTTTAGAAGAACACCTCACTAGTAAAATTTTCTTAAAATTCAGATAATTTCTTTTTTTAATGAAAATTCCGATATTATCTTGTGAAGTTCTACGAACTGAATCATTTAGTACATACATTTCAAAATTTGTATAAAGCAAATTTAATTATGTCGTTCATTTATTTCATTAATATTAGTACACAGTAACTATGCGAAAACCAGCAATCTGTCACATTATTAGTGCTTGTACTCCCTGTGTCCTCCCCACGTTGCGCCGTCCGTCGGTGGACGTCGCCCTGCCCCGCTTCCCACCCTCGTAGGCCACTCCCGGATGGGCCCTGGCGGGGCTCTGAGTGCAGGAGGTGGCCGTTTAGCGGCCGTTTATCTCCCCCGAGGGTCCTCCTGGCGGCTACTTTTACGGACGCGCGCGAGGGACGTCTGACGGGCTTTTAGTGGCACCCCCGCATTCCACTCCATCCACATTCACTACACCCTCCCACAACACTACACCCTCCTCTCTTCATCTTCCATACTGCGCCATCCACATTATACACTACATCCTCGTCACTCCATCTTCCACACTTCACCATCCACATTCTATACTACACCATCCACCTTCCACTTTTACTATCTTCCACCTTCCACTTTTACTATCTTCCACCTTCAACTTTTACTATCTGCCAGATTCCACTTTTACTATCTGCCAGATTCCACTGTTCGCTGTCCACGCTTCCCCTTTTCATACTTCCACTTTCCACCTTTCCACCACTTACACCTGAACTCCATTGGGGAATCCAGTATTTCATGACGTTTCAATGACTGACAATATTGTGACCTCAAAGAGGGTTTTCCAGGAAATATTAACGCAAAAATTACCGAATTTTATTACACCGAAATAAAATCTGAATGCCGGGACAAAACTTGTTCTTGATCAACAAATCGGGTGTCATGGTTAGAGTCAAAATGGAAATTGTTCAGAGAAGTAAGCCGTTCAAGTGTACAAAGCCGCCGTTTATTTCATGGAGCGACAAAGTTTGCTGTATGAAAAAAAAAAAAAAACATGATCCCTCTAACTTATAGACATATATAGTTTAGTTTTTTAAAATAGATCATAAGCATCAAAAACACGTGAAAAAGTTTGTATTGTAAAACTGAACCATGTATACCATTCAAAATAATAATAATAATAATAATAATAATAATAATAATAATAATAATAATAATAATAATAATAATAATAATAAATATAGACATACAATCTTTCTTTGAGAGGTCTCCAAAATACGAACAGATACGAATGAGAGGTCTCCAAAAATGAAATTAACTGCAAAATATATGCAAGTTGACATAAAATGTATGTACTCTGTGCCATCTATAGATAGAAATATAGAATACTGATATGTTATATAAATTCTGACCTCGAAGATAGTTTTTCAGCAAATATTAACGCAAGATTTCTTGGATTTGATTACATCGGAATTAAATACGCATCTCAAAGTCGTGAGAAGTGATCTTGTTCTTGATTAAGAAAGTCATGGCTAGAGTCAAAATGAAAATAATTCTGAGAAGGAAGTCGTCCAACATTCTTGATCCTCCTGGCACCGGAAGTAAATAATATGAATGTTGTATTGTTCAGAAGGCATAATAGTCTTATTACGGTTCAATTTTTTGCTATTGCGTGTAATGCAGATGCTTTGTGAACATATGCTTATATAAGTTTCTAAAAATGGAAGAGTAGTATTTCTAAAATAGGAAAAATAGAGTATCTTACTCTATTCATATTCTTTTATCAAATTGTAGCTGAAGTAATTCGGCGTTGCACGAGTATTTATTATACGTTGGCCTTGCTCAGCTCTGACCGGCGCTGCTCCGCCACATCCACCAACACCTAGCAACGCTATCACCCCTTGCATTGAGGGTTTCCAGAAATACAAATGTCGGGTTCGAAGGGCGCTAACTTGGGTTGAAGCATGGTGGTGCTCTCATGATGTAGTTTTCTTCCTGGTGCTTTCTCCACCTTCAGGGGATGACGATTTCGACTATCCGTGCCGGGTTCCCACTATGTCTCCCATGGGGACACACATAACACTAGACAAACACAGAGGGGGGTCCTCGGTCTGTGGCTAGCAGACTCACAAGACCCTCCGCGACAACACCCACAGATGAAAGACAAAGGACAAACAACCCACGGCGGGACTCGAACCCACGACCCTTCGGACCGTGGTGCTGAGTCGGCACTCGCTCTAGATTCCTCGGACATCCATGTCGGCTGGTGCTCTCCCAAGTACCATGCATTATCTTTCTAATCACCAATGAGGCATGTATGTGGTGCTGTATAAGGCCAAGATACGCTTGTTCAAAGCTGTATGTACATTAACCGATATGGGCTCAAGAGCTACATCGCCGTGATGGATAGGGAGAGTGGCTGTACTTCGACCACAATGGCTGCACGTGGAGCAACAAGTGTCGGCTGGAGGAGAGTACGTCTGTAGGTACCGAAAGGTGCAAAAGACGAAAATCAGGAATACAAGCATAAAACTCAGTACAGTAGTTTGCAGTAGTACAAACATTTTTGTGTTTTTTATTATAGATAGAGTAGTGGTATATTATATAAATTCTGACCTCGAAGGCAGTTCCCCAGAAAATGTTTACGCAAAATTTACTTACTGAATTTTATTTTACCGGAATAAAATGCGCATCTGAATGGCGTGAGAAGTAAGTAACCTTGTTCTTGATTAAGAAAGCGGGTGTCATGGCTAGAGTCAAAATGGAAATAGTTCTGAGAAGGAATTCTTTATCTCTCTGGCACAGGAAGTAAATAATTCAAGCATAAAACCCAGTACAACAGTTTGTAAAATATTGTTACATATTTTATTTTAGATAGAATAGTGGTATATAACATAAATTCTGACCTCGAAGACAGTTTTTCAGAAAAAGTTCACGCAAAATTTACTGAATTTAATTACATCCGAATAAAATATGCATCTGAATGTCATGAGAAGTAACCACTTGTTCTTGTTCTTGATTAAGAAAGCGGGTGTCATGGCTAGAGTCAAAATGAAAATAGTTCTGAGAAGGAAGTCATCCAACATTCTTGATATCCCTGGCACCGGAAGTAAATTACTTGTTGTTTTGTTCAAAATGCATAATAGTCATATGACGTTTCAACTTTCTGCTATTGCGTGGGATGCAGATGCGGTGACTGGAAAAGAACATGTTGTTATATAACTTCGTAAAAACTACAATAATGGCATGAGTATCCTACTCCTATTTATTTTATTAAATAACAGCCGAAGTATCCAGAAGTAAAACCTACCTAGTTTACCTACCTAGGTGGGGGGAGGCACGGTGATGCTTTCCCAATCACTGTGTAGTATTTTTCAGCATCCTGGGTAGCACAGGAGCTAGGATCACGTGCACCAAGCCTAGCCCCTTCCTCAGCCCGCACCGGCCGCTTTCCGCGTCTCCCGGCGGCACGTAGCAACAGTGCCACCGGCCAGTATTGCAAGGTTTCAACAACACTAATTTTGAGGAGTAACTAAATTTAAAGTAACATCTTGGAGTCGGGAATCCAGCTGTGTTTTCTCGGCTGCTCACAAGTATTCGTGCAAACATTGGGGGCAATCGCTCCTTTCGTTCATACATTTTGAGGAACGAACACACAACCTTCATACAAACGTGTATTTTTGTATTGTTTAATATTTCGGAGATATGGGACTGACTGACGCGCGCGTCACTCTCCCACGCTACTGCAGCCTCTAATTTCCCATGTCTCCCGCGCTTCCCAGACTGTCGTCCGTTCAAGATGTTCCAGAACACGGTGTAACTTAAAGTACATCAAAATGAAACATGTGCTAGCAACACGCCAAGTGTTGCCTCCCCATCCCCTTCTCCTTCGTCACCACTTCCGTTTTCGACTTCCGCCCTAAATCTTCGTTGTCACAGCCATATTTTCAACTGTTTCTCTTCAACCTTCTGTTTCTTTGCTTTTTTTATTTTTTCTCTTAACAACCCCTGCCTTGCTTATTCGTCCATGTCAAACGGTTTTCCGCCTATCTCTCTGCATCTCCTCGTACTTTCAATATTGATGTTCTGGCCTTCGTTGTTTTTAAAATAAGTTCCAGCACTTCTGGGTTACTTATTGTAGTATCAATTCTCACTGAATTAATTTTAATGTATCAGGTTGACTAAAAGCTTTAGCATAAGATGATCGTTCAGTTGGAATAAATATGTCTGCTTGGTCTATTATCCCGCGCTTTCCTATTCAGCCCTCGTGTTGGAATGCAAACTCTAATATGGAAATGTGCAGCTCTCTCGTGAAACAAATGAATACTCTGAAACAATCTCGTGCCATTTTTAATGCCGTGAAAAAGAACTTGCCAGAAAAGCTTGAACGTAGGACGTTGTTTCCTTCTGTAACATCTCATTACCAACAAAAGTAATGGTGCGATGGGTGTTCTATTTTCATAATGTAACTTTGATGAACGTATTTCTTCAGGGTGAATATTTTTGGCTTAGTTTCCTTTCGGTTTTTTATATTTGCTTACACATTTCAATGTGTATAAGAAGCGTACGTATGCATTAGATTCTCTTTATAACCCTCGTATTGCATTATACTGTAATTGTCGCGGCCTGCTGCGTCAGGACTTCTTTAGTGAGAACTAAGAATATAAAGAATTCATGGATCGTTATGTAAAAACGGTGTGCACAGTAGTGCGCTAAGTCAAACGTTCTTTCTTCTCCTTTTTTTCTTCACCTTCTTTTTCTTCTCCTTCTCTTTATTTTTCTTCTCCTTCCCTTTCTATTTCTTCTCCTTGTCTTTCTTCTTCTTCTTCTTCTTCTCTTTCTTCACCTTCTTTCTTCTCTTCTTTCCTCTTTCTTCTTCTTTCATTTCTCCTCCTACTTCTCATTTTCTTCCCCATTCTCGTTCTCATTTTCCTTCTCCTTATTTTCTTTCTATTCATTTGCCGCCTCGTAATTTCTCATTCTCATGCTCTTTTCCTCCTCCTCCTTTTTCTCCTCGGTCTCCCAACCAACATTCATGTGGCATCGCTGCAATGGCATTCATTCATGTGGCAGGGCTCGCTGTAAAACGTGTACCGAATTAAAGTGAAGAAGGTTGCCAAATAAAACTGTGCCGTTGCCGTTTTATGATGCTCAGCTACATTTATTAGCTAGTATTTTGATTCTATGTGCTTGATCATGAACACAAATAAGGGGACGATTCATGTATTGCCGTGAATCGTTAATTACCTCTTTTGGTGCCTCTTCTAGGATAGAAAATTAAAGATTAATATCCAGTCCCGAGTTCATCCACTTCATTTTCCGAAACTCTTCCCTTTATTGCACTTTTTTATTTAATTTTACTTTGTTAATTTTCTCATTGCGTCTTATTGGCCATGCGTTCATATTCTCATGTATAACAATTTTCTTTTTATTTTGTACGCTTCGACATGTGCACACCAATGATAAATTGCTGAGTTAAGACTCGAATTCCTTTTGAATCTCCTCGAAATTGCAGAATTTGGAGGTGGGCCTTCATTCTCAAGTTCAGACTTGAGCAGTAATTCCACGTTGACCAATGAGTCACGAGGAAGGGGGTATGTACCTCCTCGTTAAGGGCAGTCCGACGAGTAGTCGGTGGGTGCATTTGAGGAGGAGCTCCTCTTGATAGAACAATTGGGACGAATGTGACCGCGCTCGTATGACTCATAGGAGGAAGCCCTCAAGAGGAAGAGATCCTCTGTGAAGGCTCATCTGATTTTTCGTTCACATTTTATATCACGAAGCGTCACAACAATGTGCAACAATATGTAATGCATTACATTAACAATGTACATTAGTGGAAATTGAAATAAAATTAGCCGATTCATAAAAATGTGGTACAATGTGGTCATGTATGAATCTTTGAATGATGACGCGTGATATTAGCAGGTATAGTTCCTTTATAAAGAAAGAAACTTTTTTTTTTTTTTGCGAAAGCAAAGAGTTTTTTAAGGACATAAATTATTACTGGAATGGTTCAAGAAGTGCATTTGTTGGCGTGAGAGGCCAACCCTACGCTGAAAACACCCAGGCCTTAAACGGGATTCAACCCCGCATCATTGAGCTTCGCCTACTTGGATGAAGCTCCAAGCCCTCATGCTACAGAGTCCGACTTTAAAGCATAATGCAGTTTAAATTCAATTTAAACGAGTAGACAGCAAGAATTAACTTAAAATAGCGCCTCCACGCAACATCATTTCGAATTTTCTCTTGATGACCCAATCTGTATAAATTACAATTATTTTCGAAATTAGGAGCAATAACACCCAGTCTAGGTTAATCACGAGACAATATGGAGTGGATAGGAACAAACCTGAAAGATTCACCCTGAACCACATTGACCTCCGGGTTGGCATAGTCTCTGGTAGAAACCAGCGTTGTCGCTACCCTGCCTCTGAGGCCTGGCGCAAGGTAGGGTGGGGGTTCAGGATAAGCGATGCCAGCTCGGCGATTGTTGACCCGGCACAAGGCCTGTCGGCGGGATGCAAAACAGCTGCTGCGGATCTCCGGACCCATGGGGGCGGGGGGGGGGGAGGGGGAACAGGGGGGGGCGCGTGTCAGGCGCGTGCGCTGGGCGACGTGCCGCGCATCCCGCCGCCGCCGCCTCCTCGCCATTGTCGCTTCTCCGCCCACCGACGCCCACCCTTCTCCGTGAGCTCGGGCTTCAAGGTTGCCTAGCGGAGACTCACCCGAGAGCGGACAATAGGCGAAGCCGCCTCTTCGGCTTTCGCTTTTCCTTTTGCCCCTCGCTGTTGATGATGGGATTCATGGTTTTAAAAATTCTCTTGATGATTTTGAGTGCTGAATGAATAAAAATGCTTAAGATGTTCAGTTTAGATACGTGCAGCCCTGCGGCCTGTCTCTCATGCCACTGCGAAGTGTACGTTTGCTTTGCATATTGTAAAGGTTGGCATGTCTTGTATATTTTACGATCCAAGAATAGTGTGGAACAATTTGTGCTTTCCATCTGTCCTGCTATCGTCTGTATGACGTCTTGGGAATTTGAGGATGCACTGACGTAAATTGGGATCCATATCCCTCTGCCCTTGTTTAACTTTTGACTGATTATTTCGTGTCAACTACCTGACGTTTTCCGTTCAAGATTGACAATTCTATACTAATCCTGTGATTTGTTGGATCTCTTTCTACCGATTCCTTTCCACGACAAAGTGAAACGTGAGTAGATGGTGTTCTAATTATTTTTGTTTTCTTCTACAGTTAATATTAATTACGTCTGAACGCCTCAACTGTAAATTTTTAAAACGGTAAATTCATTAACGTGATTAGGCAGAAGAGCAGGTCTTAAGGCTTGAGCCTCGCCACAAATAAAGACAATTGAATTATTATTATTATTATTATTATTATTATTATTATTATTATTATTATTATTATTATTATTATTATTGACTAGTGACTAGTGGCACTACTCGATAATAAACCATTACTCTGCACTTTCACATTAATAGTTGTGCATTACTATTATCTTCCCCCAGGAAATATATTTATATACTACCTTATGAGAAAAATGCGTATCACTTGAAAGCATTAAAACTATTATAATGCATTGACTATCCTAAAGCAAATGAGCGACAATCTCAGCGTCTGGCCGGGTCAACCGTTTTCACGTGGACGCTGTGTGACGATCCCGGAACGCCGTCTGGCGCTGTTTGTCTCCGCGATCAAAGACGTCTGGATTGATTGCCCTTGGCACCCAGCAGCGCGCCTTCCTTTTGCTTCCGTCTGCACTCGGCGTCGTTGGGCGAACTAACTTGACTCAATTGCCGGCATGCACGATTGGCCTTGCTCATGAATCAGGAAGACGAGCTAACAGGAAAGCAAAACCTGGACAAGTGATAGCGACAACATAATAGGGTGCTCGAAAACAAGTAAGCTGCAATTGAAAGACATGACGTAAGTACTGATGAAATACGTTGTACTCTTTTTTTACAAACCTTTGCTATCGCGACGTGAAAGTAGAAAGAATAAGGCGCATCTGAAATGAAATTAAAGAGGACCAGGACAAATGACTTCATTCGAAGAGTGATTTCACATTTTTCTAATAAAGCGTTCATTAAGATAAAAACAATTATTATGTTGGGAGTGAGTATGCATTTATTCCATCACGTTTGTTTTCTTTTTATGGCATTGAATGCAAATGAAGTTCGAAGATAAAATGAACTGTTCGGCAGAATTTTAATTGTCTGCTTTGTTTTTTATTACTCCTTGTAGATGTAGATGAATGTTGTATGGTTTCATACACGCCTCGTTTTAAGAGATGGTACAAATAACAAATTTCTATCAATTTTATCCTCCAAGAACATACTGAATGCCCTTGGTATCTGAACACGAATGAGATGGAATGCATGCGTCTAGAGTTACCAGCTCCTGTCGTTTAATCCTTCGATTTAGTTGTCATTTTCATTTTCAATTGCATTATTTTCGCTTCACTATTGTTAAAAAAGCATTCGAGTAGAAGAAAGTTTTCATTCACTGTGAAGTAGTGTAGCGACTTTCAATAGTACTTCTCTATAAATAAGGGGCACTATACGCACTCTTTGTTATATTTTGAAGTGGAATACGTGACTTCCTGTAATGTGATGTGCTACACCTCGTTATGGAAGCTGACATCCAAGCTCGAAATCAATGAAAGGTTTTGGCATTTAAGAGTATAGGTAAAATTCATCTATTTAAAAGTCTAGAACTTACAATAAATTATTTGTGTTCCTAAAATTCAACCATAAAATCCACAGCCCTGAGAATACTCTCCATTGCGTGCAACTATTTAAGTGGATGACTGTTCGTGACTCCCGCGTCGCCTTCTGTATCTAAGTTTGTCTCGACAGTCCCGCGACAAAGTATGTAACATAGTTATTTCGGCAACTACCACCTTGGAAATTTCAATAGTCTGGCATTATTTTCCGAGCAGAGCTACTTTAATTTCCAGCGAGACGAGTGGTTAAGAGGCGAAAACGTGCATGACGGTCACGTCAACAAGGCAGACAGACCGGCGTTTCCCAGCTGCGGCCGACAATGGGAGGCCCAGCAGGGCGTGGGTACGGCGCGGCGCCGGGGATGTGGGCGGCGGTGGCGGAGAGGGAGCTGTTGTGGGACGGTTAGCGATGGCAAAAAACATCGATGTTTTCCACCAGAAACAACATCGATGCTTTCCAACAGAAACAACATCGATGTTTTCCAACAGAAACAACATCGATGTTTTCCAACCGAAACAACATCGATGTTTTCCAACCGAAACAACATCGATGTTTTCCAACCGAAACAACATCGATGTTTTCCAACCGAAACAACATCGATGTTTTCCAACCGAAACAACATCGATGTTTTCCAACCGAAACAACATCGATGTTTGCCACAAGAAACAACATCGATGTTTGCCACAAGAAACAACATCGATGTTTGCCACAAGAAACAACATCGATGTTTGCCACAAGAAACAACATCGATGTTTGCCACAAGAAACAACATCGATGTATTAACATCGATATTTTGCTTTCGATGTTTGCTTTATATCGATATTTTGTTGCAAAAACATCGTTGTTTTTTTAATTTTTTTTTTTAATAAAGGGGTTTAAGCATGTTGTAAAGTAGCAGAAATCCACAGCAATGTAGTTGTTTTGCGTCACCCTCTTTATCACGCTGCACATTTTGCCTGTGCAATCCGAGGAAGTTTGGGAGCTGCTCGTGTTATGAATGTAAGTTATCGCCAGGCGTGTCATTGCCTGAATCGACAGTGGAACACGAAATCGATAGCAAAAACTCGATGTTCTTTATTGTTAAATTTATTCTTTACATTCGATAATAATTTTCACATACTATTAACGTACTGGTAACCAAACAATAAAATATATCCCTTTTACGTACTTCAATTAAAAATGGATAGGAAAATTGCATATTTAGTAGTCTATAATTAAAACATCGATGTTTTCTTCAACATCGAAAACCGTTTAGCGATGTATCGAAACATCGATGTAAAATTCGCCATCACTAGGCGTGGGCACGGCGCGGCGCCGGGCATGTGGGCGGCGGTGGGGATAGGGAGCTGTTGTGGGACGGTGCAGCGGCGCGGGGCGCGAGTGGTTGGCAGTGGGCGGGCGGCGTGAGGTCAGAGGACGGCCAGCGGGCGTGGCACTGCGAGTGGGTGCTCTCACAATCGGCTGTGGCCTCTGCGCCGCCTTGGCGCTGCACGATGACACTGAGCCATGGCCCGCTGGAAGAGGCTCTCCAATGCTTCAATTCCACGGCCCCGGTCGAATATTTCTTTATTTCCCCTTCGTGTTACCTGTTGTTTAATACTTCAAAAATATATAATGATATTACTTATTATCTTTCGGATTCGAAATATTTAAGGAATCGATAGTTGTCTTTTTTCCTTTTTTAGTTTAATTTCAGGAATGCATATTTCTCTTCGAGCAGATTTTTTTAAATTTACTTTCGTTTTACTTAAGCTGTGAAATATTTTATGCGATGCATACTTATAAACAAAAAGCTGATATATTACGTAAGTCAATTCCAGTATTGAGTGTATAAATCTAATATTCTTTTTGATCCACATTTCGTTTCATTCTTTTCAGTGTGAATGAGCGTGATGTATCCCTAGAACTGATAAGAAATAAAGCATTTCCTCGTCTGTCGCTGTTAAATTTATGATGCAACTATGCAGATTGTATTCGTGGATTAAAATGTATGCATTTTATTTTGAAGATACTGCTATATACGTCGGCGTTTGAAAACAAATTGATCGCGAAGGAGATAATTCTTTGCAAATTGAGTGATCTGTTGACGGAATATTTTATACGATACGCCCACTATCGTCCTCCAACTCAATGACAGCACATTCGTTTCAAAAAATCCCGTGGTAAAGCACTGTTACCTGACCCTGACTCTAACTAAACCAGTGGTTCGTCTCCATTTTAGCCGACGCCTCCGCCGGCATCTCTCAAAACGGGTACTTGGGTCATGGTCAATGTGTAGAAATTTCTGCCGGAGGCAATGAAGTAACGCGAAAGTAAACGGATGCTTGCAATTGTAATTGCGTAGAAATAAAAGATCGTGGAGGTGTCAGTGAAGAACCAGGACGCCTTATAAGTAGAAGAGGGGCGCTGTGTTTGGTATTGGAAATCCGGCTTTGCGGTGATGGGATACCATAGGAAATTTTGTTTCTGGCCCTCTTGTTTCCATACCCTCCTCGGGACATATTCTGTTGTCCTTTGAACTGACGTACGTAATCGTCAAATCGGACGGTAATATCGTCCGCGTTTTCAAGACAGTCCTCCACCCTCGACGAAGTTCTCGCGAGCGCCACCGGCATCACCCAACCGGAACCGCGGACGGCCGTATTCAGCCCGTCACACACGAACGCGTTGCGATATATTCCGCGAGAAGCCCGCAAAGTAGCCGGCTCTCACGTAACCGTGTGTCGAGTGGAAGGCTGCTCATCCCCCTCCGCCACCCGCCCGCGGCGGCCGCCGCCGCCGCCGCCTGCTCGAGGCCATGAGAAGCTGTCGGCGAAGCGCCCAAGCAGCGTTGGCGGGCGGGCGGCGCTATTCTCGCGCGCACGCAGTCACCGGGGCGCCCGCTCAAGACGACGCTGGAACGTCCGGAGGGCGATCGGACGAGAGACAGATTTTCGCTTCAAACGCGCGGGGCAGTGAACGCGGTCCGCAGGCGGCTGGGAGTGGATTTAGCCCGTGTGCCCTTGCGAGCGGTGCACTCCGCCCGCACTCCAGCCCCCGCGCCGCCGCCCCCGCCGCCGCCGCCGTGTACGTGGAGTGGTTTCAACGCGCGTATCAAGCGCCGCACGATATCGCCCCAGATACGAACGCGGCTGTGATCGAACCGGCTCCGCCAGCCGCCGCGGCATTCGCGAGATGGCTTCCGAAGCGGAGTCCCCGCTCGAGCGCGGCGCCCAGGAGGACGAAACGCCGACGACGGCCCAACAGACGACCGCCCCGCCCCCGCCGCCGCCGCCACCCCCACCACCACCACCGCCGCCGGAGCCTCGCACGGAGACCCCGCTGGAGGACGGCCACGGCGCACCGGAGCCCGCAAAGGTTGGTAGACACGGCTTCGTCACCTTCGAACAAAACACGGTCGCTCGGCGCGCACGCCGCCTTCGCCGCCGAGGGCGGTGCTGTCGCCGTCTCCGTCGCGCGCCGGAACGCGCCCGCCTGCCTCGGCCGGAAGTGTGACGTCACGGTTTCTTGTGCCGGACGCGGCTGTGTGTGCGCGCGTACGTGTGGGCACGTGCGCGTGTATGGGTGTTCCCGCGCGCCGCCTTCGCCGCCGCCGCGACGGGTTCTTCCAGTGCTCTCGCTCGCGGCTCGACGGCGCTCGCGGCGGAGTGGTGGCGTGGAGTAGCGTGGTAGGGCGGGGCGCGGTGCTGCGCGGCTCGGCGCAGCGTGGAGCGGCGTGGCAGCGACGTACAGGCCGGGCGTTGCTGCAGCGGCAGTAGTCAGTCGGTCGCGCGAAGCCGTTTGGTGCGGTGGGGAGGCGCGGCGCCGGGCGGGTGGAGGGCGGGAGGGAGACGGCGGGCGGCACGGCGCCCACTTGACAAGATTAGCCGCCGACGCGGCTGGGGCGCGGTCGCGGCCGCGGGCGGGTCGGGCGGGAGAGCAGTGCGGCGAGCGCCGGCATTGTGTGAGCGTGTCGCGTGTGTGTGTGTGTCTGTGTGGTGCGAGTGGTGTTGGCGGTGCGCGATGCGGCGCCGGCGGGAGGTGCCGCCCGCGGCGTCGCAGGCGTCGTGTGTGTCGCGGCGCCCCTAGCGTCTCCGCCCTGGTCGTCGACCGAAGCGGCGCGCGGTCGCGTGCGAATGTGGGTGTGACGGGTGTGGCAGAGTGACCGACGACGGTCCGGCCGCCCCCTTACGTAACCCGGTAACGTAGTGGTGACATTATTAACGCGGCGTGCGGAAAAAGAGAGGATGGTGGTGGCGGAGGCGGCTGGAGCGGCGACGGCGGTAGTGGCGTGGGCGGTGACATCCAGTTTCCCACCGAAGGAGGTGGCGGGAGCGCACGCGGGAGGAGTGGGCGTAGGGCTTGGAGATGGAGCCCTGCGGGACGCCAGGAAAGTGCGACGCAGAGGTTGCCAAAAGCTATTCGTTTGGTGGTATTGTTTCGGGTTCTCTACCAGAGTTGGTTAATGGAGGTCAGGACATTGAGACTTCATTGTTCTTTTAATTTACTATTGCTTCATTTATTTGACGATTTACAATGACACTGTTACAATACTCCAACGATTGCTGCGAAAGTGCAAACTACGTCGGGTGACAAAAAGGTTTCTGTTTCAAGGTTTGTTTAAATGTCACTATTGTTTAAGCAATTTCTTTTAAGCTCAAAGAAAAGGAATTGAACGACTAGTTGAGAAAAATTTTGAAAGTGAAAAAAGCTTGTTATTTGTCAAATTTTGCTCAAGAGTAATTTACATAATTTATTTAATTTTTAATTATGTTGTCGCAAATATATAGTTTTGTTTTAGATAAAAAGATCATGCGAATTCGTGACATTTATGTATGACAACTCCCAAGATGTCTGATGAACATTCTCCACTTTTAAAGTCTTCCAGCCAGATTGAGCAAGATCCTTTATCTTAAAAGTTCCAACTTGGGGCGTTGTCAGGGAATTATGTGGCATGCCGATAAAGACGATACATTTTCGGGAACTTTCGGAGGAGCTTCTGCCTCCGCGCCGTGTCATCGGCATTTGCCTGCATCGCGATGGCAGGCGACACAAAGCCGTAGCACAGCAAAGCACAGCGCAGCGCAACGGTGCTGCTTTTAGCGCAACCCCTCCTCTATTTCGGACCGCGGGCGGCCCGCGGCGCGAGGCGGAGATGAGGCGAAACAGCTGAAGCGCAGGCGGCTGCGGCGGCGGGGGCAGAGGGCGGCAGGGGGCGGCGTGAATTAATTGAGCCCGCGCCAGGGGGCCGCGAGTGGGGGCGACGGGAAGAGCAGAGGAGCACGGGAGCAGGCGGCGGGGGCGGGGGCGGGTAGAACGACGCAACTCGCAGTGGGTCCAAATGAGCATTTGGGGATGGTGGTGGCATCATAAAGTTTTGTTAAATAATAAACATATTTGTTATGTTGCATATTATTTTGTAGTATATACATGATTCTACACAATATTATTTTTTAATAATTAGATAATTATAACATAAATTTTGAAATCAATTTGTCAAATGAAGGAAACAAACAAACACTCTCGGCCGGGGGGGGGGATGGCCCAACGTGCTTGAATCTCGATTGAATACGCTCTTGAATCCGTCACTGGCTGAAAGCACGCGTCGATGGTTTAATAATAATTTTTGTTTCCGGCAGCTCTTTTTACTCTTCAAGAAGAGGACTCGCGCTAATCGAGTACACTCTCCTAAACTTTTTTCCGGTTCCCTGATTATAATAATTTAAATGGATTAGGGAATATTCTTTCAGCTAATGCGTGATTGGCAATTTGAATTGCAAATCAGATTAAGCAAATTAATTCTACTTTATCCTTAAATATCCCTCATTATAAGTACTTTAAATATTTGTGTTAATTTTTAACACATCTAACTCGTGCAAATATTCTCGTACAAATTTTCCCTGTACATTCGCAATTAGTTTGCACACATGCATCAGTAGAAACTTCAATCCCACAGCCACTGCTGGATGGAAACTATTTTTGCTTTCTACGTTAGAATGTGAAGCGACAGTTTTAAAACTGTGTAGCATGAAAACTTGAGAAGAAATGTGACTCGGACGTCTCGTTTTTCCCTGAAGTATCAGCTTTCATTCCATGTTTTTTCCGCGATCAGAACTGTCTGAATGTAAACTGTAGCCATCTTTTCTTTCCATGCGCGCACGCACGCACGCACGCACACACACACACACACACACACACACACACACACACACACACACACAACGAATGGAGTTCGTTGCATACATATTTTACAGCTTCACTTCAAGTCATTTTATAGAAGAAATTCATTATTTTACGTAACCATCATCTTCTTTGTAACTTCTATCCAAAAACTACAAATGACTGCAGTTGATAATTAACACAATTAACGAATTTATCTCAAATCCTTTATTTTACCTAAAAAGTTACTTTAAACACAAAAAATATAATTCATGGACTCTCGAGCAGACAGTCCTTTGCCACTTCAGACTGAAACTACTACAACGGAACGGAATATGTAGCGAACTTTACAATATTGCTCTGCCATTTGTTGTCAACCTTTAATAAAGTGACACCTTATGTAAACTGGAAGGTTGAGGGCCGAGTTGATGGTACAATATAAGTTGTTGCCTGCCAAATATTACGTAGGACAATCAACCCTTCAATGTTACCACACCACGACGTGTACGATAAAGTCTGTGCTAAGTTGTTGCCCAGTATTATTTTGTTGGACCGTGCACGCCGCCTTTTCGTCTCGTTTCGAACCAGTGCGCGGCGGAGCGAGGGTCGTGGCCCGGCTGGGAAGAGATGAGGGAGGGAGAGGGGGAGGGACGGGGTTCGGGGCCATATGCGCGGGGCGGCCCCTCCCACGGTTGAATCACGCGCGGGCGGGCGGGCGCTCTGGCGCAGGGCGATGGGCGACGGGCTGTGGGCGGCGGCCGTCTTTATGCGCGGCGGCTCGTGAAGGCAGTGGGCGAACGGGGTGCTTCTCGGAGCCGATGGCGTCTTTTGGGATGGCGCACGTCGCCACGGAGTGACCGGGTCGCGTCGGGATGGAATAGCTCCGAGCGGGGGACAGCGTTTTTGGCGAGGAGTGTAAATTGCCTCATTTTAGGATGTTGTAACGTGTCATGATAATGTTTGACTTCCTTTAGATGATCGTGTGGGGTTAAAGGTTTCTCTGAATACTACTGTGACTGCTAGGAGCCGGAACGTCTATTAAAGAGGCTTTGTATTTTAAGTGTCTGACGATCACAGCAAGGATTTTTGTCTGATTTAGCATACAAATTGCGTTTTACATCTGCGCTGTACTATGGAAATGGAAAAGAGAGCGTAAGGATATTATCAGTTATATAATTCCCTCGAAAAATTAATTATCTTTCGTGAAGAACACGGTGTAATTTTAAGATAAGTTTATGAATACATTAATGACGGCTTATCAGAAAACTTTCGTTAGCTATTTCCCAGCTCCGACTTTCACGATTGTAATAGATAATACATCTTTTCTGAATGAATATTCAAGGAGGTAAGAAGTCATAAAACTTCGGTCAGAGCCCTTTAAACAGGTTCCATCTCAAATTGAAAAGCACCACATTCTTTTAAGGACGGAATAGTCCATGTTTCAGATTGCAGAAGTTAAGTAATGACAATGAAGCATTAAGCAGAACATCCTGGTTTAATGTTTCGTCAGTTGAGTTACCGAGAGGGGTAGCTAGAAAGAGGAGTCGGAGAGAATGGACGGGCAACTCAAGTGACTTCCATGAAAGGGACGTCAAAGCTGAAAACTTGTATTCAAAACGCTAGAAATGCAGAATATTTGGTGAGCTTATTTACTACGACGTAAAAAATATACCTAGTAAAAATATAAAACCTAACATAGCATCTAGTAAGGCAGTCAATATCGATATTAGAGATTGCCAGAAAATGGCGCGATGATTAACAGATTCCAAATTAATTTTTTCATGGGGGTTTTAGAATAGGGATTGCTCGCATACGAAGGCATAACCATGGTTCTCCACGATTTTGTTTCTGTTGGCTAGTCTAACCCTGCGTTCATCCGACAGCTGTCGCCGCCGCCCTCCGTAATCATCTTTGTTTTCGCACTAGTGGCGCCGGACGGACGTATCCCTCGTAAACAAGGTCGATAAGGCGAAGCGGCGCGTGGCGGGACCATAATCTCCCTCTCCCCCTCCCTCTCACTCGTCCCCAGATGCGCGTCACGATCTCGCCTCTCCGCACAAAAGCCTGCTCCTTTGGCAACGGGCAGACGTCGCGCCGCCATCTCCGGGCTCGTTCCCCGCCCCCGCCCCCGCCTCCTCCCCCTGCGTCGGTAATTCGGTGCGTGACTCGCGTGCGTGCGAGCGTGGGTGCGGGCGGGGGCGGGGCGCCCGAAACGCCCGTGCTGACTCAACCCTGAGACGCGACGCGACGCGACGCGACGCGACGCGACGCGCCCGTGCGCGCCTTGTCGCGGGCGCGACGGACGCGCGGGAAACGTGCAATGATACACCAGCTATGTAGAGTATTAAAGGCCCATTCACAATGCGAACATAAACATAAGTATGGCGTTAACATAAAAGTTAGGACTACGACCATAGGTGGACTCATTCACAATGCGTTCGCATAAGCATAACACGTAAGACGTTAACTTAATAGCTTGCAGGGTTCAAGCTTCTGTGCTTATGTTTATGTCAGAAATAAGAAATGAACCAATCACAGTACGTTAACTCAAAACCGAGTATCGAAATAAGTCGATAGACGAACTAACGCAATCCAAGGCAAAAGCCCCCGATCATGGACGCAGTCCTCTAGAAATCGATTCTCACATCCAACCAATAGTAAACTAGAATGTCTCACAGACAATAGAACCTCTTTATTTTGCTTACGTTTGTGTTGGACATTGTGAATACTTCAGTCTATCACTTATATTAATGTTTACGTCTATGTGTTATGCTTATGTTTGTGTTAGCATTGTGAATGGGCTTTTAAGGAGATTGTGCACTCGCGAACGTTAAAGCACTATCGATCTTCTGCGCATGCTCAGTTCAAGTTTCGCATCACTGTTGTGGACCTGCGCATGCGCAGAAGATCGATAGTGCCGTGCGCTATGGCGTGCACAAACTCCCTATTAACAGGAGAACCACGTAGGGCATAAAGTATCCTCCGCGTGTGCACTAAAATTTTGATTGACAGAGCTATGGAACCTCCCATGACCGTCGGCTACTACCGAGCATCGTCCCCTCCGTCTTGCGACGTGATGCCGCCACGCGTTCGGAGACGGTGGCAGTTGATGTTATTCAACTCACTCAATCATGTTATGATTGAATCACACGCGCAAGGCGCCAATCGTGAAGTATCAGTTGACGTTGGAAAGCTCCAACAAGCAAGCCCGGAGACTCCACGCCTGGAGCACGGACCATCTGCCAGGCAGAGTAGGTCATAAGAAATGGAAACGTAATGTGCATTTGCTAGGAAACCATTGTTGATAAAGAAAATTATCTTCTCTATCAGTTATTTGTAACATAGGTAAATTTGTAAATTGCTGGTATGTCATGGTTACATGTCCAATAATGTGGTGTGTAAATATGATGCATTATACTGTGGATAACTTTATTCAATTATACAAATATCACGTTGGTCGGTTTTTATGCAATGTTTTATGAGGAGGAAGAGTAGTAAATATTTCGAGTAATATTCTTTCTGTATTACCGGAGAGAAAAAAGAAATAGATAAAATAAAACAGGATAATTTCCATTTGTATGTTTTCTGATTGAGAGCAATTTATTAATGTTTTCCAAATTTACCAATATCAGAAAAGATCACGATTATCTTTATAGGCCAAAAAGATACCACCCTCACTCTTCGAAAAACAGTTTGGTGCTGTGTGTCTAAAATTTACGGTACATAAAAACCTTGATCGGATAAAAGGGAACAATGGGATTCTTCCGAAAAAAAAACACCATAGCTGTATGTAGGTTTTATAGTGCGAAGGTTTTTTTAGTGTAGAAACAGAAAAAATAGACCATTCTTTCATGATAGCTGTTTGATCATGATCGCTATTCTAATCTTGAACAAAACATTTTTTGAAAGACGTTTTAAACACGTTTCTTGAATTCAACATTATCCTACCATTTGTTTGTAATGCGTCGCTCATAGCATATTCGTCTGTGCGAGAGTATCATAATAAATGCCCTGTATTAAATTCTGTGCAAGACTACATCTACAAATATCTCCGGCAATCATTCACTTTCCCTTCTATATTACTACACCGCTGCGCCAGCATTTTACGTAGTATATAGCGGCGGTGACGTCCTTCATCCCTTATGAGTTGTGCGCGGGCCCGATCTGGGAGCTGTGCGAGTGTCGCCGGGCGAAGTTTCCAGTCACGTCCCCGCGTCCCGACTGCTATTGCCCCCGCGCGGGGCCCAGGGGGGGGGGCGAGGAGGGCAGGGGTCTCCCATAAATCCTCCTGTGCGCAGCGCACTGGCTCACGAGCGCCCTGCCCGCGCCGCAGTAGCGCTGAGCTCGTAATTATTTTTGGACGCTGCATCCGGAGAAGGTGGAGAAGGAATTGCATTGGGATGTCTTTCGTTTTTCGTGAGGTCAAGGTCTCGCTCGATTCGGATTACAAGTCGGGGGCGATTCAGAAAGTGGTGGTTTTCGAAATAGAGGGCGTGTTCATTGTTTTAATGTTGCTGGAAATGGTGTTCTTGGACATTGGCAGTGGGGTGAACTTGACCTTAAGATCGCGTTTGCTCGGTGTTCAAGAGCTCTTGGATTATGAGTCTGGGCGATTGGGGGGAAGTGGTTCGAGATGTATGATGGGACCCATGTTGGATTCATTTTGTATTAACGAGAAACTAAATGATTTTTTTTTATTGCTGGCAGAGTTGTTCTTTGACAGTTGCATCCACAGGACACATTGAACTGTCATCTGCAATCTTTAAATTGGAGACGTGGAATCTAAATTAACATCGTTACAAACTTCCTGTAAGTAGAACTGCCTCCAGATTACAGTCTAGTAAGAACGTACATGACTTCACCGTCTGGACCTTATCCAAGTATTTCTTCACGTCTTCCAGAATAACGAACAAAATCTTGCGCATTGCTAAATCTTGCTTGGAAAACGGCGGTTTTCGTCAACATGACAGATAAACTTAAGTGAGAATTATCTTACCCGAGCTTTAAAAGTTTGTTCTGTACAGACAGATAACTCCCACGTCGCCTGGTTTACGTCTGTTTTCCTGACCTGACAAGGTCGTCTTGTCTGCAGTGTGAATGCATTGCTAAATTGATTATACTTTCGGAGATACAAACTAAGACGAAGTAATGCTCCAATTCTAAAGAAAGGCGATTAATGATAATAAACTCGTGCAGTTTCCCTCTTGTTAAAAATAATTTAATTTAACGTAAAGACATTGTCTTGTAGTAAGCTGGAAGAAAATTGAGAAGTTTGGAAGAATGCGAGTTAAAATCCTCAATAAAATTACTTTTAAATGAACATATTGACCAGACAAATTCAAGCCTGGCTTTTTAAGTTTACGTAATTTTTAGTATTATAAGGCTGCAAAATGACGAATTCTATCCTTGCTGGAAACGTATCCATCATTAGAAACACGAGTGTAGATGTACAACGGCCATCATTTACCGACAGAATATGTAAGATTGGATTTTTAGGCAATGAAAGGAGAATCTAAGTACAACTTAGAGAAAAAATAGTAATCTTGTGGTTTGGGAAACAGATGTTCTTTCTGTGATGCACGTTTATCATACTGTGATAAATGATTTCATGGTCGTTTCCAACGCCATATCACTGACCCATATCACGGCATGCAATAATGATACGAGTTTAAAACTGACGTAATTTTAGATACGTTATTCGTACCCTTAACAATGTATTATTTACAATAAACGCGACCGGCACAAAGATAATTCAATAGTGAGCCGCTAGAGAGTGTGTTCAGTCACAGTGAACGATAGTGAGCTGCAGTTTTGGAATGCACTTTTCTCGATAGTACTGCCAGTCTGGCAAGTCGAGAGCGGTATGTTACCAGTCCCCTCTCCAACCGAAGTCAAACGACCCGCGGCCTTCCCGGCATTCCCTTCCGGGCGATAGCGCGGGCGCCCCACAAGGTCCGCCGCGGCGGGAGATAACGCGGCGCGGCCGGCTGGCCGGGGTCAGGCACGGGACGCAAACGCGCCAGGCGCCGTGCGGTGGGCGCGCGCGTCGGGACGCCCAACGCCCAACGCGCCAGGAGTCCGCGTCTGCGGGCGCCGCTGCCGCGCGCCGCCTCCGCCGCTGCCGGAGGGAGAGAAACGGAGCCCCCGGGGAGGGGACTCATCACTGGAAATAGATCGCCGCCAGGGAAGGGACCAGGGGCCCGCGCCACCGCCGCCGGCGGAGGAGTCACCCACGTCGCGGCGCAGCGCGCGGACGCTCGCACTCTGCGTGAGCCGCCTTCGCCGTCACCACCATCAGCTTTCCGCACGCCTTGTGGCCTTTTCTCTTCTTTTTTAAAATTTATTTCCTTGTGTAAAAGCTAGCCATTCGGGTGCGAGTGAACGCGTTTGTGTTTTTGTGTGCATTCAGAAGGAGCCGGAACTGTCGTGTCGCGTGGTGTGGATAGATAGGGTGTTCCTCAAGGATCGTTCTTGGGTCCGTCGGCGTCACAGAAGAAGCGCGGTGTGATTGTAGGAGGAAGAAGAGGAGAAGAAGGTGGGAGAAGTGTCGACGAAGTGGACGTGATATCGCGCCAGTAGTGGGAGTGTGGAAACAGAAAGGCCGGACGAGGCGGGAAGCGGGAGCGGCCGGTTGACGCACGAGCGCTAACCCCCCGCAAGTACTATTTCCCGGCGACGGGGCCGTGGCCGGGTCGGACGCCGGCGCAGCAAGAGGAAGTCGCGGCGCAGGTCCCCGCGCCAGAGCCCGCCCGTGGACGGGAGGCATGCGGGCGCGCAGATGACTTCGGCGACGGCCGCCCTCGCCGCAGTGGTGGCGCCCGCCGCGCCGCCCCCGCCGCCGCTCCCGGCCGCCGCCCCCGCCGCCGGGGGCGGGCCGGAGCCGTCGGAGGCGGCCACGGACGACGAGCAACCCGAGTCGCTGGGGCTGGAGCTCGACCTGTGGGAGGGCCAGTTCGAGTTTGTGGGGCCCGACTACGGCGAGCACGCGCCGCCCTCGCCGGCGCTGTCGCTGTCGCCGTCGCCCACGCGCGGCCTCAAGTTCGGCAGCAACGGCGTGCGCAAGAACGAGGCGCGCGCCTGGTGCGAGGAGCTCACCGAGCAAGTGAGTGGAGGCCTCGGGCCCCCGAGCTGGGCACGGGCCGCGTTTCACGTGGAGGCCGCGAATCCGCTAGGGAGCAGCGGGGTCGTTCGGTCCAGGGCTGCAGAACTCTTATCTGGATAAACCATGAATTCATTGACAGGATTTCGCGCCGACAGATGCACAGAGCTAAACCGTGCTCATACATCTTCAGTTATTTGTTGTAATCGAACGAAATTACTTTATGGATTCGTGATATTTCATGAAACTTACCTGAAATCTGTACACAAATTCTCCAAATTCGTCTCGCAGTGAATATTAAAATGTGACTTTTGGTCATTACG
Organism: Teleogryllus occipitalis; assembly: GCA_011170035.1. Classification (NCBI taxonomy): domain Eukaryota; kingdom Metazoa; phylum Arthropoda; class Insecta; order Orthoptera; family Gryllidae; genus Teleogryllus; species Teleogryllus occipitalis. The sequence goes on along the minus strand of BLKR01000022.1, from coordinate 320,684 downwards.
AATATCGTTGACATTTTCCGATGATACCTCGAAAATGTGAATGATTCAGTCAGCAAAATAACTCTAGTATCAATATTACTCTGTCTGTAGGACGTCATGGTCAAAACTTTAATTTAGAATGTCTTCTTTCATTTGGTCTTAACGATTTACGCGTTCTTAGCGGATTCTTGCTGCCTTGTGAAATGCGTTGAAACTAGGGAGATTGAAAAGTTAGTGGAATTGTTATTGAGGAGGATGCATTGACGGCGCACTACGTTCGCGTCGGCTTGGAAAGTGATCTCCATATGAATAATATGGACGAGCATAAATTAATAGAACAGTATGGAATTGATCACGTAAGACAACTTCAATCCCGTTGATGTAACCCAGTTATCGGAATATTTATGAAGGTTCTAAAGAGTGTTTTCGATCTGAATCTATAGAATTTATTACGTAAACCCTTCAACGCGATTTTGCTGAGCTGTGTTTTTCTTCAAAACAATTAGGGCAGTTCTTGAAAATCGTTCTGAATTTTCTCCTTTCTTTATTGTTTTTATTGAAGAAACAAAAGACTTTCAGCCATGTAGCTGTACTACATACTTGCAGAATTGAGTAAAAATAAACTCTTGAGTTTCAAAAGGATTTTTTAAAAATGTTCTCGTCAAATTATACTCCATGTCCCTGTGTATTACAAATTTCACACATCCCAAAGTGATAAGTTTTTTGACCTAAGGCTGTTTTGAAACTTTCACGTTTTCTTCTCTTAATTTTTTTCTGATAACGAAGTTACATCTCATGGATTGAAATAAAATTATTGGCGTAACCACGAGTTTTTTATTTCCTCATCAAGACAATTTTATATCAAATTCAGAGTTGCATATATTCCATCAACCTCTTTTTAAGACGTACAGCATTCTCGTGGAGCCAAATGAATCTGATTGTGTGAAAACAGAGGCAATTTGCCGTTCTTTTTTTACTCTTGGTTGCGCCTGAATCAATAGGCATATTTGATCCTGAATTATTTTAGAAATAATTTTTGGAGGAATGTCATGAATATGAATCTCATTCCTCTTTTGTAGGCATTTGCTTTTAATAGTTTACCGATATGTAAATGAGAAAATGGAATGTTTAACAATTACCTTTGGAAGATATACTTCTGAATATTTTTTCTTTTCTTCGGGTTATTTGGAATTTATGGCTAAATTAACAATAATAAAGTTCTGTTTCTTATGTTTCTAAAATGATGGTGGCTTAGTGACTTTTACATAGAATAAACATTTGCTTCTCTCTCCTATTTTCTTCCATCTCTTTCCTATGTCTTATCGTTATCTATGCTATATCTTTCCCATTCAGTGCCCTCGTGGAAATCTTCCTCCGCATGGATTTTCTGGGAAATAGTTTCGATAAGAAGATACGAACTGTCATCGTTAATTAATGATGTTAATGTATTTCTTTTCCTCGATATTTATTACTGTATCATTCATTTCACGATAAAACCAATTTTTTTTCTTTTGCGTACTGTGTACTTGCGTGCTTCGGGAATAACTTGACCTCGTATCGCCTTCATATTCTCCCTTGTTTACTCCAGTATACATATTTTTTACTTTTTGTTACGATGGTTAGCTAAGTTTCGAATTTGCTACGTTGACCATCTGTCCAAAATATTTGATACATTAGTAACTAACTAATTTCATCTCATCGGCACCCTTTATTTGCTTGCGTATTTCGTGCCACGTAGACAACTGAACGTCAATTAAGGAATAGTTAACATTTCGTAACCGAAGTACGCAGGTGCATCGCATAGAAGGAAGATGGCGCGCTGATAGGCCATTGCGCGAAAGGTGAATGACGCCTATTTGGCGTCGCTCCGAAATAGAAGCCGCAATCCGATACGGCGCTGCGTTTCTCGGTCAGCCAACTCCGGCTGCAGCTGCAGGGGCTTCAATGAAGGCGGGGCGCTGCCGTGCGGGCCCAGGGCCCAGAGGCGTGCCGCGGTGGTGTAGGCGGCAACGCCGCGCCTCATCGCACACCGACCCGAAACGGGCCAAAGGGCGCACACAACTCGTGAGAGAGATGAAACAAGGGCCGTGTAAATAATATAGTTGGCCCTAGGAATGATCCAATTTTGGGGACCATTATTATTATTATTATTATTATTATTATTATTATTATTATTATTATTATTATTATTATTATTATTATTATTATTATTATTATTATTATTATTATTATTATTATTATAGATTTAAGACCTAATAAAAAATTAGTTTTTAAAAATAATTAAAGGCCTCGATTCAACAGGCCCCAAGTATGTGCTTATTCTGCATGTATATTAATCTACCCGTGGATGAAATAGTTCGTAATGCACCGTATTCAGTAGATTATTCCAGACATTTGTATTATTGACCAGGAATAGAACTTCCTTCTAGTTTACTCCAAATTGCTTTGATACAGATACTCTAGATGTCCCAATTGAGTTTTCTAAAATTATGTGATATTCGAATGTAACTAAACCATTGCTATAATATTTTATAGTCTACGTACATCATTCCTTATGGTCACTTTTGAACAATCTCTTCGAAAATAAACGTCTAAAGGAGTAATTAGAAATCTGAAACCTAGTTTACGAGTGCCAAACCCCAGTCATTACGTTTCGGAGAAAGGGAAAACGAATATATAAGAGATTTGTTAATTATTACAATGATGCAATGAAATTTTTATCTTCTATCTACATCACTTCAAGAGCTCTAAATGATTGAATTATAAATACATAAAGGAAAAATTCTCGAGATACGTGAAAGGAACTGGACCAGAAAAGCGAGGTCTGAAGTCTTATAATGGAGTTCATTCTGTGTGGTAAAAATACTTTCTCTCTATGAAGATGGAAATAGAAAATTAGCCGAATGAAGATCATGAAAAATGAGTATTCTTAGAGTCAAAAGAAGATTCAGGTAGACACATTTTTGTATGTCACGTTTTCAAACCATTATGCTGGATGCAATAACTGCTTCGAAATGACAGGGAATATGTTGTGTGCGCCTTTTGGAGTCCTTTCGGCCCACTGTGTGTGTGTGTGTAGTCTTCGTGCGGTGCTCCACCCCTTCGTGCCGGGTGCTAAGGCCAAACATAACTCGGGAGGGGTCGCCTGCGTTTCCCCTGTGTGGTGTCACCGCCCCCTGTTTCCTTTGTCTATTTTCTCCTCGGCGGGAGGCGAATGTCTTATTTCAGGCGTTTTAAGATCTAAGGCGTCCGATGTCCTCTGGACGGTGTAACGACCTGTAAAATGGATCAAATGTGCATGTTAGTTTCAGTAAATGGAAATTATTATTTAAAAAATAAATTAGAAAATTTGCCTTCATATTAATTCAGTATTGAAATAAAAATTTTCGTGTAAGATGTTTTAAGTAATTTGAGAAAATATGAATGTTGCGTTTATTCAATACGTCAGCGATGTTTTTGAGGTGTTACGAGAAGATGACGATTTTTGTTCATGTGGAAGCTGACGAAAATGATTCTATTTTGTGCATCCTTTCAGAAGGCCGTTCTAGAACACAGCTCGTGCGAAGATCTAATCAGCATGTGGCATGCACTTCTCGAGAAAAGTGACGGCGCTGATTTGCTAAAGGTCTGTGTATATAACAGTAAAACTTCTTCAGATATGGCAAAAAAATTAAAACGAGAGTATCAATACTCCGCTGATTACAAATCATGTTTTTCCCTTACCAGTTTTTTCCTTGCTCAAATAATAAGTGTTTTGATTCATATGAGTATATTGAAGGAAACAAGATTAACAACTAATTTTCTTGATTTTCAACGACTTCCAGAACTGACAGAACTGAATCCTTCCTTCACTTGCATGCTGTTGCTAATTTAATGCATGATACTACAATGTACAGACTTATTACTGGAATTATTATTAAGTAAATTCTTCCTACTTCTTACAGAATGTGCATGCTCTCCTCAGTATCTTGACAGTGAACTCTTTACGAACATCTATTTCAAATTGTAAACGTTATTAGTTGTATTTTTCTCGCAGTTGCTGAAACATGATCTCTTTCTGTACAACTTCTCTTATTTCTTCTTGCTATAGTGCTTCTTAAAAAGAAAGAGTACGAAGTCAAGAAACCTACTTATTCACAGCATAGAGTCCTATTTCGAGACTTTTGGTGTGCGTAGTTCGTTACACATTATAGGGTAACATGCGTACCTGACTGTGGTAATCATCACAGGAATCACAAATGGGCCTGTAAGAATTTAAGAGGCCATCCCAGTGTTTGAAGGAAAAGTGTTAAATTGTGTCGTGCTTTTAATGTGATGGGGTTTTCGACCAAATATGAGTTGACCAAGATGAAATATATGCTCGAAAAAGTGTCACGAAGCGAAGTAGAATTGGTTGAAACCTTTTTAAAAAGCCTTTGATTACATTAAATTTAATTGATTTGCTTATTTTTTTTAATTTTAAGAAGTTGGTACGTGGTTGCCTCGGGCGTTAGAAGTGAAACTTCAAAGATACAGAATTGGACTTTGTAAATAACCGAATATTTTATCTAAAACACTGAGTGGTTTATTCTTTTCACGGCTCTTCAGTGAGAGCTCAATGAATGTTTTCTACTATATATGTGACACCAAAATAAAGAAAAAAACACGTAACGGGCTCGCTACACTGCAACGTAACTGACACCTTAAAGTTGACTTCAATTTCTTGGCTGTTATGCGGCATATCGAGTTGCAGATTTCATTGTTCTGTGCGTCTTGACTTGACAAATAACTATACATCGTCCTCGTCTCTAGTCTAGCCAGAAAATATGCGTTGTTCTTCTCATTACAATGCTATAAATGTGTGGCGACGTAGACGGCCGTGAGAAAAAGACTTACATTTCAAAAATAATTTTTTTAAAGACTACTTAATGTTTACTCTTTGCTTACGACATTTCGATGGGAGTTCGCAATGAATCTTCTCTTTCTGAGGGACGAGGATAAAAAAGAGGGTGAGGAGGAGGATGAGGGTGAGGAGGATGAGGAGGAGGGTGAGGAGGAGGGTGAGGAGGAGGGTGAGGAGGAGGGTGAGGAGGAGGGTGAGGAGGAGGGTGAGGAGGAGGGTGAGGAGGAGGGTGAGGAGGAGGAGACGGGCACGGGTACTTGGTCGCACCACCGCGGCGTCGAGGGGTGAACGTGACCGCGAAGCGAAAGGTCACGATTTTGAACCCCACTCGTTGGGCGCGTGTCTTGCTCGCCGCCCTGGCGCGACGAAGGCGCCGCGTTGTAAAGAAACGCTGATTAATGGGCTTCGGAGACGGGAGCGGACGCGGACACAGCGCGCCATTCACAAGCGGCAGGCAGGCGCTTCTTGCGTCGAGCTCTCGGCCGCGCCGGCCCAAGCGTTTTCCCCTCGGATGCTCGGCATCCCTCGCCAAGAAGCCCCGTTCTACCAGCAATGAAGTGTGCGCCGACTTGGAAGTCGCTCGAACTGTGTACAGCCCCCTAGTTTGGGGGTTGGTTGAATGACGTTAGAAACGGTGAAAACGTAGTCTTGTATTTGTAGGTTTCATTTGTGCATTTATTCTGTTACTAAACATGGTTGTAATGTCACAGGCTCTAAATGCTTTCGTTTGACTATTTGTGATAGTAATACACTGTGCAGTGAAGCACAGTGGATTTGAGTTCTGAATTCTAAATTCTAAATCGTCTCTTTTTCTGGAAATTAAGTTCTAACGCAAGTAGAAACGTCGGATGATTAAGTGTTTGGAAAGGAACAGTCTAATTTATAGAACTCTCATAAAACATAAAAATACAATAGATAAAAATGAGTTGTGTTCATGATTGTGTAGGCTTCCGCGTCCGGAATTTGTGTTATCTATGCTGTAATGGATGAGCCGCGTCTCTAGTGGTGGCTGACGTTTCGACCAACATGTTGTGGCCTTCCTCACCCTGCAGCAACTGCTGCCTACAGAAGTACGCTCTGAGGAAAGCCACTACATGTTGGCCGAAACGTCAGCCACAACTACAAAGACGCGGCTCATCCCGGATAGCCTAGATATCACGAATTGTATTCATGTTTCTCTCTTACATTTTACTCCATTGACTCTCTTCCACCTTCTTTGAATCTTCAATATTTGTATTTAAACATTCAAGCAAGTACAACTTCCATTGCACTTCGCGCCGAATATTTTTATCACACTTCCAAATTTATGTATGTGTAACTAGGTAACGCAATTTCTAAATTTACTATTGCTTATTTTCTAGAATCCCTTCTCACTGCTTGTAACTTCTAATTTATAGCCACTGAATTCCGTCACGTCGATTTCAGTGAGGTAAATGGAGGATGTTCTGACACGTCGATTTTAGTTTCGTCTTTGTGCGTCACTGTGCGAGAGCGGGCGTTAAAAAAACGAGAGCACGGTGGTCGTTTCTGAACGCTGTGCCAACACAAGCGCCTCTGACTTCACAATTCTCGTTTCCTGCGAATAAACGCGCGAGAGCGTTTCCAGACCCTTTGCGAACAGCCTGCTGCTACTGTTATTGGTGCGTTCCAAGTTTTGTGTAACTTAAAACTCAGTTTTAAAATAAAGTGTTCAATGAATGTATGCACGAATGGGTTTCCTTTCGAGGACATACTGGGTCTCCTGAAAAATGGGAGCGCGAAATATAAATAATTGTGTTAGGATTTGTGATTGTTGTAGCGATTTGCAATTAATTGTGCGGTGTTTTTCATTACCCTGAATTTTTTGAATTCGTCATTTTTTGGAACAATGTTTTTGAGCGATGAATTGTCTGTAACGTGTTTTTCATCAAGCAGTACTGTTTGAACGGTTGTTAAAGGTATCGCATTGCGTGGGGAAGGAGAGAAAGAAAGTCAAAAGATACTGCCGGAGCGACAACGAAGCTATTAAAAATTGTGTATGTAGTAGGGAAATGGGTGTGGTTCGATTCCTTTGTATGAAATTAAATAAGAACGAGATGTTTACAGATATCACTATGAAAACAGTCGCCAGAAATTGAAAGGAATGTGATTAAAACCAATGTCCATTTGAAACAGAAGATTTCTTCAGATCTTAATTCAAATGTTAATGTCAATGTTTCTCGACACAAAACGATTGAACTGTCAACATATGATATAAAATTCTTATGTGGTAAAGCACAAGGAAAGATAATAAAAAGTCCAAATCGTCATTTATTCTCTGTATTACCTACAATGGTAGAGCAATATTGCTACATAGGAAGTCTGTACCGGAGATTTCTAAATCGAATTGGAGAATCGTTGTGAATATTGTGAGCTGCGTGGGGTTATTTCGCCCTATCATTTTGCAAACTTTTCTCCCGGAAGGTGCGATAAGAAACTAGTGCGTCATCTTAGGAAGTTGCCACCACCAGCGCAAGCAGTCTGTACAGCGTTTCCTCCAGTGTTGTGATACTCGCGCACATGAATCAGAATGTTCGCCTCGATGGCAAGCGAGAGAGAAAAAGGATGGTATCTATGCAACCAGCACATTGACTTTCATTGATCAAAATTAATAGTCTAGAAGTCTGTTTGTGAATGATGTCACATTTAATGTGGTTTATTCGTTTACTGAATAATCACGTTGTCTATCAATCACCCATTTGACGTGTAGCCTCAGTCATAAATTCTTGTTGAACAACTGAATCATGAAAAATGTTCTTATTACCCACTCACCATATTTGTAATGTTGCTGATTTTGTATGTAAAATATTGGTTTCCACTCACTCAAAAATAAAAATAAAATAACTGTAAAATATGGAAAGAGATTATTGTGAAAATTGATTAGTTTTCAATTTTATGGTATTCATTCATTCACTTCTCAGTCGTGCCTTGCTTTGCCACCATGTATTCACTCTATTTTTATTGGTTATGGAAGGTGCATAAAATAACAAAATAATGGTGAACTCGTCCTGTTTTATGCATTGGCTCTTATTTTTCTCATTTCATATTTACGGAATAGCGTTCCAAAATATTTCTTTCCCTATGTAATAGTCAAAGTGAGTTGTGGATGGGCCTGAGACGAGGCGAGGCGAGACGGCGGCGCCTGAGCATTCGCGACGTCCGAACTAAAAGCAGCGTCCGGGGCGGGGGCGGGGGCGGAGCTGTGCCGCGCCGCATGCCAACTCTGCGCGCAGGGCCTTCCGCCTCGCGGACGCCAAGTGGCACCACCGGCGTAGCGCCCGAGCCCCCGCCACGCCCCGCCACGCCACGCCTCACTCTCATCTCAGGATTCTGAGTTTGCTTCCTCACGTCGTGTTGCCTTACATCTCTGTCGCTGTTGTTTCGTCCCATTTCATCGCTCTCATGGGATCCCATCAGTTCAGACTCGCCCATTCCAGTTCAGTTCCACCCAGTCCATTCAGTTCAATTTCATACAGTTCGGACCTAGCCAGTCCAGATCCACACACTCTAGTTCAGTTCAGACCCATTGAATTCAGTCCAGTCCAGTCCAGTCCATTTCAGATCCACCTAGTCCTGTACAGTTCAGACTCACCAAGAACTGTTCAGTTCAGACCCACCCAGTCCTGTCCAGTTCAGACACCACCTTGTCCAGTTCAGACCCACCCAGTACAATCGAGACCAGCCTAGTTCAGACCTACCCCAGTTTTGTTCAGTCCCAAACTAATCCCGATCTATTCAGCCTCATCAATGTCACCCCATCACCATTTTTCCAGACCCCATCCTGTCCTCCATCCAGTGTCAGTGCGTCTGACTTCCTGCCCCATCACTCCCTCCAAAAAAATCCAGAAATCTCTCTCGCTCCCATTATCTTCTCCCTTCCATCTTAGCTTTCACTCTTGGTTGCCTTCATTCAGATCCATTGCCTTCTGCATCCGCCATCGCTCCCACTGGTGAACTGGGAATGGGTTATAGAACGAACTCATTCAAGAAGTCGCAGCCACCCGTTCCTTCCCATCTGTACATCCAAAACATCCGTGTACGCATTTCTGTTTAAATCTTACCACCCCCTCTCCTCGCCCCCACCCCTTGTGTTCGCTCTTAATACGTCATCGTCCTCAGACTATCACACCCTGTTCCGCTATCTCCCCCTTAACTTGTTCCAGATTGCCACAGCCCACTCTCGCGGTGTGGCCGGCGACGCCGCGGCCGTCCTCACTCGTCGGTGCGTCTGGCGCCGAGCGCGGCGTCGCGCGTCGGTGCCTTTCTTTGTGGGGCTTAGCCGCTCGTTTGCGTCACGGCCGCCGCGTCACACGTTTAGAAATACGCGCAGGGACGCAACGGAGTCGGATTTGTCTCTGGACGAACTTGGGCTCCGCGGGCGGAATGCAAAACGCGACGTGCGCGCTCATGAAACTCGGCACGGAAACGATGTGGTTTGGCGTAATGTGCCAACGAGCTGCAGGTGTGAACGTAACTCGAGTTTTTTGGCAATGGTTGGGTCCAATTTGAGAGCATTTGTAATGCGTTGTAACATGTCCATGACAACCACGATTTGCAGTGTTTTAAATATATGAATCCTACGTCATTACATGTTTTCTATCAGTGCTAGCTGGCCTCGTAATCGTTTTAATTGAAGAAAAAAGCTATGTCCAAGTCATTAGAGGGAGAGGGTATCGGTGAAACTTCTTAAAGGTTAATTTTCTTATTTCCAAATTCATCTTTCAATTGCTTGTTAAAGAAACACGGAACTCACTTGGACATTATTACATTGTTAAAGCAATTCTAAAATAAATAACGAGTAATATGTTCTTTGCTATCACTGTGTGCGTTCGATCACGCAAGCGTTCTAGTAGATGAAAACAATCGCGAGATAAAACAGGACCGAACTCTTGAGGATTTAGTTACGAACACCTGATCATAAACTGTGCGCGATATGCATGATAAAGGTATTACCTAAGTCCGCTTATCTCTCGGTTGGCAATTGAGGGCATTCGATATCACTCGGATACTTTAAATGTCTGTTTAAAGTTATAGATCAAATTTGTATTTTCAGTTTTGCAATTTTGATCTCAAGCGGCATTTATTTGGAGGCGTGTAATTGCACCCATCAGTATTCGAATGTGCATTCACTGTTTTTCCTACTTTTTGTACGCAGAGGACAGAGGAAATGCGGATTACTGTGATTACATTCGATGTGCAAATGGCTAACATCTCTTCTGATCCAGTATGATTGATTGTGCCAATTTCATTTTTCGAAAAGTTGGCATTATCTTTAAACAAGATTGCGATTCTCTACATCCAATTTATTTCATTAAGAGGTAGCAATTGCTAAGAGCTAAATTATGGGGAAAACATTTGATGAATCTTTTTCCTTTGCGACGCACCAGTCGTTGTTTCATTGCATGCTTCATGTCAAATTATTTAAAGGTAAATTAATCCCTCACTCGCGCACCCCTCGAAAGCGTTGCCCATCCGCATTGCATTGCATCGCGTCGCGTCGCATGCGGGTAGGTAGTTTTGCTTCGAATCACGTCGTATGTGGGTGGGGAGCATTGTGTCATATCGCGTCGCAAGTGGGTGGGTAGTATTGTCGTATCGAGTCACATGGCGACTGTGTCGCGACGTATGTGGGTGAGTAGTATTGTGTCGCGTTGCGTCACGTCGTAAGTGGGTGGGTAGTGTGGTGTCGCATTGCGTCGCGTTACATATGGGTGGGTGGGTAGTATTGTCGTATCGCGTCGCATGTGGGTGAGTAGTATTGTGCATTGCGTCGCGTCGCATGTGGGTGAATCGTATTGTCGTATCGCGTCGCATGGCATCCGTGTCGCGTCGCATGTGGGTGAATCGTATTGTGTCGGATCGTGTCGGCCGAGGCGTGCAGCCAAGGGGCGCACCCCTTCCGGCCCCGACGCGCTCGGCCGCTCACCCAGGCGGCCCGCCGCCCACAGTGGTGCGAAATGCCTTCGGAATAGAACTGATTGTATACGGCGGATGTAACATGTGTTGTATTATAAAACATAGATTCCGGTTGGTGATAATGCCGCCGAGAAAGTTAGAAATAAAATGTTGTAAACCAAAATGGCTAACTTCAACGGGGTGCTTTTCGTTCCTTTATTCGTTTGATGATTTGGTTTTTATGAGTGATTACAAATAGTATTTACAGGACACTGGCACGATTCACCAATCATGTATCGAGACTGTAACCTTGAATTCAATCACGGAAACGAACAGTTCCGTAAAAAATTATTTCAACGAAATATTAAATGAATTCGTACCGATATTATTGTTATCTGATACCTGATTACTTTGATGAAAACACCCAAGCCTGCAAATGATGAATACTAACGAGTACAATATTTTAAATCTGAAAGATCTTTTGTAATAGATACCACCTTGCTTTACCTTCACCTTGGAGGTTTTCATTGCATTTCGTTGGAAGAACGTCCCACTGCGTGCCGTCGCCGTCTAGTGGTCTGGGCGCGCATCGAGCACCGGAAGGAAGTCCGCGGTCGCGACCATGGCCGGCTCGCCCTCCTCCCCCCTCCCCCATCCCGCCGTCCCCCGTGGCGCGGAGACAACGGCGGCAGTTGGTTGTCACAGACGGCTCCCTCACCCGCACGTGACCGCACAGATTTACTTGCCACGTTGCTTTGAACAAAGAATCAATGCCGATCCGGTGGCCGAGATCGCTAAGGCTTTACTGTTGATGTAAGATCCGGTGGCCGAGATCGTGTTGTTGTGACGGACCGAAGGGTCGCGGGTTCGAGTCCGCCTCGGGCATGGTTGTGTTTGTGTTCGTCCTTTCACCCCTTATCATCGCCATATCGTTTCATCTTCACAGTTACCATAACGTCAACTCCAATTGTGGTCACTAGTGACCTAGATGTTGATGCGACCTTAAAAAACTCAGTGGGGTGGTAACGCTGCTGTAATTCATTATTGTTTCTCAGTATAGTTGCCTGAAAATATTACGGTTTGATATGATTGGCAATGAACTAGTACTCCAATACAGTATTTTGGTTGAGTGGTCTCTTCATTCTTGTTTGCAGCGATTGTCTTAGGAAAACGTAATTAGAGAAGTTCGTGCAAAGTCTGAAGATGTGGAAACAAACGACGATTGTATAACGTGTTCTTGAGGACAACGGAGAAATGCATTCTCGATATATTGTTTGTTGTCGAACATCCATCTCGTGCCGTAACTCTCGCCATTACGGTATTCTGTAGGGGAATTGTATGCTTGAGACATGCGAGTAAAAAAAAATCACATTGACATCATGTTACCACACAATGTCTTAGTTTGTCCACCATTCCGCATTACGGTAATTTAGACCATTATGCCAATTTTAGCAAAGCACACGCCAAGGGTAATCTGACCCAAAGGTCTGTCTCGGTTCAAAGTGTCGAGAAAAAGAGATGTAGAATGATTCCATTCATCGGATGTAGCGATCCATTAATACACACGGCAGCCAATTCTGTCGACCGTGCAATGGGGCTTTCCCTCATCTCCCACACTGCCCGCCCACGCGCGGAATGTGGCAGTGAAGTTTAAAATACACCGGTTGCCAGAACCTTGGAAACGTTCACGCTCAGTCAGTCGTGGTATCTGGAAAGTTTCCGTGATGCCTTATTATAAACTCATAGGCGAAAATTAATTTCAAACTGAAGAATCGATAATGTCAAAAATGTATTTTGAAAAGTGTCTGCAAAACAATAGCAATCCACTATTTCCTTGAACGATAATTTGAAGCTTGCAGAGTTTGCTGAGGATTTGTGGAGATTGGTAATGGAATTCAAACATCTCTTTCTAAAATTCTGAAATTCAACGGTTATGCATCGAGTTAATAATAAAGATCAGGTTTTATGATTTCTGTTCACACGTTCAGATTTTTCGAATTGTCTAATTATTGAATTAACTCTAAACAATTCTCTCTATTCATTTTGGGCATTCATTTTTTTTAAAATATAAGGCAATTCAGGAAAACTACACAAAGGCGATGCCGTGCCGAGTGGAATCCAATTGCTTGAATTCTTAAAAGAAGCACTAAAAGCTGAAACTTTCAAGGGGAAGCCTTTAAAGAGATTCTTGCATTGTAAATATACTTCAGTAATGTGTCAGTACTTCTGCGAATTAAAATATTAAAAAAACAAAACATTACGATACGAATTGCGTTCCTAAGGAAGTTTCACGTTAGGAAGACGAGATTTACTTGTCTAAACTCGATTTGGTTTGCAAGGAGTTGAATTTTGTCCTGCATCGAGAAATTGTTATCCTGGCCATTCCTCGGGGGAAATGCAGTGCCTGGCCCTACTCTGAGGCAAAGTACTTATAACAGACTGCAGGGGCCCTCAGGCCACCGCAAACAGTCCCAGAAGCACCACCCCCATCCCTTTCCCGGGTGACGTAAAAGTTCACATTACAGAATCACACATTTTATTTTTGGCTTCTGGCTTGGACGAAATTTTGAAGACAAACTTTTTTTTTTACTTCAAGCAACGGAGCGCCAAACTTGCGCCATAATTTTTTTCTCTCTCTCTCCCTGCGAGTCTACTTCCATGCTGCGAGTTTTGAAACAAATGAACTTGGCGCCGCTGCAGACCACCAAAGCAATGACCTCACTGAGCGACTACACATTTTTGTTTAGTATACAGGAAACTTCTTAAAGCAACAGTAAAGAAAGGTTTTCACAAACGTGTGTGCTGCGTATTGTAAAAAATATTTTAAAACCAAAGTTGGTGAACGGAGGTGTGTGAAGAGAAAAAAAAACTTCACATTGCTTGCAAGTTAAATTCTAAAAATGCACACGGCCGGAAACATATTTCGTCTCAGTGAAGACTATTTTCAACTTTTTAAAAAGATTTGAAAGAATGTTCGTAGTGTGAGGGGGAAATATTAGAAATAATTAATACTCTTCGATTCGTTTCACGATTTTCTAATGTCCTTAAAGCGAAGTGAAAATTGGGCCAAAGTATCGTAACTCGCGAGTGAGGAATGAAAAGTCGTTTAAAAAGTCGGCACTAAGGAAACATTCGTCGGAACTTCCTGGTTGCTGTCAGTTAACTCGTATAAAGTTCTTTACTGGTCACTAAAGCTAGGATTCTGTATTTTGGTTGTATTCCCTTTACATCTCGCGCTCGTTTCCAACCGGATGCTCTATAAACTAGGCTGACACATTGTTTACGCGAGCGCGGTCGATGCAGTCCGAGCTATCGCTTGGCTCCCCGTTTCCGAGCGCGGGTGACAGTTGCTATAAAAAGGCGACGCAGATGGCTGCGGCGGCGGACGGACGGCGCCGCGTGCGTCAGAGGGCTTGCGTCCGCCACACGCCGCCGCTCCACACGCCGCGAAGCAATGGTGGTGATCCAACGTCACTACCGTCTCGGCATCGCCAGCCGTTTAACCCTTCGTTGCACAGTGGAACTCAGCTGTAACATAATGTTACAGAAACGCATTCTAACAATTTAATTATGAACTATTTTATATTACACATAATGTACATCATGCCTTTATATCTCCCCATGCATTGTTAGGCAGTAAACGCGGTAACGAGGTGAAGTGATAGTAATCTGGTGGCGTCGTGAATCGGAATTTCCTAGTAACACACTCTGTTTCCGAATATCAGAAACGAAACGCTTTTAGGAAAATAATCAAACTAAAATACGAATTATACTTGTTTTATTGACTTGCTTGATACTTATTTTATCACATAAACGATTTGATTTTTTTAATCATAAAATATAGCACATTTTGTTGGAGTAACGCAATTTAATTGTTTTTTTTTCTCAAAGAATATTTACTTCTGAATTTTTTATTATTTTTCCCTTAATTAAGATAAGTAATGTGACGAAAAATAAGTATTGCTAGTAAAAATAAAAACTGCAATAAAGGGTAAAAACTGGCAGCAAAATATTAGCGGCAATCTATAGCCTCTGCAGCATCATTGGCAGTGCCGGAGCTAGACAGTTTTGGGCCCGGGGCTATGCTGAAGCGTATACCACCCTCCCCACCCCACCCCACCCTGCTGGAAAAAGTTTTTGGAAATGTATTTTAAATAGTTTTAAGTAAAACTCTTTAGTTATCGAATAATATAATTTCCACGGTGAGCTCAAAACGTTAAAAAAAATTGTTTTCAGTATGTACTTCCTAGTCTTCTTTATACGATATTGGAGGAACCGCCACTTTCCACGAAGTAGCTTGCACTACAATTACGTGTCTAATAAACATAGTGGTTGAAACGCGTCCAGTTGATTGATAGAAATACTGTCAGCACGTGTAGGTCTGCGCCGGATCTCGCCTTCCAGAACACCTGTACTCATTCCACAGTTTCCTGCGATTTTGCCGATCTTTCCTTCTCGTGCTTTTGTTGCACTGGTCTCTATGCTACTGACATATGTCGTGGTCACTGCCTGGAGACCCGTTGTTCTGGTCGGCCATGGTTTCCTCGGATCATCTCCAGGTGGAGGAGGCCGGTGTAGTACCTTAGCAACTGGCCACGTGTCGTTCCCGAACCTTCTTTCAAGCATTCTGCTCCCCGTTCCTTCCGTCCAGAGGATGATAGGCTTGTCCCCCATCCCCACATGTCTACTATAATGAAGGAAGAATCGTCAGTGCTCCAGTACGAAAATGTGGCTCGAATTGGGATATAGCGTCTGTATCCGTCCCTGTTGTTTCAATATTGATCACTATACTCGCCTCCATGCAATCACCACCCTTCGATGAAGCCCTCCCTCCTCATTGGTGATTCCGTTGCCGCCATTTCTAACGCCTGAATTTTGCATTTGAAGCAGACCTTCCAATTTGTCAATCTTTCTTATCTTTACTTCTGCCTATCCCTATTCTGAAATATTCTTCTTCTATTCCCTCTCTGTTAGAAATTTCTTATAATTTATTTCCATCCTAAGTTTACTGTATCGTTTTTTTTCCTTCTGTATTTTCATTTCTTTTATCTTCACTTTTTTCTTCAGATTATTAGTTCTCTTTCGCCTTCCTTCGCGTCTACTTCCGCCAACGTAGTCACTCACACATTTCAGAGTGCGTGCCGAAATTTTCGGCGACGCAATCTGAGTGATGACTTCCTGCTGTTGATTTCTGAAGCCTTGAGTTTGCTCCCAGGGACTATCCCGACTCTCTCGCGACAGAATTATGGGTGAATGGATACACGGATGCTCACGTAGGTGGAATATCTCTCGTTTGTTCTCCAGTTCTAGGCGTTTACTTCATAAAATGAAATTGCAAATCTACTAGCATTTGCAATATTTTTATAAATACGGTGATGTTAAGATTTATTTTAATGTTCTTATATTTCTTGTGGGGTGCTCCAAAATCTGAAGTCCTTGGCGTCTATTCTCCATAATTTCGTCGTAAAATGGCACTAGTTCCTGCACATAACTGATGAAGATACTGTAGTGCGTATTTACTCAAAATTGTAAACGCTTCCTCGATGGGTAATTTAGTGCATACGGTTGCAAATAGATTTTCGAAGAAATGTGTACTGCAATGCGTGAATGACGCGGAACGTGGAGAATAGATGACTTTTTCAGTCAAATCAGATCATTGAAGTCCCGGCGGATATTTCATAATGAAAAAAAAGATAATAGCGTTGCGATAACCCGGATCGAGATACGAAGTTCCTGCGGTTTCTGATAAGTTCCGAGCACTTTGTTTCCGTACTGTGAATTAAATGCGGGAACGTAGTCCTGATGTGGAAAGTAGAGGACTTGACCAATCGTTCCGAATGCATGGTACTTGCAACATTATTATTAACACTTTCAATTTACTCAATTATTAACCGTTCGATTATAATTATACCTCTGTACGTCTTGAAATTGGACTTTACAAAAGTCAGTAAATCTTTCCGAAAGAAAAAAAATAGCGTGTAGTAGTTGCTCAACTTGTTACTCGTCATCTTCATTATTTATCGAAGTGTATTGTATTCGTAAAATATGTTTAAGTTCCTCTAACTTGTTCTTCTTTTTTAGAATAGTATGCTTACAAGACATTTTTTTTTATAACTGGTTCTAAATCTGCAAATTTGCGTAACTTTTATACCATCTATTTTGGGTCTGCCCTACATTTTGGAACTTGTCAGGCAACTCCCAAGAGTTGTTTGCCCACATGTCGAGTTCATATATTGTTTGTAGACGACCCCACGGGACCGGACCGGATGGCCTGCACCGAGCCGGGCGGAGCATGCGGTGCAGGTGGATAAGCTGTAGGGGGGGTCGTTGGGCTGGCGGGGATATTTAATAGATGACTGTGATAAATGCATTAGCTCAGTTCTATAAATTACTCACAATTTGCCTTTTAATAAAATATAGCAAAAAGCCAATTGTAAATTATATTACGAATGTGAAGTCGAATGATGTGATTTAAAACTGCTAGAAGTACTATAATAGAAATTTGAAATATTCTCTGATTCAAAAGTAATATTTAATTTCATTTTACTCTCAACTATTCCCCAGACGCACTCTTCACTTCATATTTATAATTCCGACTTATTACCTTTATAATTTTATCGCTCGACTTTCAAACCGATTACTTGGGTGTCCAATCATTAATACAAAGAACTAGTTTCTGGTTCTTCTTGATTCTCCAGTGGTACGTTTGCTGTTTTACGTATGGTGTCCAAATATTTAGTGAGGCCATCTCGTAGGCGATCGAGAAATCGCGACAAGTTGGGGGGGGGGGCCAAGTTCAGTTGCCTATCGTTCTTTGGACCAATATTCAAGGTCTTCAACTGCTGTGCATGATGTAGCGTGAATGAAATCTAGATTATAATTAGTAGCAAATCTAGTTTTTGCAAAAGATTATATTTCTCTCCCATCCGTCACGTAGATTTTAACTGTTTTTTTAGTTAAGTAGCAATACTAATAACCTATACTAAGGAAACAATAATTCTAGACGCTCATCTTAGATTTCGGACATCATACTATTTTCTGTGATTCACAGAAATGCCTATCATAATTTTTCGTTGAACCAATTGAACCGGTTTCTTCAAAAGTTTGAATTACAGAAAACATTGGCAAGTTAAAGAGTCGCTGCACATGCAATCGTAATCAATATTATTCCGGCCGAAACACTTGGATCAACAGTATATTCCTTACGTTACTTCGACACGTTTGCAACAGAGGTTACTGCTTGCATGGACATCACTGGATGTGTGGAACGGGGCGGGGAGGATAAAAGGAAGTATCGCCTCCGCGGATTTTAGTTGAAGTTAAAAAATTTTAACTAATTTGTTGAAAGTAATACGTTATAAATATTTATCTGCATATTTTATTAACTTAATTTGTTGCAAGTCAATAATAGTATATTGATTTTGTTTGCGCTCCTTGTGTCCTGGAATCACATATGGGATAACAAACAATAAAGTGAGCACGAACTCGACCACTTAGAATAAATGATGTATGATCCGCCGTGACTGAACCGATGAAGTTTATCGCAAAAGGTGTATGGCACTTCATGCACGCGCACATGCCGTCGAAAAGCTGTTGCGTGTTCGTCTATCGCGACAACATAGCGACGCACTCGCTTCCGCCGAGCCACCGGTAATGACGCGGTGAGTCACCACCAGTGTGCGAATATGTCGTGAGAGGCTCGTTCCGACGATCCGTGTTTGCCATGGCCACGAAGACGTGACGAGGCAGACCAATATTTGCTGTCAGTGCAGAAGTGTACTTGAAGCTCATAAGCTACTGCGTTGAACACTGCAAATACCCGAGTTGTCCCCCACTTGCTGTAAAATGTCATTAAATATATTTCAGAAATCACCGCCTGTGATATAGTAAGACTAATCACTAGGGAACAAGTACATATTTTTACAGAAACAAGATATATGCATTCAATAATAATTTTTTTAGAATTTACAAGACATTCTGAATGAATCAGAACAATTTGTATTTTATATACTCGTATTTTCCATATTACTACACGTTTCTTAAATACATTTTAATATAATTATACGTCGAAACGGAACATTTCAGTAGCGAGTTTGCAATACGTTACTGGAATCGTCCTTTCAAAGCAATGTAATGCTACTGCGCTTCTATGACCACCGTTTCTTCACTATGAATAGTCACTTAACTTAACCCCCTCGTCCTACTTTTTCCAAACCGTGTTCTTGGAATCGAGGATGAGCGGAGTTTGTGAAGCAGAAAGAATTTCAACCAAGTACTTGCTCGTATTTCAAAGGGACCTTTTGTAACTCGATCGAAAAATATTGTTTTTCAATGACCTATTGCATTGTTGCATTTGGGGAGGAGTATGCCCCTTTACATCTCCTCCCGGATCCATCATCGGCTACTTGGTTCTCCTGTGCACTTGAACACCGGCTCCTCATACACAACATTCTCCTCGTAAACAAAAAGAATACTACGAAAGTTTTTTTATATTTCGAAACACACATGTTGTGAAGACTAATGTACAATTACTTCTGTAGAGGTAGATTTTTTTTCAGCCGCTCCAAATCCAGATTACGATCTGATCGGCGACGTTCTGTGCTTGGAAAATGCTTGAACAAAGCAATTTTAAACACCATAAATAATTTTTGTTTTACAAATTTTCTTTTTTTTCTTATATGTTAAGGAAAAAATAAATACATACATGCATTACATAATTTGCTTTTTTCAATACAATGAATTCCGCTCCCTACTAGTCACATACAAATGCATGCGTCACAAAATGCCGCGAAATGATGATAATTTTAGTATTCCTTAGCATCGGTAGGCTCGGACATTGCTGGAAATCGTTGAGACTTCTTCCAAGAACATACTACACGATTGAAAGTATGTAAACCCAGCTCTGAAAGGGTTCATGAATAATATATTTCGAATATATAATCTCATATGTTTGTCTCGTGCTATTGCTTATCACATTTATGCAAAATAGAAAATATGAAAACATTTTCTGAACTTTTTTCAATTGTTCTCCATTTTGCTTTTTATCCTCAATTTCACGTCCCATCTACAAGCTCTTTACAACACTTTTACATGCTCAACACTCGCTTCGACAAGAAGACATATCCATAGCAGAGAATAGTAAACTGCTTGTAGCGCAGTCAACCGAAGTGTCAGCACCCGACTGAATCATCGTTTCTTGGGTTTCAGGTGCAGCTGCTACAGCAGCAAGTGAGCGTCCTGGCGGACAACCAGACGAACACTGACGACCGCTACACGCGGGCCAAACAGGACAGCGCCGCTCTGCAGGCCAGGTAGGTCGATCAGTCTGAGGTAAAATAAAGGCATCAAACCGAAACCGTAACCATTAAAACCATTTTTCAATGGTGAGGCCGACAGCCAATACTTTTTCATTAAATACAGGGAGTCATCTAAAGTGAGGAAAACATCCCAACACCATATTCTCTTCAATTAGATGAACAAATGTTTGTTTGCTGAGAAACGTTTCGTTTCTACCCAGCAGTTTCTTGACGTTCTTTTTTTCTATAATGTTCAGAAGGTTGGGCGCAAAGTTAATCGAAGCGCTAATGTTATTGCTAAGTGGAAGGAAGAGAAAAACTCCTACATTTTACGTTTACCCGACCTGGTTTACCGCGTTTCGTCCTTAACCAAACAACTTCACGTTCACGGCTTTAACAACACACTACCCGCTAGGGTGGAGGTATATGCTTAAGATAATTGGGATACAATCATATACATCACAATCCGTCCTGAAGAGAATCCGGTGTTGTCAGGACAACGTTCAGGCTGTGACAGCTGTGTTTGTGGTGTTGTCACAGACGTTCATGTGACCGGGAAGGTGAATACCCAGACAGGTGGATACCCAGGCGAGTAAATGGTTTTGATAAAAGTACCCGGACAGGTGAAATGGTATTACGGCTTAAGTCCGAATCTGACATATTCCCGAATCAGAGAGAAATATGATATATGTGATAAACAGGGATCAATCTGCTTCCGGGTGGGAAGTTTGTAAGGCCAGCGAAGAACAAGGTGTGTAATTTCGAGATCCACAGAACGCGTCGAAAATTTCTATTTACAGAATACCCACTTATTCTAACTTAACTATATATTTCAATTGACGCTTCTCTATGCATTTCCTAGTTGGCTCAGACCCGGGGTTCGCTATTTACATAAAACAACCTCGAGTTTACGCGACGGGTAATTTTTCAAAGCATGCCCCAATATATCTTGCGCCTACGCGAGACGCCTCACACTCGAACAATCATCTTACTTCAAACAGTGTCCGATGCCTAATATCAACATTAGCCGGATGAAGTCCTAAATCATACGTTCATCATTCATACATCTTTTGCCAAGCGAATTACCAGTTAACTCACAGGCGACTCAAAGATTAGCCATATTTTGGTCTTTAGCCGCAACGAAGGTATTGATAAAAGTACCCGGATGGGTGATAATGGTACTTGTGAAGCTAATCGAACGTGTAAACTGTACTGTAAAACTATCCGGTCGGGTAAAACGGTAGGGGTAAACTAGTCCGAACACGGGTAAAAAAGGGTAGGGGTAAAACTATCCAGGTGGGTGCGGGGTAAAAGTATGCCGACGGGTAAAACGGTAAGGGGTAAACTGCTTGGACGGGTAAAACGGGTAGACCCACTAGGAAGGGTAAACAATTCCTAAAGAGCCGATCCGAAGCCGGCTATGGCAGTATTATCGTAGCGATCGCGGACCGAAGGGTCGCGGGTTCGAGTCCCGCCTCGGGCATAGTTGTACTTGTGTTCGCACTTTCACCCCTCATCATCATCATCATCATAATAGTCTTCATAGTTACCATAACGTTAACTCCAATAGTGGTCGCTAATGACCTAGATGTTGATGCGACCTTAAATTGAAAAAAGAAATTTAAAAAAAATTCCTAGTCCTTATCGGGTATTAAAGTGTTCGCACAACACGGAGGGCTCGGGGCGCTTACCACGGCGGCGGGGGCGCGCTCTGCGCAGGGTGCACATGCTGGAGGAGCAGTTGCGCGAGGCGGAGCTGCGCGCGGAGGAGCGGCTGCAGGAGGAGCAGCGGCGCCACCGCGAGATGATGGCGCGCGTCGACCGCGAGAAGGAGCTGCACGTCGAGAACTACAGCATCCGGTGAGTAGACGGCGGAGGAAGCCGAGTCCTCGAAGGCGGAATGATGCGGTGACGAATCCGGGAGGACGAATCGCGGGAGAAGGTTCGTGGCCTTTTGAAAACCTTGTTGAAATAGGATTGTTGTTCGATATAAAACACAACAACCCCATTGTTTTAAAGTATACTAGTGAAAACCCGTTAAAATTTGACTGTGAGATCTGAGATAAATGTAAAATACTGTGCCCAGACTAATGTATGTTGCATTATTTGGATCTTCAGGGTATAACGAAGATATTCTGTAATGTGGAGTTCCCAAAATTTTGAACACGTATGGCACATGACCAGGTGGCAATGCAATATCGGCGCCAAATGACACAAAGGAAGAGAGCATTATTATACTGACGGATGTTATTTCTAAAGTTTTTTGATGTGTCCTGATTTCCTATAAACAACTTTGATTTCTTTTGGTATATTGCTCGAAGATAAACTTATTTTCCCATTTAAGCGACAGAGTAAACTCGTTTACAGAATTTCTCACATGCGAAGTACAAAGCAGAACAAAACTGACATTTCATAGTCAACGACCCAGCAGAAAACGAAATGACCTCACTAACACGACACTTACGCTGACTTTCTCTTTCCCTGCGTCCAGTTCATGTACGTTTGCGTCTTTTGGGGCGCGTGGGCAACGATTCGGAATTCGACATAACCTGTGAACAACTTCACTACTTCAGTACAATCGAGCAAAACCCACTGTCCGAATGTTCTCTACAAAATACACCACAAACGCAAATACATGCAAACTGTCTTCGCCACTGTGCAACTATTACACTGAAACAAAACCTTGACGAATTATAAACAAATCTCAACAGTCAAAACAAAACATAAAGCAGCGCCACCATCAAGCAGGGTGGACATCTATCGACTCATATATATATATATATATATATATATATATATATATATATATATATATATATATATATCGATTTTGAAACAGTCACCCTTTGGAAGAAAACAATTGACTATTGATAAGCGTACTATTAAAGAATGATTTAATTTACACTGTAAATGTTGGTGAATCAACACAAACAGTATCTGATAACACATCTAGGGATCACATTCTTTCATTCAAAGCAAAAAATACTACAATCGTTTCAGTAGAAGCTCTAAACGAAGCCATGGCAGAATACCTTATTTTTTTAAATATATAGATTTCTATATGACGGAGTGGTGGTAGCACGCTTGTTCAAATCTTTAACATAAAATTGAATATACGAACATTGGTCTGTCAAATGAAAAGGATACTTTACCATGATGTCAAATAGCTCAGTCAAATGATACTGTACGACGTCAAATAGTCGTTGATCAGTCAAATGATTCTGTATAACGACGCTGTTCGTGGTCAAACAAACCGGCCGATCTCAAAAGCCATTTCACTTACAAATCTACAACTTCACAAAGTTCCTGTGAGACATGTGGAGCGTGTCATCGAAATCAATTTCATCGTTTTCTAAGATGGTCTCGCGGGCCATTTTTCCAAAATAATTTTGGAACGATCCTTTTCTGTACCTGAAGAAAAACTTTTCAATTAAAATGTTTCAAAAAATGTACGTAAACTCAAAAACGTTACGAGATATAAAAAAGTATGCGAGGACATTTCTTAAAAAACACTTCTATTTAGAAGTAGAAGCAAAAATATTTAATTGGGAGTTGGCGTCTCAAGATAAGCCCGACCACATTTCGGTGGCACTTGCACTTTTACACACACTAACGTGTCATAATTAAAAATCAAAAGGGAGACAGCGTCCGAAAGGTTTCAGATAGTCGTGCGCCACCACGGCCTTGGATTTTATGCTCACCATTTGATTCAAAATATTCTTTTGGTTTTTTTACGCGTACCTGCTATTCTTTAATATAATTTAAACAGTTGTGACTATTTGGAAGAGGCTTTTTCTATTTATTTCGAATATGCCTTTTCTCCCGAAAAGCGTTTTCCAACAACAAAGAGGTCTTAGAAATGAGGCCGTTTCGGAATAACCTATTCAATTGTTCAGGAAAGCAAAGCATCCTTTCTCTTGTATTATAAACTTAATTAATATAAAAATGTATTAATGAAAGAAATCACAATGCTTTACATAAATTCACTGAATATTTTTAATTGCTTATCATAATTGAGTAGAAATTACATTTCAAAATATATTGATCACTGAACGTAAGAGAGTGGATGCGATATAATTCACAACGCGTACTGCATTGGTTTTTGCAGCTTTGATCATGAATCGATCGTTAGAGCGATCAGTAGAATTATTTTAATTTGCTATAAAATAAGGGAAGTGGATTGTCCGTCAGTGAATCTTAAATCTTATCTCTTCCACTCAGCGCTAGTAACGACCATGCCTACTTGTGAGAAGTGAGCATTTATCTTTTTTTGTCGTGTGACATCTCGAGACAGCGAACCAGTGAATTATTGTGTGTCAAGAGTTGTTGTCGTGCCATGGTCATATCCCATAATGTATTTTTTTTTCTCGTGTTTTCGCAATATGTATCATGAAAATATCGTAGTCATACTAAAGAGAAATCGGCGTTTCGAGTGAACGATTTCATTTATCTTATTCGGTTGTAAACTTCGTAATGTGAAAACCGTTCAAAATAGAGATTCTTCTTCTACTGGGTGGATTGCTAGTGCTATCTTCGTATCAATAAGAGAGGGATGTCGAACAAGAGATCAAGGAATTATTGCAATACTGTTTCGTGTTCATATTCAATAAATTCCGAAAAGCACAAGTTCTAACAATGGATTTCAATATTCGGTTGGAACACGCTCTCAGGTTAAATTCTTTACATCTTTTCAAATCGAATAATTTTCTTGGTAAGTTGTTAAAATATCATGTAACGGCAAGCAGGGATTGATAATATAGAAACATCTTGCAATGAAGTGGCGCACGGTGGAGCGACGATAAAGTCAGGAATTGTCAGTCAGGCAATGTCTATTTAGCTGACGTTATCTCAACGAGCAGCAAATTACAGCATTGTGCCAGCCAGACATACCAGTTCCCCTTTGGCGTCCAAAAGAGACGCATCTCTTGTTGCGGCCCGGACTGTCAAGTGAGTTATTTTCGATGGTTTTCATTTTGTGAGTTGCATTAGCCCACCCAGTGAAGCAGTGAGCTGCGGCGGCAATTGCGCTTCCCGGAAGCTACGCACTTCTTGGGCTGAATCCCGGGTAAACCGAAGGTGTTTCTAATGTGTGGCCTTTACGATGAAGACCATTTCGAATTACCACGAATCCTTTGGATACGTATATCATATTTGTGACCAAATTTTTATCTATTGCGATTATAGATTCATTTTTGTTAAATTTGAACTCTCGGAATGTCATCAAAAGCATTTTGTACGTTAGTTGCACGGTAGTTTTCAAGTAACGATTTTTCTTTGTCAGAGAATGCGAATTCAAGGGAATTTTATAAATGACCTTGTGCTCTCCTAGATTCAATGGAGCACTCGTTCTTTCCATAAGAAGCTCTGTAGCTCTCGTGAAGCTCAGAAGAACTAACTCGAGTGCCAATGGAACGTTAGCGCCCGGCGCCCCGTTACAGTAAAAATGCAACGTCTACGACGGCCGTGTGTGTATGCAGGCTGCAGACGCTGGAGCTGGAAGCCGGCAGCCTGCGCGAGGAGACGTCGCGGCTGCGCGCGCAGATGGAGCGGCTGCGCGGCGAGAAGGCGTCGGCGGAGGAGCGGCTGGCAGAGGCGGAGGCGGCGGCGGCGACGCTGCGCGCGGAGGCCCTGGCCGTGCGCGACGCCGAGCGCCGCTCCCGGGAGGAGGCGGCGCGGGAGCAGGCGGCAAGCGCGCAGGTGCGCAGGCCCTTCTCTCTTTCCATCCCGCTCTGTGCCTTGACCACCACCATCTCTGTGCACGTTGTCTCTTTCTTGTCTTGAAATCATCTCTTTCTCGATCTCCATCACCTCGTACTCGTCTCCTTGTTTATTCAACTTTATTTTTGAATGTCAGTTGTTATTTTCGCCCGTCACAATTTCCTTCCATCTTTCTTTTTTTCCTCCTTTCTCTTTCGTTCTTTTTTCTTTCGTTTTCTTTTCTTCTTTCTTTCGTTTTCTTTTCTTCTTTTTTTCTTTCATTCGTTTTCTTTTCTTTCTTTCATTCTTTCTTTCGTTTTCTTTTTTTTTTTTATGTTTTATATATTATCTTACCATGAAAGGATAGAAAAACGTAATGTTTGTATTATTTATGCCATATCCAAATTTTATATTCAATGCTGCTTAGGCATATTGCCAAATATTCATAAATTAATTATATTTTCTTCTGCAGCTTGTTGACGAGCTGAGCCGGGATCTAGAACAACTTCGTAAAGAACAGGGAGTATCAAATCCTGCAGACAGTCAACACAGTGCACACCTTGCAGAACTGCAAAGTGAACTCAGCAGGTTACGTCAAGAAAATAAAAGTGAGATCTAGAAGCAAATGTGTTATTAGAGGAGTTTTAGTCAGCAGATGTGTTGAAATAACTGTACCTTAAACCATCCGTATTTTCAGGTCTGCGTGAAACAAATGAAGATTTACAAGCTCAAATATTAACTCGAGGAGTTGAAGAAGGTCGTAATCTACTTGGTAGTGGAAACAGCATTGCTGCAGAACTTGAAGCAATGTCTGGAGAAGAGGTCAGTGGTGCACGATTTGTTTTTTTTTATTTACCTTAATTTTTCAAAATTGTTTGTCAACGAGGGCTTTTACTAGTTGACATTAAATTTTCCCCCCAAACCATGAAATTGAAATAATATCCAACTTTAAAAGTCATGTGAGAAGTGATTTCCCCTTAAAAAAATTTCACACACAATATTCTGTAGATGTTTCAGAATGCTTGAAGAAGTGTTTCTCTGTTTATTAAAAATGGTTTATCAGTTTCCATTTCTTTGATTATTACTGAAGTAAAACTTGAAAATTTGAATTCGAACAAAAGTTCCATGTTCTCCAAGTTAATAGTTACTTATAGTTTTCCCATTCAGAAACTATTATATACAAGTTTCATAGATACATTTATTTCACTCTCAAGAAGTATTAAACCAAACATTACAGTCTTAATTTGTGATAGTTTTTCCTTGCTATTCTTCCTAATATCCTTTTCCCCTGTACCCATCAAATCTTTTGCATTACAATAGAACAAAATATTGGTGTGTGCTTATTCTTTATGATTATATTAATGTGCTTTATTAATGGTTCTGTGGAGAGTATTGTGTATTTATTGGCTGATTATTTTGGTAGACATAAAAAGCATTGTGTTGTAAGACACGAGTCACACCTTGAGTTCTGAGGTAGCAATTTGAAGTTTAAGATTTATTCTGTGTTAAAATAGGTGTATTAATTCTTATGTTTCCTTCTTTTGCACTAAGTAGATTTTTGTGCATTAGATTAACAGTTTGGTTGTGGGATGCCTTTGTAGCTTGTCCAAATGCATGAAGCTATTCAGAGAACATGGTTAGGGTGGATACGCTTATGTTGCTTTCAATGTTGTTCTGCTCTCCTTCACAGCTCTCTGGCAGCACACTGGGGCATCTATCATATGAGAAGGTAGGTTTATGCTTTTAAGTGTGAAGTGCTAAACCCCAGAACTAGCCTATAATAGATTACCAAGTATTCTGTAGGATCATTTTGGGTAGTATAGAAATTCAAAAACGATTCAATAATCTCTCTGCAAAGAAAGAACGGTAGTAATCCAGCCTAAATGATCTCAGGGCAGGTGTGCCCTGGTAAATGTTACATCAAAGGCTATGGGTTCGAATTCTGTATAAGCATGGATGTTTTTATAAAGTTTTTGTGGCATGCCTGCCTTCTCACAGTTATGTATATCACTGTCTCCAGCTACCATTCAATTTACCCATCACTACACCTGGTCAATTAAATCTGAGATAGGCCAGAGGGAAACCTTGATATACAAAGAAATAAAGAACTGCCATAATGAAGCTATGGGCTACCTTAGGCAGACTGGACAGAGTGAGGAATATCATTACTAAACATTGGACATTTACACACTGAAAACTGTAACTTTATATGCCTAAAAAGGCACTACAAAAATTAGAAATAACCAAGGAAAAGGGCAATAATTGATTGGAAGGTGAAGGGGAAAAGGCACTAATGTATTGTACTTGCATCTAAAATTAGCAGAAATTTGTGTTTAAAACAATATAACATGAGAGGGAAAATTGATGTATTACCTTGTTGGCAACAGACAAATAAATAATACTAGTACTTCAGAACCTATAAGGTAAATCTAGAGGCTTGAATTTTTTAAGATGTATTATTCTTAAATTCTTACCTAAAATCTGTTTCTGATAGGTCAGTTTGGTTCATTTGCAACTACTTCTCTTCACGATGAAAGTAATGTGATTCATTAGCTTAGCATATTTTTTATTCGCCAAGTATTTAACTGTGTTAAAAATTGT
The DNA here is from genome assembly GCA_011170035.1 of Teleogryllus occipitalis. Classification (NCBI taxonomy): domain Eukaryota; kingdom Metazoa; phylum Arthropoda; class Insecta; order Orthoptera; family Gryllidae; genus Teleogryllus; species Teleogryllus occipitalis. The sequence goes on along the minus strand of BLKR01000022.1, from coordinate 292,316 downwards.
TGAGATGTTCCTGAGGTAATTTAGATATCTGAAGGCAGAACTGAACTGCTTAGTAAACGTTGCTGTTATTTTTTCTTGGGTTGTAGACAAGTCAGAAGTTTATAATACATATAGCATTGGATCCAGCACAGTCTTCCACAAGGGACGCCAGACAGTATAGGGAAAAAGGAAAATCATTATTATATGTAGTTGGGCAGAATCTGTTGCTTAGGTAGGATTTTAGTAGGGCATTATATGGGTATTTTAGGTATTTCTTCAGTTTATATAAATGCACTTACAGAAATATGCAATACAACAAAACTTTTCTAAAAAGGTATTGTGTCTACTCACATGTGTGCACATAATATTAACATGTGCATGTACACATACATGTGTGCACATACACATACTAATGTGTGCACATACTTGCATGTGTGCACATACACACTCACATGCATACACATGCTCACACACACATGCACATGCATGTGTGTGCATGCACATACATGTGTGTGCACACATACTCACATGTACACACTAGCAAACTCACTACTATATAACTATTCCATTTTTAAAAAATGTCAATGTTTATTCATGATTTTTTAATATTTACAATGTAATAAATTTTACTTAATTTAATTTAATGCATTTTTCTAGATCAAGGCTTTTAATTTCACTAATCATTAATATGAATTTTTAGTTTACTTCTATTTCATTAATCATATTGCGTTTTAATACATTGTGGATCTTACATTACATTATTTGCACACATTAGTCATTTTAAATACTTGGGCTCAATATGGTTAAAGAATCTCAAAAACAATGGAAAGATTTTTAAGGCTGTTTGTGCCATTCTCTGAGTAAATCGTATTTTTATGGTTCTACCCTTATTACTTAATTTCTTTCAAGACTCCATTGATTTTCTTTGCATTTAACTTTTTGCACACTTACATTTTCTGAAGCTTTGGTGTGTATTACCAGCACAACTAACATCATTATTGGTACGTTTTATCTAGGCAGGTTCAAGGATATTTTATGTATTGTTTGAACTGCATTTGCATCAGAATAGCATGGCTTGTATTTTGTGTGTTTTAAAGTATTTTTACATGTGAGTGTAGATGATTCTTCAAAGTAGTTGTGTATGTTTTCACCCAATGCCAATTGGTAACCTGTTCCAATACCTTCTGCCCTATTTCTCGGAAGTTCTAATTACTGTTATCCTCTACAGCTAGATCACTTGTTAAAACATACTCTGTAGGAGTTATAAACAATCTTAAATGCACCTTAGAGAAACACTCTTAATTTACATGAAATATACTTCTGTGTATCATACTTGTAATTGGTAATACATGGAAACTAGGTATTAGATTGTACATTACATTTATAAATAAATGTCGTTAGTCAGAATTTATATCATTTAAATGTTCTTATGAGTTTTTTTAATTAAACTAATACATTGCTATTACTAGGTTTTTAAAATTAATGTTCTGTTTCTACCTTGTGTTTACAGATGCGTACAGCACTTAAGGAACAACAGGAAGTGAACACCCAACTACGTTCTTACATTGATGGAATGTTACTAAATATTGTTGAAAATTATCCTCAACTTCTGGAAGTTAAAAGCAATTAGGAACACTAGGTAAATTATTTCTCAGTTATTTGAAATTGTTTAACTGTGTATTTAACCTACAAGATCATTACCTATATTTCTTTTAATTTGTGTTGAATATCTTTATTTATGATTACTTTTTCGTTTATAGCCATTTTCTTTCATCTTTTCTTGATCTAGTTTTGTTATTTTGTAGGCAAACATTATTTCATTAAATTTTACTCCTTTTTGAACCTTCTCTCCTTTATTTGAGAATTATTTCTCTAAAAATCGGATTTTTGTTTCAGTAATACTATTGTGGCCTGAAACAAGTATTCACACTTAAACTCTTATGAAGATGTGTTGTGTAAAGTGAATAGTGTTTGAAATATCACTGGAGAAAGACTGATTTGTGTGATTTAAGCCACATTCTACAAGAATCTCGAGAAGAAACATAATTGATTGAAAAGGCAGTGCTGTCAGACAGTGCTTTCTTCATTTCAAATAGCTGTTTATTGTTGTTGGTAAGAATTTGCACATCAGTAATTTGAGCTTAGTTATTGTGCTTTGTAGACAATACTGTGCATATACATCATTCATGTGCTGGATAAGAAGTGTATTCAAAAAATATATTCCAATTCCCTGCTCTTGGATGATCGTTATGCATATTTTCAAAATGAATCATACAAACCCCAAATAAAAATTTTGAAATGTGGTGGAATTCTATTGTTTTGAATTGTAGTTGTTACAGTTCAAATAACTTTTGAACACTCATAAGGTTTTGGTAATATAGCTCTGCTAGAAGTAATTTATATATAATTTTCTAAAAAAAATTTGTTACCTGTGTTGTGGATGATAAGTTACCTTTAAAGGACTTGTCAATACTGCAGAGTGCTGTGAGCTTATTTGCCAGGATTTCTTCAAATTATTTCAAAAATTGCTGTGAAGCAATTGTAATAACAAATGAAAATGTTTCTCCTTATGCAAATTCGTTCCAATAGTTACAAACCTTTTGAAAAAGTTTCCAAGCATCATCAGATGTAAATGTTAGAGGCATCTCCAGAAGTGTTCTTTAAAATGTCAGATATTGAGCTTTATTAACATTAATTTTTACCTTGCAGAATACTGTTGATGATGGTGTGTACATGCTTTATCACAGATTGTTGTTCTTAGCAAATAAGATAAATATTTTGATATTTAAGGTAAAACAAATTGCAAAGAGCTCTAACATACTACATATATCTGTTATTACTATTAGAAAAGATTTTATCTATACATATTCATCAGTGCATGTATGTCTCAATGCCAAATGTAAAGCAAGAGAAACAGGACACACTCCAGCTGATACGGTAATGTTTGTCCTTTTTGCTGTGTCCTGGAGGAAGTTTTGATGTATTCTGGTAATCTTGTATCCTGGAGGAAGTTTAGATATGTATGATGCACAGGCAAAATGTTTATTACAGTTCAAGAAGTTTATTTTGCAATGACTATGTTGAAGCTTGGAATATCCGTCCTTTAAGTGGAGGTGGCTGTGAAGAAATGATATTTGTTGACTTTGCTACTCTTGTCAGTTATTGACTACTTTTATTATAAAGTTATTTATTGCTCCATTTTGATTTTCTGTTTTTCAAAAAATTTTGGTCACTTCTATAAGAAAATGTTTTAGCTAATTCTGATTATTATAATAATGAAAATTTGCCACTATGTTTGATAATTTTTTTTTTAGAAAAATTGTGTAAACATGGAGGTGAAGTATCTTTAAAAACACTCGTGTTGTCAGAAAATGGCCACATTCAATTTAAGGAACATTTCTCTGTATAAAACCTTACTTGTACATGTCTGTAATATGCATCAGAGAAGTTAAAAGGAAGGTTTCAAAGAATGAAAACCTGAAAATGGAATGATAAAGAATTTTTTTCTAATATCAGCTAGTGGTTTCAAGCAGACATCCATTTGTGGAGAGGAAAAGAAGAAATACAGCAAGAATTAATGTGTATATATATCCTTAGATTTCTTGCCTTCTTTGAACATAAACATTTGTTTTTCTTGTAAAATCTGTGATATACCTGTAAAGCACTGGTGTATAACATTTATATACATTTTTTAATGTACATATCTGAATTAAAAAAATGTACATTTTCAAGAAAATAGGACTTTTTTTTTAAGAATGCTTGAATGTGTGAATGTTCAATTTCGAATTGAGCAAGGATAATATAATGAATGTTTTAAAGCATTTAGGAAATGATGCATTAGGAAAAAGGTTAATTATGTTTTAATTATATTTTTTATTTTTTAATTAAATTTAATATTCACAAGTCTCATGAGTTAACATAAAAATATATTAACATCACCTTGCAACTCTGTGGCAGAACAGCCTTTTCCCACTTTCTGTAAAATGTTCTACATTATTCACATAAACCAAACATATGGAGGCTAAAAATTCTTAATATTTTCATATTCATTGAACATTATTTGGTGCATTGAATTTCGTAGGAACACAAATATCATATAACAATGAGTTGGTTAGATCAGTAGTTTTCAAACTTTTTGCTGCTTTGACTCCTTGCAAGTAACACACTCTGCACACACCTCCCCACATGAAAATTTGGTTATAACTACTAATTTTTTTTTTCTTCTTAAAAATAAGACCATCATGTATACTTTATATTATATACTTACAATGTACAAAATAATTATTGCAAGTGATTTGCACTATTCAGTGTTGTAATTATCAAATTAATTTAATGTTTGACAAAGTGAGGAAAACTATAAAAAAGAATATATTTATAGATCAGAAAAATCAGCAAGATGGATGGGCTTGTGTGGTGTCATACAGTTCAACGAATCTCAACACTAATTTAGAAATGGAAATACTCATCGCTAGAGCCCAGAAGTTCAGGCATTTATTTTACCTAAAATAGGCAGGGAAAAGGCATTTATTTTTATTAAAATAGGCATGCAAAATGGCATTTATTTTGGCTAAAGTAGGCACCAAAACCCAGGACACCTTAAAAAAATCAGCATTTCAAAGTAATGTAAAAAAATTAATCATTTAGTGATTCACATTTGTATTCTAACTCTAAAATTTACATTAGTGCACACATGGAAGGAAACTACCTTTTCTTTGTAATCTTGATCGCACTTGACAATCCGGTTGACAACTATGAATTTATTTTACTCGTGGCCCTGTCTCTCTGAAATGCAATTGTGGACTCCCTTTTGAATCGTGAAATAGCAGTGAAAAAGGAATTGTAGATTTCATTCTTTGCATTTGTATAATCACCAGAAGGGAAGAGAGAATAAGAAGGAATGAAGAAGGGTATAATCGTGTATAGACAGCTCTGACCACAAAAGGGATCCGAGACCATGTATGATGAGATTTCTCATGAGCGAACAAGTCCATAAGCATCAATGAAAATATCAAAAATCTTCTCTGGTATCATCTTTCTCTCCCTTTTAGATTTTTAGCACAACCTGACATTGGAACCTCCGCATCCACAGAAAGACAGTACACTACTTGATGCTGTCCAGGATAGCTGGTATGTTTCCAACTTGATAGAAATTGGGATCAGGAGGGAAAGAATGTAAAATAAATAACGAAAAAGGCAGAAAAGACTGCAAATAGGGAAGAAATCATATTCATCAGGAGACAGTATCAACGGCTCATTATAAAAAAAAATCACATACAATACATGTACATTATTTTACAACACTTTGCCAGATGACATTAAACGATTAAATTCAATCGCAAAGTTTAAATCTCAAGTAAAATTGTTTCTGCTGCATAACTGTTTCTATACAATTAGAGACTATACTGAGCATCAAAAGGTCATTATTTATAACAGTGATATTTAATTTATTATTTACCATTTAGACTGTGTAATTCTAAACAACTTGTAACAAATATTGTACTGCAGCTGTAGCTGTATTCAAAATTCAAGTAGTATATGGCTTAGGGTAGGGATCACAGAATTTTTGAAAACGTGCACAGAATTCACTTCTCCCCATAGCACGTCACACACAGTTTTTAACTGTTTTCGATGTAAAAATAAATATATAAATCCATCCTCTGGTCAGATTTATCAAGATATATGATCATTTTCCAAGTAACAATTAGCAAAGAAAAAAGCATTTGCATACAAATCTGGGCTCTACTCATGATCAATAAAAGGATCAGGAAGTCTCAAATTTTGAGCAACTATTCTAAAAAGCTTGTGTTGGACAGACTCCAGTTTAAATACACGAGTTGCAAAGAAGGGAGATCAAACAACTCATGGGTATCTCCATACTGATCTCGCATGCATTAGATCTGCACTGGCAGATCCAGGGGGGGCCATGGGGACCATGGCTCCCACCAAAAGGCCTAGGGTTTTGTTTACCTTCCTTTATTTGACAAAATTGATTTAAATATTTATTTATGTTTGAATTATGTAATTATTTAAACAATAATATTGTATAGTATCATATCTACAGCACATATATAATATACAATATTATAACAAATATGTGTATTATTAAACAAAAATATACTCCCCCCCCCCCCCCCAATGATCGGCTGGATTTGCTCCAGATTAGATAAAATGACTTCAAAACCACCCTTTTCTTGAATTTCTCTTGAAAAATTAACAATATAGAGTGTAATTGCTGTAATATATTACTCTTCATTGATCTTCACAGAATATTTTTTCATTGAATATTTTTCTAGTAAGTCAATAGAACATAATACAAGGAAAATGAAATTATGACTTTAATGGTACAATTAATGAATACAATTGATTTTATGTTAAACCCTAAAGGGACCAGTCTTTACTCTTGGTTGAATCATTAACAGCATTGCCAAAATGTTGTGGAGAGCCTCTTTCCCAAAATGTCAGGTTAAAAAGGGGGAAAATCAGGGATTGAACGTATTTACAGAAATAAAATGTTTTATTATGAAAGGCTTCAGAGCCCTTTTCAAAATTTTAAGGGGGGATGGCTCCTTTGGCTCCCCCAGTGTACACAATTATGGTAATCATGCTTTCTTTTGAAGGAAATGGAAACGGAAATGGAAAGGGGATTAAATTAGCTTTTGGGATTTGATAGTCTAAATAAAATTATAATTACATTTATTGTTAGAATTACAGCAATAAATATTTCAAATAGGAAATGGAGTTAATTTTTTTTATAAGAACTACATTGCAAAATGTATAGATATGCCTTCCAAGGACTGATCCAAATTTTTTATAATTGAAATATTATTAATGGCCCCATTAAAGTTGATTTTAAGATTGCTAAATCTTTACCTGTGTAGTATTTTTACACATGCTTTTGAGGAATGCACTCACCTTGCATGGGGCAAATAAATAACATTCACAATTATCAAATGTTCAACTCTCACTGAACAAGTGTACCTAAAGGGTAGCAATAAATAGGATATTTAGCTCTTTCCTTGTTTTGGGATAGCATATAATATGTCTCTTTCACTATCAACCGTTTCTAAGATTTGTGTCTACCTAAAATAGCAAATAAAACAATAAGTCACTGAATTATTCACAGATATAGTTCAGTTTATGTCACATACGGTATAGGTACCAAACGAAGTCATTGGATTCTAATTGTCCTCAATTACTGACATGACAAATTCATTCATTTGTAGGTCACGTTTCCGAAAATGAATTTAACTTCAAATTGAGATATTCTACTCTCGTGGCTAAATGCGACAGTTTTTGCAAACACTGATCTTCTGTTTGATTCATTAAAAGTTTTATATTGGCCAGTGAAATTTTTATGTTTTTCAATTCAGCACTTGCTAGTCGAATTCCTTTATCAGCGCCAAGCATAGCGTATTTTCTTTTGGAATCTCCGTTGCAATAGAGGCAGCTAGTCGGAAGAGAATTCTCATCTTCCGAAGTGTCATTTTTCTTGTCATTCCAAGTTCCTTTTTGTTGACTTTTCATGAAAACTTTAAGCGAGTGAACTTTGGTATGTCCTTCTCTTATTTCAGCTTTCAACCTTTCTATCTCCTCATTCTGTGCCACAGCTTCCAGGAAGGTGACATTGAGGGTCCCTCGTACCTCAGTTAACCATTTTCGCAGTACCATAATAAGCTGATGGAGATATTGATTCGCTCCATGGTGGTCAACACGATCGAATTCATAATCATCAGTAGTTTGTTCAAGTAATGCATTTCTTTTCAAAGTCAACTGCTTCAAGTTATTTTCAAGCGTGTCTATTTTTTGGCGTAAATCTACACCCTCGTTGTACAGACTCAGTGTTAAGAAATCTACCCGAACAGTTTTCTCGTCCACTGTTGATATTTGTTTTTTGTGAGTCCGTATAAATCTGAACAAATCACAAGACGTCATCCTTTCACATAAACGAGAATGAGTGAGAGAAAGAAACAAAACGAAGCACACGACACACGCCAAATTCTTCCACATGTTGAACGGAAGGAATTACACAATCTTGCTCAACTGCACTAGAACTTGAAGATGTAGTTGTAGTTTAGAATCAAGGAGCATAAGTAGAATATAATTAGAGTCCTATGATGATTTTTTCGTTACAAATATTGTTTTCAATCAGGTTTAATTTTTCGGAAGATCATTTCACCCTTTAAATTGGAAACAAACCGCTCAGTGGTCTCTTGAGCTGCCTTGAGTCTCGTTGGGATCTGTGACCTTTGCTTCCTAATCTCAGATTCCGAACTCAGCGACCCACATAGCACAGAGATAATCATAGCTGCGTTTTCCAAGACTTGCTTCGTAACATAATCTTCAATTGTGCATCACACGCATCCACCAAACTATAAGACACTTATGGCTAAATTAAATTTTGGAGTTCGTAAGTCAAGATCAATTGAGACCACACCCTAAATTGTTTATTTTTCTTTAAAAGTTTCTTACAGAAGTTAAACTATGAAGTACATAGCCATAATTACAGTACGGAGAAGAGGGGCTTTGAGAAGCCCGAAAGCAAGAAATAGCCGGTGGGTTTGCAAGAGAAGCAGAACTCTCTAATCTACCCCTCAAAAAGCAAAGAAAATCATCAGTTAGTATACATTTATGTCATAAGGTACATTCGAAGTTTTGCAAACCGAAAGAATGAGAAGAAAAAGTGGCATGTATTCAATAATTCAGATTAAATATTATACTTGTATATTGGCATTATTCTAGTTCGGTGAATATGGTCATCCGCACAGGGGTGGAGCAGGTGCCTATAACTCCTATGGAAATTTCAAAAGGGGCCCTGTAAGCCTTACGTATGAAAACATTTATTTCCGGAAATATGTTAAATCCCTGATAATCATGACGTACAGACCGTGTGGGTATATTTTTAAATTTATAGCGATGACAAAGGGATTGACACATTCGTCTCTCCGCATACTGCTTTCGCATCTATGATTCAGTAAATATTGTAGTCTGGGGATATAAAATTTAAATATTTTCGGCGTTTTACTTCATTGTCAAAGTCGAGATTTGTGCAGTAGTTGCACATTTTAAATGTATTATATTTTCGATTACTTAAGTTTTACTTTTGAAACGGCGTTTTGAAATCGTACGCCGACTTTTGTAATTTACGAGAAAAGTCGAGTTAATGTCAGTTTAAAAAAAATAACGGACTTATTAATCCAGTGAACGAATCCGAGGCAAAAACTGAAGAAACTTTCAAAACTACCATTAAAAAGTAGCCAATTTAGACTTGATTCATTGAAATCCATTAAAATCTCTCTAAACGAGTGAAAAATCCCAAATCGAAAAATGTGTGAAACTCCGTCGCAAAGATGCACCCAAGTCGAACTCTAACACCGCCCAAAGATAAATTTCATAAATAAAAAAATAGATTGAAAATGATTTCAATAGTAAATGTTATATGTAAATATAAATGTTAAATGGGTAAGAGGACCCAGAAATGCACGCCCCCCTGTTTTAAGACTGCGCACACCTATGATGATGGGCGACATGAGTTATCGCTGTCCAATTAGCTATGTGTAGAAAATTCCAAATGGAACTTTTCCACAACTGTTGTGTTCAGGAGTAATTACACGCTCACAGACACCAGCACTAAATTATTGGGAGGGGGGATTCAATAGATACTAAGGTGTAGATTCTCCGAGAAGTCCTCTCCAATACATCCCGTATGCCAAAAAATATTGAGGGGGAAGGAAGAACACCCACCCCCCACCGACGGTGGCGACAGTAACAGAAACATAACGCGTTCCAGAAGTAAATTTATCGGGGGGGGGGGGGGGCTGACCTACTCTTGCTCCTTTCCATGGCCATTTATTTGGGACGAACACTAATACGGTATGTGCACGTTGCTTCTGGAACGTTGTACCAATACCATTTAGTATTAATTATTCCTCAAAAACTGTAAAAACTTTTATGTGACGTGTGGAGGAAAAATATAATCTGTGCACGCTTTCTTAAGCTTTAGAATCTATATTTCACTCTTTTAGTTAAAAAGAAATTGTGAATAAAATTACCAATAAGAGTGGCTGGCACATTGTGAAAACTTTAAAGTTTTGCTCTCCAGTATTAAAAAAAAAAACATCTGAATCGTCAGTCGAAATACTTATTTAACAACTCCTCCGACCTTACTCCTCCCGCAATCAGCAAATAGCTCAATAAAACGTGTGATAGTAAAGCTACATTTACGAGTACTGTCCATAAGCATTCAAGGGGTCATTTCAATGGACGACGGGCGAAAAACCTGATCGAAATTGATATCATTGATCCAGAAAATGAATTCCAATACTTGTTATTGCTATATTCAGTATATTTATAAGAATTTCCCAGCTACATATAATACGCTAAGGAAAGATTACTGATTTTGATCAATTGTAAAAAAACCGACACAAAACCCCGCAAGTGTATTACTGTTGGACAGAGGAACCTCCCCACTCTCCAGGGGGCATCAAACAGATTTAAGACGAAAAAACATAGAAGTTTGTAAATTATGGCATTTAGAGGAATCAGGCGCACGGGCAACCCACAATACACATAACGTTGCCACACACTACCATCCTCTGTAACTCCGAAATGAACGTCCTAGGGCATTAAAACCACCTTTTCGTGTGTCTGCGTAAACTGAGTTTAGTTTTCACGCCGTAATCTACAAAATACATTTTACGATTTTGAAGGGTTTCCTCACCCCGAATCACGAGTTAACAGAAACTCTGAAAATTGGATTTAGAAGTAATGATATTTCACTTTTAAATTATTTTTTAAAGTTATGTTTTTATAGACGGCTTTTTATTTTCATTTGTTTGTTTGTTTCTTTATTATTTTTTATTGTTATTTGTTTATTAATTATTTATTTTATTTATTTATTTATGCTTTTTCCCCTCGTTGGTGTATGCTACCAATTAAAAGCTTCCCGTTTCCTCCGCAGAGGTGCTACGTACTGCACTATCTCCCGCCGAGACTTATACAGGGTGGCGCAGAGAAACGGGAAAATTTGAAAAATTTAGAAAAAAATGAAGGAAACTTACAAAATTTTATTTTATGCTAATAATATGTTTTACAAGAATGGAAATTTACTTAGTCATCACTTTTTGAAAATTACATCACTTAGGTGCTGTCCACTTCGCCGTACACCTTCAGTCAGTCGATGCTGAAGATTTTGCACAGCCCGGCGCAATGTGTCCTCCGGGATGTTAGCGATGTTTTCTTCAATCTGAGTCTTCAGCTGGGTAAGATTTATTGGTCTAGTCTGATACACAACGCTCTTCAGATGTCCCCATAAAAAGTAGTCACAAACTGAGAGGTCTGGAGACCGCGGCGGCCAAGCGATGTTAGCATTCTTTGAAATAATCCTATCCCCAAACAAACGTCTTACTGCTGCCATAGACTGCCGTGCAGTGTGTGAGGTGGCTCCATCCTGTTGAAACCAGGTGTGCTGAATGTCAAGATTTGGAAGAGAATGAATCCTTGGGGCCAAAAATGTCTCTAGCATGTTGACATAACGTTGAGACGTCAGTGACAGCGGAGCCTTCTTCATCTTCATAAAAGTAAGGGCCTATCACCCCACGACACGACACAGCACACCATACAGTAACTTTGTCACTGTGTAATGGTCGCTGGTGAAGCTGAGCAGGATTTGTTCGTGCCCAGTAACGGGAAAAATCTATCTCTTAGCTGATATAGATGTAGGAAGTCGCCGAAAAAAAATTGAATTTTGCAATTTTCCTAAATTCAGTTTTCAACGAAAATGTGACCTACAACTTAAACATCCTTCACACTATCCAACAAAAAAATTTACTCAAAAAATTTGGAGCCATTTTTTTGAAAATTTTTAAAATGTCCCAGGGACTGCGTGTAAACTACTTACGAAAATTAAAACATCGGTATCAAATTCAAGGGATCGCGACGTCAGCCAGATGAATTGATGAATATCAATTTTGAAGAAAATCAGCTGAACGGTTTAGCCGCTAGCGTTGTTCACAGTAGGACGGACAGACGTTTTGCCATCAATCGATTTTGCTGTATCAAGACCCACAAAGCATTGATTCTGGCTACACCACGTGTTAAAGGATTTTTTCCTAAATTTAACAATTGATCCGCTTTTTCAGGGTCCGACAAGAGTTTTTCTGTCGAAAATCCGCCTTTTTCCCCGCAGCATTACGCCACTGTCACGCCAATTTACTACCCAGCGCCGGCGCCCCTCCCGAGCATTTCGTCACACCCGTGTCCACACGTCGCCTCCACGGCGGCGCCCTCCCCCCTCCGCAGAAGAAAGGAAGGTATGTAATTAAAGAAGAAAGATAAGAAAAGAAAGAACAAAGTTATGTAAACTGGCGTGACAGTGGCGTAATTTACGTAAGTAACGCCAGTTTTTCATAACTTTCTTCATTCTTTTCCTTTCTCTCAGAGACAAATCTTCAAATAATGTCATGTTCAATTTTTCGAAAATGTAGTTATTTTTGTGTAATTTGGCGTCAAACATTGTCGCCGCTTCGAATTTCCCGAGCTTCATGAATAATTTGAGTAGTTCTTGAAGGCAAGCATACTAGGAAGTAAAAATATTTCATATTTCTTTGTCCGTTTCTTCCATTCGAGTTTTGTTACATGTTTACAAATGAATCTTTTAGTAATGGTTTAATACCTATTTGATCATGCATATTTTTTGTCCGTCTTGTGAGGAATATTTATTTTCACTTCTCTATTGATCTATTGATGTATTTTCTTTCAAGAAATCCGCAAACTTTAATTGAGATTAGCCCAATTAGGTCTTCTCTCTTAAATATACAATTTAAATATAACATGAAAGAAAAATTGAAAAAATTGAATACCATAAATTTGTACAAACTTTTATTTATCATTAATTTAATGTTACCGCCGTACGCTGCCTTGGGTAAAAGTTCAGCGATGGATATTTGAGAAGTTCATTGTTGAACGGCGACAAGACAAGTGGGTTTTATTTACTTCTGTGAATTGCATTATTATTGGGTCATGATTTATCTGTATGAAATGCTGTTTTAATTATCGAATTTGGGTTGACATTTGCGTGAAAATATTTAGTTTTCGCACCTAATGTTTACGATTTGTAATGATCGTTACAAAAAATTATAACTCAGATGAGTTAATTCAGACGAAACTGCGGTAAAAATAGTATTACGTAACCGTTACTAAGGGCGAGAAAGTATGTGCTGTTGTAGCCCCACTAGTTTCTATTCTTTAATTTTCAATAAAGTTTCAATAATTTCTAAAGCATTTATTCAATTATTATTAATACCACATCCTTTCGGAATTTAATAAACATATTTATATAACAAAAATGATGCTTTCTGTCACACTGAAAGTTACAGTACTAAACAAATTGATTTTACATAATTTTCTTAAAAAATCACGATATCGTTCTTTGCTGTCCAGCTGTCCAAACACAAGTGCCCTTGTTGAATAAACACGGCAATTCATTCCTGTCCATAAATAATTTTTCGAATAAAAAATTTTGGCTTAAAGAAAATTTGCCGCCCAGAGGCCAGTGCCCACAGTGTCCATGCTTAAATCCACCGCTGGTAATAGCTTCGCGTATAACGATAAACTAAAATCTGAATTAGCACGTATAAGCATTAACATACACTACACTTTGAATTACACACACCTACACGCATTCTTCATTAAATGCCAAGATTTTGTTTGAAACACTACTTTCATTCAAGGGAGGTACCGCAACTCAGCCGATTGCAGACCCCCACGAAACGCACCGAGCACACCTGATCGCACTCGTTTCCTGAAGCCCCGCCCCGCGCGCCTCGCACGCACCGCTTGGCAAGCGCGGGCATTTCATAACTGCTAGTATAAGACGACACCACGCTTTCCATAAATTGGAAGATTTATGTTGTAAATAAAGTAATATTTATTTTCTGTTATAAATAAAGTAAAATGTTTTACACTAGTTACAGAGTACGCAATGCGTACCTTGCGTACATGAAGTACACGCCACTGTCTTGTAGTGAGCTTTTGATTTTGATACTTCATAGATGTGTTTTCTATTAGGTGTGTTGTAATTATAGATAGTATGTAAAATAGCATTAAAATATGTTCCCATCCTTAAATAAGACACTTTTGACAAAAACTACTGATTCGTAAATGAAAAGGTGTGGCCATGGTATCAATTATTCTATATTCAAAGAAAATCTCACTTGGATGATTTTCACTCATTATTCGTACACTTTTTTTCCGCAGTCTAGAACTCTGTGCACTGTATGATGTGTTTCTATAGAGTGCCTCTTACGCCATATCTCAGAACATTAGCAAAATATATGCACTGAGCTGGACTGGCTGAATCTAAAATAATCTGATTGTATTGTTAACATAATGAGCTTATTTCAGTTCAATTCATTTATATGGTATTCCATTTGGGCTTTTACCAAATTGAGAGACTCAAAAAGGTTGTTACCTTAACATCAGTCAGTTGCATATTGTTCATTTTCAATGGAACATGTCATTTGAAATGCTAAACGAAATTTAGTAGTTTGAAATGCAAAACTCCATTGAAACCATTTTCACCTTGTTTACTATTGATCTGATACTACGAAACCAATTTGAAACATCTTTCTAGGGTATGATTAGACTTATTGTTTGTTTTTGGAAAGTATATTTACATCATCCACAAAGAGAACTTTTCTTTTGGTTTTAATGTGCTTGGGGTCTATCATTTATTACAAGGAAGATGACAGGATATAAGATCAAACCCTGAACCTCATGCTCAATTGCCAATGAATTGAATTGGGGAGATGGATAAATAACTTTCTATCACGCCAGTGTGGTTTTTCTACTCTTTTAGATTGATGTTTAAGGTACAAATTAATATCCAGTCTAGAGAAATGCCACGAATTCCATGAGGTAATTTTCAACAATACATATTTCAGCCAACGATGTCAAATGCTTTCAAAAGTTCTAAAATATCTACTAGTCCCAGTGCCAGAGCTATGCTACTAGTATGCCAGAGCTAGTCATGGGCATTTGCAGGAAGGCGAAATGCCTGAAATTTAAAACATTGCTTCTGTGTACGTCCTCTATTTGCACTTTCTGGCCTACATAGCACAAAGAAAGTTATGAAATGCTGCAATATATATATGTACACAGTTTTTCACCAAAATTGATTGATTGACCCCATATCGGCCTGGTTGAAATCACTGCCCCCCCCCCAAGTACGCTTATAAAAATGGCGCAGGTCCCATTGTCAATCAAACCTCTCAATTTTTGAAAACAGTAAAAGTTGAAAATTTGTTGGACCTCGTCCTACAACTACATTATTGATGATTGATTTTTTCCTTATAAATTCTGGTTTTCAAAATTATGTTTTAAAATAATGTCATGTACAAAAATATGGGTAATTTTCAAAAATATGAGTAGTTTGCAAGTAATTTTGATTGAATTCATGCTGGCAATTAAAAAATCTAAACAATATTTTCTCAAAAACGACTCCCAATATTTTTTTCTTAACAGAGCAATGTTTGATTAATAAAATTACACCACTCTGATTTTCATTAACATGTATGGAATTTTCAAAAGCAATTGCAAAAGCTTACTTGTTTTTGACATTGTCCTACATCATCATTATTAAAGTTACAGATTTCTTTTCCTCTACTTATTCCTCAATATGATTAAATATATTAAATCTTTAAATAATTTTGCATACATGTTTTCCAAAATATTAGTAATTTTTATGTAATTTGAAGTTGAATCATCTGAATTTTGCAAGTGATGTCTACAGAATTAATAGAATTAGAAGTGCAATATTATAGTATGATGTAATAGTTTTGAATTATATGAGAAAGTTTACTTTATTAAGAGAAATGATATGCCAATGATTTTGCTTGGCCTGTCATGTTATGTTTCATTGCTGTTTTGTACAATTCATTTTTCAATACTATGTAACTGTTTCAAATAATACAAATAAGTTTGGACTGCATAATACTCTTTGCTGTGACCGGGAGTGGTAGCTCAGTGCTGAGACCGGTCGAGAGCTTAGAGCTTGTCTCGGCTGGGTCGGTGCCCCATTGGTGGGCGAGTCCTGGTTAGGGGAAACCCCACTAACTGACGGTAGGTCGGCGCCGGATCTCACCATCCAGCGGGGAAAAATCACCGCCATCTCCTGAGAAAAACATGCACTACATTAACAGGACTAATGACCAAAGCAGTTGACGTTCCCTGAAATACGAAAAAATCAATCAATCAATCTCTTTGCTGTGACCTTCTAGCTCCGAAAAGTCAATTATTTCAATATTCAACAATCAAGTTGTGTGAGACTGCAGGGAAAATTTTTTGAATACCTCCATTATAAATTACCTTTTTTATTGTAAGAAATCCACTTATAAAATGGCATTTTTCAGCACACATGGCTGTTTATGGCATGGATAATTGAGTCATCACACATCACAGTCCTGCTTGTCCTCCCTGTGTAACATTATAATACCAAAGTCTACGTTGCCAACTTCGAAATGCTTATGAAATTTGTTTCCAAAATTAATGGTGATTCTTTTACAAATTTATAATGCTATTATAGAAAAACAGCATATGCAACTTGTTTATAATGTTGCTTTATTTCATTTGTACAAATTTGAAAACCTGCTCCCTGACATGCTCATTTTCAAAACATGTACATAAGCAATGAAACATAATATTATAAACTATTTACACATTGTTGCTGTCCCCCCAGAAATGTAAAGCCATGTGTCACCAGAGTTAAGAACCTTTCTTAATAAAACTAATCCTATTAGTAATTCTTTTAGAAATCATATATTGCACACTATGTAAAAAAAATTAATCCATTTTAGCTGTAAATATTTATCTTCATTTCTTTCAGCTGTTATTTTTCTTTTTGTCATCTTATTTTCAAAGAATTTAGTTTATTTGAACTCACTGCTCAGTTTTCGTTGGGGCACTGCTCTATGTGTTTTTTACATCCAGATTTTACTTCCCTTTTGTTCTTTTAAATACCATTGACTTGCTTCTCATTTTTCTTTATCAGCTGTGCTCACAGGTTTTACCATAGAACACAGCTTCAGAAGAAAGGTAGAGTTGAGACTTGTTCCTACTTTACCCTCTGTTTCTTTGGGGTTCAACCATTACAAGAGAGCCCAATAGTGGTGAAGATTTTACTCATATTCACAGTTTTTTTTATTCTTTTGAGTAATTTAATCAGTGAATAAAATTATTCATTTTTATGTTTTGGCTAAAGACTTTTAATCAAAATGGTCTGTAAATAATGGTTGTTACTCATTTGTTAGCATAAAATAAAACTTTTCTTGAGAATAGACACAACGCATTAGACAAACCAACACATCAAAACTAGAATTTGAATAAGTAATATTTTCAGACAGAATGTAATCACTTTGAGCATGTAAGTGAATTACTACCTACTTTGGTGGTTCTGCTAATACAATACTTAAAGAAAAGAAATTAAAGTGAAGGTTCATAAAACACTGCAAATTATACAGAAAAATGTGTCTGAATATTTATTAAAATATGATTTACAAGCAATTACATAGTGCAACAATTCAGTTGTATATAGAGAATCAAAGAAAGATTATTCACTATTTAACTCTTGCTTTCTCATCATGGACAAACTTGGTTTGTCAACCTAAATGTTTCAGTTCACTATAACAATTCTATTTTCTTGAACAAAAACAATGGAAAAAATTGTTTCAAATTTTTGGATTTCTGTACATTTACTAGCTTGAGTAAATTCACATTCTTATCGGCATTTATAAAAGACGATTGAAAATGTCAATATTATAAGATTCAACGAAAGGAGAGTTTAATTATCTTCATATGAGCAGAAATAACGAGTAGTAGTTTGACCAAGAATACTGTTCTCTTAAAATATACTGGAATAGCATCTTCAGTCATACAATTTTCAATTTTGTATTCATACAATTTTTGAATCCCATGTTCCATTCTATTTGTTTTCAACAATCTTAAAATCAATAATGAATTATTTCATCTTAATATAATTACTGAGAATAACAAAAAATCAAGTCTTGAAATAATATAACCATTTAAATAATAATTAACTCCAAAAATATTTATGATATATTTCTTTATTAGTATTAATTTGCAAATTACATGAAAGGTAAGCCAATAAAATTATTAAATTTGTTCAAGAAACCATCTGTTCTTAATTTCCCCAAAGCCTCTCTTAATGTTCATGCCATTCACAAGGCGTGCATGAAAACGTTCAAGCTTATGGGTCATGTTGTCACCTCAAGATATAATGGCTCACTAAATTTTGTATGATAAAAACACTCCATAAACTATAGGTAACGAGTACACAAGAATGTTTTAAAAATTTAATTTCACATAACTTGTGGGAACGGAATAAATAATTAAGAAAATAGTTTTCATTAATTTTTGTATTTTGTTAATAAGCTTTTCTAAAACAAATTGGATTTTGTTTTGTGTTTTTATGGGATGAACTTATAAAAAAGATTCTAAATAAAGTCATAAAAGATTATGTTGCTTATTATAAGTTAGCTTTTTCCTACTTTTTGAGACATAATTTGCAATATTTGTAGGCAATAAAGGATTGAATTTAAGTTTTGAAATGTATTCGACATAATTTCTGAAAACATGAACATTTTCTTAGTATTATACCTACAGAAAAGATTTCAGGGTGACAACATAATTCTTCTTGGACCTAATGGAAATTTAATTAATTAATTGAATGATTCAGAAACATTTAATGATGAAATCAATAACTTTTTCTTGAATTTTCACTCCCCATAAAATATTAATTCCCACTAAAATGATTTATTTAAATGAAATATCTTGTGAATTTTAACAAAGCATTTTTTCACCAAAGAAATGTTAAAAAGATAAGTTTATTTGTTTTTTGATCAAGAACAAGAAAATGCCAATGAACTGACATTTAAGAAGGTCCACTTCCTTTTAAACATTTCACAAACTTGCACTCTGAGGAGAAAACACATATACATTTACTATTATCAGTTCCTTAGAGTGCACCATAAAGGCAATAGTCTTCACATATTACAATCTTCAGAAAAGCTTACACAGAAAATAATATGCAAAATGTAAATTATGTTCTCACTTCAAACTTCTGTTGATGCACAGTATCGATAATAATTTTCACTAATTTCATTTCTTATTGTATGCAAAATATTTGAGGGAAGCAAAAAATCAGGCACATTTTAAACTTTTGACATTCTTTTTCCAATTGCAAAGAAAAACATCACTGAAAGCAAAAATGATGAAGTTGTAATTCTCCCAATTTTCATACAAAGGAAAGAAAAGAAAAGGGAACTTACACTTTCAAGCAGATAACTTGGAATGTTCTATTGTCTTCCATTACAAATGCACGATTATTAATAGGGAAAACCCATAAGTAGGAGAAGGCTCTGCTTATTGTTCATTCAAAACAAATAAAAAAATGTATTTACTTTTAATTCAAAATAACCTCTATTAGTTCTTTCTATTGCATAGAGAAAGAAGTTCTGCGTGTGTATGTATGTAAGTGAGGAAACTTCTGTTTGAAATATGGGGGGCTCATGGAACTATTGTCCCAAGCTTCATCTCTGGATGCTCCTGAATATTCAAAGAAATTTTTTAGGCATAATTACCTAAGAGGGCTCTACAACTAAACATGTAGATCTTCAAAATATGAAAAGAAGAAAAGAGTACAAACTGATGGCCTAAAATCTGGCTTGTCTATTGAAATATTGTCAAATTCAATAATAAAAAGAGAATTTTGAAAATTTCCCTTTTCCAGTTCACAGTATTGTTTTTATTGATTCTTCAACATATTTTGTGAATCAGTTATGTTACTGCAGGAGAACATCATTTACACTTGCATAGAAATGTATTAAAGTTAATGTCTACATTGCTAGCAGACAACCTAATATTATTTTTGCATTGTTTCATTTAATGATGAAAGCTTCATTTCATGTTTTTGCAGTTTGTTACAACTTACAGTAAGCAGAAGGGATGGATATGGCTTGTAAAACAAATACATTAAGAAACATTGCTCTCACTTTTATGTCATGCATTCGACATTATTGTTTAATTAACATAAATGCAAAAATGGTGGAACAACACCCAACAAACCAAGAAACTTATCGACATCCACAAAAACAAATGAATGTTCTTCCCCAATGATATGGAAAAATTGATTGAATAATATGAAAATAACAAAATTCACTTTTGAAATCTATATTTCAGTAACGAACAATTAGAAACAATTTGCAACTTCTTAAGTTCACTTTTGAAGCAAATGTCAAAACTATCATTGAACACAATTCTGAAGTATAGTCTGAGCTGAAAACTGGGAAATAATGAAAGAATATCATTCTTATCAAAGACATGGCAAAACATCTTGCAAACTTGCACTAAAAGTGGAAAAATAATTTGACTAATTTAAACCAACTTGGAAGTCTCTTATTGAAGGTTGGTTTAGTAAGTTGCCCACCAAATACAATTATTATTATTATTTATTTGTAAATTGAAAACATAAAACGTTATGAAAAAACAATTTATTCTCATGAAATGACCACCAACTTCTCAATTTTAAGATATGGGCTATTGTGATACACACACGACTACAACTGTTTCTCAATAAATGTTACAATATGCACATGCATCACCTGGAAATTTCCTGCTAGTATCAAGATTTAAATAAATTTTATTAACCACAATAAAAGCCATGGATCTTCACTTAATATCTCCAAGAATTAGCTGAAAATGAAAACTGTTAAAAGTTAATTTTTAATGTAAAATAGTTAATATCGAGACATTTGTTTAAATATCAAATTTTATTGTATATTAAAAAGACAATATAAGACTTTTGTACATATTGGTTCATTTATAAGGACTTAACATTACAATAAAGCTAATTAAAAGCTATGAATTATTAAAACCAGAGGACACATTTTCAAAAAATAATGGCAACTAAACATGAGATCGCAAACTTCATTTCACTGTATCTATTGAATATATTTGCAAGACCATGGATTTTACAGGGTTTTGAATATTTCATCACAATGTAATTCTGTATCGGCTCAACAGTAGAAGTTGAAATCAACTTCAAAGGTATGGGGAAAAAAAGGAAAGAGAGAGAACAATATCAAATATAGGTATCGAATAGATACAGTAGAATACATATAACTTTGACAAAGTAAATAGAATGTTGAATACTCTTAACAAAAATATCATGTATTTTCAAATAGTTTGAACATTCTACCTCTTATCTCAAAAAGGTACACATTTATTTACAATGGGAAACTTTCTACAAGTGCACTACAAAATAATAATACATTACAAAATCAAATAAGTAGTATCTACAAAGTCTTTTGGTATGATTCTGGTAAATATAGGAGAATCAAAAGTAAAAAGGAACTATACAGTGGTACATGGTGATATTGCTTCCCAAATTTAATAACAGGCTACTCAAGGTGGTTTTTGGGTCATTTTCTGATTTTATCTAGTACAGGTCAAAAGAAACACAGCTAATATTATGAATTTTGAGAACTTGTACTTAAAAAAAAAAAAAGAAGAAGAATAAAACTCACTTGCCGAACAATCACCTTCCTTAACATAGAACATTGTTCCATGTTAAAAGATCTTAACTATCGAGTTTTGGCAATTTATTTTTGTTTCCAAGTATTTTCTCAACATTAATCATTTAAAATAGCACTATCCTTGGAAGAATAGAACTGTTATAAATGGCAAAGGTATTTAGATGTAACATATAGGTAAACATATTTGCCATTACAAACGGGTTGGGGTTTGAAATCTACCTAAACTTCACTCAATAGAAGTATTTCAATAAATGCCAATGTAATCGATCCTTTATCATTATTATTTCCCAAAATCCACCTTGGGCCTGAACTGGGTGTTACGTATTGAATTACTCTTTAAAATTAAAATCTGGAATATATAGCACCATGATGTGCTCTTTATGTTTCTCATCAACTGAATTAAGAACACATTCAAAATATAACATAATCAAAGGCTTAAAAAATTTACATATTTCAGTCAGGTAGGCTCCCTCTCTTGCCATAAGACACAACTGCTGACATTCTCCTTACACTGTCACTTGCATTTGTCTGTTCTACACTATTCACATATATCCTCCAATTGCACTAGCTTGCTGTTATCCATCCACTGCTCACAAGATAATGAAGAATGTACTTCTCAGGACCTGCAGTGGGAGTAAGCACCACATCTTCTTTCTTTGGACCTTTGTTTACATAATCCTGTAGGGGGAAATGCAGTAATAATCAGCAAATGAAGGTTCAAAGTGCATGACTTGAATATCTACAGCTCAACTAACATTAGCAATATCAATAATCTCATTCAGGAAAATAAATATGTTCAAACACTTACCCGCAATAACACCATCTTCAGAGTCATATATTGGGAAGGCTTCAGATTCAGAGATGAACATAACTGAAATGGATTGTAACAAGTGTAAGTTCATGAAAATGTAAACAAGTGATAATACAAAATTATACTTCCCCAAGATAAAACCCCACTAACTACTCTCTGTCCTATTATATAATGTGCTTGAAATTATTTGATTATGTGAAGAGAGGTATATCAGCACTTGCTGAGAAAAGTACTTTTTCAATCAAGTGGTTTTTATGAGTTTTTTTCCCTTAAAATTTTAATTTGAGCATAACCCTTATAGAATTAAAATCTCTGAAGAAAACTAATTAGACACAAGGTATTTTGATCATGGAAATCGAGAACATTTGAGATTGTTTAACAGACACCTTCACAAGTAACAACACACTTAATAAGCCAAAATGTTGGCAAACTGAAACAAAATGATGCTCTTTAGTGTGATTTGTGAACTTCCGCAGATTCTTAGATTATTTACCTTAATCTCGTGAGCTGAGAGCAAGTGATAACCTTGAAGGGTGGATATATCTGTTGGAGGATTTGGTTCTCCAGCAGCCTCCACCCCTTCTCCACTGCTATTGAGATTGGGTGCTTTGTTGCTTTTGAATGTGGACTTTGCGTCTGTGGAAGACGGGACGGCGTCGCTTCTTTCTCTGTAAAAAAACAAAACAACATTGAATGTAAAGATAATTAAAGTTAAATGAATTGAAAAACACTATTAGCAGTGCCTACTTCTTACATCTGTTAATGAGAGATACATACTTTTTTTTTTGGCCCATTGATGGGGAGGAGAGGATGGACCCACTGCTGCCCTAGGTAAAAGGCAAACTGATAAAATTGTAATACTTTAGTAAAGAAACATGGTAACACATCACAACAGCTTAAATATATTCATACCCTTCTACTATATCTAATAGCTGCAACTATTGCCAAAACGTGGGGAAAAAAAAAAAAAAAAAAAAAAAAAAAAAAAAAAAAAAAAAAAAAAAAAAAAAAAAAAAAAAAAAAAAAAAAAAAAAAAAAAAAAAAAAAAAAGAAATGGCAAAATTGAAAAATATGTTTCAATTAATACAATGGCTGATGTGTACTAGATAGTAAATGGAAACTGTTATTCATAAAGTAAGAGAAGGCAAATTATTGCAGCTCATAGGTATATTAACAGGATATGAAACATTGCATAATAAACAAATTATAAATACAGAAAGACTGTACCACATCCATGAGCATTTATGGTACTGTGTGTGTGTGTGTGTGTGTGTGTGTGTGTGTGTGTGTGGGTGGGGGGGTCGATCTCAAGGGAAATACACATTTTAGGGTCTCCTGATACTGAAAAAGATTTTTTTTTCTTCAAAACATCTGTCAGTTCATCTGTGAATAACACTACACTGTGCCTATAATATTTGTAGTATTTTCTCCAATGAAATTGTTTGCCCCCCTCAGAGTTCAGTGATTTTGAAAATAATTCTTTTAATTTTGGGGGTACTGGACATGAAGACCCTGGGACATTTTCAATATTTTCTCAAAAATGGTACCAAATTTTTATCTTTAAATTTCTTGTTACAATTAGAGTGAAATATATTTATAGAGATGACACAGGTCCAACTTTCACAGTTAACCCCGGATTTTCAAAAATTTCAAAAGTTTGAATTTTCTTCAGCGTCTCTACAACAATATTGAAGAGTGCAATATTTTCTTCAAATGAAATTTATTCTTCACCATTAGTGTGAAATGCATCGAATTGAACAACAGTAAATGTTTAGAACCACTGAACTCCACACATAATTCAGGAACTGTGGAAAGATCACTCTTCGCGTCTCTCCTTCCTTCACAAGGTCCAGAGTTCAAATATCGGTGCAGAAAATAATTTTTGCCGAATGAAAATACTTTTGCATGATTATGTAGTAGTATCATACAGCAGAGCAGTTACAAATAATGCGAGAGATTATGTGCTGTTGAGCACCACAAATTAAATGGTACTTTGGCACAGGCGTGCTTCAGTACCATTTAAAGATGAGAGATGGGGTGGGCATGATGACAGAACCCAGGATTACACAAAACACCTGCTTAAACAAAACACATAAATATGCATTTATGGGCGATGTTTATTTAACTTTCTTCATTGACAGCATCTGTGTTTTGCTTGCTTCTATAGTTTTGACCTTTTCATTTATGGTTGGAATTTTATGTTTTTCTCCAACAATTGTTAAATTGTATGTGAAACAAACAAAAATACACACTACCTCTAGGCAGTAGAGGCTGAATTTGGACTGCTCGCTGAGTCTTTCAACACGTAATGCGTCACAGCCCAGAGTACTATGTCTTTCTGATACCCTCGCATGGCCTTGAGCAATGCATCTCTGGAATTAGGGATTATGATTCTCAACACAGGGCAAGCAGACGTATGAATATAAGCTAAGCCTATACACCTTCCCATGCTCAGAGAGCCAGAAGGGAGGAAATTTCCCTACAACTTAGGCCTTGAGAGACAAGTGACTGAAAGGTCAAATTCATTGCTGACAGTTGAAGCCCCTCTTCACTGTGCGTCTGCCAAGACTGAATTGCATGTCACAGGAACAGAGAATTTAAAACAGACTTGCAGATGCATTCATTCCATTAAGAATATATCAGGTCTCTCTGCCAACTGCATCAAATTCACAAGAATTCCCTTACATAGCTTTTTCCTGTAGGACATGAAAAACGATTGTTTCCACATTGGACAGGTTCTGATTTATGCTGTGTAAAACACCATTTAACCTTCACAGGCTGGAGAAATTTCCAGTTAAGGCAGGTTTCCAGCTTGTACAGGTTCTCATTTAGACAGGTTTTATTTTGTTTGTTTTCATGAAAAACATGCAATCAACGAAAGATTACACCTTTCAAAATCCGTTGTAAAGAGAAAATAGCTTGCTTTGCTGCTGAAACCCATCTTCAAAGCTTTCTGACAACCTGAGCTATGAAGTGAAGGATATCCTCCAAAAATGTAATAGAACGTTCAAAAGGTCGCATTTTACAGATTACAACTCATGTCCCTGAGGGATGTGAACAAGCTCATGACATTATACACCTTGGCATTGTGTTACATGTGCACATGCTGTTTTCCATATGCAATGGCGGATCGGGGGGATGAGGGGGGGTGTCTTTGGGGGCCATGCCCCCTCCCTTCCAGGCCAAGAGAATTCGTTTGTTTTCTTCTTTTATTTGGTGAAACTGATTTAAAAATATTTATGTAAGAATTCTGTAATCATTTACACAATAATATTGAATAGTATCATTATATATACTACAAAAATAATATACAATATAATTAAAAAATGTTTATTATTTAACAAAAATCTATGATGGCCCCCTCCAAAATGATTAGCTAGATCCTCCCCCGTCCGTATGCAATGCAAATTTCTTATTTTTTATCTTAAATATGCTTGATGTTGCCTTGGATAATTCCGTCTAGCAGTAGCACAACACCACATTTTGTGTCCATGGTGCCTTATAAATAGTACAAAACTTTTATCTTTCATTTTCAGTGTGTACCATTGAAAGATTATTGAATAAAAGAAGAAAAATTTTTGAATTCAATACATAGAACACATTCAAAATTGTATGCTGAGAAGTACTTTTCAAAAAAAAAAAAAAATGAAATAAATTTGGTTGGGTATTTTGAGAGTTGAAAACATAATAAAAACTGTTTTAATGTGTGATATACTTAAGCTATTAAAGAGAATCACAATATGGAAAATACCAATACACAAATAATGATTCAAATTAAAAACACAAAAACTTACAGATCTTCTCTCTCTCCATTCTTCATGATCTAGCAATTCTTGTTCAAAGTGAGCACACTCCTCATGCCTTGTTAATCCATTTCGGCGATATCTGATAAGTTCACTAATTCGAATTCTCAATTCTCTTGCTTTCTTTAAGTTCTGCAAAAATTGTTCATGTTCTTGAGCTGTATGAAACTGGCTCATAACCCGTAATCGATCGTTAAACTCCCTAGAACAATTAAATATTCACAATGAAATTAGGATTTCTGAGCACAGGGGTAGCTGTTAAATACACACAAGTTTTCTTGATATTCCACAGCAGGGGTTGCAGGAAGAGGAGGGCTCTGGCTTTGTCCTGGCTTAAACAGACATACCAACTGTGGGCAAGAACGTAACGTGCCAAAGCGTGCCACAAGAAATGCTATGATTGTTTTGAAAGTACAAGGTGGTTATTGCCAGCATTGTAAATTGGTACATGCCATTCCGAGTTGAACCTAAGTATATCAAAGGATCATGCTATTAAGTGCTGGTTGAGGACTAAGGAGCTCGTATATCAAGAAAACTTGCGCGAGCAATACAATACAAACAATCCTTGGTTTCATTACTTTTCTTCCTTTGATGAGAGTTTCTTCTTCGATCCTCTGTCTTTACGTGTTTGTGCAAAGTACATGGAGACAAGCTGGAAATCTCTAACAACGCGCTTTCGCCTAGCTCTTTCTCGCAGTCGTCTTGTGTACATGTCAACATGTGCAAGCTTCAAAGCTGCAATAAATGTTCAAAATGCTTTATTCAGAAATTATCTCAATAAATAACCAAGCATTTTGATGAAACTGTCAGCTGCCAGAAATAGAGTAAAAGAAACCTGAAACTGATAACAACTTACCAACATCAAGGTCATCGTCTTCTAAATTATTAATAAATAATGGTGACAGTAAGGATTCAGCAGAGTTGTCATACTCCTAAAAAAATATGAAACAAATAAAGCAAACGATGACATCAAAGTACTCATATAGAAATCAAAGCATTTTACTAACTCTCTCAAAATCATCACGTTGTGGCATGTATCCCAATGAGGCAGCTTCCTCACGTGTTATATCCAAAGGAGGAAGCTGAGAAGTGACACGAGGGGATAGCGGTCCATTGTCACTAGGTGTGTCATCTTCAAGATTTGGACGAGATTGTGCTGCTGTAGGCCATGTTAGGCGACCTATACTACCTTCCATGTAACGAGCAATGTACTCTTCTTTGGCTTCTGTAAATACCAAAAGCTATTTGGAAAACATTTTTTAACAAAATTTTATGTAATTTATGTCACAATTACCATATTTACCTGAATATAAGACACCCCCTAATTTTGAAGAGGGCTCCTAAGAATTTTTTTAAAATTTTTAACTAATTCTTACTATTTAGTCTAAATAAAATTATAAATTGTTCTATTGGCTAGAAAATTGCCCTGTTGATGAGAATTATTGCTGTATTACAATTTTCTTGTTCCTTAAAATCATAATTATGGCTTTTGTTGCTACCTTCATCTTCACATCTATCAATTTCTTTCTTTTTGGTCCTCCTTCCACACTGCAATATCTAACGTTTTAGGCCCCTCACAGTTTTGCGGACTAAATTGGTATTGTTCATTGTTTTTCATCAGATGCCAGCTAAGAACATATCCGTCCTGCATTTATTGATAGCCTCTGTTCAAAACGCAGATTCTCATTCGACAGGCTCCGAACACAGATTCCACATGGCTTCCTTAAACCCGCATCACATACCAAAATCTCCGCATTAAATTTCATGTTACGTTTTAATTTCATATAATGCCATTCGCTTTGAAATTCTCTCTTTACAGGCCCATTCAAAAAAAATTGGTCTGAATTGTCTGGCAAATTTGCGGAAATGCCGTGAATACAAATGTGAAATGTTTACCGTCTTCACAGTTTATTGTCACATCTACATTTACAAGTTTGGAATGGCAATGTAAAAACTTAAACCCTAACCGACTAGGCTTAATCTGCAAAAATAAAATGACCCCACTTTTTCGCTGAGTTATTTAGGAAAAAAAAACTTAAGTCTTATATTCAGGTAAATACAGTAGTTGTCTTCATATACTTCAGAAGTTCTGAATATGCATTATTATTCAATATAAAGGGTAGATTGATGGGGGGAAAATATGGTGAACATTAAAGGGCATAAAATGAATTGTAACATCTATTCAATGAAAAGGTTGAGTAAAACGTGGATCTCAAGAAAACACTACATGTACATCCAAATTAAACTAATGAATTCTTTACTTCAACAGTAAAATGAAGAAGTATAACATCAATCATAAATAAATTAACCTTCTTCATGAAATATTTTTCAAATATTTCCCCAAGATATTTTCATCAAAGAACATTTTTATCAAAAATACATTAAAATATTTTGCAAAAACTTACCTTCACTTGGTTGTTTCAAAGATTATCCAAAACAAAAATATATGACATAAATAAGGTTTGCACGTTTGATATTCCAAAACAATTTGAGTATGTACTTCAATAAGCTTTTGAGAGTAAAAAAAAGCATGCGTGAATGTAAACTCACCTTCCGGTGATCGTGTTTCAATGAATGCACTGATGTCTTCCCAATTGCCAAACCCATATTGTTCGATAGCATGAAGTAAATGTATCTCTTCATTTGCTGACCAACCTCCTTTTCCAAAGCATACTTCAATAGCTCTAGCGTCCTGATCATATCAAAAAAGGACGTTAGAATTATTAATAGAAATCAGAATGACATTAGCTATAATTTAAAAATGGTTTACTCAATAGTTTTACAAGAATTCCCAAGACTTTGTTGCCTCATCATTTAATTTTAGTTACAAAAATCCTAAAAAACTGATTCGATGTTTTTTTCAGCACAAGTACAATGCATATCACAAATTAATAAATCTAATTCAAAGGTAGGGTCAACAAGTGCCATTCCATTTTACTGCAAAACAATAGCTGCTGAAATATCTTACCCTGAACTGATAGGCATGATCATTTTTGTTGAAATATCTTACCATGAACTGATAGGCATGATCATTTTTGTGTGGTCCAATTTCAGCTCCAGCAGAAAAACACTGAAAATGCGAACATAGAAACCATGAACATACATTATATATCTTTGCAACAACGTAGAGACAACCTAATAACAAATCATAGTAGCACCGCCGGCTGTCAGTGTTATACTGGCAGAATTGTATAAAAATCAACTATCTCGCCAATTCCTCCCCTCCAACAATCCTACATCACATGACACCAACTCTACCTGTAGGCATAGGTCGAAATCAGTACATTCTGCACATTTGATCCTCAACCCACTTATATCTTCTTGGCAGTAAGTGCAGTGATACTTTTCGAAATCTGAAACCATAAAAGATATACGTATATAAGTTTACACAAGCAATTATACAAATAATAAGCCAAATCTAAGCTCCTGAACACATACCTTCCATTATGACGATGTTGAATGACGTCACTTCCTGTGAGAAACCCAAATAATCGCACAAAAATGGCAACGGTGGGCGATAAAGTACAAAACTGTTTCAGTGTATTTCCTTTCTCATGAAAGTCAGACCCTTGAAGATCTTGAACATTTCAAGATAATTCACCATTTCCTAAAACTTTACCTGTCTTACTATCGATTTTAGAAACAAAGAAACCTCTTCGGCTTCAAATGCAGATTCGGAGCAGAGAGATGCGTTACTTCCATAGAACCTCATAGAATTACAGTATGTTAGATTCTGTAGGCATCCAATACATGTTTTCACGAATTTCTCCTATTTTGAAAATCAAAGAAGAACATTTTCACTCAAGTTGCAAAACCAGTTAGTTCTAATATTAAGATCATCATTGAAGACTTAATTGTTGGAAAGCACTAAACACTGGCGATCTAAAAATTCGTAGTTTTAAGGAGTTATCAATAAAATATTAATTTTTTGCAATTAATAATTATTTTCGGAACAAAATCATGAACAGTAGCCACTTTATTAACAAATTTCGGTCTAAATCATGTTAACCTGTAGATACCTCCTTTGAACGAACATGCCCTGAACGCACCCTGTAGAAATCGCCAAAACCGTCGTTCGTCAATTGTTTTGCCTTCAGCTGATTAGAGGCTAGAGGTGGTGTCTAAATAAATTAGAGTTAAGCAGTTAAAATTTTGCTGTCGTTATGAGCATCGCGAGGGTAAAGTTATATTTAGTTTATATGTTGCTTATATAATTTTAATTTAAATTATATTTCAAAATGTGTTGGAATGTTTTGTAGTGATAAAAATTAACGTCATTGCGGAACCCACGCATTTAGATGGTTCATGTTTTAAACCTTTGCCTTTTAGATATAATATGTAAAATAAATAAAAGCTACCCCGAATAATATGCATAACACCATACAATGAATAGTATGTTTATAATTGTTTAATGACAAAATGTCAATTGCGTATGTATGGGAGCGACTTCTAATTACACTATTTACTATGTACATATTTGTGTATAAGTATTTGTTTATTTTTCTGTGGACCATTTACGATTATGCTATTTTCTTCACTTGAATTGCTGTAGAAATCACTCCAGTTAGCCCAGGTTGGTGTCAGGCGTCTTGCAACGACTCCTGTTAAATCTACAACATGTCCTGCTCCTCAAAATGTTCATCCCGGATATAAGAAAATTAGGTCAACAATGGAAAAGTTTCAGGCATGTATTGTTTCAGTTCACCTAGTATTTATAATTAAAAACAATTTTACATGTTCATTCCTAAGTCTGTTTGATTTTTAGGTTGAGGACGGTGTTCCAGTTCATTTGAAAGGAGGTGCTATGGACAAAATTTTGTATCAGACTACTCTTTTCTTGTGTGTTGTAGGGCTTGGGATGACAGGTCATTTATTTTATAAACTGACCTATCCATCACAAGAATAATATTGATTATTAATTGTATCTTAGTCATTTGAGGTAATGTCTTAATGTTTGTGGCCTTGCATTTACAGTGCATTTGAATTCGCAACTAAACATTCTATGATATGCATTTACTTGTTGGGCGCTAGCGTAATTGTGTAAATAAAAGAGATGGCTCCTGTAAGGTGCATTTTTTTCTTTTTTCCTGTTTCTAATATGTTTTGTTGGTGTCAAATACAGTAGACTATGGTACTTTGTACCATTAATACCTGTGTACGTGTGAACGATATCTACCAGTTTCTCATTGCTGCATAATACATTAACTGCTTCATGAATTCACTGGAGATAACTAGATTTAAGGTAGCGGAATATATAGCTTCTTCAGACCACACCTGTGATAGACATTTTAAATAAAAGTGTCTCTCAGTGTACATCAAAATGTTCAATACATTCACACCAAAATTGAGCCGCTTGAGACAATACTAGAAGAAACTTTGAAGTCTAGATCACAATACAACCTAAGGAAGTCGTTTAAACTCTCACTTCGCATTGCTCTGGCAAGGGGCAAATCCATGATGGAGGGAATTAGGGGTGATTAGGGGATTATGATAATTGGTCACTAATGTGACGACATAAGTTAGGTGAGGCAATTTCACCTTGGGGTCTAGTTGGAGCTCCATTAGAAAATAGCGCTGCCTGCGATCGTTGTATGTCTGTGATAAACAAAAGTTTGTTTGAATTCAAGGTTTTCTTATAAAGTGCTTTCAGTGAATTGGTAATAATGCAGTGGATAGACTAGGATGTTTATAGTAAACATAAGTGCTGAAGGCACAAGCCTCGCTGTGACTTGGATCCGGACAAGCAAAGTGAGAAAACTTGCCTTTTAAAGTAATTTGGGCATTAAAATGCAGCGGAGACAGGGTGAGTCTTGAAAATTGCCTATAGGTAATTTTTTTAATTTTTATCAGAGCACTTAGTGTAATTTGAGGGAGGGCTTAATAAGATTATCCTCCTCTGTCCCCTCCTGTTCCCATCCCTCTCCCCCCCCCCTCACCTCGCTTCTCTAAGGGTGTACCATGTTCCGAACTTTAACTGAAACTTTTTTACATGTAGGAGTCCTTGCTGATCATGCCCAGTGATGGACCTAGACATTTTTGGGCCTAGGGCAATGCTGAAACGTGTCCCCCCCCCTCCCCGAGTTAAAAATATGAAAGTTGTGTCAAGAAACTACATAGATATTTTATTCCAACAAATAACAAAAATTACATTTAAAGTTGAAAAAGTTTATAATGACATACTTTACTTATTAGTATATATTTCGTTACATTTTGATTCATTTATTCGTCAAAACGGAACATTTCAGATGTGTGTTTGCAATATATGTTACATATTTCTTACAAATCAATTGAAATACTGTGGCGTTCCTATGACTACTGTATCTTCACCATGAACTGGCATCCCCCCCCCCCCCCCTTACTGTGTTCTTGGAGTCAAACATGAGTGGATTTTTAAGAAGAAAAGTTATTTTAACTGATACATGCTCATGTTTCTAACATTTGTTAATTGATCGAAAACTTATTTATTTTTTTATGTCAAAAAAAGTTGAAACTGCGTATGACATGCTATGGGGAGAAGTGAATTTGTGCAAATTTTCAAAATTATGTGATCCCTACATATAGTCATACTACATGAATTTTGAAAGGAACTTACTTTTAGCCACTCCCAATCCTTGTTAAGAACTAATCGGTGACCTATGCTCAGAAAATCAGAAAATGGTTTTGGGAGATTTGAACATTAATATTGAACTTAATGAACGACATGATTTACTGAAGAGTTTCAATTTTGCGATGTGGAGTTACGCCAACACATGTTACAACCCATTCCAGCCTTACCATAGACCACATCATTAGATATATGAAAATGAACTTCTCTTCTCTTAATATTGATTTTCATCTATCTGATCACACTGCACAAATCATGGAAATAGTCGATTTCACCCTTTTCCCTTAAACAACACATTCACATGTGATACCAAACTACATTTGCTGAATGAATGTCTCGTAAAAAAGGAATGGACTGAAGTACTCAATGGTAATATCAACAAGAAATGGAACTTGTTTTTAAATCATTATTTGAATATTGTGTGTACCATTATTAAAAAGCATATTGAAGTGTAGAAACTCAAAATCAAGCTTCCTAATAAAATTCATGTTTTTAGAAATAAAATGAAAATCATGTGTGACTTGTTAGATATTAAGAAACCCTACTATAATGAGAAGTACAAAGAGTATAAAAAAAACATTATAGGCTAAAACCGATGAATAAGAAAGCTTATCAATTAAATCATAAAGTTAACAACTCAACAAACAAATTAAAACATTATGGAATATAATTAACAATTGGAAAACACAGACTCACAAAAACATACACCTATTACAATACCAGTAATTGTTTACCTTCTGGAACTTCAAATTCTATGTTTCTCCATCACAAGAATGTTACTGAAGTTAATTGATAAGTCCTTCAAAAATAATTGTTTGGATCACGGAATGATGAAATATCCTCAATAATTCTTAAAAAAGATAAGCCTGCCCTTCTTAACATAATAGTTTATTGGATAAATTCATCTCTCTCTGTATTCACTTCCCCAGAATTTCTAAAAGTTAATATTGTAAGGCCACTTGCTAGGAATAATAATACACAAGATGTTAGGAATTACTAACATATAACCCTAACTTCAGTATTTGTCAAACTATAAAAATTATATTAGCAGGATTTAATTGTTTTCTTGAATCTAATAATATCCATAATAAATTACAAGCTTCAGGAAAGGATTCTCTACCACCACTGCTGTTGTGGAATTCGTACTGAAATCATTGGTAATGTGGAATCAAATAAGGAAACAGAAGGTATGTCTATTGTTCTTTCAAAGGCATGTGATAGTATATCTATTGACAAAACTAGGTTATTACGGAACAAGGCGTGGAGTTAATGACCTCATTAGAACATACCTAATAGGATGTAAGCAATGTAGAGAGACCTAGTAATCTAATTTTGTATTCAAACTTTAATAAAATTTTGATACTATTACCACAGGTGATCTGCAAGGATCTGTGCTTGGACCTTTGCTATTTCTAACATATTTTAATGATATTCCAAGCTCCTCTGATTTCTCTGTAATTTTGCAGATATGCAATATTAATAAAGCAGTGGGCAAAATCTTTGTGATCTAGAAACTAATCTGACTGAATCTTTAAAATCAATTAAAAGTTATTTGTCCATAAATGAAACGAAATTAAATGTATATAAAACTGTATTAATCAATTTCATGGCATCTGGATTGAATGTTCTTTGGCTTGGCCATTCCATTATCGGGCACTGTGGAACAGGTGAAAAGAGTGGGAATGTATCTGCTTGTGTTGTTTGACATAAAAATGCATTGTTCGGCCTAGAGGTTTTATGTAAATCATGGTGGTAGGAAGCTGGAGGTCATCGTTGACTTGGTCTGTGAGACAGTCTACTTTGTTGTATTTTGGCATTACTATGATAAAATTGTACTATTTGTAAAACAAGATGGTTTGGAGGTAACTTTACTGTTATGTCAAAAATCTAAAAGATCAAGCATGAAGTGTGAAAGCTAGTGATGTTCAGGCACTTCTAGAGCCAAATTGACTGTAGTACTGATAGAAAATTGAGATACCTCAAAGTCATCTTCAAAGAGGTCTTGCCCTCACCCATACTTTCTGCATACCCCTACAGTCAGATTAAACTTTCGAAGGAATTGATTACTACTGTAATATGATGGAGAAAATACATTGTACATAATGAATGAAATTTTTACATTTATGTTTGCGTGAAAAACATTAGCAAAAACTAATTTTTTTGAGCATTCATGTTTTCAATTGAAGTAAATAGAAACATCATCTTTTTTATGACACCACGACAGTTGTATTTTTATTTTCCATGTATGTGTAGAAGCATGAGAATATGTCAATAAAAATTTTACAATGCCAACATTTCAGCCATTTATTTGGCCTGCTTTAGGGCTGTAAATATACAAAATAGTAAGTGCAAATGGTTAACACCATTTACCATTACATAAGAATATTCAAACACAACATAACAGTATTCAAATACAATTTGCCCTACTAAAAGACAAATAAAATTAATTACCTCCTGTTGTTACATTGGTATTGTAAAAAGCAGACTTGTATTGACTTACCCTCACAACTTAAATTTACCTTGTATTTATGATACGAGGTCAAGATCAGTATAATGATTGTTTTCCATACTTGATTTCTATGAATAATGATGTGAATCAGAAAAGAAATATTTACTTCAACAATATGAGTAAAGAGTTCATCCATTTAAGAGGGTAAACTGAGTACAAAATTAATTACATCATTGAGACTAAGCAACTTTCCACCTAATATTTTTAGTTTCAGTAATGTTTGCATCATGTTTCTTGTCAAATTCAATGTCTTTTTTTTTCTCATTTTCATAATACACATCCCTGTAAACCACATTTTGGTTTTTCCTGTCCCGCTCAAATTGTCAATGTGTGTTCTTATTTGTACACACAATACAGCAAAACACTGATCTCAAGATTTTGATGAAAATACTTGTTCTGGGGTTCCCTGTTTCTGGAAAAATGTTTTATTTCCTAGACTTTGTGCATCTGAGAATAACACTAGTGTGTAAAGTGTTCACAGGATTTTTTCTATTGATCTGGCTGATGTCACAACCACTGAATTTGAAACTATCTTAATTTTGGGAAATACTTTACATAGAGCCCCAATGTCTTTTCCAAATTCGATAAACAATGTCTCCAATTTTTTCTTCCATTTTTGGCTTGAACAAACAATTTTACTTAAATGGAAATGTGTGTGGGTTTGTTTTCACTGAATCTTCAAATTTTCGAAAATTGCAAAATAAAATATTTGGAACCCCCCTCTTACAACTAGTGCTGTCGTAGCACTAGTTCCCATAATTTCAGATGATATCACTTAATCATAGTCAATATTGTCTTTATCGCCAGAACGATTAGTCTGAAGTATTCCCATTTAAATTTTCTTATAACATTAGTTATACTTTAAAATCTCTAATGTTTCCAATTTTTCTGTTAATAGCCAGCCTATATTCTCCGATTAATATTTCTCTACACTTCGTGA
This sequence comes from Teleogryllus occipitalis, assembly GCA_011170035.1. NCBI lineage: Eukaryota > Metazoa > Arthropoda > Insecta > Orthoptera > Gryllidae > Teleogryllus > Teleogryllus occipitalis. The sequence goes on along the minus strand of BLKR01000022.1, from coordinate 256,065 downwards.
GTTGGAAGTGAGGCTCTGTTATCCAATTTTCGAAATTGAAGCCTCCAATTAGATAAGTCCCTCCCCTCTCAAGTGTAGATAATTTTTAATCGGAAAAATCATGGAAAATAGATAATTTGTTTAAAAGAATCCACTATGGTCGAAATATATTAGCAATTAAATTAATTGCAAACACATAAACATGAACAGTGCCAGATTACCGAACAGGCTGACTAGGCTGCAGCCTGGGACGCGCGATTTTTTTTTTTTTGGGGGGGGGGGGACAAATTTCAGCGGATTCAAAATTTTATAGAGGGAACTTTTGAATGTTTTTTAAAGAATTATTTATTTTCATATTTGTAACAAAAGAAAGTGTTAATTAATCAAATATGTATCCATTGATATTTACAGATAAAATTAATACAATAATATCGTATTTTTATTAAATCAATATCGTGATGAGAATTATTTATACGTACGCAATATTTGAAACTGTTACAAATATCGTACAACCACTTTTATTTAAAATATTATAAATAGCTTTATGTTAAAAAGAACCAAATTAAAAGGACGCAAAACATTTGACAGCCAAGGGCGCACGTAAGTCAGTCAGGCACTGAACATGAAGTAATGGATTTTCTGATGCATTAATTGTGAAATGAAATGCTATTATGACGTCCAGGCAAACCACAAGATACACTGGACCATTGCTGAAAAAAATATTTTGTATAAACGCTTATCAATTAGTTACTTCAAATCTCATTGCAGGCAGAAGTTCTACAGTACCGGCAGCGTGTAAGCGATTCTGTTTTCTCGCGACGTGCTATTATGGTGCGTCATGTGACAAGCTCTGGAGCAATGAGCTTGCGAGGATTTGTTTACTTTCTCACAGCCAGGGTTCAGTGTTGCCGTTTATCTGGCTCACACGAAGTCGCCCGAGAAGCGCGCAGATCCGTCATCGGCAGTATCAGTGCGAACACTAAATATTCTCTGAATGCGAATGAAATCTGCCTTTGCCGATGAGTGTCAGGCCAGTTAGTGTGTGACTTCCGAGGCTGAGAATTTCATGTCCATAAAGCTGGCAGACACACTATAGCAGAACACACACACACACACACACACACGCACACGCACACGCACACGCACACGCACACGCACACGCACACGCACACGCACACGCACACGCACACGCACACGCACACGCACACGCACACGCACACGCACACGCACACGCACACGCACACGCACACGCGCACGCGCACGCGCACGCGCACGCGCACGCGCACGCACGCACGCACGCACGCACGCACGCACGCACGCACACACACACACACACACACACACACAAAAAAGCTCATAATTTTAGGCTAATTAAATGCTATATTCCCAAATTTTAGGCTCTTGTAGTTTTCTCGAAAATTAATGTTCTGCCAGCTTTAGAATAAAGCCAGCTGACACAAAATCAAATATTAAAGTTAGAACAAACTTACTTATACACAAATTATAGGCTAATTTTAGGCTCACCGAAAATATTAATATTATTAATAAATATTAATAATATTATTAATTAATAATTAATAATTAATAAATTAATAAATTAATTAATAATTAATAATATTAATAATAATATTAATAATATAATTATTAATAAATATTATTAATAAATATTAATATTATTAATAAATATTAATATTTACTAATGCAAAATAATAATAATAATTTGCAATACCATTCAATTGGCGAAAGATCATTCAACTGCTAAACTTTTTTACATAGAAACAACATTAAAATTACAGTTAGAACAAAACTACATATACCCAAATTATAGGCTCACCGATATTAATAATATTATTAATTATTAGTATATATTATAGTAATTAAATATACCAAATTGCAACACCATTCAACTAGAGAAAGACCATTCAACTCGTACTTTTAAACGAACGAACAGAATATACAGAACATTACTTTCAACATACTATTCATACCATAACGTACTATTTGTCGATATACGGATCGTTGAAGTAAGTACTCGTGAACTTTAGCGAAAAATGTTGCTACAATTCAACAAAACCTCTCAAGTACGTACATCTTCACGGCATTCAGAGCTTCATAATTTTTAAACTAGTCAGCAGAACACAGCTGTCTTTTAACATATTACTCGTATTGTTATGTAGTATTTGTTAATATAGCCCTTGAATTAAGTGCTCGTCAACTTTAGCTAGAAATGTTGCTACAATACAACAAAAGCACTCAAGTACGGATATCTTCACGGCATTCAGAGCTTCATAATTTTTAAACTAGACGGCAGAACACAGCTGTCTTTTAACATATTATACGTATCGTTATGTAGTTTTGTTATATTTGTTATTATTTGTTAATATAGCCCTTGAATTAGGTGCTCGTCAACTTTAGCGAAAAATGTTGCTATAACACAACAAAACCGATCAAGTACGGACATCTCACGGCATTCAGAGCTTCATAATTTTTAAACTAGATAGCAGAACACAGCTGTTTTTTAACATATTATACATATTGTTATGTAGTATTTAATAATATAGCCCTTGAATTAAGTGCTTGTCAACTTTAGCGAGAAACGATGCTACAACACAACAAAACCGCTCAGGTACGGACATCCTCAAGGCATTCAGGCATCATAATTTTTAAAGTAGACGGCAGAACACAGCTGTCTTTTAACATATTACACGTATTGTTATGTAGAGAAATGCCACAGAGAGGTAAATCGCCGCAGGGTGGCGGCCAACAGTAATGTGTCTGTCCGTCTGTGAACACCACTAGCGCCTAAACCATACGTATAATTTTTTCCAAAATGGATATTCCCCGATCGATCTGACTCCACACGAGGCGCTGCAATTTTGAACAACTTTCTTTAAAATTTGGGGGTACTCTTCATGAAGGCCGTGGGACATTTTCAAAATTTTCTCAAAAACTACTCCAAATCTTTTCTTTACATTTTTCGAAAGAATAGAGTAAAATAACTTATGGAGTATTCATTTTTTTCGATTTTCCAATTCCGATTTATCTGATTTTCACTGTTAACTCTGAAATTACGAAAATTTCAAAAGTTTGATCTTTCCTGGCGTCTTCCTACAACTACAAAATTGAAGATATAAATTTTTCCTTCAAGTAAAATTTGTTCTCCATATTTAGTTCTTTCATTAAGGCCATCTTCATTTTTTTGAAACTTGTGTCTCTGTGCGTCAACTGATATCACTGCAGTGCCTCTGACCAGGAGGTCCTCGATTCGAGTCCCGACAGTGGCAATATTTTCAACACTAGCTTGTCAGCTTGATCGAATTCAGTCGCTGTCTGGAGGAGAATTCTAGAGGCCGACTGCTCTGATCGGTAGTTATCCGTGGTTTCTCCGATCAACACCAAGTGGATGCCGGAGCAGTACCCTAACAAACGGGCCACAGACCACGCACGATCTTTCTTTCCTTCCTCTTCCTTGTCCGATCCTCACCCTTTACACACATACTAACATGCACTGCACTACCGCACATGCCGGGACACCGGTCAGGAGTTTAGAGCTTGGGTGGTGCTCCGCTGGTGGGTGATACCTGGTTGGGGAAACCCCGCTAGCCGACAGTAGGTCCGCGCTGGATCTTGCCATCCAGCGAGGGAAGATCACAGCCACCTGATGAAAAACATGTACTAGACTTACGAGACTAATAACGTCAGTATTTGACGTGCCGGGTATCACTAACAACTAACCAACCTTGAAACTTTTAGTCGTTTCCACGCAATATGTGCAATATTTAAAAAAAAAAGATTTTCTCAAAAACGGCTCCAAATTTTTTCTTTAAACTTTTCGTAGGAATAGTGCTTTCTTTAAACGTTTGGTAGGAATAATCCAACATAAACGCCTTATTGCTCTATTCCTTGGTTTTTTCAAAATGTACATAAATGTAATATTTTGACTTGTTTCTCGCGTCATTACTATTTACATTAGCGGCGATTTGTTCACCTTATTTTATTGATGTGCCATGTGCTTTAAATAATGTCATATAGCTGCTCGAAAACGTAACAGGTTTCTGTGAAAATGAACTCAAAATTCTGCATTTCAGAAACGCTGAAACGCTATTTTCTCAAAAATGGCTCCAAATTTTTTTGAACTTTTCCAATGGATATTGCTAATTGCACTGTTTAAAATGACACAGAGTTCAGTTTGGGGTATTCTTTTGTTATTTCAAAAATTACACAAACGTTAATTTTTTTAAATATCTCTCACGCCGTTAAGATGCACATTTTCAGCAATTTGTAAACACTATTGTATTTGTGAGTGGAACTGCTTCAAATGACTTCTAATGAAGGTTTTCAAAAACTTAAAAAATTTTCTGTAAAAAAAAAAAAGCTTCAAATTTCGCATATTCGGTAACAGATAAACTCCGTTTTCTTAAAAACGGATCTAAATTTTTTAATGAAAATTGCTTTTTAGAACGAGGTTTTACTCTTCTTTAACTCTATTCGTAAAGTAATATTTCACTTCTACTGTTAGAAAACCGAAAAATAGAGACGAATTTCACAAAAATGTACTTTGGGCGGCGATAGATGGCAGCTGGCAAGAGGATGGGACAAGGTCGTAAAGTCAGTCCACACCAACGAAATTAGATACATTTATTACGTGAAAGTCTGTGTCATTCTGTAGCAACACTAGTTTACTTCCTCGGGTACGTATATATACGGGGAGTTAGAGAAAGTTATGTAATGCTGCGGAAAATCGGTTTCGAGATTTCAACGGAAGTACACGTTTTGGGATCGCCTGATAACTGAAAAAGTGTTTTTTTCAAAATGTCCATCCGTTTACCACTAGCGCCTGAACCTTACGTAAGATTTTTTTTTCTCAAAATGAATATTTCCCGACCGATCTGGCTTGACTAACGGCGCTGCGATTTTGTAAAACTTTCTTTAAAATTTAGGGGTACTTTTCATGAAGCCCCCGGAACATTTTCAAAATTTTCTAAAAAACGGCCCCAAGTTTTTTCTTTAAATTTTTTGTAAAAATATAGTAAAATACTTACAAAGGTGGCATAGATCTGATTTTCACTGTTAGCGCTTTTCGAAAATGCCAAAAGTTTGATTTTTTTCCGTGTCTTCATAGATTTTTCCTTCCAATGAAATTTGTTGGCCATAATTAGTTCTTTCATTAAGGCCATGTACATTTTTAAAAAATAGTTGTTTTTTTTTAATCCATCAATACTGCGTGTAATATTTGCAATTTTAAAAAATTACAAAAACAATATTTTCTCGAAAACGGCTCCAAATTTCTTCTTTAAACTTTTAGTAGGGATAGTGCTAAATGTACTCTATTATATGACAATTGCCATTTGCCCTATTCTTCTGTTTTTTCAAAAATTACAAAAATGTATTTTTTCACTTCTCTCACATCGTTAATATTTACAATAGTGGCAATTAGTTCACATTATTGTGTTTATGAGTACACGTGCTTTAAAAATGTCAAATAAAGTTTCTCTAAAACTCAACATTTTCTGTGAAAATGAGCTCAAAATTCCGCATTTTCAGAAATACTCAAATGCCATTTTCTCATAAATGGCCCCAAATGTTCTCTTCAAACTTTTCCAATGGGTAGTTCTAATTGCTCTGTTTAAAATGACATAAAATTCTTTGCGGGGTAAACTTTTGTTTTTTCAAAAGTTACACAAATATTTTTTTTTAAATATCTCTCAGGCCGTTAATATGCACATTTTCAATTATAAACACTATTGCATTTGTGAGTTAAAATGTCTCAAATGAAGTTTTTCGAAAACTCAAAAATTTTCTGTGAAAAAGAACTTTAAACTTCACATTTACAGTAACACTTACAAGCCATTTTTTTAAAAACAGTTCCAAATTGTTTCAATGAAAATTGCCATTTATGACGAAGTTTTACTTCTCTAATTATTCTAATCTAAAAGTAATATTGCAGTTCTATTAGGAAACCGAAAAATTGAGAAAATGTCAAAAAATATACTTTAGGCAGCGATTGATGGCAGCTGGCAAGAGGATGGGGCAAGACCGTAAAGCCAGACAACACCAATGAAATTAGAAAATATTACTGCGAGAAAGTCTGAGCCATTCTGTAGCACTAGTATTATTTAAATTGATTGGTATAAAATTTATCAAATGCTAGTTGACACATAAAGATCTTTTTATGTGTCATTATTATTAAAAATTATTTTTCTTTCATGTAATTCAAAAGAAGTGCTTAAACATTAATTCATGGTAAATGATAATTTGATCATGTATGTGTAAAGTTCAGTAATATATTTTAACACACAATCTACAAAAAAAAACCTTCTTAACATTGAATGTGATTTGCATACTACTGTTTTCATGCATTTTCACATTTATGGAATGCTTTGTGGTCAAAAAATCTTGGACTCATTTCACATCTTGTGTTGTTAGCTTTCTTTCTAGCATTATAGTTTAGTTATCAACTCTCATGGCAATCCTGTAAGTATTAATTGCAGAACAGACTAAGAGCAATTATGATGCTAACTTCTGTCTGCAATTCTTTTTTCTTGGCGATTCCTGGAAGTATCAATAATGATTTATTCTCCTGAGAGTTGATTGAGGCAACTTCGAATGCACCACAGGAAATGAAAAGGACTGTAAGAGTTTCATATTCAGTCTCTACTTGTCAACACTGATCTAACGTACAAGGGAGTGTGAGAGCTAGGCAGTCCCAGAGACACCCTCAAGATTATATAATTTCTGAGACTTACCCTGAAGTCTTGTGCAGATAAAGATAAGGGGAATGGTATACAATATTATCAAACAAAACTATGTAACAATAAAGCATTGGGTCCAAAATCTCCCACACATCCCCTCCTGTGTTGAGTCTAGGATGCATGATTTCTGAGTAACGTTTGATGATAATTGGAATTGCAGTTCAATGCACATTGTATATTGCATGTATGCCCACTGATTTCACAATTTGCAAAATTCTAATTTTTTTGTCTTAAATCTTGATCATGCACCCCCTAGGGAGAGATTCCTTATCTAGCAGTGACCCAATTACAGGTTTTCCTGATGATGGTGGTTTATGAAAGGTCAAAACTGTCTTCTTTCAATGGATATAGAGGGGATAACATCAAATAAAAAAAAAATCTATAAATAAAACACATTTATTCAATGTATTTAATTAGTGGAGTTGTGTCAGAATAATTGTAATAACATTTATCACAACCAAAAATAATCTTCAATTGTGTTGTAATTATACAATAATAAAACCTTTTTAGTGATTATTATATTCTTAAAAACATACACTTTGCTTATTGACTTTAACAAAAGTGCACCATTGCTTGCATGTCTCATAAGTTATTCACTGCTATTGGATTAAAATAACTTAAATGTGCGTCTTTAACACTTTCAATCACTTCTTCCACATGCTGGAGCAATTCTTTATTCAATGTTTCAATATCTTTGTCAGCATCAACAATCTGAAAATAAACAACCAAACAAAATTATCATAATGAAAAAGAATAAAAATTCAATAATTTCCTGAAACAGTAAAAATATATCAAATTAATATTAATCTGTGAGTGCCCACGATAGGTAGACTCACGCCAGTGCCTGCAATGAATCTGATACAGCTACAACTTTCTGTAAATATGAATCATCTGAAGGTCCATTTACTGAAATACATATTTTATTCAGTTTGTACATGTCCCTCACTGCAATTGTTAATGAAACTTACACGGCAGATTACTTGTTTGAATAGTTATGGTGAGAAAGGTAAAAAGTGACAAAGTACATGCAAAAATCAATAAACATCATATTATCCTATTAAATAATATTAAATACAATTTCCTCAAATTATTATGGCATTGTTCTAAAAAATATATATCTTACTTTTTCACAAAAATATTTAGGAAGTCTTTGTCTTTTTTCTATTTTGCAAGGTTCCCATTGTTTTCATTTCCCTACAGATGTCTCCTACACATCTTTTTTCTCTTCGGTAGGAAATCGTGACAGTCAATTGTAGATAAGGCAAATTATTACATTTTCTGAATAGGCACTTGTCATAGACTCGGCTGAAAATAATGCCATGATACATACTGCTCAGGCCAGGAGCTCACAATGCACTGGCACCATTGCACCCAACGTATAGGACAGATATCGCGCAGTGAACAAGTTTTAACATACTCACAGGAAATGATTCCGCAAAAGAATAAAAATAAAAGGCCAGGCGATCTCAGAAAAGTACAATGCAGGAATACACGAATTATCAGATAACTAATGCATCACAATAATTCAGGAACATAAAATGGCCGTGGCTTGGATCTCGCAGATTTATTGCGAGCACTCCCGGGTTAAAGAAGTGTGACTCAAGCCATGTCCCATGAGACCTCAGAGAACAAAGGACTACCCCACAACAATTGAAATGCACTCTAAACATCAAGATAATGGAGTGGTGGTGAAGGTCACTGGTTAACACTTTCAATCTTAAGGACATATCTGATATGTCATCTTCATTTTACTGCTATGTGCTATGGACAAATGTCATAATTTCTTTTACATTTATTATCTTTGACAGGCTATAAACATATCTTGGATGTTCCTAGGCACCTAGAATATGCTTTTAAATATCTTTAGGATAGTCTCAGGACAAATACCAAAGTGTGCTTCAATTTTTTTTTGCCTGTATTTACAATTTTTCCAGGAAGTCATTAGATATTCGCACTCGTGGGTATTGTCAATTACATTCAATATGTCTTTCTTTGTAACTAGTGTTCGTGCTGTTAGCCACACATACAGATGTCAAATTCACAGCGACTTTCAACATTAGAAATTCAATGTTGTTTTTGAATAGTGGATCAGAACTGATTCTTCTGATGAAGATGATGATTTTATTCCTGGACTGTTGTCTAATTTGAACAATAAAAATTATATCGAGACGAGTAATAATGATGCGAATGATTCTATTGGCGAGTCTTCTCAAATGCAAGAATTTTCAATTCCCTAAGAATGCTGTGAAATTGATAAACAATCTGAATTACCAGTACTTGAGAAAAGCAGTGAAATAAAATTTCCTGTAAGTGAAGACTCAACTAGACTGTTTTTCATCATTTTTTTATCACGGTACATTTCAAAAAAGAAACGCAGCAATAAATAGATATGCAAATGGAACTATTTCCGAACATCAACAAAACATAATTATGGGGGAACCATGGAAGCTTCTCTAATAAGTTGAATTCTATTTCCATGATATAAAGATAAAGATAATATAGACTGCTATACGTAAACTGAATATACAATGAATACCTTCCATGTGTTATCCTTCAGTCCTCGGAAATTTGAGGCCACTTTCTTCAGAAATTCTGAATTTTCATATCTCTCATCTCCAAATCCAGATCTCTTTGATAAAGCTGTTTCATTTAAGGTCAAAAAAAGGACAAGATCTGGCTTTGGAAGTCCTATTTCTGGCTGATAGCACCAATGTACGCTCATTTCCTGAAATTCAAGTTTATATTACAAAACAATTTCATTCTTTTATGCATAAAATATTAACATGAACTGGTGTTTATGTGCAAGTACACCATTATAAAGACTGATACTTTTGTTCATGTTAAATATCAGGTTTCAATTCACAAAAATTTCATTTTATAACCAATTATAATTTCAACTAGAAGTAATACCAAAATCGTAAACACCTACACAAGGCAAAGGATCAGTTATTTCTGCACTTACATTTTTGGCTGCAGAGAAAGCAACTCCAGAATGTGAATATCTGTCAACAATTAATGTCACTCCACTATTTAAAAGCTTCTTCATTTGAGGTCTGAAACAAAATATTTTTGTTATTTATGAACACCTAATCAATGTTCATAATAACAAGGGCAGTTCTACCTACTCTGATTCCCATCTATTCGCTGAGAAAAGAAGATGGACTGTTTTATCAGGCAAGTCCATCTGTCTGGTTAAATAAGAATTGATAATTTGGCCAGTTGATGTACTGCGATCTAACAAACAATAAAAGTATCTTTGACTGAAATGTATACCTTTAAATATTTTATAACTTACACTAATTGCATTCACTGATACATGTATTAATTTCATTAGAAATGAAAAGTACCAGGAAATTTCAATAGCTGAGTCGGTATGCCCTTATGCTGCAATTTTTCCAATAATTTGGATGCTTGGGTGGTTTTTCCAACTCTGTCACATCCTTCCAAAACGATGAGAGCTCCGCGACCCGGCATTATTACAATTATCTTGTAAACAAATCGTTCTTTGTCATCAATACAGTTTCCCTTCTCTTAAAGTGTCACAACTCTGGAAGGAAACTACCAGCACTTGGAGCACTTACACGAAATAACATGAATGAACATGAATCAACATGATCTCCCGCCATTCCGTTACATGACGTAAAGTGGAGTGGAACACGAATTACACTATTGTATCAGTGGTTTATGTGCGCGTGTGCAATTATGTGGTTGCGTCATCATTCGACGTGCGTATTCTATTGTCATTGTAATGTCAATGACCAGCGAGACCTGGAATTCATCTGGTATATATTTTATTTATCATAAACTTACAATGTTACCTTTTTTTAACTTAGAATATAGTTTTACACATTATGTTGGTAGTGATTTTTTCATTCAGGTAGATCTTTCTTCGTACATTTACTTTCTCAGAATTACTTCATTCATCACTGAGAACTAAGATACATGTCTCTGAACTTTTTTTATTTAAATATCACAACCAACCATTATGCACTTGGGAAGAGTGGTCAGCCTGCTTGCACCCTAGGGAGTAGGGAGCTCCACCGACCAAGGTGGAGGTATTTCTTACTCCTTACTATAAAATATATATATATATATATATATATATATATATATATATATATATATATATATATATATATATATATATATATATACACACACACACAAAACTGTGTATTATGAACCCCTGGATTATCTGGATTAAGAACGTTCTGGTTTTTGTGCGGTACTTTTGAATGTGCCGATTGTACAGGCAGATTGATGTAAAATTTATAATGTGACTAGCTGAAGAAACGCAACATTGGTAGTTTCCAGATTTTCTTAAAAAGATCTTGTAATGTATTCAGTGTAATGTCAGACTTATTTATAATTTGCCATCGGTACAACCATCTTGCAGAGTAAAGCGGTATTTTACTTATGTTACCTACTGCACCTTGAGATTTAGATTTAACTGCAGAACTAGTGGTGCAAAACAACACGTACTTCCTCGCGTTTAGTAAAACGTATGTTATACTATTAATACTACAATTTATCTCCAAATAAACACATCTCAGTCATTTTACGTATTTCGTATACGTACGTATATACGGAGTAATGTACGTAGTATAGAGAAAGTTATGTAATGCTGCGCGAAAAAACGACGGATTTTCGGCGGAAAAAATTCATTGCTGGGCTCTGGTTACGAAACATTCTTTACAATTTGGGGGTGCTTTACATGAATCCCCCCCCCCCGACATTTTCCAAATTTTCTCAAAAACAGCAAATTTTTTCTTTAAATTTCTAGCAAGAATAGAGTAAAATACACTCATAAAGGTGGCATATGTCACATTTTCAATGAAAATTTGTATTTTGGACGAGGTTTTACTCTTCTTTAATTTCTTGAAGTTATTTTTCGGTTCTACAACCCGAACATCATCTTTACTTTTTCATGTATGTACGTATATAGAGTAATATACGTAGTATAGAGAAAGTTATGTAATGCTGCAGAAAATCGATTTCGAGATTTTAAAGGAAATACACGTTTGGGGTCCCCTGATACCGAAAAAGTGTTTTTTTTTTCCCTAAACGTCCGTCTGCCCGTGTGTCTGTCGGTACGTCCGTCCGTCTCTGAATACTGCTGGCGCCTAAACCATCTGTACAATCTTTTCCAAATTGAAGAAAGCCGTGTCAATCTGGCTCTAGTTGAAGCTTTGAGATTTTGAAAAACATTATTTAATATTTAGGGGTTCTTTACATGAAGTCCCCGGACATTTTCAACATTTTCTCAAAAACGGCTCCAAATTTTTTCTTCGAATTTCTTGTAAGAATATAGTAAAATACAATTATTACGGGGGCATAGGTCCGATTAACTCTGAAGTTTCGAAAATTGCAAATGTTTGAATTTTGTCTGGCGTCTTGACGTTAGATAAAATTGACGATAGACATTTTTCCTTCCAACGAAATATGTTGTCCGTAAATAGTTGTTTCATAAAGGTCATGTACATTTTTCGAACATATTAGTAGTTTTCGTACAATAGAGAGTGAAATATTTGCAATAAAAAAAATAGAAAATGAAGATTTTCTCAAAAATGGTTCCAAATTTTTTCTTCAAAATTTTGTAATGGATAGTGCTAATTGCACTGTATTATATGACGTAAAGTTCATTTTGGGGTATTCTTTTGTTTTTTAAAAATTTAGACAAATGTAATTTTTGGAAATACCTCTCACGCTGTTAATATTGGTATTTCCATCAATACATATGCATTATTACGTTTGTGAGCAGAAGTAATGATTCAAATGACTTCAAATTAACTCTTTTGAAAACCCAATAGATTTCCGAGAAAAAGAGCTTCAAATTTCGCAAATACAGTAAAGCTTAATCGCCGTTTTCTCAAGAACGGCTATGAATTTCTCAATGAAAACTTCTATTTAGGACGAGTTTCTACTCTTCTTTAATATTCTTGAAGTAATAATTCGGTTGTACTTCTAGGAAATCAAAAAGTTGAGAAATAGTAAAAAAAAAGTACTTTGGGCGACGATAGATGGTAGCTGCTCAGAGAATGTTGCAAGACTTTAAAGCCAGGCCACGCCAAGGAAATTAGAAAAAATTAGTACGAGAAAGTCTGTGCCATTCTGTGGCACCTCTAGTTCGGTTCTACTAAAGAAACTGAAAAGTTGACAAAATGTCAAAAAAAAATGTACTTTGGGCGACGAAAGATGGAAGCTGACTAGAGAATGGAGCAAGACCTTAAAGCCAGTCAACGCCAAGGAAATTAGAAACAAATTCTTCGTAAAAGTCTGTGCCATTCTGTAGCACCGCTAGTTACTTTCTCGTATACGTACGCATATACGGAGTATACGTGGTATTGAGAAACTTAGGTAATGCTGCGGAAAAAAACAGTGGATTTTCGGCAGAAAAATTCTTTGCCGGTCGCTGTTATTGAAAAAGTGGATAAATCCAGTTGATAAATTAAGAAAAATATCCTCTAACACGTGGTGTAGCCAGAATCCCTGTTTTCTGGGTCATTGATGCAGAAAAACCAATTGGAAGCCAACGGCCGTCCGAACATCTGTCCGTCCGAACGTCTGTCCGTCCGTCCGTCTGTTTCTCTGTCTGGTGTACGTGAACAAACCTAGTGCCTAAACCATGCGTAGGATTTTTTCTAAATTGATGAAATCCCTGTCGTTTTTGTGTGAGCTGAAGCTCTGTGATTTTGAAAAACATTCATTACTTTTTGGGGGGACATAATATTAAACCCTAGGGACATTTTTAGTTTGTTTTTTTCAAAAATGGCTCCAAATTTTTTCTTTAAATTTCTTGTAAGATTAGAGTTAAATACGCTTATAAAGGTGGCATAGGTCCGCTTTCCAGGATTAACTTTGAATTTTCGGAAATTGTTAAAGGATGAATTTTATTCGGCATCTTCTTACATCTCCAATATATTTAAAAAAGGAGATAAATAGGACTGCTCCAATTACCGCGGTATAACTGTCCAGAGTTCCCTTGGTAAAATATATGGTAAAATTATTAAAAACCGATTGGAAAATGAAATAAATGAAATGGAAGAACAGAGTGGTTTTCGTGCTGGTAGATCCTGCATAGATAATATATTTACCATCCGACAAGTTACAGATAAGCGGCTGTCGCATAACCTTGACACATCTAGTCTATATTGACTTGCAAAAGGCGTACGACAGTGTCCCCCTTTCAAAATTGTGGATGGCCATGGAAAACCAACATATTAATAGCGTATATATTAAGTCCATTAGAGAGTTATATACGGACAATATCGCTTATTTCAAATTAGGAAATAGCATATCAAAAGAAATCAAAATAAATAAAGGGCTAAGACAGGGGCGTTGTATTGCACCAACTCTCTTCAAAATATATCTAGGAGAAGCTCTAAAAAACTGGAAGATAAAATGTGAAAGGATGGGAATAAAATTAAATGACATGTTATATTCACTAAATTTTGCAGATGACCAAGTGATATACGCAGAGGATGAAGACGATGCACATTATATGTTAAGGAAATTAAATGAGGAATATGGAAAATAAGGCTTGAAAATCAATTTCAAGAAGACAGAGTACATGGTGGTAGGAGGGACTGGAAAAGATTTAGTAATGGAGGATGGCTCGGTTGTTAAGTGTTGTCAGACACTTTGTTACACTTTGTTTGTTAAGTATTTAGGAACAATTTTAACAGACCAAGGGGGCAGTGAAGAGGAAATTAAACATCGCATTCGGCAAGGAAAATCTGCTATTCGGCAATTGCATTCAATAATATGGAATAAAAATATTTCTAATAAAGTGAAAATTAGAATTTATAAAGCAATTGCGGAAAGTATATCACTGTATGGTGCTGAGTTGTGGGAGATCTCAAAAAGTAATGAGAAAAAATTACAGGCTATGGAAATGGAGTTTTGGAGACGCAGCTGTAGTGTAACGTTAATGGAAAGAATTAGGAATGAAAATATAAAGCAGCAAATGGGTGTCATGTCGGATATAATGGATACAATAGAAGGGAGAAGGTTAAAATGGCATGGTCATCTTAGAAGAATGCCGGAGGAAAGATGGCCATTAAAAAGTTGGAGGTGGCAGGTGCCAATGCACAGAAAGAGACGTAGACCAAGACTCACGTGGTATGATGGTGTGCGACAGACAATGAGAGATCGTCACATCGAAGATGATGATTGGCAAAATAGAAGAAGATGGAAGCTTGGGTGCGAGAGACGCCGCATGGTGTAGCTCCACTCGCAGAAGAAGAAGAAGAATCTTCTTACAACTACAATATTGAAGATAGAGACTTTTCCTTGAAATGGAATTTGTTGCCCATAAATAGTTTTTCATTAAGTTCATGTAGAGTTTTTTAAACATTTTAGTAGTTTTCGCGCAATAGTGCGTGCAATATTTGCAATTTTAAAAAAATAACAAAAACACGATTCCCAAAAAAAGACTCCAAATATTTTTTAAAATTTTTGGTAGGGTTAGTGCCAAACAAACCCTAAAGGGTGACATAAACGCCTTATTTTCTATTCTTTTGTTTTTTCAAAAATTACAAAAATGTAATTTTTTGACTTCTCTCTCGCGTCGGTAATACTTACTTTTGAAGTTATTTCTTCATATATTTCTGAGTACATATGTTTTAAATAATGCCAAATAAAGTTTCTCGGAAACTCAACAGTTTTCTGTGGTAGACCCAACTCAACAGTTTTCTGTGGAAATGAACTCAAAATTTCGCATTTTCAGAAACGCTCTAACGCCATTTTCTCAAAAATGGCTCCAAATTTTTTCTTCAATCTTTATCAATGGTTAGTGCTTATTGTATTGTTTAATATGACGTTAATTTTATGTCGGTGTATCATTTTGTTTTTCAAAAATAACGTAAATGTAATTTGTTAAAATATCTCTCACGCCATTAATATGCACATTTCCACCGATTTGAATACATTATTGCATTTGTGAGTGGAAGTGCTTCAAATGAAGATTTTCGAAAACTCAATAGATTACTGTAAAAAAGAGCTTCGAATTTTGCATTTACAGTAATGCTTAATCGCCATTTTCTTAAAACGGCTTCATATTTTTCAATGAAAATTTCTATTTTAGACGAGGTTTTACTCTTCTTTAATATTCTTGAAGTAATATTCCACTCTTAAGAAAGCAAAACATTTGGAAAATGTAAAAAAAAAAAAAAAAAAAAGCGACGATTGATGGCAGCTGGCCAGAGAACGGAGCAAGACTGTAAAGCCAGACCAAACCAACGAAATTAGAAAAATTTGCTACGAGTAAGTCTGTGCCATTCAGTTGCACCTCTAGTTAATTTTTCGTATAGATACGTATATACGGAGCGATATACATAGTATAGAGAAAGTTACGTAATTCAGCGGAAAATCGATTTCGCGATTTCAACAGAATTACTCGTTTTGGGGTCACCTGATTCGGAAAAAGTGTTTTTTCAAAACGTCCGTACGTCTATCTGTCTGTGTATCTGTCCATTCGTCCGTCCTTCCGTCCGTCCGCCCGTCCGTCTGTGAACACTACTAGCGCCTAAATGCATACAATCTTTTACAAATTGAAGAACCCCTTGTTCATCTGGCTCTAGTTGAAGCTTTGAAATTTTTAAAAAGATTGTTTAAAATTTGGGCGTACTTTACATGAAGCCACCCGAACATTTTCAAAATTTTCTCAAAAACGGTTCCAATTTTTTTCTTTAAATTTCTTGTAAGAATAGAGTAAAATACACTTATAAAGGTGGCCTGGTTAACCCTGAATTTTCGAAAAGTGCAGTCATAATACATATTCATGTTCTGGTTTAAGTGTCATCGTAGTGTATTACTTACGTAGTGACTTTTTGCATCCGTTGGAATCATTTTATTACTGCAATCGTATACTGTTTGTGATTGCGAAAATTGAACCCATTACTCCTGTGTAATAATTGCCTAAAGTGAAACCGCTATAAGGTACGTAAGTTAATTGAGTAAAGTAATTGAAATTTCACAGTGAATGATGAAGCTATATTTTGCGTTCTTTTTCGAATCGATAGTAGTTAGACTATTGTTATTACGTATTGCTTTCCTTGCTTCAAAGTGCTTGAAGTAATATTTGAAGTAAATGCGAATTTAAACTTTTGTTCTCAAAACCCGCTCTAAAATTTTCTTCTAATTTTTTCCTCTTGTGGAGCAAAGGACACTTAAACAACGGTCCATTTTCGTTGAACTCTCTAAATTTTCGAAAATTACATGGATTATAAATTACGCGCAAAAATGTTGTGTTGTAGCACTACAAGTTCTATTCTGCAACTAGGGGATCGAAAAATTAATAAATTGCTACTAATTATTTTTGAATCGTTAATATTTACATTAGTGGCACTTTGTTCACATTATTGTTTTTATGTGTTCATGTGCTTTAAATAATGTCATATAATGAGTCTCGATAACTCAACTGTTTTGTGAGAAAATGAACTCAAAATTTCGCATTTTCAGAAACACGCAGACGCCATTTTTCACAAAAATGGCTCGAGAGTTTTTCATCAATTTTTTCCAACGAATATTGAGAAATGCACTATTTATTATAACGTGAGGTTAATTTTGGCGTATTCTTTTTTCTTTCAAAAATTACATAAATGTAATTTTTTAAACGTCTCACGCCGTTAATATGCTTCCAGCGATTTTCAAACACTATTGCATTTGTGAGTGGAAGTGCTTGAAATGACTTCAGATAGTTTTTTGAAAATTCAATAGATTTCTGTGAAATGGAGCTTCAAATTTCGCATTTACATTAACGCTTAAACGCCATTTTCTTGAAAAGGGCTTCAAATTTTTAAATGAAAATTGCCATTTAGGACGAGGGTTTACTCTTTAAAATTCTTAAAGTAATATTTCGGTTCTACTATTAGGAAACCGAAAAGTTGAGAAAATTTCAAAAACATGTATTTTGGGCGGTGATAGATGGCAGCTGACAAGAGGATGGGGCAAGAACGTAAAGGCACTCCACACCTATCAACTTCTTAAGAAATTTTCTGCAGCGGTGTAATTTTTCGTACGGAAGGGCGCACTGTGCCACAAAAAATTGAAAATGCGCAAACAAAAAGCGGACATCTCAGAAGCTTATAGTTTCTGATCGAGCTGTTTGCATGAATTACTGTATAACGGCGGTATACACTTAGCGAAGGAAGAAACCTCATCAGACTAAAACGGTTCATTCAAATGTACCGCTCATTGGGCATTTTAGTTTGGATGACAAAATACATCTACGCCCCTTTTCTCGAAACCGCTATCTCAAGACTACACGCCTGTGAGGCAACGCAAACGTGTTGAACTTGGAGTAGGTGCTTGTATAATATATTTTATACAGTGCCTCGTCGTCCTCCCTAGATGTGACTGTCTGGGGTGGCCATATGCTTTACGTACGAATTCGCGCTCGTTAATTAAAATGTCGGCGGAAAATAGACTAAGAGTTTTGTCATATGATTCTTTTGTAATGATTTTTTTGTCGTAGAAAAATTAGCCAGTTCATTCACATGTTGCTAAGCCTTCATCACTGTGGCCCAGTATATACTCTCTGCTGTGGCCCTCATTGAAAATTTTAAATTGTTGCGGTGTGCGTATGTCACCTGTTATAAGTTTTGTTGTGATCACGTAGCAAGCCTCTAGAGCTGTAGAACTCCCCAGCTGACCAGTTGTAAAGCAACGCGTGGTAATCGAGTGGGAGGGACGAAATTTTGTTGCAGATGCACAGTGCAAGTGCATTATTCGAGTACACGAAACGGAGCTAGACGCAAGAAATTGGTGACATTACTTGTGATAAAACTTCGCGCTGATTAGGTGGTGGTGGAGTTAAATATTATGAGTAGACCATAAGATTTGGTGCTACGTAAAGACTTTGTCATGTGAAATGATGGCTATTATTTGTACATTTCGAATAATACAATTCTGATAGTGTGTGGAAACTTCCATATACGATGTACGTATGTTTGAGTTCTTTGAGGTTCTATTTTGTGGCAGATATAACCTAATGTAATAAGTTGTACAAAATCACAATATGCACTGTATGAATAATTCCTCATTTTACCACAAAATTATTTTGAAATACGTTTTCAAAAAATACTGTGGAAGAGCAAACAGGATACTTCCTAACCATATTATTTCTTCCAAGTTGTGTGTGCAAAATTAATATGTTTAGAAGTAAATTTTAAAGTCTGTTTATAAGGAAGTTGTTGTTTATTTTTAATGTAATTTCTTGCTTAGTAAAGTAAAGTGATGTTTCAGGGAAAATAAATTTTTGTAAAAAGGAAATTTTTGTGGTAAGATTATTATTGATTGTTACTGTTAATTAGCTTGATTGGAAGTTATGATTGGTAAATAATTCTATCGAAACATCAAATAAAATTTCAAATAAAACCTACAACTTGTATTTTCTCATTTACTTTCATGTGCTATGAAATCTTTTGTGTTGTAACCTGAATTTTGATGTTTTATACAAAACTTTTTCAGATGGATCAAATACTATTTCTTGTGGCTTTAGTACATATTCTGTATTGCCCATACACAAAAGTTGAAGAAAGTTTTAATTTACAAGCGACACACGATATTTTATTCCATGGATTTAATATAACTGAGGTAACTCATGGCAATTGAATTTTTAAGTGTGCTATTGAATAACATTTATCTATCATTGATTTACATTATATTTCATTCGTTTCAGTATGATCACCATGAGTTTCCTGGTGTTGTTCCCCGAACATTTTTGGGACCCCTATTCATCTCTGTTTTATCATCTCCTGTAGTATTAATCATTCATACACTAGGCCTGAGTAAATTTCTTGCTCAGTATGTAGGTAAGACTGAATTTGTGAGATTTCAGAAGATGACTGTAGTTTTAGATCACGTCAAAAAGTGTCTCTGCATGAAATTTAATACAAATAAATTGTAATTATAATTTGTCTAATTTCAATGCTACTTTGGGTCATGCTTTTGCACACACTTCTGTCATTTTAGTGAGAGCTGCTCTTGGCCTTTGTGTGTTGGGAGCATTTAGAGTATTGAGGAAAACTTTGCAAGAAGAATTTGGTGCTCCTTTCTCCTTCTGGTTTGTTGCCATTACTGTGACCCAGTATCATTTTATGTACTACCTGAGTCGTCCTCTTCCAAATATTATGGTGCTTCCTTTAGGTGAGTATATTGCCTTGGTGAGGATGGCATGTTAGATCTGAATCATAGTTTCAAATTTTAAGTTTCCAAGTTAGCAGTGTAGGGTAAAAATAAGTAAAAAGTAGTTATGTAGATAACAATCTCTATTTTAATTTATAGAAAATGCTATATGGTGAAATATTTCCTGAACAATTAATTGTTTTCAGTGTTGAATAACTCTTTATTAATATATTGATAAGTACTAGCTACAATTCAATATAACCTTTATTAATTGTACAGATCTGACCTTCACATTTCCTACGTATGTCTTACTTGATTTGTTGTATTTTTTCAGCATTACTTGCTCTTCATTTTTGGATAAAGCAGTGGCATTCTTATTTTATATACTTCTCTGCTGCAGCAATAATAATCTTTCGTGCTGAACTAGCCCTTTTCTTAGGGCTTTTGCTTCTCTCTGATCTTCTATTTAGGAAAGTCAGTGTTATGAGGTAAAAGTGTTAAAAGTTACATGATAAAAACATGAAGTTCTGTATGTGTGTCTGCTAAATTATTTCATAAAAGTTCTTTCTATTATTTTTCAGTGTTCTAAAATCAGCTGTACCTGCTGGGTTAATATTTCTCACTCTAACTGTTGTGGTTGACTCCTTATTTTGGCAAAGATTTGTGTGGCCTGAAGGAGAAGTTTTATTTTTCAATACTGTATTAAATCGAAGTCATGAATGGGGTGTATCCTTTGCAACATATTAAAATGTGAAGAATGCTAATTTTGCTGTGAAACTTAATAATGTGAATTCTTTTCAGAATATTCCTACCGCAATATCACACTACAACATTCGACACTCAGTACAGTATCTTACTCAAATCTTTCCCTCCTTTTCCTAGTTTTTTTTCCTGTACAAATAAATTGTGAGTTTAGATCTGTAACATTATGTTGTGTAAAAGTGATTTTTCACAACAAAAGTGATAATTTAAATTAAATTAATGAAATAAGCCTGACTATCTGAATATGCTTTTATTGGTCATTTTCTTGATCATTTTCATCCACAATTTGGATAATGAAGCTCTTTTCATTATTCAGTTCGTGCTATTTCACATGCTATTACTGTATGTGCGTACCTCCTCAATTGCTCAAGCTTTGTCACCCTGATGTAAATGTTTACTGTTAATTGATTAAATAAAAGATATTAGGTTTCAGGAAGTAGAAGCATATGCAAAAACTTGTACTGAGTAGAATAATGAATTGAGAGAAAAAATGGAATAAAGCCATAAAACTATTGCCAATGGAAATGTCATATAATCTTCTGTTTTGGATAAGTTGCATTTTTATGATTATGCTTTTGTGGGAATTGAATACTAAAGTGCCGATTTTACCTTAACATTTTCTCAGACTTCTCCGTTTTTGTGGTATTTTTATTCTGCTATTCCTCGAGCAATGGCTTGGTCAGTTTTGCTCTTACCCTTTGGTGTATATTATGAGCCACGTGTGCTAAAAATGTTGATACCTGTTGTAATATTTGTCTTCCTGTTTTCTTTTTTACCTCATAAAGAGTTACGCTTTATTATATATATCTTTCCTGTACTTAATGTTGTTGCTGCAAGTGCCTGTAATAAAATGTGAGTACATTTTAAATGTTTATTAAAGTTATTATGTTTTATGATGGTCCATTTTAGTTGTTGAAGTCAAAACAGTTCTCTTAAAAACAATAATTGTTTTCTGTAAGAGTTTCTAAATTTAATAAGAAATAATGAGTTTGATAATATTAAGTTATCATATTTAATTTACTAGACAATTCACTATTTAATTTACTAGACAATTTACTACTTATTTTGTTTATGCTAACAATTTTCTGTTTTAGATGGCAGTACAGAGGAAAGTCTGTTTTTCACTCCTTCCTTGCTATAGGAGTCTTCGCTCATCTTGTATTGAATATAATCTTTACTTTATTTCTATTATGTATTGCGGGAACGAATTATCCTGGTGGTGTAGCCATTGCTCGACTTCATAGACTGGCTAATGAAGAGAAATCTGTCAATATTCACATTGATGTATTGTCAGCCCAAACAGGAATTTCAAGATTCACTCAGATAAATTCAAACTGGAGGTAACTGATCGTTTTATATTTTGGGAGTTATGAAGTTGGCGGAACTCCACAGATGAATAGTTGGTTCTTATCTCTTATGGTGGCCCCACATGAAGAAATCATTTCACTGCTGTGTGAACATTGGGAATATCAATGCAAACCTGCAAAGGAAGTGATATTTGTATCTTTAATACTTTCAGTTCCCAATTAAGGCTTTGTTGTGTGTGTCAAAATTGATGCCAAAGCTTTGACTTTTTGCCTCTGTGAGTGTCTTAAAACAACTTTCAGTCTACACAAATCACAATTTCCAAAGCATTTCATCTCAAAATACTGGCTTGTCAAGTAGTTTGTTGGGAAGAAAGGAAAAAAAAAACCACACACACACACAATAGAGTGTAAATTTATAGAATTTAATGTCTTGTAATGGAGATGCTAACTGTCTTACAATGGGGTTGTCGAATCCTATATATTGAGCAGTTGCTTCTAAAATATCTTGAAAAGAATCCTTCATGTATCTTTGAAAATCACAAATACAAAATAGGATTCCCTTAATTCCTGATATTCGTGCAAGTTCCCTTCTGTTGTTCTTTGTTTTTGTTTTCTGAACTTGTGGCATTAGGAGATAGTGTGAACTGCAATGGGTTAAGGGATAGGAACCAAAGTTATTTATATTTGAATTAGCTTTATAACTAGTGTGAACGTGTGTATTAGTTCGATTTCTCTTATTTGTAATAACTAAAAGGCCAAAATAACAGACATTGAATTACTTCTTACTTACTCATGTATGTATGTATTTACGGAGTAATATATGTAGTATAGAGAAAGTTATGTAATGCTGCGGAAAATCGATTTCGAGATTTCAATGGAAATGCACGTTTTGGGGTCCCCTGATACCAAAAAAGTGTTTTTTTTTCTTTCTTCAAAACGTCCATCTGTCTGTTTGTCTGTTCGTCCATCCGTCGGTCTGTCTTTGTCTGTCGGTCTGTCCAACCATTTATCTGTGAACACTACTAGCGCCTAAACCACAGGTACGATCTTTTCCAACTGAAGCTTTGAAATTTTGAAAAACATTCTTTAAAATTTGGGGATATTTAACATGAAGCATCCCGGACATTTTCCAAATTTTTTAAAAAACGACCCCAAGTTTTTTCTTTAAATTCCGTGTAAGAATAAAATAAAATACGCTTATGAAGGTGGCATAGGTCTGATTGCCATGGTTAACTTAGAATTTTCAAAAATTGCGAAAGTGAATTTTTTTCAGTGTCTTCGTACCACTACAAAATTGAAGGCAGAGATTTTTCCTTCAAATGAAATTTGTTGTCCATAAATAGTTTTTCCATAAAGGTCATGTAGTTTTTTTAAAAATATTTTAGTAGTTTTCGTGCTAAAATGCATGAAATATTGCAATTTTGAAAAATAACAAAAACTAGATTTTCTCAAAACAGCTCCAAATTTTTCTGTTTAATTTTTTGGTATGGTTAGTGCCAAATAAACCCTTAGACAATGACATAAATGGCACACTGTTTTTTTCTTTCTTTCTGTCCAAAAATTACAAAAAAATAATTTTTTTGACCTTTCTCCCACATCATAATATTTACATTCGAGGCAATTTCTTCATGTTATTGTATTTATAAGTACATTTACTTTAAATAATGTCATACAACGTTTCTCGAAAATTCAACAGTTTTCTGTGAAAATGTGCTCAAATTCCACATTTTCAGAAATGCTCAAATGCGATTTTCTCAAAAATGTTCCAAATTTTTTCTTCAAATTTTTTGAATGGATAGTGCTAATTGCACTGTTTAATATGATGTAAAGTTCATTGTGATGTATTCTTTTGTTTTTTCAAACATTACATACTTGTAATTTTTTTCAAATATCTCTCGCACTGTTAATATGCATATTTCTATAAATTTGTATACTTTATTGCATTTGTGAATGAATGTGCTTCAAATGACTTCAAATGAAGTTTTTTGAAAACTCAATAGATTCCTGTGAAAAAGAGCTTCGAATTTCGCATTTACAGTAATGCTTAATCACCATTTTCTTAAAAACGACTTCAAATTTCTATTTGGGATGAGGTTTTACTCTTCTTTAATATTCTTGAAGTAATAGTTCAGTTGTAAAATCAGGAAAGCAAAATGTTGAGAAAATGTCAAAAACATGTACTTTGGGCGACGATAGATGGCAGCTGGCCAGAGAATGGAACAAGACCTTAAAGCCAGACCACACCAAGGAAATTAGAAAACTTTGCTACGAGAAAGTCTGTGGCATTCTGTAAAACCTCTTGTTACTATTACATTAAATAATACTCAAGTTATTTTTGTTTTGACCCCATTGTTTGGGGTCTTCCTCAGGTACTATTTAAATCTAAAATCAATCTACTATCTAATTTTTTAGATTGTACCTGAGGAAGACCCCAAACAATTGGGTTGAAATATAAATAACTTTAGTATTATTTAATGTAATAATTAAAAATAATTCAATGTCTGTTGTTTTGTCCTTTTAGTTATTACAATATATCACAGACAAAAATATATATATATATATATATATATATATATATATATATATATATATATATATATATATATATATATATATATATATATATATAAATAAATAAATAAATAAATAAATAAATAAATAAAATACTATCTCAAAGATAGTGCAATATCATAGATTGTGTAATGTAGATTGTTGTAAACTGAAATCACAAAGAGATTTTGTTTGCTAAGAAAGCATATTTTGTGTTTGAATTTGTGCATCTAGGTACAGTAGAACCCATTTAATAAAATCAAAATGAACAGTCCCAAAACTTTTGCCATATATATAATGCGTTTTAAACACACTTAATAAAATCCTGCGTAATAAAATAACTCTCTTATTAAAACGTACTTTTTTTTGTCCCGAATCAAAGTTTTGCTCCATTAATAAAAGATAAGGAATTTGTAGTGGCACTAGTAATGCCATCATGCATATAAAATGAGCAACTGTAAGTAGGTAAACACATCGCACGTTCATTCAGAGAAAGGATTTCCTGTTCAGCCGGCTGCTCAACGCTCAGGATCACTTCTCTCGCCCTTCTTGTGAAATTCAGAAGACTGTTGCTGTGCTCCAAAGCGTTGTTTCCTTTTGTGATTCTTTGTGGAATACCTGAACTTATTGCATCAGCATCTTGTTTGGATTGGCATTTTCAGCAGGAAGGTAAGAGTAGAAACGGAAATGGCAACAATGGTGAAGAGGAAGGCTTTTCAATAAGTGAGAAACTTGCTATTTTGAATGAAATCGATGGAAATGGGCCAGAATTGCAGAAAAATTCAATGTTTCAGTTGTGACTGTATATACTGTTGTGTATAAGAGGGAGTACATTTTAAAAAATGCTTGTAATCACGCTCGCCAGAAAATCAAGTCTTCAAAGTATGAGGAAGTTGAAGGTTTGTTGGCTTGGTTCAAAGAAAAATGTGCTTTGAATATCCCGATTCAAGGCCCACTGCTACAGCAGAAGGTGGAAAAAATTGTGCTTAAACTGAATGTGGACTTCACTCCTTCAAATGGCTGGCTGGACCATTTTAAAAAGTGTGCTGGCATTTCATACTACACCATCAGCGGAGAAGCCGGAAACATGAACCATGAAGAAATAGAAAATTGGAAAGAGCAAGTTCTTCCTCTATTAGTGAAGACCTATGATCCACATAACAAATTTAATTTGGATGATTTTGGTTTATTTTTTAACATCTTTCCTGACAAGACATATGCCTTCAGAGGAGAAAAATGCACAGGAAAAAAATTCCAGAAAGATATTGTTCTCACCTGAAGTAACATGGATGGTTCGGAGTTCTCCCTACTAACCATAGGGAAATCAGCTAAACCAAGATGCTTCAGGAATTTGAAGTCTCTTCCGTGCAATTAAAAGTTCAATAAAACAGCATGGATGACTGAAATTTTTGAAAATTTCTTAATAGCATTTGATAGGAAAATGGCTGGAGAGAATAGAAGAGTGATTCTCTTTGTGGACCAATGCACAGCTCACCCGAAGGATGTCAGACTGACCAATGTGCAGCTGGAATTTTTGCCTGCAAATACCACTGCTGTCTTGGATCAAGGTATTATAAGAGTATTACCCGCACACGTTTTCTTGAGCACTCGCTTTGCCTTTTGCAAGAGGAGTGGGCAGTTTGGTTATTTTCCGAAAAGGAATTTTATATCAAATTCGTTGTTCGTTTTTCAATGTAAAGTAGTTTCTATTGCAAGGGATCAAACATTTCTGATTTTTCAGATTTTGTCTATAATGCTCATTGGTATTATTTATTCTTAATTTAACTAATGTTGGCAAGGGAATGGGGGTAGGTATTCCAGGGCTCAAGAAAACGTGTGCGTATAATAGCAATGCAAGGGTAAGAAGATCTCTTGTTGTTAAGCTTTTAAACAACATGGAAGTGGGCAAACATTTTTGTGTATCACTTTTGGATGCAATTCATGTTGGCATCTGCCTGGAATAATATCTCTGCCTAGACTATTAGAAATTGCTTAGCTAAAGCAGGATTCTTAGTAGATGCAATAGTTAATGCAGATGAATTGGAGTGTGCCTCAAGGAAAGATGTTCAGAAGCAACTGAAAATTCCATCAGATTTCACGTTTGAAAATTAAGTGAATGAAGACAACTGCCTTGCCCCATGTGAAATAAGAGATGTCATGCAGATACGTGAAGATATTGCAACAAAAAGACAAGAAGAAGAAGAAGAAGGAGATGATGAAGAAGAAGTAGAAGACCCACCTATATCTGCTGAAATACCCACATCTGCTGAAATTTCAGAATATTTAGATAAGTGTGCTGTCTACTTGTCATGCCTAAACAAGCATTCCTGATGATGTTAGGAGGAGCCTTCGTATTTTACAGCAGTATTCTGTTGAAGTCCAAATGAAACATGTAGACAAAGAACACTGGATGACTTTTTTAAGAGAGCATAATTCTCCAGTAATGTAAGTAATCTTAAATAAACACTAAGAAAATGGAACCAAACATTTTTTTAATGACTTTTAATAAAATCAAATCTTAAAGTCCCTACAATATTTTATTAAGAGGGTTCTACTGTATTATCTATTAGAGATATTTGGTGAAATGTTACACATTTTCAATTGTTTATTCTTCATATATGCTCTCTCAGTTGTTTGAAAGATATATCATGGAAAAGTGATAGCTGTCAGAACTATAAAGTAAAATAACACTAGAATGTGAATAAAGTGTTTTCATTCCTCAATTAATGAATCTAATCATAAATAAAATTGGAGTGTCTGCGAGTGCTGTGAAAATAACTGCATTTTTATAATCTAATATGCTTAATTAGTTGATATAAAATCTAATTCAATTTTTTAATATTTTTGTATTAATCAGTTTGTTTGTCCAGGCTAATCTTGGGATTAATCCAATTTCTAAGGGTCTACCTAATTTCATTGAGGTAGATTTTTTGTGGGCATTAATTAGGCTACTTTTTTCCGAAAATTATTTTCTGTTAAATAAAGATAAATGTGTGTTCTTTTATGCAAATCTACACTTTTATGAGATCTTAATGGACTTTCCTACTTGTTACCTTAACAACAAGAAAAATTCAAACCTATATGAGATATCTGATTGATTTGAATTAATTTGAGATCCTACAATTTGCAATTGAATATTTTGAGTTAACTATACATGAAGCTTCAACAACATTTTCAAAATTTTTTAAAAATTAAACTTCGCCCTTGGGTATCATACATGACACTTAAAAGAATGGTGCAGGTCTCATTTTCATTGAAATCCCTTATTGTTTGAAAATTGCAAAATTGCAGAATTTTTCTCGCGGCTTCCTACAACTACAATATTGAAGATAGAGATTTTTCCCTTAATGAAATATGTTATTCAAAGAGAGACCTTCGATAAGATCAGGTATAATTTTTCAAAAATTTGTGTAGTTTTAATGTAATTGCATGTAAAATATAGGCAATTTTTAAACAACTATTTTCTCAAAATCTACTCTAAATTTTTTCTTTAAATTTTATCCTTGCATGTATCAAAGAATGGTTAAAAAATTGGTGCGATTCCCATTTTCAGTGAACCCTCTCTATTTTTGAAAATAGCAAAAAATTAACATTGCAAAAAGGCACAGTAAGAAGATAGAAATTTTTGTCTTAAATGAAATCTGTTCTAAAACTTTTTTGAAAAAATGAGTAGTTTTGTGGTAATTTCTGCTTGAAGTTAATGCAAATAAAAAACAACAGCATTTTCCCAAGTACGGCTTCAAATTTTTTCCTCAGAATTAATTTTTTTTCATGGATAGACCCTTAAAAATTGGGACAGATTTTATTTTCATTTCAAATTTTGCAAAAGTTAGAAATAATGCAAGAAAGTGTGTGCTGAAATTCAAGAATTTGAAAGTGTTACTGAAATTGACATGTGTTTGACATCTTCATGATGCTGATTTTAGAAGGGTATTATGTTAAATATTCATTATTTTGTTCATTTTTAATTATATTTCATTTATAACCAGTGTTACTAATTTTCTTGCAGGTACAATAAAACAGAAAACTTGGTACCAGGTGGACCAGAGATGCTGAAGTTTTCTTATTTGTTAATTGAAGCTAAAAGCAAATATTCTCCAAATTTAAAACCTTATTTGAAAACACATGATATATTGGAGTCAGTGGAAGGTTTTTCGCAAGTTGCTCTAAATTATCATTCCTTTCCACCTTTAAGGATAAAAACAAAACCTTTAATTTTTATTCTTAAAAGAAAAGATTATATTCCATCATATGTTGATGAGGTCAGTGAAGAGATTCTAGAGGAGATAGAAGCACCTTCATTAGCAGATCTTGAAGATCTAGCTCCTGCTGAACCTGAACTGAAAGTGGAATTGGATACCATGGAGCTGACTGAACCCTACTTTGATGTTGGTACACTCGAAAAATATGAAGATAAAATTAAAGAAACTTTTGTGTCATTAAGTGTTGAAGAGAAGGTAATTACTATAGAAGAAATTCCTAAGCCTTTGAATGATGAGAGTGGGGATTCATGCATGCTTGAGAGCTGCATGACACCTCTAGACAAAGAGGATGAGAAAGAGAAAGAATCAGCTGATGAAAAAATTCATGTTCTAGATTCTAAGGAAAAAGAATTGGATGAAGATGAACATTATTCAGAATCAAAATCTGCGAGAATAGAGGATGAGAAAACCCATTGGACTGAAAGTGAAGAACTTCAAGTAGACATTGAAACAGAAACTGAAACTGAAATTCAACTGGAAATTGGGGAACCAAATGAAAGTGAAATATTCATGTATAAAGAAGAAGCACAGTTAGTTGATTCCAAGGTTATTTCATCAGTTGATCAAGCACAGCCTTCAATTTTCAGTAGTGGTGCTGGCAATGTTGAACACTGTGTAATTGGGTCGGAGCAGTGTGCAGAGCAAACACCATCTGTTGTTGAGAATTTAGTTCATAACGCAGATGAGGAGCAAGTTGTTCAAGAGAAAAGTAAGAAATCCAAGGGCAAGAAATTTAAAAAGAAAAAAATTATTAAAGAAGTTGTAAGTGAAAGGGAATCTGTTGACAATGAAGTTCAAAAAGTAGAAATGGAAAATATCAAAGAATTTGAAAATCAAAAGGAGTTGGAAGAAAATGTTACACCAATTGAAGATAAGTCAAAACTGAATGTGCAGCTTTTGAATGAAGAACCATTAAAAGTCTCGGAGATTATTCAAAGTAACATAGTAGAACCACCATCTGGAATTGATATTTCCAAAGAAATGCCCAAAAAAGAATCAAAAAAGAAGAAAAAGAGTCAGAAGAATTTGAAAGCACAAAGTATAGACATCAAAAGAGAACAAACTCTTGATGTGGAGACAGGAGAAACAATTGTTAGTAGCAATGAAGGCACTGTAACAGAGGAAGCTGCAGATTTTAAAAACAAGGAATCAGATTCTAGTCTGTTAGATGTAAATAAAGAGAGCCTTGATGATTCCTTTCCTCAAAATCTTGCAATGGATAATTCTCTTAATATGGATGATGATAAAGATTTGAAGTTGGAAATAATCAGTGAAAATAAGGATGTTGAAGAGCAAAGAGTTACCAAAGAAAAACCTCTTAAGAAAACAAAGACTAAAAAGAAAAAAGTGAAATCAGATATTGAAGGGGTTGTAACACCTAGCATTGAGCAACCAGTTGAAGGGCGTAATAATTATAAGGAGAAAAAGTCTGATAATGACAAAACTGAGGAATTGGTTGTATCCAGCAAGGATCCCAATAAAACCCAGTGACACAATGGACTTCCTACTTGCATTATTCTATTAGGAATATGTTTGAATGTACTATACTTGTAACTTCCCTCCATTTCCAGTCCTCTCTCAAAAAATTGGCAAATGATGGTGCTCTTGTACATACTTCTACATTTGTTCTCTAAAATGTGTCGGAAATTTGTCATAATGATGTGATTCCTGAGGAAATGAGGAAGGAACATGTCAGATTCTTCTCACACATTGCCTTTGTAAGAATGTGTAGTGAAGCATAAAATAGAAGATTTTATAAATATTTATTTTTATTTAAATGAAAATGTGAAGAGAAAAGTGTATAACTCTCAAACCATGTATTCTAAAAAATAACAAAAAAAATGTTTAATTAATATGTTTTACTTATTAATTAATCAATCACATTTCATGGGATGTTAGTCAATGAAATTTCCTTCTTGGGTGATGCCAACATTTTTTAACATTTATTGTTCCCTCCTCAAGGCTGTAGATTTTAAAAATGTTACTATTACACTGAAGTTAGTACTCTGATATCTTACTTGTGATCATCTCCATGTCTGAATGGCTGATGTGAGAGCTAATTAGTTGTAAATTCTTGTCACATGTTGCCTATTGTTATGCAATGTCATAGAAAAATTAATTTGTCATTAAATTGTGAGTTATTGACTGTTTCTCCACACCTGTGGCACATGTAAGCTGTAAATAACTTCAAATTATTTATTGTTTTACAAGAATTCTGGTGAATATGATGAAGCAATTATTGATTGTTTTATTGATCTCCTTTCACCAGCAGCACATTTGAAACAAGTATTGCAATGTTTTCATCCATAATTATTGTATCATATTGTATTTACAGCTCTTGATATGCCAGTGTTTTATATTATGGGGTGGGTGTAATTAAATTGATATACGTTAAAGATTTTTATTGTATTTAATTTTGATACATAAGGGTACCTTCATCTATTTACTTTTTTATTATAAATTCTTATTGAGTCTATCTTTAGCATTATTTACTTATATTAGTGAAGGAGTTGCAGAACATACTATTTGAGAAGTCAAGTGGAAAGTTTTGAAATAGAATCTAAGAACATTACTTGTTTTAAAACTGAACATAACAGTTTTTTAAAAATATTTCTCTCATTGTTCTCTCGGTGTTGACAAAGAGATCTACATTTATTTGAAGAGTCATTTATGACATTAATACACAAAGGAGTATCTACGATATGGCAGACATGGCATGTGCCATGGGTGCCACTTGCATACTGCTAAAACAGCTATAAAGTATTTAAAGTATACTGCTAAAACAAATAACAACAACCCTAATTTGAAGTAACTTGGTAGAGGTGAAAATTCAATGCTTGCCATGTGAGCCTGAATATCTAGATAAGCCTCTGCAACATGTTGCGGTATTATGCTGTGAAAAGCTTCTTTGTTCAAAAGGAAAACTGGAAACTTAATTTTTGGTGAGCAGTGCAGCAATTACCCATTGAACTCTAAAAAAAAGTGAGGTAGTCTTTTTTGCATGAATATAATGGTTCTGGTTACGCTAGGTGTCCTATGCACAACAATATGTTAAGATAAGGAGTTGATTTATGATTATTTAATTCAAAGGGCTATCTCAGGGAAGATCTTCACACACGTTGTAATAAAAATGTTTTGCCTTCAAAAAGAAAGGTATCCATTTTTTTCCAGTCCTGTGCTGCAACTCTTATTGTCACTTGTAAATTACATTTCCAAAAGTTCACTGCCCTTTGTCAAGCTTGAAATGGTGTTTCCAGATGTGTTCTTTTCCTGATACAAAGTTGCAACTTCCATTAGACCTGCTAAATTTCTCAGCATGAATTATTTAACTCATACGATCTATTGATACTCGAACAGTGGTTCTCATAAAAGAGACCCATTGAATT
Source organism: Teleogryllus occipitalis (assembly GCA_011170035.1). NCBI lineage: Eukaryota > Metazoa > Arthropoda > Insecta > Orthoptera > Gryllidae > Teleogryllus > Teleogryllus occipitalis. The sequence continues at coordinate 223,939 of BLKR01000022.1, read as the reverse complement.
TCTGGTTTTCCACTTTGAAACTGCAAAGCACTTTCAGTCCTTTTTCCATAGGTTTTTTTGTTCTTTGTCTTTATTTCTTGTTGCACACTAATTTTTATTTTATATTGAGATTTAAGGTACTCTCCTACCTTTGGACTGTGATATTTTTTAACCTGTAGTTCATAATTTTGCATTTTTAATTTATTTTTAAATGATGTTTGAATTGTTAAAAGAATTGACTGCCATGGCTGGGAATAAAACTTGGATTTCTTCATATACTCTCTGTTCCTCTACCACTTGAGCTACCAAGGCAGTCAGTTTTCTGAACAGCCTTTAGGGGTACCATAGCCATGCTATTCATATATATGCTTCACCCCCTTGTCACAATTGTTACCTTGAACAATTACTTGTGAATATGTTTCCTGTATCATCACAATTGCCAACTCATATTGTACACCCATAGCTTACTTAGCAAGATACTTATTTTCATAGTGTTTTAAATAAAAAGCATTGTTATTAAGAGTAATTAAAGAAACTAGTGGAAGTTCTAGGTACTGCAACAACTATTATCTTGTTAAGAAACTATGGTCTATGGTCTAGAAACTATATCTTGTTAAGAAACTAAGAATGGTTGGCAATTGCGATATGGAGAACGTATTCCCACATAATTATTGAAACTAACAACTGTGAAAAGATGGTGAAGCATATATATTTTTAATTTAATACCTAGTGGAAATTTTTGTATTATTTTAAGTAAAAAGCACAGTAATTAAGAGTATTTGAAGAAGCTGTTGAGAACTCTGGATACTGCACCAAATTAATGATCATTGCTGAGGCTTGTAACATGCTCATAGTGATTTTACAGGTTGTGTAGAAAATATGTTTAAAGCTCCAATATCTTAATTTTCCTTTAATATTAGTATGAATGTGTGTGCGGAACTGGCATTATTTGTGTTGTACATGAATTTCTACTTTCGTGACAATCAGGTCATACAATCAAGTTTACATTTTAAAGTTTGCAATTACCTCAGGCATCACATGTTGTCATTATGACTTCTAAGAAATTAGTTTAAATGTGTTTCTCATAGAAACACAAGTGTTAGTAGTGTGTAATATGTACTGATGAAATATATACATTGTTTTGTATAAATTAAGATATTTTTAATTGTATATTAAATGAGTGGTTTGTTAAAAGAAATATTTGCATTTTCATATTGGTGTGAAAAATAAGACTTTACATACCCTACATTTTCAGTGCATTCTACCAAAGAGAATTAACTATTCTCTATAGATTTGTTATAGTAAAAGTATTTTTATTCATTATGCAGTGTTGTGAAATACATCTCTTAATTGACTTTGTAAATCATTTTTGTTATTTCTCAAATATGTATTTCTGAATTGAAAACTGCATTTTCATAGATTTGTATTCAGTTTCAGTTGAAATATTTTCAATTTTTGGATGAAGAATTTATTAATTAATTGTATTGCTCCTGAATGGACTGATAATTGTTGCTGTTATTGTAAATTCGGCAAATTGGTTGATAACATGTTGGGATATGTCTTCTGAAATCATTGTGGCAATTATTTAGGTGATAGTACGCTAGCGCTGCAAAATTTTTGGATGATTGTTATGAGGCTGCAGTCAACTGTACCAGCATCTTAATGGACATCCTACTCTTTTTCCCCTCTTATTGTTTTTTGAAGAAATAAATGACTAGCAAGAAGAAATGAAAAATTGGAAAATTGTCTGAAATAAAAATTTTCCAGGTTTTTGTGTATTTAAATGATATGTTTATTTTATTACACAAAATTTATCACATGATGGTTGTGCCAAAATATTGATTTTTTTTAATGAATGAACAACGTTATGATGTTGCAAAGTTGTGATTAAACAAGTGTCCAACTCTTGTCTAATGTTCATCACAAACACAGGTGCTCAAGAGAACTGATTAATAATAATATTTGGAAATTATTTTAACCAAAATAGTTAATATTTTGATATGATAGTGATGATATGTAATGATTTGGAAGTTCATTTTTTGTATCTTTCAATTATAATATTTTTATTACATAATTATGTGTTTGTAATGACCACAGGTGGTGCTGTTTAGTATAAGTAAGAGTAAATAGCATATTTTTCTCTTGAATATTCAGCATTGGTAGTAATGTGCTTTCTCCCAAAATATCTTGGCTGCTCCAAGTCAAAACCAACAATTTTTTTTTAACTGAGCTGTAGTCACTATTGCAACTAGTGTTGGCTATTGCATAAAGGTGCACTTATATTTCAGATTGTGGATATCTTTAGTGCGTTCAATGATTTCTCCAACTTAAAATCCAGTATCTACATATTAAGACCAAAGACAAATGTTAAAACTTTCATTTCTCAATATAATTAGTTTTTCACTGTGTTTTGGCATGGAACAGCTGATGTCTCCCAGAAAGACCTTGCAGAATCTATCTTAAATATTTTACAGTTGATGTATTAAAATTAATATTTTTGTTGAATAATTTTTATTGACTTTAATATCATACTATTTGTTGCAAATTGTCTTAGAATAATTCATTGACATAATTTATCTTTCTCTTCTCTCTTTCTGTTTTCTCATTTTCATTTTCTCTCTCCTCCATCTCTTTCTCTCAGCTCAGGAGTGTTTATTTTCCAAACATTTTTTTGGTGGTACTTACAGTGGCAACAGACTACCGGTCCAATCGCATGTGGAGAAAAGGGAACAATAAAGTAGATTATTATTTTATAAGTTTAAATAATATTTCACTACAATTTTTTTATTAATTCTGTTTTGCCAGTTTTATGAGAACTATAACAAAATTATGTAATCAAAGACTTTTACAATTTTTTCTTGCACACTTGTTATGTAATGTAATCACTGGATTGGAAATTAACAAATTCTGAATTCAAGTCAAGTTATTCATGTGATAAAGTTATATTTTGCTAAATAGTTTCTGTACATATGCCATTTTAAAATGTGAATTGTACTTTCTATCAATCAAGCACTCTCTCTTGAGTTTGTCCCTGTGCCTTTGCCAATTTATCTTCTGGGTTTATGAATTGTGCTTCGTTTTCTGCTGTAATATTTATTCTGAGTATAGAAGACAGTGTGTTAGCTTTTATGATATTTGCCAGAAAGGATGTTTTTGTAATTTTTTTGTAATTTGGTTTTTCCTTTTGTCTTCTGTAATTTTGGCAAGTTTGAATTTTGATGTGTGCCTTTTTTAATGAGTTTTTTTTTTCGTTGTAGTGTTATATCAAAGGTAGTTATTTGAATGTTATACAGGATCAGATATTCTAAAATGTCAAAATTATTTGTATCAGTTGATATGTTATTTCTGAATATATATGTATCATTCACTTCCTGTATCATGCAGGTTGTATTGACAGTACAAAATATTGATTCTAGTCGAGAAAGAATCTAGTTAGATCTTAACTCAGTAAAGTATTTGTACATTTATCTGTTATTGTGGAAGTGAGATTGTGAAATACATGGAAATATTTTGAACATTGTGAACATGAATTTTGTTAGAAATTATTTCTTTTTTTAAACCTGTTGTGTAGGTTGTAACTTTGCATGTGCGGTACCTGTTTTCTACTCTCATCGTACTATAATTTTGTGGTAACTCAATGACAATTCACAGGTCTGTATGTGTAATGTGGCATTCTAAATGATGTGCTCCAACTTTCTTTATCATTTCGTTCATCTGAATGACTGAAGGATTGAACAAAAAAGCATTTTAATGCAATTTTACATTAAATGAATTCATGCCTGCATTAATTGCATTAATGAAAATGTTTGTTACAAACATCATAAGAAAATAGGTATCATAGTAAACAAATTTGGAGAACTATTGATGCAATTCAAAAAAATTCATTTCCAGGATAATCACTTTTGCCCTTGATAATGGAAAGGGTCCTGTCATAAAAATGAATCAATTCCTTCCCCATACATTTTGAATTGTGTCAGGGCAGGAATGAATCAATTCCTTCCTCATACATTTTGAATAATTTCAGGGAAGACTGACTTTTATAATTCTTCAGAAGTTGCAACTAATAAAATTTGCTCTCAAGTCAGACTTTAAACCAATGGTTTGTCATAGCAGTATTGGATGCAAATGTGCAGTTAGCAATGTGGTGTAAACCAAAAGGATCACAGTACACAGGGAATCGGTCTCTTGTATTTTTTTTTGCCATTAATCCAAGAAAATTGTGTGCAAATATGACAGGTGATGGTATTTATGAATGACACACGTATGGATAATACATTATACATGATGCCTCAATACAAACCTGATTTGTTAATAACATCACTTCCCAGGGATTTCCAAATTTCTTTCGGTCCCAATAGACATTGAGAATACATGAATACATATAAGTGAGGAAAGCCCATAACTGAAATTAAATATTGAAAGCAAAACAAAAACTCATAATTTTTACATTAGCGCACTCCACTATTGAACCTCCTCACAGGAACTGCCATCAACGTTACTTTTGATTTGGTTCATGTAGTCAAAGAACAGGAGAAGTGAATGGGCATTGATCGTTCGAGACGCCAAGGCTAAACTTAAAGGGCCGTAGTGCGACAGAAGAAGTCAAAGAGCAGTAAAAACTGTATGTAACTTATGGGAGTGTTTTCTGGAGCTCCAGCATCTCTTCCCAACATTTTAAGTAAATAGTTGAATGATGAACAAAAGTTTAAAACAAATCAAACAAATGCAGATTTCTTTTGTATTGCTAACAAAATAACATTACTCTTACCACTACCAGCAAAATGTGAGATTAACAAAACGTGCGTATAGTGAAGCTACATTTATGTCCCGAAGCAAAACAAGGGCCCATCTCAGCCTTTGCTCAATTTATCAGGGAAACTAGACAAAAACCTGATCGAGACCGGAAGCTGAAGTACATTTCTTGTTACCGGTCATTGACCCGGACGCTGTAGTACATTCATTTCGTAGAAGAGACAAGGACCAGGCATAGACGTACTGATACCCGCGCTGTATGTAGCCAGTCCTTTAGACCTGCGTCACACGATCGTTGCGTTGACGCGCGTCACCTAACGCTGATGTAAGCTGAATCGACACCTGCTCACACGCACGTCGTAAATTATCATTGCATCTTATGCGAAACGGCATATGAGCGTTCTTATCAATGTGCGTTGTGGCCACAGATCAAGCTGTAACGTTAGTTAAGATAACGCGCGGCGCCCGCTAGCGAAATGCGCGATGGCAACTATGCAATTCGCCAAGAGCTCTCGAGTAACGTTTCGTGAAAAGTCCGGTATACACGGTACAGTTTTCGTGCAGATTGGTCGTACCGAAAACATGTAGTGCAGACTGCACGTTTTCTGTACGAAGATCATAATTTTTCATGCAGAAAGCCTACAGTTTGACTGAAGCGCCTCTAGCAGTAGAATGTTCACTAACGGTGATCGGCCATTGCCATGCAACGTCTTTTGAGACACTCCGCTGTATATCATTGTATAATGATTCATATTTTTTGTACCTTTTAGTTTTTTTTTACTTTCTGCTTTGATGCCGATGTCAATTTCTTTCTCGTTTAGTTTAAAATCTAGCTCCTCTTCTTCATTTTCCAACCTTTTCATATTCCAAGTAGTAATTTTTGGTCGGTCCGTAATACCAAATCGTTTGTCATTTTAATACATTAATCGTCTCCTTGAACAGTCTGACTCTTTATTGTAAAGATTGTCAGTCTCCTGTGCACGTTATGAGCGCTGCGCAGGTTAAGATCAGTGATGGGACTGCCATCTCACAGTTTCCAAGCCAGCTGAGTGAAATTTCAGGTCTCCATCCCTAGGCAGACTGCCTTCATCATGCTAAGAGTGTCCCGTCCGTCCCGTCCGTCCCGTCCGTCCCGTCCGTCCCGTCCGTCCCGTCCGTCCCGTCCGTCCCGTCCGTCCCGTCCGTCCCGTCCGTCCCGACCGTCCCGTCCGTCCCGTCCGTCCCGTCCGTCCCGTCCGTCCCGTCCGTCCCGTCCGTCCCGTCCGTCCCGTCCGTCCCGTCCGTCCCGTCCGTCCCGTCCGTCCCGTCCGTCCCGTCCGTCCCGTCCGTCCCGTCCGTCCCGTCCGTCCCGTCCGTGCCGTCCGTCCCGTCCGTCCCGTCCGTCCCGTCCGTCCCGTCCGTCCCGTCCGTCCCGTCCGTCCCGTCCGTCCCGTCCGTCCCGTCCGTCCCGTCCGTCCCGTCCGTCCCGTCCGTCCCGTCCGTCCCGTCCGTCCCGTCCGTCCCGTCCGTCCCGTCGGTCCCGTCCGTCCCGTCCGTCCCGTCCGTCCCGTCCGTCCCGTCCGTCCCGTCCGTCCCGTCCGTCCCGTCCGTCCCGTCCGTCCCGTCCGTCCCGTCCGTCCCGTCCGTCCCGTCCGTCCCGTCCGTCCCGTCCGTCCCGTCCGTCCCGTCTCTGAATTTTGAATTTTGAACTCCGAATTTTAAAAAATTGTAAAGTTTGAATTTTTGCGGCGCCTTCTTGCAACTATAAAAATGAAGACCGAAATTTTTTCTTGAAATAAAATTTGTTGTCAATAAATGGTTCTTTCATTTAGATAAAGTACATTTTTTGAAAAATGTAGTAGTTTTCGTGCAATATTTGCAATCTTAAAAAATTACAAAACTAAGATTTTCTCAAAAATGGCTTCAAATTTTTCTTTAAATTTTTGGTAGGGGTATTGCCATGGCCACCTGAAGCCACTGAAGGTTACAAAGTTACAGTTTTGTTATGACTTGTCTCCTACGTCGGTAATATTTATATTCGCGACGATATTTATATTCGTCGATATTTATAACGCGATTTCTTCACGTTATTGGTTTTATGAGGACTCGGGCTTTAAATGATGTCAAATAAAGTTTCTCGAAAACTCAATAGTTTTTGGTTAAAATGAGCTAAAAATTCCGCATTTTTAAAAACGCTCAAACGCCTATTTTCCCAAAAATGGCTCCAATTTTTTTTCTTCAAACTTTTCTAAAGAATAGAGGTGATGGCACTGTGATGTGAAGTTTATTTTCATGTATTCTTTTTTTTAAGTTACAGAAATATAAATTTTTTAATATCTCTCGCGCCATTAATATGCACATTCCAATGGATTTGTATACATAATTGACTTTATGAATTGTTCTTCCAATTACAAATAAAGTTTTTCGAAAACTCAGTAGATTCCTGTGAAAAAGAACTTCAAATTTCGCATTTATAGGAATGCTTAACGCCATTTTCTTAAAAACGGCTCCAAATTTTTCAATGAAAATTGCTATTTAGGACGAGGTTTTAGCTTTCTTTAATATTCTTAAAATAATATTTAGGTTGTACTGTTTGGAAACCGGAAAGGATAGAAAATTTAAATATATATAATTTGGGCGGCGATAGATGGTAGCAGGCAACGAGGAGGAGCAAGACTGTTTTTTTTTTAGTTACAGAAATATACATTTTTTAATATCTCTCGCGCCGTTAATATGTATCAGTATCAGTCCATACGAAGGAAATTAGAAAACTTTACTACGAGAAAGTCTGCGCCATTCTGGAGCATCTATAGTTCCATTTCAATTTAGACCAACGCCTTTTAGTAAAGATATTAATTTTATGTTATGGCGAAATGAAATGATCTATTTTTATACGACATTTGTTTGCACTTTCGTCGATTTCGATTAAGAAGTAATTTTTTACTCTTTCCCGCCATTTTTAAAGCATTTTCGCTGATTTCATCGATTTAATATCATTTTAATATTACTTGCTTCAAATAATATTTACGGGATGAAACAAATATTCTTCACGGATTTGCTGAGTACCCTGTTCGATTTCTTCGCGCTGAAATTGTAATGTCAGCTGTTCTGAAAATGAAATCTAAGGTTCTTGTGACGCCTATCAGCACCATTGTCGGTTCGGCGGAAATCACGATAACTAAAGGTAGAGATTTCCTTGACCAGTCCAATCCACAAGTTGCAAGCTGAATTCACTTGAACGAAAGGAAGAAGCCTCAATTTCATCAGTAACATGTCCACCAGCTTGTGTTGTTTATCTAAAGTGGTTTTGATCAATTTTTGCGTAATTTTTCTTTGCTTTTAGGACATTATAAAAGATTTTAAGAGCATTTTATTGACCATTTTTGGTGATGTTTTAGGTTATGAAAATCCACCTCCTCCCTCCTCCCTCCTAATAATAATAATAACTAGTGAGAACCCGTCAAAATTTGACGGTGTGATATAAGATAAATGTAAAATACTGTGCCCAGACTAATGTTCACAATATGTTGCATTGTTTGAATCTTTAGGGTATAACGAAGATATTCTGTGATGTGGAGTTCACAAAATGTTTAACACGTATGGCCCATGACCAGGTGGCAATGCAATATCGGCACCAAATTACACAAAAGAAAGACCACTATTATACTGGCGGATATTATTTCTAAAGATTTTGGATGTGTCATAATCTCCTATAAACAACTGTTTGATTTCTTCTGGCATATTGCTCGAAGGTAAACTTATTTTCCCATGTAAGCAACACACAGTAAACTCGTTTACAGAATTTCTTTGACATGGGAAGTACAAAGTGGAACAAAACTGACATTTCATAGACAATAACCCAACAGAAAACGAAATGACCTCACTATCACGACACATACGCTGGCTTTCTCTTTCCCTGTTCCCAGTCAATGTAGTGCGTTTGAGTCTTTTGGGGCGCGTGGGCAACGATTCGGAATTCAACATAACCTGTAAACAACTTCACTACAACCGCACAAAACCCACTGTCCGAACGTTCTCTACAAAATACACTACAAAAGCAAATATGTATATGCAAACTGTCATCTTCACAATGCAATTATTACACTGAAACAAAACCTTGACGAATTGTGAACAAATCTCAAGAATCAAATCAAAAACATCAAGCAGCGCCACCATGAAGCGGCGGGGACGCACATCTATAGACTCATTTATATCAATTTTCAAACAGCCACCCTTTGGAAGAAAACAATTGACTATTGATAAGCGTACTATTAAAGATTGATTTAATTAATTCATTTTCACCGTAAATGTTGGTGAATCAACACAAACAATATCTGATAACACATCTAGGGATCACATTCTTTCATTTAAAGGAAAAAATACTACAATCGGTTCAGTAGAAGCTCTAAACGAAGTCATGGCAGAATACCTTATTTTTTTAAATATATAGATTAACTGCCACCGGATCATACCCAATTGCAGTTCAAATAAACGTAGGTATATGTATGAAAGTGCACAATGCTGTGGAGGCCTGCCCTTCAGTGCACGAGTAGCTGCATCGGGTCGCACCATACCCCTATTTCTGAGCGAAGACACTCGTACTCGAATACACCTGGTTAGCTAGAGATGGTAACTACTTAGTAGAATTAGGGTCATATTTATAAACCTCAGCCAGCGGCCTGCCAGGCCTAGCAGGCTGCCAATGTTTGGTTTTGCGATTTATGAACGGCCCCAGCCAATTCCAGTCGCCACTTGTCCTCCTAGCAAGCCTCCAAATGGCAGGCCCCCAAGAGCTCTGCTAGCAGAGCTTCATAAATACGACCCTAAGTCAAAGAGATGTGAGTTGTTTCTTTCGGTTCTAATGTGTCGTGTACCTGTGTAAAAGTGATAATTAAAATACACGTATCATAACAACAGGGGGGCACGTAATAAATTTAAACAAATAAAATGTAAACACACTGGTGTTTTCATTTGTTTTAGGACCTGCGCGTGTGATACAGATGTGTTCTCTGCGTACGTGTTTAAATCAAGGCATTTGGAAAATAAAATTGTGGGTTGGTAACTATGCGAATCTTATCATTTTATTATCGACCAAGTTTATACAGACGGTTCCAACGAACGATTACATACCAAATTTAAAGTAAATCATTTCGTCTAATATTCGTAGGGTTTTAGGCCAAAACCTCTAAGAAGACCATACAGAAAATTCGCTGTAGTGATTTACTGAAAAATTTCGCATCTCACTGTTAGTTGAAACTGTTATATGGAATTGGTGTTATCGGTCTACTAAATGTTCCGCGCAAGTAATTACGTGTCACAAACGGAAGCCAGTAGAGAAAAGTAAAGGAAGCTTTTATTTCTTAAGGGTTTCTCATTCCTTAAGCGCTGACTATGAATTCCTCTCTGAATATTTATTTATTGTCCTACGGGAATATGTGGAGTGGTCATGATACTGTATGCGTCGTGATCATAATACCGTATCACACGCAGAAGCTAAACACAAGAAGAGCACACAGGTGATTGAACCTCTACGAATGCTCTAATTGGCCGAGAAGCTGACACGCAAAAAATGCACGCGCGATGGGAGTTCATTTTCCTGCATTCAGCCGAGCCACAAGTCAGCCATGGCAGGGGCGAGGCAGCACTCTCGCCAAAATGTGCTTTATTTTTCCTTATTTTTTTCCTATTTATTGGACAATATGGATAATTGTTTGGTACACATATCGAAAATTGGGGATTAAAGCATAGTCGTTTTTAATCTTTTTAATGATTATATATATATATATATATATATATATATATTTATATATATATATATATATTGTTATCGTATTGCTCGAAATGTTTTTTTCTAGTATCATTTATGAAAATAAAATTGGGGTGCCTCTCTGCGACTTCAAAGAACTTCTTTCTTACAATTCTATATGTTTATTTAGATTATATAAAAGCAAATCGATTGTTTTCACTCTTTGGGTATAGGAATTACATTCGTATTCTATAAGTATTGACAGCACTTCCCTGCCCCTGTTGGAAGGCAGGCAGCCAACCAACTTCTGCAATCATCCTGCCTACTCTCTTACCAGGGCGGGAGAAGGCAGGGGAAGGACAGATTTGCACGACCATGACACTGCACTAGCATCCTTGCCCGAGGCGGGATTCAAATGCATGACCCTCCGCGTCGAGACTATCGATTGAGTATAGCACAGACATCAATGTTTCTGCAAAACTATATCGATCTGAAAAAAAAAAAAAAAAAATCGAAAGCAAAACCTTGATGTTGTAATATATATGTTTCTGCTCAAAAATATCGACGTTTTAAACTAGTGATACTAAAACAGCACATAGATTCTCGCCCTAAGAACTCAAATTTTCGAAAAATTATACACGACCTTATTTCAAAATCTACCTTAAAGGGACAGATTTAATTAACGGAAAGATCACTGTCTTTAATATTTTGTTGTTGGAAGACGCCGAAAAAATTGGAACATTTACAATTTTCGCAAACTCAGGGTTTTCAACGTACACGAGACCTACACCAATATCTTAAACGTCCTTCACACTTTCCAACAACAAAATTTAATCAAAAGCGATGGAGCCATATTTTTGAAAATTTTGAAAACGTTCAAGGAGCTTCATGTAAAGTACCCCCCCGAAAATTAAAATATCGGTTTCAAATTCAAGGGGTCGCGACATCAGCCAGATGGATGAGGCAATATCACTTTTTGAGAAAATCGTGTAAATGGTTTAGCCGCTACTGTTGTTCACAGACGGACGGACCGACAGAGGAAGAGAGAGTGACCGACAGACAGTCAGAGACAGACAGACAGACGCACGGACAGACAAACAGACGCACAGACAGACACGGATGGACCGACAGACGCACGGACAGACAGACAGACGCACGGACAGACAGACAGACGCACGGACAGACAGACAGGCGCACGGACATACAGACAGGCGCACGGACAGACAGAGGCGCACCGACAGACAGGCGCACCGACAGACAGGCGCACGGAACGTGGATTCTGGCGACACCAGGTGTTAGAAGATTTTTTTGGATTTGTCCTCTTTCGTTACCAGGGACGGCAGAAGTACATCTCTACTCCGTAGCGAGAAAGCAAAGCATCTATGTTTTCGCCGTTCCTAACCGTGGGTCCATTGCACTGAAGTGTGTGGCAACACCGAGGTGGGGTGGGGGTGTGGGACGGGGGTGTCTGCGACGGGGCGTGGCCCCTCGCGCTCTGATTCGCCCGCGCGTCCTTCACTGCTCCTCCGCCCACGCCGCCGCCGCGGCCCCCTGCGGCGATTTCAATCAGCGGAGGCGCACGGGAGGAGGGAAGGCTCCCACAGACCGGCGCGGTAGATCCGCAGCGGGTGCGGCGCGGAAAGTTCCGAGCTAGACGCGGCCGCGGAATTCGCGGGACCGTTCACACCAGAGCGTCAATTATGAGTCAGCGTTTGGTGACGGTTGGCAAGGTCGCTCGACCCAGACGGGAGCAAAGACTCCCGAACACGGGCGGACTTCCACGAAACTGGAGCTGCAGCGGAAGACAGGCGTCTGACTGCGTTACAAATTTCGCCGCCGATTAAACGCTGCGGATCCGTTGTCGCGACGCTCGCCTACCGCGCAGGTCTGACCTTGCCCATAAGGCAACACGTGTCGCGAAACTTCCGCTGCGGCCAATCCGCGTAGGCTGCGGATCTTCCGCGTCGGTCTGGGGGAGCCAGTGAATACTTCCACAGGCTTCAAGTTGCAGAAAAGTTTTGTTTGTAAACATGCATATAAACGATCTTTTCTAAATGTATCAACTACTATTCTTTAGTGTGCAATTACGTAATGTTCACAGCAACGTGGGCAATATCAGGTTTTGGTGACAGGTTATTACTTATTGATCTTATAGAGCAAGAATTTACAACTTAAAAATAATAACAACCAACAAAAGTGGCTTAGGGGATCAACCGACGACACTACAGTGAACTCTACAGTGAACCGGGAAGTTCTAGAGCTCGAGTCCCAATGGAGGCAGAATTTCTACACTAAGTTGTCAGCTACACTCTCAGAAATTTCTGCATTACTTTTAATGTAAAGGACATTAAAGTAATTTTTATTTACGTAAATTAAATTTAATGTTCACTTACAGGAACTTTAATGTTATGGCGGCCAGCGTCTGGTCTGGCTTTTCAAACGAAGAGCCTGTGCTGTGGTCACGTGGTTCGTGACGCAAACTGGTGACGCGCAGAACGAGCAAAAATCGGTGCGCCGGAGGAACTCGCCCATGTATTTCCCACATGTCTCTCACCACAGCGGCCGAATTCGACCTAGTGACGAGTTGTAGCTAGCGACGAAAATGTAGCCACCGTTGGAATTAGAACCCTATAATGTCCCAGTCAGGGGCACTGGAATGACATCAGTTAATGTCCTGAATCTTCTAAGCCGGAAGTTATTTCACTCGGAAGTTTTTCACATATTTCCACCACATATGCTCACCTCTTGTCTAAAATATAAAACAAGAGGCAGAAGCGTCTGGAATACTCAAAGTTCAAATTGCAGAGAGTAAATATTGAAAATTATATTTGGTGCTGGACCAGGAAATGTAAAAAATTAGAATAGGCTAGGACGTAAGAAGATGTAGATTAGTTCGAAGTATCTGGTTTGAACGCTAGGCTATAAGTATTATGTTTAACTAGCGTTTAAAAATAAATAATAATAATAATAATAATAATAATAATAATAATAATAATAATAATAATAATAATAAATGAATGCAAATAATATTAAAGAAATGCAAAATCATTAGGAAAATTTTTGGTCCGAAATTCACAGACGAGCAGTACTAACTCAGAAGCAAAAAAGAAATCAGACAATATACTGATATTCAAAGTGATATCAGAAAACATAGACTAAATTTGTATGGACACATCAAAAGAATGGATCCTAAACGTCTTACAAAACAAATAGTTGAATTTTATGAGAATAGATGTAAAGCAGCAACCGACACGATAAAATGGATCAACGAAATTAAGAAGGACCTTAAATTATCAGGGATCACAGAAGAAGACATTCAAAACAGGAACACATCTAGATCTTAAGTGCAGTAATGGTGGATTGATTTGGAAGAAGTACCAAAATGTAGAACAGGAAAAGCTTGGACCGAAGAGAGAGAAAAGGCGCACAGCCAAAGGATGAAAGTAATATGGGCACAAAGAAATTCTAAGAAATACATCTGTGTACTTTGCGTAGTCCCAATCGGGCTTATTCGCAAGAAGAAGAAGAAGAATAATATTAATAGTAATAATAATATATTTACTTAAAACACGATAGTTTTTGTTAAGAAAGGAATTTGAGACTTGAACTCGAGCAGGGTGCTCGTTTGGTGGCCTACAGGGAAGTGTCGAGTGATCGCAATGGAATAGACACGTTTGGTCAGAATGCCGTATCACTTGCAGAATAAGCAGCAGATGGCTCTGCTTGGAAGTCAGCTCAGCAGAGTGGATGCTCTAATTCGCCGCGAAGCTACGGGGTGGAAAAGGCTCGCGAGGGCGGCAGCGAGGTTTCCTGCCTGCTGTTGATCCACTGCGTAGCGAGACCAGCGGCGTTTGGGAAGGTGTGCCAAACTGGAACAACCACCACGCCACAACCAAGTAAAACAGTTTGGCGTATTTAGTGCTCATTTATTATCATCTTTTTTTAAATCTAGGGCTTCTATCCAGTCGGCAGCCAGTTACCCTTTACGCCCCGATGGGACGCATATTCGACCATACATTAGACACCAACACACTTGCGGGCTCCTCTGATCTGGGGTCAGCAGAACGCGAGGCCCTCCGCGACAACACACACAAAGTCAAGGGACAAACAGCCATGCCCAAGGCGGGACTCGAACCCGCGACCCTTCGGACCGAAGCGCTGAGTCGGTACTCGCTCTTAGCCACCTCGGCCATCCAGGTCGGCTATCGTCTTTTTTTAGTGTTTCCATTTGTTAAATAAATGCAGTTGTGCTGGCTTGACAGTCAAGCTAACACAACTAAATTAAAATAAATTGGGACAATCACTTATAGAAATATTTCGTACGCATTTATTACTATTTTATTGCCCAAAATATTTCTGCTCTTGTTTAAACAATGAATGTATTTTTACTGGCATGACAGGCATATGCGTATATGTACGAGGCAGTGAGAATGGGCACAATCTTATAAAACCAATTGGGATTCTAAGAACTCGTTTATTACTAATTTAGTTTCCACAAAATACTTTTTACTGGGTTTGTTGAAACAATATGTGCAGTTTGCTAGCACGACAAGAATACGTATATATTGTGTATTTCCTACTTACTCCGGAGGCCTTTTTTTATGCCGTATAACTGATTATTTTGGAATTTTTTCATTTTGCTGTTTTTTGCGTATTTCACATTTTTTACGTTATGTTCACATTTCATCCGTTTTCGTTATTTTTTTCTTTTATCTCATGACTCCCATTTTGATCATACCAGAAAGTTCTTGAAGACTTTAGAACGCGTGAGTATTTCGCTTTTGTCCTTCTTTGGAAGTGAAGACGTGCTTTTAGGAACGATGTGTTCGACACAGGTTCTAGGCTCAGGATGTTTTAATAAAAGCTGCCAGAAACCGATTGACTATAGTCGGAGGTTCATGGACTTCTGTCAGGGCTTGAAGTATCTTAGCATACACCACTTTCATCCACGCGCACTGCACACGTACCCAAGTTGTGCGCCACCTCCAGATGGAAAAACATGCCCTACACTTACGGAGGAAACGACCTCGTTAGTTGACGCGCCCGGCATCACTACCAATCAATCCATCAATCAATCCGGCAAGTAGGTCGGCGCCGGATCTCGCCATTCAGCGGGGGAAGACCATCCGAAAGACCAAGCAGTTCTCCTTGCGTACATCTTGCAATCATCTCGTTCTCAAATCTCCAGTGTTACGACTCTTCTGCTAATCAAACGCCTTCGAAATCTGTTGAGTGTGAGCATTGAAATCTCCATAAAAGCTGTGTGTACATGTCCTACCCTTCAGTATTCAGTGTAGTCGTCACGGACTGAACTTTCTAGTGTTGCACCTTTTTACATCTCGCACGTAAGGTGAAAAACGTGCACTACACTTACGGGAGTAACCACCTCAGTTGTTGACGCGCCCGGAATCACTATCAACCAATCAATCAATCAATCAATCAATCAATCAATCACGCCCAGTCTCGTTGGCGCAGAGAGATCGGGGCGCGATACGCGCCATGCGGCGGTGGTTCCACGTGCGTCCGCGGGGCGCGCGCGCGCGCTGCCACCCCGGGCGGCGTGTGCTGCGCCCTGTCGGCGGCCGGGCGAGGCTCCGCCGGCAGCCTCCCGCGGCGGAGGCGGAGGCGCTGGTCTCTCGCCAGTCGCCGGCCCGCCGCCGCTCGCCCCGCGTCGCGTCGCCGCGAGCGCGCTCCTCTATCAGTGCCAGTGCTCACGAGTGGTAGTGCCTCAGTGCCGTGCATGGAGGAGGGCCGCCCCCGCCGCCGCTGAGCCGCCGCCGCCGCCCCCAGGCTGGAGCCGCCGCCGCCCCCGCGACGCGCCTTCCCGCCCCCCGCAGGTGCGTCCCCCCGCCTCCGCCCCCCGCTGGGCGGTGCGTCATGTGATCTGAGCGGCATCTGCCGCTTTGCAGCGCTGCAGGGCGTTCAAGTCTCCGCATCTCCACTCCTAGTGGCGTAGTCTGCAGCTCTTGTGGTGCATTGTATGATCAAAAATCGTCATGCATTGGAATTCGATGCACGAAATGGCGATTTTTAGTCATCAACTCCTTTCTACAGCTTGTGTTGCACCCTGCGAGCGTTGAAATCTCCACTGGAAATAGAAATGGCTAAATATGCAGATCTTGTAGTTGACTGTGTGGTTGGAAATCCACAGGTATTGAAACTCCTTGCGAAAAATGCCGAATTTTAGTCACCAACTTCTTCGTACAGCTTGTGTTGCACCCTTCGGGCGTTGAAATCTCCACTGGAATAGTAGAAATGAATTAATATGTAGCTTTTGTAGTTTAGAATGTGGTTGGAAATCCTCATGCATTAAAACTTGTTGCGAAAAATGTCGATTTTCAGTCATCAAACTCCTTTCTACACGTTCTCTTGTACTCTGCGGGCATTGAAATCTCTCTTGAAATCTGGAGTTAGAAATAGTTGATTTGCAACTCTTGTAGTTTACTGTGTGGTCAGAAATCTTCTTGCGTTGAAAATCGTTTAAGCAATGTCGATTTTTAGTCATCAAACTTCTTTCTACATCTTATATGTACTCTGCGGGCGTTGAAATCTTCTCAGAAATAGCATAATGTGCCTTTTCTGTAGCAGACAATGAAACCGGCACGCCTCTTTCTTTGAAATTCTTTTTTTGAGAAGTCTATATTTATTAATAACGTGCCTTTTTATGTCTCATGATATACACTACAGACTGCGAACATTGGAATCTCCACCACACCTCTACAAGATGACGAAATGTCTTGGTCAGCAGTTCTCATTGTGTACATCTAGCAATCATCTCGTTCTCAATTGTCCAGTGTTACGACTCTTCTGCAAATCAAACGCCTTCGAAATCTATTAAGTGTGAGCATTGAAACCTCCATAAGAGCTGTGTGTATAAGTCCTACCCTGCAGTATTCAGTGTAGCCATCACGGACTGAACTTTCTAGTGTTGCACCTTTTTACATCTCGCACGTAAGTATGTTAACTACAGACATTAAAGACTACGCTAACGTCAACGAAATGTGGCTTGCAGTTCTCATAGCTTGAAGTGTGGCAAGGAATCTTCATCCATAGACATTCCTAGCATGAGAAAGCTTTATGAAATGCGTCTAGATTTACTCTTCATATCCGTCGTCCTCTGCAAAGCAGATTCGTCCACATTTCTTTTATCTCGCCGCGGAGCCTATAAACACTGAATAATTTTGCGATAAAACTTTACTGACCTTTCTGATGTTAAGAGTCAAAGCATACTAATCAAACGACATCTTCTCGTCTCGCTTTGAAATATATTCCCAACGGGCATTGAAATCTCCAAATGAGTTCCAAGAGACAAGGAGATTCCCTTGTCACGACACGATATATAACCATCGAACGCATTTTTTCGTCTTGTGATGCACAATGTGGAAATACGGGCTTTAAAATCTGTGCAAGAAAACCAACAACAACAACAAACAAACTAACAAAAAACAACCTTGAAACGAGTTAGTCTGCAGCTCTCGTATTTTGCAATGAAGCCCAAAACATCTCGTATTCAAATATTCAGTATTACAACTCCTTTAACTGATGAGTTGCATTTGATCTGTTTAGTTCGAACATTGAAATATTCATAAATTTTGTTGAAAATCTCGTAGTCTGTGACTCGCTTGTCGTCTTAGAGATTGTTTTCGAGTAGACTTACTGACTGCAAGATGTGCGAAGTGTAGAATAACGGGAGGCACATATCAAAATATCATGCCATGTCATGTAGACGTTGAAGATGACAGGGGATTAAACTAAACTTTCCGAAAGCAGACGTATACTTTCTTATTGTTACTGCCTTATAAAATAATTTTTTTAATTATTCCGCGAACGTCCTTCTCAACGGGGCTAGTGTCCTCAGAAATGTGCTTATCACTGTTGAAAAGATCCATTTTATAAGGCAGGAGGTGTTACAAAAACCTAATGTCATCGGCCACTTTCCAAAAAAATCGAAGTATAGAGAAATGTTACCGAATGGACCAAAGAGAGTTGCTATGATCCGAGCAGTATGTTGGTCTCGCTATGAGCTCTGGGATTTGAAGTGCAGTACATTCTAACACGTATTGTTTAGAGTATTTTAGTAGGATAGATGCTCAGTGGTGTGAGATGTGTGCTGGTCGCTTTTCATTGTTTGATATTGTTTTCCAACGCTATGACATTTCAACGTTTTTTGTGGACATTTATTGCCCGTAGTTCACAGAGTACAATGAGAGAACTGAACACACTTAAGAGGTCCGAAAATTAGTTTGATGAGAAAAATAGAATTCCAATGACCTAGAGGATTTAGTGACGGAGTTATGCTGATAGTGCTACATTTATGAGAATCTCTGTCTATTGTAGAGATCATAACGAGCGCGTTTCTGTGGCAGGATGCCGGTGGAAACAAGAGGTTTTCTGGCTTCAGAGAAAACACTAGCGGTGTCAACACTTCTTCGATATTTTATCAAAAACAACTCGCTTTTTAACCAAGTATTCCCGCTCAGAATTGTTTATATTTTATAGGTGTGGGGATAATCAAACTACAATAATAAAAATAAATAATATATATTTATTTTATGCCCAAAGTAACTTTCGGCAACAATATTTTCCCATCCTCAGTGAGTCTCTAACAAAAAGGAAAAATTGATAATAAATATTGATTGATAAATATTGTTCCCGAAAGTTACTTTGGGCATAAAATAAATATACATTATTTATTTTTATTATTGTGGTTTGATTATCCCCATACCTATAATGGATTACCACAAGATATCGGCTACCACCACGGAATTTGTTTATTTTTGTTATTTGTTTAGGTATAATGGACGTAGGTAATTCTGATATTGTTTCTTTCAGTTGTAGCATTGTGTGGTTAATACAATAGTGCATTCTTAATTATTTCCGTATATCGTTTCTTTTCTGGTATCGAACTCTTCAACTTTGTCTTCCAAAAGAATCGCATTTCCACATCGTGTACTTACGTGCGTTGTTCATTCTGTTGTCCACGTGCGTATAGTGGTCCAAAATTTATTTATAGTTACTTTTTATTTACAGTTAATATTTGTTAAATTTTGACCAGTGACTTTTCTTTTGTATTGTGTGAATTGTGATTCGGTGTTGTTGACGTTCTTATGCCAATAAATAAAAGAGTTAATCTCCATTGCCGAAAGCAGCGAGACTGATGATGACGGCAAAGTCGTCGAAAGCCGACTATCTGAATTAAAATACTATGTTGACGAAGATGACCTCTTTTATTTATTCGTTTCATTTTTGTGTTCCCAACGATGTGAGGATTGTGCTACTAATCATGATCTGATGTCTACCGACCTTAACGCTCTGATAACCAATGAGCTTTTGCTACAAGGACAATGACTTCACACACTCTCATCCAGATCACAAACATCCCAAACAACATCCGAAAGATCACAAACTTGTATGGTGCATCGTTTTTTTAAATGTAGACATTTTAAAATAACTCTAAGAGATCTTTATAATTAGATTCTTAGAAGTAATTTCTAAATTCAGTGCATACAATGGGTGTTAAACAGTTTTTTGAAAAAAAAATCATTTCAATCACAAAGGGTGTAATATCAACATGTGCTGAGACTATTAAAAATATTATAAGTACATGAAACGAGAATTTGTAATGAAACTACAATAGTTTCGTACAAGAACTAACAGCTGTGTTGACGCACTTGCATTTGAAGTTTATTATTATCTGAAGTTTCATTATAATTAAGGACTTGAGTTGCTTCGCAAACTGAAAATAATTAAAGACGCATTAATGAAGCGTAAATAGTTTTTTCATTCTTTAAGAATTCATCTTATAAAAAATAAATGTGGGTACATTTGCACTTCTCTTGCTTCCGTGAAGGTTAGCAGAAACATTACTGTGGGATAAAAATTTTCAGTTCGGTATACAAACAATGATTGTTTAATTATCGTGCTGTGTATTATTATATTTTTGTATTTGCTTTAGAAGCAATACTCCGTATCTCCGAAGTAGTAATTTTATATGTGACAAAAAATAATGCATTTCTTCTTCCTCAAACTATTTTTATTATATTATCATACATCTTGTATTAAAATTTAACTATGCGAAAATAGTATTTCAACGAAATAAAATATTTTTATTAAGTTTTTTAAGAAATAATATCAGTTTTAAGAAGCGAATTTCAAGAAATTTTCAATGATAATAACTGCATGAGTTGGCCAAGAGCTACAAAAGTTACCTCTGGAGCCACTCGGACAGTGAGATCCGTAGGATCTGTTTCAGTTTTCTATCAATTCTCCATTCGACACCAAGCGAATGCTGGATCAAAGTAATAGATTGGCCTAGTGCCGACCTAACAAACAGGCTAAAGAAACTGTGAGTTTTCTTTCCCCTTCCTTGCTGAATTCTCTCTACTTACGTGCACACACACACACACACACACACACACACAAGCACTACACTACCACACATCTCGTTTGTTCATTCTGCTAGGGTGTCCCGCTAGTGGAGATACCTCGATTGGGAAAACCCAGGCAAGTAAACATTTAGATCGCCGCCAGATCTCGTTGCAACGGAGAAGGAATGCCTTCGGCCCGGACTTTCGACACTAGCTAGATAGCTAGTTCAAGTCACTATCTGGAGATGAAATCTATCGGCCGACTTCTCTGACCAGTAGTTTTCCTTGATTCGAAAAGATCAATACCTGTCGAATCGCGGAGCAGTACACTGGGAGCTGTAGCTCAGTGCATCCACTGATGTCACTGCAGCGCCTCTGACCGCGAGGTCCTAGATTCGAGTCCCGACGGCGGCAGGGTTTTCGACACGAGCTTTTCAGCTAGATCGAATTCAGTCGCTGTCTGGAGGAGAATTCTAGCGTCCGGATGCTCTGATCGGTAGTTTTTCGTGGTGTCCCCGATGAACACCAGGCGAATGCCGGAGCAGTACCCTACCAAACGGGCCCCGGACCGCACGCGATCTGCCCTTCCTATTCCTTGTCCTATCCCCTTACACACACACATACACTAACATGAACTACACTACTACAGATTCCGGGAGACCGGTCGGCCGCTTAGAGTTTGTCCCGGCTGGGGGAGGGGTGCCCGGTGTTAGGAGATACCTGTTTGGGTAACCCCCGCTTGCCGACGGAAGGTCAAAGAGAATCTCTCAATCCATCGGAGGATGATCATCGCCATCCCTTGAGGAAAAAGTGCACTTCACTTACGGGAGTAATGACCTTAGCAGTTGATGCGCCCGGAATCGCTAATCAATGAAATCAAATAGATTGACGAATCGTTGGGTCTGAACAAATTGTTTCCGAAGCGTCGATGTGCGGATGGTTTGGCAAGTTTTCGGAAGGAGGCGTGGGTGGAGAAGTAGGAGCTTCGCGTGGCGCGCGCCAGAGGTCAGGAATGCGTTGCGTTACGTAAATTGGTGGGTTGTGAACTCGTTGAGCGGCCTGAACGCCGGGGAGATCGGAATGCGCCAAGTGGCTGAGAGTGGAAGAAGTCAGATCTCGTTTAGAACATCCTCCCGTTTCCGTTCCTATTCCTCATTGCGTGAAGAATCTTAACACGCGGGTTGCTGAAGAGAAATGCCTTTTGAGATTTCAATTTTTGTGGAATTCATATCTTCATTCATTTACTAGGAGAGAAGTTATCACCCAAATTTTTGAAAGGTTCTCACAATAAAAGACCTAAACAATCAAACTGTAACTTCTTATCTAAGCAAAGATATAGGAAAAAACTGCACTAGATTTAATTGTTGCCCCTCTCCCTAATTGGAATGTGATTGTTAATTGAGCACTCATCCGTCTCTGTATAATTAAAATAATACTCATTATTTATTGATTAAATTATTAGTTGCATCCTTTGCTCCGTATGTTGTATCCTTTGCTCTGTAATCTTTCTTTGTTTGGTTAGTGATTTACACTCTTTACTCCTTCCCTGTTTTTACGTAGAAAATCAATTCCAACGCCTTTATCCGCTTTCCAGTTTCCAAAATATTCAACTAATGTTTGTTTTGTGTTAAAAGATGGGAGAAAAGAAAGTTAAGTAAAAATAAAACGCTTTTTGTACAAACACTGGAGACTTAAATGCGCGGTAAGAGGGAAGCCCAGTTCCAGAAATTTGTGAGGTGTTGAACGTAATTTTATCTCTGGTGTAACTCTGCCTTGGGGCTAAATTCATTGTTGACATTAATGGTTATGTTTTTGTAGTATTGCCATTTTCGTAAAAATGGACGTAATTATGCCACCCCAGAATTGCTTGAAAATACTTTTAGTAAAAACTGTGTAGGCCAGTAAGTATAGATTGTGTGTACCATCTGCTTCGTCTTTTTCTAATTATTATTATTATTATTATTATTATTATTATTATTATTATTATTATTATTATTATTATTATTATTATTATTATTATTATTATTATTATGGTCGTGAATTGGACATCTTTAGACCACGCATACATGCAATTGTACCCACCAAGGGCCAGCTCTGGGGATAACGTATGGAAATGATAATGAAAATGAATAATTAAGACTTTTCTATTATATATATCTTATCAGCTCAACGTTTTGTACATTTAGCATGTGCTTTTTCAAGAGCATTACAGATATTGAATAAAGTAAGTGTGCTAAATGCACATAGTAAATGAGCGAAACGTTGAGCTGATAATAAATATATAAAATACAGAAGTCTTAATTCCTGAAATCTACCTAAGATTGATCCTGTATGGTCCAAACGTACTTGAAACAAGCCATCTATCTGCATCATTAGACTAGGATCAGCAGGAAGAAATAACAACAATTCCAATAATATTCTGATCGGTAGTTTTCCGTGGTTTCCCCGATCAACACCAGGCGAATACTGAAATAGTACCCTCACAAACGGGCCACGGACCGCGCGCGATCTTTCCATCCTTTTCCTTGTCCTATCCTCACCCCTTACACACACACACACACACACACATACACACACACACACACTAACATGCACTACACTACCACACATGCCGGGAGACCGGTCGGGGACTTAGAACTTGTCCTGGCTGGGGCGGTGCCCCGCTGGTGGGAAATACCTGGTGAGTTGAGGAAAACCCCGTTAGTCGACGGTAGGTCGGCGCCGGATCTCGCCCTCCAGTGGGGGAAGATTACCGCCACCTCTTGGACAAAACCTGCACTACATTTACGGGACTAAGTAGTTGACGCGCCCGGAATCATCAATCAATCAATCGATTATTATTATTATTATTATTATTATTATTATTATTGAATGATAATCCCCTCTTCTCGTTATTGCTATTGATGAGGAAGGAGGAGGCGGTGGCGAGTGTCCGGGTGCAGGCGGGGTGGGGGGAGGCCGGGCGCTGCCCCCGCCTCGGCCGCCGCGCGGGTCAACACTCGCAGCCGGCGGTGGGAGGGAGGAGGGGAAGGGGAGGGGGGAGGGGCTGTCGCCGCGTGACGCGACGCGATGCGGCGCGGCTTTGGCGGTCCATTCACAGCGGCTGCACCCTGCCACACGCCCTCTTTGGCTTTCTCCTCACGGTAACGCGTCTCTCTCCCCTCTCTCTCTCTCTCTCTTGCTCTTGCTCGCTCTCTCTCCCTCTCTCTCTGTCGCTCTCCCTCTCGCTCTCCCAATCGCTCTCCCAATCGCTCTCCCAATCGCTCTCCCTCTCGCTCTCCCTCTCGCTCTCCCTCTCGCTCTCCCTCTCGCTCTCCCTCTCGCTCTCCCTCTCGCTCTCCCTCTCGCTCTCCCTCTCGCTCTCCCTCTCGCTCTCCCTCTCGCTCTCCCTCTCGCTCTCCCTCTCGCTCTCCCTCTCGCTCTCCCTCCCGCTCTCCCTCTCGCTCTCCCTCTCGCTCTCCCTCTCGCTCTCCCTCTCGCTCTCCCTCTCGCTCTCCCTCTCGCTCTCCCTCTCGCTCTCCCTCTCGCTCTCCCTCTCGCTCTCCCTCTCGCTCTCCCTCTCGCTCTCCCTCTCGCTCTCCCTCTCGCTCTCCCTCTCGCTGTCTCTCTCGTTCTCTCTGTCTCTCTCCGACTCTCCCTGTCTCTCTCTCTTTCTGTCTTTCCTGTCGTATCGTGTCTCTCTACTCTCTTCTCACTGCTCTACTCTTTCTCATCTGCTCTCTACGCTGCCCTTTATCAGCCCAATCTCTGACATCGCTCCTTTCGCTCTCCTCTTCCTCATCTCTCTCTTCCCTGTCCTCGCGCATCTTTATACTCTCTTCTCACTCCTCTGTCCTCTCTCATATTGTCTCATGTCTCCCCTTCTCATCTACTCTCTGCTCTGCCCGTTTTTCAGCCCAATCTCTTTGTCTTTCCCTGCCTGTCGTCGCTACTTTTGCTTTTCTCTTCCTCATCTCTCTACGCATTTCATGTTTTATATCCGAACTCTACCTCCCTACTCTCTTCCCTCGCATGTGACCTTTCTAATCTGTCTTTTCTCCGCCGAAGATCTCTTCTCTTTCTCCCTCTCGCCTCGTCACTCTCTTCCCTGTAATACATGTATCACTTCCACTCCTCTCTCCTTTCAAATCTACTGTTTCTCTTTATCCTTCCTTCTCTTCCCCTCTCGTCTTCTCTTTTCTGCCGTTCCTTATCTCTTACTGGATTACTCATGTCTCTTTTATTTTCCCTTCCGTCTCAACTCTCTTTTCTCTTTGCAACATCCTCTGTCACCCTGACTTCCTTGCCTCCCGGCTCTCCTCTTTTTCGTTGTCTCTCTTCTCTCGTTCGTTACTTTCCCTTAAAGTCTCTCGCCTCACTTCCCTCCTCCTCTTTTTTTGTCATCACATCTCTTCTCGTCTCCCTCTTCTCTCTCATGTCACCTCTAATATCTCCATTCCATATTTATTATCCCTTCTTCCCCATCTCGTATCTTCGTGTCTTTCTGCGTCTTCTCTTTTGTTCCTCTCTTTCCTACCCCCCATCGGTCCTTCCTCTTCTCTCTTCCCTTGCCTCTTCTCCTCACCCTCCCCTTTGACTTCCTTCTTTTCGTTCTCCCTAGCCTCTTCTCTATTTCTCCCGTGTTCTCTCCCGGTTCTTCTTCTTCTTCCAACAGCTTTGTTCCTCATGCCGCATTGTCCCTCATCCTCCACTGTTCCAAACATGTTAGATGCTCATGTCTACAGTTACGATGACGCACTCATTTATTTCACACATTTTGGCCGAAAAGTCTTCTCCCAAAATGTTTACTGAATCGTGATTCAGCCATTTATTTCCGTTTGCAGTGAGAGCAAATGTGCATGAGTCACTTCCCAGTCGTTTGGCACAGGGGAAACTTGGTCCTCGTCCACCGAACATCATGTCATAGTTTAGCAGTTAAGTTTCTGAATGTATGTATTTAATTTTTGTATTCCAGTGTTATGAGTACTTCCATCTTTGGTAGATTAAAGTAGACTGGGTTAGAAGCAAATTATTTCCTTGGAAAGTGCAACTACTAGTGATTTTAATTTTTTTATTTTCCATAGTAAAATATTATGAAATAGATAGAGGAGGCATAGTAAGAGTAAAACAAAATATAGATTTTTCTAATTCCGCCCATCAAAATAAGAAATCCCCTCTTCTCTGGTATCAGGCAAGATGAAAATGTGCGTGCAAATCCAATGTAACAGGTTTCATTATATGAAGACCGACTTGCGAGATAAATAGACACTCGCAAACTACTCGTAAGTCGAGATGAATAATTAATCTGGTATAGATGAATAGATGAATAATTGCTACTAGAGCGTCCCGTCCTGTACAAAGCGAAGAATAAGAAGTACTCTACGTAAGATACTAGGTAGGATTTCGTGAAAAAATTCTTCTTTTTTTTCTTACAGCAAGAATCACTTATTTAGTAGTATTCCTGTGGAAATTAAAAAAAAATCATCTTGTAAGATGACGGCTCACAAATATGTGCACGTATTGTGTACTTCTTGAAAAGCTGAACAGTGACAACACCTTTATTACCCGCGCAACTTTTCTTGAACGAT
Source organism: Teleogryllus occipitalis (assembly GCA_011170035.1). NCBI lineage: Eukaryota > Metazoa > Arthropoda > Insecta > Orthoptera > Gryllidae > Teleogryllus > Teleogryllus occipitalis. Next base: position 197,549 of record BLKR01000022.1, on the reverse strand, counting down.
GATCTTGCTTCCCCCTCCCTAGAGCAATGAACAGTTGAAGACCATAGCTCGCAGCGAGCACTGATGACGACATTCCAAACACATCTTCATTGGCGCGTAAGAGAATGTATTTACTGTTGAAACGGAGAATTTGTGGTCTTATTTTTCTAAACAATATCTAAAGGAATGGCTAAAGCAGACCCAGATCCATCGTAGCAAGTACCTCGAACTCTTTGAAAAATTAGAACTTAATTTATTGAGAAAGTTGCGAAGGCATCACCGATATTCCAGAGATTGGTGGATTGCTTCATAAAATCTGGTGGTCGATGTTGAACTAATACTCCAACTCTACCCGCATATCTCCAAGCCATCGTTCAAGAAAATTTGCGCGATTTATACCTAGGACTTGCACCCCAATAGTGGCGGATTTTCTATATTAGCTTGTATTCAGGCATTGTCTGGAGGAGAATTCTAGCGATAGACTGTTCTGATCGACTCTGTCCCGGGATTTTTCCGACCAACAGTAGGCGAATGCCGGAGCAGTACCCTAACAAATGGGCCACGAACCGCGCGCGATCGTTCCTTCCTCTTCCTTATCCTTTCCTCTCCCCTTACTCACACATACACTTACACTGACATGCACTACACTAACACACGTATCTAGAGACCCCGTCGGGAGCTTAGAGCTTGTCCCGGCTGGGGCGGTACCCCGCTGGTGGGAGATACTTGGAGGGGGAATCCCGCACGCTGTTGTGTACATTCCACATTCCAGCGGAGAAGGAACACTTCATCCTCTCGCGATGTAACATGCACTACACTTACGGAACTAACGACCTCAATAGTTGACGCGCCCGGAATCACTAACATCCAACCAACCTGGCTTCTGTAGAATTTTTTTCTGAGTGAGTAGGTGCTGAGTGGGCGTGCGCGGCGCCGCTCCACTTCCGGTGGGCGTGTGGGGGGAGGGGAGGGGCCGTCGGGAGAAACCAGAGCGGAGCGCGCGCGCCGCGAAGGACGTCGTCACGCTGGCAAGCAGGGCACGCGGCGCGCGCACTGGCGCGGCTGTTTCGCGCACTATTTAATTATCGTAGGGGATGCTGGGCGGGCACACCGCCATTGGCGCAAGCTCCGCATGCACGCTTCCTTGAATGACTATTCCCGGCGCGGGTCTAGGCAAGATATTTTCGGGCAGACGTGTTCCGCGGCGTTCCCTTTGTGCCTAGGTGTGACTCTCACTCCGTCAGATGTCGGTCTCAATTAACGGTTTACCCGCTCTGTATGTGGGAGAACGTGAGATCTCGAGAGGATGGGAAATTGTCGGGGGGATTGAATTTTGCCGGAGACCTGCCGAGGTTCCTTTACGAGCCACTAACAGGACTTGGCCTCTTTGGGATTTTCCGCTCTTTAGAAAATCCACGCAGATCGGTCGGCATCGATCTTGGGGGTTCAGAGGGGGTAAGCTTACCATTCCCTCACCGAGGCGCGTCATGCAGTGGTAGAAGAAGACGATACGGGATTTAAACAAGGGGCCTGGACATCAGCAAGATCGATGGGGGAATAACAATTTTGGTGAAGATCCTTTCGACGGTTTAGCCGCTAGCGTTGTGCACAGACAGATGGACGGACATGAAGGACACACGAAACATGGATTCGGACTACGTGTTTGCAAAAATAATTTACTATACTCAGGGACAAGATTTACTTACTTTTTCGTTTTCAGAGGTCGACAATTGGTTTTTCTCCGCAAAATTACAATACTTTCTCAACACTGCGTGAGCAGTAGTGAGAAAGTAAAAAAACAATTATTTTGAAAAGACATCCAAATTTTATTTATAGGGATAAAATATTTCCTGAAGTTGATGGATGATTGATTGTTAGTCATTCCAGGCACGTCAGTTGCTATGATCATTAGTCCCGAAAATGTAATGCGTGTTTTTGCTCGGGAGTTGGCGGTGATCTTCCCCTGCTGGATGGCGAGATCCGGCGTCGACCTACCGCCGATTAGTCGGGTTTCCCTCGACCAGGTATCTCCCGCCAGCGGGGCACCGCGCCAGCCCGGATAAGCTCTAAATTTCCAACCGTTCTACCCTAGTGTAGTGTAGTGCATGTGTTTGTGTAAGAGGTGATGATAGGACAAGGGAGAGGTAGGAAAATATCGCGCGCGGTCCATGGCCCGTTTGTTAGGGTACTGCCCCGGCATTCGCCTGGTGTTGATCGGAGAAACCACGGACAATTACCGATCAGAGCAGCCGGCCGCTAGACTTCTCCTCCAAACAGCGACTGAATTCGACCTAGCTGACAAGCTAGTGTCGAAATTCCTACTATCGTGGGGACTCGAACCTAGGACCTCCCGGTCAGAGGGACTGCAAAGGGGTTAGTTGATGCCCTCTCTCCCGTTATATAGTGTGGGTGTCAGGGGAAGAAACGTAGAAAATTGGAAAATAGACTCTTAAGACAATTTTAAGCATATTTTGTCTAATAAACTCCTTGGATATTCTGAATTAACCCAGAAATAAGAATGTACCGAATTTACACAATTCGACTGCCTTTTTATTTATCGGTTAATTTTTCTTTCTGAACAAATATATTTATTTCTCGTATAAATAATACACAATTTACATGTTTCTAGAGTGTTTCTATGTTTCTGCAATGCAAATTTTTGCATAGAAAGCATTTTTTCAAAGCAAATTTTGAGTGCTTATTGAGGCTCAGCCATTCAGAATAGACAAGAAGTTTATCAGACAATATATGCTTAAAATTGTCTTAAGAGCTTATTTTCGATTTTTTAATGTTTCCTGCCCGGACACTGAAAATCCGCCGCTGACTTAAGGATGAACAGAGGAGGCAAGGGAGGCCGGGCCTCCCCACAAATTTGATTAACAACACTTAAAGGTTTTTTAACTTAAAAATTGTTAGAATTATATTTGTCTAAAATGGACATAAATGTTTACGACTGGCGAGTAAATATTTAAAAGAAGTCGTTTCTCTTGCTGCAAAGATAGCGTTACTATTTAAGATGGAGCCAAGCACTTCTATGCGTTAGACGATGATAGCATCACCAAGTAGTAGCATTGATTGTGCCTGCAGGATGCCGGTGGCCCAAGTTAACGCGTGCCTCCCCTGTTGTCATGACAACGTCCCTCAACCAATAAGAAAAGAGTAGTTTCGTTTTGTTCAGCTTTGGAGTGGGCTTGGTGCGTCTGGCCGCCTCCTGTGCAGGCGGGTTGCTCTCGCAGACAGTGGTGGGTGCCCGGCCCAGTATTTCAGTGGACACAGAATCTTTATTGGAAGTGCCGTTTTCGCGGGGAAGTAATCTTTAAAGAAGAGAAATATTAAGTATAATTATTTTATTTGGAATGTCGCCAATAACAGTTTACCATTTAAACAAAGGTCATCGATTGACTGATTTTTTCGTGTTTCCGGGCGCATCAACTACTGTGGTGATTAGTCCCGTTAGTGTAGTACATTTTTTATCGGGAGATGGCGGTGATCTTCCCCCGCTGGATGGCGAGATCTGGCGCCGACCTACCGTCGGCTAGTGGGGATTCCCCCTAACCAAGACTCTCCCACCAGCGGGGCACCGCCCCAGCCGGGACAAGCTCTAAGCTCCCGACCGGTCATCCGGAATATGTAGTAGTGAAGTGCATGTTAGTGTAAGTGTGCATGTAACGGGAGAGGATAGGACAAGGAAGAGGAAGGTGAGATCGCGCGCGGTCCGTGGCCCGTTTGGTAGGGTACTTCTCCGGCATTCGCCTGGTGTTGATCGGAGAAATCACGGAAAACTACCGATCAGAGCAGCCGGCCGCTAAAATTCTCCTCGAGACAGCTACTGATTTTGACCAAGCTGGAAAGCTCGTGTCGAAAATCCTGCCGCCGTGGGGAGTGGGAACCTAGTACCTCCCGGTGAGAGGCGCTGCAGTGCCATCAGTTGATGCACTGAGCTACCGCTCCCGGTAAGGTCATCGACTTTCAACTTCACAAAATGATTCCGTGCCTACTAGATTTGCCTGGGCCTCCCGTAGTTGTAAACCCCCCATCCGCCAGTGCCTTAAGTGCATGCGAGTGCCGGCGGTGTTGTGCGGGTTCTGAAAACGGTCGTCGTATCTGGCGCGGCGCTAACGGCGGTTTGAGTATCGGCGCATCGGCTGCTGCAGCTGAGCGCCCGCCTGGCGCGGCCCCGCCGCGGCGGCTCCTTCCGATCGCCTTCCGCTCCGCGCGCGCTCTCGCGGCTGACCGGCGAACGAGCCGCCCCCCCCCCCCGCCGCGCCGGGTTCAACGAACGTGGCAGTCCAGCGTGGTGCGACGGCCCAAACGCCTGGCCATAAATGCAGGCGCGCGCCACACTCGTGTGGTCGAATTAATAAAATATGTTCAGTTTTTTAATACAGTAAAGCTTATTGATTGATTGATTGATTTTACGTCAAAAAAACAGTTAAAACTGCGTATGACGTGATATGGGGAGAAGTGAATTCTGTGCACATTTTCAACATTCTCTGAGTCATATACTACTTGAATTTTGAATGGAAAAAAAACGCTCCCATGTAATAAAATCTATTTTCAATGATAAATAAGCAATAAATTTTGGGCTCTTATCCATGATACCCTTCGTCAAGGTATAATACTTCCTGTCGCGACAACATGGAAACGATAATTTGAATAACTGTATTTCCCACTGAATTCTAGAAGACGTGCACAGATAATGAAGTTACATTTATGTCCAGAAGCAAAACAAGGGGCCATCTCAGCATTTGCTCAATGGATCAGGGAAACTGAACGAAAAACCTGTTCGAGATGGGGGTCATTGACCAAGTTGCGATACAATACTTGTTATATTTTGTTTAGAATTATACAGTCCAATGGTAAATAATGCATTAAGTTTACGTAAGTAAGCTTACCTAATGCAGTAAAGTATAAGTCAGTAGTTCGTCGTAACGAGGGTTTACTCAGTAAACCCTTGTTACCACGAACTTGCTTAACATGAATTTCGCCGTAACAAGAACAAAACTTCGGTCCCGGCAAGTGATTACGGGAATACGGACATTTATAATACTCAGATAACACGAACTTTTGTAACACGAACTCCGATTATTTTGGTCCCTTGGAATTCGTGTTAATGAGGGTTCACCAAGAGCGTTAGAGGGGTTCTAATGATCGAGTGCCAACAAATGTTTGAGGGCTGTTGGCCCGAGGACTTTTTGTCGCCTAAGATCATTAGAAGTAGTTAACGTCGGTGATACATGTATAATTTTATTTTTCTATCTAATTTTTATTGATTCAGATTTACTTATTTACTAATTAACTGAGTGTTAACTTGACACGGTTTGTCTTTTTATATTTCATTCTCATATTTCCCCTATCATAATTCCCTCCGGAAGAAAACTATTAGCGTTTAGCATAATTTAGCACTATTCAATTCAATCCAGGTAAGTTATGCAGTGTATAACGTATATTTTTAAAAATATTAGACACTTGTGCTTCAAATACACTTAATTTTTGGTTACAATAACCTTTTATTCGAAAACAAAACATCACGAAACCGAAGTTTAGAGAAATTTTTTTCGCAACAAACATCATTAAAACAAAGAATTTTAGAATATAAGAGGTGAGAACCAAAGATATCATGAAAAAACTGCGAGCAATACTAGAACTGTTGAAATAACTGGCTGGTGGATGATATTGTGGTCCAATGTCTTCTAAACAAGATTTGATGATTCAAACTTCTGAACGTGCACTTTCGATTTTCTCATTATGGCCAGGATTTGGGTCACTTCGAACCAGTGTGCGGCGGCCGTGAGAAGCGGAGAGGAAGGGGGGGGGGGCTGGCCCGGAATGGCCACGCCCATCCGCCCGCGCCATCGCCGCCGCCCCCGCCAACCCGATGACGAAGGATGCGGCACGTCCGAAGTCTTTGGAGAGCATTTGCACATTAGCGTGAAACGTTATTAGCGGGGGCGCATTTTGGTGGCCTAAAACATCGCCAAAAATTATCAATAAAGTGCTCTTAAAATGCTTTAAAAATGCCCTGAAACCAGAGTAAAATGACGTAAAAAATCTTATCAAAACCAGTTCGGATGAACAACTCTAGCTGACGTAATAGAGGCTTCTTCCATTCGTTCGAGTGAACTCAGCTTGCAAACTTTTGGTTTGAACTGTTCTTTACCAGGAAATCTCTGTCTTTTGTTATCCCGAAATCGGCCGAACCGGCAATGGCGCTGATATAGTCACAAGAATTACATACAAGGACTGTCAAAACAATTTCTGAGCAAATAGAGTATGCTACTGAGTAATTATATGAAAAACATTTGTTGCATCTTGTAAATATTATTTGAAGCAAATGTCATTAAAAATGTCATTAAAATCCATGAAATCAGCAAAAAGTGCATTAAAAAGATGGGAAAAAGTAAAAAATTACTTATTAGTCGAAATCGACCAAAAAATGCAAAATAATTACCTATAAAAATAGGTCATTTCCTTTTGTCATAACATACAATAAATTTCTATACTAAACGGCATTGTTCTAAAATGAAACGAAAAATTGACATTTCATTAAAATCCGCCCCCTACTAATAACCAACCAACCATGCCCCGTAAACCTGTCTTCAGTAGATTTTTTTTGAGTGAGTAGATGCTCATAGAATAGTCACTCTCTCTGTGGCACCTTGACGTTCGGCCGACTCCTCTTGACGAATAGAGAGTTTATGCACGGTATAGCGTACAACAATATCGACGTTCTGCACATGCGCAGATGCTATATAATTTGATAACTGGTTGTAATATATCACGATGCGAATCATGACGATGTAACAGTAGGGTAGAGTTCATAGCTGCAGACAACATACCGTATTCCTTTGCGCTGACGATTCCGCCATTTTATATTCAGTTGATAGAAGAGTTGGAACTGCAGTATTGTGCGTGTTGGAGCTATGAATCTATCCAAAATCAATATCAACATGATCGAAAATCTTAATCACGTCTCCAATTGTTATCATTTATGGCGCGAATGAATGCGATGTGTAGTTGCCACTTCCTTAATTGTGAAATTAGGGACATTTTCACAAAAATAACATAAGAACAAAGGACGTCAAAAATAATGTAAAAGCGTTACGTATATATTATTATTGGTTGTTTTCCTTGATTTCTCCAATCAACACCAGACAAATGCCGGAGCAGTACCCTAACAAACGGGTCACGGACCGCGCGCAATCTTTCCTTCCTCTTCCTTGTCTTCTCCTCTCCCCTTGCTCTAACACTACACTAACATGCACTACACTACCACAAATTCCGGGAGTCCGGTCGGGAGCTTAGAGCTTGTCCCGGCTGGGGCGGTGCCCCGCTGGTGGGGGAGTTCTGGTTACGGGGAAACCCCAATAGCAGACGGTAGTTCTGCGCCGGATCTCGCCATCCAGCGGGGAAGATCACCGCCATCTCCCGAGGAAAAAAACATGCTCTACTCTTACGGGACTAATGACCTAAGCTGTTGACGCGCCCGGAATCACAAACCAACCAACCAAAAGCCTCGCGAAGGCGGTGTTCCTCAAGGGTTCGCGCGTGGCCGGGCGCCGACGCTCTTTCTTCCGCCGCGAGGCGCTGCTTCCCCTGTCGCGGCCACTGCGCGCATGCGCCGACGCTGCCGAGCCCTACTTTCTCTCCCCCTCCCCCTCCCCTCCCGCGCCTCCTTCCGCTGCGCGCCGCTGCACAGATCGCCGGAGGAAGCGACGACCGCTGCGATGCTGCGCACACTCAATGAAGCGGAGGAAATAATCTCAGTTTATTTAGAACTTTATGATCCCATTAACCGTTGTGACGATTCAGTTCTCGATTAATCGAATAGATTAATTCGAAATAACTCCATTTTCCTTCAGGTATCTGATGAGATACATTCAACTTTAAAATGACAGTGATATAAGGATTTTTTTGCGAAGATGTTTCATTACAATTTTACGTCTTTATGTTCTTTTTATGCTACGGACATGTCAAGTAATTGCACAGAATGAAACAAAAATAAAAACGTGGATTTTTTCTAAGGTTTCATGAATCGAATCAGCAATGAATTGCTATATGTAAATATGGAAGTTGATTTATTATCATGGGCTTTAAGCATAGCGTAGCACACAGCAATCGACAGCAATATCGATCTTCCTCGCAGATCAAGTTGCGCACGCGCTGAAGGTCGATATAGCTCTCGATTGCTGTACGCTACGCCGTGCTTAAGTTCTCATTCTTTTTTAAATTATGAATTCCCGAGTTATCGAATTGTATTTTCACTAATATAACTCTCACGCTAGATACCCAAGGACAAACAAGACTCGAAGTGCGTGCCCTGGTTGTGAGATTCATAGAGCATTCATAATTAGGAATTTATAAACAATTGTCATATTTACTCTTTTGACGAAAGCTGTCGAAATTAATTAGGAATACATTTCATGCTTAAACGAAAACAAAGTATTTCATTATTGGTATCAAAATTGTTTGTTTTACTCTTACAGCCTAAAATTGTCGATTCGTCAGTAAAATATTACGAATCCGTTTTGGATGTGATTGAAATCGTGGAGAGAAAACTCGTAAGTCTTCTTTGACAAGAAACATTGAGTGAAGCTGAAATCTGTTTTCAAAATGCTTGAGTTACCTTAGCTGCTCTCCACATCTAAATGAAATGAAGTAGTTACATGATTATTTCAGTATAAAAATATGCATCGGTGATACATCATAGATCTATTACATTCATATGTGTGTCTATGTTTCTTTTGAAATTTCATGTTTATGAATTAATAAAACAGTTTAAAGTAAAATGAAATATGAGTAAAAGGTTATCTTTATGTTACGGTACCTATTTAAGAAATTATACTACCTCTTTTAGCCCTTTAAAAGCCTTTTTTGGAAGCGTAAAATTGTAGATTTGAGAGCAATACAATTTGAAGTCTTCGCAGTCAGAAATGTCGTTAATTTTAATATATAGATTAATGTGTTAATATACATAAAACTTAATGTACTTGTACATTAAAAAGAGCTTAATATATTTGTACATTAAATTTAATGATTCGATTAAAACCTGTGTAGATTTAATGTAGAGGTTCTCTCATTTCCCGTGCCTCTTATCATTCAAATCATGTATAGTCAACATGACATAAAGATGATTCATTCATTTCAGATATGACCGTAAAGTTTTGACTCTTGCAACCTAATGTACATGTGTACAAAAAATTTAATGTGCGTTCTTGATAAATACTTCAGTGTATTTTATTAGTCACAAGCGTCTTTAACCCCTGTGAATATGCAACCCTGCAGGTTTGTTAAATGTACTTGTACATGTATGTTAAGAAATTTAACATTGTTAGCAACACGTTTTAAATTCCTTAACGTAAACAACCATCGACTCATCCCAAGTGAAGTGTCTGTTTAGGAAAAAGCATGGTAATGTACAAAACAAATCAGATACAAACAATTCAGAAATAATTCACATTGGTTTGGGGATTAATTATTCTTAAATAATGAATTTTTAATTATTTCGTAATCTTATTAGAATTAGAAAAATGTATATTAGGTAAATTAACTTCATTTTTGTCACATTCCATTAAATGAAAATACTACCGTAATCCTATTTACTGACAATGTGAAGGTGTCGCCACTAGACGTCAACGCGCCAATTTCCTAACCAAACGTCGTTTCTTTAGGTATCTTTAGGATCAGGAGAATTATTTGCATCCAACTTTCTCGAACCACGGTATACGAATATTGTTTAAATAGATATATTGCGAGCAACACTCTACAGTATCGTACTAACGTGTCGCAGCAACAGAATTCATGTGCTTACTATCGCGTAATATAAATTTTCACAAATCGTGAAATTTTATGATGACCGTTAAAATGCTGATCAAACTACGAAATGTTAGTGTTATTACTGCCTCGTCCAAATTAAAAGTCTCGGCTCCGCTACACTCCGCCTCGGCAGTAATAACATTGTTAACTTTTGTAGGTATGTTAATAGTTACAACTTTAAAGTAATTCAGAAGTTTCTGGCAGTGTATTTATTTAAAAAAAGGTCACTCCTAAATATTTTCGCGCTTGATGATGGTGACGAAGCGGAACGCGCAGTGGAGAGCGGAGGAGACTGCGATGCGCGAGGGAAGCGAACCCGCGGTGGAGACTGCGATGCGCGAGGGAAGCGAACCCGCGGTGGAGACTGCGATGCGCGAGGGAAGCGAACCCGCGGCGATGGAGAATGGAAGCGTGGCGGGGGGAGGGGAGAGCGTGGGTTCAACGCTCAGCGCCTTGGCAGTCGCCCAGCGCAGCGCAGCAGAGCACAGCACAGCGCAGGACAGCGCCACCGCCACCGCCACAAGCCATTCACGCGTAGCAGCGTACGCTACGCCACACTCACGCACGCACATGCACATGCACATATGGACACTCCAACTCACACTCACATGCACGTTCCAACTCACACATTCTCTCTTACACACACAAATTCACACTTCAACTCACATGCACGCACACCGGGAGCGGAAGCTCAGTGCATCAACTGATGTCACACATGCACACTCACACACACATTCACAATCACACGCACACTCACGTACACACACATACGCTCTCAAAACACACACTAAGCACTCTCTGAACTCACATCTACTCACCCTCTCACAACACACACACATGCTATCATCGGACGCACATACTCATACTCTCGCGGCTGTCACACCTCACACACATCGACATAGAAACACGCACACGACATAGAAATACACAACGCCTGCAGGCGGATCCAAACAATGTTCCCAGTTACAATTTCAAATTCACTGAAGGAAGATATTTTAGTATAATTCTCCCCACTTCCGGACCTAAGTCCAGTCCTTCCTTTGTCGGGCACCCCGGTTTTCCTCTACATGCACGGCAGCGTCTCGTTGCCAACAATCGCCAGTTCACAAGTGCTACTCACAACAGCTTCTGAATGCCGGATCACGAACTCCGCTGGAGACGGTGAAGCAGAGCATTTCAGCGCAGGACAAGGCCATGCACCGGAAGGCCTATTCTGACGGAAAACGAAAAAACCTCTGCCCTACCCAGGCTCTCTTCAGAGTGCTTCGTGCCGGGATATCCGGTTTTCAGACCGCACTGTGCTCTCTGAGGGAAGGGGGTGAGGATTATAGCCGTAAGGCCCAGATGCTACCCCGCAATTTACTCGCAGGGACAAATACAGAAGTGCAACCGTAAGCGCAACTCATTCGAATGTCCGTCTCTCGTCACGTTGCTCTAGATTCCGGCGATACTCACGTCGTTAGCGTGGAGTTGGGCGCAGAGAGGAGGAGTTGGGGGCGCGGAGCCACCTGGACTTCGGTGTGGGCGGACCCCAGTTAGGCACTTGGCTTCGTCGTGGCAGTGCCCGGTACGGATGGGTATTGAGCAGAGATTCGTCCCGGCGCAGTGTGAGTGGCGCTTAATTAGACTGCGGTGCTAGACAGTAGCTTTGAGCTGGCAGAGTAGACGCACCCTGCTAAATTGGGGAGGTTGCGTCTCCGGAGGTCACTGTGCTTGTGAGCCTGCAGGGGGATGAGGATAAAGCTAGCGCCTAGGTGCCCACCCTAGACAGGAAAATCCTCTTCGTAAAACAAGTAGTATGGAGTAGTAGCCCCCCAGCAGTCACATATTATCCGTCTATCTGTCCGTCAGTCCGTCCGTCCGTCTGGCTGTGAACGTTAGCGACTAAACGGCACGCAAGGTTTTACCTCGAAATTGGTTCTTCCCAGTTGGTAGCTGATGTGGCGGCCACTTCAATTCTTTCCGTGAAGCCCCAACACATTTTTAAAATTCCCTGAAAGTGACTCCAAATTTTTCTCTAATTTTTTCCTTGAAGAAGAGCAAAGTACGGTTACAAAAGCGTCGCAGATTGGATATATCTGCTTTGATTGATTATATTGATTGCTTTTTTTCGAGTTTCCGGGCGCGTCAACATCTTTGTCATTAGTCCCATTAGTGTAGTGCATGTTTTTTCTCGGGAGATGGCGGTGATCTACCCCCGCTGGATGGCGAGATCCGGAGCCGACCTACCGTCGGCTAGTGGAGTTTTCCCCAAACAGATATCTCCCATCAGGTGGGGGAACCCCCCTAGCCGGGACAAACTCTAAGCTCCTGACCGCCCTCCCGGCATGTGTGTTAGTGTAGTGCATGTTAGTGTAAGTGTGTGTAAGGGGTGAGGATAGGACAAGGAAGAGGAAGGAAAGATCGCGCGCGGTCCGTGAAATCATCCTCCAGACAGTGACCGAATTCCACCTAGCACACAAGCTAGTGAAGAAAATCTTACTACTGTCGGGACTCGAACCTAGGACTTTCCGATCAGAGGCCCTGCAGTGACATCAGTTCAGTCACTGAGCCACCTCTTCAGTATTTGAACCATAGAGTAAAGAGGTACTCCGTGTTTCTTATTCTGTACTCTATGTCTGACCCCACCGTCCGCCACTGATGTTGCGCGGCTGCCTCCTTGTGACTAGCTCCGCTGCCGCCGCCGCCGCTGCCTTTGTTCCGAGTGCGTGGCGCGGCGCGGGGAAGACAGTTGAATGCGTCCGCCTCGACGCGGGGAGCAGCGCCCCCTAGAGCCCCCAAGGAGGAGGGGGAGGGGGCGCCGCGGGCGAGGCCGCCTGCGCCCAAGGTCACGCCCCCCCCCCCGTCGCTCCTGCTGCAGGAGGCCGTGCTTACAGCGGCGCATCTCTCTGTAGTGGTAGACGGAAGTGCACGGGGGCAGGGAGGGATCATGGTGGAAATGCATGGGTGGGCTCCTCCGGTGGACCGATTTTTGCTTCATCAGTGCGTCACGAACCACGTCAGTCATCAGTTTGCGTTACGAACCACGTGACCACAACACGCACACTTCGTTTGAAGAGCCAGACCAGGCGATGGCTGCAATGTTGCATGAAAAGCGAGAAGTGTCGAGAAACATTTTGAAAGAGGTACAAAATGACAATTTTCAACGGTAACCAACCGAAAAAAACACGATGAAAGTGTACAAGATGAAATATTTTAAAGAAATGCTTCATAAAATCTGTTTCAATGTCTTGGAACGATGTAATATTTTTCGTGTTTTGCTGCTTTTAATATTTCCGCTAATATTGTGACGCAAACTAGTGTCTGAAGCTCATTGGTTAGAGTCGGACATGATGCGCAAGAGCCCATCCTGGGTGGGATTAACAGCTTACGAGCCTCGAAGAACAGCAAAATTAGGGTTCCGCTAATAATATCGATCGTTAATAACACGAATATGGAAATAAAACGATTATCATAGGTAATACCGCGAGTAATTTGGAAATTGTCAATAAATCCTCGACTTTGGAAGTGACGGGAATTATCTGAGAATGTCGAAAGCACGAGTGGTATTTAATAGGACTATTCGATACCGGAGGACGAATGAAATGATGTCCAGCAGAGTTCCAAAATGCACCAAATATTGAAAATAACTGAAAGCTATGTTAAAATTAAAGACGTTATATTAGAGTAAGTACGCGGTTTATTTGACATCGACATAGCAATCGATGTATTCCACCTCCTAAGATAGACGAATCACCGTTTATGATTGGTCAGTAGGGAGAAGCGGTAAGAAAAAATCGCGTGGAAAAATTGATAAACTTTTTGAGACACACCGCCCAGATTCGGGCACTTTGATGTAGAATTAAACACTATTGGTTGTAATTTCTCGAGTAGAATAGCGTTATCATTTACAAAATTGAAATTACAATAGAATGTATGTACGTATAAATGTTATTAATTTTTTACTGGTACTTTTTTATTGCGTTCTATACGCAGCTCGTCATACGCTGCATAACTTATCTGGATCGAAGGGATACTGGTTACGAGTGAATATGAAAAAAGTTGAATAATGCTATACGTTCTCATATAGAAGGAATTATGAAAGGTCATTATGGGAGGTAAATATTCAAAGACAAATCGAGTCAAGTTAACATCTAGGTAATTAGTAAATAAGTAAATCTGCATCAATAAAATTAGGTAAAAAATAAATTCATGTGTGTACCACGGGCGTTAACTGGTTCTAATGATCGAGCGGTAACAAAAAGCCTGAGGCCGAAATGCTCGATGATTAAAACTCATAACGACTTCGATGCGTAAATAGCTGTTTATATCTTCTATCCATCAAACCATCCAAACATCAGTGATCACATTCATCGAACCTACCATGCATCTCTCCATCGAACCATCCAACCATTCATCCATGCAAATATCCAAGCCTCTTTCATCCATTCATTCAACAGTCAATCCGCCCAACCAAACATTCATCCAACTATCCATCTACGTATTTTCCATCTATATACGCATCTACCCTTCCATCAATCCATCGATCCATTTAACCATTTATTCATCAATTCATTCAATGATTCAACAATCCATCCATCCATCCATCCAAGCATTCATCCAACTCTCCGTCTATTCATTTTCCCATCAATCCCTCTCACTGTTATCCATTCCATATGCATCCAGTCATCCATCCATCTATCCAACGATCAATCCATGTATCCAATCATCCGTCAATGTACCCAACTATTCTTCCAGTCCCCCATCCATCCATCTATTCATTCATTCAGTCAGAGCCACCTCCGCATATGAATCCGCAGTGGGGTGGGTGGGTGGGTCGCGTGGGTGAGTGGGAGTGGTGCGTGAGGGAGCGGCTGCTGTGAGTCACACGAGGGAGGCCCCCCCCCCCCCCCCCACGCGCGCGCGCATTCCTATTCTGTGCGAGGCCCCCCCCCCCCCCCGCCCCGCCCACCGTCCACGACGCCGCGCCTGCGCACTGGCATCCTCAAACGCTCCCACAGACCGGCGCGGAAGATCCGCAGCCTACGCGGATTCGCCGCAGCGGAAGTTTCGCGTCGCGTTTTGCCTTATGAGCACGTTCGGACCTGCGCGGCAGGCGAGCGTCGCGGCAACGGATTGGCAGCGTTTAATCGGCGGCGAAATTTGTAACGCAGTCGGACGCGTTTCTTCCGCTGCAGCTCGACTTTCATGTAAGTCCGCCCGTGTTCGGAAGTCTTCGCTCCCTTCTGGGTCGAGCGACCTTGCCAACCGTCACCAAACTCTGACCCATTATTGACGCTCCGGTGTGAACGGTCGCGAGAATTCCGCGGCCGCGTCTAGCTCGGATCTTTCCACGTCGGTCAGCTACGGATGGCTTCATCCTTCATCCTCTATTCCACAGGCAATGGACGTACACCGAGATCCTCCCCCCGATGTCTCCCCGTTCGCCTTTTCTGCCTCGAAATATTCGCGTAAACGATAAACAAATTCGCGAGCCTGGCTCTTTAACACAACTCCAGGTTTGCGCGACGTGTGGGGCGCAGCCATCACGAAACTCACAGCCTCCAACCAATGCCCTGAAGCGCTTGGAAGACACACCATCCACTAACTGGTCTGGCGCGTATCGGCAGGGGCATATTTCATTCGCATTGATACTGCTGATGACAGGAATCTGCGCGCTTTTCAAGCGACTTCGTGTGAGTCAGATGAGCGGCAACGCTGAACCCTGGCTGCGAAAAAGTAAACAAATCCTCGCACGCTGATTGCTTCAGACCTGGTCACATGACGCACCACAGCACGTGGCGAGAGAACTGTCAGAGTCGCTTATTCGCTGCCCCTACTGTAGTGTCGAAAATCCTGCCTCCGTGGGGAGTGGGAATCTAGGACCTCGCGGTGAGAGGCGCTGCAGTGACATCAGCTGAAGCACTGAGCCGATGGGAGCGTGTGAAGGGCGTGAGAAAGCGAGCGTGGTGTTTGGGCTGCGCGGTGCCTTGCGCCAGTGGCCGCCCCAGACAGAGTCCATTGCATCGGGGGGGGGAGTCGCCTGGAGCAGCGGATGTCCGCCACCGGCCTCTTCACTGGCGGCGTCCGCTTTCCCACGCCCTCCCCTCCCCCACCCCCTCCCCCGCTGCGGCTTAGCAGGCAGCTAAGGACGCTCCACGGAGGGAATCGCCATTACACTTGGGGTTTTCTAACGTGGCGGATCTCCAAGATGGAATATGCCTCGGCTTTTCGCGTCTGCTTCTCGCACTGCTTGATGCAGTCGCGATCATGCGACTTCTTGCGGCAGGACCGAGAAAGACGCGACAAGCCGTTCCATATTTCATTTGCAAACCACTACCCTCAGATGCCACGTTAGAAAAGCTCGAGTATATATTTGGGATTTTGTAACGTGGCGGATGACATTAGGTCATTTTTACACCTCCCACCTTATAAAATGAATCCCTTTCGCGAACGTCCTTCTCAACGGGGCTCATGGCCTCAAACATGAACTTATCACTGTTATAAAGATACATTTTATAAGGCAGGAGGTGTAAAAATGACATGTCAGCCGCCACGTTACGAAAACCCAAGTATATACCTGGGCTTTTCTAACGTGGCAACTGAGGGTAGTATCTTCAAAATGAAACACGGCACGACTTTTCACGTCTTTCTCGGGTTTGCCGCAAGATGTCGCATGATCGCGACTGTATCAAGAAGCGCGAGAAGCAGGGCCGAGAAAGACTCAATACGTCGCGCCATGTACCATCTTGGAGATACTACCCTCAGATGCCTCGTTAGAAAGACCCAACTATAGTGCATCAATCGCTCATTTTATACGATTAATCGAAATATTGAAATCGATTAGTTTTTAAAGTATAATCTATACATCGATTGATGCTTCTGGTGATTTATCTCGATTTGAATTCAAATATTGATTTCAATTCACGATAAACTAGTGTAAAAATAGTCCTCAGCACACAAATTTTAAGAGTGTAATTTTTATGTTTATATTTCTGCGACTACAGAAAAAATAGACCCAAAGAAAAACGTTCGATTTCATGATAGCAATATGGATGAAACGAAGTGTAACTCTATATGTTCGTTATTTTAGTTATGAAATTCTGTGAAAGAGCTAAGAAAATAAGATTTAAGAAATCTCCTATAACTGTTTGGAACATTTCAATTTTAACTATACTCGTTCGTCCTGTGAGTTCTTGTGGTATAGTGTATGTCTTCTAAATAGCCAAGTTGATCTAAATTGTTTTATAACGTAACTTTTATTTCAGGTTTTCTTTATATCATAATTATGTAGGAACTAAAATTAATGATTTTATCGTTTGTGGCATTATTTAAAACGTGTGAAAATATAATTAATATTAGAATAATCGGGACTAATTAATCAAACCACGAAATTAATCGATTCTATAAGAAAGGTATGGGGAATTCAAATGAATAGCGTTTTCACGACTTCAGAGTTTGGCCATCTTTGTTAGACCCAGTGCAACCTGCCTGACTCACGTGATGGTTGAAATATTCGGTAATAAACGTCCGTGTACATCTTCCCTGTTCGTCACACACACTTTTACACTATTTTCTTACATTAAATGAATAAACAATTAAATACGTATAATGAATGCAATAAGTGAAATAAAATAAATAAAATAACTGAAATAAAATAAATCAACGAAGTGAAATAAATAAATGAAATGAAATAAATAAACGAACAGGAATAAATAAACGAAATGAAATAGACGAAATGAAGTAAACGAAATGCAATAAATAAACGAATGAAAGAAATAAATGAAGTGAAATAAAGAAACGAAATGGAATAAATAAACGAAATGAAACAGACAAAATGGAATGAATAAACGAAATTAAAGAAATAAACGAAATGCAATAAATAAACGAAATAAAATAAGTAAACGAAAAGGAATAAATAAACGAAATGAAATAGACGAAATAAAACAGATAAAATGAAGTAAGTAAACGAAATGAAAGAAATAAACGAAATGAAATAAATAAGCGAAATGCAATAAATAAACGAAATGAAATAAATAAACGAAAAGGAATAAATAAACGAAATTAAATAGACGAAATGAAATAAACGAAATGCAATAAATAAACGAAATGAAATAGACGAAATAAAACATACAAAATGAAATAAGTAAACGAAATGAAAGAAATAAACGAAATGAAAGAAATAAACGAAATGAAATAAATAAGCGAAATGCAATAAATAAACGAAGTGAAACAAATAAACGAAATGAAACAAATAAGCGAAATGAAACAAATAAACGAAATGAAATAAATAAATAAACGAAATGAAATGAAAGGGAACTTGGTGCGGGGTGGGGGTCTGGAGAGCGTGGCGTGGGCCGGGGAGGCGAGTGCGCGGCCGGTCGCTGGGGCGGTGCAGCCGGGGCGCGCTGCGCGTCCATTTGAGCTGAACGCGTGAGGCGGCGGGCGGGGCAGGTGGATAGGGGAGGGGGCGGTCGGAATCCCGGGCTCTCTGGCGGAATGCCGCCGCGCGCCCGCGCGGGAACCTGAACTGGAGAGCCGCTCCCATTGGCTGCCCACGCTTACAGCAGCTACATATACTTGGCTTTTCGTAACACGGCGGATTGAGTATTAGTATTTAGATTAATTAGTGTTTTAAGATAAATCCTTCCCCGCAGCTCCAAAAGCAGCAATGCTGGAGCCTATGTACACCAATGAATTTGAATAAACTCCCGCCTCACCAGGGTTACTGGTGAGGGGAAAACGAAGAAAAAAAAAAAAAAAAAAAAAAAGAAAAAGAAAAAAATCGTGGCGGATGATATTAGGTCATTTTTACACCTCCTGCCTTATAAAATGAATCTTTATAACGGTGATAAGCACATGTTTGAGGCATGAGCCCCGTTGAGAAGGACGTTCGCGAATGAATGAAAAGATTTGTTTTATAAGGTTTGACCCAATGTCATCCGTTAATAACGAATTAAGTAATCCGTAAATAGCGTTACGAAAACCCAAATATAGCTGCCTTTGCAATACTCCTTCGTGCCTCGACGTGGATCCATGTCGCTTTCACGTCCTTCCGATACGCGCGTGGAGACTTAAAGGTCCTTTCACAATGCAAACACAAACTTAAGCATGACACATAGACGTAAACATTAACACAAGTGAAGTCTTCAGTATTCACAATGTCCAACATAGACGTAAGCCAAATGAGAGTTTCTATTTACTGTGAGACATTCTAGTTTACTATTGGTTGGATGTGAGAATCGATTTGAGATATCGACTGTGTTCATGACGGGGGGAGTTCTTGCCATGAATTGCGTTAGTTCGTCTATCGACTTATTTCGATACTCGTTTTTAAGTTAGTGTACTGTGATTGGTTCATTTTTTATTTTTGACACAAGCATAAGCACAGAAGCTTCGAGCTTGCTAGCTTTTAAGTTAACGTCTTTCGTGTTATGCTTATGCGGACGCATTGTGAATGAGTCCACTTATGGATGTAGTCCTAACTTTTATGTTAACGCCATGCGTATGTTTATGTTTACATTGTGAAAGGGCGTTAACACAAGAGGGTGAGGACAAGTACCCTCAAGAAACTTTTTTGTAGTAAATAAATAAAACATTTCGCAGAATGAAATTATGGAGGAGATTTTTTCGGAGAATGAAATATATTGTAGTATATATTGAATAATGGTTTTATATATAGTGCAATAATGTCATGTATAATATATAATGAAATTATGCAGGATACATTTCGGAGAATGAAAATAGATTCGACTGAATCTACGATATTAATAACTACAATTGATTTTGTGATGAACTATTTGCATATTGCCAAATGACGTGTCGCGAAACAGTTCCCTGATTTGTCTGATTAAAAGAGAGGAAAATCAAGAATTGAACTATTTAAGGAAATAATATAATTTATTAAGGGGAACAGGACCCCTTTCAAAATTTTCAGGGGGGGGCACATCCCCCTCTGCGTTCACCTAGGACCCTTACCTTCGCTAAACAGCCAACCACAGATTGTTTTTGCATTCCTCTGTATAAAGGAATAGGTTAGAAACGCTGTCAAGGTGGCCAAATATCGAAGAAATACCAATACATGGTGTCTGCCTGGAAAAATGTGTGTCGTGTCTTACATACCAATACATGGTGGGTTAATAATATATTTTATTTTATTGAATAATATTTTATTAAATAATATTTTTATTTATTTAATTTCAATTTCATTAAAAGAAAATTGACATGAAAAATGCTGGTCTCCAAGATTTCAAATAGGTCTTCAACCTGGGCGCTCTTTTGTTACTAGCCATGAAATTTGTCAGCAACATGTTTGCGCACTTCATGGCAAGTGTTTGGTTAATTGTAGTTTTCTATTGCTCAGGGACAATAAATAAGTGCAATGATCCAATCCTCAACACGGTCTGCAGCATTGAAAATGTTCTTCTTTTGCACATCAGCTTCCAGAACGTACTACATTATATGACGACATTCCAGTGTCGGAGTTACAAAGAATAGGGTTAACGATTGTTATAGCCAAGTTTGCGGGTACAAATTTAATTGTGGCCCGGCAATTTGAAGGACTAAAAAAATTCCTTCGACGGGGAAGTAAAGCCGGCTATACTGTGTTGTAGATTTACTGAATGTAAAAGACCCTCGAGACTAAAAGATGCCTTTTAACTAAACTCTAATTGCAGTTTCTTCCCCAGGGTGATCACCGACGCTGTATAGGAGACTAGCGAAATATGTGTGGTCAGGCAGAAGAGCAGACCTCATGGCCTAAACTTGACCTCGTAAAATAAAGCAGAATTGACTTGAATTTAATTAAACTCATCGAAGAATAAGTTTCCCAGGGTAGCAATATAATTGAATTATATTGTCACTCTTCATCACAGCCAGGCATCAACACATCCAATAATCTAAGTCTGTTGTCGGACAGTAATCATACCTAATGCTTACCTCCTTCCCTGCCTAAGCGGATACAAGATCTGATTCCGACAGGAATTCTCGAAAGAATTAATTTAGCCGGATGTTTCACGGTTCATTACATGCCTCAACCATGACACGGCACGATAAGAATTTCCCAGTTTTCGAAAATATTGACTTTTTGAAAAAAAAAATTCCTAGTTAGAACAGTATGTCGAATTATACTACTGTAAGGAGAAATATTGTAGCGGCCAGCTGCTCTGATCGGTAGTTTTCCGTGTTTTCTCCGATCAATATGAGGCGAATGCCCAAAAAGTACTATTTTTGTATGGGCCACTGACCGCGCGCGATCATCCCTTCCCCTTCCTTGGGCTACCCTCTCCCTGCATTCACTCACTTGCACCGAGATATAACATACGCCGCACTTACAGGACTAGTGACAACGAAGTTTACGCGCTCAGAAACAATAATCAATCAATAGCCGGATTTGAACCCGGGAAATCAGTTTCTAGAAGTCAGTGAATCTAACCCCGATCCCTCTAGAGTCACATCGTGGAAAAAGATACTCGAGGAATCATCAGCAGATTCTACCAATTCGAGAAATCGAACCGGATGGAGAGCGACTTCCGCCGGATATCTAGCAAGGAGGTCGTTTGCCTCGCAGGGGCAGAGAAATCCCAGTAATTGGCGAACCGGCGCCCAGAGATGTGCGCTGCTGAGGAAATTCTTGCGCTATTGAGGCGAAGTTGGAAACCGCGTCGCGTCAATTAAAGTTGAAGCGAAGAGCAAAACCTGCCAGTACGCATGCGCTGAAATTTTGATTGACGGCCGTCTCCTCCGTAATCATGGATTGATTGATTGATTTTTTCATGTTTTCGGGCGCGTCAACTGCTTCGGTCATTAGTCCCGTTAGTGTAGTGCATGTTTCTTTCTCGGGAGATGGCAGTGATCTTCCCCCGCTGAATGGCGAGATCCGGCGCCGACTAGTGGGGTTTCCCCCTAACCAGGACTCTCCCACCAACAGGGCACCGCCCCAGTCGCGACAAGCCCTAAGCTCCCGACCGGTCTCCCGGGATATGTGGTAGTGTAGTGAATGTTAGTGTAAGTGTGTGTGTGTAAGGGGGGAGGATAGGATAGAACAAGAAAGAGAAAGGACAGATCGCACGCGGTCCGTGGCCCGTTTGGTGGGGTACTGCTCCGGCATTCGCCTGGTGTTGATCGGAGGAACCACGGAAAACTACCGATCAGAGCAGCCGGCCGCTAGAATTTTCCTCCAGACTGACTGAATTCGACCTAGCTGAAAAGCTAGTGTCGAAATTCCTGCCGCCGTCAGGACTCGAACCTAGGACCTCCCGGTTAGAGGCGCTGCAGTGACATCAGTTGATGCTACCGCTACCGGTCCGTAATCATGGACAGCCGCTGAGGAAGTATTGCATCGTTTTCAAGGTGGTGTCGCTACGCGTACGGTATCGGTGACAGATTATGCTCTTCGGGCACGATTACGCCATCGCCCCACGCACAGGGCACCAATCGCATGGCAACCAGAGGTGGTTCGTGTTAAGGTTCACAGGAGCACGAACACTCCTAAATATGAGCACTTGTGGTAATACATAGCTACTAGTGGTGCTACAACGGCTCGTACTTTCTCACATTATTTGTAATAGTTACTTAATAATTTGTATAATTCTACTTTTTCTCGAAAAAAGTGTTTCCAAACCGCGTAGTTTGTTTGCCCACACTGAAATTCGAACTTATGTACTTCGGTTTTGCAAGTACTTTACTTATCTGCTCTACCGCCGAGTTTTACGAACGACACTAACGCTTCTAAAAAGAAGTTAAACATCTGCAATTTTTTAAAATGCAAAGGTTTTAATAAAAATTGAACTTGATGATCTAATTTCAAAGAACAGATTACTTCGCAAAAGACAATCTTTGTCTTCAATATTGTATTTCAAGGAAGGCAAAGAAATTTTCCAAAAGAGACTCCATCATAAAGGAAACCTGCGTCATTTTTATGTGGGTACATTACTCTACCCGAGACAAAAACAAAAATAAAATGAAATATTTTTGGTAAAAATCTTGTTTTTAAAATTTCCTTTATTTCACGCAAAATTACACGAAAACTACTAATATTTTTAAAAACTTGTTCATGATATTATTTGAACATTAATTTTTAACAGATTTCTTTCAAATGGAAAATCTCTTCAAAACTGTAGATGTAAGAAGACGGCGATTTTTTTAAACTTTTGCAATTATCGAAAATTCGAGATCAACGAAAATAGGACCTTCAACATTTTTATGAGTTTGCTTTGCTCTATTCGAGAGATAAAATTAAAGAGAAATTTTTTTGAGAACAAATTGCAAATGTCGTCGAACCCTAAGGTAAAGAACCCACATAAATTAAAAAAAAATATCAGTGTTATTTCTATTAAGACGCAAGTCCTATTTTCATTGAACTCTCTGAATTTTCGGAAATTGCAAAAGTTACTAATAACGCGAGAAAGTACGTACTGTTGTAGCACCATTAATTTCCGTCTTAAATGTGTTGGATGTAGGTCCGAGGAGTATTTCATTGTGCAGCAATACCTTACAAGGTTTTGTTCCTAAAATTTATTGTAAATTGCTAAAAATCGGCATCTGTTATAATAGCGTATTACTCATAGATTAATTGCAGTTATGTTACAAATTTTAATAATTTTCTATTACAATCCGGGCTAAAATAGCGTTATTAAAAATATCCATTCATAGGAGCACGCGTTTCATAATGAAACTCATTAAAACCGAACGGAAGTGCTATTCAGTTTATCGCACCATCGGAGAGAATCGGTTTCAACTGCTCGGCCCAGCCACCGAGTAATGCCTTTCGTTATTAGGGCAAAGTCGGAAGCCGTCGAGTCAATTAGGAACCAGCGTCCTCCCGTAGAAGGAACAGACTTCTTCTCAGGTGGCCAGCGCCACGACACTGAATATGAAGCTCGGACAAAAAAGCTGTTGGATGGGGTGATGTTCTGACGTACCGCCCCACTTCCTCAAATCTTCCGTTTTGTTCATGTGACCTTGTTTCCGTATCCTCTCTAACGTCTTGTCTTCGTCGTCTTGCCCACCTTTTAAGTCTTCTCCATTCCTCACGAGTCCATCACAAACTTCCAGCACGACGATTCTTTAGGCAAATACATAATAATAATAATAATAATAATAATAATAATAATAATAATAATAATAATAATAATAATAATAATAGTAATATAATAATTATGAAGGTTTTTAAATTATAAAACACAAAGCCGTTAAATTGGTAAAGTTGCAAAGTACGGTAATTAGGTGGATTAAACCCCCGTGAAATTATTTTCCTGCAAAATTCAATTGAACTGTGAAAATAATTAAACCTAAGGAATGGCTAAACTTAATTTTGGTGCCCGTATTTCAAATCTGCTGACCGTTTTGACATGCAAGTTTTTTTATGAATAATGCGCTTTCAGGAAATCAGGAAATATAACTTTTGTGCGAATTGCCATCCTTTGGAAGCCGCTGCATAACTTCCTAGATCGAGACGATCGTGATATCAAGGGAAATATGAAAACAGTTGAATGATGTTACACGTTCTCTTATAAAGGGAATTATAAAAGGGAATTATGGAAGATAAATGTGAAAAGAGAAGCTGAGTCAAGTTAACATCTACTTCATGAAATATGTAACCATGGATCATTAAAATTAGGAAAAAATAAAATCTTGGCCCAAGGGCCTCTTGTTTTTGGTAGCCGCTCGATCATTACAACCATTTTGACGCCCTTAGGGCACAAATAACTATATTATTACATTAACTCTTTAGGGCTTAACGATATATGTAGTCAACTACGGATTGTTGACACTAATCCAATGTCGTGTACAGTATTTTACAAGTTTCGTTATACTTAGAAATTGAGAAAGAGTGAAGAAAAGCACTGGACAATGCATGATAGTGTCTCTGTCTAGCTAGTAAAATAAAAAAGAAACGCTCAGACCATCTTCATCTGCTTTTTGTGCACGCATCTTTTCACTTGAATCGCAGATGAGAGAAGAAAGACATAGAGCTGATGTTAGTGTGAAATAAATATTTATGAAACAAAGTGTGTTGCGGTGTTGTTGTTTTTCTTCTTTACTGTCCTCTCTTTTACACTGTTACCGGGAGAGATGCGCGCAGTGCCTCTGACTGAGAGGTCCTAGGTTCGAGTCCCGACAGTGGCAGGATTTTCGACACTAGCTTGTCAGCTAGGTCGAATTCAGTCGCTGTCTGGAGGAGAATTTTAGCGGCCGGCTGCTCTGATCGGTAGTTTTCCGTGGTTTCTCTGGCCATTACTAGACAAATGCGGGAGCAGTACCGAAACAAACGGGCCACGGACCGCCCGTCATCTTTCCTACCTGTCCTGTCCCCTACACTACCACACATACCGGGAGACCGGTCGGGAGCTTGTCCCGGCTGAGGCGGTGCCCCGCTGGTGGTAGATATCTGGTTGTGGAAAACCCCGCTAGCCGACGGGAGGTCGGCGCCGGATCTCGCCATCCAGCGGGGGAAGATCGCCGCCATCTCCCGAGGAAAAACATGCTGTACTCTTACTGGATTAATGATCTAAGCTGTTGATGCACCCGGATTCACTAATCAGCCAACCAACCAACCAACCGTTTACACTGTTGGTAGCCGAATCCCAAAGGCTTCCATTCCGGGAGCGAGCGTCCGAAGGCGGTCGTGAAAGGGCTTTGCGCCGGAGCGGGAATCGGAGCGTGGCGAAGGTGACGGGCGTCGCTGATTGGCTGAATAATGCGTGCGCGCGCAGCCGCGTTGTGCGCATGCGCAGAACGAAGCGCTGGCGCTCTGTCTGGGGCGACTGCGCGCGCGCAGATGCAGAGATAGCTGGCGCCGGAATATCACTTTTATCTCATCAGGTGCTGTTCGCGCTCGCGTTCGAAGTAGATTAATTGCCTCATTATTAAACCAGACAGAGGAAAACTTCCTGCGGTAGGTAAAATGGTTCATTACTATATCTGATGTAATAAAAGGTATTGCCCAAGTCAGTATAATACTATTAACCATATCGGTCATGACATATTTAGAATAATGTACAAAAAGATGATGATAAAACGTATTATGCGTAGTTGAAAGTTCATTAAGTATTTGTTAATAATGATGATACCGAAAATAACGGGCTCCTGAATTATCAACTAATTTGTACATGTAGCCACTAGTAAAATAAATTACTAATATTTTCCTTGATACGTTGACCAAATGCGGAGATGTGGTCGGAATGCTTCCGTCTCTTAAAAGCAGAGTAAATTTTCTAAATTCCATCCAAATGTGTTGACGTTTAATGAATTAAATTAAACAGTGGGCGTATAAATTTCACACGATATAAGACGAGGAAATATAATGAGGAAAAATAAATAATTTTTATGTATCGGAAGTGGGTACTTTTGATTATTGTCGATGCAATTTTCAGTTCTCTAGCGAATTAGCAGCAACTCACTACATGCTAAATCTTTTCAAAATGCTACGTACAGTTTTGAATTTGTTATCTGCGGTATATTGATCAACTATCTGGTAGTTGATAATCGACATCGTGAACTAAACTAGATAGTGACATTTTAGAACTCTTTTGCTCCTTTTGTTACTGTGCCCTTTAATTTCAGTGTCAGCCTTCTTTCCTTTTGGGCAATCACCTTTTTCTTTTCACGTTCGGGAGCTTAGAGCCGTCCCGGCTGGAGTGATGTCCTCTCGTGTGGCGGATACCCTGGGGCGGTCGATTTGAGCATCCGACGCAGATCGCCGCTTGCTATTTCAATGGGAGAAGATCACTGCTACCACACGACGAAAACTTTTTCGTGGATGCGTTTGTTCATCGTCTGACCACGTTTGCCCACCCTTAGAAAATTTTTACCAGGTCCGGTTCAAAAGCTACAGACAAGAAACCTTTTTCCCGCCATTTTATCAATTCAAATAAAAAACAATACACACACGGAAATTTCGAAATTTTACTGTCCCCTTCGTTAGTCCATCTTTGGAAAACGAATGTCCATCACTTAGAAAAAGTATATTACGTTTAGTTAAAAAATTACAGGAAAAAAGAACTTTTCCGCCACTTTTTGTCGACAAAACAATTCGACAAAAAAGCCAAAACCACCCAATAGTGAAAATTATCATTTGCAATCTTTTGTCCATTGTTTGGCCTCATTTGCTCACCCCTCAGAAAATTTTTACCAACCTGCTCTCACAAATTAGAGGAAAATAAATTCGAAATTTCAAAATTTTGCCTCAAATGTTAAAAATACGAAAATCTGAGGTGCGCTATCGTTTCTCCATCGTTTGACCACCTTCAATAACGAAGTAGATTATTTTTACCACGTTTCCTCTAGCATTTATTGGCTAAAAATGTATTTCACGGCACCCAGAAACCGTCAACTTGGCTCGAATCAACAATCAACACATCCGTTCTGGTTGTGTAGGTGGCACTAAACTTTTGTGTGTGTATGATGCGCGCAGAATGGTCCGTAAAGTTAGCATAGTAAATTTTTAAGATAATATTGAAATTAGACTCAAAATTTGTCGCTTTTTTGTTGCTAATTTTTTACGCAAAAATGGAAGTTGTGGCTCTTTATTTGACCCTGCTATTAAAGATTGGGCTACGTTGATATCAAGTTAGCCTCGCGACCTCAAGAAAACAAAGAAATTACAGAGATAAATAAAACATAATTATATGAGAATTTGTGGCTTTTTTGTTGCTTAAGAGTGCACAAAAAAGGATTTTGTTGCTCTTGAAGTAATACCGGAAATGGGAAATTTCGACAAAGTGTGGCGTCATTGCCGCAGCAATGAATAACAGACGTGAACAGTGTAATATTGATATTGATTAAAAATGTCCTCCGACACCCGAATCTACTCTTTACAATATCTACAGCCTGTTTCTAAGAGGAACTTCACCTGGTCACCACAACCGCTTGCCCGATAAGATTTACTCCCGCGGTGTGATGCATCCTTCTCTAAATCACGACGAATTCACGCCGGCTCCAGACCCTTTGCCCCCGTAGCCTACCCGACGTGCCACGCGCCGCGCACCCTCACACGACATCCGACGCAGAGCTCGAGAATCAGAAGAAAGATAGCAAACTTGTGCAGTTTTGTGAACGCACGTAAGGTGCAATGTACGTTCACGCCACCGCGGTGCGGCCATTCCTACCCTTACGGGCATCTATGGCCAATCCTGTAACATGAAAAGAAAAAACAGATCAGTTATATTTTAGCCAACTGGCGCGCGCATTGCGTGTGCTGAAATTCAAAGCTTATATTTCAAGTCTCATTTCGCTGTTTCAGATTTCTCTTACTCCAGGAATTGTTTCGGTCGCTTATACTTCGCCCGTTGATCGGGTTCGTTTGAAGCGACCTCGGAAATGAGAGTGTTTTCCGAGTCAGCGGCTTTTTTGAAGAATTTTGTACTAATGCTTTTAAAGTGCTCTTTTAGCAGTGGCATTGAAACATCGCGATGCAAATTTTGAATTAAAGTATATTTAGGGGCGCAGAGGGCGGCCCTAAGGCATTCATTTTGAACTACCTGCAGTTTATTTAAATGAGTTTCTGCAGCAATCGCCCAGCTAGGGCATGCGTAGTCCATTTGTGGCCTAATAATTGCTTTATAAAGCGTGAGGCAGTTTGCCGTTGACAGTTTGCTCCGCCTATGAAATAAGCATCGCAAGCGGCCGGAGTCTGCCGCGCTTTCTTCCGCACGTTATTTATGTGCAGGCTGAAAGTGAGTGAGCTATCTAATGTCACTCCTAGGTATTTGACATTTTTGGCCCAGTTGATTACGTCTCCACTAAGCGCGAGCGGCCTCGGCTGCGTGAATCGCTGTCGCCGTGTAAAGAGCACGGCCGTGCTCTTACTCACATTGACTTTGACCCTCCACAGCTTCAGCCACTCCTGGATCTGAAGTAGATGTTGATCCAAGTACTTCTGGAGAAGCTCGATCTTTTTGGACGTGGCTATTACAGCCGTATCGTCTGCGTACAGTGCGAGTTCCGTCTGCGGGTGTGAGGGAATATCACGCACATAGAGGCTGAAGAGCGTAGGAGCTAGCACGCTCCCTTGTGGCACTCCGGCCCGTATGGCGCGGCGGGTGGATTTAGCATTCAGAAGCGTTACTTGAAACGTTCTGTTTGCTAGGAAAGAGTGGACAAGGTGTACTAGGTAGATAGGAAGGTGCAGGGTGTGGAGTTTGAATAGGAGGCCGACGTGCCAAACCTTGTCAAATGCGCTGGCAACGTCGAGGAACACTCCGCCTGTGAATCGGCTCTCGTTGAAGTTGCGTCTTATGCGGTCTGTAATTCGCACAAGCTGGTGTGTTGTGCTGTGGCCCGCACGAAAGCCAAACTGCTCCTTATTCATTAATGAATTATCTGAAACATATTTTACAAGTCTTTTTAATATTAGCTTTTCACACAATTTTCCGAGTGTATTCAATAAGCTGATTGGTCTATACGACTCGGGCAGTTTAGGATTTTTTCCCTGCTTATGAAAAGTTAGTACATGAGCATGTTTCCACTGACTCGGAAAGTGCTGAAACATAAAAATTGAATTAAATAGTGCGACAAGAAACATTATGGCTTGTTGCGGCAGCTTCTTCAGGACGTCGTTACTGATGCCGTCTGGGCCGGGAGCTTTTTTGGCTTTTAGCTCTGCAATGGCCGCTTTAATTTCTGCTTCATCTGTGAAACTCGTCGGCGGGCGCGTGCAGTGCCGCCATCACCGTTTGTTGCACTTCGACAACGTGCGGGATTGGTGGCGCCTCCTCTACCGGCTGAAACTGAGATTCTAAAGCATTAGCAAGGAGTTCCGCTTTCGCCTCGTTCGACTCGGCGTATTCTCCTGGGCTGATTTGCAGCGGCGGCATCGTCACTGGATTCCTGGAAAGCATGCGGGAAATTCTCCATAATGAATTATCCTCAGGTTTGAGGCCTGATAGAAATTTTTCCCATTTCTGATTGCGAAATTCTGCTAGTTCGATTTCAACTTTCCGCTTTAATCGATTTAGCTCTCGCTTATCAGCGGGGTGTCGCGTGCTCTGCCACACTCTGCGCGCTCTGTTTTTCCTAGAAATTAAATTACAGAGAAAAGGTGTTAATGGTTGCTCCTTCTTAGAGGAGCGCTGCTTCTCAGCTGCGGCGTTGAGGCTGTCAGTCACAGCTTCGGCGAATTTAGCTGCTCCAGTTTCTATCTGCTGCGGATCTGAAAGAGCGGATGCGTCTGGAATGCGCTGCTGTAGCTCCGTCTGAAATTGTTTCCAATTTCTGCGCCGCTTCTGCGTCGTAGGTGCAATAGACAGTGCAGCGCCGCCGCGTCTCATCTCTGTGATTACTGGGAAGTGGTCTGAGGAAAGTTCATAGGTAGTGGTTAGAATAGGTGAATAGTGAAGTTTATGGCAAAGCGCGATATCTAAAACATCGGGCTTGCCATTCGTCTGGTGAGGATAAAAGGTAGGTGAGGCGGGAGCAAAAATCTCGCAGCCGTTTGCGTCGGCAACTGCTTTCAGCTTACGGCCGCGAGGGCAGGTGATGCGGGAACTCCAGGCCGTGTGTTTGGCATTGAAATCGCCAGCCACAATTGTTGGAATTGAGTGCGCCTCTACTAGTTTAGCAATATCTGCTGCTAGTTGGGCGCACGTTTCCGCGGAGCGGTCAGGACGAGCGTAAAGGGAGACAAGCCGCAACGGCCCGCGCTCCGTCTGCACGACAACAGCGGTGGCCTCGGCGTGCTGCAACTGCGGGAGAACTGAAACATAATGATTTATGTTGCGTCTTATTAATATTGCTGTTCCGCCTCTATTATTGGCGGCCGTCGTATTGGCTGCTTGCGCCGCTCTGTCGTTCCGGTAGCAGATATAGCCTGGAATATGAAAAGAAAGATGCGGGCTTAGCCATGTTTCACCCAGCATCATGACAGAAATATTATGCCGAGCGAGAAAGCTGTGTAGTTCTGACTGCTTCACTCGCGCGCAGATGCCGTTGCAGTTCCAGAAAGCAACGGTGCAGCTGTTCCTGTAAAAAGAAGGAGAAGCAGCCATTATTTAGGGAACGGAGGTACGAGGTGCGGGCGAGGACGAGGAAGAGCGTGCCTCATCCGCCGCTTCCGCCGCAGCGGCCGCCGTCACCTCATGGGAGTGCACAAGTAATTGTGTCACTACCACTTTGAGGATGGTCGCCGGCCACTCAGCCGGATCGCGGCCAGATACTGGTCGCATGAGCGCCTGCGTCACTCGCACCAAATCGATCCCGTTGCGGGCGAGATCATCAATGGTGCGGTGCAACACGCGCTCCTGCTCGCTCAGAGAGGAGGGAACGGGGATTGCCTCCGCCGACCTCCTCCGCCGCTCCACGCGAGCGGTACGCTCCTCGCGGGCCGCGTCGGGGGCCGCCGGCTGGCGCTCCCGGGGAGGGCGGGTGCGTGGGACCAGGGCGTCCGCGTACGTCCGCTCCTGGCGTCGCTGCTGCTGCTGGGCGCGTGGGCGTTCGCGTCGCGAACGCTGAGACCGCGGTGGCTTCGGTGGTGGCTGCGGCGGGGGCGTAGAGGTGCGGCGGCGCGAAGGTTCGCGTTCCCGTGAGGGAGAACGCGACGCCTCCGACCGCGCGTCGGCCGCTCGCCTCTCTTCGATGCCAGCACGCCGCCGGCGATCCCGCTGCTGCCGCTCGTGACGCTGCTGCTGGGCCTGGTTACCCCTGAAACAGCGGCGCTTGTACTCGGGGCAACCCTTGTACTTCGCGCCGTGGTTATCGCCTTGGCAGTTGGAGCAGTTACGCTCCTCCGCCGGGGGGTTTAGGCCCCGCGGGCACTGCGCGGCGTCGTGGGCGTCTCCACAGTTCCTGCAGCGCGTGCGGCGCTTACAGTTCCGTGCCACGTGCCCGAAATCCAGGCAATTGTGGCACTGCGTGGGCCCGCGCGGTGGCCGATACACCTCCACGCGGACGCGGAGCCCACGAATGGAGGTTACCTCTCGGAGCTCCCGGTGGCGCTCCGAATCCCGCAGGGTGGCGATGACCAGGGGAAGTGGTCTTCCCCGTCGTCCCGGCCGCTGGCTGCAAATCCGCTCCAGCTTCCTCACCTGAAACCCGACAAGTTCCAGGTTATTCAGAAGAAAGAGTCGTGTGCGGGCGCGCTTTTATACCCTCTGGCCCGGCTGACGGAACTGCGTCATCTCGCCGCTTCCGCCAGCCGCGTTTACCAGACAGCCGAACTACAGGGTGCACAAATCTGGCCCCGTGGCAACGCACGTCACGACCTCCCTGGGGTTGTCTGCCCTTCGCCCTATGCGAGAGCCGGGTTTCCCGTCCCAATATAGCCTCCCTTTGTTCAGGGAGGCGTCCCTTGCATGCTGCCCGCTGTCGCAGCCTACTTCCTTGTGCATGAAATGCACGTTGCCAATATTTTCTGTATGTGGCGACTGTATGACGCCACAAAAGTCATATCAGGAAAACCGTCGATTACAAGAAAATCAGCAGTTTCAAAGATAAATACAAATTCGCCACACAAGAAATTGTCACTTATTTGTTACTAAATAGTTTCCATAACCAGTTTTTACTTTTTTGTTACTTAATAGGACCCTCATTTTTTTGTTCTTTATATAAACTCCCAGGAAATTCTAAAACACGAGGGTGGCGAGCCCGCCCTCTTCCTGCAGAGTCTTTTCTGCTGAGGCATTCTTCTTGTCAGGTTTTTCGAAGCCTTCCATCCGCCCGCGATTTCTGGGGATCTGGAGTATTTTTGCCTGGAGTAGGTTTCACTAAAGCTTTGTGAATGAAATGATGCCTGCAGCAGATGTTAAGTTCTCGTTTAATAACATCAATACATCCGTATAGAAAGGTTGATACTTCAAAATGGAGTCGGTTATTTTTAAATCCTCGCAAGTCAGGATTTGTAAAGTTGTGGGAAAACAAGAAAAACTATGAAAATATTTAAGTACATAGAGAACTTTTTTTAATTTCTGGAACATAAATATTGATTAAAAATGGCATTAAACATGTAATGTACAATAGTCGCTGGATTTATTTAACAATTTTATGACTTACGGAATTTCAGAAACTAATCAGGATTTTTTATCTAAGCATGTAAATAACTACACATTGCAAATTCAGTCTGTAATTTGACACATTTATTATACTTTTATGTGAAATGACAATAAGCATCTACATCAAACATGATTCATAATACAGAAGCAGGTGCTGGAAATATGTTATTCCGCGTTGAACATCTCTTTTAACAAATCTATCAGTGATATAATTCGCTTGTAAAAACAAGCGAATTCTTTCTTTCATTTCTAAACGTCATGACGTATCTCAAGATTTCCTTATCTTCTTTAAAAAATACAAAACATTGTTACGAAAAGTCATAAGGCAGGCTAAAATCATGAAAAACGATCAGGATATTTTGAACTCAAATAATAAAACAAAAGCAATGTGGAATATAATAAAAATACTACCAAATCAACTAGAAAACCCGTAGAGAATGTTGTTTTAAAATATAACGATATAAATGTAAACGATCCGGCAACAGTGGCTAGTCTCTTTAACCAATACTTTTCGAAAATTGCTGCCGATCTCACTAAGGGTCTTCAGGCACAAAATTCAAAAACAGACAGTTCACCCAAAATTTTAGACACAATGTTCGTTTCCGAAACTTCTTCCTATGAAATTCTCAAAATAATCGGTAAACTAAAAAATAAATATTCGTCCGGTTTAGATGAATTCCCAGATTCTTTGTTAAAGACTTGTGCGTATGCCATTATACACCCGTTAACTCACATATTTAATGCATCTTTATGCACTGGAACGTTTCCAGATATTTTCAAAACAGCTAAAATTAAGCCGCTCTTCAAAAAAGGCAACAAAAATGAAATTCAAAATTATCGGCCCATCTCTCTTCTATCAGTTTTTTCAAAAATATTAGAGAGACTTTTTTACGTACGAATGGAAACCTTTCTCACTAAACACGACGCGCTTTCAGATTGCCAACATGGATTTAGAAAATCAAAATCAACGGAAACAGCTATATTTTCTTTTCTTAAAGATGTCGCCTCATCATTAGATCAAAACGAGGCACCTATTGGATTATTTTTAGATCTCTCAAAAACTTTTGACATCATTGATCATGACATTTTACTTTCAAAATTACCTTCATATGGAATCCGTGGTATTGCTCTAGATTGGTTATGTTCGTACCTTAAACAACGATCTCAGAGAGTTGAAATACCTTACTGGAATGATGGAACATTACGTACGCACCTTTCCGACTCTTTGCCCGTTGCATGTGGAGTTCCTCAAGGATCGATTTTAGGCCCTATTCTGTTCCTACTTTACGTAAACGATATGCCCTCGACGATTCGAAACGGAAGAACGGTTCTCTTTGCGGATGATACGAACATCCTTTGCAATAAAGAAACCGTAAATAGTACAATATCAGATGTTTCAAATTGGTTCCGAAATAACAAATTAATAGTAAACGAAAAGAAAACGGTTTTAATGCAGTTTTCCATTTCAAATAAACAATTCTGTGCTCCATTGAAAATGAACAGTGTACCATTGACTGATGTTAAGGCAACAAAATTTTTAGGTCTCTCAATTCAGTCAAACCTTAAATGGAACGTCCATTTAAATGAATTGAACACAAAATTAAGTTCATTATGCTACGCGTTCAGAATTCTTGCAAATTCAGTCAGCCTTCATACTGCTCGTTGTGTATACTTCGCGAATGTTCATTCCCGCCTGAGATATGGCATTATATTCTGGGGAAATACATCTTATAGCTCCCAGACTTTTAGATTACAAAAACAAATTATACGAATAATAACCAAATCCCACCCACGTGATTCTTGTAAGCCTATCTTCATTAATCTAGGAATTCTACCATTATCGTGTCTTTTTATTTACGAATCAGTGGTTTTTGTAAAAAATGACTTGCTTAAGGGCGGGAATATATTTTCAGAAAATGCCGAAGTCTATTACTATAACACTCGACGTAGAAATCATATTCATCAGGTGACAGTATCAACAGCTCATTACAAAAAATTCACATACAATACATGTACATTATTTTACAACACTTTGCCAGATGACATTAAACGATTAAATTCAATAGAAAAGTTTAAATCACAAGTGAAATCGTTTCTGCTGCATAACTGTTTCTATACAATTAGAGACTATACTGAGCATCACAAGAAAAGTAACATTAATTTTAACAATGATACATAATGCATTAATTACCATTTGGACTGTATAAATGAGTATAAACAACCTGTAACAACTATTGTAACACAGCTTCCGGGTCAATGACCCCCATCTCGATCAGGTTTTTCGTCCAGTTTCCCTGATCCATTGAGCAAATGCTGAGATGGCCCTTGTTTTGCTTCTGGACATAAATGTAACTTCATTTTCTGTGCACGTCTTCTAGAATTCAGTGGGAAATACAATTATTCAAATTATCGTTTCCATGTTGTCGCGGCAGGAAGTAATAAGAGCCAAAATTTATTGCTTATTTATCCTTGAAAATAGATTTTATTACATGGGAGTTTTTTTGTTTGTTTTTTCTCCCTTTCAAAATTCAAAATTTATTGCTTA
The DNA here is from genome assembly GCA_011170035.1 of Teleogryllus occipitalis. NCBI lineage: Eukaryota > Metazoa > Arthropoda > Insecta > Orthoptera > Gryllidae > Teleogryllus > Teleogryllus occipitalis. The sequence continues at coordinate 162,245 of BLKR01000022.1, read as the reverse complement.
TTTATCCTTGAAAATAGATTTTATTACATGGGAGTTTTTTTGTTTTTTTCTCCCTTTCAAAATTCAAAATTTAAGTAGTATATGACTTAGTGTAGGGATCACAGAATTTTGAAAATGTGCACACAATTCACTTTTCCCCATAGCCCGTCATACGCAGTTTTTTAACTGTTTTTTTGACGTAAATAAATAAATAAATCCCAGCCATACACTCTGTATACAGGCGCGGATCCAGAAAGTATATTTTTTGGGGGGGAGGGGGGGATTTTCTCTCACTCTTTTTCTCTAGTATATAATATATCCTAAACATGACAAATAATTTATTATATAATATAATATAATATAATATAATATAATATAATATAATATAATATAATATAATATAATATAATATAATATAATATAATATAATATAATATAATATAATATAATATAATATAATATAATATAATATAATATAATATAATACAATATAATATAATATAATATTCTAGCAAAACATTAAAATTATTATTAAGTGAATTACTGTATGTTGTAAAAATATTAATGTCTTCTTCTCTTCTTCTGCTTCATGGATTTAGGCATTAAGGTCTGTTTCCAAATCAAGAGAGTGAGTCTTTCCATCTTGTTAAGGAGCGGCCAACATTTCTTCTTCCTTTAGGATTATATGTGTACATTATAATGGGAAGTCTGTTTGGAGGCATGCGTTGGATATGATCATGCCAGTTGCTCCTAAATGATTGGATTCTGTCCATCAGATTAAATATATTCAGTTCGGTTCTGATGTCATCATTATACTATCTAAGATATTGTAACCTGCTACTGAACGTAAGAATTTCATTTCGGCGCTTTCTATTTTTCTTCTGTCTGTTCTATTTATTGTCCAGTTTTCTCATGCGTAAGTTAGCATGGGAACTGCCATTGCTTGGTAGAATTTGAGTTGCGTGGTTTTTAAAGACTTGTTTTTTAATGTTCTTCTTATTGTCCCACACATGTTATAGAATCTATTTAATTTCCGACTTATGTCATTTTTCTGGCAGTAAGACACATTGAAGCCTAAATAGGTAAAATTGTTTGTCTATTCTATGGGTTCATTATTAATCACAATTTTACATCTCATGTGATTTGTTCCTTGATACCCCATTGATTTTGTTTTCCTAGTGGAGATTTGCATATTATATTTGGTTGCCTGTTCGTTTAGTTTGTGTGCTGCAATATGCAATTCATCTTCTAAGCTACTAAAAATAACTTGGTCGTCTGCAAACAATATAGTATTTAGAGATTTGTCATTTATTTTAAAATGTGTTTTCAATTGCCCTTGTCATTGTCGGACAATCTTTTAGTGTAAGGCTTTGTATTAGTGTAAGGCTTTATTTTAGTGTAAGGCTTTGTATTGCTCTTATTAGGTGGGCAGGGAATCCTTTTTTATGCATTATCTCCCAGAGTTTCTTTCGCGACAATTTGTCGAAGGCTTTTACATAGTCTATAAATAGTATATATGTCGGTAAGTTAAATTCTCGTCTCTTCTGTATTAGCTGTTCCACTACAAATATGCAGTCGGAACATGAGCGACCTTTCCTAAAACCGCACTGTTCCTCTAATAACATATGCTCATTAATTATATTCAATCGAGTTATTATCTTAGCATATATCTTATAGGCTGTGTTGAGAAGACTTATTCCTCTATAGTTTTGACAATCCTGTCAAAAGTAGTTTTGACAATCCTGTCACCTTTCTTGAAGATAGGGCATATAATTCCTTTCCTCCAATCTTCGGGAATGGTATATCTCTTCCAACACATATTAATTATTTCGAGGAATCTCCTCCTCATTTCATTATTAATGTAAAAATATTTATGTTTCAAATACCTGTGACAAATTAAAATGTACATTGACTGACAAACTATATATATATATATATATATATATATATATATATATATATATATATATATATATATATATATATAATTTGCAAATTATTCAATTGCTTTTCACATTCCAACTTGTAGCAATGTCACGTAATAATGAACTGAACCCCTTTAAAAAACACTTCTAATTTGATTTTTGCTTTTAATTCGGCAGAGTGTGGTATATCTAAAATTATTTACGGTTTTTGATGTTTAGTTATTGGTCTAAAATGTCCAATAATTCCAACTTTAGATTGTAGTTAGAAACCTTATTAAAACGTTACAGTTGCCAGATATCTTTAAGGTTCCGGCTTGTGATAGCGGATTGATTCGTCGTTTTTAAATTAAGTTTCGTGAATGTGAAACATTACTTTGTCGGCAATGATGAAATTATGCTACTGGGATACAACGGGGATACTGTGATTGGAAATCTAATACTTCAACCGTATATTATTTTCTTGTATACTTACCATACAGAGAGTACATTCCATACAGAGTACCGGCTATTTGTATTCATTATTGCATATGTGAGCACAAGTACTTTAAATGATGTCTTACAGAGATTCTCGAAACTCAAAAGATTTCTGTGAATATTCGCTCCAAATTACGAGTTTTCAGAAACCAAACATTTTCTCACAAACGGCTCCGAAATTTTTTGTTTAATTTTTCTGAACGAATGATGTTAAATGGATTGCATAGTATGACATAAAAGCCAAATTAACATATTCTTTCGTTTTTTCAAATATTTGAGAAATTGTCGGGCTTTATACTATTAAATTGCGTAATTACGCATTTTCGGTAATACTTTTGTATCAACGAAACTTGTTTTGAGGAAAATAATTAGCAAGAAACAAACAAACTAATAGTTAAAAAACAAACAAATTAATAGGACATCATGGATAAGATCCCAAAATTTATTGCTTATTTATCCTTGAAAATAGATTTTATTACATGAGAGTTTTTTTAATGCAAAATTCATGTAGTATATGACTTAGTGTAGAGATCACAGAATTTTGCAAACGTGCACAGAATTCACTTCTCCCCATAGCACGTCATACGCAGTTTTAACTGTTTTTGACGTTAAATAAATAAATAAATAAATAAATAAATAAATAAATAAATAAATAAATAAATAAATAAAGAAAGAAAGAAAGAAAGAAAGAAAGAAAGAAAGAAAGAAAGAAAGAAAGAAAGAAAGAAAGAAAGAAAGAAAGAAAGAGTTAACGAAGGAAAAACTGTCTCAATGCAATTTTGCGTTTCAAGTCGGCAATCGTATGCTCCATTGAAAATGAACAATATGCAATTAGCTGATGTTAAGGTAACAAAATTTCTAGGTCTCTCAGTTCAATCAAATCTCCAATGGAATGTTCATATAACAGAATTAAACACTAAATTAAGCTAATTATGTTATGCATCCAGAATTCTTTCTAATTCTGTCAGCCTTCATGCAGCTCGTTGCGAGTATTTTGCAAATGTACATTCCCGCCTGAGATATGGCCTAATATTCTAGAGAAGCTCATCCTTTAGTGCCCAGACATTTAGATTGCAAAAGAAAATTATCCGAATAATGAAAAAATGCCTTCGACGTGATTCCTGCAAGCCTCTTTTCATTGAGCTTGGAATCTTACCATTGCCTTGCTTATTTATTTACGAATCTGTAGTATTTGTCAAAACTGACTTAACGGTGAGAACTTATTTTCATGTAATACTGATATTTATAGTGACAACACTCGACGTAGAAATCATGTTCAAGTGTCAGTATCAACAGCTCATTACAAGAAATCCATATATAATACATGTACGTTACTTTACAACTCATTGCCAGATGAAATTAAACAATTAAAACTGATACACAAATTTAAGTTAAAAGTCAAATATTTTCTGCTGCAAAAGTGTTTCTATACAGTTAGTCTATACTGATCGTCAAAAAGAAAAATAATGTCTACTTTAACACAACCAAGATATAGTATATTGAATTAGTTTACATTTGCATTTTATAATTAAAAAAAGACTCAATATGCATGTAAAAAGTAATGTACTTCAGCTTCGGGTCAATGACCCCCATCTCGATCGGGTTTTTGTCCAGTTTCCCTGATCCATTGAGCAAATGCTGAGATGGCCCCTTGATTTGGTTCTGGACGTAAATGTAACTTCACTATACGCACGTTTTGTTGAACTTTCCTTTTGCTTGTAGTGGTAGTAGAGCTTAGGGTTCGTTTCTATTTTGTAAACAATACAGAAAAATCAAATCTGTTCGTTTCTTTACCGTTAAAAATAAGTTTTCTATAATTCGACAACGAAAATATCTAGTTTTTGAAATGTTAATCTCTCGCTTCTTTAAATTATTATTATTATTATTATTATTATTATTATTATTATTATTATTATTATTATTTGTCATGTTTCAACTATTAATAGTTAAATAGTTGGGAAGGGATTCTGAAACTCAGGAAAGCGTGCGCAGATGATTTTCTCCCCCCATACGTCACATACAGTTTTTAACTAAAAAAGAAAGAAAGAAAAAGCTACAAATATCAATGTAATTATTTTTTATTTATCTCTGTAATTTCTTGGCGTCTTTGCGGTGCTAACTTGATGTCTAGTTAGCCAAATGTTTAATAGTGGGGTCAAATGAAGGGCGACATTTTTTGTGAAAAAAATTAGCAACAAAAAAGGGAAAAATTTTAAGTTTTATGTCAATATTTTTTTAAAACTTTGCTATGTTTACTTTTCGGACTTCCGTACACCTATTTCAGAGGCCATTGGCGGAGAATTTTCAGTAATCAGAAAATATTTGAAATATCTTGGGAGGCTCGAAAGACGCAGCGATCCACAGGGAGATTGGCACATCAGGATTTCTAAGATTTCTTGTGTCAAATCCAGTACACGATGGGGGTGGAGAAACGCCGTCTTTTGACCGTCGAATTCGTTGTCCACAAAGAGAAACACTCATCTGCAGGGATCTCCCCGCACGCAGTATTTGAACCCATCCCTAGTTCATTCGCCCTAGCCGTGAGGGTGGAGGGGGAGGGGATCGCTTCGTGCGCGGCACGTGCCATTGAGGGATTCAAAGGGATTACAGGTACAAAGATTACTTACTTTCTTCTTGGAAAGGGCAGCTTCTCCGTTCACGTCAAAATTCCCCATCTTCATGCCTCTTTGTTAACAACTTTGTTAGTATATTTCATAAAATAATATATTTTTTGCTATTCGACTGATAAATGTTAATTGTAATAATAAAAAGAATGCAATGCAACACAAAAAACTGAATTATTACTCATTCACAGTTCTCATAAATCTCCATTGAATAAATGTTTTGATAGCGAACTATTATTATTATTATTATTATTATTATTATTATTATTATTATTATTATTATTATTATTATTATTTTTACGATTCTAGGTGGTGAATGAAAACTGATATTATTTTAACAAAAACGTTTATTTTGTTTCTTAACACAATCACTGAAAACATTTGATTATTCTTTATACGTCACACTTCTCTTGATTATTTATTTACACTACACTTCTCTTGATTATGTATTTACACTACACTTCTCTTGATTATTTATTTACACTTTTCACTTCTCTTACACTGTCGCACAGTCCTAAGCATTGACCACTGTTCGATGCACTAGCCACAGTTCACTGCACTGACCACAGTTCGATGCACTGGCCACAGTCCACTGCACTGACCACAGTTCACGGCGCTGACCACGGTTCACGTCACTGAGCACAATCACTGCACTGCTATTCACCGCGATGCACACACTTCACAGCTCAGCTTCTACTTCAGACATAAGACTGACTCGCGGTCGCCGGCCGCCGCGTATTAATACTCGGCGGGTGCCGTCGAGAACTTTCCGGACCCCGCGATACGCCCTGCGAACACTCTGGGACAATCTAGTGCAATGGCCGCCGGCAGATGACGCAACCCGCACACACAGGCAGCTCGTGGTGGCGCCGGCAGATGACGCAATCCGCGCATTCAGGTAGTTCGTGGTGGTGCCGGCAGGTGATGCAATATTCGTTACATTATTTACATTATTATTATTATTATTATTATTATTATTATTATTATTATTATTATTATTATTATTATTATTTATAAACGTCTTTAGGAATAGCGAAGAACGGCGGGACTGCTAGTACATGTAAAGAAATACTGAATAAAGAATAAATATAAAATATAGTACTGTAAACTAAAATAATACAAAAATAAAATACTCTTAAAACCGGAACCAAATGAGAAACAAAAGTCCACAAATTCAACAAGAGTACGATATAAAAAGCTCGAACTTAGTCACGTATTTTCGACAGAATAAGAATACCATTATACTTCAACGATATGGCAAAAATCCAAGTAAAATTAAATGAGGAAACACCAGAAACGTTGAAGAAAACACCGTATAATTTTCTCCACCTCCTGCAAAATATTTTTAGTACTGAAAGTGAGTATTTGTAGGGTATTCACAGCATGCTAAAAACTCTTGGACAAAAGCTATCTAACTCTTGGACAAAAAGTAAGTGACAATTTCCTATGTAGTTCTTTTTTGTTCACTTTTGAAACTTATGGTTTTCTTGTAATCGTTGCTTTTCCTTATATGAATTTGGCAAAATTTCGCGTTTCCGGTATTAGTTGAAGAGCAACAAAATTTCTTTTTTGTGCACTCTTGAGCAACGAAAAAGCGACAAATTCTCATATAATTATTTTTTATTTATCTCTGTAATTTCTTTTTTTTTTTCTTGTCATTGCGGTGCTAACTTGATGTCAAATTAGCCGAATCTTTAATAGCAAGGTCAAATGAAGAGCGACAAATTTTATTTTGCGCGACAAATTAGCAGCAAAAAGCTTCACATTTTGAGTCTAATTTCTATATTGTCTTAAGAATTTGCTATGCTAACTTTACACACCTGCAAAACCCTACTACACAGAGTCGGACACACCTTTCATACAATTTATGGTATTTCCGAACCAATCGGTTGGCTGCAGGGCGAAGTTATCGATTTGATTGTGGTTTTCCGATAGATATTTTTCATTCTCTATAATCAATCCATTTCTTTTATGACTTTTGGATCATAGTATTCTTAAAAATATTATTACTGCTATTTTATTGTTAACAAATACATAGCTAGTTAATTAAAAGACAATTAAATTCTTGATAACTTTTTCTGAAAATTATAATCACTGGCACCTTGCCTAAACACTATTACATTTACATTTTAACAAGCTCCCAAATTGTATCCCAATTGTACAGAAATAAACTTCAACCAATTGTGCAAAATCATCACGTACTTTCCCGCTTGCATTTTCACGCAAAATTACACGAAAAATTCTCAAATTTTCGAAAATTGTACATGACTATTTCAAAATATATATTTTAAGAACAGATTGCATTAACGGAAAAATCTATATCTTTAATATTTTACTTGTAGGAAGACTCTGAAAAAAATTTGAACTCGAAAATTCGAAAAATCAGAACTTTAAATGAACATGAGATTAGCAACAAAAAATTATCAAAATCGATGGAGCTATCTTTCTTTGAAAATTTGGAATATGTCCTAGGGGCTTCATGAAAAGAATCCCCTATATTAAAATGTAGGTTTGAAAATCAAGAAGATGCGACATCAGCCAGATCGATTGGGGAATATCAATTTTGGATAAAACGGCTAAACGGTTTAGCCGACAGTTAAAACGGTATCAAGGATCCACAAATCGTTAAATCTCAGTATGTAACGTCTGAGAGGAAGTTATTTATTTCATATTAGAACACGGTTTGTCCACGTTTTCGGTATTAGGGCCACACAATAGGAGTTATAGTGCAGAAAATCCCCGTTTTTTCCGCAGTATTACATGACTTTCTCTATTCTACGCATTTTACTGTGTATGGTTTAATTGGTACGTACTCTCCGTGTAGTACGTACTCGGGAAAATAATATACGGTAAACGAATTAGATTTCCATAGTATCCCCGTTTCATCATTGTTGACAAAGTAATGTTTCAAATTAAAAAAACTTCATTTAAATAAGAGTTTTTCTTCCGAATAAAATTCGCCGTTTCCCGACGCAGGATTACGCAAGTTTCTCTACTTACGAGGAACTTCGTAAGACGATAAAGTAAAACCAACGAATGAATCCTCCATCATAAGCCAGAAGACGTGCACAATTAATGAAGTTACATTTACGAACAGAAGAAAAAAAATGGGCCATCTCAGCATTTGCTCAAAGGATCAGGGAAACGACGAAAAACCTGATCGAGATGGGATTCACTGACCCAGAAGCTGCGGTACACCACTTGTTACAGGTTGTTTAGAATTATACAGTTCAAATGGTAAATAATACATTAAGTATCTGTTAAAAGTAATGTTACTTTCCTTTTGATGCTCGGTATAGTATCTCATTGCATAAAAACCGTTATACAGCAAAAACAATTTTACTTAGGATTTAAACTTTTCTATCGAATCGTTTAATGTCATATATATCGAATCGTTCATCGTTCTATCGTTTAATGTCATTTGGCAAAGTGTTGTAAAATAATGTACATGTATTGTATGCGCATTTTTTGTAGTGTACTGTTGATAATGTCACCTGCTGAATATGATTACTTCGTCAAATGTTACAGTTATACTTATCGGAGTTTTCTGCAAATATATTTCCGCCCTAAACCAAGTCATTTTTGACAAAAGCCACTGATTCGTATATCAACAGACAAGGTAATGGTAACATTTGGTAACAAAATAGGTAAAAGTAAATACGTATTTTGTCAATCATTCTTGAACGGGGATGGTAAATTTTTTCTAAAGGGTGGGCAAACGTGGCAAACGATGAACAAACGAAACCACCTCAAAAAATTGCATTTTTGAAATTGATTCGGGCCATCTTCACGCTTTCTGGGTGTCGTGAAATACCTTTTTCGCCAATATCTGCTAGAGGAAACGTGGTAAAAATAATCTAGGTCGTGATTAAAGGTGGTCAAACGATGGAGAACGAAAGCGCACCTCAAATTTTGGTATTTTTAACATAGGCAAAATTTTGAAGTTTCGGAAAAATTTTTTGCTCTAATTTGTTGAAGCAGCCTGGTAAAACGTTTCTGAAGGATAGGCAAATATATTCAAACAATGGACAAAAGATTCCAAATGATAATTTTCACAATTTCAAGGTAGTTTTGGCTTTTTTGTCGAATTTACAAAAAGTGGCGGAAAAGTTGTCTTTTTTCCTGTAATTTTTTAACTAAACGTAATATACCTTTTCTAAGTGATTGATATTCGTTTTCCAAAGATGGACTAACGAAGAGGGCAGAAAAATCTCGAAATTTCCGTGTGTTTCTTGATATTTATTTGAATTGATAAAATGGCGGGAAAAAGGTTTCTTTTCTGTAACTTTTGAACCGGACCTGGTAAAAATTTTCGAAAGGGTGGGCAAACGTGGTCAAACGATGAACAAACGCATCCACGAAAAAAGGTTTCCGATTTTTTAATTTTTCAAATTTTTTCGGGCCATCTTAACGTTTTTTTTAATGTTTTGGTTGATCCATTGGTTATATAGCTCGTCTGGAGGTGGATAAGGGGTCATTAGGAGGCAAAGTATCGAATGCAAATGAAAAGTTTCGAATTTTTTCTTTCTTTGTTGCTATTTTGTCGATTTGGAGAAATGGCGGGAGAAAAGTTTTTTGTCAATCATTTTTGAACCGGGCCTGGTAAAAATTTTCTAAAGGGTAAGCAAACGTGGGCAAACGATGGACAAATGAATCCACCCAAAAAGTTGCAATTTTGAAATTGATTCGGGCCATCTTCATGCTTTCTGGGTGCCGTGAAATACCTTTTACGCCAATATCTGCTAGAGAAAACGTGGTAAAAATAATCTAGGTCGTGATTAAAAGTGGTCAAACGATGGACAAACGAAAGCGAACCTCAAATTTTGATATTTTTAATATTTTAGGCAAAATCATGTAATTTCATAAAAGTGTGAATTTGGCCCGAAAAAATTGTTTTTGCTCTAATTTTTGAACGGAAGCTGGTAACAATTTTCTGAAGGGCGCGCAAATGTGATCAAATGATGGACAAACGTATGCATTTGAAAATTGGAAATTTTAAGTTTTTTCGCGCCAACTTCTCGGGGGTGATTCCCGCTACTCCGCGGCGTAAGGCGAGCATGACGGAACAACATGTAATCACACAATGGACCCAATTATGATGTATTTATATTTAGGAACTGTTGTGACATATGAGTAAAATTTTAAGCATTTATGAAAGTTTTTTTGCTTCGAAGATGCCTGATTTCCATGATGTAATGGAATATCCCCATATCTCAATAAAAAAATGGGAACTAGTGGTCGTACAATAGCACATACTTTCTCTCATCATTTGTAACTGCTTGCAATAATACAATTCTCCAAGATCCTGAAAAAATGTTTCTAACCAGAAAAAAATTATTTTCGCTGGAAATCAAACTCAGATCTTTAGAATTAACAAGTCAAGTACGATACCCCTTCTCCATACGCCCAAAATGTATACTAAACCTTCCCAACGTTTTACAGAAAGTTGAACATTTACATTTGCAATTTTGAAAAATTACAAATCCTTCATTTACATGATTTCCATTATATATATATATATATATATATATATATATATATATATATATACATATACAGAGTGAGTCACGTAACTTTAGCACCTCCTGTAACTTTTGAACGGTTGAAGATATTGAAATGCAGTTTTCACGAGAGTGCATGAGAAAATAGGGCTAACTGATTCATGTATTTATTTCTATTTTATCACTTGTATTTTACGAGATATTTGAGGTAACTTTGTTTTTTCAAACGGAACTATACATTTTTTCAGTCTATCATAAAGGGCGTAAAAAGACGAATACAATGATATACATATTGTCATATAATAAAGATTTTTTTGAGAAATTTTGATTCTTTTGCGACCAGTTCTTAACGGATATTTTGAATGTAACAGACCGCCACAGAAGGTCTGCATTTTAATGCTAATATCATTGTGCAGTGATTCTGGAATATCATTTCGCCTCTTATACATTTCCTCTGACACTGTACGGTGCTAAGTAGTCTGAAGTTCTGAATCTTAAAAAAATAAAATCAGAAAATAATTATAAAATCATATTGATATAAGAATATAGCCAAGATGATAACGCAAAAACTACTGGTGATGAATCTTCAGAATAATGTTGACACTAGAACGACGGCCTTTTCTACATCCCTAGAATGACGGGAGCGGTCATTTTGACCGCAAGCAATTTATTCATTCTTGAATGCGACTAGTTCGTTACACAAGACACAATTTTCATGTTTTTGTAGTTTTATATATAATTTTAGCCATTGTAAGCTATATGCATGACGAATATTTCTGCCCAGAAGATGAACATCAGCAAGCAAAACATCAGAGTTTCAATGAACTCACACATCCCAAAATCCGAAAATTCATCTACTTTCTTCATTATATACTCGAAAAACGATTTCATGTCTTCTTCAATTATCTAAAAGAAGTGTGCAATGTGCTCAAGTGTCCTGAGTCTCTTGACAAGTGCACAGGGCAATATTATTGGCAAAACTGTCGGAAAAGATGTGACATGTATAGATTGATTTTAGATCAGGTGATGATTACGATTAAGGTTTAAGGGCGCTTCAACATCTAAGGTCATTGGATTCCGTGTCAATTGGTATTAAGAACACAGATCCACTGTGTCAATGGTCAGTTAAAATAATTTTTATTAATTACAATATAAAATTAGTAAAAATATAGGAACGTCTGACTAATTGTAAAATAAAATAACTGACAAACACACGTTACTTGAACAATGCAAAATCGGTTTGTAAAAGGCGTGTTAAAAATCGTTCTCATCTCTCAGACTAGATTTTAAAAAATATTTTCTCGAAAAAAGTTATACCAGTATTGTTATATCTCGAAGAAAGTATATCAGAATTAAACACTAAATTAAGTCCATTATGTTACGCATTCAGAATTATTTCAAATTCTGTCAAGCTTCAAGCAGCTCCTTGTGAGTATTTTGCAAATGTACATTCCCGCCTGAGATATGACATAATATTCTGGGGAAGCTCATCCTGTAGTACCCAGACCATTCGATTGCAAAAGAAAATTATTCGAATAATGAAAAAATGTCATCCACGTGATCCCTGCAAGCCTCTTTTCATTGAACTTGGAATCTTACCATTGCATTGCCTATTTATTTACGAATCTGTAATATTTGTCAAAAGTGACTTACTTAACGGTGGGAACATAGTTTCATGCAATAATTATATTTATAATTACAACAAACGTCGTAGAAATCATGTTCATCAAGTGTCAATATCAACAGCTTTCTACGAGAAATCCACATACAATACTTTACAACGCATTGCCAGATGACATTAAACAATTAAAGTCGATTCACAAATTTAAGTTAAAAGTAAAATATTTTCTGCTGCCTAACTGTTTCTATACAATTACACACTACACCTATCATGAAATGAATAACAATATTTATTTTAACAAAATAATTATATATATCGTATTTTTAGTAAAGCTGCAACTTTGAGAAGGATGTTCATGTACTGACACATCGCCTATTTCAACTTTCCCCAATATTGGTGAATTTAAATGACCGAAATAGTATACTAAATAATATGTTGGTTTTCTACATAACTACATAATACAATTATACAACATATTTACATATTTACAACATATTTTCTACATACAATTATATATTAGTTTACATTTATGTTGTATAATTTAAAAAAAAGAATTAATATGATTACAGGCATATTAAGTACAAGTAATGTACTTCAGCATCCGGGTCAATGACCCCCATCTCGGTCAGGTCCAGTTTCCCTGATCCATTGAGCAAATGCTGAGATGTCATTGTTTTGCTTCTGGACATAAATGTAGCTTCACTATGCGTACGTTTTGTTGAGCTCTCCTCTTGCTTGTAGCGATAGGAGTAGACCTGAGGGTGAGTTACTATATTGTTAGCAATGCAGAAAAATCTAATTTGCAGTTCGTTTACCGTTGCAAATAGTTTCTCTATAGTTCGGGAAGGAAACTATCTAGTTTTTCAAATGTTGCTAATCTCGCGCTTTTTAAAATACTACTACTGTTGCCGCCACCGCCGCCGCCGCCGCATGGATATCTAATTAAACTCTAAAAGAAATGTTCATCATGCCTAAGAACCTTTACGATATCAAACTATAGGGTCGTTTCCAAAAGGAATTGCATATCAGAGAATGTGAGATGGATGGAAAGAAATTGATTTTAGAACTATCCAGCATAAATTGGTAATACGTACCCTCATCATTTCGATTAAGCAAGTTCGCGATTCACTGAAGTCTCAATAACTGACAACTCATGTTTTTACTCTATTAATTTTCCTGTATAGTATATGTTCATGACCCTCCGGTATAACACACATAACCATACATTTATTCCCACCATGAAAAGCGTAAAATAGGGTGACCAGACGTCCCGTTTTTAACGGGATTTTCTTTTGTTTCATTATGAGTCCCGTTGTCCCGGCAAAATATTTACGGGACGCGAAATGTCCCGTTTGTCGATACTTGCCTATAACCTCACTGACCTCACTCTCTCTAGATGCACTCTGATTTTCGCAAAGTGCAGATGTACAGATTCGCAGAAAATGGTGAGATGTGTTTCATACACTTAAAAGTAGATGCAATCCATGTAAAAACATAGAGGTGGTTGTGAGTTTAGCTCTGGCTGTACCAGGCACAAATGCTATGGTATGTTCAATCGTGAACACCCTTTGGATTGATGAAAAACACAACCTTTTACTACCAAAATTATTCAAGCAATTATAATTTTAAAAACTCTTTTTCAAGACCTTATCTGTAAGGAATTCTACAACCTGCTATTAAGTAATTCAAAATTCTTGCTAGATATCAAAACTTCTGATAAGTAGAAAGTTCATAGTGATGTCCCTAATTCAGAAGCCACAAGTTCGTGTTCAGCAGGTTGTACTTAAGTTGGTTAATAAAATACATCTTTTTATGTATAAAAGTAATTTGTATTTGTCTCAGTGAAGCAGTGCAGTTACATTTGAAGCACATTTTCTTTGTAAGCTCATGTCCTGTTTTGTCCCGTTTTTTTCTTCCATACTTCAGAAATGTCCTGTTTTATGTCATAAAAAATCTGGCCACCCTAGTCTAAAACGTTCGAAAAAGCCTTAGACTCGAAATGTAGAAAACCAACACATTATTTAGTATACTATTTCGGTCATTTAAATTCACCAATATTGGGGAAAGTTGAAATAGGCGATGTGTCAGTACATGAACATCCTTCTCAAAGTTGCAGCTTTACTAATTTTGGCACCATTTTCAAAATTATATTTGGGTGAAATATAAGGTTAAATATGTTTTGGTAAAAGTTATATATTTCCTATTTTATGTAAGGTTTTTGTAAAAAAATGACTTTTGTCAAATCAGTGGTGCTTCAATATAGTACAGACTTTCTCGAACTATTTGTAAGAGTTATAATTGCAATTCATAAATACTAATATTAAAGGGATAATATCAAACCTAGAAATTTTCAAATTTCATAATTTTTCGGGGGAGATTGTGATCAATACCACGATTTATTATTAGTTTTAACGATTGTTTGGATGAGTAACATCACATTTGCTTTTAATGGGTTGTAGAAAAAAATGTCAGGTTAGTTTTATTGGCAATGAAATTGTAGGTTTTGATTGAATTGGAAGTGATTGCTTGGATATTTTTAGGTTTCATTAACTAAAGATATCTCTCTGAATATTGCGATATGAAAAGTTGTGTATTGAACTGGCTTTTGAATTGTTATGTATGTTCTGTCAATGTGGTCAGCCTTTGGTGAAGACTTGTGACTGTGTTCAGATCGATTGGCGTCTGTACTTGGGTTTATCAAACGTGGTATTTGAGGGTATTATCTTCAAGATAATATGTTCAAGATGAGGGTATTATCTTCAAGATAATACCCTCAAGGTGGAATAAGGCACGACTTTTTGCGTCTTACCCGGTCATCCCGCTAGAGTCGCTTGACCTGTAGCACTTATTTATTTATTTATTTATTTTACGTCAAAAAACAGTTAAAAACTGCGTATGACGTGCTATGGGGAAAAGTGAATTGTGTGCACATTTTCAAAATTCTGTGATCCCTACACTAAGTCATATACTACTTAAGTTTTGAATTTTTGAAAGGGAGAAAAAAAATCCCATGTAATAAAATCTATTTTCAAGGATAAACAAGCAATAAATTTTGAATTTTGAAAGGGAGAAAAAAACAAAAAAAACTCCCATGTAAAAAAATCTATTTTCAAGGGTAAAAAGGCAATAAATTTTGAATTTTGAAAAGCACTGCTTGATAGGTCGCGACCATGCGACATCTTGCGGCAGAACCAAGAAAGACGCAAACATTTGTGCCTTATTCCATCTTGAAGATAATACCCTCAGATGCCATGCTAAAAAAGCCAAGTATGGTAGCTGTTACCACGCGAGTATGGAGATGTCCAGAACACGTATCGGGAGCGGTAGCTCAGTGCATCATTTGATGTTACTGCAGCGTCTCTGACCGGGAGGTCCTAGGTTCGAGTCCTGACGGCAGCAGGATTTTCGACACTAGCTTTTTAGCTAGGTCGAATTCAGTCGCTGTCTGGAGGAGAATTCTAGCGGCCGGCTGCTCTGATCGGTAGTTTTCCGTGGTTTCTCCGATCAACACCAGGCGAATGCCGGAGCATTACCCTAACAAACGGGCCACGGACCGCGCGCGATCTTTCCTTCCTATTCCTTGTCCTATCCTGTCCCCTTACACACACACACTTACACTAGCATGCACTACATTAGCATATATTCCGGGAGACCGGCCGCTTGTCCCGGCTGGGGCGGTGCCCCGCTTGTGGGAGAGTCCTGGTTAAGGTGAAACCCCGCTAGTCGACGGCAGGTCGGCGCCGTATCTCGCTATCCAGCGGAAGATCACCGCCATCTCCCGAAAAGAAACATGCACTACACTCACGGGACTAATGACCAAAGCAGTTGACGCGCCCGGAAACACGAAAAAATCAATCAATTCAGAATACATGAGTTTTAGTAGTTTGGAGGGCAGCACCGTCTTCTCTGGGTGCCAAGCAGCAGGCTGCTACTCGTTCAACCCGTGAGCTTATGGATAAAACACGACATAAGGGTCCATTTTCTTTTAAAACGTCGGGGCCATTTTTCGTTGGAGGTTTTTCTTTGCCTGCAATGGTTTAAAAAAGGATTATTTGGTTTCGTTTAAGTACACTTCCTCGCAGTGAGATGTTTTTTTTTCTTTAAAATAAAGTTGTATCTTCACGATTACCAAGTTGTGTGCGATAGTGGACTGGGGCAGAGGGGGACCGGAGAGACAGAATAAGCTTTCTTAGATGCTATAATGTTCCCAAAATTTAGGAATGTAAAATTTTAGCCCTCTCGAAACAAAGAGGACAAAAGATTTCTGCTTTGAAGCAGAAATTATTTCAAGTCAATAGTAGGTTGCAGATTCCGCTCATCTTCGTAATTCGAAATTCACACGCCTGAACATTTTTCTGTCATTCTCAGATGTTTCACGTGAAAACGCTTAGATGCTTGTTCCATTCGCACAATCACACATCGCAGTTCAGGGCGCACTCGGGGCGCCCTAAACTGCACTGACGATCGCGTAAGTGCAGTCCAGTGCACCGGGGCATTCTGAGGTTAGGTATGGAAGTTATCCATTCTGATTTGGATTTGTGGTGAAATTGTGAAGGCAATTGAGGATCTTCTGTCACTCAGGGATACATACTTCGAATTATGGAGTATATTATGTTCTGAAAGAAATGTCTTGAAATAATTTTTGTGACACGCGAAGTTCGGAAAATCAGTTTGTTTCTCTAAAATTTACCTTTGAATAACTTTATGTTAATAAACCCAGTGCTATTTAGAAACCAAAGTGTAGGTATGTCTCAATTTAAAAACGCTAATAAAGTGAAAATAAAAATACTGACCCTTACAAAATTATTCAAATATATGTGCCAAGAAATATTTCTCGCACATCCATAAATATACCAGCGGAAATGTTCATGTTAATATTTTTATGGTTTTCAATAACCAAACAATTCTGTAGAAGCCTCTCCGTTCAAAATCTTGTGTGCTATATCGATCACTGGCATATCTCGAAAAATGAAATTTCAACAAAAACGCATTTGGAGTTTTCGTAGTTTTTTAAATAAAGAAATCAAATATTAATAATTTATGAATTACGGAGTAAGAATTACTAAAAGACTTCGTAAAAATTATAACAACGATCACAATATTCAAAATTATTTTTCGAGTTCCGCCAGTGTGACAGACCAAGAACAGCTGTATATAATCTCACTGCGAAGCGCACACGCACTGGCTCAATTCCGGAATCCGTTTCATTCGTGACTGACCTTCACGCGTGTGGGGCAGCACTATTGCGGAGCGATGACGTTTTTGCCCTGCACTAGGGTGGGTTTCAGTGCAACGAATGGAAAACGATATTAGTTACTCTATAGGAATTGCTTACGCGCACTTTAATACGCACCCAATACTTCCCGGTCAAACGTGACATCATTCTGGACATCTCTGTAAGCTAAATAAACACGTACAATTCAGATCTTATGCCGACTTTACACTCGCAATAGGTTTCCACAATATCTTTCAGCAATGTGTCGCTGTTTCTTGTGGTCATCTTTACACTAGCCAGAACAAGACGGGGCAATGTGTTGCCAGAAAGATGGGAGGAAGATCTTTCCTCTAAAAAGTAAAAAGTTTTAAAATATTCATTACACACTGTTGATGTATTACAGATTAATCTTAAAATTGATTTAGATTTGATATCTTAATTTTTAACGTAAAGAAGTAATAATTAGGGAGCATCTATTGCTAAGCCAAAATTTGAACAATTCGATAATCAATATTCACAAAATTCAATATTAGACAGTTCACCCAAAATTTTAGACACGATGTTCGTTTCCGAAACTTCTTCCTATGAAATTCTCAAAATAATCGGTAAACTAAAAAATAAATATTTGTCCGGTTTAGATGAATTTCCGGATACTTTGTTAAAGACCTATGCGTATGCCATTATACACCCGTTAACTCACATATTTAATTCATCGTTATGCACCGGAACGTTTCCAGATATATTCAAAACAGCTAAAATTAAACCGCTCTTCAAAAAAGGCAACAAGAATGAAATTCAAAATGATCGGCCCATTTCTATTCTATCAGTTTTTTCAAAAATATTAGAGAGACTTTTTTACGTACGAATGGAAACGTTTCTCAGTAAACACGCCGCGCTTTCAGATTGCCAACATGGATTTAGAAAATCAAAATCAACGGAAACAGCTATATTTTCTTTTCTTAAAGATGTCGCCTCATCATTGGATCAAAACGAGGCACCTATTGAATTATTTTTAGATCTCTCAAAAGTTTTTGACGTCATTGATCATGACATTTTACTTTCAAAATTACCTTCATATGGAATCCGTGGTATTGCTCTAGATTGGTTATGTTCGTACCTTAAACAACGATCTCAGAGAGTTGAAATACCTTACTGGAATAATGGAACATTACGTACGCACCTTTCCGACTCTTTGCCCATTGCACGTGGAGTTCCTCAAGGATCGATTTTAGGCCCTATTCTGTTCCTACTTTACGTAAACGATATGCCCTCGACGATTCGAAACGGAAGAACGGTTCTCTTTGCAGATGATACGAACATCCTTTGCAATAAAGAAACCGTAAATAGTACAATATCAGATGTTTCAAATTGGTTCAGAAATAACAAATTAATAGTAAACGAAAAGAAAACGGTTTTAATGCAGTTTTCCATTTCAAATAAACAATTCTGTGCTCCATTGAAAATGAACAGTGTACCATTGACTGATGTTAAGGCAGCAAAATTTTTAGGTCTCTCAATTCAGTCAAACCTTAAATGGAACGTCCATTTAAATGAATTGAACACAAAATTAAGTTCATTATGCTACGCGTTCAGAATTCTTGCAAATTCAGTCAGCCTTCATACTGCTCGTTGTGTATATTTCGCGAATGTTCATTCCCGCCTGAGATATTGCATAATATTCTGGGGAAATACATCTTATAGCTCCCAGACTTTTAGATTACAAAAACGAATTGTACGAATAATAACCAAATCCCACCCACGTAATTCATGTAAGCATCTCTTCACTAATCTAGGAATTTTACCATTACCTTGTCTGTTTATTTACGAATCAGTGGTTTTCGTCAAAAATGACTTGCTTAAGGGCGGGAATATATTTTCAGAAAATGCCGATGTCTATTACTATAACACTCGACGTAGAAATCATATTCATCAGGTGACAGTATCAACAGCTCAATACAAAAAATTCACATACAATACATGTACACTATTTTACAACACTTTGCCAGACGACATTAAACGATTAAATTCGATAGAAAAGTTTAAATCCCAAGTGAAATCGTTTCTGCTGCATAACTGTTTCTATACAATTAGAGACTATACTAAGCATCACAAGAAAAGTAACATTAATTTTAACAATGATACATAATGCATTATTTACCATTTGGACTGCATAAATGTGTATAAACAACCTGTAACAACTATTGTACTACAGCCTCCGGGTCATTGACCCCCATCTCGATCAGGTTTTTCGTCCAGTTTCCCTGATCCATTGAGCAAATGCTGAGACGGCCCCTTGTTTTGCTTCTGAACATAAATGTAACTTCATTTTCTGTGCACATCTTCTAGAATTCAGTGGGAAATACAATTATTCAAATTATCGTTTCCATGTTGCCGCGGCAGGAAGTATTATTCCGAAGGACAACATAGATAAGAGCCAAAATTTATTGCTTATTTAGCCTTGAAAATAGATTTTATTACACGTGAGGGTTTTTTGTGTGTGTAGGGATCACAGAATTTTGAAAATGTGCACACAATCCATTTTTCCCCACAGCACGTCATACGCAGATTGAACTGTTTTTTTTGACGTAAAATAAATAAAAAAAATAAAACATCGAAAATCAACCATAGAGGGTTAGAAATATTTATTGCTACTTCTTTTATTTTATTAAACCTTTTTCACACCCCCATTTTACGAAAAAAGGCATACAACAATACAAAGTTATATCTTAATCGTACTTCCTGCGTATGTGACCGTGGTCATCATTGGCTTCTTTCAGCATTATCTTGTTCAGACTTCAATCCAATTCTAGTCTCAGCAACAGCCGGCAATATCTTTCCGAAGACGGAAACACACGAGTTTACATTACGACCGGAATATCTAGTAAGAAATATTGCCAACATTAAAAATATTTAATGTTTACATTGGCAACTTTTCTTGAGAAATAATATTGCTCGCCATTTTCTTGCAAGTGTAAAGCCAGCTTTAAACTTGGTGTATTTAGTTAAATTCCTAACAATCTAGCGACGAAGATATTAGGAATGTTAGGGGGAGGGTAGAAGTGTGGAATTGTGATAGTGTTAAATGTGAAGTTTGAAATCAAGTAATATAACATCAAGAAATACAGCCATGGCAAATGAAGAAGCAGCAAATCAAGTGCAAATACATAATTACGTACAAACAATCGGGCATGTGGGGCCTTTCGACATAAATGCATCATAGTCCAATTACCAAGAGAGGCGTGAGTTTTTTTTTCAAAGCAAATAATGTGACCGACGAAAACAAAAAACGGGCTATGGTGTTGGCACAATTCGGCGAGGCGGCATACGAAATCTTGCGAACACTGGTAACACCGCAAACACCAAAGGACTTCACATGTACACAGATTGTCACACAGACTACAAGAACATTTCAACTCAACACCGAATGAAATTGTGAAAAAATTCAGCGTTAATATAAGAGTGCAGAAGGAAGATGAAACGATAGCAGATTTCGTTGCTGATGTTCGCAATTTGAGTAAGTTCTGCAATTTCACGGAACTAAATAAAATGTTGAGTGACCAAATACTATGTGGAGTTGCCGACGAAGGGTTTCAAAAAATTGTTTTCGGAACCTAACCTTACTTTTGAATGATCTTTAGAGATGACTAGCAGCGGAAGCAGCAAGGAAAAATGTTGAAGATGTCAGAAATGTAACAGGAAATTCTATTTCTAAAATCTCAAAAAAAAAAAAATCAAGAATGCAATTCTAGTAAAACGTTCAACCCTTGTTACCATTGTGGAGAAATGCATGATGGAAAAAATTGTAAATTCAAAGTAGTATATCATTTCTGTAAGAAGAAAGGGCATATCGCCAGATTATGTTTTAAGAAGAAGAATGAAAACAAAGGACAACGAGCCCAAAATAATACAAAAAGGGCTAATTGTAATGCAATGGAAGTTGAATGAAACTTATATATACTAAATGCAATACATGCGGTGAGGAAAAGGAGAAAATCGCGCAAATTTAAAATTAAACGACATCGGAGTCAAGATGGAAGTGGACTCGGGTGCAGTTTGCACGATAATAAAGGAACAAACATGGAAGCAAATTCGTCAGGGGAATGAAATTCTTCAGAAATCACCTCTCAGCTAGCAGACCTGGATACAACGAAATTTGATATTCTGGGAGAAACACTTGTCAAAGTACAGTATCAACAAATCATCAAACATTTAAATGCTGTGGTTTCAGAAGGTGGTGGTTAGGATTTGTTGGGACTAAATTGGTTTCCAGACTGGGAATTTAAGTCCAGGGAGTGCACAACGTGGACAGCAAGACTCAAACGCTACAACCGAATAATCTTCCATTGTTTCAACCATATTCTACTGTTTCAAGAAAAACTAGGGATGTTTGTTGCGGATCCTGTGAAACTAAAAATTGAAAGAGGATGCAACACTAGTTGCTTTTTTTAAGTAGGCAAGTTCCCTTTGAGCGGTCGAGAGGCAGTTGGAAAAGCTCATTCAACAGGAAGTTTTGGAACCAACTGAGTACTAGGAGTGGGCAACACCCCTGGGTACGCAGAGAAAAAGCGACGGGAAGATAAGATTATGTAGAGATTACAGAAGCACAGTGAATGCAGCATTAAAGAACTCATACCCATTACCTACTACTACAGAGATGCTAACGCTCTTGACGCCAGCTACTGTTTTTTCAACGTTACATGTCAACAGGTCAGAGTTGACGGCGAAAGAGCGAAAATACTTACTCTTAATACACATCGATGGCTTTTCAAAGTCAAAAGATTACCGTTTGGAGCATCGGTTTGCTCTTGAATTTTTCAAAGAATGATGGACTCGTTGCTGGCTTCGATTCCAGGAGCAAAATCGTTTCTGGATGATATTGTTTTCGGAAGGAATCAAGAGAAACATGAAGAGAATTTAAGAAGAGTTTTGGACAAACTTCGGGATGTAGGATTAACACTTAAAAAAGGATAAAGGAAAAATTGGATTGAAACAAATCAAGTTTTTAGGGTTTCTTATCGGTGAACAAGGAGTGTGGCCTACAGAGGACAGGGTAAAAGCTATAAAATATGCGCCAAGACCCACAAATAAAGAAGAGTTACAGTCTTTTTTAGGAATGGTAAATTTCTATAACATATTCCTCAAAGACAAGTCGACAATAATTATTGAGCCATTGAACAGATTACTAGAAGACAAACCCTGGAATTGGACTGTAATTCATGAAAGTGTTTTCTGCAAATTAAAAGAAGTGATGAGTTCGGAGGTCCTCCTGGTCCATTACGAGTCAAAGAAATTGGTTTTGAACGGCAACGCTTCTCCGTATGGAATCGGAGTAGTTTTGGCACATCGAGAGGGGAACGTGGAGAAACCAATCGCTTATTGATGCCGCACATTGGGGAAACATGAAAGGAACTACGCGCAAATAGACAAAGAAGCTTTGGCTGTCGTTAAGGGAGTTCAACAATTCCACCAATATGTTGCGGGGGAAGAATTCACAATTACAACACATCATAGACCTCTTTTGGGACTTTTAAGTCTTAGAAAGCCGATCCCAGCTATTTTATCACTTCGAATGCTACGATGGTGTATAATTTTGAGTGCTTACGATTACAATTTCGTGTACAGGAAAGGAAAATGGAAATGCTCTCTACCTCAGTCGCTTGCCACTGACATCGGATAAAGACGAGTTGACACCTCTAGGCGACATCCTTTCATTGAAGTCTGAGAAAAGGCCAATTCCGATAGAAGACATTCGGGAATATACAATAAAAGAGGACATTTTGTCAAGAATTCGGTACTGGACTTGGCATCAGTGGTCTGAAGGAAGTTCGTGAAGAGTACAAATCATTCCAACGGAAGAAAATTGAAATTTCTGTACACAAGAATTGTCTGCTGTAGGGAAATCGGTTGATAGCTCAAGAGGTGATTAGAGAACGATTTTTGGAACTACTGTGTGCCAATCACCCCGGAATTGTAGCCATGAAAGCTTGTGCTCGGAGCTATGTATGGTGGCGAAACATAGACAAGGACATAGAAAACAGTGTAAATTAGTGTAAAACGTGCCAAATTCGTTCAAATAATCCACCTAAAGCTCCTCGTCAGAATATCGAAAAAACAAATGACAGCTGTCATGCTCATGTATGCTCATGCGAAGCGGATCAGTTTAGAGTTTTTGGTCTAGCAGTTCGAAACGTTCGCTAGAAGAGTCTGTGTTTGTCGGAGAACGGTGCAGGACCTTTCATAATGAAACATCACAGCGGTAAACTATTACGGAGTGGTGAAAAGCTTGTGGTATTGAACGTTTTTAATACATTTTTAGGAGTTTTTACAACTTCTCGAGCAAGGTATTTTTTGAAGCCAGAATGCTGGTGTAATGAGGCATATTATTAAAGAGGAACAGAGGATGTGGGAGGTAGATGGCTTCAGTGACAGCCGTGGACGAGATAGTCATCACCGAACGTTCCTCTTCCAGCACCGAATCATCTACTTCAGACATGGATTGATTGATTTTTCGTGTTTCCGGGCGCGTCTACTGCTCCGGTCATTAGTCCCGCTAGTGCAGTGCGTGTTTTTTCTCGGGAGATGGCGGTGATCTTCCCCCACTGGATGGCGAGATCCGGCGCCGACCTACCGTCGGCTAGTGGGGTTTCCCCCTAACCAGGGCTCTCCCACGAGCGGGGCACCGCCCCAGCCAGGACCAGCTCTAAGCTCCCGACCGGTCTCCCGGAATATGTTGTTGTGTAGTGCATGTGTGTGTAAGGGGAGAGGATAGGACAAGAGGAAGGACAGATCGCGCGCGGTCCGTGGCCCATTTGTTAGGGTACTGCTCCGGCATTCGCCTGGTGTTGATCGGAGAAACCACGGAAAACTACCGATCAGAGCAGCCGGCCGCTAGAATTCTCCTCCAGACAGCGCCTGAATTCGACCTAGCTGGAAAGCTAGTGTCGAAAATCCTGTCGCCGTCAGGACTCGAACCTAGGACCTACCGGTCAGAGGCGCTGCAGTGACATCAGTTGATGCACTGAGCTACCGCTTTCAGACATGGAAAGAATTAAACCTCTTCCTGAATCAGAGTAATCGTAAGTAAATTGTTTGCATGTGATTAAATGGTGAATATTAGTTAATATAGTCGAAATAATGTAATTTGGATATTGACATTCGCCTGCTCACTTCAAAGATATAAATTTTTTAAAAAATTTAACTTTGCAAACGGGTAGTTAAGGGTGATTTGATTAGTTTTACTCTCAAGTATTTCTGTTAATGATTGTGAAGATGCGTTGGTGCAGCTATTAGAAAAGTTAATATTCGCCCAAGTACTCTGCAGAAATCGGGTTGTCTTTTCGTGCGATCACTGACTATACCAAGCGCGCGTGGCCGAAAGTAGTGCGAGCGGAGTCGGCGATTGAGAATCGGAGGAAGGTGGATGAATACCTCGGATTTGTTTACATAAGCTTTTCTCTAAGTGCGAACAAAGAATAGTTTGTTTTTTTTTTGTTTGTTTTTTTTGTTTATTTAAGGTCGCATCAAAATCTTAGGTCATTAGCGACCACTATTGCTGTTAACGGTATGGTAACTATGTGGATGAAACGATATGGTGATTGATGATAAGGGGTGAAAGGACGAACACAAATACAACCATGCCCGAGGCGGGACTCGAACCCGCGACCCTTCGGTCCGAGATCACTACGACACTACTGCCTTAGCGATCTCGGCCACCGGGCCGGCAAAGAATAGTGACCATTTGTAATGTGCGTAATGTTTTTGCCAAAAGAACATTCCTCGATCCATCTGCATGAACATTCCTTGATGCATGTAAACGACTTTTACTTTTGCTTGATGAAAGGGTACGTACATAATAATAAAAGTATGAAAGAAATAGTTTACATGAATATTCCTTCAGCTTTTAGACCTATAGCAAACCCACCACATGAACTACCTGTACATTCATACGAGTACAATCGCTTTTAATACATTACTGCATTTCTACGCTGGTATACTCTGCACAGCTGGAGTATAGCGGCTCTTAAACTGAGAGAGTTTTTTTGTTGCAAAAACCGTACTTTCTTGGCAAAATCAAAATAACGCAAAATAAAACTTGAATCAGTAATTTTATTTTGGGAGTAGTTTGGGCGAAATGAAACATCCTAACAAAATAATAATTTATTTTCAAATTTCCATGATCGAATACAGTGAATTGCTATTCACTGTTTAGTGTATTAATATCTCTCCTATTCTTGAACGATGGCTTGGAGAAATACGGATGGAGTGTGCTCGCAGCGAGCTTTGGTCTTCAACTGTTTATTGCAGTAGGGAGGGGAAAGCAAGGTCATCGTTCAAGAAAAGTTGGGCGATTAACTCTTTGCACTCGGAAGTCAACTTAGAGACGACATTCCAAAATGTCTTCTGAGGTCGGACGCCTACAGCCAGTTGCATGTCCTACAGGTCGGACGGCATCTCTCAGATCACAATGGAGAATGGCGACTCAGCTCGAGACGCTACGACACGATGCACTCCAACCAGCTCGGCCATTTTTTGCCAGGGAGAGGGAGAAAATCGAAAGGGACTACATTATTGTTTATTTTACTTTTCTGGTAGAAATTTTAAGTTTAATGGTTTTTTATTAAACTTGATATTTGGAATACACAAATTTATTTATTTTGAACCTGATGGTTTTAAATTTTCTTTTCAAAACAGTACTCGTAAATATACTTAAACTCATTAGTTTCATTATGGTAGAATTTTGATGTGTAATAAAAAACAAAGTATGGCAAGAAAAAAATTATTTTCTCACACATTTTTAACAAATGTATATAACCATTAGCTGTTGCTAATTTTATTTCAACTTCTTATTGGTGTGAAATTTTTCAAAGTATTCTCCTGGGTGTAATGCAGGGCTTCCTGGGCAAGATTTGCAATAGAAATTTGTTGTTCTTCTGTCACCTGATTTTCTATCACTGCACACTCTGCAATCTCTATTACCGCTTTTTGCATAAAAAGCATGAAAACTACCATCTAATCTTTTTTGTTCCAGAATTGTCTCATTTGAAGCTACATACACGCTTTTCAGTATTTGAAGGATTGCTTCTTAGGTCACCAACAAGCTGTTTAATAAGGGTCTTCCTAAATGTTCTGGATCTAATATTTAATCCTCCTGCATTCAGCTTATATAAATGATAAGCATTGTTGATAGAGACATCCAAAATTCAAAAGAATAATTTTCTCCACCATTTAGAAGTCTTGCGTCCAAATGAATATGATGTTGCATAATTGTCAGTTATGTCTACTCCTGCCATGTATTTATTAAACTCACGAACAACATATGGCTTTTCTACTTCACAGTCCTTCCATTCTCCATTAATTTTTGTCCGACGGCTTACTGACTCCACTTTGTTATCGTAAGAAGTACTTAATGTCCACACTAGTCTTTTATCTTTCCAGCCCACTATACTCATTTTCTTATTTCTCATTGAAATAATTTCACCCTCCATTTTCTTGGTGCTTTTAGGCTTTAACTCTTCAGGAATGCCTCTTTTTGAAGCCCGGGCAGTTCCTGTTAAGTGAACGTTCATGCTGTAAAGCTCAAGGGCCAATTGAGGGCTAGTGTAATATCTATCGGTAAAAATATGCGCCCCTGTTCCTCCTCAGGACAATTGAGATATTTGGCAACCAGATGCACCAATTCTGCTTATAAAGGACAAATCTGGGCGTATTACATTGTCTTTTGTTTGGGCACCAAAATAAGGTTCGAACGCGTAAGCATATCCATTACTTCAATATGATAATGTAAATATTTTTATACCCCATCTTGTGGGTTTATCTTTGTTGTAACATTTCAATGAAACACGACCCCGGAAACCCACTGTACTTTTATTCACTGACAGCTCTTTGTTAGGAATGTAAAACTTTTGAAATCTCTGTTCTAAATATGAAAGTAAATTTTTCATTTTTTTTTGGTATTGCTGGATACCGAATTAATCGGTTGATTTTGATTAGGAATATCTACATGTTAATTCCAAAAAACTTGTAGAAACCGTTCTCTACTACAAATATATCCATAAAAGGGCTGGTGGTCCAACCAATTAGTGCTGAAGTAGTCTTGAATCTCAGACTTTTCATTCAAAGCCATGTTAAGAATAACTGCTAAAAATGCTTTAAATTCATCTCTACTTACGTGTTTCCATGATGACCAGATACTTCTATTTGTGAATGGCATATTTTTCTGCACTTCAATGTCACCGTAAGTGTTCTTTTCCTTTACAATGCCGTCAGTTAAATCGTCAGTGAAAAACAACTAAAAAAAATTCAATGGAGTTGTGGGTGGATTTGTTCTTGGTATTTGGTAACCAGGTTTTAAACAGAATGGAAATGTTATTAATCTTTCGGCCACATCAGACCATTCTATTCCATGGATCGCCATTTTCTTGGTGTGCGTCCTCATTGTCGTCTTCAGAATCGCTAACATCAGACTTCTCGGAAAAATTTAATATCCCTTCCTCCAAAGAGCTCAATTCACTTTCACTTAATTCCTCTAAAGCAAGTTCTATTTCACTGCTATCTAAATTGGACATTTTAAAATACAAAACTCACATTCACTATCATGAAATAAAATATCACGTTCAAACACTGTCGTCATGTGGCGCAACACTGCGCTAAGCCAGATAAAGATCAGACGATAAACCAGCCCGATTGAATTCATTGGAGAAGCGCATTGATATTAGCTGGGGAAATATTCCCCGAATACAGTACAACGACAATGAGAAAGATAAAACAGATCTTATATTAGAAACACAAAATCGTTAGTTGCACCGTAATCGTTCAAATGACTCATCCGAGAGATGCCTTTCGACTTGTAGGACCGCCATTGTATGCAACACGTACGAGCTTGCAGCCATTCCTGAACTGTCATCTCACAGATGCCTTCCGATGTGTAGGGCGAGTATCGTTCTCAATCCTTCGAGTGCAAAGCGTATCAAGAAATGCTTGATACGGTCGCGATTATTCGGCATCTAGCGACACGACCAAGAAAGACGCGAAATGCAGTGACATAATGCCACGGCGAAGACAGGCCTTGAGTGGCAGCTGTATAAAAATCGCACTCTACTTGGGTTTCTGCAACTGGCTGATGACAGCTGTTACGGTTTCGTCTAATCGGGAGCTTAGTCACCACAGTGACGTCACCGTGATGACGTTTTAGCTCTCGGTTGAATGACACCGAAACAGCTGATGAACTGTCATCGGCCAGATTAAAAAAAAAAAAAACAAGTATATACCATAATATAACTCTCGATCGCCGCCAGTTTCTAATGTTCACGTTGAATAGCCCCGCCTCTGAAATAAAGCTAAAGCGCATTGGTCAGCTCGACCCCGCAGGGTGGGGCGTAGGCAAACTGTGGTCATCGACGGTACTACCTAGTACCGAAGGTACATAAATGTAGTATTAAACTGAATTCAATTTGTTTCAGGATGTAATCCGGCCATGCCACGAAACTAAGGAAACAACAAAAGGTCTCAACCACCAGCAGAAACAATTTATAGTGCAGTTTTGATTGCTGTTAAAAATCGTAATGACAATTCATTGTTCAGCAATAGTTCAGTTATAGAAAAGTACAAATATGAAAATCTTAATGTGCAATATTTAAAAATTGCACTTATATTGATTCACTCATTCAAAATTTATGAAAGTTCTGCAACATATTAAGTTCACGTGGAGGACATTAAAGTAAAGATCCCTGTCCCATCTGTTTCATTGTTCTCAAAGGCAGCAAGCATTTGTTTTTCATGTTTCCTTCACAAGTTATAATCTAGGTTGAAGTCTTTTCTGTGTGAAAAAATGCTGTTCTTATACCCTATGAAGTTGACATAGAGGACAGATCATAAGCTCCAGAAATAATCTGTTTTGTAATTAAGGGCAGCAAAAAAAAAATTTTTTTTTCTTTCCACACTATTTATTATAATCTAGGTTAAATATTCTCTCCATGAAAAAATAACATACATTTATTCAGTTCTAGTTTTTTTTTTCTTTCCCTACATTGTCCCCAAGTACATTAGTACCTAGGGACACATTGTACACAAATAAATTATCTCAAAAAGAACCTTAAATGTTCTTAAAAATTATTATTATTACACATAAATATGCTGAGATGTGTATCATTCCAAAAAGAGAAAAAAAACAACATCATATTCAGAAGAAGTCAAAAAAATTAGAACAAAAAAGTGTCCCTTGATACGACCATTTCCCCTATATGATTTATCGCTATCGTTACCAAGAAATTCAATAATCCATAATTTTGCTGCTTCTGCGAGACTTAGCAAGCAATCTTAAGCGACTGCTTCAAATGCCCTTCGGAAATGATTGGGAGAACAAGCCAGAACTTAGTTTCTACAAAAGTATTATAAACGGTGTAAATACTACTTCAGATGGAGTGAGAAAACAAAGAAGTGTGTGGCAATATGGAAGATGATGATAATGTTTGAGTTTTCTGATTTCTTGACAGTGAAATTAAAATATCATCCTCAATGTAATTTTATTTTACAATATTTAATTTAAGTGTATTACATTTGTTTTACACTAAATAAATAACCATTTGAACTATTTTATTAATAACTTACTTCCTATCATAAAAAATGCCTTGTCAATGTTATTGAGTATTAAAGTATCTCTGGTTCAATTCGTTAGATTCCAAAATATCTCTTGTCCATTCAGTTCCAATTCCAAAATGTCTCGTCCTCAAAGCATATCCAAATTGTCCATTATCTAAACATTCTTGAATATAATGAGCATAATTTTAGCTTTTCAACTGTTTTAGCTTTTATGACATGAGTATTCAAGTATTTAATTCACACATTTAATAATGTTCTTTTGTTAATTCGCGGTTTACAAAAAAACTAAAAAGAAAAATCTGATTTGCCGTGAAGTTTTACAAATGGACAAGAGACATTTTGCAATTAGCAGACTCAAGTTAACAGCAGAGGAAGATGCAGATGCAGAGAATATATCGAGGGTGAGCCAATTTTAGTTTGGACATCCCCCTCATAAATGTTTCTGAAATAATAAGCTAGTTAGAGCTACAACAGTACTTGTATTATGTCTAACTTTTGCAATTTTCAAAAATTCAAAGTTCGACAAAAATGAAACCTGCGCCATTCTTTTAAGCATACCTTGTTCTATTTGTGGAAAATATTTAAATGGTTTTTGAGAATTTTTGAAAAAATAATTACTGAACTTCAAGCAGAAATTGTGGGAAACTATTAGTTTTTACAAAACATTCTACATGGCCTTTTTAAAGACCCGATTTGTAGAAGAGATTATATTGAAGACAAAAATCTCTTAACTTCAACTTTATAGTTATGCAATTTTTGAAAATACTGAGGTTGCCTGAAATGAGACCACACATTTTTATCACCCTTTGAAACATATGAGGAGAAAATTGAAAGAAAAAATTTGAAGCTGTTTTTCAGAAATTGATTGTTTAAAAATTCCCTAAATTTTCAGGTAAAATTCGTGAAAACTACTATTTGTTTGAAAAAATTGTACATGAAGTTATTTCAAGATCCAACTTTTAACAACAAATTTTACTACGGAAAAAATCTTTATCTTTAATATTGTAATGGAAGGAAGATTCTGAAAAGAATTTCAAACTTTTGCTACTTTTGGAAAATCAGTAAATTCAACAAATGGGATGAGTTCTTTTAAGCCTCTTCACTATCTGCGGTCAAAGTTAAATTGAAAACTTTGGAGCCTTTTTGAGAAAATTTTGAAAATGTAATTAAGACTTCATGTAAAGTACCCCCCCAAAATGAAAACATCCATTTGAATCTTGCAGAGCCTCAATTTCCTTTAAATTGATCAAAGAATATCAATTTTGGAGAAAATCGACTGAACTGTTTTGGCACTAGTATTGACCAGACGGGGCACGCACATTTTGCTGTCAATTCATTTTTCAGTATCAACGACCCATCAAACATGGATTCTAAAGAGACAGTGTGTTAGAGGAAGTAATTTGCTATACATAGGAACAAGATTTATCCCCTTTTTCATTACCGGAGCTTGACAATAAGAGTTTTTCTGTCAAAAATTTGCCGTTTTCTTGCCCATGATTACACTTTCTTTTCTTACGAAATAAGGACAAGAAAGTGAAAATAATTTCATACCAATAGATTGAATTTAAAAAACGTATGTTTATTTTGACAATACTTCTCTGGATCATCATGTGGTAATTATTTAGAATCAAATTACAAAAACTGGTACACCCCCAATTCTTGCAAGCATATGCCACTACTGTAGTCGGATAACAATGAGCCAAACATTGTATCACAAGAGGATAACAAACAATACACCAGCTCTGCACAGCTAGCTATACAGCTGGTGTTTCATGTGGCTGAGTAGACTAGTCATATCTCCGAAGAAATTATTTTTAGTCCCATCAGGTCTACAATAAAAATATTAATATTTTTCAAGAAAACATTACGTTTTGTTGAATAAAAGAGGAAACAAGAAAAATCAAATGTTTGAAACAAAATTTTATTTCTACTAGTTTATAAGCCTTGAACAGAGATTCTAAAAATAATTTGGATACGATTACACTGTATCCTACAGACTAAGACACATTTCACTAAAAAGCATACAAGATGCAAACATGATCACATTCAACTTGTTCACAACATAAAATGGATGAAAAATACTAAGCGTTTTTTTTAATACTTCAGGTACCCTTGGGTAACTAAATACACAAAATTAAAGCTACAAAAAGAAAAAATACAAAAGCGGTTTAGAAAACATTGTTTCCAAGGAAAATATACTCAAATTTTAACCCTTTCCACTCCTGAGTGGATTTTAAGAACACATGGAATCTTATTTAAGCTACTGAAAATGTTGAACCATGAAAGTGGTAAAACAGGTTATTGAAAATATGAGCACAGCTGAACCTAATTCTCTAAGTCTGGGTTCAATAATTAGATGGAAACCCCCTGAATACGACTGACACCTTCAAGTACTCAGCAAACCATATAACTGCAATGGAAAATGCATGAACATGAAAATGGAACATGCTATCACAAAGTAAATGCTGAGTGGGGTTCTTGAAAATGTTAATAAACAATTAACTAAATTGGGAGCAAGACTGATAAATATGGTCATGCTATGAGTGAAAACATGGTAATGAGATTCCACTGTACCTCTGTGGCCTGATGGCTAGTTGCTGCATTATTTATGCCTGTGAATTTATCAAAGCTCTAGTGGCCAGTAGCCATGGCCACAAAAATAAAACTCCTTAGTATCATGCAACATTGGGAAGATAGTGACTAAATCTGGTGAATCATGTTGCATTGTGTACCTTCTAATTTCAAGGAGAATGGCCAATGAGGCAAAGTCATCAGAGCTGAGAACATTGCTTACACAAAAATATTCATAGCATGCTGGTTGTTTTTAGTGTGTTTGACCAATGAAGTGAAAAGGGTTAAAACTTTAACACTTGTGATATTTAAACCTAATTGCAAATAATAGATCACCTTCATCTATACTGTTACGTTACCATTATTGCTAAAAGAAAAAAATCAGTCTTCTTTATCACATGTTTGTAAAGCACATTACTTGATTTCTGGAAAGTCGATCAAAATTCTTGTCAATTAAGTTCTCCTTACATTTCAATTATAAAAAGACCCCGAATTTGAGAGGACCTATCTACTAACCCACTACTAACGAATTTTCAGTTGTTCATTAGGAAACCACATGTACCAAACTACTGAAGATTATTAGGAAAGCTGTAAATTACAATCGAGTTCTGTACACTACTTAACCCATTAACTGCTATGATCTCCACTTGGGGATCAATTGTTTTTCTACATGTGGATACAATTATTGTACCTGATTGTTGAGGTCTTACACAGTTAATAAATCTAAGGCTCATTGTTTCAGAAGACTTTGATGAACATGTCATTATGACAGCTTCTTTTTTTTTCTGATCCCAAGATCCGAATGGTTGCAAAATGAACACCAAAATGAAAATCTGAACACGTTGTGCACAGATATGTTGCATAGGGTCTCTAGAATGCCCATCAATTGCGTCACATCACAATTGTCAGTTCTGAGTGTTATGACATCCAAATTCTTTGCCTTTTCTCCTGAAGTCCTTAACTTGACAGGCAGAGGGCAAAGGTCCAGAGTTCAGCTGCATTGCACCCCTTAGCATGACATCATACACTATACTGCAATTTTTTCATAGCTGCCTGTGACATTTCATCAGCTGTTATGGTGCCATCTAATCAACACCTTACATGGCACTATGGTGGTGTTCAACCTTCCAATTGGATGGCACCATAACAGCTGATTTTACTTCACAGGCAGCAATGAATAAATCCAAGTTCACACACTTGGCAGGAAACTATTATCCTAGGCATGTTTACTGCGCACTGAGAACTGACAACTGCAATGTGAAGTAATCAATGGGCATTCTAGAGAGACTGTGGAACACATTTGCATACAGTGTCATTGGATGTTTGTGGTTTTTTCTTTGTGACTGATCCGACAACAAAAGGAAGGAGAAAAAACACAAACAACCTTCTGAAGCAAGCAGTTGTAGGTAGACATCATAGAGATGATATCTGAAATTAGCTAATTTTTTTCTTTAAAATCTTCAATGTATAAAAGCATGGCACCATCAAAGGTGTTTTCAACATCGCTACAATCACTAAAACTAAAAATTTGGCAGTTAATGGGTTAAGTAGATGTTGCAACTATCTTCTTATGTCAGGAAGGGTGCAGGGGAGTGCAGTTCATACTATAAACGTAGCACTCAAGCCCCATCTTCCATTGCATGACAAGAATTTTCATATGCAATGTTCTACGATACATAATGCATATTAAGATCCAAATTCCTTTACAATTCTCTAAACAACATGATTATTTAAACCACCAGATAAATTATTAAGAAATCTCGCAACCATTTATTAGTGCTTCATTTTCTGCCATATGTGTTTACTAACATTACTAGGAACTAATTTAAAATATCACAGTATCTGTTCAAAAGTATGTTAATCTAGATCTTTAACGATTTAAAGTCAATATCACAGTCAATTGAAATTCTCAAACTCTAACTCTTTAACCAGAAATGTTGTCTTTCTTCACTGCATATTCAATCTCCCAGCTTGATCATTCATAAATCCAGAGACATGAGATTTATCTCTGGCAGCAAATGTCAGGGGGAATGATGGGACAGCATGAGGAGCTGCCACTGGCACATATGAAGAAGATGCTGGCTGGGCATTTATACAGAGAGTTGGGCAGCAAATGCAACAACAGCAGAGGCATGGGGTGGAGAGGGCTTTCGCCAGATCGAATGAGCTGTCCAGATCTAATCCATTCTTCAGTTTTTGATTATTCCTGAAACAAGATATTTTATCAGAAGGTTGTGAAAAACCACATTTTTTTCTATTCAGTAAATAGCATGTCATACCAGTTTCTCATAGTGAAATAAAGTAACATCCAGTTTCAGAATACAGAAGCAAAATTACTCCTATAGAACTTTAATAATGTAAATTAACAGCACATACTAAAAACTATTTTAATAAATTAATTTTTGCAATTATCAATGTATTGATTTGAAAACATAATAAATATCAATTAACAAAACCTAATTAGAAAGTCTGAATAATTTTCAAGTTAATATGTTCACCTTGAACAACAAAACAAAATATACCCAAAAATTGAAGATTTTTGACACAAGGGGATTTTACATTTTATACAATATCCTTTTGAGAGAGTAAGAGACAGACATAGACACACACTCCCACACACACTCTTAGTTCAAGGGTTAGACCAGCATCTTGACTCTTTTCCAGATTATTAAGATTTCATGAAACTTAAAAGACATCTACATCAAACGTGGACATATTGCGAAAACAGAAAACTTTTTACTTTATTTAAAAACAAATTCTGCCACTGACTTTCAAGCTTTCAACAATATTTACTTGATTTTCTAAGAACATCTCTCAACGCAGCACTGAACACAAGAGTTAACTCACATGATGAATTGTTACATATGCAATAATTATAAAAATTGTAGCGAGTAAATGGCACAAATTCAGATAAGTATGACATTAGTTACGGAAGAGCACAAACTATTGATTTATAACCAAACTATCCATTTTACCTGGTTATTTTCACAACATAACACTATTATTATGACTGGCAGCATCTTAAACGTAAATAATAAAACAAATTTCATTGACATAATATATAGAAGATTATATCAAAATAATGAGAACCGACACACTTCCTGTATTTTGGTTATACTTAAGCTACGCTGTTCTAACAAAATGTCATTTACTAATAATACAGAAAATATTAATATTTCTAAATTATATTTATTTAAACATTTTGTATTTATTAGAGTGCGCTTGTAGAATAACAAATGAAGTAAACAGATTTCAAACTTTTTACTTCATTTCGTAATTGCCCAACAATTTCACACAAATTTTTAAAGAATCGTGGACTTACATTTATCAGCAACTCTGCCCCCTCAATTGTTCTTATTTCATTTTTTCCCCCCTAGGGCTTTTTCCAGCCGACAGTCTGATACCCTTTAGGACCTGATGGGATGCATATTCGACCATACACTAGACACCAACACACTGGTGGGCTCCTCTGATTTGGGGTCAGTAGAATGTGGGGCTGAACGCAACAACATATATGAGAGACAAACAAGCATGCCTAAGGTGGGGACTCGAACCCACGACCCTTCGGGCCAAAGCGCTGAATTGACACATGCTCTTAGCTACCTCAGCCATATTTTAATTTGAAGAGTATTAAGCATTTTAATATTTCTTAAAATTAATCTCCAAATTTTTTAGAGCAAATGTCAAAAATAGAGATTTTACAATATAAATTCAAAGCATTCATCACGAGCAAGATAACTTATACCCCCACAAGACAAAGAAAAAACAAAACAACAAACAAAACATAGCCACCCCCCCAATTTGAGTGAAAAGGATGCTTCTGGAATTTTTATTCCTTCCTTATTTTCGCCTGTACCAACGATCCAGGATCTTTCCAAATGGAATTGGTTCAATTTTCTCAATTTCTTGCGCTTAGGAGAAAGGTAATTTTTAAATCTTTACCAATATAAAGTCTTGTTTTAGTCTTTCTACTAACACTAAAACACCCAGCAGCATCATTTTGACTCCTGGTCCTCTAAGTTCTTATTACTTCTTTGTTAAGATTGATAGGAATTCACAGTTTAGTGACTTTTCATTATTTCTGTTTAATTACAAAGTGTTGAACATTGAAACATCTACAACATATTTCTTAAAAAATAATCGAATTTGCCTCAAACGCACAGGAGGCATCATTTGGACTCCTTGGGTTGACCCCATTCTGCAGCACCTGTATCATGCTCAAATTTTTCTTCTAACACTTCAAATATATTCTGAAGAAATAATTGAAATATTCTTCCCACTTTGTACAACGATATATAATGGACTTCTTAAACAATACTTGTACATTGAGGAAACATTCATTGTTTTGCAACTGAAAATACAACAGTTTCTAAATTAATATTATTACATGAAGGAATAGCTGGTGTATAAGAAAATATTTCTTCCAAGCATTCTGATGAAGCGGAATGTTTGAATGCAGAAGAGTACTACAGGGCATTTGGATTCCAAATTGAGATGATGGGGTCAGATATAAGTAGTGTTTTCAATGCACCTGTCTCATTTCAGGATTTTAAAATTGGCAAGATTTGAAGACATCATCAAGCAGCTTTGACCATTTTCAATGCAAAAATTAATTTTGTTTTGGCATGAGGTATTACATTCACAAACAAGTCCTTTTCAAAGGAATGAAGCAGATAAGCAGGTATTTTTGATATACACTGTATATAACTTGAAAATAAGAGCAAATACAGTATTTAATTGGGGGTTTAGGTGAAAGATCAGTATAATGAATGTACCAATGTATTTCTATTTTCCATGTCTGGAAAATGTAGCCATGAACCATGCATCAGGATTTGAAGTACATGTTGAACAACTGACTACGAGTATTATACAAAGTATGCTCGGAAACTATGGACTGTACAAGTCATTACTGTTTGGATCTTCCAACTAGATTTGTTTATATTATGTCTATAGTTGGAGTCGAGTCCATAACAAACGTAAATACAATAACCCAAGCAAGAACTGAGAAGTGCACTTTAAGGGCCCCTGCACAGGTGTTGCGTTGACATGTGTCATAGAATAACAGTATCTTATAAAAATGGCACACGAGAGCTTTGGCCATTCCACATAAGACAAGGCCTAAGAACTGCGAGACATGAGCATTGCATTGACGCACATCAGCTGTATTGACGCTTGCAAATACAAGTCATTTAGTGCACGACTTAGATTAACTATCTTATGCAAAACAGCTGATTTTATTAACAAGTGCTGTTGGTGACACATGACAGCCAGAAAACTCGAGTTTTCTTGACTTATGTTATATCTGTATACAATATTAAGTATACATTTCTTTTCATTTAATTGTTCTGCCCAGCTGTGCATTGGGGGGGAGAGAACAGTAATGGCACGAAATGTTTAAAATAAGTTTAAGATGTGGCAAAGTTTCTCTATTAAATTATTCTTAAGGGTGCTCTTGCATCTATTTTTGCAATATTGCCAACAAGTACAGTTTAATGCTTGGAGTCTAAACTACTCAGCTGGGAATTATAGAGGGTATTTGTATACCAGACATTCTAGTGTTAATATGAGGCTCCAAAACAATCTCAAAACCATCCTTTGTATTAAAGTTGATGTAACAAATGAAGCCAAGGAAAAGTGTGTGTGTGTGTGTGTGGGGGGGAGAGCACATGCCCCCCCCCCCCATTTTACACATTAGAATATTGTTTATTTTGGGAAACCTTTTCCCTAGATCGATTTTTTTTCTGGCCAATTGTTTTATTCATCTAAAAGAAAGACTTGCTGTACACAGCCACTTCAAAATATTACTTTTTCACATTTTCTGTTAACAAAACCAAAAGGGAAATTTAAGGCCATGTGGGAAAATGAAGGGTTTCAAATAAAAACACACAAACATTACACCTTGTTTTACATGCAGTTTGTGATAAAGTAGCACATTATTGGTGTCTCACTATAAACAAATTAAATAAATACCACATAGTAACATTCATAAAGGAACAAAAAATAATCTGTCAAATGAAAAACAATGTTTAGTATAAATCTCTTGAGAAATTAACAATAAAAAGAACAATCAGCAATAAAAACATCTTTTTCCTATTTGAAGAGAGACATTCTTGCGAATATGAAGTTTCCTCAACCTGTAAATTTAAACAAATTTACATAAAGAAGAAATTTTAAATTGCAATAAAACAAGTAATGAGAATTTCTCATTATACTACAGTTCCACATCCATATCCAGAACATGTGTGGTAATTTTTCACTTCCCTTCCTATCCTACCTATAACCCAACACTGTGCTATAATGAAAACATTCTATACATATAGAGCAAGCACAAACCTTGGTATTAACTTATTTGGGGAGATTGAATATTCTGTTATTATCACTTTACAATTAATTGTCATGTTGAGTATTATTATTACTTAAAAGTCCCCAGACCCGCGTCGGGGGTAGGCTTCGAACGAAGCCTGGGACGAAACTCGGGATGCGGAACACTGCCTACGGGCAGTCTCCCCGCAAAAATAACCCGTACGATAATAATAATAATAATTAATATTATTATTATTATTACTATTATTACTAAGGTAAGTTGGGGTAACTGTGCCATGATTTTACGTCAGCATGTAAGTTACAACTTTGTACTGACCTGGGATCCTCCAATACAAAATATCAATATTCAAAGAATTTTTTGTTAATAATTCAATGTACAGTCTTCAAATATCTATAGACAGATCCAAAGATGCTTTTAATTTTCATTGTATTTAAAAATTGAAGAAAAAAAAAGTCTGATGGGCCCAGTTACTCCTAGAAATCAGGGTAAACTGGACCACAGAGGTCTTTGATTCAGACAAACTCTTGTTATTAGAATTGGGGTATGCGAGCCTGTTGAGAAACATGTAAACCACAAAAAAATGAATCGAGTCATTTGAACCAAACCTTAGTTGAGTTATTGATGATGTAAGAACTCCATCATAACTATTGGGTCTGAAATTAAGTAAATTTTTGGAATAATCACAAAATTTATTAAGGTACAAGTGGTGAAATAGGAAGAAAAAAAATAGTATTAAGTTAGTAAGTACTAATATTGTATTATCTTATAAGTAGGTAACTAAATCATAATAAAAGTTTGATAAGTCATTCAAATCATTAGTGGAGCTGATCATGCAGACTTATGTTTCTATCATCAGGCTTGGAAATTGTTCTCCTTTCCCCTTTTATCTTTCTTTTCTGTTTGACATTCTTCCTGTAAGCTTTCTCCTGTTTTTATTTTCATTCATTAATAAATATTCTTTGGATGTAATAATCTGTCTGTCAAGTCTTTTACACGTTTTACCAGCTGTTTAAGGTTTCTTATCTTTCTTTAAAATGTCTAACAACAATTATGGTTATTAATGAGCTTGGGGTAAACGAGTCCACGGCGGGACCCATTTTAAAAATATTTTGGGGGTAACTGGGCCATCCATTCAAGCTTATAACTTAAGAAAGAACAGGTTCTGGTAGTAACATTTCAGTTATGCTTCTAATACATGCTGAGTTAACTATAATATTGATAACGCTTTCAGCAAACTTTTAGAGATTTCATAAACTCAAGATGACACCATGTTATGAACACCTTCCAATACAAAATTTAAAAAATTCATACGCGAAAGCCACAACACTCAGGCACCTGAAGCACATTGTTTAAGGAAGACACCATTGCCCTTCAATGCTGCCTTCCACTCCACTCATTGCTTAAAGTGAAATTCCTCTTATAAGTTCTCTGGAAAAAACCTATGGTTCATTTACCCCAACTAACCTTACATGAAAATATTCAAAAAGCAAAGCCATTACAACTTTTCTTAATATTTAATTGAAATCCATTTCTCCAGCACCGGCAATGCTGTTCAGAGTTCATTATTTAAGAAAACTCTTTTTAATCTTGAGATTAATGTTAGGTTTAATTTCCTGGCTAGCAATATACCCAACTTCATTTTGGTGGGGATAAGAAACTTAGTTTAATTACAATGACACAAAGAAATTCCTTTTGTGTCAATTTAACGTTTTTTAAACAATTTTTAAATACTTAGAATATTATAAACCAACCATGGACTTAAAAAAAACAAATCTTGAGAAAATCTATGAAAACTTGTAAAAAGATATGAACACATACTTTTTATCAATAAATTGGCCACTTCTGTAATTATAACGTCCTAAATTAAAACAAAATGAAAATTTGTTGTAATTATGTCAATATTTGGTAATTTGAAGTATTCCACAATATTTGAACATTATTTCAAGGTTATTCTTTTGCTTTTATACTAGAACAAAAACAACAAGCAAGGTGATTGTTGATAAAGAGTAGTAATAGATTGCACCATTTTCAGAATGTCAAAAAAGTTGTTCCAATATCGAAGAAGCTACTATCTATGTTACATATAAAAAGATTGAGTTAAGAGTTTGCTGGAAAGGGTAGATATTGTAGACTGATGGACTCAATGTATTGTTCAGATGAAAAATTGCAATGAGATACCTTGGTGAATCGTTAATTGTCAGCAATCTCAAGGAAGGAAAATACTGGTTTAAAATAAAAAGAGTCATTCATGGTGTTACTGATGGGGAAGTTTCTCCAAGAGATTCATTAAGAGCAAGTATTGGTTCTCCATGGCTTCAGGGAGTGCAGTTAATCTTGCAGGAAAAGGGGGTTATTCAGGATTTTGACAGGTGGTCACATGAATGTGACTGAACTGTGTATGTTGCAGTTCTATTATGATTTATATTATGCACTTGTAATTTTAAACCCTGCGATTGTTCTTTATTACTTGTTACTGTACTGTTGAATTGTAAAATAGACAGTTTCATGTACAAATAAAAATATAACAATGGTGCGATGGTTAGAAAATGAACGTATGTTGGGAAGTCTCTTACCAGGGCTGCTTTCAAAAAGAAATTTACGGTCATATCAATATTTTTCTAATGCTGTTTACTCTTTAATACTGTTAAAATGCAGAATTCATTGATTGGCGATTCCAGGCGTGTCAACTGTTAAGGTCATTAGTCCTGTATGCTTTTTATTGTGAGAGGTGGTGGGGATCTCCCCCCTGTCCTCTGCTGGATGGCGAAATCTGGCATCAATCTACCATCAGCTAACAGGTTTTTTCTCCAAACAGGACACACTCGAAGCTCCCAACATGTGTATGGTAGTGTAGTGCGTGTGCGTAAGTAGGGTGAAGATAGGACAAGGAAGAGGAAGGAAAGATCATGTGCAGCCTATGGCTCGTGTGTTAGGGTACTGTTCCGGCATTTGTACGGTGTTAATCAGAAAAACCATGAAAGACTACTGTTCAGAGCAGCAGCCACTAGAATTCTTCTCCCGATGACTGAATTCGACCTAGCTGACAAAATATGTTGAAAATCCTGCCACTGCAGGCACTTGAACCCTAGGCCCTCCCAGTCAGAGGCACTGCAGTAATATTAATTGATGCCCTAAGCCACCTAAGCTGGAGAAACACAGGATTCCTTGAAGTCCTGTTAGGCCTTCTGTAACTCATTTTCTATCAACTTTTGTTACTTGATTTTTAGTGGTCGAGTTGTTCATGTTCTTATCATTGAATCTGCTCCATAATCTCGACATTGCCCCAGTTGACTGACAATTGCTATTCTTCTGAGATTTCTCAATAGTGAGACTAATCAGAATAATTCCCTTATTATGACACCAAACCTAGATATTTTGAAATCCCTGATTATGACTAACTTGCTCTCAAAAGTTTGGGTGGTTGTGAGGGCATACGGGGAACTCAAATGTGTCAACAGAAACTTTCTGTGAGTACTGAATAATTTCATCAAGGACACTTGTTGAAACTCGCACAGATATACACATCAGCTGAAAGCTTAATGCACTGTAATTCACCCAGCTGTTGCCCGCCGAGAGTGAAAACCTTGTTGTGGCAGAAGCATGTTCAACTTTGATTTTCAGAGGTTGGCATTGCTTTAAATCTTGTGGCTGATTTTATAACTAATACCACCACTCTACCCGCATTTCTTCAAGCTTAGTCAAGGAAAGTTGCGGATGTATTTATACACTTACATAGGCACAAAGTGAACTGTTTGTAGGGCTCTTCTAGCATTTATCGCTTCCAAGGGGATGTGTTAATCCTCCCATTTCACACATGGTTGACCTCATGTGTATTTATTGAATATGCATACATTTTATATACCATACATGTATATAACATATAATATGTATGCTTATTGAAAAATATCTGATTACCAGAATGAAGGAAGTTTATGTAAAATATTTTTGGGGATATTTTTAAATTTCTCTATTTTCTTGCAATCATTATGCACTCTTGATAATATGTCAAATTTCAAGTAGCAGAGTAGAATACTCTCGAGTTCTTTGTGCAGAAATTTGTACTGTATTAGAGATCTGCAAAGCATGCCATTTGCTCACTCAAGCATTTCATCCTCTATTACCCTATACTCCAACATCCTGTGCTTGCTCGCCATGAGCTGGTTCACAGGCCCGTAGTGGCGGTCATGGCGATTTCCACATATCGGTCTACATAAGGTGGTTATAGAGGATGATCTGGCAGGGCAATGTGATTGGTCATGTTTACAGTGTGCCATGGCTTCGAAAGCAAATTAAGAGGATTATGAATACTTACATTTGTCTGGAGATAACACCCTAACACACAAGAAATCTAAAAAGGAGAAAAATATCTAAAAAGAATAAGGATAAAAGGAAGAGGCTTCACACATTGTTTGTGAAATTGCAATAACTTTTTTCATATTTGACAAGTTTGTATGGAAATGAACTTTTTTCCCCGCATGAAAACAAGAAAAATCTAACATTCAGTTTTTTTTCCTTTTTTTTTCCTTTCAAATTTCCGCTTCTTTTATCAGCGACACTTGTTTTTAGAAATATTGGAAAACTAGTAATGGTGAAAAGTAAAGTGCAATTTGAAAAAACCTGGAGGCAATATTATTATTGATCTCCGTAAATAAACTTAATATGGTAATAATAACAATCAGTAACGGAATTACAGGGTTCACATGGCAATTAACTTTTACAAATTTGTTGAATAATGTATTAATTTAATTTAATTTAGTAAAGTTTCTAATAATTAAGTGGTACTAGAAAGATATTTTTACCATTCGTATAAGCAGCAGCAAATCACTATTACCCAGAATGATAAAATTAAAAAAACAACAACAAAATTAGAAATAGTGTATTCCTGTTTAAAGGTTTCAATCGCTGTATTATTCTTATTATATTTTTGTTATTGTTGTTATTATTATTATTGTTATTATCATTATTATTATCATCATCATCATCATCATCATTTGAAGAGTTTCCATGCATTAGGATAAACTGTCCTGTATTTCCATACCCACATCTTACTTAAGCTCATATATACACATCGCCCCATTGCGGCCTTCTGCCCTTGAGGCGTTGCTCCCCCTTGCACTGAACATTGGATGCTCAGCTTTCAAGTCCGAGCAACTTTCACTCAGTGGCTCGCAACTAGTAAAACCCTGTCCTACTGGTGTGACGTCTCGGGCAAAATCGTCACTTGCTGGACTCTATACTGTATAGAACTCATATACATTGATTTCTATTGCTGTCTTGCCAGTTTGAAGAATTATTGTTGTTACCCCCAATCAGTCAAACAACAATTCATTTAGTTGTGAAGATTTCAGTTTGATTAGTTTGGTACTAACATGCACAATTTAAGTAACCTTTCAAAGATTTTTTAATTTAGTTTATAGAACAGTTGTTTCTCCATGATGGGTTCTACAAAAAGGAAAAGGAAATTCGTTCCAATAGCAGTGAAATTAGAAG
Source organism: Teleogryllus occipitalis (assembly GCA_011170035.1). Classification (NCBI taxonomy): domain Eukaryota; kingdom Metazoa; phylum Arthropoda; class Insecta; order Orthoptera; family Gryllidae; genus Teleogryllus; species Teleogryllus occipitalis. Next base: position 117,923 of record BLKR01000022.1, on the reverse strand, counting down.
CATTAAAAAGACTGTAAAAGGACGAACCTCTTAAAAACTTGCAGTCGAATATGGCATAGGTGAAGTTATGGTTGGTGATTGGCATAGAAACAGCTTTTTCTAGTAACAAGTGCTCAGACTTGACATTGAGACAAGTGATCCAGGTCACAATAAGAGCAAAGAGTGACTTCTTGTGACAGCAAATGGATCAGGAAGTCACAAAAGGAAACTTCTTATTGCTGGAAAATCAACTAAGCCAAGAGCCTTTCAACATGCTCGTATATCATCTCTACCGGTTACATACCAAAACCAAAAATTTGCTTAGATGACTCGAGAGATATTTAAAAACTGGTATTACTCTGACTTTGTTCCAGAAGTTTAAAAAATTTTTGAATACAGAAATCTGCTTTGCAAGGCCATCTTGGTGCTTGATAACGCAGGTTCCCATCCAAATGAGAATTAATTAAATTGCGACAGTATTCATGCCATTTTTTTACCACCAAATGTAACCAGTTTAATTCAGCCCATGGATCAAGAGGTTCTACAATTCTTGACAAAAAAGTAACACCATAGATTGCTACAATCTCTTCTAGAATCCACAGGTCAAGAAACCGTTTTAGATGTGTTGAAGAAAGTTAACGTTAACTGGTACTGGTACGTGTACTGGGTGGTTGGTGCATGGGACGAAATAACCTTGGATACAATTCTGATATCTTGGAATAAAATTTTGGAGGTGGAGGGCACAGAAAGCAATACTACAGTGAAACTTCTATTTTACGTTCCCCAATTTAGCATCACAAATTAGTAACCCCAGCAAAACATCCAAATAAGTAATGTACAATTTTCCTCAATTTTGCGTCTGAGTTGTGAAGTCCTACTGTTCGTATTTAATACTGAACGTATTAAAACCCCAATATTATGATTTTTGCACGGCAAGACTCTTAATTTAGACAGATATTCTGAAAGAAAAGGCGGCAACAACAGTGTCAGTTTCGGGAAGGGGAGTGGGGATGCATATAAATGTCATGCGATTCACTATTTACAAATGGGAATATCTTGGTGAATATTCCGAATTGGTTGGTCGAGTAACTTTCCAGGACTAAGCCCAAGTGTTTCATTTCCAGTGTGTTTGTCGAGTTAGTTTGTCACAAGTGATAAGCCAGTTGCTGGATTTTACTTTCTCGCTACTGCTTACGCAGTACAGAAAAAATTATGTAATGTGCGGAAAAAGGCGGTAAATTTTCAGCAGAAAAACTCTCTATTGCTGAGCCCAGGTACCGAAGAAGCGAATAAATCACGTAGCTAAATTTAGAAAAAAAACTTATAACACGCAGTGTAGCCATGTTTGAGAGTCCTTGATATTGAAAAATCGATTGACGCCTAATGTGTGTCCATCTGTGAACAACACTAGTGGCAAAACCGTTCAGCCAATTTTCTCCAAAATTGATATTCCCTAATCAATCTGGCTGATGTCGCGGCCCCTCGAATTTGAAACCGTTATTGTAATTTTTTGGGGTACTTTACATGAAGCCACTCGGATATTTTCAAAATTTTCAAAAAATATGGCCCCATCATTTTCGATTAAATTTTGTTTCTCGATAGAGTGAAGGACATTAAAGACAATGATGAAGGTCTCATTTTCATTGAAAACTCTGATCTTTTTAAAATTGCAAATGTTCAAACTTTTTCAGTGTCTTCTTAAAACTACAATTATGAAGATAGTGATTTTTTATCTCAATGAAATCTGTACCTTAAAAATCAATTTTGAAACAAGGTCATGCACAATTTTTCGAAACTTTTAGTACCTTTGATGTAATTTTGCCAGAAAGTGTGGGCGAAAAAATACGTGCCAGTTTATCATCACTAGTTGCTATTCATTTCTTTTCAATTGAAGTTTTACTGTATTATTAATTATTTTTAGAATTACAACATGTTTAAGAACAAAATTGTGCAAAAAATAATTTCCTCGATTTTACACTTCTTCTGACCAGTCCCCACAGTGGCGTAAAATAGGGGTTTCACTGGAATCAGGACATTGATGAGTACAATGTGCCTTTGCATAATTTAATTTAAAAAATCCTAGAGGACTAATAAGGACATTGATGAGGACTTTGTATAATTTAATTAAAAAATCCCAGAGTGGGAAAACATTTCTGTGGTGGAAGAATGGACAAATAATGAGCAACTACTAGAATTTACAGATGCACCTATAGTTGATATGAGTAATATAGTAGAGCAGGATGACAATGAGGAGGAGGAGGACACAATTGATTCCACACCACGTGCGAGTCACAACGGGGGTCTCGCTGCGCTAGAGGTCGCCGTGAGGTAAGTAGAACAACGACCTGAGGCAACTCCAGCCAACATGATGTTCAGAAGATGACATGATATTGCCATGTAAAAGAAACAACGTACTTAAACAAAAACAATTGACAATTACTTTAAGATGTAATTAATACTTAATTAAGATGTTATATATACATGGCCCGGATAATTATGTAATAACATATTTTCCTAACGTCACTCTGTCAAGTCCAATCAACAATATATTCATGTTTCATATTGGTCAGTGTCAAAAAACATTGACTTTTAGTACATATTTTTACACATTTTGACCAAAAGTACATATATTTACATATTTTACCCAAAAGAACGTATTTTTACATATTACTGACTTTTTTACGTCTTCCTGGAAGTTTTTTATTTTATTCTTCATATTTCATGTGTTTTTGATTAGGAAACACCCAGACAAGTAATTCAGCATTGTCAAACATTTTTATCTGTAGCGTCCTCTCTAAATGGCACTATTGTATTGCATTGAGTCTGTCCATAAATACAGACGGTATTGCAAATAAAAGGGCAAGGCGACAATGCAATCCATAGCCTCTGGTATGTGAATTTTCAGTGCGAGTAAGGCAGAGAACAGAAAGGAAATTTGGTTTGTGAAAATATACGTTAGTATATTAGTTATACGTTAGTAGTTATATAGTAGGCCATATTGTGCACCGACTTTGCATCTTTAAGGTCTCCCTTGAGCTTGATATCCTTCACCAGAAACCACACGCACTAGCTCAGGTGCCGTTCACGTTTTTCTTTTTCTGAGTGTCACACGTGAACCTCCGCCATTGTTTGTAAATTATATCTTTGGGCCGAAAATCTGAAGTAAACTCACGATGTGGCACAAACTTTTGGATTAATCCTTATGGGGCAGTTGTAAAGCCGAGTGAGAATTTGGCACAGGCAAGTACAACTTTTCAGAGCTGTTAGCAATCACTTCAGGTAAGAACATAAGTGGAATTTATACGATCTAAGAGTGAATTGGATACATTTGAACCAGACTTGTTTATATCCCCAATCCGTGAGAAACGTTGAACAGTGACATTATTAATTCACTTTGTATTTTTAGTACGCCTTATTCGAAGTTTTACTTCAAAATGTCAAAGGACACAACCCCTCTGATGCGAGTGTAAGACTGAAGCACTTAACACAAATATCCAAACCCCCAAGCAGTTCTTATTGACAATCTCATGCTCTGATGAAGTTAAACACAGATCATTTTGTTACTGATGCAGTGCTGTACCTGTGTAAGGCAGCAGAAGCCCTGCAGGTGTTGTATCCAAAATTACTACTTCTAACCTGTCTGGTTGTCTGGCATGCGTTATGTTGCAGAACTGATTAGATCTCAGGTTGGTAAAGTTGATGTATTGATTTCTAATACAAAAAAGGATTAACGAGGAAATGCATATGGATTGATTCTATGAGCTACAATGCTTGAAATTTCGATTTTGGAATACAAGTTATGCATCAATTAAATTCTGATGTTTGTAGCATTCTTAGGCATATCAAAGGAATTAATTGACGCTGAAAAGTTCTATTGCTCCATTTTTCAGTAAGCACTACAATTAAATCTTTGGAGACTTCTTCCTTGAAACTTTCCAATGGCCTTGAAATTGCCCAATCAGCAATTGCTTCTTTAAAAACTTCATTTATCATTCAAGGACCAACAGAGGATCTAGTGAAGAAGGGGTTTTCAGTTCTGGAGAAAACCTAGGATTTGAAACAGTTTGTGCCATTAGTGCAGTGCTGGGAGGGGACAATTCCATCGCACTGGATATTGAGTACACACGAGAGGTTCTTAGCATGTTTAAATATGCACTAGAGACTGCGTACGATGGGGAACGATCTTTTAGTCAGTGTAAGGCCTTCCTACAAGAGAAAAGGAAAGTATCATCGCTGAAAATTTGAAACAAATATGTTTTCTTACTGTTGTGGGTATTGTTGCAAATAATAGGATTATGAGGAGTATAAAATTTAATTTTGGTTTTTAAATTAATGAAACAGAACAATATATACTAAGATTAAAGTATTATAGTAAAAAATAATTTATATAATGATAATTAATGTTACATATTTCTTACTTTTTACTACATATTTCTGTACATTATAATACATATATATGTACACGTTTTTCCAATCTTTAGTACATAATTATCCAGGGCCTGGACACGCGCGAGCGCACGTGCAAACACTTTCTCTTTCTCTCTCTTTGAAAATTTAAAAGTTGTGTTTATATTTCTATTTTAATAAATTAATAATTTTCAATAATTCCAGTTTTCATTAATTCAAGCTAGGCCCAGTCCCATCCTCCTCAAATTGCCAAGACTCTACTGTACTACAAACCTATTTTCACTCAGAATTATATAGGATTTTAACTAAGTCATTATTATTGGTCTTGTGTGTCATTGTGCACATCTAAATTTTTACTAGGGTCCCTAGTACATTCACTAGGGTCCTTTGTGTATTTCTTCTCCTAACATGAATGGATCTGGAGAGAATTAAGAGAGCATCATGAAACTCTAAACTTTGCAGTTGTGAAAACTAAAATTAACCTTATACTCCCTCAGAACATACAATCACATAACGCAATTGCAAAAATATTCATCCCCCCTACAATGCAACAGAATGAAATAGAATACTGGAGTCAACAGTAGATTACCACAGTTTTTGATGGAATGTGACAATAATTTTTCTAATGGAAAAAAAGAAAATTTATTTGTATGATATATAAAGTGTGTTTGAAACAAATTTCCATGATCAAAGAAAAATCCCTTCACACATTAAGAATGGGAATTGCCACTTAGGATCATGTGCTTTTTGGAACTAAATGACAGTATGTCTTTCTCAAATGAACATGCAAGCATGAAAATAAAAATGAAATAAACAACATTCTTGGTTTACCATTAAAAAAGTTAAAAATTACAAAACTCTGTTCTTAAAAGTAACAAATATTTCAAGAATTTATACTTACACTAGAAGCAACTGGACATATGCACATATTTCATAAGGTCTATAGCCTGAAATCTGAACCATTTGATTTGGCCAAATGGGAAACAATGTCAGTTTTTCACGTGCAGCACCAATGCATGCAGATGCAATCAATGAGCGAGGTTCATTCATCAGTCTTTGATCTGGAAATGATCACATTAATTATTCATTCAGAATCTTATTAATAATAATAGCATGTATCACAATGTTGAGAAACACATTCAAGTTCCATAGTAAAGTATTATAAGTAGCACTGAGAATGTAATGCTGCAAAAAATTATGTTGAGATTTTGATGGAAATGAGCATTTTGGAGTCCCTGATAACGAAAATTTGATTCTCCCTCTCCCACAATCTCACCATTTGTCTGTGTGAACCACTACTGCCTCAACTGCATGCAAGATTTTCCTAATTGAGTGACTAAACAGCCTGTGAATTTCAAATGGATAATTCAATTTACAAGGCGTTTTACGTTAAGGCCCCTAGGACTTCAAAATTTTCACAAAAATAGCTCAGTTTTCCCCCCCTAGTTTGTATGAATTTATGGCTCAGTTATTATTACAAATATGTTTGTTAATTATATTGCAACTAGAGCAATTTGAACATCTGTATACTTGCTAAAACCAGATGATACAACAACACATACTTTCTCACACAAGAGCGCAATCTCTGTCCATATTAACACATCAGTCATCACTTGTAAAACTCATTACAAATAATAGAACTTAAAGCAAAAAAATTAGTTCAGTGGAGGCAGCTGCTCGTGATCTACAGCACAACTAAACAAACAGTTTTATAATTTAACTGATTTAAAGATTCCACAAAACATTGCTGAGGCACTAAACTAGGCAAGATAATGATTAGAAGCAAGTCGTGTTTGAATTCTATAAGGATTTTGAATCTAATATGATTAAGATGCCTGTATTCTTAACACAAGCGTTCTTCAATTTCTTATGAACACACTCACATCGTTAATAGTCCAATAAAATATAATTCTAAACAACGAGTCATTTTGCAGAACCTGTATGTACTGAGAGGTTTCTAAGGCAACACCCCAAATCTAAATGTTATTCAATGCGACAAAGGTGGTGCCTGTGCTGTCATCGTGAAAGATGATTTTATGATAAGGTAGGTGCTAATTTTTCTGATGGCTCAAAATTTTAACTAACGAGGTCATCTTCAAATAGTTATTTGAAGGTAATTCAGGATTTACTCAAGGTGCAAGAAAGTAGTTCCTAAATTTCATAAAAAGAATTTAATCACATATACCCTATAGCACCAACAGGATTTGTGAAAGTTCACAAGCTACCAATAAGGCCAGTAGTGTCTTCGGTTGGAACAACCGAATACATTTTGTCGCAATTTTTGAATCAAATTCCTAAGCCTCTTTTTTAGACCATTGTGGTTATGACATAAAAAAACAGTTCTGAATTAATTAGTAAAAGAAGTACTATCAAGATGAATCTGTATCTTGGATCTGCGTCACCTGAAGTGACCACATTGTATTCTTATCGTTTAATTGTTGAAGCGAGGGAGATTCTTTCAATTAAATCTCACAAAATTAGTATTCCACGAGACCAAATCATGATAGTTATTTGGGCTCATTCTGAACAATCGAGTTTACTTTTAATAGCAAATTATACCACCAATGTAAGGTCATCCCCATGCATTAAGAACTTGTGTTTTTGCAGAATTAGTGATGCATAAACTAACATGTCCTATAAATGTCCCTAACAAATAAAATTTGATCTCTTATGTGCAATATGTGGATAATGGGTTCATCATTTTGCCACACTGATGTTACTGATTCTTTGTTGAGTATTTTTAATTAGTATTATTCAAATATTCAGTTTACAATTAAAGTGGAACAAAATTTGCAAATAAATGTTCTACATGTTACCATCTTTAGTAATAATGATAGCATTACCACACTAAGCCTATATACACAAGAATTACCTTAAACTTTTTGTCTTATGAATATCTATCTCTGAAAAAGTCTGTAGTAATGAATTTTGTCACTAGGGCCATTAAGTTGTCATCTCCCACATTCCATCAGTCTAATTTATTCAAAACTGGTGGATCTGGCAATGCTTCACTATTGCAGTATATAACATCACACACTATTGCCACGTGATTATTAATCATGTTTAACATGCTATATAAAAATCTCATAGATCAAAGATGCAAGTATGGGTTTGTCCTATGTTCTTGTTTGGACACAGTAGTCCAGAATCCTACTGTTACAACATTCTCCCTCAAATATGGGCATGCAGTCGCGATCACACTATCTTGGAAAAAGTTGATTGACATGTCTGAGATTCAATTAATTATCCTGGCTGATATTTCACAATGGCAGGGGCAGAATACTTGTGTGAAGACACGTGTAATTCTTGACTGCGGTAGGTTATGTAGAGTGCTGGGGCACTTGAGTCATCATAAATGAATAAATCATCAACCCCACCCTCACATTTACGAGTAGTTTTTGCATATATGTGCACCTATGCAAATTCCTTTTTGTTTATAAACTTCTGAAATATTGGAAATGAATAAATACACTTGCGTTTCTTAACAACTTTATGAGACAGATTGAAAGTCTTAAGAAGTATCAGTAATAATTCTAAATCTAGGGATTTTGTCTGATAAAAGAAAATACTTTTTTTGCCCTTTATCCCTCAAATTCAAAAAAAAATTAAAAGAAAGAGTTCAAAGTTAAATTCGATATGAAATTGTTCAACAGAGTATGCAATAAGAGGCATGTTGTTGGTTACTTAAAAGACCGAAGGGAAAAACTATCTTCAGAACCTTGTTTATCGTACAAACTGTCAACAATATTTGAAATTTTACTTTAGGGAAACTAAGAGGAAATTGAAAATGCATATATCAGAGCAAATATGATACATTAATGAAATTGCCGATTGACAAAATTGTATTATGACACACCAGCTGGACAGTGGTCATTCCACGAATTTTACAAGTCTTGAAGTGTTGGAATCTTAATGGGAATATTTTTCACGACTAATTCCTAAAACACTATATATAAAAACTAATTTTCTCACACAGGGGAACTTTCATGTCTCTTTACGACTGTTTTACCTAACTTTTTAGAGAAATAATTTTTTATATGGAAATTTGCCGTAGTTTTCTTCTTCCCGGTCCTGACATCTGCACCCTTGTGTAAAGAGTTCTACGTTATATCTAACGAAAAAAGGTTAATCTAAAAAATTTATAGCCATTTGAGTAAATTTTAAAAATGTGGTTGAGGTGTCCTGTAAAATACAACTAAAAATGAAAATGTCCATTTCAACTTCATAGGGCCTGGATTTCATTCATATCGATTGTGGAGTAGCAATTTTGGAGAAAATCATACAAATGGTTTAAGAGCTAGGTTTAAGAGCAAACTGACGCTTTCCTATCAAGAACCAACAAAATCTGGATGATGCAACATATTAGAGGAAGTAATTTAATATATATACCTGTATAGGAACAAAATTTATCCACTATCAGAATCAGGGACCCACAAGACGAGATATTTTGACCAAAAAAAAAAAAATCAGCTTTTTTCCCTGCAGCATTACAATACTTTCTCTGCACTATGTAAGTAGTTGTAGTTATTCAGTGTTTTTAACACAATGAAAAAACTAAAATTTTTGCCACCTCAGAATATGAAATATTTATTACAAAATTCATTAAAAGCTCTTTATGATATGTTGTCAAAAAGTCATCTTACAAAATATGAAAATTTACCAATTATTAATTGTTCATAAAGTATAAGTTCATGAACATTTTTTATTGGATAAAACAAACTTCCTAACACACAAAATTCTCTGACTTCTCCAGATTTTATTTTCACCAACATTTCCAGGTTCGCACAAACCCTGAACTCTGTATATAGAAAACGCTTGCTTTAAAATAAAGTTTGTGTGTCACTGACTAAAAACGAACTCGAAACTGATTATTCAAGCTATGTTTGTTTCACAGGTAAGAAAATTATTAAATGATTATAAATATATAGAAAATTTATTTAGTTATTACCATTAATAATTTCTAAGGTGTGCAGGAATCTAAAGAGAACAATGCAACAATGCATGGTTTCACTAAATACCCAGATACTTGAGAAAATCCAAAAACAATGAAACCCTTTCAATTTTGACTGAAAAATGCAAAAAGGGTGTAGCGGAATAAGATAGGCAAATCTGTCCCCAAGGGATAAAAATTTTTTATGTTGAAAATTGCAATTGAGGTGTATAAAAAAAACTTTTTTGCCAATTTAAATCAATTTACCCTGAGTACTTTGTACAAATGAAAAAAGAAAGATAGAAAAAGAAGAAGAAAAAAACACGTTTTTAGCTTCTTATACAAGTTCAATTTTTAACCACATTACACCTATAAATATAGACTTAAATTATACTTGTGATTTTCTATAGATGTTTTGAGAATTTTTTCTGGGATTTATAACCCATTTTGACCCTTACAATCAACAAAAAAGGAAAAAATAGAAAAAGTAATTACTTTCTCCTTTGTTTTCAAGAAAATCTCATGTTCTGACACAATCATAAAAAGGGCTTAATACAAATTGTAGCCCTGTAAATTCTTTACATTTTCCCAAAATTTTAATCTTATCATATAATTTGCACCTGCAGCTTAATTTAAATAAAACAACAATTTAATAGTTTATTTATTTTCTTAAAATTAAGTTTTATTTTATTATTTTCAGTTTTTCTGACTTATAATTTTGTTTTTCATTTATCTTTTCTAATAAACATAAGAATAATATTATAACCTATTGGAATGATTTTGTTTAGCAGCATTTTAGTTGTTGCTGGTCACTAGACTAAATAAAAATAATTACATTCAAAGATAACAATGTAATATGAATTAAATGGAAGAGAATTGCTTAATATACCCATTGTATTGTCAATCACCTAGTGTTTTACATTTTCTGTGGAACTTCCCTCTAATTATTCTAGATAATTTATAGAACATTAATGGCAAATTATAAACTTCAGTGCCAAAACTGGATACTACTGTCTAGAAAGTAGCTAACATAAGTAATTTCTTCATACGGTGCAACTGTTGCCCAAACCTATTGAACTATTCAAGGGAAGGGTGACAAGGAAAGAAACAAGGAATGTTGTGGAGAGAAGATGGAATATGAAAGGAGACTATGGAGTGAGGCAGGGATGGAGGGAAAATGCAAATGAAGGATGACACAAGGGTGAGGAAGAAAACAAAAGGGTAAAGAGGGGATGAGGGGGAGAGGAAGGAAACAAAAAGGGGATAAGGGGGAGAGGAAGGAAACAAAAAGGGGATAAGGGGGAGAGGAAGGAAACAAAAGGAGGATAAGGGAAACTAAATTCACAAAATGAAAACTGCAGTATTTTTTGATAACAAGGAGATGAAATTTTTAATGTTTCATACCTAGCAATGATATACGCAGAAACATTTTCATGTACTGGCGTAATGAATGTAGTAATTCCTCTCCTGAACTAAGCACATGATTCAGGTCATCTGCTGACACAGCATATTGAACATAATAGTCTGCAAAATGAACAGCTGTAGGGATAAATTTCCAATGCATGAATTTTAGAATCATAAATTCCATTCTAATAAAAATGCCTTTTCGGGGCCGTTCGTCCATGAACTGCAGCAATATTTCTGGCAACTTGGAAGTTTTGTCGTCATTTTCTTCATACTTTGCTACAACAAAAATATTCCTTTATTGGTCAAAATTACAATTACAAAAAGATTCCATTTCAAGTAGTGAAACAGTTAGGAAGTAGTAAATAATAACGTGGTATTGGAAACCTTCTAGGAAGTAAAGTTAATCCAGGAAATGACGTGCAAACAGGTAAAAAAAATTCCGTAAAAAATTAGCAGAAAGCAAACTTTAGACAAGAGCAGATCAATAAGAAATGAAAAAATATTTACAAAAATAAAGCATACCAGCAATTGAAATGCATGCAAAGCAAACCAATTCCAAGCGTTTTATATTAATAGCATGGCAGTCCATGTACGTGTCCAGTATATTAACTGCTAAATGTAGAGCTCTTTCCGACAACTTTAACTTATTAGATACATAGATCATCTTCACAAGCAATTCCTCTCTATGCTCCAACTATGGAAAACAAACAAACAAAACCATAAACATAACTGGTGCATCAAATTACAAAATAATTTTAATATACATATGGTAATTCATCCTCTTAACTATATACTCCAAAATTCCAGTAGTAACAGTTTTATTAGTGGGCCATGGTTGGTTGGTTGGTTGGTTGGTTGGTTGGTTGGTTGGTTTGTTGGTAGTGATTCTGGGCATGTCAACTAACAAGGTCATTAGTCCTGTAAGTGTACTGCATGCTTTTTTTTTGTTGTTGTTTTGTTTTTTAACTGGAGGTGGTTGTGATCTCCCCACGCAGGATGGTGAGATCTGGCACTGACCTACCATCGGTTAGCGGGGTTTCTCCCAACCAGGTACCTCCCATCAGCAGGGCACTGCCCCAGCTGGGACAATCTCTAAGCTCTCGATCGATCTCCTGGCATATGTGATAGTGTAGTTCATGCTAGTGTTAGTGTGTGTAAGGGATAGGACAAGGAAGAGGAAGGAAAGATCGTGTGTGGTCCATGGTACATTTGTTAGGGTACTGCTCTGGCATTTGCTGGTGCTGATTGAAGAAATCACAAAACTACCGATCAGAGTAGCCGGCCTCTTAGAATTCTCCTTCAAACAGCAACTGAACAACTGAACCTAGCTGACAAGTTAGTGTCAAAAATCTTGCCACTGTCAGAACTCAAACCTAGGATCTCCTGGTCAGAGGAACTGCTGTGACATCAAATGATGCAATGAGACACCTTTCCCAGTTTAGTGGGCCATGATAACTCTTGTTTTCTTTGATCAAAATTTGTAACACAGAAAAATGCATGGCCTGATACTCCAGTACAAGTTAATTTTTGAAAGATTATGGTTACTACTTATTTTGTCTTTGTTATCAATGGAGGACTAAAGTAAACCATATGCCTAGAGGTCATCTGGCCTAGAAGAAATTTAATTACAAGAAAGTTTCATTTTGAAGTTCATATTAATTTTGGCACAGCTAGTAACCAAATGCAAGTAAGTTAAGCCAAGCTAAATAAAAATTAAAAAGAAAGAAAGGAAAGGAACCACAACAAAGAACCATGCTGAGAAACGGATCTGTACCAAAAAAGTTCCTAAACAAGTACGATCCTTGTACAATCTTTTACATTCTACAATATACCAACAAAATCTTTGCACTTCATAAACATTCAAACTGAGAAAAGTTACAAGAAATTCTTGTCAAAACCCTGACGGTATTTAATGATCAGCTCACAGGCATAGGTTAATGTTTCAATCTTTTCAATCTATGTCTCTCCAGACATCTCCAAAACGACACTTGTTAAATATAAAAATTACATAAACTTCAAGAATGAAACAACTAAACCTTTTATTAAAATTTCATGTTTACATGACAATTCAAAGCCTCTGCAAAAAATTACTTTCAATTTCGAATTCATGAGGAACTGTGTATAATGATTCAATAGTTGAATTTTTGTTCATAAATATCAATTCAGTAAGAAGTTTAATTACATCATTACATCACACACCTTTGGGGAAGGATAAAACATTTCCAGTCCAGATACAATGGAACCATCATGGCATTAGCTCTGAAGCTTAAATTGGAAATCGGGATGAAAGGCATTCCACACTCAAAAGAAATTACATGATCAGATAGTTTGTAAGAACAAAAACATAATGGGAAGAATAAATAATAAGTAGATAAAAATTTTAAAAAATTTCAAGAATCCTCTTCAAAATGAGGGGCTTGTCTGATATTCAGGTAAATACAGTATACCACTTTATACTTTATATATACTTTGTATATATAAAGTTACTTTATATATACTTTATATATTATATATTAAATATTACTTTATATATACTTTGTATTCATACATACAATACTTTAAACCATGGAAGAAGTCCAGTGATTATTGTATGTATGAATTTCTAAACTGGAAAAAACAAATGTCAAGTTCTGCATTTTAATATATGTTTATAAATTAAATATGCGATTCTTTTTAAGTAATAGATACTTTTGTTTTCAAATAATGTGGAAGATAATGAGTCTACAATAAGATTTTATGATTCCTTCCTATATTCCTTTACTTCTTGACACTATCTGGATATTCTGTACCAACCCAAACCACCAAGTGTATCTTCCAGAATTATATAACAATTCAGTACTTCAGAGAATGTTCAATTATGAGAGAAAAAAAATATAAGAATTGCTACATGTAAACCCACTTCATGTTATAACAACTCATACACAAAGCAACAAATTTGTTTTATTCAAATAATTTCATTATTCAGCATAACGAAATATCTTATTCCTTGAAACTTAGAACAAAATGTGCATTAACAAAATTGAAACCCACTTTCATGAAAATGTTTTGCTTTAACCATCAACCAATTTTTAGCTTTCAGAATGCATTCCTTAACACCCTTGGCTAAATGAGTAGTTTTCCCTCTAAATAGGCTACTAAACTATAGACATTCTGACAAAAGATGACCTCTGTTGCACCATGGACTGTTTACAGTTTACATCATTAGCTAAAGGGATTAATTTAAAGACACTCAGGATGAACTGGTGTCTTGCTAAAGTCAGGATGGATACCGATTGCTACTATCAGGAAAAAATTATGCAATTAACAGACTTTGAATGCATTATGGTAGCTGCAGCTAGATACATGCGACAGACAAGCAACATCAATGAAATAACCTTAGAAATCAATGAAGGGCCAACAATTAAGGTATCAGTTTCACACCCAAAAAAATTCAAGGGAGATTTGAATGTAAAAATTATTTCTGAATACAATGATCTCTGAATTAAAAATACCATAATTGTTTTCTTGCTATGTATTTAGTAATTTCTGAAATTATACAATAAATTAATTTAACTACTGAAGTAGGTCAATTCAGAACATGATTTTCAAAATCAAAGAAAATATATATTAATTTTTTGAATTATTTATTTGAATATTTGAAGTTATAGGAAAAATAATAATGAACGAGTTCAATGCTGTTTAAAATACAATGTCAGTTGAATAAAATGTAACTAGTCTGCACGTGAGACTGCAAAATTATGGCCAAGTTGTTAGAAGTGCACAAACCCTCCAAATCTATGTGCCGTTTTGTTTGTCATCTCAGAGATGCTCTCCAACCTGCAAGTCAGCACACTGCCTGCAGGTACACAAACTGAGAAATCATTTCAAGATCTCTGACATGCTGTATGAGTGCAAAGGATTAATTCAAAAGGAATATTGTTTCACATACAATTTGAAGAAAATGCACTTGTGCATACATGCAATAAAAAAAATCAAGTTTGCTTAAAGTTCAAGGTTTTAGCTACATACAGTTAAATTTGTTCTATGAGTGATTCTATGATTACATCTTACATATTATCCTTAGGCAAGGATTTGTTGCGATATTATGCATTTTTTTAAATTAATTTAAGGATCTGAATCTTCCAGTTATTGGATGGATAAAAGAAAAGGAAAATTTGAACTTTTCCTTTGAGTTCATGATTAAATTAAAGACTTTGTTAAGTAAATACAAACAAATAGAAGTTAAACCCACTCTCCTAGACAAATACCTGCGGGGCAGAGTAATGCGACCGGAAACGTTTTTCTTCTTGCCACTTCATAAACAAGTGAGCATCTTTATCATACTCTGCGACTGCATGATACAGGGAAGATTGCCTCGACATCTGCACAATTTAATTATTAATGGCAACTTAATATTTAATTTTGACAAATGAATACAAGTAATTAAAATTTGTATACTTACTTTCTCTATGAAATTACAAAATATACAAAGTGTGTGTAAAAGACCTGATAACCAAAATATTTACACCACAAAAATTGCCTACTCTTGATTCCGCTATTCTCAAAGCATTAACATCAAATCTGTGAACAGAAGAACTCTTATTCAGGAGAAAAAAAGTACTAACGACTAGGAACAAAAGACAAATATACAATTTAATATAATAAAACCTTAAAGCGGAACCTGGGTAAGACAGAAACCAGCCTTCACTGGAAAAGTCCCAGAACCAACTACTTTACAATGCAAAGTACACCGGATAAGCCAGAAACCAGCCTAACGGGGAAACCAAAAGGAATTTTTAGTATGACACTATTAAAAATTCTGAATAAGACGGAAAAAAATATTGTTTTAAAAACAAACATTGACCAGTAAATGTGACAACATCGAACACAAGATACTATGCTTGTCCATTTCTTATCTACCCTCATCCAAACACCACATTTCCCAAGCTACTTGTGCAAAAACCATGGTTTATTTGAAATAGCACCTTCTGACCTTCTTGACTCCTAGCTGACCTTCACAAGCATATGTGAAGGAAGGAGAGTCACGAATAGCGATTCTTCCACAGTTCTTGTAATGCTGGCTTTGGGTTTGGTAGTTCTAAACATTTACTGTTGTTCAGTTCAACGACTTGCAGGTGTTCTAATAATTGTGCGTTTATAATGTCAAGTGGCAAATTGAAAACGTTAACTCTCGGTGAGAAAATCAATTGGTACACTAATAAAACGCTTCTGTCAAGATTTTGTTAAAGAAATTTAAAGTTGAGAAAACTCTAGTGTATGGCGCCATAAAAAGTGAGACAAAATCAAGAATGGGTATTTAAAAAAAAAAATATATGTGGTTGCTACAATCTTTACAAGTACCTAGGCAAATAGTCAAAGCCTAAATCATCAGATGAATTCATCTGATTCTACAAATATTGAAGAAAATAATATTTCTTGTACTTTTTATGAGTTCTTGGTTTCATTAGACTTCATGCTGCATTTCTGTACATAATTTTCTTTGTCTCTCTCAGGACGTTTTCGTTTCTTTGAACGTTTTTGGGCGACCAACTACTCATACAATCTATCCCACTTTTGAACAATTGCGTTTTCTGAATTGACAGTTTTTATGGCAATCCTTGATAAGCAATGAACCTGTACAAGACGGAAGAAAACGTTGGACCCAAACAATTCTGGCTTAGACAGGTTTTACGGTACCAAAGACTAGTACATTAGATCTGGAATGAAAATTCTAGTAGTCAGGGAAACAAATGAAACTTTCTTAAATATATAAAACTTAATGTTTTGTGCAATGTTTTGTCAAAATATTAAATAACTGCATATTACAAGTATGCACGATTCACACTGACTAATGTCAGCAATCTTATGACAGTGTATCAGGTAAAGATCCATAAATACGAAGAATTGGCTCGTATCGTAAAAGAACAGTGGAATATCCTAGAAACAAACACTTCCTGTGTTTGATACTGTGATTTGTTTTTTTCAGCAACAGGCATACTTCCAAAGACCTTACAGAACTTGCTAGATCCATCAGTCTCCAGAAACCTGTTTTACTCAGTACATGCTCATTGATCAGGAAGTTACTGGGAAGTAATGGAAGTTTTTAGGTTCACAATAGTCAATGTAAATATGTTTCTGAAACGTACACATAAATATGCATCTATTTGCTTTTCCTTTATAAATTTTGTTTATTGATATACAATCTAATTGATAATATGTATTAAGAATTTTGAAGTCAAGCATTGAGAGAAGATATCTGTGCGAGTTGTCTCAGTACCAATGAACTGTGCATGATTAAATAATAATAATAATGTTCAGGAATTTTAATATATGTGAATATATATGTAATATATGTGATTATCACACATATTACACAGGATCGCACACATTTTCTACTTTGACCAAATGCTGCAGGGTAACATTTATGGCATTATCTACATTACAAGCAAGTTACTGCTTCAATTTCTCAACAGTTAACATCCATTCATAGTTAAATAATAGCTAGTCTGTAGGAACATACAGTAAGAAGAATTAGTCACTCGCATTTCTTCAAAGTTTGTCCCAAACTATTGGCTATCATTGTGCAGCAAATTTTCAAATTTGAACCTATGAAATTTTCCCTCCAACATGTCAAGTTTTGAAAATAAATGGGTATTTCAGGAAATTAGAGTTAAGTCACTACTTGGAAAGAAAAACATTCTAGAATAAACCAGTCGAAATATATATCAGGCTTTGGAAATTACTCCAAAAATCCAAAAGGTTATTTCCTCTATGAAATAAAGTTTTAGAATGCTTAGGAATTTGCAGGTGATGCAATTCACACCCCAGAAAATGAAAATAATAGCTCAATTTAGATAAACAATGAGAGTCCACTTTTGGAAATACACTTCACAATTATCAATAAATATTGCAAATAAATATTTGATATTGCACAGTTATTGGTTGGTCTATTTCTCTTCCTATAGAATACCTGTCAACCTAACACCCTCAGTTTGGAAAAAAGGCTGAAATGGGGACTAATGAATTAGGATTTCTTGGCTGGCCCAAGCAAATGCGCAACAATAGCCCATGACAGTCTTGAACAAAATTACTTCAGATTGGATTTTTTTTTATTTGTTACTATGTACAACTCAAAAAGGACTCCAAATTGGCAGCATATTAAGCGTATATCAGCAACATGCTGAAACTGCCATGTAAAAGTCTAGTCTGGAACCAGCAATAATCACTTTAACATTGCATAAACCCATCGAAGTTCTATATATCGATCTAAGAATATAGTAATCCTATATAATTAAAATATAAAACATGTAAAATCCAGTTCAGTACATACTGAAAGTACAATTCTTCTCTTCCAAGTGTCAAAAAAACAAAATGGTTCTCGGTTTTCGCGCAGCATCATTCACATACGAATACTATCTCAATTTGATATGCTAAGTCAATAATAATAAAATTATTATACTTTTGACGCCGTCTTATATTACTGCAAATCACGTCATCAATGTAAGTACTGACTCCGAAAATTACCCCTCAGACTACACGACTGATACGAAAACCCTTCCCCTCGTACGATTTCACCCTAACACGGTTTTAGTCAAACAGAGAAATATTGCCAATAAACAGACTGAATCCTCATATATTGCCCATAATTTGTATTAAACCAAAAAATTATAACTATCAGTACACCTACCATCAACTGGAATCACAAATAAACACAACCCATTGAACGCATACACCATTCGAACACCAGCTGCACACGATCTGTCGAATAGCAAGTAACAAACAACCACGTGTTACTCATGCTGATGTACATTTTCTTTGAAACACTTGGCAAGGAATAAAGATGTCCAAAATGACGTCACAACGTTTGGCGGGAAATTGTTGAGTGGCAACATCTGGTGTGCGCATAAGCGATTCCTAGAGAGTTACTAAGTTTTTGGCTGTATTATGCCGTTCCCGATGTGAATTTGTCTCATCACATTAGTTATTTACAATGATATTTGTTTTCTTTCGGTTTATTTAGATTCTGGCTGCGAATTTCGTCAACAAATTGGATTTAAAAAAGCACTATTTTATAATGAAATGAAATGTATGAAACATTTGGTTCCATGTGCCCTTTCATCGGTTATGAAAAATACCAAGAAGTGACTCCTTCCGTATATTTTTATAAACTGTCGGCGTTTAAAAATATTTACGAAAATTGTATTAATTATATCATTGAGAGAAATATTAAACTTTAATAATCGTCCGGAAAAAAATCCAGGAAGTTCATAAATACTCAAAATGTTCGTAATTTTTCACGGGGTGAAGGACGTTTCAACACTAAGTTAACCAGAGTTTAATATAATTTAATTATTAATTTTTTAATGTTTAATTGTAATAAATATATAATTATTTTAAAATATATAAATTTTACATATTTAAAAAAATGTTTGCGGTTTCTTGTGCTGAATTCAAATTTTGATGGTTGAATTTCAATATTCAAGTTACGCACATAAAACCTTACTTGTTATCCCCAATGATTTTAAATGTTAACATTTTTTATGAAACTTATTTTCAATATCTTTGGCTTGGCAAGTTTTAATGAACATTTGATGTCATTTCTTGCAATACAATTGGGACACGACTTGATATCCCTGATGGCAGAAGAAATCAGTTGATTTGGTGACCTACGTAACACTTGGGCTTTGTTTTTACACAAACTAGTGAGAACCCGTCTCAAAAAATTTGACGGTGAGATCTGAGATAAATGTAAAATACTGTGCCCAGACTAATGTTCACAATACGTTGAATTGTTTGGATCTTCAGAGTATAACGAAGATATTCTGTGATGTGTAGTTCCCAAAATTTTGAAGACGTATGGCCCATGACCATGTGGCAATGCAATATCGGCACCAAATGACACAAAAGATAGAGCACTATTATACTGACGGATATTATTTCTAAAGATTTTTTATGTGTCATCGTCTCCTATGAACAACTTTGATTTCTTCTGGCATATTGCTCGAAGGTGAACTTATTTTCCCATTTAAGCAACGCAGTAAACTCGTTTGCAGAATTTCTCTCACATGGGAAGTACAAAGCAGAACAAAACTGACTTATAGACAACGACCCAACAGAAAACGAAATGACCTCGCTAACACGACACCTACGCTGACTTTCCCTTTCCCTGCATCCACTTAATGTACGTTTGCGTCTTTTGGGGCGCGTGGGCAATGATTCGGAATTCGACATAACCTGTGAACAACTTCACTACTTCAGTACAACAGAACAAAACCCATAGTCCAAATGTTCTCTACAAAATACACCACAAAAGCAAAAACATGCAAACTTTCAACGCCACAATGCAATTATTACACTGAAACAAAACCTTGATGAATTGTAAACAAATATCAACAATGGAAACAAAACATCAAGCAGCGCCACCATGAAGCAGCGTGGGCTCATATCTATCCACTCATATACATCGATTTTGAAACAGCCACCCTTTGGAAGTAAACAATTGACTATTGATAAGCGTACTATTAAAGAATGACTTAATTAATTAATTTACACCGTGAATTTGGTGAATCAACACAAACAATATATGATAACACATCTAGTGATCACATTCTTTCATTTAAAGGAAAAAAATACTACAATCGGTTCAGTAGAAGCTCTAAACGAAGCCATGGCACAATACATTATTTTTTTAAATATATAGATAGTCTTGAAGAAAATGGTTTAGATTTTACACAAATAGTCTTGAAGATCCACACAATTTTAGTGGCTCATACGTATTATGGTGAATACGTAAAATGGTTTTAAGCAATTTTTTTCGTACCGGGACTCGACCTCAGGTCTTTCGAGATAACTCGCCGTGCGCCTTACCTCTATACCGAACCGCAGTTGTCAGTGTAACTGAGGCCCATACTTCAAAATCGAATTGTCTCCGCCCAATATTTCCAACACTCACTTTTCTGAAATTCAGAGTGATCAACAAAAATGAGACCTCCACCATTATTTTAAACGTCCCTTGTTTTATTCGTGTAAAATATCTAAAGAAAAATTAGGAGCGTTTTCTTGGGAAAAAAAATTAAATTTGTGTTAATGTCTACCAGTAAATTTTGTGAAAACTACTGTTTTTGAAAACATTGTAGCCAACCAAAAGATTAAGGACACTTATTCTTTTTACACAAATTGTCAAAGAAATAATTTTTATTTATTGAAATATGCAAAAAATGTTTAAAAAATTACCTCGATCTCTAATAAGAAACTTCGTTGTACCTTTTAAAAATGACTTGGACCACCATGATTGCGTACACATTCTCTCATTCTGTCTGGAATAGTGGCAATGATTTTAATTCCTTCCTCAGTGGTGATCTGCCTCCAAAGTCTGACAACCTGCCCTTTCAGTTCTTCCTTCTTGCAGGCTTCTTATTCAGCAGTCTGTTTTCCATTGTATTTCATAATTTTTCTATAGAATTTAAGCCCGCACTTTTGGGAGGCCATAAGACCTCGACAACATTCTCCTCCAACCAAATGCTTGTCACACGAGATTTGTGAGCAAGTGAATTGTTCTGTTGAAAGTTGAAGATGACTCAAGGTGCTGCGAAACTGAGGGCAACATAACTTCCTCCAGAATTCTGCAATAAGATGCACTGTACACAGAGCCGTCCACAACAGAACAGTCTTCGGGGCCTTCAGATGTGATGACGCCCCATATCATGCTGGCACAACCTCTCTGCTGCACTGAAGGGGCAATGCAGTCTGTACGATATTTCTCTGTTCTTGTGCAGATTTTACGTCTTGGAAACTTAATTCAAATACACTTTCATCACTGAAAGAAACTCTCTGCCAAGCTGAGCTGATTTGCCCCATCCAAGTCTCTCTTCACCATTTTAAAGATTGTTGCCAGTTTTTTTCTGTCAAAAGGGGTTTTCTTACGGCGACGTATGAATTCATTTAAATTTCATTGAGTTGACGTGAAACAATCATGCTGATACGCGTATTTGGCATTTTACAATCACACATTATCAGATAAACTAGCATTTTTAGCCTTTTTGCCACGTAATCACTTAACACTTTTACTACGTAACAATTTTTGCAACGTAATCTTTTTGCTACGTAAAATAAGGTGTTTGGCTCGCCTTGGTAGTGTCTTGCGTGGTCGACCACTTTTCGGTAAATCCTCAATAGAGTTTGTCTTACGATATTTGGCGATGGTTTAGGTTGCACGTATCTTGAAAACTTCCAGCTGGGCAGACATTTTCCTGATAGAGCCTATTACCTTTCGCATACCAACAACTATCATCTATTTTTACTTTCTCGCATTTACTTCGTAAGAACAGAAAGTTATGTAATCGTGCGCCGGAAAACGGCGAATTTTCGCCAGAAAAACTCCTATTGCTGGTCCCTGGTAACGAAAAAGTTGATGAATCTTGTTGCTATATATAATGAATTACATCTTCTTACACGTGGAGTAGCCAGAATCGATATTTTGTTGGACAATTATACTGAAAAATCGATTGACGACAAAACGTGTCTCCCTGTCTATGGTCAACGTAAGGGCCTTAAGCAGTTCAGCCGGTTTTCTCCGAAATTGATATTTACCGATCGATCTGATCGAACTGAAGGCTTTGGAAGTTTCATTCAGATGCTTTGATTTTTGAGGTTTCCTTGCATAAAGCCTCAAAATTATTTTCAAAATTTTCTCAAAAAGGCATCAATTTTTTAAAATAAATTTTGTCCTCGGATAGCGTACAGGACGCTTAAAAGAGAATGTTGCAGGTCACATGTTCATTAACATCCCAGTTTTTTCGAAAATTGCAAAAATGCAATTTTTGGCGCATTTTCCTACAAGTATAATATTAGAGATAGAGATTTTTCCTTTAATGACATCTGTTCCTTAAAGACAGATCTTGAAATAAGATGTCAATATTTGGAAAATAGGAAGATGCGACGAAAAATTGCACTTCTGCAATTTTCGAAAAACTAGTATTTCAACGAAAATGAGACCTGCAGCATTCTGTTAAGCGTCCATTACGCTATCCGAGAATAAAATTTAATCAAGAACAGACAATTTTGAGAAAATTTTGATGTTGAGGCTTCATACGAAGTACTTTCAAAAATCAAAATATGTTTCAATCTCGGAGGTCCTCGAGTTCATTTAAATCGATTGAGGAAAACCAATTCTGGAGAAAATCATCTGGATGGTTTAGGCGCTAGCGTTGACTACAGACGGAGAGAACCACAAGACGCTTTCCCGTCAATCGCTTTTTCAGTATCAAGAACCATAAAACATGGATTCTGGCAACACAACGTGTTACAAGAAGTAATTTGCAATCTGTAGGAACAAAATGTGTCCACTTTTGCGTTACCAGAGCCAGGCAATAAAAGTTTTTCTGTCGAAAATTCGCAGTTTTCAAATGCACGATTACAATACTCTTAAGAAGTAAAGGGAAGAAAGAAAAACACTTACTCGGTACTCCAACACGTTATTTCCGTTGAAATCTGGAAATCGTTTTTCCGCAGCAATACGTAACTGTATATTTTTATCTTATAAAGGTAATATTATTTATTTGGGAATATTTTCTGTTATTTTTAAAAATGTAACACTCCATAAATATAGTGCATAGTCATTTAATCATGTGTGTCTCCAAATTGTAACAATGGCTCTCAGGTTCTTTATGGCCTGGTCAGCTCAAGTGTAGTAAATCATACCAATCTTTCTATTACTGTGGGTGGTTTGACCTCTAATGTAACATGCTGCCTGTAGGGTTTTCTGTACCAATTAGTATTTTCTTCTCAATCTCTCAATTGTCATATCCAAAAAATGATTTTTATACTGACCATCATGCTATATGGCAAATTGGATATTTGTCTGATATGCATTTAATTTTCCAAGGATAACATTGAACTAATTCTAGTTTTTCTCCATTCTTTACCAAAAAATTTTATGGATAGGGTTATTTACAACTTGTGCCTCTCATTCAGATTCAGATTATTACTTTCGCGTATACATACGTATATGCGGGAGTAATATACATAGTATAGAGAAAGTTACGTGATGCTGCGGAAAATCGATTTCGAGATTTCAACGGAAATACACGTTTTGGGGTCCCCTGATACCGAAAAAGTTTCTTTTTTAACGTCCGTCCGTCCATCTCCCTCTAACGGGGCACCGCCCCAGCCGGAACAAGTTCTAAGCTTCCGGCAGGTCTTTCAGCATGTGTGGAAGTGTAGTACTTGTAAGATGTGAGGATGGGACAAGGAAGAGGAAAGTAACATCGCACGCGGTCCTCGGCATCAACTCTGAGCCGCCTAAGCCAGTTACATTATCCACCGACCAGCTTCTATACCTTGGATTCTGACTATACGAGTTCAACGTGTTAGATGACGTAATTTACTATACTGAGGAACAAGATTTATTCACTTTTTAGTTACCAGGGCCCGGTAATAAGAGTTTTTCTCTTCGAAAGTTGCCGTTTTCCGGTGTGTATACTGCAGTTTTTGTAAATGGTTGTAAATGTCGTTAACGCCGCACCATTTCCTACCACTGAAATTTTTACAGAGCTGCCTCTCAATTCCATTCAAGGTCCGTCACCACTAGAGCATTTAAGCACGGTTTTTCGCGTCATTCTCGGTGGTGCCGCTAGAGTCGCTTCATCTGCACCACTGCTTGATACGGTCGCGAGCATGCGACATCTAGAGGCACGACTGAGAAAGACCCGAAAAACCGTGCCTAAATGCCGCCACCATGGTGACGGGCCTTGAGTGGAATTGAGAGGCAGCTCTATAAAAACTGCCGTATAATTGCAATACTTTTTCTTCTTACGAAGTAATGGAGAGAAAGAAAAAAAATCTTTTAAATTCTCTTTAACAGTAAAATCAAAAACTCTACAGGAAAATGGAAGAAATTCGCACGAGAAAAGCAATTCCGCGCCGAAAACCTGACGCCAATTTTCATTAAATTACAATAATAATTAACAATCGTTGCTGTTGGAAACGATCCAATAACTATTTACATGGCCTCACATTGGACACTATTTACATTACAAGGGATCAGCTATACTCCAGATTATCTGTTGTGACCACTCAAGACTCTCATATATAATTTAAATTTCGCACGATGGCGGAAATACCAATGATCCATATTTGTGTTTTGCAGGCTGCATCCAACAGGCGTACTATACCAGACCGCCTCACAGTGGTGCATTTTGGCGATTTCCTGGCCAAAACCTCTGAGAGCTATAGTACGTTTTCTACGAAGACCAAAATTATTTTGGATTATCTTTATAATGTAAGGGAGCCGGTAACATAATACCAGAATAATGCGCTTCTTAAATCTGTGAGATATAAATATATATTTTTCTATATAAACTTGGTTAAATTTTATCAATTCACAAAATTGATTTTAGAAAACCGTATGGATTACTTACGTATTAATTGATAACATTTGGCATAAAGAAGAATGGTATTAATGCCATCTCATGCCCTCTGCCAGAGAAAATTCATATACAATGTCCGAAGAACCGGAAAGGAAGATCACATTTTTCACTAGGGTACATTTCTCCCTACGGTGATATTTGGCTCAGGCAAATGAGACAAAGCATATTTGTTCAAGAATTTTAACTTTCTTTTGGGAACATCCCTCAAGCTGGAAATGAAAGGAACAGAAGATCTCAACAGGCGATTAAACATCTCCTGGATTGGGTGCAGTCTTGAACATGTTCGCGAGAATCCTTCTCCATACCGTCTTATATCTTTGTGAATAGATACTATGCATGTATTACTATGAATATTTTGAAACGTATTTCTTGGCGGTATCCAGTGCGTACTTCAAAGAAAAAGGCTAATGTTGTATCCACTGGATATTGTAAATAATTTTTTTCTAAATCTCTTAATTATACCCACATCTATCTCGGTTATTTCTGAGGAATATTTAGATTTCTCAAAAAAGCGTCATGCTGAATTACTGTCGTTGCTATTACCATAATCTTGTTTGGAAAGCTCTACATTCAGACCATTTTTCTTTGAATTGCATATGAATAAGTTTCTTGACCATATTCAAACTCTAGTTGCAGTATTATTTCATAAAAAATAATATAATACTAATTTTATAACAATAATCTAATATGAATAATTGTTGATATGTAACTTAGGAGTTACGTGAACAAATATTACTTTACGATCAATTGTATTTTTGATTTATTTTTTAAAAGTGGTATGATGAGTTTCTTTGATATCACGTACGTATTTGACCTTTCATCGAGCGCACACCCTTCCTTAAGACGAGTTTCGATGACACATTATGTAAATATTACTTTATGTATAATTGTAATGAAATAAAATGTGCGTAATCCAGTCCAGAAGACGTAATATGTACATAAATATTATGTTCATGTAATATTAGTGAATAGTCATAATCTGTTACAAAAATTTAAAATATTAATTTTTTAAATTTTAAATAATTAAAATGTATATATTTTAAATAATTAAAAATATTAATTTTTTTGTTTATAATATTGAGTAAATTTGTTATTTCAGCAAAAGGGATCAAAATTTTCCGCTAGAAACAGCATTGTAAAAGCAGTTCCCGTTCTCAGGACGGATCCCGACGAGTCATATTCTGCGGTCACGCGTGCTTGACGAAAAGTTAATTCTTTATATTAACTAATGGGGCAAGTTGGGGCATGATTTTATAACTGGATTCGAAAGAGGATAGATTCATATAGTAAATGAAATTAGAAACATTGCGGGATTCCGCGAAATTGGTAACTCTCAGCCTACGTGAACTTATGAGTAATTAAAATTGTATTGATTTCATGCATTTTAATATTTCATCTCACGTCGGTATTATGCATTAATGCATTATAAAACAAACATGAAAATACTCTACAAACCTTCAGGAAGAGAATCCATTCTGACAGTTTTCTCTGCACAACTTTCTATGGCCACCACTTACAAATAAAGACGGTCTCTCTATGTTACTCTTGCACTGCAGGTCTACCGAACGCCGCGAAGGGTAAGTTCGGGTGACTACTGGTGCCAGGGGAACTGACCCAGAGACACGAAGTGGGCAGAAACAGATGCCCCCAAGTATACAGTGTGTCGTAGTATTTGCAAAAGTTCAGTAAACGCGATTTCATTTTTGAGGTTTTGGCCAGGATTTCGGGAAAATGCACCACCGTACGCCTGCACAAGTATCAAAACCCTGGGAAAAAATTTCAAGGCGGACTTGACCTCCACATAACTTTAGCTGCGGAAACAACAATCGTTAAACTTATCTTGATAGTAGATTAAACAATTAAAAATGATTTTTACTTTTCAAATTATCAAGCAAACTGAAATTGAATAAACTCTTGGCAAAACGAAATTGTAAGTAGCAGGATCGCAGCAATTAATTGTTTCATTTTGTAGTAATACTGTGAAGTAGTTTTCTATATGTGTTCTTTATTAAAAAATAACCACACCGCCCATATATAACAATATAGCTGAAAAATATATCAATTGTATCATGTTTTCATGTTTGGTACAAAATACTATTCCAATTAGGATTAAGCAAAGAAATTATACTTTAGAATATATATATATATATATATATATATATATATATATATATATATATATATATATATATATATATACAAGTAAATCCGTCAGTTGGTGCTCAAAAGGGTCCGATCCAGGAACCAATTCAATTTTCTCAGTGGTTCTATTTGTTTTTTGGGGTGAATTCGAATTTTATTTTTGCCACATCGAAAAATGTCGGCTTCACAGAAAAAAGAGCAAAAAAACTTTAATATATCGTGTTTCTTTCGGTTATTCGCTTATATCTCGAAAACTCTGCGTTTTATCAAAATAGCCCCTACTTACAAAATTAAATTTGACAAAATTTGCTGATACTTCGCGGGAGTAAAAAGGTCCCTCTTGCTTTCGCGAGTATTGGAGAATTAAACTCTTAGCAATGCCAATAATTCGTTAACTAGTTCAATAAAAGAATGAAACTATACCGCCGTTGTAATATGGGAGGATACTATAAATCAATAGCTTGTAATATTCCCTTCCCATCTTTTGAAGCTAAAATGTTCATTCATTAAAATATTGATTTCATTACTTATTTCTGGGCGCGCAGTTTGAACTGATACTTTCGTCAGTTACATTTTGCGAAGCCGTTGGCCGACAATTGCATTCGTACATTGCACCCAGATTTGTATCTGAGTGCAGTCAGTCAATCCTATGCGGTGTCCGTGAATAACAATGAGAAAATGGAATATGTCCCATATGACGACTAACAAAATAGTTTACTAATATGGTGTTGGTGCAAAAGAGTAAAAAAATAGGGAAAAAATTATGTTTCGTACACATTAGTTGTTTTGTTTTGTTTTTTTTTTGGTTATTTAAGGTCGCATCAACATCTAGGTCATTAGCGACCACTATTGGGAGTTAACGGTATGGTAACTATGAAGATGAAACGAATTGGTGATGATAATGGACGAAAGGACGAACACAAATACAACCATGCCCGAGGCGGGACTCGAACTTGCGACCCTACGACACTACTGCCTTAGCGATCTCGGTCACCGGGTCGGCACATTAGTTGTACACATTAGTTTCGTACACAGTTGTTAATTTCCCTAAGACTTGGTTCATGTTCAGCTTGTTCAGTTGCTGCATACTGCTACACATAAAACAATTAATATTAAAGTACATTGATGTGCGGCCAGCGATGTTTGTCTCTCTCGACAGTTTCACCGAAAACGCAAAGAAACGACGCTCCGCCCAATCCCGTTGGCAGAGTCGCAACGGTGTCTGCTGTGACGCGGCAGCCAGCCTAAATTTCTCGCCCGGAAATAACATTTAAACTCAATTTTTTCGAAGGATTTTTTCCTAAAAAAAGAGAAAAAAACGGATGTGCCGTTCTTCATGAATGTCAACATTGAATCTTTGTTTTTTTGTAAAGGGAGCTTCTGAACATTACGTATAGCATGCAGATGGAACCCGCAATACGCTGCCGAGAACTACTGGTCTGCATAATAAAACTAGAGGTGCTACAGAATGGCACAGACTTTCTCGTAGCAATTTTTTTCTAATTTCCTTGGTGTGCACTGGCTTGAAGGTCTTGCTCCATTCCCTGGCCAGCTGTCATCTATCGTCGAACAAAGTACATTTTTTAAAATGTTCTTTACTTTTCGGTTTCTTAATAGTAGAACCGAATTATTACTTCAAGAATATTAAAGAAAAGTATAAAATATTTTTTTAATCGAATAAAGAATGATATAGAAAAATTTGGAGCCGTTTTTAAGAAAATAGCGATTAAGCATTACTGCAAATGAGAAATTTGAAGCTCTTTTTCACAGAAATCTATTGAGTTTCCGAAAAACTTTATTTAAAGTCAATTTAAGCACTTCCACCCACAAATGCAGTAATGTATTCAAATCAATGGAAATGTGCATATTAACAGCGTGAGTGATATTTCGAAAAAATACATGTGTAATTTTTGGAAAAAACGAACAAACAAATGAATACACCAAAATGAACTTTAAGTCATACTTTACGTCATGGACAGTCCAATTAGCACTATTCATTGGAAAAATTTGAAGAAAAAATCGGAGTCATTTTTGAAAAAATGGCGTTTGGGCGTTTCTGAAAATCGAAACAGAAAACTGTTGAGTTTTCGAGAAACTTTATTTGACATTATTTAAAGCACATTTACTCATAAATCTAATAATGTGAAGAAATAGCCTCAGATGTAAATATTACCAACGTGAGAGACAAGTTAAGAAAATTACAATTTTATAATTTTCGAAAAAACAAAAGAATAGACCAATATGGCGTTATGTCTTCGCATAGGGTTCGATTGGTACTAACCCTACCAAAAATTTAAAGAAAAAAATTGGTGCCGTTTTTGAAAAATTCTTGATTTTTTTATTTTTCAAAATTACAAATATTGCACGCACTATTGCACGAGAACTACTAAAAATTTCAAGAAAATCTACATGACCTTTATAAAAGAACTATTTATGAACAAATTTCATTAGAAGGAAAAACTTCTTTGTAATTGTAATAAAAATACTTCTTTGTAATAAAAACTATCTTCAACTTTGTAATTGTATGAAGACGCCGAAAAAAGTTCAAAATTTTGCAAGTTTCGAAAACTCAGAGTTAACCACGAAAATCGGACCTACGCTACTTTTATAAGTGTATTGTACTCTATTCTTACAAGAAATTTAAAGAACATATTTGGAGACGTTTTTGAGATAATTTTAAAATGCCCTGGGGGCTTCGTGTAAAGTACCCCCAAATTTTAAAGAATGGTTTTAAAAATTTCCAATCGAGCCAGATCAACGGGGGTTTATTTAATTTGAAAAAAATCGTACGCATGGTTTAGGCGCTAGCAGTGTTCACAGACGATCGGACGGACAGACACAGATGGACGGATGGGCATTTTGAAAAAAGAAAAAAAAAACACTTTTTCGGTATCAGGGGACCCCAAAACGTGTATTGGTGTTGAAATCTCGAAATCGATTCATTACATAAATTTCGCTATATAACGTATATTACTCACAGATATACGTATGTATACGAGAAAGTAAAAACTCGAAGTAGTAACTATTTATTTATTTTACGTCAAAAACAGTTAAAACTGCGTATGACGTACTATAGGGAGAAGTGAATTGTGTGCACATTTTCAAAATTCTGTGATCCCTACACTACGTCATATACTACTTTAATTTTGAATGAAAAAAAAAGAAAAAACTCTAACACGATCCGTTTTAGAAGCTTAAAACCAGGTTTTCGACTTTTGGAGGGACACAGTTTTATTTTTCTATCCCCTAATCTACAAAATGAGGTTTTATAGACATAGTCCAAGCTTGGTGTTTAAGAGAAGGATACTCTTCTCTATATTCACATTTGTGTACGTGAAAAGCATATTGTTAAATGTATATTTGCCTTCTGGGAGACGTTGCTCTGTTGGCGGTAGAGGCCACGAGACCAATTTCCTTTGCGTTTCCCATCGATGCAGGAGAGGGAGAATAATAAAAAAAAGGCTGTGTTAAATATTTTCGAACTGCTTGTTGCCCAACTGATGCGTCACTAATGTTAAATCAAAATAATGTGCTAAAACTTTAAAAATATAGTTATTATGTTGAATCTTATCCTGCTCACAATACTTCACTTAAAACTTAAAATAATCATTTAAGAATTGAACAAAGGTTTAAAAAAAAGTATTTCATTATCGTTAACGTGCACAAATGGGTGAAATTTTTGCACGGGTTCAGCTAGTACTATTTAATAGCTGAAATGCTGATCCATCATATCATTATAACTATTGCTATTATAATAAAATGAAACAGCGACTATCTTTATAACATCGCATATTTTTTCACAAAATATTACTCGTAATGGATGATTAATTTTTCTAGAATCTGGCAGAGTTGATTATTGGTACCATGTAGATTAATAGATGTAGATTATTAGTATAGATTATTTATAGATGTACCATGTAGATTATTGGTACCTCTACCAAGGTAGAGGCATGTTACCAAGTGTTTCGTCTTAGGCATTGTATTGTATTTTGAATGAACGCGATCCGGTTCTTCCAGCTGTCCTCACTCTAGGTCCTAAAGGATTCTTCACAATAATTGTGTTAAATATTTTCAAACTTTTCGTTGCCATTAACTAAGTAAACTTTGTCAACTTGCTGTAAAGAACAAGAGTGACCCGTTTGTCAACATGGCGACCATAAGAGACCGTTGTAATTACAAATGAAATCTCGGAACTTCTACAGTCTATGCATGGTGGGAAGAGAGAAATATCTTTCCACCATGAGTCTAGTGAGTTTAGTTTGGTTGTCGGTGTAGAACTTTCCAATTTGAGAGTGAATTAACTTGTGAATTCATTGTGATACATTTTAACCCAAATGTCGATCATTAAGGTTCAGTGTTCTGACGGAGAAGTTTTGGAAGTAGATATAGAAAGTGCTAAATACTCCCACACACTCAAAACCTTGACAAAAAATATAACGGATGCGGACGATGACTAAGTTATTCAAATTACTAACGTTAGCTCTGAAATATTGAGGAAGTTTATTGAATGGGCTTCTCACCACAATAACAGCGAGTATCCTCCTGTTTTTCAGGATCTTTATCCACATCCTTCCATTGAGGGGTCTATAGAGATTGCAATTGATTACCTCAGTAGTTGGGATACTGAATTTATAAATGAACTGGACCAAGAAACACTCTTCGATTTAACCAAGGCCGCGAATTATTTAGACATTAAGGGTCTTCTGGATATTTGCTGCATGACGATCGCTAAAAAGATTGTTAACAAAGCACCTCAAGAAATCCGCCTTGCATTCAATATAGACAATGATTTCACTGAAAGTGATGAACAAATTCGCGAAGAAAATTCATGGTATGAAGAAAAATGAATATCTCTCTAGTATATATTTGTTGATAATGTCAAGCCATGGATTTTCAATGTGGTAGACCTCTAGTTCTTTCCACAAACCTGTGTTGAATGTTTCATTGTATACCCAATATTTTCATATTTCACAAATTATTTTCATTATTATCACAGCGTCTTTGGAGTTTTCACTAAGTAACAAGAACTGATTTTTTATTATCAAATAATGTTTTCAATCAAAATATGTTTTTCTTTCATGAAACATCAAGAAAAAATTTTGCTTCCACTGTACACATTATTTCCAAGAATAAAATTGTGAAATCTTGTAAATTGTATTATTTTCTCATGTTGTACTCCCTTTTCTCTTGCCTTTACATTTAAATTCTTTCTTACCAGGTCTTTCTTATGGTGAGCATATTTTATTATTTTCTGATAAAACATCAGCTCATGTCTCTTGTCACCGTATGTTAATCAAAGCAAATTCTACATTGAATCTTGAGAGAGATTGATAGTTAAACAGATTAATATTAAGTCAAATACTTACACCGGTAGCGGTAACTAAGTGCATCAACTGATGTCACTGCAGCGCCTCTAACCGGGAGGTCCTAGGTTCGAGTCCTGACGGCGGCAGGATTTTCGACACTAGCTCTTCAGCTAGATCGAATGGAGTCTGGAGGAGAATTCTAGCGGCCGGCTGCTCTGATCGGTAGTTTTCCGTGGTTTCTCCGATCAACACCTGGCAAATGCCGGAGCAGTACCCTACCGAACGGGCCACGGACCGCGCGCGATCTGTCCTTCCTCTTCCTTGCCCTATCCTCTTCCCTTACACACACACACACACTTACACTAACATGCACTACACTACCACATATTCCGGGAGACCGGTCGGGAGCTTAGAGCTTGTCCCGACTGGGGCGGTGCCACCGTTGGTGGGAGAGTCCTGGTTATGGGGAAACCCCACTAGCCGACGGTAGGTCGGCGCCGGATCTCGCCATCCAGCGGGGGAAGATCACCGCCATCTCCCGAAAAAACATGCACTACACTAATGGGACTAATGACCGAAGCAGTTGACGCGCCCGGAAACACGAAAAAATCAATCAAATACTTACATAAATGATATGAGAGCAAATCATTGGTATACAAGTGAAACAAGTCCAAAACTTGAGTTTTATGACAATTCCACATACAGATGCTGTTAAACTTGTGTACTCAATCACTTTTGCTAGACAGGAGATAATATCTGGGTCATTTTTAACGCACTATTTAATATGTATTATCATGACTTTCTACAAACAAAAATATCAGATCTGAAAGGGGTTATTTCCTGTATTATTACTGATCTATTTATTTGTTTAAAAAGGAAATAATTGATATTTTTTGATATCCAAATTTCAGGATTTCAATAGTTTCAATATTCAAGGGCACAGAAAAATGTGACTTAGCAATCCAAATAACAAAACAAAAAATTGACTAAATGAGTTTCACTTTAATAGTTCCAGCCATCACATTCACATTTTGGATATGACAAGTAAGGAAAGAAGCCAATTTAGTACTTCTAAATAACACCAAATAATTTTGTTCAAGTTTCACCATAAAGCCTATAAGATGATTGATGAATGACTTAGGCCAATTGTGAATAATACTGAAAGATATTTGCCATAGTTAAAAGGAGAGGGAATGTATGAGTGAAGGGTAAGATGTACTGGATGTTCCAAAACATTTAAGAAAATCCAGTTTTAAAAATGTAATTAAAATAAAAACTTCAAAAGTTGGGAACTCAAACTACTAATATAATTTCAGGAGCTGGAAACAAAATGCAGGTCGCAAGCACCCAATGTTTAATTTCAAAAGCAAATAGCAAGAAACTAAGTTTAAAGCAGTTTTAACCTGTGTATTGTTAACAGAAAAATTACATTATATGAGGTATGCCCTCACATCACAAGGAAGGACAATGCATCCTTTAGATTATTTCCTTGAAATATTACACTTTGTTTCAACACATTCTCTACTTCATTACATTTTGTTCAAAATCTTATTTATGTGGTTTTTGTTTTCAGTAACTTAAGATGAAGATAAACCTATCTTATTTAATAATATATTGATTATTTTATTAATGAATTACAAAAAAATTTAAAGAAATTATAGTAAACAATATAAATTTTTCTGAACTCTATTTGCCGATGATACAGTATACAGTAATAATGAGATTAAATAAAAGAGAATGAAGGGAATGACAATTAACAGATTTTCCAAAAAGCTAAATAAGAATTTGCATGAAGCTATAATCGGGTAAAGCTTTTATGAAAACAGAGATGTGTTTAATTCAGTGGTTGGATTGAGGCAACTTTTCACAATTTTTTTTTTTAATAGTAAAATTTTGGATTTAATTGTTTTCAAAACAATTAGTATTTTCTTTTTAATATTTTATTTACTTTTTTATTTAAACAACTTGTTTATTAGTGACCTGAGATGCAACTACCAATGATATCACAGAATTTTTATTAAGTGGTGTTAACATTAGAATTACAAATTATTAGTTACTAGCATTCTTGAGTTGAATATTTTTTAAAAGATGAATTATTATAATACCTTCTGATGTGATATTCAGCAGGCACTGCTTATTTCAGATAATAAAAGGGGTATTTTCATTAAATGAAGGTTCTTGTATCATAGACACTCTGTGCCATGTAGGAAAAGGTTTATGGATACATGCCCATAATTGCAATATGAATGTTCAGAAATGGCTTGGATATTGTTGGAAAATGAATTATATCATGATAATTTAATGATGTCTGTTGGTAATAGTCAATTATAAAAATGATATTGGGTTACAACTTATTCGTTTTATGTCATCAATGTATTATAAATTATTGTGAATTGATGCACTATTTCAAAAGATTAATGAAGGCAGAATATTCATTGGTGAAAAACTAAGGTTTTTCACTGCAAAATTGGTAGACAAAATTACATTCAAATTCAACTATTTTTCTCTGTCTCTGTAATTTTTTCAGTCTGATATATGCAATAGAAGCTGAGAAAAAATAAAATATGAAAAACACGTTTCTTGTATCTCTGCAACAGATTGCCCTAGGAGGCTGATTTTTTTGGGAATCTGCGGCATTTTTCATTCTCTTTCATAGGAGCATCGCAATTATCAATTTGGTTTAGGGGCAATTTTTACTGCCTTATTCGGCTATATACTTTAAGCAAGTTCTAAATAGTGGGGCCACAACAGCACATTCTTTCTCGCACTATTTCTAACTACCCTGCTATATTATACTACCACATAAACCAGCATGTGTTTTCAACAGCAATTTTCTTTTTGCAGCGAAACTTGAACACAGATCCTCCAAGTTTACTCCTCGTCACTTAAAATACATGCTACAGAAACACTGTTCAGATCGAACTCCAATGAACGCTTAAAAATGTAAATGCCTGAACCAAAACACTTCCCAACACTTTTCAAACTTTCATCGCAACCAATCATGACTGAAAACAGATTTGCTGTGTTAGATGACAATGATTTTCCTTGCCTTCCCAATCCTCACTAACCCCTCCCATCATCGATACGTGCACCCACAAACCGGCGCAAACAGGCTAGCAAGCGCAAAGAAACAAAGTCACGTAGAGTTCAGCAACCTGGCCCACAAGTAAACACGGACATTGCCACTGAGCCCACCAAAAAGTACTAATTTTAGCAGATAGCCATGGGCGAGAAATCTCCCTGTTCAGTGGGAAACTCCCATTTAATTTCTGTCATGTGTGTGTTTAAACCTAACGGTAGGTTCGCCGACGTGACCAGTGAATTGGACACCCACACAAAACCTCTCACCAAACGGGATACAGTCATCATCATGGGAGCGCAGAATGGCATCTATTTGGGTGGTTATTTTACATCTGAGCAACATGTTGACAAACTACAACGTGCCGCCCAAAACGCGAACATTGTAATCTCGACTCTGCCCTCCTGGTACAACAAACCAACACTGTACAAAGAAATTAGACACGAAAACAACCAATTAAAACTACACCTGAGAGGCACACATGTTATATTATTTGAGCTTAACTTTCTCTCAGAAGAACACTACACCCAACTTTGGTCTTCACTGGAACCTTGTCGGAAAAAGTGCACACGGTAGCGAACTTGCAAAACACATCCTTACACCTGAAAAATAAAACCTCGTTAAATGAAAAATAAAACCCCGTTAAATGAAAAATAAAACCCCGTTAAATGAATAATACAACCCAATGAAGAGAATAATAAAACGCCCTAAAATAAAAATTACATCCCTATGAAAAGAAAATGAAAACACCCTGAAAAGAAAATGAAAACACCCTGAAAAGAAAATGAAAACACCCTGAAAAGAAAATTAAAACACCCTGAAAAGAAAATGAAAACACCCTGAAAAGAAAATGAAAACACCCTGAAAAGAAAATGAAAACACCCTGAAAAGAAAATGAAAACACCCTGAAAAGAAAATGAAAACACCCTGAAAAGAAAATGAAAACACCCTGAAAAGAAAATTAAAACACCCTGAAAAGAAAATGAAAACACCCTGAAAAGAAAATGAAAACACCCTGAAAAGAAAATTAAAACACCCTGAAAAGAAAATTAAAACACCCTGAAAAGAAAATTAAAACACCCTGAAAAGAAAATTAAAACACACTGAAAAGAAAATTAAAACACACTGAAAAGAAAATTAAAACACACTGAAAAGAAAATTAAATCACACTGAAAAGAAAATTAAAACACACTGAAAAGGAAATTAAAACACCCTGAAAAGGAAATTAAAACACACCGAAAAGAAAATTAAATCACACTGAAAAGAAAATTAAAACACACTGAAAAGAAAATTGAAACACACTGAAAAGAAAATTAAATCACACTGAAAAGAAAATTAAAACACACTGAAAAGAAAATTAAATCACACTGAAAAGAAAATTAAAACACACTGAAAAGAAAATTAAAACACACTGAAAAGAAAATTGAAAAGAAAATTAAAACACCCTGAAATAACTTTCTCTCGGAAAAGCACTTCACCCAGCATGGTCTTCACTGGATACATGTCGGAAAACATGCACACGGTAGCGAACTTGCAAAAAACATTCTTACACCTCATTAGTATCTTACCCAAGACTCATCTCCACCTACATCTCCCAGTTCTCTTTCATCATACGGAACCCTTTGGATCCAATTACCTTATCCCCTAAACCGAATCCTTGTATTACCTCTCCCATTATTCATTCCCCTACATCTGTAACCAGTCCTTCCTCAACTCCTGACACTGTTGGGACACGATACTTCCTTCGACCACGCAGTCGAGGTCAAAATGAGATAAATAAATAGCAACTACAGAGAGATGCAGCAGACAAGCACCCGTGTAGGTACTGTGACGTACTAGAATGAAAAACGCAGACGACTGTTCTGATTGATAGTTACAATATATTTACAGTACATTTACAATTAATGTATAAAGATTATAATACAAAAATCTAACCCCTTGGCAACCTTTCAGTTCTCTTAGCCGCGAAACCCCGCGACCGTCCCTAGGCCTCGCCCAGAACCACTGCTTCGGAAGCAGCAAAAAGCAACGCGAGGTGCGAAGCTGTCGGACAGAGTCCTGTAACTACACCAGTTACATGGCCTGTCGCCAAACCGATTTTCGACCTGAAGATCACGTGCAATGATAGCACTGGAGATACCTCTCGTCTTTCGACACCCTGCGTATCCCGCGAGGCGCCTGTCGGTGCAGCCTTAAATATCCGTCGGCTCGCCCCCACCCTACAAGCAGCGGGCGTCATACGGCTCGCTGGCCAGCCTTTCCAGGGCTGCAACCGACATCTCTTAAAGTCGCGTCCGCTCGCCTCCTTTTCAGGGATTTTCCAGCCGGGATTCCTACGGGGCTTTCCAGCCGGCGCGGCGTGGCGCCGCCGCCCCACACCCCCATTCTACATCCGGCTTAGGACGGGTTTCCCCGAAGCGGCCCGACGCAGCGGCGCCGAACCATGCGACGCTACAGTACATGCAAAAGATTCAAATAATGCATCGTAATGTGCAATCTCTTTCAAATAAAATTAAATTTATCGAGGCAGCATTACAGTTTGATCTCAGTCAAATAGATGTTCTTTGCTATACAAAAAATTGGTTATTTCATAATGATCTAGCTCTTTCAGCGCTAATGCCGAATATACCCGGCGTGGGTCGGTCGTGCCATGAGCGCTAATGCCGGATATTTCCGGCGCGCGATGTTTCGCCTGCTTTCTGGTTTTATTCCTAGGGGGCAGAACAAGCTATTGGCTTGGCACATCTACAGCTTCCTAAAAGTACTAAGTAGCTGTAGTATTTTTTGTGAACACATAGAGGGAGCGTAAGGAGTGTTTAAGCCGAATTCATCTGCCCATCGTGCGCGGCGGAGGCGGGCGGCCGGCCGGCCGACGTTGACTGACAAAGGAGTCGCTCGGTACTTGGACCGCGCGCAGGTCAAAACATGCGAAATTATATGGCTCCAGCACCCTCCACCAAGGAGGGTGCTGGGGCAATAAAAATCTCTGTGCAAAATCTACCCATCCTGGTTTTTGTGCCTCACTTTGTGTTGAGATTTCTTGCTGTGCGTTCGCGTTTTTCTGAAGTATTATTACATTCGACTTGGGCTTTGATTTTGGTTGCATTCTCTGGATTTCTATTATTTTCACCTATATATTTGAACTTTGTCTTCTCTTCTGGACACGATTTTTGACACTGAATTCTGCTTTACGGCTTATTATATAATATTTTATCTCGACTTTCGGCTTTGTATTTGGGAGTTTTGATTTGCGGATATTGGATCATGGCAAAACGTCGTGTGTACGCGGAGCAAGAGTTGACTGATTTTCTCACCCACAGCAGTAGTGAGGATGATCTGTCCGATTTGATTTTTTCGGATTCTGAAGAAGATGAAGTAACTTCGGCCCAGCCGTCTACATCTTCTGAGCCGTCAACATCAAGAGGTATCTCACATTCTACTTCTGCAACTCGCCTTGTTCTGGAGAGTTCGTCGGACTCCGAAGAGAATGAGAGCGAGAGTGAGGATGAACCTCCTAAGATGATGTCAAAGGGCACCGGTAAGATAACTTGGTCTTCTCAAGACTTCAAACCTTTTGTGCATCCGTTTATTGAAACGAATCCCGGTAATAGTGGCCTAGACGCCGGGAGATCAATTCTCCGTTTTTTTCTTTTCTTTTTTTCGGAAAGTTTAGTTTCTTTCATCGCCGAAGAGACTATCAAATTTTATAAATATACGGTTGATAAAACCGAACAGTCGAATTTTCCGCGTCTTTCTAAATGGAAAGACACGACAATGGAGGAAATGTATGCTCTCTTGGCAATGTGTTTGTTGATGCCCCACGTGAGGAAGTTGGCATTGAAAAATTATTGGTCGAAGCGTTCTCTGATAGCAACGCCTATTTTTGGTGAACTAATGTCACGTGACAGATTTTCTATGCTCCACAGTATGCTACATTTTTGCGACAATTATGTTTCACGCGGTAATGAGCGTTTAGTGAAACAACGGAAAATTGTTGATAGCGTGCGAGAATCGTTTCGAAGTGCTCTTGCTCCATTTAATAAACTTTGTATTGATGAGAGCTTACTCCTCTTCAAAGGGCGACTGTCTTTCAGACACTATATCCCTTCCAAGTGGAGTAGGTTTGAAATAAAACTCTTTGTTTTGTGCGACTGCAAGACGGGTTATATCCTTGATTTTGTTGTCTGCACTGGTAAAAACAGTGACATCGAGGACCACGAGTTAGGTCAGTCGGGAGATGTTGTAGCCACACTTCTCTAAGGATATTTACAGAAGGGTCATACGATATATGTTGACAACTGGTATTCAAGTCCAGCGTTGTTTACGTGGTTACACGATCGAGCAACGAACGCTTGCGGCACAGTGCGGAAAAACCGACGTGACATGCCAAAAATGGAGGAAAAATTGAAAAAAAGGGGAAATGAAGTTTGTGTTCGAACATTTTACTTGCGCTGAAATGGCACGACAAGCGGGAAGTGGGGATGCTTACCACATGCAGCACTGCAGAGATGGCTACAAGCAATAAAAGCGATTGGAAGACAGACGAGATATGATGAAACCGCAATGAGGTTTGGATTATAATCTAAGCATGGGATCAGTGGATAGAGCGGACATGATTATTAGTTCGGTAGAGTCCGCGAGAAAAACCGTCAAGATGTATAAAAAATTATTTTTTCATATTTTAGATTTATCTGTGCTGAATGCCCATGCCCTTCATAAATTAACTACTGGAAAGAAAATGTCTATGGAAAAATTTCACCTTGATCTAATTGAAGCAATTATAGAGAAATATAGTTCAGAAAGACGAAAATCTGGAAGAGGCAGAAGGTCGGAAGATACACCGACTCGCCTGACACAGCGACATTTTCCGACTATCGTCCCATCAGAAACGAAAAAAAAAAAAAAAAAAAAGAGCTCAGCGAAGATACGTCGTTTGTTCTAAGAACAAGCTACGTCGTCAATCCAGCTACATGTGTGCGCAATGTGACGTAGGATTATGTGTGCATCCATGTTTCATGATTTACCATCCAAAAAAAACATGAAATCACTTACTGCCTTTAAAAAATTTAAAAAAACAAATTTAAAAAAATATAAATAAATTTTAAAAAATAGTTCTAACTTCGCCAGTGTCGGTCCAAAGTCCGGATCAAAAAGAAGGATGGGAAATATAAACAGTTTTCTCCCCGCGCCGCGCCCCCTTCAAAGGGCGCGCGCCCGAAAAGAATGCAGACCACAGGCGACTCACGCGGGCCGGGTGACTCAGGGCCCGGGGACGCGCTGATGCCACAACAACGTAGCGCGCTTAAAGGGCTAGACACTCCAAAATTCCAGTTTTTACCTTACAGGATGTTATTGTAGAGCAAGGGAATCAAATAAGGGCACTGCTTACGGAGGTTCGTGTATTTACGTAAGAAATAATATTGATTCTAACTTCTTGTCAGAATTCAATTTATATGCAGTTGAAAAAGTTGTTGAAATAACAGTCGTACATCATACTACACTCAAAATTATCTTACTTTGCATCTACAGATTTCCAACAAAGCGAGCTTTAGATTATTTCAATTTCTTAGAAAATCTGGAGATAACTCTGAACAAAATTAGTAATCTCTTTTAAATTCATTGTTGTATGTGGAGATTTGAATATTGATGTTCTGATGGAATGCTACGAAAAATAGCGGTTTTTCAATTCATTCCTTTAATTTCGATATTACAGTGAACGTACCTACACGGAATACTCCTAAATCACAAACAGCAATAGATCAAATTACAATTAACAAAACCACAACTAGATATGAAATAATAACGAATAATCTAGGTTACAGTGATCACGATGTACAAATTCTTACAATTACTAATAATATAAATTCTGAGACAATAAATAAAACACGCATGTGCAGAGCATTTACTAAAGTTAACATAAAATAATTTTCGGACTACATGCTGAAGGAATCATGGGAGGCATTTTATAACGCTATTGACACAAATGAAAAATATAATTTATTTTTCTCAAAGCTTTCATTTCTCTTTAATGCGTGCTATCCTATTAAAAAGAGAAAATTAAACAATTAACGGAAAAGTAATACTTGGATCACACAAGGAATTAGAACATCGTGTAAACACAAAAGTACGCTCTACTTTATTACTAAACATCATACCGTATCATCCAGTTTCTATGTCTACTTCTGAGAATATAAAAGAATTTTAAGGAAAATAATAGTTTAGGCAAAAATAATGAGGATATTTTGAACGCTAGAAACAAAACTAAAGCAATGTGGAATATCGTAAAAAATACGACCACGTCATCACGATATTTCCTAGAGAATGTTGTTTTAAAGGATAATGACAGAGAAACAAGAAATCCAGAAAAAGTGGCGAATATCTTCAACCAACACTTTTCTAGAATTACGGTTTATCTCACGAAGGGACTAAAACCACAAAATTCATCATCATATGCTTCTCAAAAAAATTTCGGAACGATGTTTATTTACGAAACTTCTTTCA
The DNA here is from genome assembly GCA_011170035.1 of Teleogryllus occipitalis. Classification (NCBI taxonomy): domain Eukaryota; kingdom Metazoa; phylum Arthropoda; class Insecta; order Orthoptera; family Gryllidae; genus Teleogryllus; species Teleogryllus occipitalis. The sequence goes on along the minus strand of BLKR01000022.1, from coordinate 75,767 downwards.
ACGAAATCTTCAGAACAGTCTGTAAACTAAAAAATAAATATTTATCTCGTTTAAATGAATTTCCGGATTGTTTATTAAAAACGTGTGCACCTGCCCATTACCCATTAACCCATACACCCATTAACTCACATTTTCAATGCTTTTTTGTGCACAGGAGTATTTTCAGATATTTTCAAAATAGCAAAAATTTAGACACTTTTTTAAAAAGGGAACAAAAATGAAATTCTAAGTTACCGTCCAATTTCTCTTTTGTCAGTTTTCTAAAAAATATTAGAGGTGCTTTCCTATACGCGAATGGAAACTTTTCTCAGCAAAAACGAAGCGTTATCAGTAGACATCGGATGTTTAGGGAAATGCCTATTTTTTTCTAGAGAACTTATTTAAAGGCCGATAATATATGTCCACGAATCATGACAAATGATGACATTTGACGGAATTTTATAATGCTTATTTTTGTTTATTTTACCATAAATGCCTATTTTTTGCATAAATAACTTTTTAGGGCTTTTTTGCCTTTTATTTATTATATTTATATACAATGCTAAGATATCGGAAAATCGGCGATGGTCCAACGTGACCATTCATTACGAAACCTTCAATTCACGTCTTGAAATGTAAAATTACGAGAGAATTCCTGAAAGTATAGCAACTGATTTTTCTCCATTTCCCTATTTCACAAATACTAGCCATGGTCTGAGAACATGGACGATTGACAATACGCCGAGGGAACCGAAATTTTAAGTGGAAAAACATATAAATTCCCAGAAGGTTTCAGTGTTGCTAGTGTTGGACTGCTAAAATATATGTCGGTCACATCGTTCAGATATCCTTCTCAGCATTCAAACTGATTTTGTCTCCCAGTCGTCGCAAATTTGAAATTGTGCTCCTTGAAAAGTTACTGGTAATGTGTAAATATTACTAGTTAATGGAAACTATTAAGAATAAAATGTAGAAGAGTTGTAAATATGTAAATCTAGTTTTACATCAAAATATACGAACTGGTTTTGTGCATTTAAGTTTGCAGAATAATATTTACAAAAATTACAATTTTCCATTTTATTGTGTATGTAACTTTTGACAGTGCCTTTTCCCTCCTTATTCTTGACTTTTTCAGTGCTTTTTTAGGCGCCTAAAAGACGATTCTTTAGTGCCTAAACATCCGATGTCTAGTTATCAGACTCACAACATTGTTTCAGGAAATCGAAATTACGGAAACTGCCATTTTTCTTTCCTTAAAGATGCTGCTTCATCAATGGACCAAAATGAAGAAACTATTGGGATTTTTATAAATCTTTCGAAAGATTTTGACGTTATAAACCATAACATCTTGCTCTCAAAATTACGTTCTTATGGAATTCGTGGTATTGCCCTAGATTGGATAACCTCGTACCTTAAACTTCTATCTCAAAGAGTAGAAATACCGTACTGACACGAAAGGATATGATTTACTTATCTCTCCTATTGTTTGCCAATTGAAGATTGGGTGCAACAAGGTTCGATTTAGGTCCTATCCTATTTCGGTTGTACGTAAACGATATGCTCTGATCTTGCCTTTTTCATAAAAGGCAAGAACAGTTCTGTTTGCCGATGACACTAATGTTCTTTGAAAAAAAGAAACAATAAATAGTACAATTTCAGAAGTTTCAAATTGGTTTTGTAATAACAAATTAATAGTTAACGATTGAAAAAAGTGTCTCAATGCAATTTTGCGTTTCAAATTGGCAATCGTATGCTCCATTGAAAATGAACAATATGCAATTAGCTGATGTGAAGGTAACAACATTTCTAGGTCTCTCAATTCAGTCAAACCTCAAATGGAACGTACATTTAACAGAATTAAACACTAAATTAAGCTCATTATGTTATGCATTCAGAATTCTTTCCAATTCTGTCAGCCTTCATGCAGCTCGTTACGCGTAATTTGCGAATGTACATTCCGCCTGAGATATGGCATAATATTCTGGCGAAGCTCATACTTTTGTGACCAGACATTTAGATTGCAAAAGAAAATTATCCGAATAATGAAAAAATCCCATCCACGTGATCCCTGCAAGCCTCTTTTCATTGAGCTTGGAATCTGACCATTGCCTTGCCTATTTATTTACGAGTCTATAGTATTTGTCAAAACTGACTTACTTAACGGTGGGAACTTATTTTCATGTAATACTGATATTAATAGTTACAACACTCGACGTAGAAATGATGTTCATTATGTGTCAGTATCAACAACTCACTACAAGAAATCCACATACAATACATGTACGTTACTTTACGAAGCATTGCCAGATGAAATTAAACAATTAAAATTGGTACACAAATTGACTTAAAAGTAAAATATTTTCTGATGAGAAACTGTTTCTACCCAATGAGAGACTATACTGATCGTCCAAAATAAAAATATGTTTACGTTAAGAAAACCAAAATATAATTAGTTTATATTAACATTGTATAATTTTAAAAAAAGACTTAATATGCCTGTAACAAGAAATTTACCTCAGCTTCCAGGTCAATGACCCCAACTCGATCGGGTTTTGTCTAGTTTCCATGATCAATTGAGCAAATGCTGAGATGGCCCCTCCATTTGCTTCTGAACGTAAAAGTAGCTTCACTATGCGCACGTTTTGTTGAACTTTCCTTTTGTTTGTAGTGGTAGTAGAGCTTAAGGTGAGTTTCTATTTTGTTAGCAATAAAGAAAAGTGAAATCTGTTCGTTCGTTTACCGTTAAAAATAAGTTTTCAATAATTCGGTAACGAAAATATCTAGTTTTTGAAATTATTTAAATATATTATTAATATTAATATTATTACTATTATTTTTCATCTTTAACTATCAATAGTTAAATTGTTGGGAAGGGATTATGAAACAAGAAAGCGTGCACAGATGATTTTCTCCCCTATACGTCTTATACAGTTTTTTACCCTTTTTAGCTAAATAACTAAGCGAAACAACACCTTGTAAGAACACCCCGTATATCCATACGCAACAATTTTCAACTTGAATGCTTGCGGGGGAGTACTGGTGTTGAAACGCCACAATATGCGTTGTAAATCACGTTGATCGGGAGCTATTCACAATTGCCTATAGAATTCCTCTATATCGGCACAAAACCCGAATTTCCCGAGACGAATTTTTTTAAAAGTTAAAACAGATCTGGTTGGTCTACTGGACCGGAGGGTATTTGTTTATTTGAACAAATTCCGGGTTCATGGCAAAACGACCGATAAATGACAATCCTTATTTTTCCATCTTTGGAGACGGGATGGTGAACGAGGTAATTAATTTCACCTCCGTCGGCCAACTTATCGAGGGCAATTTCCATGTGTTCAAGGTCCAAATATTCGCGCATGAACTCGTGAAATTGCTTTTTTAGGGCCGGATTATTCTTAAATTTGGCCTCGATACTATATCTTTTTAGTGCGTTAGCTCGTGACGGAAGCATATTGAACTCTGTCTATTAACGAATATCTAACTATGTAAGGGCCATTAACGTCACGTACTACCGAGTCTCGAAACATTGACTCACAGTGTCTCTTGGCTGTCCGGGACAAGCCGCGTCGATTTTCTTGTAGCTGACGTTTCGGCCAACATATTGTGGCCTTCCTCAGAGCGTACTGCTGTCAAATGGCTCGCGTGACCGCAGTACGCTCTGAGGAAGGCCACGTCAGCCGAGAAAATCGACGCGGCTTGTCCCGGACAGCCAAGAGACATACTCCGGCCGCGGAAGCCTACGTAATCATATTGACTCACCGTAATCATCGCGAGAGGAGCTGCTAGATGCCGGAATCCCTTCAAACTCCCAGAATCTTTCCAAATTTAATTGCTGAGTGGCGATGTTGCATATGCTAGTACGTGCCAAGTGTATATGCTTAAGCGTTCCTGTAATAATAAAGCGCTGGTGGTCTCGCACTCAGCCTTTTCAGAACATTTCATACCACGAGACCGTTTCATTCACATTTACCTTTGATTTAGGCTCATGGTGCAATACGGTGTTATGTTTTTGTCGCATTTTTGCACGCCTTGTGAGAGCACTTAGTGGCACCATGACCGGAGCGCAAACATAGAAAACATAGATGTTTGGATTTGACTAGCATATATGACATAAGAACTTTTGTCTAGAAACAACTTACACTTTGATAGAGCGTGATGCGCATCGCAGACGGGACAGAGTTCGCTTTCACCAGCTACGAAATTTTTACTTTTCACCTTGGGCGGTACTTGCTTCTGTGACGTACTGGAAATAAATAACACAGACGACTGTTTCTAAAAGAAATATATAACTATATTTACACAATAATTTACAAAATAAAAATCTCCGGCAACCTTTCCAATCCCTTAGCCGCGAAACCCCCGCGACCGTCCCTAGGCCTAGCCCAGTACCACTGCTTTAAAGCAGGCTAGCAACGCGTGGTGCGAAGCTGTCGGACACAGAGTCCCTTAACTATCGTTACAACATGGCCTGAAGCTAAACCGGTCTTCGCCTCGAAGACCGCGTGCTAGGATAGCACCGGAGATATCACTCGGCCTTTCGACCCTCTATATATCCCGCGTGGCTGTGCATACTTGTGCAGTTATGTGAACGCACGTAAGGTGCAATGTACGTTCACGCCACCGCGGTGCGGCTATTCCTACCCTTACGGGCATCTATGGCCAATCCTGCAACATGAAAAAAAAACAGATCAGTTAGATTTTAGCCAACTGGCGCGCGCATTGCGTGTGCTGAAATTCAAAGCTTATATTTCAAGTCTCATTTCGCTGTTTCAGATTTCTCTTACTCCAGGAATTGTTTCGGTCGCTTATACTTCGCCCGTTGATCGGGTTCGTATGAAGCGACCTCGGAAATGAGAATGTTTTCCGAGTCAGCTGCTTTTCTGAAAAATTTAGATGTAATGTTTTTGAAATGTTCTTTTAACAGTGGCATTGAAACATCGCGATGCAAATTTGAATTAAAGTGTACTTAGGGGCGCAGAGGGCGGCCCTAAGGCATTCATTTTGAACTACTTGCAGTTTATTTAAATGACTTTCTGCAGCAATCGCCCAGCTAGGGCATGCGTAGTCCATTTGTGGCCTAATAATTGCTTTATAAAGCGTGAGGCAGTTTGCCGTTGACAGTTTGCTCCGCTTGTGAAATAAGCATCGCAAGCGGCCTCTGGTCTGCCGCGCTTTCTTCCGCACGTTGTTTATGTGCAGGTTGAAAGTGAGTGAGCTATCTAATGTCACTCCTAAATATTTGACATTTTTGGCCCAGTTGATTACGTCTCCACTAAGCGCGAGCGGCCTCGGCTGCGTGAATCGCTGTCGCCGTGTGAAGAGCACGGCCGTGCTCTTACTCACATTGACTTTGACCCGCCACAGCTTCAGCCACTCCTGGATCTGAAGTAAATGTTGATCCAAATACTTCTGGAGAAGCTCAATCTTTTTCGACGTGGCTATTAAAGCCGTATCGTCGGCGTACAAGGCGAGTTCCGTCTGAGGGTGCAAGGGAATATCGCGAACATAGAGGCTGAAAAGCGTAGGAGCTAGCACGCTCCCTTGCGGCACTCCGGCCCGTATGGCGCGATTTTAGATTTAGATTAGATTTAGCATTCATAAGCGTTACTTGAAACGTTCTGTTTGCTAGGAAAGAGTGGATAAGGTGTACTAGGTAAGTTGGAAGGTTCAAGGTATGGAGTTTATAAAGGAGACCGACGTGCCAGAACTTGTCAAATGCGCTGGCAACGTCGAGGAACACTCCACCTGTGAATCGGCTCTCGTTGAAGTTGCGTCTTATGCGGTCTGTAATTCGCACAAGCTGATGTGTTGTGCTGTGACCCGCACGAAAGCCAAACTGCTCCTTATTCATTAATGAATTATCTGAAACATATTTCTGGATTCTTTTTAAGATAAGCTTTTCACACAGTTTTCCGAGTGTATTTAATAAGCTAATAGGTCTATACGACTCGGGCAGTTTTGGATATTTTCCCTGCTTATGAAAAGTTAATACATGGGCATGTTTCCACTGACTCGGAAAGTGCTGAAACATAAATATTGAATTAAACAGTGCGACTAAAACACTATGGCTTGCTGTGGCAGCTTCTTCAGGACGTCGTTACTGATGCCGTCTGGGCCGGGAGCTTTTTTAGCTTTCAGCTCTGCAATGGCCGCTTTAACTTCTGCTTCATCTGTAAAACTCGGCTCGTCGGCGGGCGCGTGCAGTGCCGCCATCACCGTTTGTTGCACTTCAACAACGTGCGGGATTGGCGGCGCCTCCTCTACCGGCTGAAACTGAGATTCTAAAGCACTAGCAAGGAGTTCCGCTTTCGCCTCGTTCGACTCGGCGAATTCTCCTGGGCTGATTTGCAGCGGCGGCACTGTCACTGGGTTCCTAGAAAGCATGAGGGAGATTTTCCATAGAGAGTTATCTTCAGGTTTGAGGCCTGAAAGAAATTGCCACACTCTGCGCGCTCTGTTTATCCTGTGAATTAGATTTAAGAGAAAAGGTGTTAATGGCTGCTCCTTCTTAGAGGAGCGCGGCTTCTCAGCTGCGGCGTTGAGGCTGTCTGTCACAGCTTCGGCGAATTTAGCTGCTCCAGTTTCTATCTTCTGCGGATCTGAAAGAGCGGATACGTCTGGGATGAGCCGCTGCAGCTCCGTCTGAAATTGTTGCCAATTTGTGCGCCGCTTCTGCGTCGTAGGTGCAATAGACAGTGCAGCGCAGACATCTCATCTCTGCGATTACTAGGAAGTGGTCTGAGGAAAGTTCATAAGTAGTGGTTAGAATAGGTGGGTAGTGAAGTTTATGGCAAAGCGCGATATCTAAAACATCGGGCTTGCCATTCGTCTGATTGGGATAGAAGGTAGGTGAATCAGGAGCAAAAATCTCGCAGCCGTTTGCATCAGCAACTGCTTTCAGCTTACGGCCGCGAGGGCAAGTGATGCGGGAACTCCAGGCCGTGTGTTTGGCATTAAAATCGCCATCCACAATTGTTGGAGTTGTGTGTGCCTCTTCTAGTTTAGCAATATCTGCAGCTAGTTTGGCACACGTTTCAGCGGTGCGGTCGAGACGTGCGTAAAGAGAGACCAGCCGCAGCGGCTCCGTCTGCACGACAACAGCAGTGGCCTCGGCATACTGCAGCTTGGGAAGAGCTGAAACAATGATTTATGTTGCGTCTAATTAGTATTGCTGTTCCGCATCCTTTGTGAGCGTCCGTCGTATTAGCTGCTTGTGCCGCTATCGTTCCGGTAGCAGATATAACCTGGAATATGAAAAGAAAGATGCGGGCTTAGCCATGTTTCACCCAGCATCATAACAGAGATATTGTGCCGAGCGAGAAAGCTGTGTAGTTCTGACTGCTTCGCTCGCGCGCAGATGCCCTTGCAGTTCCAGAAGGCAACGGTGCAGCTGTTCCTATAAAAAGAAGGAGAAGCAGCCATTAATTAAGGTGCGGGGAAAGGTACGAGGTGCGGACGAGGACGAGGAAGAGCGTGCCTCATCCGCCGCTTCCGCCGCAGCGGCCGCCGTCACCTCATGGGAGTGCGCAAGTAGCTGCGTCACTACCACCTTGAGGATGGTCGCCGGCCACTCAGCCGGATCGCAGCCGGACAGTGCTCGCATGAGCGCCTGCGTCACCCGCACCAAGTCGATCCCGTTGCGGGCGATATCGTCAATGGTGCGGTGTAGCACGCGCTCCTGCTCGCTCAATGAGGAGGGAACAGGGATTGCCTCCGCCGACCTCCTCCGCCGCTCCACGCGAGCGGTGCGCTCTTCGCGGGCCGCGTCGGCGGCCGCCGGCTGGACCTCCGTAAAGTTAGAATCGCAAAGTTTTCAAAAATTATTGAAACTAGGCTCAAAATTTGTCGCTTTTTTGTCGCTAATTTGTTACGCAAAAAAAATTTGTCGCTCTTCATTTGACCCTGGTATTAAGATTCGGCTAACTTGATATCAACTTAGCGTCGCAAACGCAAGAACACCAACTAATTACAGACATAAATAAAAAATAACAACATAGGAATTTGTCGTTTTGTCGCTCCAGACTTTACAAAAAACAAATTTTGTCGCTCTTCAAATCTTACCAGAAATGCAATTTTTTCGCAAACACGTGGCGAAAGTCGTGCAAGGCCTCGAGGAGACCAAACATGTTGGCCACCCCGTAGAGAAAGATAGGGGGTGGGCGGCGTCGGCGGGAGACGAGGGTGAACCCGGCCTCCTCCTCTTCTGCTGCTGCTGCGCCGGGTGCCTCGGCGGCGGCCGGCGGTGTGGTCCCGGCGGCGGCGTCCGCAGCGGCGGGCGCCGCGTCAGGAAGCGGCGATGCTGCGGCGGGCTGCGCGGCGGCCGACGTGGAGGGCCCTGCGCCCTCCTCTCCGCTCTGCGGTCTCCTCCTGTTGACAGAAGGAGTCTTCTTGACGCAAATGCGCTCAGTGGATGAGGAACCGCCCAGTCGTTTGACGGTTCCTCGCTCCGTCGTGCGCCCGCTGGCCCTTCCACGCGCACCATTCCCACCCGCAGACGGAGTGGCGAACGGTGTCGACGCGGCAGAGCTCGCCGGCGACATGTCGCTTATAAAAGCTCTAACTAGAGCTTTTATAACAATAGCCCTAAAAAGGGCTGTTAGAATAAACTAGAGCGCCCTGAGAAGGGCGAAGCTAGGCTTTTGCTCTTTGAGCCCTTAGAAGGGCTGTTTAGTCCCGCGGCGGCAGAAACTCCCTCAGAGGGCGGAGCGCTCCTCGGGTGCGTCCGCTCTCCTCGGCGTCCGGCGTCCGACGTCTGAAACTCTGACTGACTGACTGACATAACCCGCGTGGGCGCAGTTGATGCAGCCTCAAGTACCCGGAGGCCCGCCCCCTCCCTCGTCGCTCCCATGCCGGCGGGCGTCAGGAAGGCTCGACGGCCAGCCTCCTCTAGAAGTCTTGCGACATAGTCCACGACTCGCACTAACCTTTCTCTATAGTTATATCTGGAGAGTCTCCTGCCCCATCCCCCTGGCCTATTCAGCGCGTCTTCAGCTCGGCGCGCGTCAGCGTGCCCAGCGCATGCCAACCGCCCCCAACCCCGCATCCGGCTTAAGCATGAGGGAGGACGGTTTTCCCGGCACGGCTCGCAAGGAAGCGATGCGCGACGCCACAGTTCTGAACAAGTTTTTCACGCGCCCTTTTGTCTGCCGCGACGTTAGGTAAACAAGTCGCCCTTGCCTCTAGAAAGGCATATAATTCTGCGAGGGAGGGGTCGCGCAGAGTAGCAGAATGCGTTTCTCAGTCTCTATAGGTTGTTTCGTCTAGATTAGATATTATTAGGAATGAGATAATAGAATCCCAATGTTGGACGGGCTCACGTAATACTTTCAAAGCTCTTACGTTTCTATACAAATGGTCTTCTAGAGCAAAAATATTGTGCGGCAAGTCTTCGGGATTTATCGAGAAGTTGAACAAAGCAGGTAACAATTTATGTTTTCTCAATTTGCGGTTATAATAGCGGTTTTTTAGGATTTGAATGGCTTCCAAATAACTTTCGCCGGTATAAGTGAGATCTGCTATGAGCTTGCTAACGCTACCTGACAGATACGATTGCAGGAAATGTCACTTTTCTATATCCGGCAAGCTAGTTGAGCTGTGAATGCGAGATTCGAACAGCGAGAAGAAGTGATCCCATTCCGATTCATTTCCAGTAAAAACCGGTATTTTTAGAAGAGGAAGTCTGGACTTCTTCGAATACCGCGAAAAGGTGCGATGGCGAAGGGGGGGATATTTCCTCGTGATCTGAAGACAGCATTTGGGTGGGAGTAGAAGAGCTAGATATCGATGGTGCAATGGGCGTGCGTCGCACTTGAAAGGGGTTCGAACCTTGGTGGATGAGCGAACTAATTAAGGGAAGCGCGCGACCTCCAATTTGGGCGGTTGGCTGCTCTGAAGGAGCTTTCATCTGAACGTCTGAGGGGCCTGAGTTCCATGTAAAGTATGGTCAGATGGCCGTTGATGTTTGAACCTTTTGAACATTTGGTTTGCCCTGTTCAAAAGCGCGAAGCATCTATTTTCAAAATCCGTTTTCTCAGTACCCGGTTCCCCATTCTCAAAACACGCGTCTAATTTATGTTGCACCGTCGTGAACTTTATATAATCATGCTTCAAGCTCTCTACGCGATCAGGCTTTTGACTCACGTCACCGCCTTGATTCAGGAAGTTCTCGAATGTTGTCAGTCTTCCATTGTAGTAGCTCTTTGTTCGCCTGTAACGGTCGATTTTGTTGAGGCGACTCTGGAGTTGCAGATGTTCTTACTCTTCGTCTTCCGTAGTAACGGGCGGCTGACCTTGTTCTGCGTTCGACATACTGCGATATTTTCAAATTGAATTAGCCAAACAAGTAAAAAGGTTTAATGCAGTATGGAAAGCTGTAAAGAACTTGTTATTACAATGAAATAATATCACATAAAGCAGCTGTTACAGGAAACCTGCAAAAGGACAAAATATTAAACAAATTGAAATGGATTGCGCGACCAAAACATCGACCAAACCTGTCATGGTCGCCACTTGATATGTAATAAATAAAGGTAAGAATTACCTAATACATTCACACGGTTGCCAGTTGCCAAATAAAAATGCAACAAACAAGTTTTCATACATCTTTTATTTATCTTTCATCACCTAAGCATGAAACCAAAAATGACCTGAAAAACCTAATAGATTGGAGAGAATCTAACATAGAAAAACCTAGGCTTGGATTTCTAGAAGATTACACACAACTTTCTAGTTTTGAAAGTGCATTCAGAAACGGGGAATATCTGGAATCCTTTTTCCTGGTTCAATCTAAGTTGAGGATATACACAATCCGAATAATTTCAGCTTACAACAATATTTATTCAAAACTGTTACAAATATCACTTGATGGCTCTCGCCTCAGCTGTACAATAAATAGTTTCACCTATTAGCGAGGGAAAAAATACAAAATTACATAAACATCAAAAATTGTCAGGCAAAACATACCATGCTTTATACAAAACAAACAAAAATACTAAAATAATAATCAAAAAACTAAAAAATTATAATCAAATGCAGAATTACTTTGTTGCGTGATAATTCTGACCAAACCTCCACTTTAGGAGCACAGAATGCAACAAATCAATACAAACATTCAAAAGAACTTACTTGAGTTACTTTCATTCAATGGACATGAATATACCGGAAAACTTATTTTGGGTCTCTTGTGTTATCACAATATAACATAACATTAACAGCATGATCGTGGTTTCTTCTTACAGATATATATTCTATAAACTGGTTGCCTCCTTGTGGCATCTATTACCCTTTACACCTGCAGCAGTGCTTCAACAAAGCCGTTGGCGGCTGATCCGCGGCCTTAGAACGGCGTTACCCGAGCGACAAACTTAGGTCTCTCACGGGGCCAAATGACGGGCTCCAAAACAGAGGTCACTGCAACACGCAGTACGGACCCAACCGTCTCGTCTTCGAATGTTCCTTCACTAGGAACCAAGAAACTGCAACATTGAAATACACATTAGACAAAATGCGCAGATTCTGCAACCGAGCACAATCTGATGCGTTACACGTTGTGCAGGCTACGTATCACTCGAGCCTGCACCTAAGTACCCATGCGCATCAAAAAGCGCCTTACAGGGATTTCACATATACCCTTGCGCATGAAAAAGCGCCTTACAGGGATTTCACATTAACAAATCAACACACTGCTGCAAATAAGGTTAACTAGTTAGTACATCACAAAAACATTCTCAAAACTATACATTTCAATACATAAAAAAAAACAAGATCATGCTGTTTTACTCTAAAGCGGCCCTTAGCCACCATCACTGCCAATTTCGGGCTACCAACACTAGACAACTACCTGAATAAATCATTAAAACAGTACTAACTGCACTGAGCCGGGCTGACTCGAGAATTCAAATGTTAATTTAGACAAACATCCTAGCAGAGAAATAGGTTAAGGTAGAGAGGCAATGTCTCTGGGGCGCGCAGGCCCTTTTATAAGTTTAGTTTTTGGCACATATCACGCCGCGGCGCACTACTTCGCCTCAGTCTAGCGTGACGATATAAAATACACAAACATTAGCACACCTGGTGGAAAAGGGTGCAACCATGCAGCAGATCTGCTCATTGGGGACAGAACCGTCTTTAGACTGATTTCTCCTCGGAGTGAGAAGAGAGTATAAGCGTGTATTCGATGGTGGCTCGATCTAGGTGCTGATAGACAAAGTAAACCTATGTTCATGATAACAGAATAATTTCATTTTTTACAACATACAAACTCATACAGCATTAACAAGAGCTAGAAACCAGTCTATTTTACCCACAATTATATACAACTTAGTATCATGACAAAAATCAATAACAAAGAGCTGAATTTAATAAAATAATTAAATTTAATAAAAAGGTGTTTAAAAACAATTGATTTCCATGTCATAAATAAATTACATATACTTCAGATCATAAATGTTCACCACATTGAAGGGTTTGTTACAAATTTTGATTCATATTGAACTTCCTCATGGCCATGGGATCACATTATCTGTATATAAAGTACTTTTTTAAGGTGCAGAAAATGTTAAAAATACACCAATTGTTGTACACCATGTATATTTCTGGAAACTGACCGAGTTATTTATCTGAAGAATGTTATCTTAAAAACCATTGCACTTCAGCATTTCTGCAACTTGAATCCTTACATTCATTACCTCTAGGTGACAATAAGAATGTAGAGCATTCTACGTGAACCCTCTATTCATTCTACTTATAAATAATTCGGTTCACCATTTTTCACCAATTTTCGCTGCCAGTCGCTTGGCCTTTAATCACGTTGAGCTGGACCCTTATCTTACTTTCCCTACCGCCCAAGGTGAGTAGAAAGTGGGCCTGTTCAGGACAAAATGGGTAAGCGACGATAACAGAACAAAACTTCATGGCCCAGCTCTATTGTCCAAGAACCGAACACTAAAGACAGTTTGAATAAAAGTAAAAGGCAAATTGAATTTGTGTGCCTGTTGAGGACAAACAGGATGAAAAATAATAAACCAAACTCGAGTGTGAAAGTGTGTGTGTGTATAGCGATATAAGTGATCTGTTTTCTCTTTTAAAACTAAGAGAAACCGCTAAAGCCTTCTAAGTTAAACACTACAACGCACTAAAAGAAAATAACTGATTAATCAAATTTATAACGTAACCCAATACATTATAAAAATTCTAACTACAAACATGAAACTAAAGAAAAAATCGTAACGAACTTATCACAGCAAAAGAACAAAACGTAATAGGCTATTTTAGAATGAACAATGATCAGTTAGCGAGTGCAACTGTTAATAACTCAATAGTCAATTTATTTAACATACCATCTAGACTATCAACAGGCAAGAAGAGAAAATCTACTTTTAGGCACAACTTTCCAATTTGACGAATCAATATTCGAAACCAAGAACAACTTTAAGAGAACACAAGTGAACCACTGTTTAACCACAAATTTAAATTTTACACAATAGAATATCAAATTCAATCAACAAACATAAAAGGAGAAACAGTAACACAAACCATAGAGCTTTAGAGGAAATAGCTGCATAGTGCTTTAGAGGAAATGATCGATCAAACTAATGAAGCCTCCAAGTTTCAGAAAGGAGATAAACTGAGAGTAAAAGCACTTAGTATCAGCTTCTGGCAAAAGTAATTTCCACGCCAATAAGGAACAAACAACCCATTTTTTACCACTATCCTATTTATATGACAGTGCACTTTGCAATTTTGCTCATCCTAATTTTGTTCATTTTCCATCAATTGTCAATGTTTTTAACAATTTTATCTGCTGACAAAATTGTAATTGATTGAATATTTTTAGTGTTCTTAATAAATAATAATTGTTGAAAATAACAATTTAAGTTCTTCGGTTTTTGGGTGCATTGATTGGCAGCACTGGGTGCGCACTCTTTCTTTTGTTTTTTAACTTCCTCTGTGCGCGAGAGCGGGAGAGTCAGTGTCTGTTGGTGTCTCTTACGAGTACGTTGTGTGTCGGACGTATGTAGTGCTGCGCTGTAGTAGCTTGTAACTTAAGTTATGTTAATGAAGTTTTACAAAAAATCATAGTTGGTGTTCTCTCTTTACATCCCGAACAACAACAATAATGATTTCTGAATATTCCGTTCCTTCTTACCCAAGAAACGCTTACATAGAACTCAAAATGAAAAACCAACGCATTAGGTCATTCAAATCATCAAGCATCAATTACTCGAGTTTTTCGAATATGTTTCTATCTATATTTGAATTCATCTGAGAGAAATTTGCAAGAAAATTTAGATGTACTTTAAATAAGACAGTGATAAAAACCGTATCAATTAACAGGAGGACATTTTGAGACCAGAGATAGGTCTCTATTCTTGTAAGCAAGTTTCGAGTTAATTCGCAGAATACCTGCGCAGTAAACGATGTGCTAAGAGATGCGTGACGGAACAACCGTTTGCACGTGATGTAGGCACCGCTATCGAAGTGAAAACCATTAAAACCATTACTATTCGTTCGAACCTCGTTTTTAACCATTTGTTCTACAGTGACATTTGTTTGTGTCAAAACCACTTACAAGCTAGAGCACTTTCAATTATGGTGGTGCCAATTCCACTCTGGCACCGTAAGAAAATTTGGGCCTTAATAGTTTGTATCAGACTGTTCCACCAGAATTTTCGTTTCTACCAAAAACTAATTAAGAAATAGGCATATTAAAGTGCGAGTGGGAGCCTCACGCTATCCCCATCACCGACCCGTCTCCATCCCTTGCCACAAAATGGAACCATTCTAAATCGTTTGTGCGTTGTTTCTACCTGAATGTTCCATCATAATTTTGTTTGTACCAAAATAATTATACCGTACATCATTTCAAGAAAATAAATAAATGAAAATTTGAAAGTTATTTTTATTTAAAAACCAATTTTTTAAGATATGAAAACTTGACTTGCCTAATGATCTTCTTTATTCCCATTGCCATATTTAAAGGACAGCAACAATTTATAATTTGTTAAGGTACATATGTTAATATGTACCTTAACATTTATAGGTACCTTAACAGGTATATGTACGTTAACAGATATATGTACGTTAACAGATATATGTACGTTAACAGATATATGTACCTTGTAAAGTACATACGTTCATGAATTTTATCAAAAGATTCTATTTTTATGGCATTGCAATGAAAATTAACCATTTTAGAATATTAGAAAAAAAATTGAAAAAAAAAATTGTTTTCCTCTAAGTACGATGGATCACATACAAAGAATTTTAACTTCTGACCAATCGGTTGATATTGAAGAAACAACTTTTAACATACACATGGTTAACATGTCTAAAGGAAATAAAACAATCGGTAAGTTATTAAACATGGTTAAAGACCAAAAAATTAAAAAAGATTATAAATGAAATCATGAATACCCAGAGCCTACATTGTCTGAGAACGATTATCACAACACTTACATTTAAAACAAACAAACAAATTATTAAAGAACTTAGAGAAAACACAATTTCATGCTTACGAAAAAAAGAAAGAAACTTGCAAAAAACATTAGCCACACAATTACGGAATACTTTAACCGGATATAATGAAAAATGCTTTACTCTCGAACAGAGGCGGGATTTGGGATCGTTTACTGGGTGGGCAAATTTGGGCGAAAACAAATTTCTTATAAAAATTTAAAATTAGTTTTATAAAAAATTATATTCTCTATGTTTCAATAATATTATTTTTTTCTGAATAT
Source organism: Teleogryllus occipitalis (assembly GCA_011170035.1). Taxonomy (NCBI): domain Eukaryota; kingdom Metazoa; phylum Arthropoda; class Insecta; order Orthoptera; family Gryllidae; genus Teleogryllus; species Teleogryllus occipitalis. The sequence continues at coordinate 60,042 of BLKR01000022.1, read as the reverse complement.
ACGAAAAGCAGTAAGCTGTATGCTTGTATTAATTTATTTTTAATAATCTGTATTTGATCACAATATGTATTTGATGCTTAACTTATACATATAATAGATTATATAAGTATAATAATATATTGTAGCTGCTTCGATTTTGTTTTATAATCTGAAGTTTGAGTACCATGCACCATGTGTGTAAAAGAAATTGGAGATACTCTTTCTATTTTCTCGTACCGCTTACGCAGTAAAGAGAAGTTGTGTATTCTCGAAAACGTCACCGATTATTTCGATTAAATTTTGACCTCGGATAGCATTTGGAACGCGTAAGTGAATGGTGCTGGGTCTCATGTTCGTTGAAAAATACAATTTTTTTAAATTAGAAAAATTCAGGTGTTTTTTCCGCGTTTCCTTACAACTACCATTATGAAAATAACATTTATTTTCTTAATATAATGTGTTCAATAAAAACAAAATCGTCAAATAAGGTCATGATTTCCCAAAAATTGGAAAAGGGTTAAAATGGTAAATTCAAATTTCTAGTGATTCGTTTTCATATTTTAAATTAATGTTATAAATCGCAGAACATTAGGTGCGAAATCTTATATCTTATATTAAGTGGCAATTATAAATGCATATTAAGTAAGTCTTAAAATTTTAGCGAGAAAGAACACAATTTCTCGCAACCATTTGCTCGAAGAGCAAAGTAATATCGAGGTGATTAATTTGGAATATTTATTGCTTTGAAACTTTCATTCGGGGTCTAAAGACCATTCAAATTTCTAAGATTGATAACACCTATATGAATACACGCGCGTTTTTGCTGACTTTTATTTTAATTTTAATTACAATTTAATATTTATTTAATTACAATTATTTGTAATTATCGTTGTAATTATAATTTACTATTGAAAACCATTTTAAACGAACTTTTAGTTAATGTACAATAATTTGAGATTCACTTTTCAGCTATCTGGTTGTGTAGTTGCATTTTAACAATAGGAACATCGCGATACGGCGTGAAGTTAACAAAATAATCTCTCATTGTCAGGCAGTATATATAGCAGAGAGTTTCTTGTGAAAGAAGGTATTGACAACTAGGACATAGCGGATGTAAATAATGTATTTAAATTCTGTAATTCTGGTAATAATATAAGGAAAGGTGAAAGGAGCTTGGAGCCTGTCATTCAATCCTGAAAAGAAATATTACGTTTAATATCATTTAATCATTCTATCTATTTTAAATTCACTGATAACAGAAGGCAATAATGACGGTCGCCGTTCGTTGGCGTTAATATAAACGAATAATTTTATTTGCGTCTAAAATATGCATCGAACATCGTTGGTACATTTTTGTACAACGTGATTACACTAAATTCAAGGGCAAAAAGCCGTTTTCATTTAGACATTAGAATTAAAAAATATATGTATTTTTCGCACTTTGTTTCCTTTAAGCATTTTTCAAATGGTAGCTGAAGTATCAGTCAAATCGTCTTATAATATTTCATAATCATTAACAATATCGCCCAGAAAGTACGTGCGTCGTGGCACCACTAGTTGACAATTCATTCGTGTTGTGTTTCGTGATTTTAGGATAGAAACCGTTGAATTTCTAACTTAATAATGCATTGAAGCAATATAAATTTGAAAGAAATTTATTGTTTTGGGGTATTCACAGAATCGCTGTACATTATCCCGCCCGTTTTATAATACTGAACCAAAGTTCACCAATGTATTGATCTCTTATTAGCTCAGCATAATTGAATTGTTCGCTTAACTATTATTATTCTCTTCTCAAAATACACAAAAAGGGAAATATTCTGTAATATAAATGTAAAGATCGGCGAAATGAAATGTCTAATATATATATATATATATATATATATATATATATATATATATATATATATATATATATATATATCTTTATTTATTTTAATTTTCCTAACACTGTGGCGGGGATTGCGACCTCTTGCCCTCCCCTTTCCCTTCCTATATACTATCACTGCTCTCGATGACATTAAACGACGCGAAGAATTCTTGAACATTCAAATAAAAATTGTGTGTGCAGTCATCAATTAGCTCATCTAATTCAGTTAACGTGAAACAAATTGATCTCTACAAAAACGGAAACAATTTCGATTTAATCCATAGCCCACAATCCTTTATCGGACGTAGTTTCTATTGTCAGAATTTTGACAAACAAGTCAAAATCAAAACACATATGCAAACCATCAACGCTGGCGGCGCTAGCCGAATGCGTTTACTACGCTCCGTGAAGTCACGAAGGTTAAGCGCATTCGAGACTCGCGGGTTCGTGGTTGGGTGACCGGCCAGGAACCCCGGGACCTAACGTCGTCGAGCCCCTGGCCGAAGGGATAAACGGCAATGACTGACTGCGACGTGACGAGACTTGACAAAGATTTAAAGTAAAAAGCACTTTAATGGAGGATTACCCCCCCGTGCGAAAGCGCTCAACGCCCCTTAACGGGGCTTGGAGACGCGTTGCGTCAAGGTGGAGACGCAACAAATTTAAAATCGACAGGCTGAAGTTTGCGCAAGAAACCAAAACACGAACAACTAAATTTACCGTGTCGACTGCAATCGTTACTGCTACAATGAAACCTGCAAAAATAATCACGCCCCATAAGTAAAATAACCCACGAAACCATGAGAGACTTCCGACACAAAACAACATTATAAACACAGCTCAAGGATGCTGGTTACAAAGCTTTAGAAACCTGCTAATGTAAATGGAACAATGATAAACGATACGAAAGTAACGTTCTAGAAAACCTCTAGTTCAGGGACGCACTCTTCGGTGGTAGAACAAATGCATGAAAATTATAAGTTGCCAACAAGAAAATGAAATGCATCTACGTGTCCAGCTTGTACCCAACTGTTCTCTACAATGATCATTTCCCTATCTGTCGTTCAACAACAATAACCAACAAGCCCTAAACACTTAATCTCAAAGAATTACGTTGGTTGCGTGAACTGTCAAGTTCTGTCGCCAAGAAAACTATCACCCACTTCTGCCAGTTACGGATTAAACTAATGTTCTCACTCTGTAACCAATGTACGATTGACTAAATAAAAAAGTGTAACCACACCGACGATCGTAGAATGATAACCGGAACATTCAGAACAATTGAACTAAACTTTTTTTCTAAAATGAATTTCAGAAAAAAAAATTATTTTTTGCCACAGAACATGTAGGGGTATTTTTTATTATCTTATGCCAGATAAGTGGTTTTTGCTTTTAGTCTTTTCTTGCAATTGCTGAATCTTTCCTCACGTATGTATGAAGATTTTAATTATTTACTATGTGTGTTCTTACTAAGTACAGTATCGAGAGGTATACTTCTCAGAAGTTATATGTTGTCACTTCATTAAATCTGCTGATGTTAACTACCTTTATAAATTCTTTTAGTAATTAAAAGAAAATTCTAATTCTTTTTTATTAAAAGGAAGAATGTTGTCAATAATGTGAAGTTAATTTTTGATTCATATGAATGTGCATTGAAAATATATTCTGACAACATACATCATATAAAACAAATTAACTTCAGGTAAGGGAAAGATATTCTTTCTTTAAATAAAAGTGAATTAGAAATGCAGATTTAATTAAAAGAAAAGTTTTAGCTATTCAGAAGTATATTACTTAATTATGATAGAAGACAACTTAATACAATATGAGATTAAAGTCATAAAATTATGCTGTTAGATCAGGTTTGATAACCAATGAAATGTTATATTAGATTTTTTAACACCAATACTGTTAATTTTTAAACTTTCCAATGTATCATTTTTATTTCAAAATAGAAGGTTTTCCTCCTCATCCTGGCAAACTTGGTGGTCTGGGTTTTGAGCTAGTTAGTACTAGGCCGTGGAAAGATAGAAGATATGTTCTTCAAGTACTTAAGAAAGTAATTTCAATTTTATAAAGTTTGACTTTAAGTAATCAAATTTGATAAATTTTTTAAAACTTGCAAGATGTTCAGTGCAACAGTTTTATCCTTCAACGAAATCACAAACCAAGCGAATTGTTTTTTCATTCATAAGTTTCCTTTTATGATACCTTTTCACTCGTGTTCAAAATGACTTCTTTATAGATAATAAAGTTATTGAAGGTAGTTCGACAGCGTACGAGGCAAGAACTACTGCTGCGCTCTATCAGCTTATCGATATACTACATCTCCGAAGCAAAACATTTCAGTATTAATATTACCTTACAGTGTTATTTAAAGTGTTATCAGTGTTCCATGCAGTATACAGCGTTTCTCTGGCCGGCCTGCCGGCTGGCTCGACGTATCCACATGAATAAAGCTGTACTAGCCAACCTCAAGATGAATCCGTCACCTAACCTCCAAGAGCAACCCACGAAGTCGTACGCCGGAACTGCAAATACTGTGAGTTTTCCATCAAAAGAACAATCCATACTACTGGACACATGCGAAAATCTAACTGTCAAAGACTATATCAGTAAACTAACCGAAATTTTTCCCCCCAGTGCCCTTACTTTTATATCAAGAATATCCAATAATAGAATATGTGTGTTTCTGAATTACAAGATCAATGCTGATCTTATAGCAAACAAATACCCTACTCTGATCATTAAAAATACAACTGTTAATGAGACCCCTAATTAATAAACTCAAGAGAATCATAATATCAAACGTATACCCATTTATTCCAAACGAGGAAATCACAAATATTTTTAAAAATCATGGCATTAAAACTGCCTCCAGTATATCTTTCATCAGAGCTGGCCTGTCTGACCCTAACCTCAGTCACATTATGAGCTTCAGAAGGCAAACTTTTATCCAACCTGAGGAACTCCACAAACTCCCTCAGTCATCAGTAATTGTATATGAAGGTACACCATATAGAATCTTTTTCTCTGCTGAAAACATTACTTGTTTCAATTGCAAAATATTGCATACTGCTAGTAACTGTCCCCAAAATCACCCTAAAGAGAATTGCCTTCTGGACTCTACCATTACAAGTATATCATCAAACCCCTCCAACAACATTGAAGAATAACTCATCACAGTTGATACACCCACTGCCCCCCCTCCAACTAGTGACCCTACAAACTTCCCCCCCTTCTTAAGATAAGCCTCCCAAGTGAATCCTCCTCTCCCTCTGAAGCAAACAATACTAAAGACAGCCACAATGAAGACAATAATGTGAAAAAGACAACAACAAAAAAGAAAGAAACAGAAAAAGAATTCTGCAAAACAAGATGGAACGGACCAAGACACTAACCCTGGTTCTACTCTTGAAGACATGCTCAATCCAACTAAAGCTCTGTTCGAAAAAAACAAAAACTCTTTTTCACTGTCAGAAAACCAACTTCATTTACTACTTGAAAATGCTTTAGGCTCTGCTGACCCTCTTACCATTGTCAAAGATTATTCCAATGATATCCCAGCTGTCATAAAAATGCTCAATGATATCCACTCTGTACTAAATGACAGAGTTATCAAAGGCAGAGTCACCAGATTAAAGAAAAAACTGTTAAAACACATACCAGAATCAGACACATCCGAATCAGAATCTAGTATGGAAACAATCTGGCACTAAATTCTTTTTTAATAGAAGCCTCATGATAAACACCAACCTGCCATTATTAATTAAAATTCAAGAAAACAAACGAAGACACTTTCAAAGAATACCATTGGATACCATTGTTGACCTGAGTATCCACAACCATTATACAACAAGTTTGACTTGGCCAATATTTGTCTGCAAGAATTCAAAAAGATTTACCAACAAGATAAAGCAAATCTACTACAAAATGTAGCCACCACAACAGAAATATCTGAATCTAACCCTTCTCAAAACTAAAATGAACATTCTACAATGGAATGCAAACGGTTTCTATACAAGATATGAAAGGCTACAATTACTCTGCCAAAATCACAAGCCCGAAATAATCTGCATTCAGGAAACTAACTTCAAGGCAAACAGCAAAGGCCAATTAAAAGGTTTCAAGTGCTACAACAAAAACCGTCACTACTCCAATATAGCTAGCGGTGGTGTTGCCATTTTTGCAAAAGAATACCTGTCTGCAGATCAAATTGACATACAAACAGAGATTGAAGCTGTAGCTATTAAAATCCAAGCCCCAGCGACAATCAATGTATGTAATATTTACCTTCCCAACAGCCACTCTCTCGATGCTAATGAAATTAAAGATCTGATTAAACAACTTCCAAAACCTTTTATCCTACATGGCGACTTCAACAGCCATAACACAATATGGGGATCAAACAAATCCGACGTAAGAGGACGCCTCATGGAAAATATTATTGATGAAGAGAACCTAATAATCTTGAACAACGGACAACCTACTCATTTTAATATGAGCAACGGACATCTCAGTGCAATAGACCTTATCTTATATTCCTCTGCAGTTACTCCAAAATGCAACTGGTGTGTTCTCGAACAGCTACACGACAGTGATCCCTTCCCAATACTCCTGTACATGGACTGCCTCTACAGTATTCCCAATAGCTTTGCAGGTTCTCTGGATCATGCAGGATCTCATTACAGGATCGTTCAAAATGTATTCTAGGTTCTAAGAAAAAATATTTTAAAAATTTAAAAAATATGAAATTTTAAACCAATAAGCACGAAATAAACACAAAATGAGACACTCGCCTGTAAAATGTGAAGAAAAACGAGCAGATTTTACATGGTGTTAAAACATTAAACTGTAAAGAAACTAACATGAAGGGGACCATAATATATTTTACAGACACACTCAGGATAGGTAGGTTGGGTAAGGAATGTGTGCAGAGGATAGGAAGTGTACGACGTAAGAATTAGCAGTGTGGGAAACAAAACTATACTTCAATTTTTCGATAGTGGCCGATGACAAAATATTCATCTCTACGTTCTTGTTAACAGTCTGAGTTTGATATTAACGGCTGTATTCTCAATCATGGGGTACTTCGAAAGTAATCTGCGAATCGAGGAATTCTCGGATTAGGAAAACACAGATAACTGTCTGTTCGTAAACACGTACTGCGCCCATCAGTGTATTGGTCATACTGTTACAGTCCAAATGATTGGCTGTTGCAGGCAGCTGTCACTAGAGAGGCCGGAAGTTGTCGTTATTTGAGTTTTGAATGGCGACGCATTATACAATTGTATTTTTACCAACTCGCTCTGGCGGTGAATCTGTGAACTACTCATTTTCATAATCTGGGCTGCCCGGGTGACGCCGCGTCGAAGACTGGGGTGCCGACGTTTCGACCGACATATCGCGGTCCTCTTCAGGGCTGTACTGCGCCAGGATGTTTTTTTTCTTTTTCCCCTCGCCAGTATCCCTGGCGAGGCGGGAATTTATTCGAGATTGGGATACTTTTCGCTCCAATCTTAAGATTTCTGGAGCTTGGGGAGGGCTTTTAACTTAAAAATACTACTTAAAACTCTTAAACTAACTTAAAACTATACATGGCCACTTTGGGCGACTGTTTTAATAATATAAATTCTGGAAGATTGGAGTTCAAAGTTCAATAAATTGTTCTTTTTTCTTCTAGTTTCTTTTGATTCATTCACTCGCTCAGTCATTCTTATACTATTTTTACAAACCCATTCACTCACACATTCATACCACACTGCACTTCACTAACACTATCACTATTTACACTGTACACTTTTATTCGCCACGGCGCCGAGTTTACTCAGACGTCCGTGGCGCCGCGACATTCTCGGATCCGGGCGGCCCAGGCCCGGCGGGGCGCGTTTCCGGCATCAGGGAGCGGCCACCGCTTCCCACGCACTAGCTGCTCCCCCGCGTCGCACAGTTCCGAGAACGTGTGCGGGGGGAAGTGCGCGGAAGGTGAAGGCGACGTGCTTTGGGCCCTTTCTTCTGTGGAAGGCCCTGTGCACGCCGCTGTTCGCCGCTACGCCGGTCTCGCGCAGGATGCGCGGAGCGGACGGCCTCAGCGCTCTCTCAAGCGCCGTCTCCGCCCGCCGTTGTAGCTCCGCGGGGAACTGATGTCGCACGCCCAGAGCTCCGAACACGTCAGCGTTTCGGGGAGTGCGGTCATAAGATAAGTTTGCCGCGAGGCGCGCCACTCTGTTTTCTGCGATCCGAATGGGACACAGAGTGGAAGGTGGAGCGGCGGCGAATACCTCGCACGCGTACGCCCACAAGGGGCGCACGCACGCGGTGAATAAGCGCTTCACGCACGCGGTGAATAATAATAATTAAGGGAAGAGAAAGATTGGGAGAACGGAGAAGAGGTTTCAGAAGAAGAGTTCTAGTTTTGATTTTGGCCGCGAGATATCGAGCGTACGCGTGCCAGCGAAGACCGCTGTCAAGCAATACGCCCAGATATTTCGCTTCGCTCCGCCACGGTAAATGCGCGCCGGCCAAGTTCACCGTTTCATCGGGGTCGGCCCTCTTACGAGTGAAGTTGACGGCGACGCATTTATCGAGGATGAGAGCGAGTCGTTTCCGACTTAGCCATTCAGGAAAGGCGGTGAGACAATCACTTAAGTACTTAACTGACTGCCTGACGTTCGCCGATTTCGCATAATATGCAAAATCATTTGCGAACATCAGGAGCCCGCAGCGTTGAATGCCAGTTTTTGTTTCAGCAGGAAGCATCATTTACGTATAAACCGAAGAGAGTAGGAGAAAGAACGCTCGCCTGAGGCACGCCCGCCTCGGCTCGTCTGAGGGACGAATATAGTTATTGACGCGCACTTTGAACTGCCTGTCAGAGAGAAAACTCGCGATCAATCTGACATAGCAATCGCTCATCCCCGACTCCGTGAGACACGCGAGTAAACCCGCATGCCACACAGAATCGAAGGCCGATCGCATGTCGAGAAAGACCGCTGGCAAGTTCTGCCGTCTCTTAAGGGCGAAGCCGATCTCCGTGCAAAGCCGCGTAAGCTGCTGCGCGGAGCTGTGACCAGCTCTGAAACCAAATTGTTCGTCTCTGAGAAGGTTGAGGCGACGCGCCAGGATCAGTCGCTCAAACGTCTTCCCTAGGACAGAGAGTAGACTGATTGGTCTATAACTGCTCGTAATTAATTTATTTTTGCCAGGTTTTGGTAGAAGTGCGATGGTCGCAGTCCTCCGCGCTTTCGGGAAATAACTGCACATTAGGCACGCATTCAGGAGCTCGAGTAGAAACTCGACTTCGCACCCGCTCAGAGCACGCCACTGACCGCCAGTACAACCGTCTGGCCCGGCTGACTTGGCCGGATTGACGCGCCCATGTAGGAAATAATTATTTCCACCGTGGACGCGCCTACGCGCTCTCCAGCTCTCTCCTCGTCACACGGCGCGACGAGGTGAGAGGAAACAGCGGGAACAGCGGGAACAGAGGGAACGAGGGAGCGAGGGAAAGAGGGAAAGAGGGAACGAGGGAACGAGGGAACGAGGGAACAGAGGGAACAGCGGCATGGTGTTGCAGCTGACCGCCGGCGCCTTTGGCTGACCACCTGTTACAGTGGCGGCCAATGGCAGCGCTGCGGCGCCCGTTTCAAACGCACGCAACGCTGCAGTTGCAGCGCGAGCGAATTCGCGAAGATTTCGCTTTTTGCCGCGTCGTCCCACACGTAAACGGGCCGAGGTGGTGGAGCGCCGGGTGCCCCCGTCCCGGCGTTGCTCTGAAGCGGGCTATTTACTCCCGGTTTGCGGCCCAGCGCACGAGAAAGATCCCAAATGTGCCTCTCGTGAAGGTTGCACTTAGAAATAGTTTCTGACCATCGAGCAGCTCTCTCGTCCCGTAGAGATGAACGGAATTCTCTGCTTAAACTGCGCGCCCACTCTCCGTCAACGCGATCGCCATAGCGGCGATGAACTTTGACAGTTCTATGCAGTTCTCTTAAAATCCTTCTTTGCTCGTCTGAGAGCTCAGGGCGAGAATTCTCTACTCGCATGACAGTGGAGTTTTGCTTGAAAGCCGATTTCAACGTTGTAGTGAAGTGATTCACTGCTTCGTCGATCTCGGCCTCCGTATTTACCGGTTTCTCCTCAAGCTGAGTGTTCAGCTGAGCTGAGAAACCTGTCCAGTTCGTGTCACGCGAAGTTCGAAATTTATGTTGGCATTTCGCTACAAGGGACGCCACAACACATGTTACTAGATTATGATCGGAATCCAGTGTGGCAATTGAGCGGGGGACCACGCACTCAACGCCTTTCACGATCATAAAATCAATAATACCCGGGTTCCTGTTACGTACTTCCGGGAAATGCGTAGGGCTATTCGGTGCGCAGATTTCCACGCCCCGCCTTGTCGCTACAAGATTCCCAATTTTATTACCGTTTCTGTTGGCTCCGAGGCCGCCCCAGGTTCTATGTCTGGCGTTAAAGTCACCCAGAATGATGACTTTGGAATTTAATGCGAGAAGCGCATCAATTCCAGCCGGATCTAAGGTTTGGTCTGGACAGTGGGCGGACACGACTCAAAGTCGGCCTTTCCTACCCAAACGTACGCCCCGACCGCCTCCAGAGACGCCAGAGCAATAGCAGGAATTTCGGCTTCGAGCTGCGGTAATTCGCGGTGTAGTGCGAGCGCTACGCCGCGCCGCCACCTGGCCTGCCAACGCGATCTCGGCGATAAACAGCGAATCCCCGGAGTTTGAATTCGTGTTCACCACTAAGCCACATTTCTTGTAAAGCATTTAATAAATTTAGTTAAATTTCTTGAAATTCATTTACAAAACTTTCAATTTGCTGGGCTTTGAAAATAGCACTTCGCGCGTTCCAAGTACAGGCGCGGTGAGGTGCTGAGTTTAGTCCTACGTGAATTGAGTTAGACATTTTGAGGCAGAGTTTGAAGGAAAAGTTGAAACAATTCTAGGAACTAGCTCCCAGACATTGTTTGCGCGGCAGTTACGGGTGCAGTGGACCGCGCTCCGGCCGCCCCTGAGGACGTCGCGTTGGCCTCGGAGGAACGCGGTGCGCAGAGGCGCCCCGCGATCTCGCTCCAGACCGGCCCGCCGTTAACTGTCGTCTGAGGCGCCAGGTTTCTAATAAAATTAGAATTTCCCGACGATGATCTCTCAATCCCTACAATTGCACGCGCGTCTGAAAGACGTTTGGGCAGCGTGCAATGGCTGCATCCTGTGAAGGATGCAGCGTGCCTCTGCTTACAATTGCAGCAAGTTGGTTTTTGATATAATTTTCCTAAGCGAGGACAATGCTTCGTGCCGCGCTTATCGTCTCCTTCCGGGTGATCCTCGCCCGTACAGAGCCGACAGCGCACATCATACTCGCAGTTGCGAGCGATGTGGCCCCAGCGGCAGCATCTATTGCAGAAACGTGGTCACGCCCACTTTTCGCGTTCGACCACGATCGATGATTCCAGTTGCCGCAATTGGTAAACTTTCCGACGGCGTGGTGCGGCCCGGGCGGGCGACCGCGCACTCCGCAAAGGTGCAATCCACGCATCGTGGAGACGTAATCCCGCGTCCCCGTTGATGTTCTGGGGATGTTTTGCGATCTCTAAGGCTTCCTTTATCCGCTTTGGCCACCGCCTAACCACTCTCCTCGGTCTTGTCGAAAAGGAAGTCATGGCCGGTTTCCCATGCGTGGATAGCTACCGCGGAGCGGTGTACCTTCTTAAATTTGAAGTCTCGAATGTGCTCGCTTAGTCTCTCCTCTATGGTTCTTCCTGTCTCCCCGATGTAAGTGTGACCGCAGCTGCATGGGATGGAGTATACTCCGGCGGCTTGGAGCGGTGGAAGCTGGTCTTTGAAGCGCATTAATGTTTGGCCTAGTTTCTAGAGTGCCTTGAAAACAGTCTTGATCTTGAACCGCCTCAAGAGTTTTCCTATCCTGTCCATGACGCCTTGTATGTATGGTGGTGTGGCAATTCTCCTGTTTTCGGTGTCGTGGGTGTCCCTTGGTGTAGGCGGGTCTTGTGTAAGTTTCAGGGCCCTGTTGATGGTGGATTTGCTATACCCATTTGCGGTGAAGGTCGCTTTCAGGACTTCGCGTTCAGCGGGGAGACTGTCTTGGTCGCAGATTCTGGTTGCGCGGATGGCCAGGGTTTTTAAGATGCCATTCTTCGTCGCTGGGTGGTGGTGTGAATCGGCATGAAGATAGCGGTTCGTGTGGGTGGGTTTTCTGTAAACCGCGTGCCCCAGGGTGCCGTCGTTTCTTCTACTAACCAAGACGTCCAGGAAAGGTAGCTGGCCATTCTTCTCTGTCTCCATCGCGAATTGTATTTTGGGGTGAGCACTATTCGTATTTATGTGGTCCAGGAATTCCTGTAGGGAGTCACGTCCGTGAGGCCATATCTCGAAGGTGTCGTCGACGTACGTTACCCACATTGTAGGTTTGAGGCGGGCGTTATCCAGAACCTCGGTTTCAAAAGCCTCCATGAAGAGATTGGCGGCAATTGGTGACAGGGGTGAACCCATAGCCGCGCCCTCCACCTGGGCGTAAAACTTCCCCCGAAATTGGAAGAAGGTAGACGCCAGGCAAAATTGCGCGAGATCGGCCCACTCTGTAGGGAGCCCCCGTGCCTCCAATTTTCTTCTGATTATATGTGCTGCCTCTTCGACCGGGACCATGCACGTAACATCGAAGCTGACGAGGATGTCTGAGCTCCCCAGGCGCTACTGTTTTAGCAACTCGATGAAGTGACAGGAATTCCGGACATCCGACGCGATGTCATCTGTCAGCGGGCGGAGCTTGTCTGCGATATAACATCCTGGTGGTAACGATCCAACATCCTGGAGCAGTCCAGCCCTGAAGAAGACCGCAATATGTTGGTCGAAACGTCGGCACCCCAGCCTTCGACGCGGCGTCACCCGGACAGCCCAGATCATGACTCTGGCCGCGGAAGCCTACGATATTACTTATTTTCATAGTTTGTACTATCTGAGTTGGTAGGATTCGGTTGACTTTGTGGCTCCAGGAGCGTACGGTGCGTGGACTTCTTTTGGGGCCGTTAACGGGCTCTAGCCACCAGTAACACTGAGTTTGGGAAAGAAATTAGTGATTTACTGCTGAATCGTATTGTCTAAAGCGTGTGTTATGACTGAATTAAAACGCGGTGATTTGGGTTTCCAAGAAATGTGAAAAAGTGAGTTCCATTTTTCGTATTATATATTTTGTTGATTAATGCTGCTGTTATATTATCTTTAATTACGTCTGTGAAATAAATAATTTATGTTTTAGATGCAGAATGGTTGAAAGATATTTGCAACTAGCTCTCGCCAAATGCACGTGGAAGTATTTAACTATTCGTGAGTGAATATGCAAAGAGCCTTTTCTGGACCAGCATGTAACTGGGAACAATAATGCTACTGAAAATTTGGGATAATAATTCATCATTTGTGGATATAGAAACTATGGCATGCTGCAGGAAATGTGCCCAATACATTTGATGGTAGTATTCGTGGCAAGTGTTTGCCCTGAAAGGGCATTCAAATAATTTAGTTGAAAATTGTGGAACTTCTTTGTTTTGTTTATATTCATTTTCAAATCCCTTGTTTGAACCCATCGAGGTACCACCAACTTCAATAGCTGTAACAGGTAAGATTTTTTTAAACAGAAGTCATTTGTCCAAAGTGTAGCACAGTTTAACTCTTTTTTATTTTTTAAATTTGTAGTTCATCTGTCCCTCTTGGCAATAGAGCTTCAATCTGAACAGATTTTTTCAAGATTGCAAGTGAACATACAATTTTGTTTTTATGATATTAATTTCCATTAGACAACAGTAGATAGTTTAAGGAGAGCCTAACCAGCATCGTTTTAAAAATTTCAGATCCTTGTGCACAGGCAGCAGTTCATACTGAAAACGGTGAGGGTTTTTTTTAAATATATATATATATATATATATATATATATATATATATATATATATATATGTGTGTGTGTGTGTGTGTGTGTGTGTGTGTGTGTGTGTGTGTTTTTACGAGGGTAGGTGGAAATCTTCAAAAGACACCATGCGGCCCGTACCACATGATAGTGTGAGATTTTTACCCACTAAAACCAACCTCCCTTCTCCTCCATCCTCCCCGCGGAACCGCCGTTAGGCATTACATCACGGGGAGTGGATTAGAGTGGCCTAGTCACCAGCCACTTCTCTTCGCCAAAACGTAGGAAGGATCAAACGAGGATCAGTCGACTTCCCTTCTTTCCCTTTCTATTCTCCTCAGCTCAGCTATTATGGTCTGCGCATATGCTCTCACCGCATCCCAGTTGGTTTCTGAAGCGAGCATGCACCCAACCATTGCTTCGGGTGTCAGAGGGTCGATCCCGAGTATACTCATAACGTGCCGTCGCTGCACATGGTATCGCGGGCACTGGAAGAACACATGCTCGGCGTCTTCGACAGCAGGTTCACATAGTGGACAGAATGGGGTATCCTCCAGCTTGAACCTGTGGAGATATGCCAGAAAACATCCATGTCCAGACAACAGCTGGGTTAAGAAGAAATTTACTTCGCCGTGTTTACGGTTGATCCACGGTGCAATGAAGGGAATCATGCGGTACGTCCATCTTCCTTTAATGGACTTTTCCCATCGATCCTGCCATTCGAGCAGTGTTGTTGAGCAGTCTGGGTTCTCCTCTTCTTTGTGATATCGCCTCCGTCTCTCCTGCGCCAAGATATCGACAGGAGGCATCCCTGCGATGACGCACACTGCATCGTTTGACACAGTGCGGAATGCACAAGCTACCCGCAATGCTGATAACCTGTACACTGACGTCATCCCTCGGATGTAGCTATTTATCATCGTGGAGTTGGCCCATATTGGGGCTCCATAGAGCAAGACGGACCTCACAACCAAGGCCAGAAGCTTCCGTTTCTCCTGACAGGGCCCTATGTTGGGCATTAGTCTCGACAGTGCTGCATTAATTACCGCAGCTTTATTGCTGGCGTACTTCAGGTGGTCAGCAAATGTCAGACGGGCGTCAATCATGAGACCAAGATATTTGATCGACGGCTGTGATTCAATACGGTGGTCTCCGACTTTGAGAGTGATGGTTTCTCTCTTTTTCCTGCTAGAGACTAGGAGAACCTCAGTCTTGTGCTCACTAACTGCAGCCCTGAGGACTTCAACCACTGACTAACAATAGCGATCGCTTCGTTGCAAATATACACAATTTCCTCAATGTACTTCGCAACGGCGACGATAGCAATGTCGTCCGCGAAACCAATAATACTGGTGCCTTCTGGGAGGGGAAGCCGAAGAACCTCGTCATACATCACATTCCATAATGGTGGACCCAATACCGACCCTTGCGGGACACCAGCCGTGATATTATGTACCTTCGGCCCATTACTTGTATTGTAAATGAGGGCTCTATTACTCAGATACTCGGCCACAATCTTCCTCAAGTACGTTGGCACATTAAATCTGCGGAGAGCTTAGTGAATATTACTCCACCTGGCCGAGTTGAATGCATTTTTAATATCCAACGTAACGACAGCACAGTACTGTTTTGGGCATCTCTTCCATCTACTTCCTCCAATTGCTTGTCGGGCGGTGTTAATGACAAGCTGGACTGCGTCAACAGTCGAGAGGGCTCTGCGGAAACCATACTGATTTTCCGAAAGGCCTCCTCTCTCCTCCACAGCTTTCTCCAGTCTGGTACTAATAATTCTCTCCAGAACCTTGCCAGCTGTGTCCAGCATACACAATGGCCGGTATGATGATGGATCTTCGGGTGATTTATTCCCCTTAGGGAGGAGCACCAAGCGCTGTTTTTTCCATCTTTCTGGATACACCCCTTCCCTCAAGCAAGAATAATAAAGATTCACAAAGATGTCGGTGTGAGCAAGTATCGCAGTCTTGAGGGCAATATTGGGAATGTTATCCGGTCCGGGAGCCTTTGTGTTGCCGATTCTGCTGATTGCGTGCAGAATTTCTTCTTGCGTGACTGGAGGAATTATTTCTAGCTCAGATAACGCTATATTATCTGAGACACCGGGGTGGTTAGGGAATAGGGCTGTCACAATTCTGAGCAGCATTTTGGGGCAAGTTGGAGAACGTAGGTGTCGCTGTCTTAACCTACACATGACCGTCTTGTACGGCCTACCCCATGGATCCTTTTCCACCTCGTCACACAGGTTTTTGGCGCATAAGCGTTTGCTCTTGCGGATTTCTATTTTCAACTGGCTTCGAGCGAGTTTGTATTGCTCTTGCAATTGAGGAAAGTTGTCTCTGCCACGAGCTCTCTGGTACTGTCTTCTGGCTCGAAGGCACCTCCGTCGTAATTGGGCGATTTCCTCATTCCACCAGTAAACTGGTGAACGTCGAGAGGTTGTGCCCCGTCTAGACATAGCCGCATCACAGGCTTTGGTTACCCATTTGATCACCTGCCCAGCTTTGTCATCTGCGGTACCTGTTGGCACTATCGTCTCCAAACATTGTCGGAAAAGTTCTTCGTCGAACGTTTTTACTTTCCACCCAGCTGGCTGATATTTCGGCGCAAAATTATCCCGCCGCTGATTTTGCACCTCGTACAAAAGTGCCTGGTGGTCACTATGGGTATAGTGTTCACTAACTCTCCAGGACACTCCCATTCTCAAAAGATTATCTGACATGAACGTCAGATCCACAACAGATCCCACGCCCCCTCTGCAGAAGGTGTATATGTCTCCCGTGTTGGCGAGTTCTACATTCAGAAGGGAGAGGGATGCCAGAACTGCTCGACCTCGCTCATTAGTGGACGAACTACCCCACTCAACCGCCCAGGCGTTGAAATCTCCAGCTATCACCAAGGGGCTTCGTCCTCTTGCGTCGTACACTAAGCGGTCAAGGAAGTGCTCAAACTCGTCCATTGTCGCGTTTGGTGAGGCATAACAGCTGTAGATGTAAACGCCGTTGATTTTTACCCAGACAAATCTAGCTCCGGGTCTGGTCATAACTTGCTGGAATGTGTGTTTTCCACACGCCCAGATTGCCGCCTGGTTGTGGAGGTCAGATACCCACGCTGTATCTTCACGGTTAGTATACTGCTCGCATACTATTGCTAAATCAGCCTCCCATTCTCTAACCGATTGTGCCAGGATATCCTGGGCGACTGCGCAATGGTTGAGATTGAGTTGTATAATTCTCATTTTCTATCCGTTATTGCTTTCTGCGCTTTTTGGTACGATGGACACCTGCTGCACCCCGTAGCATGTCTGCCTTGGTTCCCCTTTTCTTCACAAAGCAAGCACTTTGCGTCATTTGTGCATGACTTAGCAAGGTGATCATCACCACCACAATTCATGCACAAGTTGGACCGGTCATGTGAGTTTTTACGTGCTTTTCTGAGGTGTCCAAAATCCAAACATCTGTAACACCTCAGGGGGACCTTCTTCTCACGCAGAGTGCAGTACACCCATCCTATTCTTATTTTACCAATGGCCAACAATTTGTTAGCCACCGCAACAGGAACGCTGACTATTGCTACCTGTGTTCCACCATAGGATGGTCTTAGGGATTTGACCACAGTAGCTGGGAGATCACTGGCTTCGGGAAGTTTGTCCACCAGAGCCTTATGCACTTCTTCTTTAGTTGTGACCTCATCCAGGTCCTTCACCTGAATAGTCACGGTGTGAGTGAGAGCCCTCACATCAGCGTCCGATCCAAACACCTTCTTTACAGAGGACTGAAAATCTGTTGTTTGCCCTCCGGCAGACCGCTTCAGTTGCAGAAGAAGATCGCCGCCAGCTGTGTTCCGGATGTGCGTGACATTCTCGCCCAGATCCTTAAGCTCAGGATCGGTTTTCATATTTTTAAGGATGTCCGCGTACGTCAGCGCGTCGTCCTTCTTCTTAATGATCAGGGCATCTGGTCTGGGTGGCCTTTTCCGCGTTTTAGAACGCTTACGCGTTCTCTTACGAGTGACCACTTGCCACTCGGGCTCTTCTCGTGCCACTTCGGGCTGTTCTCGCGGTATTTCCGAAGAAGGTATTTCTGCCCGGATTTTATCTGCGTTTTTCGCAGTCTGCATACGCTACTGCTGCAACGTGCATACGCTACTGCTTTCTCACAAACAATTGCATCCAGAATGAACGAACCGAGAAATATAATCGCTCGGAGATAAAAACAGATACGATGCTATCGTTCCGTGACGCAACAATAGGAAACTGTTGTTTTTCCTGGTATTTAGAGCATTGAAAACTACTGTTCCCGTATGGGAACAGCGGGTCTAAATGGGTTAAAAGCACATCGTATCTGTTTTTATCTCCGAGCGATTATATTTCTCGGTTCGTTCATTCTGGATGCAATTGTTTGTGAGAAAGCAGTAGCGTATGCACGTTGCAATGGCTTCAACGAAAAGGTATGTATTTTATGTACGTATTTCATGGTGTGTATAAATTATTCTGTAGCTATTAGTATCTCGAGAGATCATTTTACAATCCTTTAAATTATGATTGTTGTAAGTGTTCACATTGCAGAAATATAAACATGCAAATTATAATGTTCCCGTATGGGAACAGCGGGACTGAATGACAGGGTATAAACTTTCTTTCTTAGGTTGACTGTAAACGAGATTGCAGATCTTCTGGCGGATGAAAACGATGTTCTGGAAGGTGATATAGTAATTGTACCACCCGAAGGCGATATTTCTGAAGAAGATAGTGGAGAAGAAGATGAAACTGAACTGGATCGTTTGTCCGGAAAACAACTTTTATCTCATGCGGAAGGAAATGTAAAGAAAATTATATCAGGTGAGGTGGTGAAAGAAGTTGTTTCAAACACAGTTTCAAATTTGAAAGTAAGTGACTCAGAAAATCTGAAAAGAAAAGAGAAAAAGAAAAGAAAATTAAGAAATTGGATAAATGAAGATAAAGAGGAAACTACTCTCACAGAATGGGAAATTCCTGATTGGATTTTGAATTTTGACGAGGATCCTGTAAAGCTTTTTGAGTTATTTTACAGTAATGATATAATTCAAATGATTTGTGATTATTCCAACTTGTATGCCCGTCAGAAAGGTGAAAACAATCTCAATCTTCAACAAGATGAAATCAAGGTATTTTTGGGAGTTTTACTTGTTAGTGGTTATTCTCAAGTACACAGAATGAGAATGTACTGGGAACAGAGGCCAGACAGTTATAACAAAGCTATATCTGATGCAATTTCTAGAAATAGATTCATGAAAATTATGAAATATCTACATGTGTGTGATAATCAAAATTTAGATAGATCGAATCGCTTTGCAAAGATAACGCCTCTTTGGGAGATGTTGAACAAGAAATGGTTGCAGTACTTTCCAGGTGACATAAATTTGTGTGTAGACGAGTCAATGATTCCGTACTTCGGTCGTCATGGGGCAAAACAGCACATCCACGGGAAGCCGATCCGTTTCGGTTATAAAGCATGGTGTTTGTGTACCCGATTAGGTTACCTTATCCAGGCAAATTTGTATCAGGGAGCAGCTACTGGTAACACATACCCCGACGTTGGAGTAGGAGGATCTGTGGTTTTATCACTCACAGAAAATCTTCCAGAAAATAAGTATAACTTGTACTTTGATAACTTTTTTACCTCCATAAATTTGTTGGAGAAACTGAAAGAGCGAGGATGGAACGGTACAGGTACAATACGCGCAAACAGAACTGAAAATGCGCCACTAATGGATCCAAAAGACGTCCTAAAAAGAGAAAGAGGATTTTACTGCCTTGTCACAGATACATCATCAAAAGCAACTCTTGTAAGGTACAATGATAACAATGTTGTAACTGTTGCTTCAACACAGTGGGGTGCTGCACCTGTTGGGAAAGCTAGAAGATACAGTGCTAAGCACAAAAGGCATATAATGATTGACCAGCCCGCTGGGGTAATTTATTATAATATAAACATGGGAGGTGTTGATCGTTTAGATCAAAATGTCTCAAAAATGAGAGTAAATATAAGAGGCAAAAAATGGTACTGGCAGTTGTTCGCTTTTCCATTGAATGCGTCTGTACAAAATGCATGGCATCTTTATAGATTGTGCACGAAGGGCTCGAAAGTACAAATGGATCAGCTTGAGTTCACACGAACAATTGCTCTCACCTACCTTCAAAAATACTCACAGCGTCTGACTCCAGGAAAATCACCTCGTTTGGTACGAAGTGTAGAAAAGAGAGTAACAAACCAAACACGATATGACAACGAAGGTCATTTCATTTCCAAAGGAGAGAGACAGTCTCGTTGTGGACAATGCAAGAAAAATTCTCGAATGAAGTGTATCAAATGTAATATATCTCTGCATGCTGACTGTTTTGTATTATTTCATCAAAAATAAAATTATCTATCTTCAAAACTAAGTTAAATCATTAAATTTATGTGGACTTTCAAAAAAAAATTTGTATTCTTCACCCACCCTTTCAGTCCCGCTGTTCCCATATGGGAACACTCCAAAACACAAATTCTAAGAAAAAATTTATTGAAGTTTCAATCAAAATGTCTTAATTTAACTGTAAATAAGCAATTAAAATGTGATTTATACATTTTTTTTCACAAATAGAAATGTGGGTCTAAAAGGGTTAAAATTAAAAATTATAGATCAACATTATTTTCACTCTTATGAATCATTTCCATACCTTTCTAACTGCAAAAATTCAGATATGTCAGCAATAATCTTTCACATTTTTTTCATGCCGGTCTGCCTGCAATACCAATCTGATGAATATCCCCTAATTATAAAAAAGGGCATGAACAAGGCTAGCATATGTATCTGCCTCACTTGAAGTAGCAGCATTCAGAAAGGCACAAAATCCTGCAACAACCAAGAATAAATTCCTAACAATACACTATCATGTAAGTAACATACTTCTATTTGACACACACACGCACACGCACACGCACACGCACGCACGCACACGCACACGCACACGCACGCACGCACACGCACACGCACACGCACGCACACGCACGCACACGCACGCACACGCACGCACGCACACGCACGCACACGCACGCACACGCACGCACACGCACGCACACGCACGCACACGCACGCACACGCACGCACACGCACGCACACGCACGCACACGCACGCACGCACGCACACGCACGCACACGCACGCACACGCACGCACACGCACGCACGCACGCACGCACGCACGCACGCACGCACGCACACGCACGCGCGCGCACGCACGCGCGCGCACGCACGCGCGCACACACACACACACACACACCTGTCTACTTCAGCAGTGGACCACTGGGCTGCTGTAGTACCCTTTGCTACTAGTGATGATCTTGCAAAACAGGCATTGTGTAGCCTTGAGAAGAAAATAACCGAGCTTCTCAATTTTGTTAAGCCTCGCCATAATGTTCATGGTGAGATCAAGAAACTGGCGTATTCGATCCAGACGCACTTTAATGAGGTGGTAGCACTGCAAAAAGGAGGATCACCCAGACCAGATCCTCAGTGCAACAAACTTACTGGGAAAGAAGAATGCACTCAGACGTCCCCTGAGAAGGTGGCTGCGGGAGTACTCGTAACGAGAAACGATCCTTCGCGAAACCGGAACTCCGAGGTGCCCAAGGTAAGGAAGGAGACTGCGAAAAACGCAGATAAAATCCGGGCAGAAATACCTTCTTCGGAAATACCGCGAGAACAGCCCGAAGTGGCACGAGAAGAGCCCGAGTGGCAAGTGGTCACTCGTAAGAGAACGCGTAAGCGTTCTAAAACGCGGAAAAGGCCACCCAGACCAGATGCCCTGATCATTAAGAAGAAGGACGACGCGCTGACGTACGCGGACATCCTTAAAAATATGAAAACCGATCCTGAGCTTAAGGATCTGGGCGAGAATGTCACGCACATCCGGAACACAGCTGGCGGCGATCTTCTTCTGCAACTGAAGCGGTCTGCCGGAGGGCAAACAACAGATTTTCAGTCCTCTGTAAAGAAGGTGTTTGGATCGGACGCTGATGTGAGGGCTCTCACTCACACCGTGACTATTCAGGTGAAGGACCTGGATGAGGTCACAACTAAAGAAGAAGTGCATAAGGCTCTGGTGGACAAACTTCCCGAAGCCAGTGATCTCCCAGCTACTGTGGTCAAATCCCTAAGACCATCCTATGGTGGAACACAGGTAGCAATAGTCAGCGTTCCTGTTGCGGTGGCTAACAAATTGTTGGCCATTGGTAAAATAAGAATAGGATGGGTGTACTGCACTCTGCGTGAGAAGAAGGTCCCCCTGAGGTGTTACAGATGTTTGGATTTTGGACACCTCAGAAAAGCACGTAAAAACTCACATGACCGGTCCAACTTGTGCATGAATTGTGGTGGTGATGATCACCTTGCTAAGTCATGCACAAATGACGCAAAGTGCTTGCTTTGTGAAGAAAAGGGGAACCAAGGCAGACATGCTACGGGGTGCAGCAGGTGTCCATCGTACCAAAAAGCGCAGAAAGCAATAACGGATAGAAAATGAGAATTATACAACTCAATCTCAACCATTGCGCAGTCGCCCAGGATATCCTGGCACAATCGGTTAGAGAATGGGAGGCTGATTTAGCAATAGTATGCGAGCAGTATACTAACCGTGAAGATACAGCGTGGGTATCTGACCTCCACAACCAGGCGGCAATCTGGGCGTGTGGAAAACACACATTCCAGCAAGTTATGACCAGACCCGGAGCTAGATTTGTCTGGGTAAAAATCAACGGCGTTTACATCTACAGCTGTTATGCCTCACCAAACGCGACAATGGACGAGTTTGAGCACTTCCTTGACCGCTTAGTGTACGACGCAAGAGGACGAAGCCCCTTGGTGATAGCTGGA
The DNA here is from genome assembly GCA_011170035.1 of Teleogryllus occipitalis. Lineage (NCBI taxonomy): Eukaryota > Metazoa > Arthropoda > Insecta > Orthoptera > Gryllidae > Teleogryllus > Teleogryllus occipitalis. The sequence continues at coordinate 37,351 of BLKR01000022.1, read as the reverse complement.
GATTTCAACGCCTGGGCGGTTGAGTGGGGTAGTTCGTCCACTAATGAGCGAGGTCGAGCAGTTCTGGCATCCCTCTCCCTTCTGAATGTAGAACTCGCCAACACGGGAGACATATACACCTTCTGCAGAGGGGGCGTGGGATCTGTTGTGGATCTGACGTTCATGTCAGATAATCTTTTGAGAATGGGAGTGTCCTGGAGAGTTAGTGAACACTATACCCATAGTGACCACCAGGCACTTTTGTACGAGGTGCAAAATCAGCGGCGGGATAATTTTGCGCCGAAATATCAGCCAGCTGGGTGGAAAGTAAAAACGTTCGACGAAGAACTTTTCCGACAATGTTTGGAGACGATAGTGCCAACAGGTACCGCAGATGACAAAGCTGGGCAGGTGATCAAATGGGTAACCAAAGCCTGTGATGCGGCTATGTCTAGACGGGGCACAACCTCTCGACGTTCACCAGTTTACTGGTGGAATGAGGAAATCGCCCAATTACGACGGAGGTGCCTTCGAGCCAGAAGACAGTACCAGAGAGCTCGTGGCAGAGACAACTTTCCTCAATTGCAAGAGCAATACAAACTCGCTCGAAGCCAGTTGAAAATAGAAATCCACATGAGCAAACGCTTATGCGCCAAAAACCTGTGTGACGAGGTGGAAAAGGATCCATGGGGTAGGCCGTACAAGACGGTCATGTGTAGGTTAAGACAGCGACACCTACGTTCTCCAACTTGCCCCAAAATGCTGCTCAGAATTGTGACAGCCCTATTCCCTAACCACCCCGGTGTCTCAGATAATATAGCGTTATCTGAGCTAGAAATAATTCCTCCAGTCACGCAAGAAGAAATTCTGCACGCAATCAGCAGAATCGGCAACACAAAGGCTCCCGGACCGGATAACATTCCCAATATTGCCCTCAAGACTGCGATACTTGCTCACACCGACATCTTTGTGAATCTTTATTATTCTTGCTTGAGGGAAGGGGTGTATCCAGAAAGATGGAAAAAACAGCGCTTGGTGCTCCTCCCTAAGGGGAATAAATCACCCGAAGATCCATCATCATACCGGCCATTGTGTATGCTGGACACAGCTGGCAAGGTTCTGGAGAGAATTATTAGTACCAGACTGGAGAAAGCTGTGGAGGAGAGAGGAGGCCTTTCGGAAAATCAGTATGGTTTCCGCAGAGCCCTCTCGACTGTTGACGCAGTCCAGCTTGTCATTAACACCGCCCGACAAGCAATTGGAGGAAGTAGATGGAAGAGAGGCCCAAAACAGTACTGTGCTGTCGTTACGTTGGATATTAAAAATGCATTCAACTCGGCCAGGTGGAGTAATATTCACCAAGCTCTCCGCAGATTTAATGTGCCAACGTACTTGAGGAAGATTGTGGCCGAGTATCTGAGTAATAGAGCCCTCATTTACAATACAAGTAATGGGCCGAAGGTACATAATATCACGGCTGGTGTCCCGCAAGGGTCGGTATTGGGTCCACCATTATGGAATGTGATGTATGACGAGGTTCTTCGGCTTCCCCTCCCAGAAGGCACCAGTATTATTGGTTTCGCGGACGACATTGCTATCGTCGCCGTTGCGAAGTACATTGAGGAAATTGTGTATATTTGCAACGAAGCGATCGCTATTGTTAGTCAGTGGTTGAAGTCCTCAGGGCTGCAGTTAGTGAGCACAAGACTGAGGTTCTCCTAGTCTCTAGCAGGAAAAAGAGAGAAACCATCACTCTCAAAGTCGGAGACCACCGTATTGAATCACAGCCGTCGATCAAATATCTTGGTCTCATGATTGACGCCCGTCTGACATTTGCTGACCACCTGAAGTACGCCAGCAATAAAGCTGCGGTAATTAATGCAGCACTGTCGAGACTAATGCCCAACATAGGGCCCTGTCAGGAGAAACGGAAGCTTCTGGCCTTGGTTGTGAGGTCCGTCTTGCTCTATGGAGCCCCAATATGGGCCAACTCCACGATGATAAATAGCTACATCCGAGGGATGACGTCAGTGTACAGGTTATCAGCATTGCGGGTAGCTTGTGCATTCCGCACTGTGTCAAACGATGCAGTGTGCGTCATCGCAGGGATGCCTCCTGTCGATATCTTGGCGCAGGAGAGACGGAGGCGATATCACAAAGAAGAGGAGAACCCAGACTGCTCAACAACACTGCTCGAATGGCAGGATCGATGGGAAAAGTCCATTAAAGGAAGATGGACGTACCGCATGATTCCCTTCATTGCACCGTGGATCAACCGTAAACACGGCGAAGTAAATTTCTTCTTAACCCAGCTGTTGTCTGGACATGGATGTTTTCTGGCATATCTCCACAGGTTCAAGCTGGAGGATACCCCATTCTGTCCACTATGTGAACCTGCTGTCGAAGACGCCGAGCATGTGTTCTTCCAGTGCCCGCGATACCATGTGCAGCGACGGCACGTTATGAGTATACTCGGGATCGACCCTCTGACACCCGAAGCAATGGTTGGGTGCATGCTCGCTTCAGAAACCAACTGGGATGCGGTGAGAGCATATGCGCAGACCATAATAGCTGAGCTGAGGAGAATAGAAAGGGAAAGAAGGGAAGTCGACTGATCCTCGTTTGATCCTTCCTACGTTTTGGCGAAGAGAAGTGGCTGGTGACTAGGCCACTCTAATCCACTCCCCGTGATGTAATGCCTAACGGCGGTTCCGCGGGGAGGATGGAGGAGAAGGGAGGTTGGTTTTAGTGGGTAAAAATCTCACACTATCATGTGGTACGGGCCGCATGGTGTCTTTTGAAGATTTCCACCTACCCTCGTAAAAACACACACACACACACACACACACACACACACATATATATATATATATATATATATATATATATATATATATATATATATATTTAAAAAAAACCCTCACCGTTTTCAGTATGAACTGCTGCCTGTGCACAAGGATCTGAAATTTTTAAAACGATGCTGGTTAGGCTCTCCTTAAACTATCTACTGTTGTCTAATGGAAATTAATATCATAAAAACAAAATTGTATGTTCACTTGCAATCTTGAAAAAATCTGTTCAGATTGAAGCTCTATTGCCAAGAGGGACAGATGAACTACAAATTTAAAAAATAAAAAAGAGTTAAACTGTGCTACACTTTGGACAAATGACTTCTGTTTAAAAAAATCTTACCTGTTACAGCTATTGAAGTTGGTGGTACCTCGATGGGTTCAAACAAGGGATTTGAAAATGAATATAAACAAAACAAAGAAGTTCCACAATTTTCAACTAAATTATTTGAATGCCCTTTCAGGGCAAACACTTGCCACGAATACTACCATCAAATGTATTGGGCACATTTCCTGCAGCATGCCATAGTTTCTATATCCACAAATGATGAATTATTATCCCAAATTTTCAGTAGCATTATTGTTCCCAGTTACATGCTGGTCCAGAAAAGGCTCTTTGCATATTCACTCACGAATAGTTAAATACTTCCACGTGCATTTGGCGAGAGCTAGTTGCAAATATCTTTCAACCATTCTGCATCTAAAACATAAATTATTTATTTCACAGACGTAATTAAAGATAATATAACAGCAGCATTAATCAACAAAATATATAATACGAAAAATGGAACTCACTTTTTCACATTTCTTGGAAACCCAAATCACCGCGTTTTAATTCAGTCATAACACACGCTTTAGACAATACGATTCAGCAGTAAATCACTAATTTCTTTCCCAAACTCAGTGTTACTGGTGGCTAGAGCCCGTTAACGGCCCCAAAAGAAGTCCACGCACCGTACGCTCCTGGAGCCACAAAGTCAACCGAATCCTACCAACTCAGATAGTACAAACTATGAAAATAAGTAATATCGTAGGCTTCCGCGGCCAGAGTCATGATCTGGGCTGTCCGGGTGACGCCGCGTCGAAGGCTGGGGTGCCGACGTTTCGACCAACATATTGCGGTCTTCTTCAGGGCTGGACTGCTCCAGGATGTTGGATCGTTACCACCAGGATGTTATATCGCAGACAAGCTCCGCCCGCTGACAGATGACATCGCGTCGGATGTCCGGAATTCCTGTCACTTCATCGAGTTGCTAAAACAGTAGCGCCTGGGGAGCTCAGACATCCTCGTCAGCTTCGATGTTACGTGCATGGTCCCGGTCGAAGAGGCAGCACATATAATCAGAAGAAAATTGGAGGCACGGGGGCTCCCTACAGAGTGGGCCGATCTCGCGCAATTTTGCCTGGCGTCTACCTTCTTCCAATTTCGGGGGAAGTTTTACGCCCAGGTGGAGGGCGCGGCTATGGGTTCACCCCTGTCACCAATTGCCGCCAATCTCTTCATGGAGGCTTTTGAAACCGAGGTTCTGGATAACGCCCGCCTCAAACCTACAATGTGGGTAACGTACGTCGACGACACCTTCGAGATATGGCCTCACGGACGTGACTCCCTACAGGAATTCCTGGACCACATAAATACGAATAGTGCTCACCCCAAAATACAATTCGCGATGGAGACAGAGAAGAATGGCCAGCTACCTTTCCTGGACGTCTTGGTTAGTAGAAGAAACGACGGCACCCTGGGGCACGCGGTTTACAGAAAACCCACCCACACGAACCGCTATCTTCATGCCGATTCACACCACCACCCAGCGACGAAGAATGGCATCTTAAAAACCCTGGCCATCCGCGCAACCAGAATCTGCGACCAAGACAGTCTCCCCGCTGAACGCGAAGTCCTGAAAGCGACCTTCACCGCAAATGGGTATAGCAAATCCACCATCAACAGGGCCCTGAAACTTACACAAGACCCGCCTACACCAAGGGACACCCACGACACCGAAAACAGGAGAATTGCCACACCACCATACATACAAGGCGTCATGGACAGGATAGGAAAACTCTTGAGGCGGTTCAAGATCAAGACTGTTTTCAAGGCACTCTAGAAACTAGGCCAAACATTAATGCGCTTCAAAGACCAGCTTCCACCGCTCCAAGCCGCCGGAGTATACTCCATCCCATGCAGCTGCGGTCACACTTACATCGGGGAGACAGGAAGAACCATAGAGGAGAGACTAAGCGAGCACATTCGAGACTTCAAATTTAAGAAGGTACACCGCTCCGCGGTAGCTATCCACGCATGGGAAACCGGCCATGACTTCCTTTTCGACAAGACCGAGGAGAGTGGTTAGGCGGTGGCCAAAGCGGATAAAGGAAGCCTTAGAGATCGCAAAACATCCCCAGAACATCAACGGGGACGCGGGATTACGTCTCCACGATGCGTGGATTGCACCTTTGCGGAGTGCGCGGTCGCCCGCCCGGGCCGCACCACGCCGTCGGAAAGTTTACCAATTGCGGCAACTGGAATCATCGATCGTGGTCGAACGCGAAAAGTGGGCGTGACCACGTTTCTGCAATAGATGCTGCCGCTGGGGCCACATCGCTCGCAACTGCGAGTATGATGTGCGCTGTCGGCTCTGTACGGGCGAGGATCACCCGGAAGGAGACGATAAGCGCGGCACGAAGCATTGTCCTCGCTTAGGAAAATTATATCAAAAACCAACTTGCTGCAATTGTAAGCAGAGGCACGCTGCATCCTTCACAGGATGCAGCCATTGCACGCTGCCCAAACGTCTTTCAGACGCGCGTGCAATTGTAGGGATTGAGAGATCATCGTCGGGAAATTCTAATTTTATTAGAAACCTGGCGCCTCAGACGACAGTTAACGGCGGGCCGGTCTGGAGCGAGATCGCGGGGCGCCTCTGCGCACCGCGTTCCTCCGAGGCCAACGCGACGTCCTCAGGGGCGGCCGGAGCGCGGTCCACTGCACCCGTAACTGCCGCGCAAACAATGTCTGGGAGCTAGTTCCTAGAATTGTTTCAACTTTTCCTTCAAACTCTGCCTCAAAATGTCTAACTCAATTCACGTAGGACTAAACTCAGCACCTCACCGCGCCTGTACTTGGAACGCGCGAAGTGCTATTTTCAAAGCCCAGCAAATTGAAAGTTTTGTAAATGAATTTCAAGAAATTTAACTAAATTTATTAAATGCTTTACAAGAAATGTGGCTTAGTGGTGAACACGAATTCAAACTCCGGGGATTCGCTGTTTATCGCCGAGATCGCGTTGGCAGGCCAGGTGGCGGCGCGGCGTAGCGCTCGCACTACACCGCGAATTACCGCAGCTCGAAGCCGAAATTCCTGCTATTGCTCTGGCGTCTCTGGAGGCGGTCGGGGCGTACGTTTGGGTAGGAAAGGCCGACTTTGAGTCGTGTCCGCCCACTGTCCAGACCAAACCTTAGATCCGGCTGGAATTGATGCGCTTCTCGCATTAAATTCCAAAGTCATCATTCTGGGTGACTTTAACGCCAGACATAGAACCTGGGGCGGCCTCGGAGCCAACAGAAACGGTAATAAAATTGGGAATCTTGTAGCGACAAGGCGGGGCGTGGAAATCTGCGCACCGAATAGCCCTACGCATTTCCCGGAAGTACGTAACAGGAACCCGGGTATTATTGATTTTATGATCGTGAAAGGCGTTGAGTGCGTGGTCCCCCGCTCAATTGCCACACTGGATTCCGATCATAATGTAGTAACATGTGTTGTGGCGTCCCTTGTAGCGAAATGCCAACATAAATTTCGAACTTCGCGTGACACGAACTGGACAGGTTTCTCAGCTCAGCTGAACTTAATGAACTTAATTTTGTGTTCAATTCATTTAAATGGACGTTCCATTTAAGGTTTGACTGAATTGAGAAACCTAAAAATTTTGTTGCCTTAACATCCGTCAATGGTACACCGTTGATTTTCAATGGAGCACAGAATTGTTTATTTGAAATGAAAAACTGCATTAAAACCGTTTTCTTTTCGTTTACTATTAATTTTTTATTTCGGAACCAATTTGAAACATCTGATATTGTACTATTTACGGTTTCTTTATTGCAAAGGATGTTCGTATCATCCGCAAAGAGAACCGTTCTTCCGTTTCGAATGGTCGAGGGCATATCGTTTACGTAAAGTAGGAACAGAATAGGGCCTAAAATCGATCCTTGAGGAACCCCACATGCAATGGGCAAAGAGTGGGAAAGGGGCGTACGTAATGTTCCATCAATCCAGTAAGGTATTTCTACTCTCTGAGATCGTTGTTTAAGGTACGAACATAACCAATGTAGAGGAATACCACGGATTCCATATGAAGGTAAATTTGAAAGTAAAATGTCATGATCAATGATATGTGAAATGTCATAATCCAATAGGTGCCTCGTTTTGTTCCAATGATGAGGCGACATCTTTAAGAAAGGAAAATATAGCTGTTTCCGTTGATTTTAATTTTCTAAATCCATGTTGGCAATCTGAGAGCGCATCGTGTTTACTGAGAAAGGTTTCTATTCGGACGTAAAAAATTCTCTCTAATATTTTTGAAAAAACTGCTAGAAGAGAAATGGGCCAATAATTTTGAATTTCATTTTTGTTGCCTTTTTTGAAGAGCGGCTTAATTTTAGCTGTTTTGAAAATATCTGGAAACGTTCCGGTGCATAACGATGAATTAAATATGTGAGTTAACGGGTGTATATTGACATACGCACAGGTCTTTAACAAAGAATCCGGGAATTCATTTAAACCGGACGAATATTTAGTTTTTAGTTTACCGATTATTTTGAGAATTTCATAGGAAGAAGTTTTGGAAACGAACATCGTGTCTAAAATTTGGGGTGAAGTGTCTATTATTGAATTTTGTGGCTGAAGACTCTTAGTGAGATCGGCAGCAATTCTCGAAAAGTATTGGTTAAAGAGACTAGCCACTGTTGCCGGATCGTTCACATTTATATCGTTATATTTTAAAACAACATTCTCTACAAGGTTTCTAGTTGATTTGGTCGTATTTTTTATTATATTCCACATTGATTTCGTTTTGTTATTTGAATTCAAAATATCCTGATCGTTTTTCATGATTTTAGCCTGCCTTATAACTTTTCTTAACAATGATTTGTATTTTTAAAGTAGATGAGGAAATCTTGAGATACGTCATGACGTTTAGAAATGAAAGAAAGAATTCGCTTGTTTTTACAAGATGTCCTAATCCCTTGTGTTATCCAAGAATTGCTTTTCCGTGAAGTATTTAATTTTCTTTTTTTTTAAAGAGGAAAGCAAGTGTTAAAATGAAATGAAAGAGTTGAAAAAAAGGAATTATATTTGTCGTTTGTACCAACAGTATTATAAACCGCTTCCCATGACTCCTGCATCAAGTAATCAATGAATAATTTTATTTTACTTTTAGTAAACAATCTAGTCATACGTGTTTTATTTATTGTGTCAGTGTTCGCATTTCTTATAATGGTAAGAATTTGTGCATCGTGGTCACTGTATCCTAAATCTTTTGTTTCAACTTCATATCGAGTAGTAGTTTTGTTAATTATAATTTGATCAATTGCCTTCATCGAATTTTGTGTGATTCGTGTAGGTACATTAATTGTATTGTCTAAATTGAAGGAATTAATTAAATTGAGAAACTTTTCTTTCTCACAAGATTCGACCAGAAAATCAATGTTAAAATCTCCGCATACAACAATGGATTCAAAAGAGCGATTGCTGACTTTGTTAAGTGTTATCTCCAGGTTTTCTAAGAACAAAATATAATCTGCAGTTCTCTTTGTTGGAAGTCTGTAGATGCAAAGTATTATCACTTTTAGTGAAGTAAGGTGTACAACAGAAATTTCGAAAATATTTTCAATGGAACACACATTTAATTCCGCCAAGGAGATAGAATTAATATTATTTCTAAAGTAAATACAGGAACCCCCATACGTAGGAACTTTATGCGACTTTCTCTCTCTCTCTCTCTCTCTCTCTCTCTCTCTCTCTCTCTCTCTCTCTCTCTCTCTTTCTCTCTCTCTCTCTCTCTCTCTCTCTCTCTCTCTCTCTCTCTCTCTCTTTCTTTCTCTCTCTCTCTCTCTCTCTCTCTCTCTCTCTCTCTCTCTGCAATAAAAGCCTGCGAGGTAAAAGTTTGGAATTTGAAAAATGTTAAGTTCATTAGGAGATAACCAATGTTCTGTAAAGCAAAGAACATCCATTTGATTTAAATCGCTCTGTAGAGCTGCCTCGATAAACTAAGTTTTATTTGAAAGGGATTGAACATTATCGTGTAGAATGTTTATCTTTTGCAAGTACCTACACGTATGTTTTTCTGCTGCATCTGGCTGTAGTTGCTATATATTTACTCCATTTTTACCTCGAGTGCGTGGTCGAAGGTTGTAGTGTGTCCCGGCAGTGACAGGTTGTGAGGAAATGGGGCATAGGGTGTAGATGAACTGGTAGTGGGAATGGAAGAAACGGAAGTAGGTTCAGAGGAAGAGGCAACAGGGTTCGAAATAAGGGTGGGGGTGGACATTATAATACCAACAACTAATTCGGCAACTGCAAAACTGCTTCTATAATTTATTTTCAAAATTAATTCTGGTTCTTTTATAATTTTATAGTTGTTATCCAAAAAATTGCTTTTGAAACTCGTTTTGTAATGTTATGCAATCTTTACCTTATATCTCCTTACCTTTGTTTTTTGATAAAAAATGGAAATTAAGGGTAGTATTTGATAGTTGTTGCAATTAATTTTGCGACTGCCGACCGTGAAAATTATTAGTTTATTTATTTTTTCTAGTCACTTTTTTTAAATTAAACACTTCTTCCTTTATCTACTTTGTATAATTTTGCCACACCAATAAGAACAAGGAAGGAAGCGAATCGTATCTGCAGTATCTTGAAGACATCTCGCCCACGAGGTAAGTCATGACGGCTACAGCTTGGTAATGGATAGATGAAACGAACAATCCGGACAATTCCAAACGATTGTGTCGAAGAATCTCTCTCCCCCATTCAGCTAGTTCAGACCGACCTTCCGACTTCATAGTAACCGCTTCCCACCCTCACCAGACCGCCGTGCACAGACGCAGCTGGTGGTTTTCTAAATGGACAAGGCTGCATTGCATTTCTATACATAATCGCATTTGATACAGGCATAAGGGCGTAGCGCTGCTATAGCATATTGCGAAATTTTAGTTCATCCTTGATGCTACTCTATGATGCATAGTAATGCTATCTGGTGAGCATGCCTTCTTCAGACCCTAAGCTCCGTCCTTGAACGCTGCCTGGCCGCAGCCTTCGTCCGTTGGGTTCTGCTGTGCAGTGAATGCATGACATCACGACTCGTCGTTTTACGCAGGCCGTATGGTGGAATGAAGTGGGAGCCTAACTCTTTTCTTTTCCTGTCAACAGCTTTAAATGCATAACGACGGCCATTTTGGAACTGACAAACCAAATGTTTGATATGATTGTTATACAATGCAGTAAAACTTGTATAAGCCGGAATCGTTTGGGTCTAACATTCTCTTTCGTCGTGTATAGGTTTCCAGATTATTCAAGATTTCAATAAAAATTGTTAATCCAGAAAAAGCAACTGTTCTAAAACGGAATTATTATTATTATTATTATTATTATTATTATTATTATTATTATTATTATTATTATTATTATTATTATTAACATACTAATAATGGAAATAAATCTAAAGACAAATTGTAGCTCTTCAATATATAGCAGTCAAATGAAATGCAATGGATTAAAAGGTATTAAGACTTAATACAATAATGTTAGATAGAAAAGATAAATAAGACCTTTATTAAGTATATTACCAGGGCCAGTTTTAGAGAGGTGCGGGCCAGTGGGCACCTATTCGGTGGGGGCCCCTATGGTAGAGTTACATATTAAATATCAATAAGTATACCATTGGTTCACTACAAAATTATAATGCTATTTTAATATATATTATTTTTTTTACATATATTAATCACCTTTACAGAGGAACTTTCCGCGCTTTTCTCATCGCAAAATCGTTAATCAAGTCGTCAAATTTTAACATTCTTAAAATATAGCTATTGCTGCTAAAAAGCGCTAGATCATTGAGGCGTTGTGAATTCATTGCCGTTTGTAATCTGATTTTCGCTAGTTTTAATTTTGAAATCGACCTTTCAGCTGTGAAATCAGTGAATATCAGAACAAAATACAATGTCAAAATTGCCTCAGCATTAGGAAAAGCGTCCTGTACCGGTTTTTCAATTATCAAAGTGTACATTAAATGTTCACGGCTTAAATATTTGTCTTTTTCTGCTTCAAGTTCTTTGTAAAATTCTGCGAATTGAACAAGCTTGACCCCAGATTTTCATCGACACCTTCTTTGTAAATCTGATTTAAAAGTCTTGCTTGTTCCATCAATTTGATCCGACTACAATTGAATTGAATTGAATTGAATTGGCCTTATTTTACGTGGCGAGACTCAGGCCATGAGGCCTGCTCTACCGTCTGACCACGCAAATTCCGCTACGCTCCTTTCACCAACCATGGGAGAAAGAAGGTATTACTTGGGCGACGAAACAGGCGATTTGAATTTAGCTCAGAGGCGTCATTTAGGCTTGAGGATCTTTTACATGCAGTAAATCTACTAACATGGGACAGCCGGCTTTACTTCCCCTCCGAAGGAAGGCGTACGAAGGATTTTTTCGCCCTTAAAAATCCACGGCTTCGATCGGGTTCGAACCCGCAAACTGAACAATTGCTCGAGTCTAGTCAGAAAATCATAACGTGTAGAAACAAATTCATACGCAGAAAGTCGGTCATCCAACCACGCTAGAACTGGTCAAATACAGGAAGATTATTTTCAACGTAAAATTTTTGAGACTGTGAAAGGTCCAATTCTGGTGCATGTCCGTAGTCCAATGGGATTAAGTGAACATTTCAGTGACTTATCCTGGAGATCTCGTAATCTGAAGTCCCAGCTTTTTCACTATCTGATTCTTCATAGTGTAAAAAATTGTAGTGTAAGAAACTCTGGGCGACGTAAGAGCAGCAATTGCGGTATTCAAATAGAGCTTGTGATTTTGGAGCAATTTGCTTGTTCAATATATCAACTGGTGAGGGGACCCGTGGACTGCCGCCCACTCTGCCCAGACTTGAATCCGGTTCTGTATGTTACATACAGTTTAACTTTTTATTTACAATAAATTCAATAAATATTTCAATATTTTTTACTACTGTTCAGTATTCAAATAAATTAGTTATTTTGTTGAAGAAATTATAAAGAAAAAGTTATATTTAATTCATACAAGTAGTATTAATTAAATTAGCATAATACAGAGTGATTTTTTTATCGTTCGCCGAAGAATCGAGCCGCGTCGCCCGGGCAATCGAGGGCTCACTCGCCGGGAGAAATGCTGATTCACCGCCCGTGCTGCCATACGAGAACTATCGCTACCGCGAAACTTACCTTAAAGAAGATGCTGAAAGTGGTGTCCTTCGGCTCGAATGCATTCTTGGCACCTCCGGAATAAATTATGATTAACCCTTTGAAGTAAATCTCGAGGAATTGCGGCGATTTTCTCTTCAATAGAGCGCCGGAGCTCTTCCTCCGAATGCGGGTTTTCTGCATATACCTGATCTTTCAAGTATCCCCAAAGGAAAAAGTCACAAAGAGTCAGATCAGGTGATTAGGAGGCCATAACCCACGACTAATTATTCTATCATCACTATAAACATTATTTAAGAAGTTCATGGATCGACCAGCAATGTGAGCTGTTGCCGAATCCTGTTGAAAGTAACCATAGAACCTTTCTTCTGGTGTCAATTGTTCGAAGAATAATGTCAATATCTGATTAATGTAAACATCAGCAGTAACGGTGGTGTTGAAAAAAATAGGTCCGATAATTCTTGTGGAACTCACCGCACACCACACTCCTATCTTTACGTCGTGAAGTGATTCTTCATGAAACAGGTGAGTGTTTTCTGCACTCCAATAGCGGTTGTTTTGGCTGTTAACGTATCCACTCAGATGAAACCTCGCTTCATCAGAAAAAAAGTCAAAGCAGGATCAAGATCACCGTCATGTACGCTCTGCAAAAAATATTCCGCAAAACGTACTCGGGATTCTGGCTCACGAGGCTGCAACGCTTGAACAACAGTGGTCTTGTATGGCCGAAGCTCTAAAAGCTTAGTGACTGTTCTGGCTGAGCTCGTGGATACACGTGCCTGTTGTCCAAGACGCCTCAAAGATTTTCTTGGGGATTGTTGTAACCTGGCAGAAATTTCTCTCACCTTCTCTTCTGTCAGGACATGGCGCTTTCGACACTTTCGTTTGTCTATGAAAATTCCCTGGGTGCGAAGTTTCTTAACAATCTTCAAAATTGTTGACCGATGTGGAACATTCACGCCCGAAAATTTGTTAATAAAACGCTTGCGGCACTTACTGGCAGACTAACTCGAACGAAGGTGTCAAAAGAAATATTCTCTGCTTCAAAGAAAATTTCATGTTGCACAGTTGACTGTTCTAGGGGCACTGGTGTATCAGCCGGTTGCGCCGAGCGACGAACGCGCCGGATGAACGGGGGGCCTTGTTGACAAATCGACGGGCAACCGAGGGCTCGATCGCTGAGGCAAGCGGTGCGTCATCTTCGGCGAAAGATGAAAAAAACACCCGGTATTATTAGGTTTGCTATCAGAGAAAAAATATAAAAACTCACTTAGAATTACTAAAAAAAAAACAGTAAGCCTATTTGATTCCATCAGTCATTTAATTTTAATTATGAATTCAGTGATCTTTTTTCTTGATTTCATAATATTCAAATTTTGAATTCTGAGCCTTTAGCTCTGTAGATAGAACCTGTAATTCCAGGTTATTTTTTTCTTCATGAATTCATGTTCCTTTTTCCTCAACTCATGTTCTTCCCTGATCCTGTTTAGCTGAATGGTTTCTTGCTCAACAGCAATCTTCCGAGCTTTTGCTCCTTCTGTCAGAGCTCCAGAAACTTGAAACAAAGCATTTGCTTTCCTCTTTTTATTGATTTTTGTGAAATTCGTGACAGAAGAGTGAACAATAACATGAAGTGATAAATTTGTTTTTAAAATTATTTTCTTTGAAGAGTCAGAGCTCAAGAGAGAAAACTTTAAAGAATTATTGTTAAGCGCAGTGAATGACTTTCTTAATTTTCCACAAAGTTTTTGTAGAGCCCTCTCCTGATCTGACAGTTTGTAATAGTATAAGTAATGGAGCATTAACATCAGTGTGTACTCTTGTCATTGGATTCAGATCCATTGTATAAACTATTTTTCCCACATCTTTTTTTAGAAAGTTGTAAATACATTATACTTGAATTGAAGATTAAATTAATTCTATAAAAGATGAGTCAATTTCACAAATTTGGAATGCCTGTTTTGCTCAGGTGACACTTTATTTGGAAATTATGAATACAAAAGATTTGATTCCACGTTTCAGAGCCTATTTTAATCCAGTTTTTGAATTTCTTTAGTGCTTAACATCTATTCTCTAAGAATTTTTATTAGCATTAATATAAGTTACATTCCACTCTTGGTATATCATTGTTTTAAAAGTGAATGTAGCTTCATACTGCATCCCAATATTTAACCGCCAGGCCCTGAACTGCGTGAAAAAGGCCACGTACTCTGCATGTACAAACAAACTGTCCAATGTTTAATAACTAACAAAAAACATTTTTAAGCCGCAACTAGTAAAAGCGGTTCTTTCAAGAAGAGTATAATATACAAAAGTTCAATATTTAGTACTAGAACTGAAGGTGAGTTAATGTTTAAGTGTTCTGATAAATCTGCGAATGCAACACAGAAAACAAAATTCCTTTGTCTAATTGTTTCAGCCACTACTGATCTTAGTGTATCATTAAGTGATTTGTATACATTAATAAAAATAATGTGTAAATCAATAAGGCTGTCTAAAAATTAGAGAATGTCACGTGGTGAAAGTGATTTGTTTTGCTTATAGAAATGTGTTACTCGGCCTATCGGCCACATGTCGCAACAATTCATACTTGCAAAATGAAATATCACTCATACCATAAATAACTATTGTTCATGCGATAAAATTGTGAATATCAAAAATTGATTTCAATTTACATTGAATATAAAATCCTGCACATTCCTGATCACCAGTACTAAGTAGTGGGAGTACCAAGGAAAGCTAAACCACAAAACATGTAATAGAAGGTCCAGAAAGGTCTCATTTAAGAGATTACAACCAAACAAACATTTGACAGTTTTCAGTCAGATCAGTTGCAATAAACTCCAATATATCCCTCTTGAGATACTTTTTCAGATACCCACAAACAGACTCACTTCTGTCAATTTATTACGCAGAATCTTCTCACCACATCAATATGGCACGTTATTGAAATATGGGGTGGTACAACACAAAAAACCATGGATAGATTAATGGTCCTACAAAAGAAATGTATCAGAAGCCTTTTCAAACGGAATCCAAGACAGTCTTGTAAAGATTTCTTTATTCAATATGAGTTACTGATGACTCTTGTAGAACTCTACTCTTACAAAGTAATACTACTATTGAGAAATAATCAGAATCAATATCTTGTGATTAACAAAGAGGTACATAACTATCATACTAGAGGACACAGAAACTATCACAGGATATTCACAGGCAAGTTTTAAACAAATGAAGATCATTTCTGCATTGCTGCTCAGCTTTTTAATAATCTTCCAGTCACCATAAAATCAGCTGATAATAAATTCTTCAAAACATTGCTTAAACATCATCATAAAATAAATGTGTTCATCTATGATATCTGAATTGCTTAAACTTTTCTGTAATTAAAATCCATGTACCCCTACATGAGTGACCACTCTTTACATCAGCCTTTCAGTTTCAATAAGACAATGTAAACTACTAGTTAGTAATATAGTAAATAATTCTTTGCAATAAAGGAACCATAAATAGTACAACCTGCCAACAAATTGAGTCAAATGGATTCAATGAACATTAAAAGTTGCCAATATCTCATCAATCTTTCGTAACGTCACCATAATATTAATGGGCTGGTGACCTTGGAAGCTTTGAAGAAAAATCACACAAGTTTTCGCAATGTTAATAAATTGTTCTTGGCAGTTATATGATCTGAGTTTCAATTTTATTTACTGTTATTACATTCTCGTCAGTAATTCATATTTAGAATAAGTAACAAATAAATAATTTCATTAATATTAATATTTTCTTTCCAAATTAGATATGCCAATTGCCGGTGATCAGCAGCAGCAAGAGAGAGTGGAAATTCTGTCACGAATTTCACAAAAATCAATAAAAAGAGGAAAGCAAATGCTTTGTTTCAAGTTTCTGGAGCTCTGACAGAAGGAGCAAAAGCTCGGAAGATTGCTGTTGAGCAAGAAACCATTCAGCTAAACAGGATCAGGGAAGAACATGAGTTGAGGAAAAAGGAACATGAATTCATGAAGAAAAAAATAACCTGGAATTACAGGTTCTATCTACAGAGCTAAAGGCTCAGAATTCAAAATTTGAATATTATGAAATCAAGAAAAAAGATCACTGAATTCATAATTAAAATTAAATGACTGATGGAATCAAATAGGCTTACTGTTTTTTTTTTAGTAATTCTAAGTGAGTTTTTATATTTTTTCTCTGATAGCAAACCTAATAATACCGGGTGTTTTTTTCATCTTTCGCCGAAGATGACGCACCGCTTGCCTCAGCGATCGAGCCCTCGGTTGCCCGTCGATTTGTCAACAAGGCCCCCCGTTCATCCGGCGCGTTCGTCGCTCGGCGCAACCGGCTGATACACCAGTGCCCCTAGAACAGTCAACTGTGCAACATGAAATTTTCTTTGAAGCAGAGAATATTTCTTTTGACACCTTCGTTCGAGTTAGTCTGCCAGTAAGTGCCGCAAGCGTTTTATTAACAAATTTTCGGGCGTGAATGTTCCACATCGGTCAACAATTTTGAAGATTGTTAAGAAACTTCGCACCCAGGGAATTTTCATAGACAAACGAAAGTGTCGAAAGCGCCATGTCCTGACAGAAGAGAAGGTGAGAGAAATTTCTGCCAGGTTACAACAATCCCCAAGAAAATCTTTGAGGCGTCTTGGACAACAGGCACGTGTATCCACGAGCTCAGCCAGAACAGTCACTAAGCTTTTAGAGCTTCGGCCATACAAGACCACTGTTGTTCAAGCGTTGCAGCCTCGTGAGCCAGAATCCCGAGTACGTTTTGCGGAATATTTTTTGCAGAGCGTACATGACGGTGATCTTGATCCTGCTTTGACTTTTTTTCTGATGAAGCGAGGTTTCATCTGAGTGGATACGTTAACAGCCAAAACAACCGCTATTGGAGTGCAGAAAACACTCACCTGTTTCATGAAGAATCACTTCACGACGTAAAGATAGGAGTGTGGTGTGCGGTGAGTTCCACAAGAATTATCGGACCTATTTTTTTCAACACCACCGTTACTGCTGATGTTTACATTAATCAGATATTGACATTATTCTTCGAACAATTGACACCAGAAGAAAGGTTCTATGGTTACTTTCAACAGGATTCGGCAACAGCTCACATTGCTGGTCGATCCATGAACTTCTTAAATAATGTTTATAGTGATGATAGAATAATTAGTCGTGGGTTATGGCCTCCTAATCACCTGATCTGACTCTTTGTGACTTTTTCCTTTGGGGATACTTGAAAGATCAGGTATATGCAGAAAACCCGCATTCGGAGGAAGAGCTCCGGCGCTCTATTGAAGAGAAAATCGCCGCAATTCCTCGAGATTTACTTCAAAGGGTTAATCATAATTTATTTCGGAGGTGCCAAGAATGCATTCGAGCCGAAGGACACCACTTTCAGCATCTTCTTTAAGGTAAGTTACGCGGTAGCGATAGTTCTCGTATGGCAGCACGGACGGTGAATCAGCATTTCTCCCGGCGAGTGAGCCCTCGATTGCCCGGGCGACGCGGCCCGATTCTTCGGCGAACGATAAAAAAAACACTCTGTATCAGAAAATCATTACTAAGGGGCGAGAAAGTATGTGCTGTTTTAGCATCACTAGTTAGAATGGCAACACTGGTTCACCATGTGTGTTAGTGCAATCCTCCGTCCAGCCTCAAATCACGTTTTCAGTGTTGAGATGACTTCTATCTGATATACAATTAATGAACTATTCTGATTGATTGATTGACAGATTTTTTCGTGTTTCCGGGCGCGTCAACTACTGTGGTCATTAGTCCCGTTAGTGTAGTGCATGTTTTTTCTCGGGAGATGGCTGTGATCTTCCCCCGCTGGATGGCGAAATCCGGCGCCGACCTACCGTCGGCTAGTGGGGTTTCCCCCTAACCAAGACTCTCCCACCAGCGGGGCACCGCCCCAGCCGGGACAAGCTCTAAGCTCCCGACCGGTCTCCCGGGATACGTGGTAGTGTAGTGCATGTTAGTGTAAGTGTCTGTGTGTGTAAAGGGAGAGGATAGGACAAGGAATGGGAAGGACAGATCGCGCGCGGTCCGTGGCCCGTTTGGTAGGGTACTGCTCCGGCATTCGCCTGGTGTTGATCGCAGAAACCACATCAGAGCAGCCGGCCACTAGAATTCTTCTCCAGACAGCGACTGAATTCGACCTAGATGGAAAGCTAGTCGAAAATCCTGCCGCCGTCAGGACTCGAACCTAGGACCTGCCGGTCAGAGGCGCTGCAGTGACATCAGTTGATGCGCTGAGCTACCGCTCCCGATATGAACTATTCTGTTCGGAAGTAGATTTTGGTTTATTCTGTGTTTACTTTATTTTAATAAAATGATTGAGCATGAAGAGATGTTTTCCGTGGTTCCTTCGATCAACACCAGGCGAATACCGGAGCAGTACCCTACCAAACGGGCCACGGACCGCGCGCGATTTGTCCTTCCTCTTCCTTGTCCTATCCTCTCCCCTTAGACACACACACGTACACTAACATGCACTACACTACCACATATCCCGGGAGACCGGTCGAGAGATTAGAACTTGTCCCGGCTGGGGCAGTGTCCCGCTGGTGGGAGAGTCCTGGTTAGGGGGAAACCCCACTAGCCGACGGTATGTCGGCGCCGGATCTCGCCATCCAGCGGAGGAAGATCACCGCCATCTCCCGAGAAAAACATACACTACACTAACGAGACTAATTACCAAAGCAGTTGACGCGCCCGGAAACACGAAAAAATCAATCAATCAATCAATCAATGAAGAGATGTTTGTAGATAAGTGACCAAAGTAGTGTCTCTAAATCAAGTAGCCCTATTGAAATTGGGAGAGATGGCATCAGTGGTGTGAACACCAACGAGTTAAATTTCAAAACTAACTCTTCAAAAGTGCACCCTCTCATCGACATCCGAGAAGCCTTCCATGCACCTGAGAAGAATATTTTATTGTACTTTAGTTAGTTTTGTAATTTAAGTTTATTCACTGCACTGGTATATGTCATATTTCTATGATAAAATGGGAAAAAATCCATCTAAAGTGTATGTTTTTGTAGTCTATGGCCATAGACAGACTTAGGTTGGTGTATTTATTAATATGGTTTATATTTTAGACAAATAATTTGGGTCCAAATGAAAATTGAAAAATTAAGATGTGAAAATTTCACACTATAAAACAGGTTTTTATTTACTATAAATAATACAGATGTTTTAGCCTTACAGGCTAACAAAATATGCAATTTACATTAATTTTGTGATATTTTAGACACCTGGTTTGGCCTCATAACTTTAAAATCAATAAGTTATTAACAAAATAAAAATTTATTTGCATGCAGGTATATAGTTCACCTGCCGCCCGCTAGATAGGGCTACTACGTATCAATTTCTAAGAATACTTATTATGAGTGCCTAACAAGTTGCTCGTCTTACAGTGTATGTTTTTTCTTTGTACTACGATCGACTTGTGACTCGTCACATCTCGATGCTTGTTGTTCCCTCTCCCCTCTGGGAGAATCTATTTAAGCGCCTGCGAGCGTTGCCTCAACTAGTGCTGGCAACCAAGTGATTTGTTTCCCTCCGGTTCTTTCCCGCCTTTTCAATCGGAGCCTCCGGTTGACCTCCGAGTGAATTATGACCGCGAAATTCAAATAACTCTTTAAGAAAGTTTGTCCAGATTTCTTGGGTAATATTGAAAAAATAAAACTAAGATTCCGCATTATAAAATAACTTCCTAACGTCTATCCGGAAAATGTTTTTCACAAAATCAGAATGAAAACATATCGCCATACACATTTACCTACCTTGTTCGATATTTCCTACGAAATAATACAAAGTTATTTAACATGATAATTAATCATTTTATTCGTCGTTGATTGCATGTGATGTATCTTGTTGCAGAATTTTTTTTATTATTATTACTATTATTATTATTATTATTATTATTATTATTATTATTATTATTAGTATTAGTATTAGTATTACACCTGGCGTTCGAGGTCTTCCTTGTGGGTCAAAATTAGCAGTCTCTATTTTAAAGTAAAAATTCATAATTGAGTTTAGAACTGCACCATACAAGCATTTTCAAATATTTAAGAAAAAATGCCGGTAAGAATTTGCAATCCATTCGGAGCCAATGAATGATCTGCATGCAGACTACTTTCGTTCGTCCCACGCAATACGAGTTCCACACGAAATATTAAATTCGTATGTAACGATGTTTAAGATATGACACTCTTGAACACATGTATCACGTAGCTAGTGACGGATCGGGGGGAGGGGGAGGACCTCAAATCCAAAATTATTAGTATTGAACTCACTTTGTTGAAAATAATTACCACATATTGATCGCATCGAATTCCAAATGAATATCCCCATAAATGAACACACTTCTTTTAACGAATAGGTTCTGGTTCCCTGATCTTTAGTTTCTCAGCGGACGCAGGAAGGACGATAAGAGGATGGACACTATGAAACATGAACGCGTGTATGATTCAGATTACTTCAGCAATCAAACACCTACGTAATTTACTAGAAGCGAGGTAGATTTGATACTTGTTCACTGCGATGAACCGGAGGTCTTTAGAAACGTAGTATTGCATTGGTTTATTTCACAGACGCGATTCCAGGATTATATTTTAGCAAACTTATGTCGAGATGGTCCGTTTTGTTAAATTTCAAACTAACAGTGACTTCCCCTCACCATCTAGAAGACATCCGAGAAGCCTTCTCTACCATCTGAGAAGATATTTTCCTCTAAATTTAGTGTTAGTTAGAAATTTAAGTTTACATCTCCATATGGTACTTATAATTATGCACTATATTTGGTAATTTCAACACCTCAAAAGGTACCTAATTGTAATCTATGGCCATAGAAATTTAGGTAATTAGCTGTATTTCATTACTAAGTATAGTTTATAAGGAATATTGGGTTTCAAAGGAAAAATAAAAAATAATGACATGTGTATGATGCATATAAAAATAGGTTTTCATTAATTAAAAATCATACACCAATATAATCTGGTGTAGCTAACAAATTCTTAAGTTTAGAGTAATTTTGGAGTCTTTTGGGCACTTCAATTAATTTTTTGGTGCTATAAATAAATTTTTATTAGACAAATAAAAATTTATTTATTCACAGGTATATAGTTCCAACGCCGACCGCTAGGCGGTGTTGTTCTTGACCGGCGCTTGGATTATTGATTTTTTCTTGCTTCTCCGCTGCCTACTCCGTTGCTCTAGCTTACAGATTCCATGTATACAATCGATATGTATTATTCCACGCCTCAGTGGCGGTGAATTCATCCCCTCCACTTGTTGGAGAAGTTATAAAAACGGCCTGCGTGCTGTTATTAAACCCCTTACGGGCACAGCCCATACCCCCTTACAGTGTCTGTCGTCCAGCTCGTCGCAGCTCTTGCTCCTCGGGTTTCGCCGGCATTTAGGCCGGCCGTAGGTGATGGTAACACGGGTATTAGGTTTTTTGAAGCACACGGATCCACAAAAGGTGGATTTCTAATTTTTGTATGCAGTATTTATACTGCCATGATGGAATTGGATTGATCTTAAATGGGTGTTAATGTTGTATGTTAAGGTTCTGATTATCTGGTAAATGTGCTGATACTGTTTCATGTAAGTTAATGAGGCTTTGTGCCTATTTTTTCAGGAAGTTGGAAATTGTATGTGTTGTGTGTTGTTCACGTCGTGCTCCTGTTGTGGGCGGTGACTCCACACAGGCGGATTTCTGTGTCGAGCCTTGATAGCGGCAGAACCGCCAAATCTATTTGTACTCTGTACTCATTGTTGTGTTTTTTGTGTTGCAGAGCTTATAGTTACTTCATGCCTTGAGTAAGACGTAAATCGCATTGGGCCTCTGAGGTGTGTGTTTCCTGTTACTTCATGCCTTGAGTAAGACGTGAATCGCATTGGGCCTCTGAAGTGTGTTTCCTGTCTGGATCGTGGCCCATACGGGCAAATTCCCGTGGTCATTGGTTGGTCCAGTTTCGGCCCCGTGAGCTCGCTACTTTGTGCGGCTCGGGTAACAGGTCGTCCGTCGACGTATGTGTCGGCACGTGAGTGGCGGCCTTGCATGCGACAGCATCAGCACAAAATTGTTGGTTGGTAAAAGTGGTAAAAGTGTAAAAAATCAGAACTATCAATCCAATTCCATCAAATGTGTGTTGCCCGTGATTTCCATCACTAAGGTGTAATTATGGTTGACGAAAATACTGATAAGTGGCATATTTCACTAGGTTTTTGGTATTGTTGCCTCATAGTAGGCTTTAAATTGATAACATTTTCTTAGGTAGAATTTTTATGTGTGACGCCTCCATTTTTGTTGTTTGAGGCATAGTTCAATTTTCCGAGTATCACTCAATTTGTTCATTTTTTTGTATAGAAGGGTTGTTTATTGATATGCGCCCTTGTCAAAATTGGAATTAATAATTCGTAAGCCGCTCGCGGCCTTAAAGTAGGTTTTGAGACGAGCGCCTTGAGTAATTCTGTATAATATTTTGACAATTGTGATGTTGTATGTTGTATTTTCAGGTATTAAATTTTCAGGTGTTGTTCTTGTGATGCGACTAGTGTTCGATCACTTCATTTTTGCATTTATAGAAGTTGTAATTCTGCATAGTTCTCTGTCAGATGTGTTGTAATCCCTGCACAGGGAACATTTTTCATTGTGAAATAAATTGTTACATTGTGTTTGAAACTAATGTGTGGTTAATGTCTAAAATAGACACGATTACTATCAATGCTCCTACGGTTCACGAACCTCATGTGTGTCCTTCCCATTGGAATGTTCACCTTCCTGCGAAGTTAGCCCCAGGAGTTAAATGTTGCTCCGCCCCTCCTTAGGTATCTTACCGGTCAATGATTTGCAACTCTCTTTCCTGAGTATTCAGGTGGCGACCGTAAATTTTGTATTTGTTATTAATTGATGTTTTGATAGTTGCAAATATTAATAAAGAATTTATATTTGCCTTTGGCGCCAATTGTATTTGTTGTTAATTGATATTCTGATAGTTGCAAGTATTAATAAAGAATTAACATTTGCTTGGCTTGGCATTGTTATTAGTTTCCTGTCCCCATATTTAACATTTGCTTGGCGACCGTGACAGGATGCGGGAATTGTTGTAACAATTAACCACACATTGTTGAAATTTTGTATAATCTTTACTTATTTCAGCTGCCTGCAGTCCGCAACTTTATTGATTTATTTTGTGTTCTTTCACAGCTATTGGTCATTCTTTTCCAGACTGTGTCACCGCTTTTGCGATTTATTGTGTCATTGCTCTAATTTCTTTTGAATATTTTCAGAAATGTCGCAATCTAACCCTCCTCCCACTACAGAGGCCGATGATTGCAGTAGTCAGGACGAGCTTGAACGAGAGGAACGTCTTAAACGCATCGATAAGCTGCGCCGCGCTAGGAGTCATTACAAAGGCCGCCTCACCAGCTTCGAGAACTTCCTAGCACAAGACGGTAACGTAGAAGAAATACCAGTTAGATTGCAAGTGCTAAAAGATCAATATGAAAAGTTTTTAGTAATTCAACAGAAGTTAGACGCGTGTTATATGAGTGGGGAACCAGGCACAGAAAAACAAGACTTTGATAACAGGTACTTTGCCGCTGTGACCGCCGCAACGCGTAAAATAAAAGCCTTCAAAAGTCAGCCGTTGGGTACTACACTTAACGAAGTTCTCGGCCCCTCTGGCCTTCAAACCCTTCCGGCTAATGATAACGCAACGGCTTCGGTCGGCGCTCACGCCTTGCCCCGAGCGAGTACGCCCTTGAGACCTTCAAATCCTTTTGAAGTTGGGCATGTGTCACGTCACTCCTCTGGCAGTGTAAGCACTCGTACACCGCATTCTCCTTCAGAGGACGAGGAAGCACCGCCTGTGCAGCGCAGGCGCACATTTTCTAGACACACGCCGCGACCCCGGCTGCCGCAATTAAAGATACCTGTGTTTTCCGGAAATGATGCCGAATGGGAGCATTTTTTCTCATTGTTTGAGTCCCTTATTCACAATTCAAGTCTTCCAGAAATTGAGAAGTGGCACTTTTTAAAAGCGCATTTATCCGGAAGTGCCGCGAAACTTCTAGACGGGCTGCCATATACGGCAGAAAGTTATCTCGAGGGCATACGGATCTTGCGCGCTCGCTTTGAAAACCCTAAATTACGACGTCACAGAATTCTTGCTGCTTTGTTTAATTTCTCTGTTGACACTCGAAATTCTTCACACGGCTTGTTCACCCTTGTAGATCATTTCAAACGCAACGTAAGAGCTTTACGCGTTCTAGGAGATCCAGTCCAGTACTGGGATTCTATTTTGTCCTATCTTTTAGTGTCTAAATTAGACGAGAATACCCATAAGGACTGGGAAACTCATTCTGCCACCTCGCGGGCCACTACCTTGGAACATTTGTACTTGTTTCTCGAAGCTCGCGCTACATGCTTAGCAAACGTTGCCGCTGATAAAAGGTCAAAGGAACGGCATTCTTCGAAGCCATTGCCTCCTAAAATCAAATCCAAAAATTTTGTTGCTTCATCTACTGAGTGCATCCTTTGCAAAAACCCTCATCCGTTAAAGAATTGCAAAACCTTTCGAGAGAAATCAGGTTACGATAGGTACAACTTCGTTAAAGAGAAGCGTGTATGTTTTAAATGCCTGTCGCCCGGCCATGGGTCGACAAAATGTAAAGCGAAACCTTGTGACAAGTGTAAATCGAATCACCACACCTTGCTCCACCGTGATGAAAAGGCTACGGTCAATGTAGATCAGTGCAATAGTTCAGGGCATGAAACCGCTGGTTCAGCGGAATGCCAAACCGTGAACGCTCACATTAACCAACATTGTGCGTCTAAGGCATTGTTGTCTACAGTTTCGCTTCGTGTTAAATCGGCTGCCAATAAGTTCGTCAAGCTAAGAGCTCTGCTTGATAACGGCAGCACACACACGTTAATAACAGAAAGTGCTGTTAAGAAATTAAACTTAATTCCGGCCACTGCCGCCGTTTCCATTACCGGCGTGGGTGGTTCAGTAACCAATTCGGTCAAATCAGTCAATCTCTCCGTGACATCTGCTGTTAATAATGATTATCAGCTTTCACTTAATGCAATTGTCGTGGAAAATCTGACCGCTAATATCCCTGCAGCAGATTTTGACATTTCTAGGTTGCATATTCCGAAACAAATAAAGCTCGCGGATCCAAAATTTAATATCTCCGCACCTATAGATATATTACTTGCCGCGGATGTGTTCTGGTCTTGTCTGAGAAACAGGAAAGTGAAATTACCCAGAAACAAAAATTTTAATCTAGTTTTGAAAGAAACTGCTTTCGGGTATATCATTACAGGAGCAATGCGTAGTACGCATCTAGCTCAGGCCAGTTTTTGTAATTTTCTTTCGGAAAATGTAAATTTTGAACGTTTTTGGGAATCAGAGGAGCTGTCCCCTCATGATAATGTCACTAAATCGGAAGATTATTGTGAAACCATATTTTTGCATTCTGTGTTACGTAACGAAGAAGGGCGATTTATTGTTAAATACCCATTAATTAAAGATGAATTTGCCATGCCCCCTTCCCGCAACAATGCGTTGAAGCGGTTCTATTGCGTAGAAACGCGGTGTAAAAAAGACGCCGAACTCTCTCAACAATACTCTGAATTTATGAGAGAATATCTCGATCTTGGACACATGCAACTTGCTAAGGATCAGTACGCCGATGGTGGCAACGTAAATTATCTTATCCACCATCCGGTATTTAAGGATGGCAAAATTCGGATCGTCTTTGACGGATCCTTTTGTCACTCTCCAGGCGTGTGCCTAAATTCACTTATGCCCGCTGGCCCGGTGGTTCAGCCGGACCTCTTTTCTATTCTTGTAAATTTTCGCTTCGGCAATCTTGCGTTCTGCGCAGATATACAAAAATTTTACAGACAGGTGGCAATCTCGCACGATCAATACTTCGTTTCCCCTCGCAGAGGTGCACGCCGCGCCCTTCCACGCCCCTTCCCCTCCTATTTCGTTGCTCACGAAATATTCTAATTACAACAAACTTCTTCGTGTCACTGGGTGGGTGAATAGGTTCATAAATAATTGCAGAAAGACTGCGAAGGAAAAAGGCCGTTTAAAGAAGCTTAAAATTATTGATAATAAGATTGATTTTTCTGAATTTTTATTAACTCCTCCAGAGATAAACGCAGCCGAAGTCACAATCTTGAAATATCTTCAGTTAGAATGCTTCAGTGAGGAAATTAAGCAATTAACTAATAATTCAAAACTTAACCCTAAAAGCTCAATTTTGTCACTCAATCCCTTCATTGACGAAGATGGCTTACTTCGTGTAGGTGGTAGACTTCAACGCTCTACCTTAGTGTTTGATCAAAAGCACCCTGTTATTCTACCTTTCGGACATTCTGTCACTAATTTAATTATTAAACAACTTCATGACAAAAATTATCATATAGGACCCACCGCACTCCTCTCTCTTGTGCGGACCAGGTTTTGGCCCCTTAAAGGATTGAGAGCAGTTAAATCTGTTGTTAACCGTTGTATTGTCTGTTTTAGAGCTAATCCTAGATCACCAGAGCAGCTCATGGCTCCTCTGCCTGAATGCCGAGTTGAAGCCTCCCTCCCGTTTCAACATACGGGATTGGATTACGCGGGGCCCTTTCTGGTTAAGCTCACGCATCAATCCAAAGAGCCTGAGAAAGCGTACATCTTGATTCTCACATGTATGGCCACACGTGCCGTGCACCTTGAGCTCGTGGTTTCCGCCACTAGCAGTGCCTTTTTATTGGCACTCCGAAGATTCATCTCTCGACGCGGAAGGCCACAAGTATTATACAGCGACAACGCTGAAACCTTTAAAGGCGCCCAACGGAAGATCGCAGAATGGATGAATAAAGAGGCTAAGAGTATACCTCAGGAATGGGTAGATTTTTTAGATCAAAATAGAATTGAGTGGAAATATATTCCTCCACATTCCCCGCATCACGGGGGTGTCTGGGAACGGGTAGTAAAATCAGTTAAAATCTTGCTATATAAATCTACTAAAGATAAAATGCTCACTGTTGACAATTTCAATACTTTCCTTATCGAAATTGAAGCTATTCTAAATTCTAAACCTTTGTGCTCTTTGTCTGATGACACCGACTGCATCGAGGCCCTCACTCCTGCTCACTTTCTAATCGGCCGGCCATTAAAAACGATTTCCTTGCCGCCAGCCGCTCCTACAATAACTAAAAAATTGAATATTTTGCAGGCAGTACAGACCATGAAGGCCTTCTTCTGGAAGAGGTGGACCCAGGAGTATCTCGCGGAGTTGCAGACGCGCGCCAAGTGGCGCTCCTCCTCCCCTGATCTCCAGGTTGGCCAGCTGGCCATCATACGTTCGGACGGCCTCCCACCTCTAGTGTGGCCTCTGGGCAAAGTCATTGAGGTACTTCCCGGCAGAGACCAGCGAGTGCGCGTTGTAAAACTGCGTACCCAAAAAGGCATTATTACGCGCACACTTCCGAAGATCTGCCCACTGCCTCTCGCCGAGGACGTGGATAACTTGGCTAGAGTGCCTTATCCGTCCTTTCGTTCGTTGATATGAGTGCATTCCCCACTGTGACCACTGTGGCATGCACCACACCTCCCCCCCCCCACCATGTTAAATTTCAAACTAACAGTGACTTCCCCTCACCATCTAGAAGACATCCGAGAAGCCTTCTCTACCATCTGAGAAGATATTTTCCTCTAAATTTAGTGTTAGTTAGAAATTTAAGTTTACATCTCCATATGGTACTTATAATTATGCACTATATTTGGTAATTTCAACACCTCAAAAGGTACCTAATTGTAATCTATGGCCATAGAAATTTAGGTAATTAGCTGTATTTCATTGCTAAGTATAGTTTATAAGGAATATTGGGTTTCAAAGGAAAAATAAAAAATAATGACATGTGTATGATGCATATAAAAACAGGTTTTCATTAATTAAAAATCATACATCAATGTAATCTGGTGTAGCTAACAAATTCTCAAGTTTAGAGTAATTTTGGAGTCTTTTGGGCACTTTAACTAATTTTTCGGTGCTATAAATAAATTTTTATTAGACAAATAAAAATTTATTTATTCACAGGTATATAGTTCCAACGCCGACCGCTAGGCGGTGTTGTTCTTGACCGGCGCTTGGATTATTGATTTTTTCTTGCTTCTCCGCTGCCTACTCCGTTGCTCTAGCTTACAGATTCCATGTATACAATCGATATGTATTATTCCACGCCTCAGTGGCGGTGAATTCATCCCCTCCACTTGTTGGAGAAGTTATAAAAACGGCCTGCGCGCCGTTATTAGTCCCTTATCATCCCGTATCTTCGGGCGGTGTTTGTCGTCTAACTCGTCGCAGCTCTTGCTCTTCGGGTTTCGCCGGCATTTAGGCCGGCCGTAGGTGATGGTAACACGGGTATTAGGTTTTTTGAAGTACACGGATCCACAAAAGGTGGATTTCTAATTTTTGTATGCAGTATTTATACTGCCATGATGGAATTGGATTGACCTCAAATGGGTATTGATGTTTTATGTTAAGGTTCTGATTATCTGGTAAATGTGCTGATACTGTTTCATGTATGTTAATGAGGCTTTGTGCCTATTTTTTCAGGAAGTTGGAAATTGTATGTGTTGTGTGTTGTTCACGTCGTGCTCCTGTTGTGGGCGGTGACTCCACACAGGCGGATTTCTGTGTCGAGCCTTGATAGCGGCAGAACCGCCAAATCTATTTGTACTCTGTACTCATTGTTGTGTTTTTTGTGTTGCAGAGCTTATAGTTACTTCATGCCTTGAGTAAGACGTAAATCGCATTGGGCCTCTGAGGTGTGTGTTTCCTGTTACTTCATGCCTTGAGTAAGACGTAAATCGCATTGGGCCTCTGAAGTGTGTTTCCTGTCTGGATCGTGGCCCATACGGGCAAATTCCCGTGGTCATCGGTTGGTCCAGTTTCGGCCCCGTGAGCTCGCTACTTTGCGCGGCTCGGGTAACAGGTCGTCCGTCGACGTATGTGTCGGCACGTGAGTGGCGGCCTTGCATGCGACAGCATCAGCACAAAATTGTTGGTTGGTAAAAGTGGTAAAAGTGTAAAAAATCAGAACTATCAATCCAATTCCATCAAATGTGTGTTGCCCGTGATTTCCATCACTAAGGTGTAATTATGGTTGACGAAAACACTGATAAGTGGCATATTTCACTAGGTTTTTGGTAATGTTGCCTCATAGTAGGCTTTAAATTGATAACATTTTCTTAGGTAGAATTTTTATGTGTGACGCCTCCATTTTTGTTGTTTGAGGCATAGTTCAATTTTCCGAGTATCACTCAATTTGTTCATTTTTTTGTATAGAAGGGTTGTTTATTGATATACGCCCTTGTCAAAATTGGAATTAATAATTCGTAAGCCGCTCGCGGCCTTAAAGTAGGTTTTGAGACGAGCGCCTTGAGTAATTCTGTATAATATTTTGACAATTGTGATGTTGTATGTTGTATTTCAGGTATTAAATTTTCAGGTGTTGTTCTTGTGATGCGACTAGTGTTCGATCACTTCATTTTTGCATTTATAGAAGTTGTAATTCTGCATAGTTCTCTGTCAGATGTGTTGTAATCCCTGCACAGGGAACATTTTTCATTGTGAAATAAATTGTTATATTGTGTTCGAAACTAATGTGTGGTTAATGTCTAAAATAGACACGATTACTATCAATGCTCCTACGGTTCACGAACCTCATGTGTGTCCTTCCCATTGGAATGTTCACCTTCCTGCGAAGTTAGCCCCAGGAGTTAAATGTTGCTCCGCCCCTCCTTAGGTATCTTACCGGTCAATTATTTGCAACTCTCTTTCCTGAGTATTCAGGTGGCGACCGTAAATTTTGTATTTGTTGTTAATTGATATTCTGATAGTTGCAAGTATTAATAAAGAATTAACATTTGCTTGGCTTGGCATTGTTATTAGTTTCCTGTCCCCATATTTAACACATACCACCGCAGATACCGCGAATACGGCTTTTTCTCTACGCTGATGACATAGCCGTCTTAGCTAGAGGAATGAACCTCGACCACAAACTCAAAATACTCCAAAAACAGATGAACTTGACGCTGAAGTGGGCGGAAGAAAACCATCTCACTTTCTCGGCGGAAAAGTCGCAAGCCATCTGTTACTCTCGCCGAAAACAAAAATACACTAAACGCTACACGCCACCAAAACAAATCACACTAGGTACTCGAAAGCTGAAGTGGGCGCCTAAGGCAACTTACTTAGGCGTCACTTTTGACAGAAGAATGCGCTGGCACTTACACGTCAGACGCATTCGGTCAAAACTTCAACATAGAGTACGACTTTTACATCCTCTTTTGAGGGAACCTTCACTCCCCTTGGACCTCCGCCTGGCACTCTACAAAACGTGTTGCCGGCCAGTAGCCACTTATGCCGCGGCGACATGG
This sequence comes from Teleogryllus occipitalis, assembly GCA_011170035.1. Lineage (NCBI taxonomy): Eukaryota > Metazoa > Arthropoda > Insecta > Orthoptera > Gryllidae > Teleogryllus > Teleogryllus occipitalis. Next base: position 6,581 of record BLKR01000022.1, on the reverse strand, counting down.
TGGACTACGGGAAAGGAGTACAAGGATACACTTGAGCTAGTTCAGAACAGAGTTCTGAAGCTCATAGCGCGCCCTCCGTTTCGGAAGCGGATGAAAGTTCTCAGGGAGGAACTCGGTATCGAGTCCTTCACACAATGTCTGAGACGGCTTTCTTTCAACGAAGCCTATCAGGCCTTTCAATCCAGCGAAGCACCGGCGACGCTAAAACAATTATCACGACATGTCCTCACAATAGGACGCAGAAGACAAGCTCTCCCCTCAGACATATTGAGGGCGTAGAGCAATCACAACTAAAATAAGACAAAGTCACGACAGTGACTAAACACCTCAGCCGATATGGCTTTTGACTAAGGTCCGTCGCGAACCTACACCATCCACTCACACATAGCAGTAAAACGCTCCAGCGTGAGAACTGCAACAAAAACACACACTGACCTTCGGCTTCGCCCAAAAAAAAAGCTACGCCGTAGCGTCGAAACAGCCCTTTTAAGGGCTATATAAGAGCAAATTTGTAGCGAGGTCCTCGCGGCCATCATGCCGTCGCCAGCGCCGTCGCCCAGCGGGTGCCAGTTCCACACTCCTTCGGAAGGTGGAAGTGGCGGCCGCGGGCGCACGCAGCGACGCCGCACGGGGACGCCGAAGCGCATGCGCGTCGGCACCCCTTCGACAGAGCGCATATGCGCTAACCTTTCTGCAATTTCTGCCCGCAGGATTGCCGACGGGAGTGGGCCCTCCGCTCCACGACCAACCGCCGCAGATGCGGCCTCATCATCGGGCGCCGCCCCGGCCGCTGCCGCGCCGACGCCAACGCCAACGCCGACGCCGATCCCAGACCCGGCGGCCAGCGCCGCAGGAGGAGAAGAAGACGACGACGACGCGGACGATTTCACGCTCGTCCGCCGACAGCGACGCCCTCCCCCCATCCTCGTATATGGGAGCGGGGACGTGTTTTCGCTTCTGGAGGCGCTGCGGGGTGTGTGCGGCGAACCCGTCGCTGCTGAAGCGACTGGGGAAGCCGTGCGCCTCCGCACGCGGACCATGGAGGACTACACGGCCTCCGTCTCTCTATTACAGGAGCGATCGACCGAGTACCACACGTACTCGGTCGGCAATGCGCGGAAGCTGCGGGTGGTCATCCGCGGCGTTCCGCTTTCCACAGACGAGGAAACGCTAACCGCCGCCCTCGGGCGGGCGCCGTATATGTTTCAGATTGAGAAAGCGGAGCGCATCAAGAGCCGCAAGCCAGGGCGCCGAGGACGGCCACTTCCGCTCGTCCTCCTGACGCTGCCCGACGAGCCGGCGCAGAGAGCCATTCTACGCCTGCGAGAGCTCCGCGGGCTCTCAATCGCGGTGGAGCGGTATCGGCCGCCGCGAGGGCCAGTGCAGTGCCGCAACTGCCTTGACTTCGGTCATGTCTGTGGATGTCTCTCGTCGTGTGAACACCGTCCCGGAGCGCTCCGAGCTTAGGCGCAGGTAGTTTTCCCGCAGGTGGTCAAAGGCTTAGTGTACTGCACCGGCGGTGTCGTCGCAGCGCAAGGATAGAAAGATAAGTGTTGCACGTTTCTTTTATTGGTGTTTTTTCTTTATTCTTTTTTTGTTACTTTTCTATTTTATCTTGCTTTTTACATATTCTATCTTTGACTTATTTCTTCTCTATCAAATTTACCAGTGTCTCAGTTTTCTCCTCTGAATTTTTCTTTCGTCAATTTTCTCTCGTTAATTATATTCGCCTGTTTCAATTTATTACTTTACTTTCCACTTTCGTATCATCATGGCAAGGACTAACAGATCCAACTCTAGCTCGGCCAGTATCAATGTAGAGTTGAATACGGCATTACAAGAGGTGGTGAAGTGTCCTGCTTTCCTCGAGTCCTTAGCGTCCGTTCTCACCGGAATGGTCGCTACGAAGTTAGAGGAGAGCATGCGCTTCAACACAGATTTAATTAATGATCTGCGCAGGGAACTTGCAGAACGTGACCGCGAAATAAAAAATCTTAGGGCTGAGCTGGAAGCAAAAACCGATCAACTAGAAATGTACACACGGCGAAACTCCCTACGGATCTTCGGGATAAAGGAACATGATAAAGAAGATCCAGACCAGCTGGCGATCGACGTAGCAAAAAAGATAAGTATTGAACTTGATCGCAATGATATCGACAGATGCCATAGAGTAGGCCCAAAGATCCCTGGGAAATCTCGTCCGCTCATCGTAAAATTTGTTAGTTACAGGAGGCGCCGAGAGGTCTTCCGCGCTAAGAGAAATTTGAAAGGTTCCGGCGTGATCATTCGGTAAGATCTCACAAAAGCCCGCCTGGACCTGCTGAATGAAGCTATTGCTCGCTTCGACCTAAGGAACGTGTGGACAGAAGACGGAACAATCGTCATAAAAACAGGTAGTGGCCGGGCCCGCGTGCAGACAAAGGCCGATCTGCAAGCTGTAGCCGCTTAGCGTAGGAGCACCCTCCCCTACAACTCCACCCTTTCTAACCACAGCTAAACGCATTCTTGGTATTTCCAACACTCTTTCTATTCTTCCAAGACTATTTCTACTCTTTCTTAACACCCCCTTTCTCAAGGCATGACGTCACTAACAGGTAACCATAATTCAAACCAACCTCATGCTTTTAGTACCAGAACTAGATACGCAACCATTGCTAGACGCCACTAGTCCCTATAATAATATATCAATACCCCCTTCGCGATCATTTTATGTAGGACACATAAATGCACAGTCCCTCTATTGCCATATCGATGAAGTTAGAGAGCTAGTTTCACTACACCATTTCCATGCACTCCTTGTTAGCGAAACGTGGTTGAAGGCGTCTCTTAATACGTCTCTTGTTTCACTCCCGGGTTACCGTTTTCTAAGAACCGACAGGAATCCAAGTGTCGCATCACGAGGAGGAGGTGTCGGTATCTATATTCGAGATGATATCGCTTACAAATATATCGTATCTTCAGTAGACGAAGTCAATCAATTTAATGAATACCTCTTCATTGAAGTCTCGATTTTTGGCAAAAAATGTGCCTTAGCGGTAGTGTATTGCCCACCTAAAACTGGAAATATTGAAGTCATGGGCAATGTAATGGCATCTTGCGCAAGCAAATATGAAAACATAATATTGATGGGCGATTTTAATTGCAATCTCCTGACACCATTACAATCTGCCGAGAATTTCAAGCGTTTCTTTTCGGAAATGAACCTTACGATTCTGCCGCTAAATCCTACTCATCACACTGCCGGCACAGACACATGGATTGACCACATGATCGTATCAAATCGCGAGAAAGTAAATCAACATGGACAGATGTCAGTTCCCGGGATATCTAAACACGACCTTGTATACCTATCATATCGAATGAAATGCCCGAAATATACGCCCAAAATTTTCAAGTACCGTGACTATAAGAGCTTCAATTCGGAAGCATTTACCTCCGACGGTTTGTGTGTCCCTTGGCACCTTATCAACCAAGAAAACTGTATAGACAGAAAAGTAAATACTTTCACGTGCTTACTGACAGAACTTCTTGATAGGCACATACCAATTAGAAAAGCTCGCGCGACACGACCTCCCGCTCCCTGGTTAACGGATGAAATACGTGCGTTAATGAAACAAAGAGATGCCGCCTTTAATGTATTTCGTTACACAAAGTGCGAACATGACAGAGACGCTTACAAGAAACTGAGAAATCTTGTAACGCAAAAATCTAGGAACGGCAAAATTAAATATCATAGTATTCTTGGCACAAACAGAGATTCAAAACAAGTATGGAAATCGCTGCGCACCTTAGGTTTAGGCAAATCACGAACCCCAACGCAAATTGATGCATCTCTTGACACTCTTAACCAGCATTTTGCTAACATGGCTCCTCACTTCGACTATTTCTCAAAAAACAAAACTCTCTCAACCTTGCGAGACGTTTCGGAACACACTCAGGAAGAATTCTTTTTCGCATCCTCAAATCATTATGACATTTTTAAAACCATTCAGAGCCTCAAATCAAACGCCGCAGGCACAGATAACATCAATGCCAAATTACTAAAACTCAGTGCCGAAGTTATATATCCCATATTAACTGACATAATAAACTTTTCTCTAGTAAGTGGAACGTACCCAAACTCATGGAAAACCGCACTTGTTCACCCCCTCCCTAAAACTACCACAAACCCTCCAGAATACAGGCCAATAAGCATTCTACCTACAATCTCAAAAGTTCTGGAAAAAGTTGCGCGACGCCAGATTATAAGTTACCTCGAAAGCAAAAATCTGATATGTGATCAACAATACGGCTTCCGATCAGGCAGAAACACAGGAACTGCTCTCTTAAATATTATCGAGGAAGCTAGATCCTCCATTGACAAAAGCAAAATAACAATACTTGTTCTCCTAGATTTTAGTAAAGCGTTTGATTCGGTCGATCACGAAATTCTGCTTGAAAAAATGAAAATATTGGGTTTCGCTAAACCCACAATAAGATGGTTTACTCAATATCTTTCAAATCGACAACAAATTGTTGTATCTGATGAAAAGCAATCCTCTGCCGTTAAAACTTCCCGTGGTATTGAGCAGGGAACAGTTCTAGGACCCTTAGCATTTTTAATTTATGTAAATGACGTAGGACAATGCCTCAGTTACTGTCAACACAAAATGTACGCTGACGACCTTCAGATCTATGTAAGTGGATACCCATCGGAGTTAAACTCATTAGCCCAGAAAATAAACCATGATTTAAATTCTCTCAATAAATGGGCAGAATCCCTTGGTCTCCTATTAAATCCAATGAAGTCGCAGTGCTTATTGATAGGCTCTCGCAACGCTTTGAACAAGTTGGAGAAATCTCCCCTACCAGAAATTAGCATTGGTAACTCTCCTGTCCCCTGGTGTAGTGATGTAAAGAACTTAGGAATATACATAGACAACACACTTAGCTGGACCACGCAAGTAGGTAAGATTTGCCAAAAAGTCTTCGCAGGCCTCCATTCCTTAAAACGTGTCAGAGAACTACTACCTATTAACACCCGCATAAGCCTAGTAAATTCACTCATAATGCCTCATTTTGATTATTGCGATTTCTTACTTACGGACTTAAAGGTCAAACAACGCAAATTACAAATAGCACAAAATGCATGCATCCGTTTCATATTCGATCTTAGGAGATACGATCATTATCGGAATTTTACGGTCCAACAAAAATTCTCTCAATCGAAAAAATAACTTTACATAGCCTCCTCCTACTCCATAAAATTTTGAATAATAGCTATCAAACGCACTTATCGCACAACTTTAAAATGCTGACGCTGGAGCGATCACGTTCCTCGCGATTACTATACATACCTCGGCACAACACGGTATCCTACAGTAAGTCATTTACTGTCACTGTAATTAGAATATGGAACTCTCTACCCACATATCTAAAACAAATTTGTGGTTTCAGAAAATTTAAAACCCAACTCAGTGAGTGGATCAAAACGATTAACTAGAAATAACACAAGCCCCTATTCCCATTTTCACTCCCTAATTAAACACCACGTACGCTGTCATCACTGATCAAATTCGATTACATTTCAAGACGTCATGCTCTTCTCCTGTATTTTTCTCCTCTTTACGCTATCGCTGAAAGCCCTAACATATCTCTCTGTCTAATCAAATGCCTCAAAACAAGTATATTACATATTAGATAAGACTTTCATGCATTTTCACACTGTATTGTATAATATTTTCGTGCTACGTTGGGTTTATCTTGTTCACTTGCCTGCTTTCTGTTCCTGTTTTTCTTTCTGTTACAGATTATCTTTTAGACCTCAGCCAACTGCCGACACCCAACCTACGAAAACTGCATTTATGTACATGACTAATGTTATATTTATATTATCTTTCCCCTCTCCCCACTTTCCCCAGTTTTCCTAATTCACTCTAACTCCCTCTATTTTTCATTCTGCCTTTTCACTTTTCCTTTAATCGTATTTTCTTCTCTTGAGTTACGGCCCTAAGCCGCCATCCTGGTTGAGGTTTTCCTGGGTTACTCAATCGCTTAAGGCGTATGCCGGGATGGCCCCTAGTCTTGCATCCCAGAAATAAATGTAAAATCTGCCCTCCTTTAAATTTGTTCACAGTTGACGCATTCGGGATATAGGAGAATTTCTGGCATTTTTCGAATGTAATATTATAGATTTACCACGCCCTTTTGTAAATAGGATCATGGATTTTTTCTTTATAATATCATGTTAGCTTTAGAATCATGAAAATTGACTATGAAAATACATTCACACCTTGTTTCATTAGTTATGCGTAGCACATCACCATAAGCTACTACGATCATTGCAATTTTGTAAGTAACGTAAAATGTCAGTTATCACTATTTCCGCCCGAATGCCTCAATTGTAATTATGTAAATGTAAATATTTAACTGGTTAGGCGGAAGAGCAGGCCTTACGGCCTGAGCCTCGCCAGAAATAAAGACATTATTATTTTTATTATTATTATTATTTTTATTATTATTATTTTTATTATTATTATTATTTTTATTATTATTATTATTTTTATTATTATTATTATTTTTATTATTATTATTATTTTTAT